>CM061181.1:2914185-4164185 GCA_030763345.1 Mythimna separata | reverse complement strand
CGCGGTAAAGTCAAATTAGTTTTGAAAATATAAACACATTTTAATTTTTGAAAACTAATTATTAGATTAATATTTACAAGTTTTAACTACATAAAACCATCCTTTACGTTATAGCGTGTAACATATCAATATTTAAAAGTATCCAAACGACTATCGGCATTGCCGCCACGCTATAAATCAATATAAAGTCTGTGAACTGAAACATCACCAGAACAGTCGAATAATACAATTTCATAGTGCAAGTAAAGATCATTTAATGTAAATAGAATTAATTGTTACTAACAATAGTAATACTCTACATAATAAACAAACAATAATAATAAAAGTTCTGATTGTACTTCCGGTCGCATAGGAAAATCATTAGTTGCGTTCCAGGTATTCAACGCTGCAGATTCTTTAGCTTATAAAAACGTTTCGTATCACATGTGCGCCGAAAATATTCTGATGAAATTGTGATGTCACAATATTTCGCAATAGCTTGGTTCTGGTTGTATTGAACCCTAAGGCAATGTAATAGCCATAGCGCGAAGCGTCAAGAATTAAGAGTTATTCCGTATACGAGACGCGCAATAATTTTTTTATTCTTTATTTTACGGCTTACGTTTCGTTCTACGTTCAAATTTTCCTAAAAACTAACAGATAACATAAAAAAAATCATTGAACGATATAATATCTTGAGATCTGATCAACCTTTAAATATTTTAGGTACGCTACTACTCGAAATGATCATGATGAAAGTTTTTTTTTTTCGTAATAATAATTATACTCCGTCGGTTTAGGTAGTTAACTAAAGGTAAACAATCTTGGCATGTCTTTTTATCTAAAAGTTGTCTATAAATTGTACGTAAAAATCTTTGCAAATAGGTATTTACCTAAATCGATGTTAGCCAATAAGCTAAATTTAAATAATCTTTGTGTATATTATATACAACCTCTTTAATATAAAAAGACATACCAAGACTGTTTACCTTTAGTTAACTACCTAAACAAACGGAGTATAGCAGTCTGCCGGCTGTCAAGTGTCAAGATATAATGTAGGTATGAAATGGGCCATCATGGCTCTGGCCCCCAGAATGTTTCAATGGGCTTACCAACACTTAAACATTGTACCTTATGTTTAAAATATAATATTTTACTTATTAATCCTGATATTGCGAAGGGATTTTTTAAACGCTTTGGCTGTGGCTACTAGATTACGGCCGGTACCTCATAGTTAATGTGGCACCAACGCCAGTCCTTACAATCAGCATACTAAAAATATTTGTGCCCTGTTTAGTCAGTAGATCATTTGGTAAAAAAAAAACTCACGACGAGATTTTATTGAAATTCATCAAGTTTAATAGAAGCGGTTGATCTATTGGGCATTATTATCAAATTGAAACTCCCAATTAGATTAATCAAAATCTCACAAAAACATTTAATTACTCTACTTTCTCTAACATAAAAATATGCTTACATTGACATAACTGTGGAGCAACAACAAGAAATATATAAACTAGCTTAAATTTTTTGGAATAATCGCTGATCAAACTGTACCCATCGTTACCCTCAACTGAGAATCGTCTAAATAGTATGTTATCTAATCTACTTATGTACTTACATCTTTCAATAAGTAATTATTTTTTGTGCATTGCATCTAGTTCAGATTTTATTTTAAAACAATTATTTAAGATGATATGGAGTAATTCATTGCTAACGGAAGGTTTTTGACTAAAAATTTGGTACAAAACTACTGAAGTCAATGTTAACCGTTTGTTTTATGAGAATATAGTATGTAATCATCACTCTGTTTGTAGTTCTTACTTTAAAGATTCTTGTAACTACAGTGAATAGTAGGGAGCAAAATTATTTATTTTTGCTTATACTATATTAATTTTTTTAAATGCCTAAAAATACCTACAGCCATAAGAAACCAAGAAAAAGCAATTTTAACTTCTTAAATATTGAGAAGTTTAAATAAAAAATTAACCAAATTAATTTCTTACCTCAGATACAGTGAACATTGATGTAGCATGTTGTACTTCAATACTGTGCTGAAACAATCCCAGTTTTCTCACCCACATTTTACAGCTACTGTACCCTATAATTGAAAGAAATTAAAGAATAAATTAAGTCCATACAATTTAAATAACAAATAATTCTTATAATAATGCTTTCAGTGCTACATTTCACTACTGACAGTTGCCTGACATAGAAGTTGTAAAAAATAATGTCACTACTGTCAATAACATAAAAACAAAAATCTATTTTTGTACAAATGATAAAATCACATTTCACATTACTGCTAATTTGAACACCTAACACACCTACTCTAGAACTCCAGCAGTCCAATACATCTGCTAATGTAGTCTTGAAACCCTCTTGACTATGTAGAGAGCTATGAATGGTTTAGCAACACACAAGTTGTATGCACTTGTTACCTACTGTTAAACTACTTAGGAATCAACCAAAGCATATAATTTTCACTAAAATATGTTGAGTATTTCACTATTTGCATATTTTAACTCACAAGTCCCACAATTTATGAGAACAACACAGAAGAGAATGACCTAAAGTTCTCTTAGTGGCTATTTCATGTCTACTTGTCTGCCCTAGGTCCAGTAGTATTCCAAGCTATTCAAATATTGATTGTTTTAATTAATATTGATTTCTCATTTGTCTTTAATTAAATATCCAAAATGTTGGTTGAGACGTGGTCATTTTGCTATCATGTACCTGTGAAAGAAGAAGATATTGTGTTTAAACATTACAGACAGTAGTGAAATAAACATGAAGGTGTTTCATTTATTGCAAAACTTGCAAACAATAGATAAAGGATTTTCATATTTATATATTGAAATATTAGATTATTGCGATACAAAAAATAAAAATACAATTTTAATTAAATATCCATTCTACGTTTTTAAATCAAGTATATTATGCATAGTTATCCAGTTTGTGATTTAAAGTAACATACTAAATGCTTTAGTGATAACTTGCAATGATGGAAAATAAGAAATTAAGTTATTCATTCCGGGGTCTTGCACAAGCGTTCTTAGGTTGATAAAATATTAAACATTTCCAAAACCAATCTGATTTTTACCAATTAAAAGAATAAAAAGATGGTTCAATAGCACAATTTGAACCTGATATTCCTGTCTTTATTTAAATCAACTTTAACTGTGTGATGCCACCATCCCCTAGCAGGTGGATTATAAGTAGGTACCTAGCTATTACACTCCCATGAGAAAAATAATAATTTTAGGCAAGAATTTATTACTTATTTAAATGCTGAGATTGATTTTGTCTACATTTCATGTTTTAATGCTTTGCATGGACAAATTGAACAAAATAACTTCAATATTGAAGAATGAAGATACCTACTAAACCTCACTTACCTGACTGAGACAAGGTTGGGGTATAAGTAATTATGATTAAATGTGAATAATGAAATGATTAATTTACATGCGCAAATTCAATAACTTTACAAGAATTATATGCCACGAAATAGTGCTAAATTAGTTATTTAAAAAAGAAATAAAAAAGGAAATTAAGTTTCTATAAAACTAGGTAATAAAATACATAAACTTGTTTAAAAGTTCAGTCTTTCTCAAATTACCATTAAAATGGGAACAATAGCAGTATATATTTTGTTGATTTTGTTAATATTTTATTTATTTACTCTTACCTTTACACGCAACGACGTCTAGAAAGAGAATGAATGAGGGAAAGAGAAAACTAGTGAAAAGTAGGTAGGTACTTATCAGTAGAGATTGATGGAAAAGAACTTTGATACATAGTAAAGTTACTTTGTAACTTAAATAGAGAGCAAGTGTTATATTTTATATTTGTCCTATTTTTAGTCATAACCCCTAGTTATTTATTTGTTATTTTTTCAGTACCCATAATTCTTTTCGAAATCCCTTCCGCAAAGTGTTAGAGCAAGCGTTCGAAAACCTTGTTATGAAGTTTTTTGAATACAATTGTAAAATCAGCTCTAAATTAAAAATCAGGGCCCAATAGCAAGGTGAATAGATTTATATTACTATACATATTTATTAAACATTAATTGATAGAGATTTTAAGCAATTTATTTTTGGTGAGAAGATTTTGGGTTTAGTTGGTTTTTTCAAATCATGTTTTTGAATTTACCTTTTATTCTCTGTGACCTGTCAAAGTGTCAAACGAAATTATTCAACTGCCAAACTTCGGCGCGCACGACTTGGATTAGAGATTTATTTCTGGAATTTTGTTTATAGTATTGGCCAAAATGTCTAAAAGTTATGATAGAAGTCACCAGCTGTATTCATCTCAGCTTACTCCTCTGAAGAATAGAAGAAACAAACAGTTCTTACAAAGAGAAGACACCTTAAACTTGTCGCCGATATTCAACGAAACATCTATATTTAAAAATCTAAACGATACAAGTTTAAGGCAAGTTTTGGATGAATCCTCGATAATAGTAAATCCTGGAGTCAGCGCAGAAGGTTTAAGTGAAGCTTTTTTTGAGATCATACAAACAAGCCGTCCTAGTGATGTATTGGACACATTAGCTAGGTTAGCCCAAGTATGTTGTGATTCTTTAGAATTAGTCGAGCCTTGGAATAGATACAATGCCCAAAACTATTGGCTGGCTGAAGAGGCAAACACGTGGAAGCTGTTGCACTGTCTATATGCTGATTCCATAACTGAGCATCCTGAGTCTTTGGATAGTTTAATCACCGAAACAACCCTATCTCAGCAAACATTGGTTAGTGCTTTGTTTAGGAGTGATTCTGAACTTAGACTTCTACAACTGCTAGTTGACTGGTTAGAGGCAACCGCAGCTTACCAAGAAGAAGCTACAAAGACCTCGGCTCCAATAATCAGTAACAACATTCACTGGGGAAATACTTTGCATCAGTTGTTACTTGGGACTAGTTTGTTCAATAAAGAAAAGAGCAAAGCTATGGTCACTTGTATGGATCCTGATGCACCTAGACGTCAAAAGAAAATACTCCATTCAGATGATCAAAAAGATGATAATGATTTGTGTAAGAGAATATTTACAGAAGTAAGGTGCGGCAAGTTCAAGGAAGCAGTTTCTTTATGCATAAGTGCTGGGCAGGCATGGCGAGGAGCCATTTTGCAGGGCTGGATGTTACTTCACTATTTGCCTAAAGAAGATCCCAATTCTGCTTTGGAAATAGCTGGTAATCCTTCAAGAGATCTGTGGAAATGGTGTTCTTTGGGACTTACTAATAATACAGCTGAGAACATTCACTACAGAGCTACTGTTGGAGTTTTGTGTGGTCACTTAGCCAGTACTCTTCCAGCTTGTCAAGGTAGTTGGGAAGACCTGCTTTGGGCTCATTTGAGAGCACAGATAGAGGCAAGAGTTGATAAGTTTTTACATGAGCATCATGCTACAGTGGATGCCAATACTACACCATCTGATGTTCTAGAACTTCTACAGTCTGAACTTCAGTTAGAAGAACTGACTCTACAACAGATATTCAGTGCTGTGAAAGCTTTGATGGATGGTAAAAAGGAATCATTATATCAAACATGTCAGCGTCACTTGATGCTTGGTCACGTCAGAGCCATTATGCAAGATTCTTTACAATGGATTGAAAACAGTGATGACAGATTTGTAAGATTTTTGGCCCATCTTATCCTAGTATTAAGACAAATGGGTAAAGATCCTCAGCATGACATTGGAGATAAAATTTTAGAAAAGTATGTCACAGAACTTGTTGGTAAGTTAATTGATGGATCAGTGGAATGTCCAGAACTTATAGCTTATTACACCTCCACTGTGCCAGTTGCCAGGCAAATCATTCTTTATGCAGAACTGATGGACCACATTCACAAGAGTGAGTACAGGGAGGGTGTTGTTAAAGCGGGACTCAATGCTGGCATTGATGTTGCAGCATCAGCTAGAGTTGCTATTAAGAAAGCTATCACAGATATACAACAAGGATATGGTAATTTGGATTTGACATTTACTCAAACCACAGCTGTTGAAAAGGATAAAACATTGATCCAGAAAGTTATATCATCCCTGGAGTGGTTATCTCTTATATCTAACCAAGTCGAGGAAGCTCTGTGGTTAAGTAATGCTATGATTCGAACATTTATTTTCATTGGAAATACAGATGCTGCTTTAGCTTGTGTTGTAAATGTAAACAAAATGTTCCCGGAATTTATGAACAAAATATCTGAAAATTCTGCTGAATTGAGGGAACATCTGTGTTTGAAGGCATATCTGGAAGCACTAGAAGGTTTTGCTACTTGGTACAGGCATTTCATAAGTGGCCAGCCTAAAGATATAGAACCCCTTGCTCCTGATGCATCATTCTCTGATAAAGTGCACCATGAACAGCGGTGTGCTCAAGTGGAACAACAAAAAGCCCGTTGGTTGAATGCCGTGCTACATCAAGCAAGACATACCAAAAACTTGCTGTACAATGTATTATTATTCCCTGGAGGATGGCTTCAAGATGAGAATGATAGTACTACCTCTCAGAAGTTCAATGAAGATGAAAAGCAAGAAAGGACAAAACAGTTAGAGACCCTGAGGCGTCTCTGTGTTCCAGAAATTGTTATTTTGATCCTAAAGATTTTACAGAGTAATGAAGAAATTGAAAATCACAAGGAAGCTGTGAAACTGTCCGACCTGATTGCTGGGGAAAACAGATGTTTGTACAAAGTGTTCACCAAGAGCAAGCTAATGGAGGTTTTGGAGAGGATCAAGGAGTCATCATTACTGCTAATAGAGAAAGGAAGAGATATGTTTGGATATGAAATAACTGAATAATAATGTACGTGTAATTTTTTTTTTCATTTTTAAAGTAAACGTTTGTATGTATTAACAGAATAGTTTCGTCTTTATTTATACACCTAGGTACTTGCAGTGCCGTAACTAGCCTTTTATGCACCCGGTGCGAGCTTTCAAAACTGCGCCCCTAAAAAATTAATGCTCTAATCAGGCTCTGAAAATAAAATAGACAAATGTGAATACAAATAAATCTATCTATTTATTGTTTACCAAAGTATATAAGTACCTACTTAGTATATTTCTAAGCAGGAGGGTGTGTCAGACTCTTACTGACTAAACCCCTACCCCGTTCCTTCGTTGCCTTCGATCTGGGGGGACTCGGTGTAAACCTTTCGGAATACCCATGTTCCCCAGAGGCTTCGGCCCTGCCGCCCGGCAGGACCTACAGTTTGCTGACATCTCCTTGAGGCGCGCGAGGAACAGAACGCGCCGTTGACGACTGGGCTCGGTCCGGATTATTTCCAGACTGCCGGACGGCGAGCTACCCAGTGCTCGCCGTCCGCGAACCCGCGCCTACGGTGGTCGGAAATCGGGATCCGGATCTCGGCGTCGGCAGCATGAGGACCGTTCCCTCACGCGCTCGCGGTCAGCAGCCTCCTTCACTAGCATTACTGCTTCGCAGAAGGAGGCGACCACCCGCCACCCTTCCTCGCTCCGGACCATGGCCTGAACCAGGGCCCGGTGCGAGAGGTCACCGCCGCCGATAGCCCCCACAAGGACATGGCGGTGCTCCGCCCAAGCGGGGCACACCTCTACCGTGTGCTCCACCGTGTCCTCTGGGCGGTCCACACAATGGCGACACCCGGGCGTCCTTTCCTGCTTGATCCGATGCAGGAACCTCCCGAACTTACCTTGAGCTTTGGGTTGCGTTTTGCTTTCCTGGGACCGAATGATCCCCGCGTAGAGCCTCCGGCAGGGGGCGTCTGGACCCCCTAGGTTGGGCAGGAGCCGCTTCAGAGCGGTCCCAGACCTGTCCAGTTTGGGGGCCAAACGTCGGAAATGCTCCTCGAAAGTCCACCGGCTGTCGAGGACGAGTCCCAGGTACTTCATTGTCGACCCGACGCCGATGTGGCCCCCCTACCGTTATTTGGGAACCCGGTGGTGGCGCAGTCTGTGGGCCATGAAAGCACATAGCCTTGGACTTGTGCAATGCCACCTTGAGGCCCAGTTGCTGGATCCTGTCCACGACTGTCGCAACCCCGCATGTGGCTGTTTCGGCCGCCGCCTGGTACGACTCTCCCCGCGACAGGACCAGCGTGTCGTGTAGTGACCACGCTGACCCCGTCGGGTAGGTCGCCGCGCAGCACGTAGTCGTATCGATGTTCCACAGGGCCGGTCCTAGTACCGATCCCTGCGGAACACCGCACATCTCTCGCCCTCTCCACTCTCCCTTGTGGGATAGATGATGAACCTATCCGATAGGTAGGCCTCGATCACACGACGGAAGTAGGCGGGCACCTCATGGTACCGAGGTGCCGCCCCGATGCAACTCCAGGGAAGGGATTTGAAGGCATTGGCGATGTCACACCGCCAAGACGACCCTGCCCCGAATCACCGCATCCCCCGTCGTGATGCGGTGCTCGTCGCCTCACGCGCATGATGGCGTCCACCGTGGAACGCCCCCTGCGAAAGCCGAACTGGCCGTCCGCAAGATTTGGCCCCACCTGCGCCAGATGCCCGACGAGGCGGTCTGCAATTACTCTTTTAAAGAGTTTGCCCACCTCGTCGAGCAGCACGATGGGCCGGTACGCGGACGGAGAGTCCGCGCGGTGCCCCGGCTTCGCGATGAGGACCAGTTTCCCGGTCTTCCAGCGAAAGAGGAACTGGCCTCTCTCCATGCATGCGCTAAAGAGCCCTCGCAATCCCATAACCCATACCCTTCCGGGCACGCCGTCGGGTCCTGGGGCGGTTTTCTTGACACTGAGTCTTCGTACCACCGCCCTCAGCTCTACCTCGGTCACCTCTGGAGCGTCGTCCTCGTCGTCGCTGGTGTGGTCCGCTACGGGCACCGCAGGTGGCGGAGCCATGAGCGGGGGAGAGTGTTCCCCTCGCTCAGGGAACAGATTGGCCACCACACCCTCCACAACCTGGGGCCGGAGACTTTGAGTCAGCGGGGGAGCCCATGGGCGGAGCTTGTCCCGCACCACCGGGCGTCGCCATGGGTCCCTGTTCAGGGTCTCCAGCCACACATTGCGGGCCTCCAACTTGGCCCGCTTTATCTCCGTTCGGAGGGTGCGCCTTGCCGCTCTGTACCCCTCGTACAGCTCCGCCTCTCTGGCCTCCGCATCCGGCGGGCGGGTGCGGCGCCTGCGGAACCTGGTGTACCGGCGCCGCGCGGCGGTGCACGCCTCGCGCCGAGCAGCAATCTCCGGCGAACACCAGTACACCTGGCGCCGAGCACGTCCTGGATACCTTACATGTGTTGTTGTTTCAAGATTGCTTGAAAAATGCGATATAGATATAACTATAGATAGTACAGTAGGGCGCGTCTACACCATGTTCGCAATTAAACAAAATGTACCTACTAGCTTCCATGCATGAGATAAAACTAGATACTAGTCTGGTCATTTCTGCGCCCCTCCAGGGTTTGCGCCCTGTGCCTGGGCACCGCTCGCACCGCCCTAGTTACGGCACTGGGTACTTGTAGTTAAAAAATTGAACAGAACATAAAAATATTTACAAAACATCAAACTTCATGACTAGAGCTTAGAGCACAGTTACAGGATTTAAGTTGATCAAATCATTGCTAGATTCTGCTAGGTCTGTGATGGACACTCTTCCCCTCTGCCTGATGAACTTGGCTACATCTTCTAGTTCCTTCTGTGAGATGTAAATGAACTTTCCCCTGTCGTCTATGACGCCAGTGAGTTCACCAGATGCCTGCAAATCTGCTATCCTGTCAATGGCCGCTTGGGTCTTCAATTTGAAATGTGCAGCCAAATCTTCAAGTAGAACTACTTTCTGGGCCTGAAAATGTATAAACAGCATTTTATATTTGAGAGAGATATGAGTCCAGTCTTGCCATGAAATACCGTGTTACCCCAGTTAATGGGTTGTGGAGGTCTGGTAGGCAGCCGCTCCTCGTAATATACTGGTATTCAGCTAAACCCGGCTTGACTGGAAGCCAACCTCAATATAGTTGGGAAAAGGCTAGGCAGATGATGAGAGAGAGATATGAGATGTCTATCTTCCAAAATCAAGTCAAATGAAGTTTCCACCAGTAAAATGATACTTAACATAGTGCTACAACAGTACTATCCTATAACTAAATGGACACGCGTTTGCGGCTCTGTGCTCCTGCCGAAAGAATAGGTAGGTACCAAAATGAGAACTTATTATGAGCAAAATAAAAAAAAACTCGTTTGGTAGTAGGGTAGGTACTTCATTATTTTATTTATTACTAGCTGAACCCCGCGGTTTCACCCGCATTTTTCGTTACGGTCGTAGCGTGATGCATATTATATAGCCTATAGCATTCCTCGATAAGTGGGCTCTCTAACATTGAAAGAATTTTTCAAATCAGACCAGTAGTTCCAGAGATTACCATTCCAGACATTATTACATACAAACTTACAAAGGAGGATGCCCAAAAAATACCCGGAGTCGATTAAAATAGTTTATGTACAGGAAGATAGAGCATATATAAGAGATAGCAAATATGCAATTCGTTTCGCATAAAACTATAACCGAACAGGCCAGCAGCATAAACAATAATCATAGCGGAGTGCGTTGATAACAGGTTCATTATTTTGTTATTATATTACTTTCTTCCTCACTCGTGAAAAAAGATGGGAAATACAGATAAGGAATTACAATTTACGAGAAAGAAAGAGACAGAAGATGTCTCATCTATGCGCGCCATTGTTATTCAGGTAGCGAAACCTTGACCGACGCTGTCCCCCCGCAGTCCCTCATAAGTTTTCTTTGCGACCGTTACTTTTGAATTTCTCAGCTTTATTTTTACGACGACCACTTGCATTTCTCACCGGATTCCGAATCTGTTTACTGTGACGAACTTGGCTTACATTTATGGACACCGATTTGTGCTTTGTGGACTGAACATGGATAGAAACAACCATTGGGTGAGTTGTGACCGTTCACTGGCACGGAGACAGCATTTTGTTCTCTCAGCTGATTTCCTTGAAACGCGTCGAGTTTTCGTGGAGTATATGTTCAGCACCATTGGGTTACAACAAGAGGTATGTACCACTTTTATCATCACTTAATGCAATAATAATTTGAACTTCTGTGGATTACAAAATATTTGTGTGTAATATGCGACGTGATGATTGGTTATTTTAAGGTAGAGCAACGAGATTTTTACTAGGGTAATGTCATTTATCGTTTTTACCTGGCAGCGTCGTCATAACAGACAAGTGATGGCCTATCTTTACTAATATGATACAAATCACTTCACGATCATTTGCGAAGCAAGCATTTATCTATTCATGTATCATGTATCCATGGTCGTCGAACCTTAGGCAGTTGTGCTCATATAATAAGCATGATACATATATTACCTTGCATTTGAAGGATACGAAGGGCTTCAACAACCAGCGGGATTTTTTGATAGTGTTCTCCTAGATTTAGACAATAGTTTGTAATTGTTTAACATTTTCCCAATAAATGATTTCTGTCATATATTCAGGTGTTTTCATTTAATAGTTTAATAGCCTTATAATTCCAGTGAATTACCATAAGTATAATTATATGAACTCTTATTTATTTAAAAAATGATCATATCTCACCTGATATGACGCTACTACAGTAGTTTTACAGAATTCAGTACTTAGGTTTTTTTCTGAAACACTACACAGCTAGGTTTTTTTTAAGTTAAGTAATAGTGTCTTGGGACATAATATACATTCCATTGCCATTTTTTGTCCTCAAACAGATTTCATGCTTACACATTTAAAAGTGATATATATATACACTTAGATATAAATCAAGACACTACTACATAACTTTAAAAAACATAGCTGTGTAGTTTTTCAGGTATAGTATATATGTAGGTATATACATATATGCAAATAATATTTCATGCAATCAGAAGATATGTGTAATTTACTTTACTCTCAAATATCTCTCAATATTACACACAATACCGCTCTAAATATCATGGATTTTATGAGACTTAAGTCAATTAGTTACGATTCTTTTTAGTACTTGGCGATTGTTTAATCGAAAACAAATATTGAATTTGGGATACAGTATGTTCACTATACCTAGCCACACATAAATCGTTTTAATCGATTCCGGGTTTTTGGTTCATACATTTTTGGGCATTGTCCTTTTACCTCTTTATAATATTAGTACAGATTTATTAAAAAATTTGCTTTATTCAAATTTGCAAATAGAATTTTCAAACCCATTCAAATTATTTAGGTAAGTTAGGACCCTTAGGTAGAAGAATAATTAGCCTAGTCAGTATCAAAATAAGGATACACATAATGAAATGTGACGTCACCGCCCGGACTTCGTCCTTGCCGGACGGTATTACAGCTTTGTAGGAGGTGACCACCTCCTATTCCCTCTAGCTCCATACCCAGGGCCAGATGCGAGAGGTCGCTACCGTCACTCGCGACCGATAAGCTTGGGCCAAAGTTATCCAAGTACCCCAAGGTCAAAGTATCCTTAGATTTGACAGCACAGAATTTTTTTTTTAATGATAAAAACCATTCAACTCTTACCTTTATGTAGTCAATGAAATCCTTTAACAAGTTCTCTTTCTCCTGTTCATCATTCTCGTCGAAGCCCTCGCCTTCCACGGTGAAGGCCGCCTTCAGGGCTTCGTACTCTTCCTGTTCTCGCTTCTTACGCTCTTCCTCTGCCTTACGCTCGGCTTCCTCTCGCTGGCGTTCTTCTTCCTGAAGGTGAAAGACATGGTTGATATATTAGAACTTTTATAAAGGTGTAATGTTTCACAGCCGAAACTCGTGCTTGTACGCGACCTAAGGGGCTTTTAAAAAGTCAAAATTATTAAAGGGGTGAAAAGGGGGAAGTCGTTTTGGAGATCAGCTGGAGCAAATGTATATAACAATACATAATATGAATACCTAGTATGTAATTTCATAAGCGTTTATTTAAAAAAAAATAGTTGATGAATAGCTGGTGTCCGTGACTATGTCCGCGCGCACCGAACATGTATTCAACAATATTGTCAAACGGTTACAATTTAAAGCAAATCTTTAAAAAAAAACTTTGGCCCAATCTTATTGGTTACTTCGTTACCCTAAGTTACCTTAGTTATCCTTATAAGATTGGCTATCAACCAGTGAGTGTCGATAAAACCGGTCCAACCGTTTAGGAGATTAGCAGGAATAAACAGACAAAAATGTTCAAGGTAGAACTAAATTGGTGGATCCATTGGCTCACTTAATATGCCGATTTCGTCGGCCGTTGGTCTCCATATATTTTATATGACAGCTAGACTTGTAGAGCTATATTAGGCCCACGCCACGCGATGCGAAGCGAAGTGAAAATCAGGAGTCGCGTCAACCACCTCGGTCTAATTTAGGTCCCGCTTTAAAGTTGCATTATTGTAAATATACTATCAATAAAAAAAAAAACAAAAGCAAGTTCATGCCTACTATGGTGGCTGGAGTCGGGATTAGGATCCCGACGGCGCGGCGTACGGCCGCCTCCTTTGCTAGTATTACTGCTTTGCAATACTACTTTTTATTCCCTGAATATCTTTTAAGTTTTTAAAATAATTTAGTGAAGCCAGTGGTCACATACCTCCTGTTTCTCTTCAACCTTCTTCCTCTCTTGTTCTAACTCTTCATCTTTCTTCTTTTTAATCTCTCTCATTTGTTCCTCTGCTTCCCTAGCCTTCTTCTTTTCCATTTTAGCTTCTAGTTTTGCCCTTTTCTGTAATAAGAAATGTTATTGTTATTTAGCGGTATGTTAGGTACTACACTACAGAACAAAGTTAACTAGCCTATGACAAAATATTGTCACCTGTATGTGCAAAGTAGTAAACCTGCTGTTTGCTGCCGCTACAGTTTAGCAACTTTGCCATAGAGGTGATGATTTAGAAAAATAATTTAAACTTTTGATTGTGTACTGCAACTTCAGTGTAATTTTTACCTTAGCACCCATCTTGTCCTCAAAGTCAACCTTTACTGTCTCTTGTGCATTTTCTTCTTCAGCCTCATCAGCTACGTCTGGTTCTTCTTCAAGTGCTGCTGCTTGGTGACGAGCAGCTGTGAAAATATTATATTTTGTAAATGAATTCATGAATCCCCGAGCGGTTACTTGCAACCACCCTGTTATTGTCTTACTATTGTGTCTCGTTTTGCAGGTATCTTATAGGTTAACTAAGTATACAAATTATCAAGTACAAGGAGAGGAATCCCCTGCCATAGTCTGTGTTTCCTTAGAGACCTTTATAGAAGACAAGAGTGAATAGGTTACTTCTAGGCAAGCATGCTTCATCGTCAACCACATCATTGCTTACCTTCAAATGAGATAGTGGTCAAAAAGTACAACCTTAAGTTATGATAGTTCTCTGTTAACAATAATGTTTGAAGTATTTGTACATAGCTGTTATTGTTTTTGATTTCCATTAGTAAAAACAATTTATCATACCATTGGCTCTCATCCGAGCTCTTTGATTCCGAACTGCTTGCACTCTCCCAGGACCTCCATCTCTAGGAGCTACTGCTCTTGGCTTTGCTCCACCTACAAGAGAATAAAATTAATGTAAACAACATATTGATTGGTGTACAATACACAGACAGTATTGGGTCAATAGTAGGTTGGTTAAAAAATGTAAAGCTCACATATGACTTGGCCTATTTGAATTTAAAATATTTACCTTGGGGTTTGATTTGTGATCCTACCCTTAGGAAAGCGACGGATAGCAAAACTATAACAACTGCGCTAATGATAGCAGCAATAATAAATGGATCCATGGTTGCACTAAAACGTGAGTTGATGAACGTCTGCACCGACAATTACCGCGTTTAAGCGCTTTTTATCACATAAAATTGTATGCTGTTGTATCGTTTGGCTGAAAACCAACTAAATTGTTTTCATTTTCAACATGTTTTCACAGAGATCATAAAATTTCTGAACGACGTCACCAAGTAAATGTCAAAGTCAGTCGAGTCAACACCAGCCATAGTCAATATTCAACATTTTCAAAACTGAACCGGAACCGACCAACCTCATTATGTGTTCATTTTTAACTAGTAGCAATATTGTAAATTCTTGCATTTTGTAAAGTTTTTACATAAAACTTTATAAATGTTACATGAAATGTTGTATTATCTTTTCAGAATAAATAATGTATCGGTTTGTCGGTCAGTCTTTCCATTTGATGCTAAATATATCAACGTTGACTGTGCTGCAATTTCGCAAGTTGACGTTCTAGATTCGGTGACGTGTGTCATGTCATCTTAAGTTTTTTGCCGATTCTTATAAGCTGCAAAAATGCAATTATTTAGAATATCGTCGCTATTTGCGCTATTCCTCGCATTGGATGTGGCTTCAGCTTTATATTTCCACATAGCAGAAGCAGAAAGAAAATGTTTCATAGAAGAAATACCCGACGACACAACTGTTATAGGTAAAACTTCCTTGTTCACCTGAGGCTTGAATTTTTGATCACAATCGGATAGTGAGAATGTAATCTAATGCTGATATTTGTTGTTTTTCAGTGAATTACAAAGTGGAGTTGTATGACCCGAGATCGGGAGGTTTTATGCCTTCGACCCCCGGCATAGGAATGCATGTGGAGGTCCGGGATCCCAACGACAAGGTGTTGATGTCTCGCGTGTACTCGTCTGAGGGCATGATATCGTTCACGTCGGTCACGCCGGGAGAGCACGTCATCTGCATGTACTCCAACAGCACATCTTGGTTCAGTGGCTCACAGCTTAGAGTGAGTATTATGTTGAAGAAGAGATAGGTCGACCAGTTTATGTTGAACAGTTCTTTCAATTTATTTTGAAAGCTACTATCATCAGTTTACCATTATCTATGGTACACTCGTAATAACATTGGAGTAATAACACTTGTGCAAATATTAAAATATTGTCTTCTAAGTTTTATTAAATCCCATTAGAATTCAGATAGTTCTTAACAGTCTGCAAAATATCTTAATATTTGTTTACATTAATCTATGTACACCATATAAGTGTGAAAGTAAACCTATCTGTCTGTCACACTTTCACTGTTAAACTACTGAACCAATTTAGGTTCAGAGCAATCTTGAAATCAAAGGATGGACATTATCTATTTTTATCTGTCTTCAACTTCAACCTACCATTGTGAAAATCAACATTTACGCAGACTCGTTTTGCTGACAGATGCTGAGTCTATGCCAAAAATATCTGAGAATATGTAAAGAATTGTTGTCTTAGCTTACAATATGTCCTACAAGATAGAGTTGGCTGAACATGTAATGTTTAATACTCATGCTTAACTTGTGCAACAGGTGCACCTGGACATTCAAGTTGGTGAGCATGCAGTGGACTATGCCAACGTAGCCCATAAGGACAAACTCACGGAGCTGCAGCTGAGGATCAGGCAACTGCTCGACCAAGTACACCAGATCACTAAGGAACAAAGCTATCAAAGGGTAGGTTTAGATAACTAACAGTAAGGCTGAAATATCTTGACCGCTGTTAACTTTCAACAATTGGCTGCATAGTAATTCTTTTTAAGAATTATATCTCAACATATATTTTTAAAAAATATGCAAATAGTACTGAAATGGAAAGTTCAAAATGGTCAACATATTTTGACTGTAATTGGCTAGCTACTTAACATTAAATATAAAATGAAATTGCTCTCTATACCTGTTTGTGCACTTACTGGTAGAAAGTGCAATAAACAAGGAAGGTTATATAATTTATGTTTATGCATCTGGTTGGGTGTAGAACACGTTATACCTCAATGCATGTTATGCAGAAGGGGAAGGAGATATAATTTCTTTCATTCTAAATTACTCTGTTGTGTTCCAGCATCGTGAGGAGCGTTTCAGGCAGACTTCAGAAAGCACAAACCAGCGTGTACTGTGGTGGAGTCTTCTCCAAACCGGTGTGCTCGTGGGCATCGGTTACTGGCAGATGAGACATCTCAAGAGCTTCTTTGAAGCCAAGAAATTAGTCTAAATTAACCCTAATAAACATTTCATAAGTTTAGTTTTGTCCTATTATTTTATTTTCATAATTTCCTAAAACCTAATCATTATTTATAAATTCGGATGTTTTGTGAACCTTGTAAATGATCTGTATTTTTACAATAAAACAAAATTGTTGTGAGAATAATTTATTTTATATTCAATTTCACTTATATCCTAGTGTATAAAAGAGCACCATAATATATGTTTTATGTATATTATTTTATTCTTATTACATAACAAGTAAATAGATAAAAATTATTACTAAAATTAGTCCAGGAATGTTTAAGTAAGGCAGGTGTTAACCTATATCATAGCATTTATAAATCCTTCATTTTATTAATGTTAGAATCCCCAACCACGCTGTTATTGTTTTACTATTGTGTCTTGTTTCGTGGGTATGTGATAGATTAACTCTTCTCCTACCCGCGAAACGAGACACAATAGTAAGACAATGACAGCGCGGTCTCATGAGACCGGTCGGGGATTCAAACGTTAATATACATATCTAACAAAGAATGAGATAATTTTCTGTCACTCAAGTGGTATAATTTTTTCAGTCAGGTGTCAATGCTTTTTGCATCATGCCAAATAATGTTTTGTTTTTAAGCCTATTCATATTTAATTTGTAAGGATTTAGCTATTAGAGAAGTTAATTGCACATCAATCTAAGTTCTTAACTTTAAAGACACTATCTAAATAATTTACAAAAAGTGATGAATCTGCTTTTGGGAACGGATTTAACAAAGCGAAGTCTACCATGCTCAGTGTACTTATTATTGTATCACATGTGCAGTAATACAAATGGGAGTCGATTTGAAGTTGTTCAGCTAGCTCCAGTTGATGGTTGTCCATTAGGTCTTCGTTCACAACAACCAACAGTGGTTTGTTTGCTTCTAAAGTTTCTAGACAGCTTCCAGCTCCAGCATGGCTTATAACCAAGTCGGCGCTCTTTATATCCTCATGAATAGAATCTTTAAACCTGTACATGTTTATTTTTACGTTCTCCTTTTCAATAATACCGGGTTCTGCGCTGCTATTGCCGATTTGAAAAGTTATCTCTTTACAACCAATATTTTTCAATGCTGTAAGTACAGGTTCAGTTAAAATATAGTCACAAAGTAAATCAAATCTTGTTGTGCCAACTGTTATGAAGATTTTCTTATATTGGTTCGACATTTTACAACAATAAATGAGAGTTTTTCGCAATTGGTAAACAAATGTATGACAGATGAATAGATCATTGTCAAGTTGGAGACGTCATTGTCAAAAAATTGCCAACTGGCCCCGCGTTCCGAATTGAGATATTTTCGGTTTTAGAGCGCTAACAGTCGTTCCGAATTATCGTCCTATATCAACAACAACAATGCATGCAACAATCAATCATTGTTTTCATGTTCCATATCTGTTGCATCTGTAGGGACATCTATGTTGTCACAGAAGCTCTAATCCTGCATCGCGCTAGTAAAGTTCTCCGCGCGATTAGGACTATAGAACAGCCCAAAATCATCTCTAGGGTAGTTAGCACATCAGACAATAACACTCTGGTCGGAGGATCCTCCCTTCTATGTGGAACTTTACTCTCTGTACTGCATATCTCCAAACATCTATTCTATCTCCTTTGTTCATTCATTTCGTACTTCTAGAAAATGGTAAAGTATAAATACATATAAATAATTCAATAACAATCCTTGGCATTTTCATACAAAAGTCACATTTGCCTGACCCGTCCTTGTGTTTAATAATTGAGTTGATTAAGCAATAGTTTGACATTAAATATCTGTGTAAGGTATTTAAAACGAAGGCTTGCGAAGGCTTCACTAAGGTAAGAACGAAACGAAACTTCTTCAAGTTATCATATCCGGCCATCATGCGTCCTGTAGAAATGAATGAATGCGGGAATGATTTTTTGTAGGTACGAATCGGCTGTGTTTGAAAGTTTGCGTATCTAATTGGGGTTTCTTATGTTTAGGTATGGAAGTGTTTATGTTAGTTTAGCAGTACCATGTCGGGTGACAGGACAGAATGGAAGGAAAAAACGTGTTGCGTCAGCCCCAAATAACATCGAAAAAAGGCAGGAAGATGATGATGAAACCAATAACGAAATATAATATGTATCATCTCTCGTTATACCTATTCAGTTATACTTAAGTACACAAAATTTTCTAAGTAAAAAAGAAACTTTTGTATTACTTGTAATAAAACACAAACCATAATACTTACTCTGTTGTAAAAACGATAGGTACATTATAAATATAAGCGGTCGGTAGATCACGCCATTTCCAGAGCTGCGCGTGAGTCTCTGACGCTAGGCGGTGAACTGGGCTACCAATGTTTGAAAAATGTATTACGTATACCCGGACAAATGAGTGATCTCACCGGGAGTGATCCCGGAAGCCCTTTTAGCAGTAAGACCGTTTTCACATATTCCGATCCGATATCGGTATCGGACGCCGATACGATATCGGGGTAAGTAAAATGTATGAAATGCTGTGCTCCGATATCCGATATCGGGTCGGACAATATGAAAGACAGGTACATATCTCATACATTTACCTTACCCCGATATCGTATCGGCGTCCGATACCGATATCGGATCGGAAAATGTGAAAACGGTCTAACAAATCCGGGGAAACCCGGACGGATGGCAACCCTTGTTGTATGAAGATATGCTTTTGATGATATTTTTTTTTATTTTTGTTTAGACTACGGTAAACTACTGAATAGTCATCAAATATCGAAAGACATGAATCATGAACGAACTATTCGACTAATACAGCGGTATGGCGAACAGAGATTGCTGTGGGATAGAAACATCAACATCGTTTATCGGCAAAAATGCGAAAAGAATGTTGGGTGAAGATCGCAAGCGAATGTAAGTGGCCTGTTATTATTTAAAATAAAAGAAAATAGCATTATGGCTGGGTTCTCATCACCGGGAGTTTATAAGACAGTAGAAAAGTCTTATTACAGGTTTGGTGATGGGAAAGAACCTCTTTTATTTGTAACTTGCTTCAGCCAGCTGTTGCACCCATGTGAAAGTTGAACATCATATAGATACACGATAGGATAAGCGAATAAGCCCCTCGGCCCCGAAGCGAAGGCAAAGGTCCCTCTTTGCCAGATTTTTGCTGACTAAAACCCACTCCTGTTCCTGCAGGAGTGGGTTTTAGTTAGTAAAAATCTGACAGCGTATCAGCTCTCCGCTCCACCCAGAGAAGGTGAAGAATCATTGGGTGATTTTCCACCTACAAAAAAGCTCACGATGGTTGCAATAATTTATGTGACGAAACGCACGTGGATGCGGTGCGGCGATGAGCGAAGCGAAGCAGTGTAGGTAGCACATAGCAACCGCGGTTGCTTTGAATGGTCCTCCTCATAGGACGCCAAGCGTTACGATTGACTTAACCAGGTTACGCATTTTATAAAAAAAACCTAATTAGTTACTAATTTTAATTATTGGTTGTTTAAGGGAATCCTAACAGGCGTTTAGGTATAGTTTGTTTTCGTTATTTCCTTAAAGAAATATAAATCATTGAAGGATGAAGGTTGTACCTATCGTTATCTTATAAATTCATCGAAAGAGCTTCAATATTTCAAAATGTGTGCGATGCGGAATCTTGGCCTGGTGGCTGGTGAGCGTGCGTGACCCGTCGCCACTACCATTCCATCAGTGAGTCCATCGTGCATATGGTGTAAGGAGGCTGTTGGAAAGTAGCAGATTCAGTCGTGACTTGTGCTCCATTGGTGTAATAATAGTGTAATAATGCCGCAAGGCGTTCCAATGTGAGGATAAACCAATAAATAAATAAATCTGTACCGTTACTTTTTTAGTGTACATTAAAGTTTATTCTATTCTATCTCCTCAATCTGCAAGATGTGCGCAGTATAAACGACGAGGCGAAACGCTTAGTCCAGAACGTAGAGGTGTTAACAACATAAGGGTGGACAATCGCCGTACGTCGGATTGTCTGATGGTAGAAAGGTGATGGCGGAATCAAGTCACGTAATTCCTGCGCACACTCGCCAAAATGTATTCTGTAAAATACCAAAGGGCTGGCTACCCTACGCCTGAGTTCTAGGTCAATTAAATCGAGTCTTACAATGACCTAATATGAAATTAGCGTTGAAAAAATTACGATAGCTACAATTTACCAAAGTATATCGCGGCGCTCACGTAATTATAATGAATTTTTAACTAACTACTGACCTTTTGGGAACGGATTCTTGGTATGTAAAGGGTGTTTCTGTTACTGTTCAGTTTTGGATGGTAGTATATAAAGATTCAACCTTATTTATACAACCATAATTATGAAATCTAAATATCAAATTTCGAAATTTTAAATCACAACTACCAGAGATACATGTAGGTAAAAGTTCCTTACGTAAGATTGGTAAATTTTCGCAGGGTGGTTAGTATAATTTTACTGGATGTGAACTAAGGACCTAGAACTAAAAAAAACGATGTTAATGAAAATGCCACTTGTTTGAATTAACTAAGGACCTAGAACTAAAAAAAACGATGTTAATGAAAATGCCACTTGTGGGTTCAAACGAGTTACCGAGTCCCTGTCCCTGTTTACGTTTGTAAAGTGCATTGATCAACAATCAATCGGTTCTACGAGTAATGTGGTCTCTTATACAGGGTGTAAAAAGACCGATCACAAAGCCGATAACTACACATTCTGTACATGAAATTAAGCAACTCTGACCAAAAATTATTGCTGCGAAAAAACTTTTTTTTTTCATCTTTAAAAAATAATTAATTAATAATAATTTCGTTCAGCTGAGCGTTCGGCCGCTCGTGCTTGGTTGTTGAACTGACCGCACGTTTGTGTGTGTGAGGCGCTCGTTGTGTTTAGTTTTCGTTGCATTTTTCTAACTTCAAATGCATATTTTGTTATGAAAAATTGATAATTTTGATAATGTTTGTTTAGAAGAAAGTTTACTAATGATACTTGGAACACGATTTTGAAAAAAAAACGAAAAAAAAATGTTGACTTTGACCTTCAATATCTCCAGAACCAGTGAATTCCCAGGTATGTCCTAGAAGAAAAAAAGTATCCCAGTGATGTGTAGAATATGGGGTTTTCGTTTTCGTTAAAGGTCTTTTTACACCCTTTATAGTCCGGTCAATTTAGACATCCAAGGTTACAATAATTCGCACTTGGCTGAAAATTGGTAGGATTATTCAATAGGGTCGGGTGTCTCACATTGAACCAGGCAGCTACATTGAACCACCGCCGAATCTCGAAAATGCGACATTGCCAAACCGCACTAATATGAGTGAAAGAGAGGTATTTACGTTCCGTTCCTGCCCACTAGTTTGCGTGGCGATCGCGTTCAAAGTTGTTGTGTGAGGAGTATTCGAAAGCAAACTGACTCAAAAAGTAAATATTTTTTGCCAATTTCATTCTTTTTTAGCTTTTTTCGTTTAAATAATATCAATTTATTTATATGTACACTGTTTTCTACGGTTATTTAGCAATTAAAAGCGCTATAATTCGTGATTTTAAGAGATTGATTTGCCGGTAAAATTTTGAGTTTAGTGATAAAACGTGGTGTGTCTCACATTAAACCACCTGAGGGTGGTACACATTAAACCACGGTTTACTATGTACACCCCAGTCGTTAAAGGAGTGTTTTTTACAATTATTTTAATTTAATTTTAATTTGTTATATTATGGAAGGTACTTTTGTTTTTATAATTAAAAACTGTTACTTTTGTTTTTATTATTAAAATATGATAAGAATTTGACTGAAAAGGTTTTGTGATGTATAAAACTAAGACTCTCGGTTTAATTGCATATGATTTAAAGTGATTTTTATAAATATAAGGCTGATTTTTATTATAACTGTTTATTATTATTATTATTACAAAGTATTTACCTTATAAATTGAACTAGAAGACATCGTTAATAAGGTGTCTCAATGTGGACGATACCCTGGTTAAATGTGTACCACCGGTGGTACACATTTAACCAAAAATCATTTTTCATAAAAACCTGTTTTACACCGAAACTAAAAGGAATATGAGAAATTAATGTTTTACAAAATTGAAGCTAAATAAATATGTTAACTATACACAAAAAATTAAAGGCATTGATTGAACATCCAGCCCACTATGAGACTTTGAAATTTACCTGGTTCAATGTGGGACAACTTACCATACACTATTATAAAGGAAATGTGAAAAGTCCTCATCGATCCGGCACGTGCAAAAAAAAAATACACGCGGTCAAAGGTCACAAAAATGGGTTTTTCGCGATTTTCAGCAAAACGGTAAGTTTAATCATAAAATTAGCTCAGACAAAAATTGTAGATCAGACAATTATCTATAAAAATGTCTAAATACTTTTTTCCTAAGAGCCACCGTTTTTGAGATATAACGATTCAAAAAGTTGAAACAGTAGCAAGCGCAACCTGAGAAAAAGAGGTTGAATCCAAAAATTTTGTATGTGGTATTACTAACTAGTAGTTGTGAAGTGTCAAGACATGATTCTTCATGTCTCGACACTTTACAACTTTTTTTATTTCGTACAATTGTGGCTGAATAATGTGGCCAATTATATCAAAAACTCCAGGTCGTCCTATCATTAGACGCACTCTAATAGCATTGAATGTATTGGGCATAGTAAAATAAAGCAGGAATACGACCCTAGCCACGCAGACAATTGAATGGGAGGCAGATGTTGCTGAAGGTTACACTGGCGTAGAAGATAAGGGAATGGGTTTTTTTTTACCCCAAATTTTCATATTTTATATGTGTTAGTCACATTGACCGATAGAACGATATTTTTGCTTATATTACGGCTTCAGTGATGTACGAGTATAATTATACGTGGTGTACATATTCATATTATGACGATTACAACTCTTTCAATATTTTGAATCGTTATATCTCAAAAACGGTGGCTCTTAGGAAAAAAGTATTTAGACATTTTTATAGATAATTGTCTGATCTACAATTTTTGTCTGAGCTAATTTTATGATAAAACTTACCATTTTGCTTAATAACGCGAAAAACCCATTTTTTTGACCTTTGACCGCGTGTATATTTTTTTGCACGTGCCGGATCAATGAGGACTTTTCACATTTCCTTTATAATAGTGTATTGAACAAACCTACCAATTTTCAGCCAAGTGCGAATTATTGTAACCTCACCCCAATTAATTAGTCTATTTTGACCGGACTAATATGAAAACAAATTATTTAAACAAATTAACATCAATTAAAACTTATAAACTCTACTTACTTATTTAAGTAAAAACTACTTAGTAGACACCTTCAGAAATAGCATACCTCCTGTATACCCACTGAAGAACAAAGTATTCTTCCACGAATCACGAAGCTTTCAATAGCCTACATTCGTGCACAGCACTCTAAAGGTTAACATGGAACATCTGTGTCCTGATTTCTGTTAATTACATCACCCCCTTAATAATAACAAGAAATTTCTGATTGGATATCAATAATTACAACTATTGCTTTACGAATTATGATTGGGATTTCACTCGGGAAGTGTAGAATTCGGACTGCGCTCGTGTTGAACAAAAATGCAACTATGGATACTTGGTTTAGTGTTTTCGTTAGTTCCTGTGTCCGCAGAGGATTTTCCGTCGTTGATGACGGCAAACGCTTCGATTGGTAAGTCCAAAATCTGTTTGTTATTTTTACGTATCTAATTCTTTATACACACAAAGCTACAAAGGAGGCCTTAATACCTTGAGGCATTCTCTACTAGTGAACCTTTGGCTTTCATTCAAACTTTTTTTCTATTGAATATGTGAATTGTATTATAAGTATTTTTTGAGCGTATTTGTAAAGTAGGTACTTAGTTAGAAGGCAGTAAACCCAAATAAAATCAAAATTATGTAGGATGATTCTCATTCTAACTAATTAAGAAGCAATTAAAAAGCAAATATAAGTATGTTTATCAGTTGTCTAGTACATATAATACAAGCTCCGCTTAGCTTGGGACTAGATGATGTTGTGTGAAAGTTGTGGAATATATTGTTATTATTAATAATTATGCAGTTGATTTCCACTTAGCGTCTTCATTTCAGCCGTAGTACTAGATCGGCAGTACTTAGGCGAGAAATACCAGACCATTCTAGACGAGCTGAAGGACTACATCAAGGAGTTGGCGAGGGTTGAGCTCAAGCATGGCGGCGTCATCGTCCACTACTACTCCTGGACTGCTATCAGTCTCAAGAAAGGTAGGTCGCTTATGGAATGGATGAATATACTCGTAAAGGGAAATGTTGATAACTGAAAGCAAAATGTTACAGTTTACGGGTAGTAGTAAAAATATTGAAAAGTTGGGTCATTGATACCGACGTGTCCACGTATGATCCTGACTGAGTTAGTGGGAGGAGTAACGTTTTTTTCTAAAAATTCAGTGTTAAAAAAAAAATTGGGTAATTAGTTTGGCTGTAGGAAACGAGTTCATTGTAAGAGTAGAATTATTGGCGCCCAACATGTTACATGCTAGCGAACCCCCCCGGTTTCGCAAATTAATTATATACATAAAACATCCTCATTTATATCTATTTCTATTAGTACAAACTTTAGTAAAATAGCGATATGAAGGACTTTGTATTAATAGTGAGTAGAGTTGAATAGCTTATTGGCGCCCAACAAGGTAGTTGACATAAGCTTCGGTAAACTGCACGACCTTAGCAAACAATTTGAACTTACGTTTTGTAAAACTAAGACAAAGTTAAAAAATACTTACTCACAATTGTTTTAGGTTTTCTAGCTGTATTCAGTATAGCATCTTGTGAAGACACCTGGGAATTATTTTCTCGTACCGAAGAAGAAGAACTATTACTATTTGCTTTAACAGAAGTGGACTGTCCAAGATTACCGTCTCATTCTGCCATAACTGCTACTTTTGCTGATCCTGGCGAGGAATTGCCACAGCTGCTTCTAGATTTGAGAACTTCCAACGCTTTTCAGTGGAAGTCTGCTATTATACTGCATGATGACACTCTGAGTGAGTATCTTTTCTGAGTATTTATTATTTATTATACGCCACACATACAAAAGGACTGAAACACATATATACAATGGGCGATTTTATCGCATTCCGCGATCTCTTCCAGTCAACCTGGAATCGATAGTAATTGTCTGGACAAGAAATGGGGTTGTAATCGATGTAACAAACCAGTATTAAACACATATGTTATAATAGATACACATAAACATACGTTGTACAATATAGACATTATACAATTATACATACATATTGAAAACTATAGATAGAGATATAAATGACGACTGTCGATATTTTTTACTACTTTTCACACAACTCTATCTAGTCCCAAGCTAAGCCGAGCTTGTCTTATGGGTAGTAGACCACTGATAAACATAGATACTTATGTATTCACAGCGACAGATAAAGCATGTTGCTGCCAATATCTTAAATCAAGGTTTAATTAAATTCTTTCTATTCAAAGTCAGGTTTAAAAGAGTAACCATGAAGTTTCTTGCCGGTTCTTCTCTATAGGAAACGACAAATTGGAACCGTGCACTAGCTTCTGACTTTTTAAAAGTGCCCATGTAGGTCTATGTAAAATAAAAACATTTTTGATTTTGATTTGATTTTAGGTCGGGACATGGTTTCAAGAGTAGTGCAGTCTCTGACATTGCAAATAGACGAGGAGAGTGCTTCCCCAGTTTCTGTCACGGTGTTCAAGATGAAACACGAGATCAACGAATACTTAAGAAGGAAAGAGATGCATAGAGTCTTGTCTAAATTACCGGTGCAGTATATAGGTAAAGAAATTGGTCAATTCAGAAACCTTGTTCTTAATAGTCTAAAACCATGTTTTTCCTGATCTTGTCCCATATCACTTGGGGTCGTTGTTTGTCGTTTTTCTTTCATTCTGTCCTATCACCCGTTATACTATCACTAACTCCATTTCTTTCATAACCACACTCACTCAATCCATCCATCTTTTCTTGAGCCCTCCATTCCCTCTCCATCCATTTATTAGCAGTCTAAAATCACAGTCATTAATCTAAAAGCAGAGTTGTCTATTTTTAATTAGTTTCTATTGCCTTCGCAATGTTTTTCATTGCTTGGACAGCATCCAAACGAGCACAACTGCCTTCTAAATTAACTTTTACAGAATATTTATGTAACTCTGGCTTGTCATGAATTACCGTTGCACTATTGCGGATTTTTGATCAGTGTAGCGAATGGACTGTATATTAATAAAAACTCGTACGTCGTAACTTAAATGGTGTATTATTCAAAAACTTTTACATACGTAGTGACACTATGACTCATAACTTTTTTGACTGACGACTGCCACGCGCATAACCGTTTGACTGACGACTGCAACGCGCATCGCCAGGGTCGGCCCTTTTATACACGCTGACACGCGGGGGGCGTGGAGTGGCCATATTTGTTTTTGTTGACCAATGGCGATGCGCGAAGCGACCGAGCCATGAAAACAGGTTCGTTCGTGTCGGCCCCGCGGCACCGTCGTCCTACTAACAGGTTTATACAGGTTTTATAATACGCAAAGATAGGTAAGTAACGACGGCGCCGCCGCTATGTTTTGATACCGTCGTCGTGCACACTTCTCCCGCCGTCGCCATCAGGCGACTCCGTGGGGAGCACGACGATGCGCTTCGTTGGTCTTCGGAGTACGAGTCCTCTGGTCATGACGTCTACAACTCGTATCTCTCCATCTTTGCCTGGCAACACCTGCGTCACCCTTCCCTTATGCCAGGTGTTGCGTGGGAGGTTAGGGTCGCAGATCACGACAACGTCTCCAACTTTCGGTGGGGTACCGCTGCCGTAGGGCTCCCGCCGGTTTTGAAGGAGCGGCAGGTATTCACGTACCCATCTTCGCCAAAAGACGTCAGCGAGTGCCTGGGCGCGCCGCCATTGGTGCCGTGCTGTGACGTCCGCTGCGGTGAAATTACCCGGTGAGGGTACATGTGGGTTAGGGCCGATCAAAATATGGTTAGGCGTGAGGGCTTCGGGCTCATCTGGTGACACGTTGACATGCGTGAGTGGCCTGGAGTTCACCGTATTTTCCACTTCCACGAGTAGCGTGGCCAGGGTCTCGTCGGATGGATGGACTTCCTTCAATGTGACGTATAGTGCTTCCTTGACGGCCCTCACCATTCTTTCCCACGCTCCTCCCATAAAAGGCGACGCGGGAGGTATGTACTTCCAGCTTATGGACCGCGCATTGGACTCACAACCTAAAGCGCTTAAGGCGCTTTCACCTAGTTCCCTATCCGCCGCTTTAAAACAGGTAGCGTTGTCGCTCCATATCTCTTTGGGACAACCTCTCCTAGCTATAAATCGCCTAAGAGCTGCGATAGCTGAGTCAGCAGTAAGCGAGCTAGCTATTTCTATGTGTATGGCTCTACACGTTAAGCAGGTAAATAAGGCACCGTATCTTTTTTCTTTGTGCCTACCTACAGAAACAGATATGGGGCCAAAATAATCTAGTCCAGTAAAAGTGAAAGGACGTGCATGATGAGCTAGACGAGGGTACGGTAGGTTACCTGTAGACGGGTTAGCAGGCTTCGCCTTTTTTATTTTGCAATATAAACAGCACTTTATAACATTTTTTACAGATGGACGTAGTTTTGTAATCCAAAGACGCTGTCTTATCTCATTTACTGTTATCTCTGTTCCACCATGATGTAAACTTTCATGTATATACGCTATGTATAGCTTCGTATACCTGTGCTTACCCTCGAGTATAATAGGGTTTTTAATTTCTTCATTCACGTCTTGTACCGCTGTGATTCTCCCGCGCAAACGTAGAACACCTGCGTTGTCTAGGTATGTACTTAATACTGATAACGGACTGTCGCTGGGCGCCGCTTTGTTATCCTTTATGGCGGCAATTTCTTTTGAAAAGCTTTCGGCTTGCGCGCCCTTGATCCATTGTTCTTCGGCGTGTTGTATATAAGTAGCAGGTATAGGTATGTAGTTTGTGGTTTTATTATTTTTTATATTTTGCGTAACTTTTTTAATGATTTTATTTTTGTGTGTTCTTTTCCAAGTTGGATCTTTTGATTCCCTTTTCTTAGTACACTTATATTCGACAGTATGTTTACTTGGTCTACACAGGTCAATGAACTGAAGTACTCTTGCTGTTGTCCTTATAAGTCGTGTCCATTTGGAAAATCGAGTAATATTTGGGAGATGATCGTTTATTGTCGTGTTGTTGATTACATGACATTTGACGCGCTCTTCGCCCGTGTCCATGGGGGCAATGACCTTTTTATTTTGTGGCCACTCGTCTCTACCTTTTCTAAGGAAGTCGGGGCCGCAAAACCATCTGTGTTCCGAGTTGAAATGTTCCGGTGTGCTACGCGTCGCGTCATCAGCCACATTATCCTTCGAGGGTAACCACCTCCATTCATTTTTCTTGGTGAGTTCCTCAATTTCAGCTACACGATGCGCCACGAAAGTTTTAAATGTGCGTGGTTCAGCTTGAATCCAGGCTAGAGCGGTGGTTGAGTCGCTCCAATATGTTAGGTCGTTGACCTCGTAGTCGTGTTCTTGTACGACCGTCCGGGCTAGGCGCGCTCCCAACAGCGCGGCTTGTAGCTCCAGCCTAGGTATAGAAACTGGTTTAAGTGGGGCTACCCTGCTCTTGGCTGCCGCCAGGGTCACTTGTACGCTGCCGTCTGACCTTTCCATTCGCCAGTATACCGCTGCGGCGTATGCCTCCTCGCTTGCGTCTACGAAAGTATGTACTTCTCTTGTAGTGACGTCACCGTAATCGTAGCAGCGTGGGATCAGTAAAGTTTCTATAGTACTCAGTGACTTCATCCACTCTTTCCATTTTGGTAGTAGCTCTTCGGGTAGCGACTTGTCCCACTCCGTTTTGTACTTCCATGTGTTTTGAAGTATCCTTTTAGCTGGTATAGTGATAGGTGATATAATCCCTAGTGGGTCAAATATAGACATAATTATGCTGAGCGCCTCCCGTTTAGTGGGTGGGCGTGTGTTGTTTAATAATGCAATAGGTGTTTTGTTTTTATTGATTCGAAATATAAAGCAATCCTTTTTGGTATCCCATCGTAGTCCTAGTGCTTTCTCGGTGTCGTCGCCGCCTAATACTTTTGTGTCTTGTGAAGGCGCGAGGTCATAGTTCAACACATTTCTATTGTTTGATATCCAACCGCATAAAACAAAGTTGCCTTTTTTATGAATGTAATCTACTTGTGATGTTATTTTCTTGGCTTCCTCTTCGCTGGAAAAACTCTGAAGGTAATCGTCCATATAATGATTATTTATTATTGCTGACGCGGCGGCAGGGTATTTATCAACAAAGTCTCTAGCGTTGCGATCTTTTATGTATAGCGCCGTACATGGGGACGACGTCGCGCCAAATATTACAGACGTCATGCGATATTCACCGGGCGGTCCACTTCGTTGATCGCCTCGCCATAAAAATCTCAATGCATCGCGATCTTCCTCCCTTATCTTTATTCTCATGAACATTTCTTTAATGTCGGCTGACACAGCTATTTTATTTTGCCGGAAACGCATTAAAACACCGGGCAACGATTTTAATAAGTCGGGTCCCGATAAGAGTAGGTCGTTTAGGCACAGACCCGCTGTCTTAGCTGCTGCATCGTGTACGAGTCGTGGCGGCTTATGTGGCTTGGCTGGGTTGACTACTGGGAAATGAGGTAGGTACCAGGTTTTATTCGGCGTACATGTGTCGGGTGCCTTTTCTGCATAGCCTGAGTTAAATAAATTGTCGAGGCGTTGCAAATACTGGGTCTTGAGGTTTTCGTCTTTATCTAGGCGCCGTTCTAGATTTTCTAGGCGTTTTAGGGCACCTAGGTAGTTGTTTGGTATTTTAGGTTCCTCTTGTTTCCACAATAGTCCGGTCTCGAAGCTGCCATCGGGTAATCGTCGACTCTTCTGTTCTAAGATGTCTAAGGCTCGCTGTTGCGGGTCGTCTCTAGGTAACCTAGGTTCTATACCTAGTGATTCTAGTTTGAAAAAGTTTTTCATGGTTTCTTCTATTGGTTCCGGATTTTCTTGGATTTTAATGTGGCCGCAAAATGTAGCTATGATTTTATTTACAGAGTGCTGACACCCATGTAGTACCCAGCCGAGTTTTGTGTATGATGCTACCGGCTGATCACGCGCACCTGTCCGTGTTTCCGCGGCTACTAATAAATGCCAGTTATCTTGGCCTATTAAAATCATAGGTCGCGCGTGTTCATAAACAAGAGTGCTACTTATGTCGTCTAAATGCCTACAATTTTTTATGTCCTGGGTTTGTACAGTTTGCGCCATAATTTCAAGCCTGGTTACGGTGCGCGCAGCCTCTATCTTCTGCGGGTCTCTATGGTGCTTACCTTGTATGTGGAGGCTCACTGTTCGGCTTTGCTCATGCTTAACTTCCGTGCCTATGCCTTGTATCCACATAGGACTCGCTGGCCCGTCTGCACCTAAGATATCTGCTACTGACGCATCTAACAAGGTGACTGTACTCCCGTCGTCTAACAAGGCATATGTATCTACACTTGTATGTGGTCCGCTCAATGTGACAGGTACAATCTTCAAATACGCGCGGCGATTCTGAGGCGAAGTTGTTGTTACATTTTCCCGCGCCGACGTAACGGTTTCGTGTATGATAACAGGCGTCGACGCCGACGTCGTTACTTTATGCGATGCCTCAACTGTACGCTCTTTGTGCAACAGTTTGTGATGTTTCCTGTTGCATTCGTTTACGTCACAAATAGGCGCTTTACACATAAACCTTCTATGTCTGTTTCGTAGGCATCTAAAGCACATGTTCGAGTTTTTTGCTATATCCCATCGAGTATCTATGTCTAGCTGTTTATATTTACTGCAGTCTGGTAATTTGTGGCCGTGTTGCTTGCATGCCGGGCATTGGTCATTCGGTGTTTCCTTATTTACGTTGAACGTGCGCTCAACTCTGCGCCGTTGTCGTACACCACTGGACTCGTCGTCCCCACGTTCTGGCTGAGCGTACGCGCCACACTTGTCTGCCTCTTCATTCATGAACATAGATAAGAGCTTTAATACGGGAATATCTTTAGATTTTTTATCAGCCGCGTAATCATAAAATTTGTTTTTTAATATTGGCGTCAACTTCTCGACGATACAACGCGACATTTCAGGGCTATGTAAATATTGACTCCTATTTAGTGCTTCTACCGTACCCACCGTGTTTGCAATACGGCTAGCAAAAATACAAATATCCCTAGGGTTATCATTTAATTTAGGTAATGATTTTACATGTTCTAACTCGGCCATAATCAACGCCTCGGGCCTACCGAAACGTCTTTCTAGTGCGTCTAGAATGACCTGAGGGTCGGACGTACTAAACAATAGGCAACCTACAGCTTCCTTTGCGGCGCCTCTGAGGCTCATCCTAATCCTAGCGACATTTTCTACAGAGGAAAAATACGTGTGTGAGTCACAATACGCGGCCTTATAAGCTATCCACTCACCGGGTTTTCCACCGAAGATCGGTAGCTGCTGGACGTACCTCGGGGGCTCTCTCGAGCTGCGCGCGACCTGCGCTAGGGCCGCGGCTAGTGTCCCTACGTCTATCACTTTATCACTCACATTACCGTGTAACACTTCACTCGCGAAATTGCCCTTTGTTTTCGCACACGCACTTTCTCCGTAGCCGTCGCCGTCTCGCAGCGGTTGAGCGCCCGTCGCGGCGCCGCCGGCGTCCCTCGCTGCGTCTCTGCCGTTGTTCCCGTCGCTGACGTCGTGTGGTGGCGGTCGAGTCTCACCTCCGGGTGGCGGCGCCTGTCGCGCGAGCCACGTTCCAATCCTTACGGAGGCGAGGTCATCTTCCAAGTCTTCGTCTTCACTCGACTCAGCTTCGGTTTTGATGCGCTGCAGCTGTATTTCTTGCAGCTCTCTCTCTGCTTGCGCTTGCTTGACTTTCATTTCAGCCAGCCGTTCTCTGGCCTCCAGCTCTGCGAGGCGCTTCTTTTTCGAAGATGTAGAACGATGTGACTTGGTATCGCCAGGCTTGAGCGTACCATGTGTTCGCGTGGCGTCACTGTTGGTAGTCGTCGTAGAGCCGTTCCCTGTGTCTGTCACGCCGACCGAGCTCGATTCTGGTGCCACACTGCTGGCACCCGGTCCGGCGGTCACTGAAGGCTCTTGCTGGATCTGTTGTCTTCTTGAGTCGCCACTACGGCTACGTGTTAACACCATCTTGCCAGTGATTCGGCTTCGAATGGACCAGATTGTGTAGCGAATGGACTGTATATTAATAAAAACTCGTACGTCATAACTTAAATGGTGTATTATTCAAAAACTTTTACATACGTAGTGACACTATGACTCATAACTTTTTTGACTGACGACTGCCACGCGCATAACCGTTTGACTGACGACTGCAACGCGCATCGCCAGGGTCGGCCCTTTTATACACGCTGACACGCGGGGGGCGTGGAGTGGCCATATTTGTTTTTGTTGACCAATGGCGATGCGCGAAGCGACCGAGCCACGAAAACAGGTTCGTTCGTGTCGGCCCCGCGGCACCGTCGTCCTACTAACAGGTTTATACAGGTTTTATAATACGCAAAGATAGGTAAGTAACGACGGCGCCGCCGCTATGTTTTGATACCGTCGTCGTGCACAATCAGAATGATTTCTATCTGAGCTTGTTGATGTTTTACTTTAATCATCTAATGGCTTCTCCCGTTCTAGACGGAGTGGGAGGATGTGTCAGACTTTTACTTACTAAAACCACACCTTTGTCCTTCAGTTTCCCTTTGCATTTTTGGACAACGGGTATCCTTTTCAGCGATTCCCCGCGGTTCTAGCTAGCGGGCATCTAACCTGCTGAGCCCCTACGGTTTGTTGACATCTCTTTGAGGAGCGCGTGGATCACTACGCGCTGTTGATGACTGAGCTCGGCCCAGTAGCTTGTTAATGTAGATCCTCGCTTTTGTTATAAACATTCTACTCATACTCATTTATTCAATAACAAGAATCTTGTATCTGAATTACATAATTAATAAATAAATGAAACAATGTCAATTCAACAATAATAATTACAATACTACTTAATAATATAAGAACTAAGAATAATCAAGAGACATTTACAATTCATCAACAGTATATAGACACCTATTCAACAGGAAATCCTTCAGCTGGGTTTTAAAAGTACTGGTGTAGATAGTGCTTTTTATATCTAAAGGCAACTTATTAAATAACTTGACTGATTGATACTGTGGACTGTGTTCTACAATATTGAAATTCGGTTGTATTTACTAGTTGTACGAGTATGTTTAGTCCTTGTTAACCAAATAATGTATGTTCGTAGGCGAAAATTTCATCGCGATAGTGACGTCAGATGTGATGACTGCGATGGCGGAGACCGCTCGAGATCTACTCATGTCCCACACGATGGCCCAGTGGCTCTACGTCATATCCGACACCAACGCACAGAATGGCAACCTCAGCAGCCTCATCAATGATCTGTACGAAGGGGAGAATGTGGCTTACATCTATAACAGTACTGAAGATCATCCGGATTGTAAGGTAATTTGTGAAAAAGGATTTGAGACCTGATTGATGTTAATCGTGTTACTTTGCGTGTAATTGACGTAGGTATCCTAGCTGATCTTAAGAACAATGTTCTTACTGAATGCTGGCTCTTATACGTCAAGTGTTTCTCATATATTCTCCTATCTCTTTGTATACACAACTTGTATATAAAACAATATAGAACAGCTGATGTACACACGCGAGCTTAACACATAGTTGGGTTTTCTTTTTCGTCTTTTTGTGTGTATGAATAGTACGAGAAAGGACACACAGACGCCACATTTTTAATGTTATTTATCTAAATAGCCTTGGCATATGTTATGGCGATATAAAACCACCACCAAGTATTCGGCACCGTTAACGAAAAAAAAACATCTAAGCAAAATACATACCTACCTGTCAATTGAATACTGGCTTTTAAGAGACAGAAATGGCTAGCCTATACTGTTTCACAGCTGGGCAAAGGCCTCCCTCCATTCCTTCCATTGTTCCCGGCTCCGAACCACTTCTTGTCGATTTCTAAAGAAGACATCTAAGCTAGCAAAAAAAAAAACATTTCCTCGTCGTTTATACCGCGTACATCGAAGGACAATTTGCCTGCTGCGATCTTCCCGTCCGATTATAATTTGGGTATCTTCAAGACTAGAGTGATGTACGCTCTTAATAAACTAGTGAGCCTCACCATCAACGACTGCATCACTGCTTACTATCAGGTGGGATTGCAGTCAAGCACTAGTTTATGTAATATATAAAAAAAACACTTGATTAAAAATCACAACGCTTCTCTGATCTCGAAACCTCAAATGACCGAAATAGTTAGGCTGCCTACAATCAGTAGAGCAGTCTAATCCAGGCTGGATTGACGGCACGTTTCGCCTGTTAAATGCAATTGTTCGCCTATTTCGTTTAGCTCACTCAATTCCCGGAATGATTGTGTCTCTAGCCTGCATTGCGCTGTTTCGCGATTTAGTTTGATTTCAGTTTGGAGTTTGGCTTTATCGCTAGTTTGACAATTAGATCTGAGGTTTGATATGGGGCTGGAGTTTAAACATGATGTGTGGGAAGATATTAGCATTATAATAATGTTATGGTACCAAATAAAATGTTTGTATTTATGGGGCTACGTTTGTTTCGGGTTTGAGTTATAATGATGTAGTAGTACTGTTAAAGATCGTTTTATTAATAAACTGGCGATTACCTGTCAGTGATAAGATTTAATCCAATGTAATCATTTCGAGAATATTTTTAAATTATGTAACGCACATGGTGTATCTAAGGCCTACTTGAAAAATGAATCTTTCCTTGGCAGTCGGGTAAAAAATTTATCTAATCTTATTGGAAACTTCGTAGGGAAGCACATCTTGTAATTTAATAAATCGAAGACTTGACATCCAAAAACCCGAACTAATCCCGCTTATCCACCACACGGGATTAAATCCTTCTCCTAGAGGAGGCCTGAGTATCGGCAGTTTATGATATGTATGACCTATATTTAACACGATTCCCAATATTTCTTTAATAGATTGTTTGCTTTTTTTTTTATTTGACACTAGCTGTCCCCTGCGGTTTCACCCGCATTTTTCGTTACTGCTCCGATCCCGTGGGTGCGTGATAGTATATAGCCTATAGCATTCCTCGATAAATGGGCTATCTAACACTGAAAGAATTTTTCAAATCGGACCAGTAGTTCCAGAGATTACCCCCTACATACAAACTTACAAACCTACAAACTTACAAATTTTACCTCTTTATAATATTATAGTATAGATAAACTAGTACTTGACAACGATGCCACCTGATGATAAGCAGTGATGCAATCGTTGATTCTACGGATTCTGCCAGATTTTAATAATTTTGGCAATGGCTTTAAAAATCCTTACTATTTCTAGAACGGAATAATGTGCTACTGCCAGGAGTTGATGGACGCTTTCGTATCAGCTCTGGACGCGGCCATCCAGGACGAGTTCGACGTGGCTGCCCAGGTGTCCGACGAGGAGTGGGAGTCTATCAGACCGAACAAGATACAGAGGCGAGACATGCTGCTTAAACATATGCAGGTAAAAAGGGTCTAGTGGTCCATTTGATTAGCTCTATTTTTTTTGAGGTGATGATCTCAAAAAAAGATCTAAATAGAGCTTTCAGGCTCTGACTCCACTGAGTCAAGGGAGTATCAGACTTTTACCGACTGAAAGCAGATGTGTTCCTTCAGTTTCAAAATTCCACGCCGCGTTCTTTGCATTCCAGGCCAGGTGTCGCTTTCAAATTCTGTAGCCCTAGCCATCGGCCCTCACGTGGCTCGTCAATTTTGCTGGCAGCTCTTTAGGCGTACGTGGAAAGCAACACGCCACCGAAACATGCTTGGTTCTTATGGGAAAGCGAGCTGTCTATTGTTCCGCAAACTTGCGCCTAATCTCCCGTGGCGGCTGAAGCGTGAAGTTTGCGTTTCCCTCACGTTTTCACGACCTTCTTTGCTTGCATTGTGGCTTCACAGAAGGAGGTGACTGTATCCTATGCCCTCTTGGATATTCTTGGACAGTTTGGAACCACTGTACAGACCACAGGTTGGTCGTTGAGATAATGGTTAAGCGCGAACCTATCAACAATAAAAAGCACCCTACTCTGAAAAAATATAGCTTCTCGTTTGTTTTCCCACCAGCAACATATAGCAGCAAAGAGTAAATGCGGCAATTGTTCGACGTGGCGCGCTTTGTCGGCAGACACTTGGGGCGCCACCTACCGGGGACACACCGATGCTCAGGATCTCAGCAGCGCTAACTTGACAACGACTGGAGCTATTGAGAAAATTAATTTGTTAAACGTAAGTACTGATGACAGGACAGAAAGGAAGAAAAAAGGGGTTGCGCCAACCCTAAGTAATATGAGACTAGGGCGGGAAGAAGAAGAAAACGTAAGTACTGGTGCGCAAGTTCGGGATTTAAAAAATAAAAGATGTGTGACATACCAACCCACACGGGGTCCGCGTGGTTGGTTGCAGTCCAGTCTCTGTCGCAGAAAAGTTTTGTTCTATCAGTGAGGACAGTATATACTGATTGTATTTAACCTCTTTCTTTGCTGCTTTTTGAAGGGATACTAATGTAAATTAATAGTGCCCTAGTGGCATAGTAGGCAGCTGCTTAAAAGGGTGAAGCAACCCTAAAGCGAAGAGGTGTAACATTCGCCAACCCACTGGGCCTGCGTAGTCGATTACGACACACTCCCTCTCCTAGAGATCAGGCCTGAGTCCCAGCAGTGGGAACATTACAAGGCTGATTACCTAACTACGCTTATGCTTATGCCCGTAACACATACCCTGAAAAATCTCATGTGCCTGAGGTACAAGGGAAATTTTCGTTATTTCTTTTTAATGATACGATCAGCGATGCCTCTACAGTTGAAGATGCTATGGTAAGAACTAAGTATGTAAGAAATGTGTTTTTCTCACGTACCATATTTCGTAGGTTGGATTCTGGCGTCCTATCGATGCTGTGAAGTTCGAAGACGTTCTGTTTCCGCACATACACCACGGATTTAGAGGAAAGGAGTTACCCATCATCACTTTTCATGTAAGATCTACTCTAAATGCTCTCCCTCCCTTTGCTTTAAATGAAGATAGGATATGGTAAGATTAGTCAGTTTCATAATGCTGTGTCTTTTTCAGAATCCACCGTGGACAATACTGCAGCGAAACGAATCTGGTGCTATTGTAAAATATAGTGGTCTTATATTTGATATTGTTAATCAGTTGGCGATTAACAAAAACTTTACGTAAGCTGCAATATTTGAATGAAGATTTTTTTTTACTTTATTGTTAAGCCAATTTCCTAATCACTAATAATAATCTTGCCTTAAAGACTAATAAGTAATTGAAATGATAAGTTATAATTTAAGTTAAATTTAAGGATTTCCTGAATAATACTTTCGCAACATTACACATAACGTTCATAACTATTTCTTTTATATAGTTGTAAACATTTTGTTTATGTGTTGTAAAAAATGAATACTGACTGTTTCTATTCGACGCTCATACAGAATAGTTCTAACTCGAAGCTCATACAGTCAGTTTATCTTCTAAATAGTAAACGTGCCTTTTGACTACTGTATAGTATGGTTTTTTTTTATTTATTTTTTTTATGGTAGGGGAATCATCAGAATGACTTCCCCCGCTCTTGGGCGGAGCGGGAGGGCGTGTCAGACTTTTACTGACTAAACCCCTACCCCGTTCCTTCGTTGCCGTTCTGGGGGGGCTGTCGTTCTGGGGGGGACTCGGTGTCAACCGTTAGGAATACCACATGTTCCCCCAGAGGCTTCGGCCCTACCGGGCCCCTACAGTTTGCTGACATCTCCTGGAGGCGCGCGTGGAACAGAACGCGCCGTTGACGACTGGGCTCGGTCCAGATTATTTCCAGACTGCCGGACGACGAGCTACCCAGTGCTCGCCGTCCGCGAACCCGCGCCTACGGTGGTCGGAAATCGGGATCGGGATCTCGGCGGCGGCGGCGTGAGGACCGTTCCCTCACGCGCTCGCGGTCAGCAGCCTCCTTCACGAGCATTACTGCTTCGCAGAAGGAGGCGACCGCATGCCAACCCTCCTCGCTCCGGACCATGGCCTGAACCAGGGCCCGGCGCGAGAGGTCGCCGCTCCCGATAGTCTCCACGAGGACACGGCGGTGCTCCGCCCAAGCGGGGCACACTTCTACCGTGTGCTCCACCGTGTCCTCCGGGCGGTCCACACAGTGGCGACACCCGGGCGTCCTCTCCTGCTTGATTCGATGCAGGAACCTCCCGAACTTACCGTGTCCGGTGAGGACCTGCGTCATACGGAAAGATAGGACGCCGTACTGTATAGTATGGTGGTATTAGAAGAACAGTTTCGCCGAGTTGTAGAATAAACATCGGTGAAGAAACTTCCAATCTTTCAATATCCCTTATCCACCAATCCCAGCAACAGAAGTGTGCCAAACGATGCATTTATGTATGCACAGCATTTGTTAATAATTTGGAACATGTATGTGTTTTGAGTCAGTAATCAAAAGGTATAATTCTCTTTAGTCTACGCTCTAGGTTCGTGCTGTCTAGCAGCTGGATTAACTTAACGATCACGTAACGGTAAAATCTGTGTTCGTGAGTTTAAGCAAAAAGTAAGATTTTAATTGTTTTTTGTTTGTTTTCAGAATAAAAGTCATATTAGCTTCTATTTTGAAGAAAGATTTGGCCAACGATACTATTGCCGATGTAAGTTTAAGATCAATCCTTATTAATTAGGTGTACTATGCCAAATCGAATTCCAAATAATTGATTGAATAAGTGATGCCTTGATCACTCGATCAAGAAAACATTCGATATTTAACACTTGACTGTACGATATAACGATTGTTGGTTGGCGCTGGAGGCGTCTACTGAAGATAAAATGAACTGCTCATCGCACTAACGTTTCTCTTTTAAGGTGAATGCTTCAGGTAGCCCGCGAAATTCAAATTTTATAAAAAAATACTTTAGCGACTTCACAATACAAGCCTTCAAGCGCACTTAGTTGCAGAAACTTTTTTGACCTCGAAAAAATCGTTCACCTAAGTGTACTTAGGTGAGCTTAAAGGCTTGTATTAATGATTTTTATGGTTATAATTATGTAAGTAGTTACGTTTTACAGTCGCTTAAGTATTTTTAACTTCATACAACCTACCACTGGCTTGCAAATTGCAAAAAACGTAAGAAAATTTGAATTTCGCGGGCTAATCTGAAGGTTAGCCCGCAAAATTCGAAAATTGCGCTTCCCCCTTAGAGGAACTTCGCATCAAACAAAGACTTTCGTCAATTGTGCAACAGCGAATTTTTAAGATGTGAGGACATATCATCCGCAACGAAAGCTCTTTGAAACGTTTAGTGGTACAGGGAAGAAATAGAGAGCCAATGATCTCGCGGCTGATCACGTACCAGATGGACAGACCTCATTAAGTTGTTTTCGAAGTGTTCATTGATTGCACACGAAGTGCCATGAACAGGGAAACATGGAGAAATCTCGCAAAAGCCGCCACCAACCTACCAGACGATTCATGTCCAAGACCACTCCGCCAGGAGTGTACGACTGAGAAGAAGAAGATAATGATTGTTTGATTTTTTAACCATTCGATTTTATGAACATTCCAGTATGTAGATGTTCGATTTTTAACGTTCGATCCATTTTAGATTATTTGGATTTCGAACTGACATAGTACCCCCCCCTATTAATATATAGCCAGTTGAAGGCTCAAGAACTGCTAAAGTGTGGTCTTCTTTCAGACAATGCATGGCATGGACGCTAAGCTGACGATGATGGCCATCGCTAAAGGACAAGGAGCCTTAGCTGCTGCCTCTTTTACTGTTTTATCTGATCCTATGCGAGGTATCTACGAAAATAGAACTAAGTTTACCTATAAGATTTAAATTATCTATAAATCTTAGATATTTTTTGCTTCTCACAATTTCAAGTATAGACGAATAGGCCTTTTAAAGACGTGTCGTCATTTAGGCACGTCTTTAAATTACCTATTTTTCTATACGACAGTATTAATGTTTTTTACTGCGAATTGTCGAAACACACGCAATTTATTTCACAAAAACAGCTAGGGACCTTAACTGGTAACTGCGTATACGCAGGATATCTTTCGATTCTTCTTGATTTCATTTCAAACATCACCGTTACATTTCTGTTCCTATCCCATGTTATTAGAGATTGAAGCGACACGTTTCGTTCTTCTATTCCGTTTTTTCAACAGTCACATTATCACTGACTCAGAGCTCGTTGATGCTGACCGACTAGCGAGTGAACCAGCCGTATCGTAGTCAAATTGAGGCTAAAATGTCTTTTAATGAAGCAAACATGACGAGCTGCGAGTCAGGCTCATCACCTCACAAAACCGGGGTATTCCAATGATACACCGGGAGTTTTACCGACGAGCTGTAAGACCGCCGTTTCACTCGCTCGTCGATCAGGGTCTCCAGAAAAGTAAGATGTTAAATGTTTCGCAGGTATAAACTACACGATGCCTGTGAGCATCCAGTCGTATGCCTTCATGATAGCGCGTCCGAGGGAGCTCAGCAGAGCGCTGCTCTTTCTGCTGCCGTTTACGTCTGACGTAAGTTCAGTGCTTATATTTATGAAAATCACAAAAAGTCCTCACTTATTTCAAAGAAATCTGAAAGTTATAGCCGTTCTTACTTTCAGTTGCAATTAATTATTTTTTTTAAGTTATATTAACTAGGGCTTGACTGCGATCCCACCTGATGGTAAGCAGTGATGCAATCGTAGATGGTGATGTAGTAGTAGTTAATGAATAATATAACCTACACCAAGTTTCTGGAACGTTAATTATCGTAAATGAAATATGACAAATTACCAAGAGCGAGTTTAACTGCTGTTTAATAGTTGATAAAAAGTCAATCGAATTGCAGGCTCATTTGATTTCCAGTACAACTTCACGCAGGCGTACACAAAGTGTAAAATGACCAATTCGCGTCAATGAAGCTACGCGTCCTTGGACGTAGCTTTCGTATTTATGAAAAATCTGCATTCGAACCGCAAATGCAATCAGAACAACTTTAATTTGATAGTTCAACAATAAGCATTGAGTTAATTTTGTGGTCGAGAAAACAGGTTTTTACAACGCATGCCATAATGGAAAATGTAAAGTTTTCCAAATAAAACTCGATTGCGTGGATTTTCATATGGTTACATAATGGTTTATTCCCGGATATTGCTGATTGCGCTGTGGTGAACAGATCACAGAACAAATTAACCCAACTTACTTAAAAGTAAATTGGAAAAGGATCTGAGGCAGAAGTCAGTTGCATTGGTCAGACCAAATCCGTTTCACATACAGAAATCTTATTGCCTTATTATTAAGATTTCTGTGGTTACGCACTAGAGATCAACAGAAATCAGAAACTTTTATTTCAACTACAGGTACTTTTGAATTGTAACCATGTCGGTCAGTGAAGAAAATAATGAAGTTAAATTGTACGTTCCAAAGCGTAGATCTCTATGGAGAAGAACGTGCAGAAACTCCATGGACGTGGAACCATCATGCTCATTGGGCCATGGGTTATATGAAAATGAACCCCGGAGCCATGGAACGAAGGGAAAGAAGGAATAAATGAGTGGGTTTTAGTCAGTGAAAGTCTGACACGCCCTCCCGCTCTATTCAAGAGCGCTCCATTTAAGAGCGGGAGAAGTCATTCTGATGGTTTCCCACCTAAATAAAGACAGTCTGTGACACCATCCACGCCCACTACAAAGTTACTAGTTACTACTAAGTTGAGGTCACGGCATGACACAAAATGAATTAAAATAACTCCTAATAGGTTAAAGATTTATAGCACCCTGTCTCCAGAAAGTCCTGTTAGTTTTAGAAAGAATAGAAAAGTTTATTGGCACATCACATGCTATATTTTTATGTGATAAACAAAAACTTTTACAATGAAAATTTGCGTCATACCGTTGCCAAAAGGACATTGTGATGGATATTACTGGGATTACTGGGACTCATGTGCGGAATAGAGTTGAAGGACTGGATTTGACTACTACTCACAAAAGCTATAAAGACATTATTTTATGGCGCCACGTCAAAACTACTAAAATATACGAAAGCCTCCGCGTGATTTGAAATAAATAGAACAGTCCGAAAGCAACTCTTGAGCACAGATCAGACAAAATATCCTTACCTTAAATACCCGTCTGGTCCGAGGATCCTCCCTTTTCAACGGAGGTTTTTGGGTCTTTATACTTTGTTCCGCATGTCTCCAAATAGCCATCCATCTGACATCCGGCAAAACTTATGTGAAAAGGTAGAACGAAAGAGATTTGGGTTAAGTACTCCTACAACTAAACTAATGGAACTGATGACCAAGTATAGCATTACGTAGACGCTAAAATCATATGTTTCGCCAGGCACTGAAACAGATCAATGGAAGGAAATCATGAAAAATTTATTCGGGCTCACTATGACGCTCACCACGACTGGAAGACGAGGATTTTCTCTCGAAATTTTATCTTGAATGAGGGTGTTCTAAAATGACGTTCACCAGGTGGCAGCACTGGTACAGGTGGTAGGTCTAGGCCCCTGCCCAAATGTTCAACGTCATCAACGTTAAACGTCAGCGTTACGTATACATTTTCAAGACTTGACGGCTGAGTGGCGTCAACTGGTGGTGTGAATTTTCCTGAACACCCTCGTTGTTTGATCATTTAGAAGATTTTTTTAAGGAAGTGAACATTAAGTAGGTATGTTCTACAGTTCCAAAAGGCAACTTTTCTAACCAAGTTTTTTTTTGTAGACATGGGTGTGCCTTGGCCTCGCTGTGATACTCATGGGGCCTACACTGTACATCATCCATAGATTAAGTCCTTATTACGAGGCCATGGAGATCACTCGACAAGGAGGACTAGCTACCATTCATAATTGTCTCTGGTATATCTATGGTGCTTTGTTGCAGCAAGGTGAGAACTTTGCTTCATTTTTATATTTAAAACTGGTGGTATATTATAAAACTGGTGTATCGTAAGTAGTTACTACATATGTATGTACATAAATAATAAATATGGCTTAATAATATTGTTTTCATGAATGAAATACATTCTACTTATCTACTTTCGCGCTTGCGATTTGTAGCACAAATTAGTGACACGACCCGGCTTCTAATGATTGCAATTTCTGACTTTCCCGATGGATTCTCCAAACAAAACCTTTCACACAAATGCCTTGATAATCATGAAGTCAAAAAAAATTGGTTTCACATGATTTTTATTTATTTAGATTGTGGAAAACGGTGCTTTCCGTCAAGTTTACGATTTTGTCAAGGAAAACACTTCAATACTCCTTACACCACTACTTTCATAGCTCTTGAGTCCTAGGACAAAAGAATCGCCAGTCAGTTAAAAAAAAGCTTACCTTTTTTTCATTTTGATTAAGAATTAGTAAAACAAACTTGATTTGATTTTTTCAGGCACTTCATCTAAAAAAAATTGAGATGAGATGAAAAACTTTTAAGTAGGTATTCGCTTTGTGTCCGAAGTGCGAAATAATAAAAACATAGTAAAAAGATAATTTCAAAAGTTTGGAATTTGTTGAGTAGTATTTTTTTCCTGATACCTAGTCAGGTTTCATTACAAATGATGAAGACGGATTCTCTAGCTCCACATTTTTTATTAGATTTTAACTAAATTTTTCTTTGTTCATACTTCTTGATGAAAATCTTCTTTCACAGAAACGTTACAGGCTTAATCTTATGAAAAAATAATAGTAAGCCATAAAATATTAAAAAAAAACATTTTTACTTCTTTATTCTTTTATGGCTGGTGTCATTTTTTTTGGTTAAAATGGCCAGATAGGTAATCATGAAACAGAAAAGAAGTTACATACTTAAGTAGGTATTAACCTATTTAATTACTTCTTATCATGGTAGGTTAATTAAAATTAATAAAAGGTAAAAGTTTACTTAACTATTGTTAAAAAATAGGTAAAAACCTTTAAGTTAAACGGTTTTATGTTAAACATACATTGCAATGTTTAAGATAAATGTACTAAAAACCAAAAAATAATAAATGTATTTCATATATGGTATTATTTAAATATCCAGTAAGATAACCTGCTTTTACTCAAAGTTAATACTGGCTAACCCCTTCGAAAACATGTGTTAGGTTATATAGTATTTAAGAAGTGTTGTATTGACTAAGTATTACAATGTCACCCAAATTGATTAGACCGGAAGTCATGAACTGATGAGTCTACTTCTTTAAAGTACTTTTGAAGACTTAATAATCAATCTGTGTGTACTTATTGCATTATATGAATTTATTTGTAATTTATTAGTTAAGTATCAAATGACGTATTGTCAACGAGTCATATTCTTATGAACTTAAATCTTTAAAATGTTTGAAGGACTTAATAATTAATTTCTATGTATAAATCGTGTAATATAAATGTATTTGTAATTTTTACTTTGTTAAATCATATTAATGTACTATTTATTGGTTGCTCAATTGACTAACGCCACCGCATAGTGGGGACTATGAGGTGGGAGGTTACCTGTACTTAGCTTAGCGGCCATGAGGGGCATTCGTTGTGTAGCACTGGCTAGAGTAAGAAGTCTAAAATAAATACTGTGGCATTGTAATAAAAGTGAAGTTTGTGTTACGTTACGTGTTTTATTTCCTGACCAATAGGTCAGAAGTGGGATATTCGAGAAAATTCCACATTTTCTTGTCACGTCCACGGCTCGGAAAAACGTAAGTAACGTACCTTACACTGTTTTTTGGTTTTAAATAAGGGAACTAGCTACGTTAATTTATGTCTGTTTGAATATTTTTCATTGCTATTTGCAAAATGCATTTAGATTGTTATTTTTATTTTATAAACTGTTCTGGTTGAACAAAAGATTTTGAGTTTAAAGTAGCTTAAAACTATTTTTCAGTTACAGACAGGGAAAATTGTTGTAAAATTATCAAATAGTTTAAAATTAACGGTCTTATTTACATTTTTTTTTAGTGGAATGGTGAGTGTTTTTATTCCTGTTTATTTTTTTATTTTTTTGATAATATATATGGAATAGGAAATCGAGGACAAATGAGTAGATGGAACGGTTGAATCTTTCGAGCAATTTAGGAAGAAAAAAAAAGCTTTCTTTTGAATTGTTCGAGGGATTTAATCTTGTCTAACCTATTTTTATTTTAAACAATTAATTTTTGATTATTATATTGATTTCCATTACGGTTTTTGTTTACATTTTTATATCTTATTTTTTATTTTGTTTATTTTACAAATTGCCTAATTATACACTCATATTTATTCCTTATGGAAGGAAGCTTATTTTGTATTGAACGAAGAGTCTGGCTTCGATTCCCAAGTCAGGCGAACATTTTCTATCCTTACTAGCTAGTTAGTTACGATAACATGGAATTTCATTTATTCAGGATGTGTTATCTTAATAATATGTGACGATGTTTTAATATGAGTATTAATCTTTTCTTTATAAGTTTCAGATCATCTTGAGATGGACGGATATGAACAAGAAACCCGAGGTAAAGGGTGTGATTGTCAAGAAACCCGAGGTAAAGGGTCTGATTGTCAAGAAACCCGAGGTAAAGGGTCTGATTGTCAAGAAACCCGAGGTAAAGGGTCTGATTGTCAAGAAACCCGAGGTAAAGGGTCTGATGGACAACAAACCCGAGGTAAAGGGTCTGATTGTCAAGAAACCCGAGGTAAAGGGTCTGATTGTCAAGAAACCCGAGGTAAAGGGTCTGATGGACAACAAACCCGAGGTAAAGGGTCTAATGAACAGGCAACCCGAGGTAAGGGCCCTGTTGCAAAACCAACCCGTGGTAAAGGGTTAAGGAATTCTTGTGATGTGACCAGACGAGGGGAAGGTCTGGCACATGCGCAGGGAGGTAAACCCGAGGTTACGGGACCAAATCAGGTTATGGACAATCTGAGTTTCGAACAAGGTGCACAAAGCTCAGGGCAAGAGCATGAGCACACAAACTCTGACGATAGCCAAAGCATTATTCTAGGAACCAATGATCAAACAGAATATGAGGACTGGGACAAAAGAAGGAAGAAACGCAGGACAAATGGTTCAAAAGGATCATCACGGAGAAGGAGGAAGCGCTATTACTCCACCTCATCGGATTCGGAAAGCGAGGCACCGCCACTGAAAAGGACAAGAGGAGAAAAAAATAATGAATCCAATAACAGGTTAATGGAAAAATTTCTAACTATATTAGAAAAATTCAAGGGTACTGACAAACCAAAAATAACTTTTAACACAAATGTGATACCGGAGTTCGACCCTTTATCGAAAGAGCAAACCATATTGACCTGGTTAACAAAAGTTGAGGAATGTGCCGAAATTTACGGTTGGGAGGAAAGAGAAATCATACACTACTCTTTGCCTAAGTTAACTGGTGTAGCGAAGACATGGTATCAGGGTCTAACTTCGATATTGCATACATGGTCAGAATGGAAAAGAAAACTAATTGAATCTTTTCCATGTAGGGAAGATTACGCAGAGCTTTTAACTGAAATGTTAGCCAAAAAAGCCAAATACGGAGAATCTCTAGAGAATTATTACTACGCAAAGGTAAACCTTCTAAACAGGTGTAAAATACAGGGCAGGCAAGCAGTAGATTGTCTTTTGTATGGAATAGAAGATCGTGCGGTGAAGGTTGGTGCACAGGCAGCTCAGTTTAACGAGCCAGAACAGGTATTAAAATATTTTAGGACAGTCAAAAGTGGTCCAGTCAGGGATACTAATGACTCTACGCGGAAACCAAATGATCGACGCTTTGGAGGCAACCCAAATCGACCGGGCCCATCTAAACCAGGTACGAATATCAATTCTACTATAAAATGTTTTAATTGTAACGAAATTGGACACCCAAGTTTTAGATGTGAGAAAGCTCCAGTGAAATGCACCAATTGTGACCGGCTGGGCCATCAAACCGCCAACTGTCTTAGAAATAAGAAGGCCACCAACGAGGTTGATAAAAACCAAACATCAGGTAATGATCAAACCCAAAAACAAGTTTCGGAAGTCACAACTGAAGACACCGGTTTAAGCAAGTACGTGTTGGACATCAAGGTAAATGATTTAGCTATCTCGTGTCACGTTGATCTGGGGAGTCAATGTTCACTTATCAAGGTGAGTTACGCAAAATCATTAAATCTTCAAATTACTACTCGTCCAAACTTGCCGGTACTCAGAGGTATAGGTGGCAACTTGATACATCCCTTAGGAGTCGCTGTGTCTTCCGTTGAAGTTCAAGGTTTGCGGGAAATAGTAGATCTATACGTAGTAGAAGATTACGTTCTAGTTCATCCTGTTTTATTAGGACATTCATTCACTGAGAGGCCTGATATATTATTTATTAAAACTCCAAATGAAATTAAATTCCAAAGACTACCACCAAATAAATTAGAGATTATGGTGTCTACTGATTCTAAAATTCCTGGCAATGTTTTACGAGCAATCAAAGTTCATACACATACACAATTGGATTGTGATATTTACGTAAATGGCAGTTTACGGGGTATTGAGGGTTGCGAATATTATTTACTTCCCGGACAGTACGAAATCAAAAACGGGAGAGGAGCGATCTTGATCTATAATATATCAGAGACCTCTTTGCACATCGCAAAAGGTACATTGTTAACTCGATCCCTACATAAAAACCCTGTACCATTTAGTAAACCCCTGAATGCGTTCAGCGTAACGTTTAGCGACGCTGAAATGGAAACTTCAGTAAACTGGAATCCTAGTTTAAAAGAGGATCAGTGCCAGGAGCTGAAAGGGTTGCTTGCCAAATATAGCACTTGCTTTTCTAATGGGCTTCATGACTTGGGTTACACACCTGTCACTGAGATGACCATTGAACTCAAAGACGACGACCCAGTGGTTTATCGTCCTTATCGCATGTCGTTTTCTGAAAGGTCATTGGTAAGAGACATGATCCAGGATATGCTAGACAATGATATAATACGAGAATCATCATCTCCCTATGCGAGCCCGATCGTCATGGTTCAGAAAAAAACAGGTGATAAGCGATTGTGTGTCGATTACAGGGCGCTCAATAGAAAAACCAAAAAGGACCATTACCTAGGGTGGAAGATCAACTGGATCTCCTTGCAGGTAATACTTTATTTACATCCTTAGATCTAGCGTCTGGGTATTATCAAATCCCGGTTTCTGAAGAATCTCGCCCTAAAACTGCCTTTGTGACTCCGGACGGGCAATATGAATATAATCGCATGCCTTTTGGCTTAGTAAATGCGCCGTCGGTTTTCCAGCGCACCATAAATAAAATATTAATGGAAGCTAAAATAAAATATGCGATTATATACATGGATGATATTCTCATTCCGTCCAGAGATTTCAAGGAGGGAATGCAACGGCTGGATGAAGTACTACAACTACTAAAAAAAGGTGGGTTAACCTTAAAACTTAGTAAATGCCATTTCTTTCTAGACTCCATTGATTTTCTTGGTTTCGACGTCAGTGCTAATGGTATCAGGCCGGGCAGCAGAAAAACTGAAGCCGTCTCTAAGTTTCCAAGGCCTAAAAATCAGCACGATGTTCGGCAATTTCTTGGACTTTCTGGGTTCTTCAGGCGGTTCATCAAAGGTTATGCTGTGATTACAGCACCCTTGACTGATCTTCTTAAAAAATATACAAAGTGGATTTGGAGTAATGAACAGGAAAAGGCATTCGCTAAAGTAAAGGAGTTACTGGTAAGTCGACCGATACTTGCTTTATATGATCCAAAAGCAGAGACAGAGCTGCATACAGACGCCTGTAAGGACGGCTTGGCAGGTATATTACTTCAACGTAATGCCACCGGTGTATTGCAACCAGTATCATACTTCAGCCGCAAAACAAATATTGACGAAAGTAAAATGCATTCCTATGAACTCGAAACCCTGGCAGTGATTGCCTCATTAAATCGCTTTAGAGTTTATTTGGTGGGCATACCTTTTAAAATTTTGACTGATTGCAATGACTGATCAACGCTAGTAAAACGAGATATAATACCCCGGATTGCGCGTTGGTGGGTTTTACTTCAGGAGTATGACTGTACCATAGAATATCGTCCCGGTGCTCGAATGGCTCACGCAGACGCACTCAGCAGGAATCCGGTAGATAACCCGGTAAGTGAACCACATATTTTAGACATCTTGACAATACAGGAATTTGACCAAAACTGGATCTCAACTGTGCAATCAGCTGATGATGAAATTAAGAGAATTAAAGAAATCCTCCTAGATCCCTCTATTGAAGAAACTATCGAGGTACGTAAAAACTATAAACTAAAGAACGACCGGATTTTTCGCGTTGTAGGGGATGATCTGAAATGGTTGGTTCCACGAGGTGTGCGCTGGCAAATTCTGAAGATGAATCATGACGATGTTGGTCATTGCGGATTCGAGAAGACGTTACATCGCATTAAGGAACACTACTGGTTCAGAAAAATGCGAAGGTTTGTAAAGAAATATGTCTCTTCTTGTTTGGAATGCGCTCATCACAAAGCTCCAGGTGGTAAAAAGGAAGGTGAGTTACATCCTATCGAGAAGGTCAGTACCCCTTTTCATACCATTCACGCCGATCACCTAGGACCGTTTGTAAAAAGTAAAACGGGCAACTGTTACTTACTGGTAATCGTAGACGGATTTACGAAATATGCAAGCATAAATCCGGTTAGAAATACTAAATCTGCAACTTCAGTAAGGGTTATGAAGCAATTCGTAAGTTACTTCGGAGTTCCAGCTCGACTTATCACTGATAAAGGCACAAGCTTTACCAGTAAACACTTTCAGGATTTTGTTAAAATGTATGGTATAAAGCACATCCAAAACGCCGTTGCCACTCCAAGAGCGAATGGACAAGTAGAGAGATATAATAGGACAATTCTAGATGCTTTGTCAACCTCTAGCCATGGAAGAGACGAAAAGTCATGGGATGATCACATTTCTGACATACAGGTAGGGATAAATACAACAAAACATAAAACAACTCAAAAGAGCCCGTCGGAATTGCTATTCGGTTTTAATGTGACCAGCAGAACTGAAGGTAAGTTGAATGAAGTAATTAAAGAAACGCTCAATAGGACCCCTGTAGCAGAATTAGACGAATTAAGACAAAATGTGAGTGAAAAGATAAGGCAGCAACAAGTAAGAGACTCTACTAATTATAATAAACACAGGAAAGCCACAACCCAGTATAAAGAGGGAGATTTAGTTCGAGTTGAGAGACAAGTGCCACATGACGGTAAGTCACAAAAACTTACTGTAAAGTATCAGGGTCCCTATCGCGTAGTAAAAATACTCCCTAATGATAGATTTCTCGTCGAGGACACACCTCTAACTCGTAAACATGGCCGTAAATATGAAGGGATAGTAGCAGTGGATAAAATTCAACCATGGATGAATTTTAACAGAGACCTGGAATCCGATTCATCAGAAAATGATTCTTGTGCCAGTAAATACGAGTAGATATGTGTCCGGGACAAGAATTAGAGCAGTAGTAGTCAACATTTTTTAACTAATTAATTATTTATAATTATAAAACACATTGATTTTGTATGTTTTTACTAGTATTAGGTTACCATTATGAATAGGTAGTATCAAAATGTTTTATTATAGTTTAAGTAATGGTAGTTTTTAAGTGAATAAGGTAATAATAACGGCCGTCAAAAAAAATGAAGCGATGGGACTCGCTTTGAACAGGATGGCCGAGCTGTTAGGTTATATAGTATTTAAGAAGTGTTGTATTGACTAAGTATTACAATGTCACCCAAATTGATTAGACCGGAAGTCATGAACTGATGAGTCTACTTCTTTAAAGTACTTTTGAAGACTTAATAATCAATCTGTGTGTACTTATTGCATTATATGAATTTATTTGTAATTTATTAGTTAAGTATCAAATGACGTATTGTCAACGAGTCATATTCTTATGAACTTAAATCTTTAAAATGTTTGAAGGACTTAATAATTAATTTCTATGTATAAATCGTGTAATATAAATGTATTTGTAATTTTTACTTTGTTAAATCATATTAATGTACTATTTATTGGTTGCTCAATTGACTAACGCCACCGCATAGTGGGGACTATGAGGTGGGAGGTTACCTGTACTTAGCTTAGCGGCCATGAGGGGCATTCGTTGTGTAGCACTGGCTAGAGTAAGAAGTCTAAAATAAATACTGTGGCATTGTAATAAAAGTGAAGTTTGTGTTACGTTACGTGTTTTATTTCCTGACCAATACATGTTAGAATGCCATTAAATAATTAAGAAAAATTAACGGTGGATATTTTAATTTATGGCAATTACTGACACCTATAGTGGCCAAGTGTTTTACAAAAACTCAGAAAAGAGGTTGTATTACAAGATGCAGTTTTGAAATTGCAAAAAGAAATCAGGAGACAATATTATGTTAGTGATTTTCGTTCCGAATCAACAATAAAATAGGTAAAGTCCGTCTAATGAAAGCGCGACCTGAGAAAAAGAGGTTAAATCCAAATATTTTGTATGTGGTATTACTAACTAGTAGGAGATTATTAGACGCACTCTGGGTAATTTTTTCTTATCTACAGATATTGGTAAAAGCGATTCGTAGAGTAAATGGGCGGAGCCACTCTTTTGGAGACTTTGTACTATTCCTCAAACGTCTTACGTCTCATAATACTCAAACAATACAATTATCCATCTACCTTTTTCTTCCTTCAGGGGGCATGTACCTTCCGCGAGCAGACAGCGGTCGCTTGGTCGTAGGGACATGGTGGTTGGTCGTGCTGGTCGTCGTGACCACGTACTCCGGTAACCTGGTAGCTTTCCTCACGTTCCCGAAGCAGGAGGGTCCTGTGACCACCGTAGCTGAACTCCTCGAGAATCGGGCCCTGTACACCTGGTCTATTACTAAGGGGTCCTATATGGAGATGGAGTTGAAGGTATCTTTTTATTGTTACTTAGAATTTGTTTATTTGGCTTACCTTTAAATGTTGCGATAGATGATATTTTTTAAAGGAGAAAAAAAGGATAAAACCGAAGCTACGGGGATAAGGAGTGAGTAATTTTGCGTAAGGTTTCTCTTTATGACGTGACGGCGAGCATCTCAAAGAAAGGATTTTCCAAAATTCACCTCTAAAGGGATAAAACGGGGGTTTAAAGTTACTTACACGCGGGCAAAGCCTCTGGCACAAGCTAGTATCTTATGTTTCTCTACATATCTAAAAAAATCAATAATCCCATTATAATAACCAAAGGAAGTGAGGTATGAAATAAATCTATACATAATAAAAAATTGGTTCACATAATTGTGTTGATAGGTATGTAATAAATCCGAACGAGATAAAATATTTCGGAAAGATACCATACCTACTTGAATTAATGTTAAGCGCCCAGTAAACGATCAAATTTGTTTGTCAAACTTCACGTTTTCATCAAGCAACGATCAAACCAAGGACATTTATGAAGACATGGTTTAAAAGACAGGGCCTGTTTCACAATGTCCGAGTAGGCACTACTCACTGAATAAATTCAAAAATGGAACAGAATTTGTATGAAATTATCTGCCAAGTAAGATACTCGAAACTTAATCATAGGTGGTGAAACAGGCCCTTAGTATCCTAGCTAAGAACCGGCAAGTGCGAGTCGGACTCGCGCACTGAGGGTAACGTATCAACTTGCGTATTAAATCGTTAAATTGTAGCATCTATTGCTGAAGATTTTCCGAATTGGATTTTTTTTTCTTGTCGCTTAACTCTTACTTACTTACCTACTTACCCCATGAATTTTGAGTCTCTTTGTGAGTGTCGAAATGTACGTTTTTTATGACATAAACGACCGTATTTTTTTTCGTTAACTTACAAGTTTGATTTTTATACAGCTCCATGAGACCGTATAATTTGAGTACATATGTATATGGTTTTAATTTCAACTCGATACTTCCATGGCTTCTCCGAAAGCGTCTTGATAGATAGACAGCTGTTTGTCTGTACAAAGGGACAACATAGAGATCCTATAACGTACAGAACCCTAAAAACAACGTAAAGTACAAACTTACACTTTACATAAACCCTTCGTTATATAAAGTGAAAGTTTAATCTACAGGAGTACAGGCCGCATATCTACACTCATATAATAAAGAGGTAAAGTTTGTTTTTTTGTTTGTATGAAGTAATCTGTGGAAGTACTGGTATGATTGCTAAAATTTTTTCACCAATAGAAAGCTGCTTTATTCCTGAGTGACATAGGCTATATTTTATGTATGCGGGCGAAGCTGCGGGCTAAAGCAACATATATAACTAATTGTCTCTTTCTCACACCGAATTCATATCTAAGTGGTGGTTCGATATCATGGTAGGGTTAAATCCAGTTCCAATACACTACCTTGGTCACGTTTTACTAACGTGACACTTCCTGCGCCTCGAGTTCTGTGGCCCGGTCGTTAATTAGCCATTTCCAGAGTAAAAAAAGTAATCTGTAAACATCACGTTTATTTTATAATGTTTTTGGTTTAGGTATCCTTTCAGCCATGCCTTATAGCCTTCACATAATAATATAGACACTTAGTTTTCGATTAGCTTGCGAGTATAAGGGCCTATTTCTCCACCTATGATTAAGTTTCGAGTATCTTACTTGACAGATAATTTCATAAAAATTCTGTCAAATTTTTGAATTTATTCAGTGAGTAGTGCCTACTCGGACATTGTGAAACAGGCCCTTAGGGCCTGTTTCACAATGTCGAAACTCGAAACTTAATCATAGGTGGTGAAATAGGCCCTAAGTAATTTTAATACTTTCCCAGTATTTGGCAGTAAATGGCTCTCAAAGTCTCGAGTCATCCTTTACAACTCCATTTGGGAGGTATGTGGAACAGAGTTTAAAGGTTAAACCTCCGTTGAAAAGGGAGGATTCTTCGACCAGACAGATGTTATGTTTGGTTTGGGCAACTGCCCGAGAGTTGATTTCGGGCTGTTCTATTTATTCAAATAGCGCGAGGAACTCTAATAGTGCGATGCATAATTTCGTGGTTTAGTTCATATGTGGCGCCATACCGCATATGCCGCACATTGTTTGGTAGTCAGTACTAAGTTGGACATTTGCTTCTGTCAAATTAGTCTCAGGGATTAAAAGATAGACTTTAGTTCTGCAGACACTTGACTACTACAATGTTACGTCACAATATCCGCTGGGAATCAACACGTGAATAATTAAAATAGCCATTAAACTTTACTCGAAAAAGTCCTTCCAAAAACTAGTCACGTTTTATACATGTGAGATAGAACATAGATAATGGTTGCGAATTAATGTTACTGGATCAAAAAGTAAATGAACAGGTTTTAAATTGCATTTAACTACATATATTATCTGGTCTCATTTTGAGTAACGTGGTTAATGTGGAGACTTTTCCTGTTTCAAAATTGTAGTTCATGCAGCACTCATACACAAACTTTTTTCTTGGAATTTTTTGGCACAGACATGAAGCACGCAGTGTCATTGTTATTTAAAAAAAATATAAGTTTCTACATATTTATACATTGTGTGTATTAAATAAACATGTTTTCTTTTCTAATAACTAGCCACTGTTTTCGAAAATATTCAATCCTGGTTCCATTTAAGCCAATGGGATAGGTTGTATTTCAATTAATATTACTTTTGCGACAAGGTTGCCTTTTCTGTCACACAACGGAATACATACATAGTTCATAACATTGTGTTTAAAGGTGTAGGTAGGTAATCCTGATATCTAGCTATCGAAAATACTCGTCTTCCACCCGCCGATTTCCGACTAAAGAATTTGTCGAAATTGTCAAACTCTACATTTGTACGAAAACTTAAAATAACCAAATAAATTCTACCGCCCTAGGAGGAGTGAGAGGGATAGACAGGCTTTTACTGACTGAAACCCACCCGTGCTCCTTCAGTTCTTCTGTGCGTTCCAGGGTAACTCTTTCGAACTATCTTGAAGGAAAAACTTGAAAAAAAAAACTAAAAAAACTAAAAAAACACGTACACGCACGGATGTTTTGATCTTCAGTGTCTGAATTCAGTAAGCCAGTGCTAATTTCTTTGCTTTCAGAATTCAGATGAGCCGAAGTACATAGCATTGCTGAAAGGAGCAGAACTGGTCACGTCGTCTGTGGGCATGGGAGCAACCATGGCATCAGGTATGAAACACTTTGAAAGAATATGATACTAGGACTGTATTATATACCCTGAAACTAAATTGACACAGGCAATGGCAAATGTCAAACCTACAATAATAATGATGTCATTTCTTTTGTGTGGTGAGTTTGTGACAAGTTTGACAACCCGCGTAATGTCATTTTAGTCTCAGATATTTAAAAAACAGACTTTATAAGATTAAGGGCTTCTTTCACCGGCTATGATTAAGTTTCGAGTATCTTACTTGGCAGATAATTTCATACAAATTCTGTTCCATTTTTGAATTTATTCAGTGAGTAGTGCCTACTCGGACATTGTGAAACAGGCCCTTAGGGCCTGTTTCACAATGTCCAAGTAGCCATTATTTCCCGGATAAATTTAAAAATGGAACAGAATCTGTATGAAATTATCTGCCAAGTAAGTTATTGGCAACTTAATCATAGGTGGTGAAATAGGCCAAATAGGGTTTAAATATGAAATTACCATTTTAAACTTACTGGCCACTTTGAATTAAAATCAAACCAGCATGATCCAGATTTGAGAGTGAAACTTTTTTGACACGAAATTTGTAGGTCTGATTCTAAATTTAAAAAATTACAAACACATACAAAGAAAAAACAAAACATAGGTACCTAATTGAACTTTTAAAGTTTTAGGCGGGATTTTTTCGAGAGATGTTCAGTGGGTGTATAAGTTATTTGCAAATTGTTTTATTTAAAGGTTATCCTATTTAATTTATGTCTTGGTGCAGGGTCAGTCCTTCTACAGCGCGTCCGTTCAAAGCGTCACGTCATCATCGACTGGAAGCTTCGGCTCAGCTACCTCATGAGGGCAGACCGACTCGAGTCTGACAACTGCGACTTCGCTTTGAGTAAGTATGCCATTGTAATCATTCTGTGAATCTGTTAAACGAACTAATCGGAATAAATGGGAGAACCGAAGCAAACCTTCAAATCTTTACTTTAAAAAAAAATATTGTTGCTCACACTACGAATTACTCATGTACCAACGACGACACCCAGACTGAGCAGACAGTGGCCGTATAAATATCAATATTTTTTTTTTAAACCAATGTGCAATGAGCTCAAAGGTTTTAAAGAAAAATTAAATAAATACATTCACTGATGGACACAGGCCTACCCAAAGAGTCGCCATAGAATCAGTCCTGTGCGTCTTGTATCCATAAGATTCGTCTAAATTTTCCTGTTGTTTATTTCATAATCATGGTTTTCTCCTCTGTATATTTGTAGACGTCCAGATTTTTGTATTGCAGCAAGATTTTCATTAATATCTAGACCACAGAAATCTTAATCTAGACTCTTCATACGCGTCATGTAAAGATTCTCATTTAAAACAACTTTTCAACGTACGTTTTAAATGTACTTTAGTAACAATAGGAATTGTTTTCAGGCGCTGAAGAGTTTTTTCATGAAAAAGTTGCGATGATTGTGCCCGCAGGCAGCCCGTATCTTCCAGTCATTAATAAAGAGTAAGTAAACTTCGAGATAAATGAAAAAAAAATTTTTTTGATACCACAAATAAAAAAAAATATATACTACTAAATCGCTACCCAATGGAGACACCGTTGGCTAGTTTAATCAAGATTTGATTTCAAGTTTGGGAAATTGATTTTCGGTTATAATGGTCCCTAAACCCAAATATATTTTTTTCTTACGATTTTCTGTTTTAACGGCCATATGGCTATTAAACTATTGTTTTTATAAATATATGCTTAGCCGTACGTATATTAATTAGATGTCTATTAAACCTACAAACTTATATTTTAGATTTCTTTTTATTTACTTTTTTTTAGCACAAAACTAGAAGCAACAAGAAATATGAAACTTGAACAACAAGAAATATGAAACAAAGGTCCCTGGACCTGTGGCCTCAGTGTTGCCACCTGGAGACCATGAGTTTAGAACAACCTCATTGTTTCACACGCAGTCATACAATTTATTGATAAAGTTGAAGTGAGATGGAACTTGACTTATTATTTAGATTTCTGTGGATGGAACAGTGTTAAACAATCTTTCTTCTTCCTTTTTGACGTGTAAAAGAGTTTGTAAAGACCAACTTGCAAAATAAATATAATTGATCATTTACTTGGTAGACTGGACCGCATGCACAAGGCGGGGCTGATCATGCGCTGGCTGGACGCGTACCTGCCCAAGAAGGACCGCTGCTGGAAGACCTCGTCCATGATGCAGGAGGTCAACAACCACACCGTCAACCTCAGCGACATGCAGGGCTCCTTCTTCGTCTTGTTTATGGGTAAACTTTTATTTAGTTTTATGTTATTACTTTTTGAAAAATACAGTAAAGTAACCATTGAAAATAGGTAAAAATGGCCTTTTACAAGTTTTCACTTATGATTATGTGAGTGATGACAGGTAAGGTCACCGATATTGCCTTAAGAATCATCAAACTTAACACTTTAAAATGTCACTTACAGGATATCTTCCGTGATTATTTATTGTTTAGAGTTCCCGATATTTCGACGCTGTTGCAAACGCCATGATCGCGGGATGACAAACCGACAACTCAAAACAATAAATAATCACGGAAGATATCCCGTAAGTGACATTTTAAAGTGTGAAATAAACCGTGATAGCCTAAATCAGTCAGTCACTCAGTCGACTGACTGTTTTAGGCTATCACGACTATCACGACAGACTGTCAGTCAGTCAGTTTCAATGTGCAGGCAAATTGCTCGCAAAACAGATAGTTGATGGGGACGAAAGATTCTGGAGGGGTAACAGTACGAGTAAGAGTATATCTTAAAACACAGCATTAGAAAGCTTCCCAGAAGGTAGGCAGGCACGACCTGGTGAGGGTAGCGGGAATAAGATGCGATACGAATACAGTCGTAGCAACACTTGGGGGAAGCCTCCATCAAGCAGTGGACTTATTTTGGTTGTAATCATGATGGTGATGTAGATTACTTCGTCTTAAGCCTGGTTTTCATAGGCTCTGTAGCTGGCGATCAGTAAAGATTAGTTACTGTTTGATAGCTACAGGGCCCGTAAAAACAAAGTTTATCCGGTACTGACCGATATTTATGTAGATGTCAGAAGTATAAACTACATTACCATTAGCGGTCGTTTTAATGTTCCCACTGTTGGGACTCGGGCCTCCTCTCTAGGAGAGGGGATGGGCCATAATCCACCACGCGGGCCCAGTGCGAATTGGTAGATGTCACATGTCTTCGAATTTTTGGTTCTAGGACATGCCGGTTTCCTGACGATGTTTACTTCACCGTTTTGACTTAAACTACGTTATGAAAGCACGAACTTAACGTTATACTTAGTTTAAAAAAATCTCTATTATTTTTTTTATTCTTCGATATACGTAAACTGTAAAACTGCAAATTAAGTTGCTAGTCGCTAAAAAAGTAGAGCTATTGACCTAGAATCATGAAGGCAAGTCAGATTTCATAATGCAGGGCCAGGGTAGTCATCAATAATTTTTATTTCCTTGCGATTATTATCGGTAGCTTCCTTTGCTTGCGTTTTTTTTTAAGTTTTATTGTTTTCATTGCCTTATGGGATCATTGCTTGCATTGCAAGTGATATTTATCATAGCTTGAGCGTGAGCTCCTTACTAGCTCTGAGTTGAGTTACAAAAATACTGAGACGGTCCAATTGGGCAGGTTTAATTTCGAGTAAGAGGTCAATCGTCGAATCCGACTCGGTTGAGCAGCGTTCGAGAAGCTGCACAGTATCTTCTCGTCTAAAATACCACATTGTCTCAAGACAAAATTCTGTGACCAGTGCGTGTTGCCAGTGATGACATATGGTTCCGAAGCGTAGTCGCTCATAATGGGCCCCTCATAGGTTTAAGGTCTGCCATAGGGCAATTTAAAGTGTTAAGCTCAGAGTTTCTTTGTGTGATCACGTCAGAAATGAAGATATCCACAAGAACACCAACTTTATCAGCATAGCCCGAAGAATCGCCAAACTTAAGTGGCAATGGGCACATCTACATTGCTCGTAGAACAGATGGTCGATGGGGCAGAAAGGTTCTGGAGTGATGACCACGTACCGAAAGACGCAGCGTCGGAAGGCCTCCCACAAGGTGGACCGACGACCTGGCGAGGGTCGCGGGAATCCGATGGATGCGAGACGTTCACGTTGTGGCGACGCTTGGGAGAGGCCTATGTCCAGCAGTGGACGTCTTTCGGTTAACATGATGACGATGATGAATACTGTTAAATATTTGTACTTACTGGACAAGTGCACTCATTAAATTTGTGTGATTTTTTGAAAAATTTAAAATCACTCAAAAGAGCATCTCAGTCACAGATCTGCATGGTCCTCATATGATTTAATCTCTCTAGATCTGATCTAGTTTAAATTAGCGAATTTATAACCTAGGAATTTGTAAAATAAACATCATTCATGAGGTGTTTTTTTTCCTTTGAGGTTTCGAACTCTATCAAATATCATAATATATAGTGTATTTGGCTATTTTTCTCACAGCTTATGTAGGTACATACATTAATAAAAATGTTTTGCTTTTCTCTTTAGTCTCATTTTTTCTCAGCGCAAAACGTAATAACTATTTTTGAATAAATAAAATTATTATTCGGTTCCTGACCCTGGCTGGCCGAACACGCTCGGAGCACGCGGTCGCCATGTGACATAATCATTTGATGACGACAAAGAGTCAAAATTATGTACACCCGCTCTATTAATGATACATTCGTAACATACCAGTTTGAGAACGGAAGCAATGATTGTTTGTACTTGTACATCTAACGGTATCTATGCTGATTAATTTTAATAAATAAAATTAAACATTAAATACTGTTTGGTTATAAACCCTTTTGCGACTTTAATTACTCAGATACCCGCGAAACGAGACACAATAGTAAAACAATAACAGCGCGGTCTCATAGGACCGGTTGGGGATTCAAACGTTAAAAAGAAAGAGGTTCTATGTTTGGCTGTATATTTTGGTTTCGTGTATGTTCACCGATATCTTGGTCAACTGTGGACTGATTTTAAAATATATTTTTTTTCATTTGAAGGTTATTCTCCAGAATTGGTTCTTTAGAAATTTTGTTAGGATCTGATGATGAAATTCGAAGATATGTAACGGATCTCCTCCTAGGATCATAGCAGAAATGTCGTAACAAATAAAATTGAAGAAGGGGTGGGGTAAAAGAAGGGTAACCCCCTCCCCCCTAACTAAAAAGTGTAACATAAAAAACTTAAAAAAAAATACAAAAATTTTCCAACTCAGAGGGGGAGAAGTCATTTTATGTTAATCATCTCCCGCTCTAGGTCAGAATAAGAGGGCGTGTCAGACTTTTAATGATTAAAACCAACCGATATCCTTCAATTGCCGATTGTGTTCCAGATATTTCAACTGTTCTCACTGCTCGAGCGGGCATCAGCCCTACTGGGGCACTTTGGTTTTGCTAACAATACATCTTGACCAAAAAGTGTAACGAGCGCCGTCCCGCTTTGTCCAAGAGCGGGAGAAGTCATCGGATGATTTTCCATCTAAAGAAACCTAGAGCCCTGTTTCCGAATTCAGAATTTAGACTTAACGATGAACCCAACTTTAATCCCAACGTTTGACAAGTTTGGGAGCTTTTAAGTTCAAATTCTCAATTCAGTAATCGGGGGTAGGCACAGAACCGAAACTTATGCTTCACACTTACTAAGTACTTATACTTATAAGTGTTAATTATTTCAAAATCACGCTATGAAGCATCGATTTGACAGATCGAACCATAAGTTTCCGATCCTTTTCGTGTCTGTATTTTTCCCAAACTGTCATTAACTTGGTTACTTCTGCCAGTGCCTCGTGTGAGATTAGCATTACATAACCGGTATATTCTCTTAACATGCTTGCTACTAATTAATGCGTTATAGTATTGTTTAATCAAGGCCTACATGGACGCGTAAGTTAATGTGTATTCTGCATACCGGTGTGCATTCTGTGCCCACACTGCCCACTGGCTCCTTGTGTAGGTACAGACAGCTATGTTAAAGGATAACTCTCTTGACTTAGGTATTTTAATGTATTAAGTATAGTTAAGTAGTTATCCTTTCATTTAAAAGTAACACCCCGATTTCGCACAAGTGTTACAAGTTTTGAAAATCTCGGTTTTGCTCTGTTTTAATCAAGCAGCAAGTCTACACTGACCTTTTTTTTTGGGAGGGATATTATCAGAATGACTTCTCCCGCTCTTGGGCGGAGCGGGAGGGCGTGTCAGACACTGACTTGATTTATTTTTTAAATTAAGGAACTTTGAATTTTACAGACTACCCAGGAGCATCCTCCTTAACGTTATGAAAATAAGATAATAGTGTTTTAAATGATCAATTGTACCACAATCATATCATAGGGAAAATTTTTGTTATATCTTGAAAAAGAAAATCTTTCTTTCCTTATTGATAGACTGCAAAATTATGAGCATGAGTGCGATCAAGGTCCCTAAGCCCGATATATTTTCAGTATTTTATGGCGGTCACCTCTCACCGCTCCAATTTATTGAAGTCTCCGAGACTTATGTTAGGGTTTACGTTCAATATGAGATTGTATGTTATCAACTTTACCTTTATTAAACCTATGTCAGATTTATTTACTTAGATCAGTCGGAAGAGTTATGGCGAGTTGTATGAGTAACGAATATATATAGTTTTTTGTTTTATGCACTAAGTCTCAGATATCGATGTAGCATGGATCATGTGCATCATTCTGAATCTCCCAGTAGTACAATTTTTCGTCGGTGGGTTTCTGATTTAAAAAATCTTATATATGAAAGTGTACGTACAAAATCGTTATACACCTCAGTGACATTTTAAATTAAAAAGTAATTTAATTGTTTAATTCGCTTTATTCAGCTGAAAATCGGAGCCCAGCTATCGTCTGTTTTTTAAACCCTGAGACTAAAATGACATTTCAACACAAAAGAACTGGCGTCATTCCTATAGTAAATTTGACATTACTTGTGTCAATTAAGTCTCAGGGTATGAGAAACAGACTATAGGTCCTTACCATGATTGTTATGAGGTAGTGTACTAGTGTTATATGTTTATAACGATAAAAAAAAATGAAAAGGCAAATGTAAAGGTGCCCCGCTAAAAAGTGCAACACTGCAAAACGACCACAAAACAACAATAGAAACCGTGGTCTTACCCAGCATTTGTATAACTATCATCCTTATCGTTATTTTCTATTTACATAATAAAATGCGCTGGGTATTTGCATTATTAGCATTAGCATTATCGGCCTTATAATGTTCCCACTGCTGGGACTCAGGCCTCCTCTCTAGGAGTGAGAATGGGTCATAATCCACCGCGCGAGTACGGATTGACGGATGTCACATGTCTTCGAATTTTGGGTTCTGCTGGGTGTCTGACGCCCAGCAAATGCTGAGGTAGTGCAACCCTTTCAGTGCGTGCATGCTCAACGCATTCTGTACTTTACTTTGTGTTTGTAATCTTTGTGCTGTGTCTGTCCCGAATATAATAGTTTCTTATTTATTCTTTCTATTCTATAAATGTACAGGTTTTCCATTTTGATTTCACCACTAAAATTCCAATTAATTTAACCATTTTTTATACCGCAGGTTTCTTCTCAGCATCCACAGTGTTGCTGCTGGAGTTTCTCTACAACAGACGGAAGCGTCGCAGCGAGCAGATCGTCATCAAACCTTACGTCGAGTAGATTACTTATTCATACATCTGCCATACTTGTTACATTAGCATAACGCGCGGAAAAATACTCACGACTGCCTTATATACTATGTCTTAATGTGGCTTATGATTAGGACATATTGTCATGATTTATTTATCTATTTATTGCATATTTATGTAATTGCTGTTGGTATCAATATTTTCTATATTAAAATCTTTGACAAGCAATGCCTGTTTATTTTAAAGAAATAATTAACGAAATTACTTAATTCAAGTAATTTAATTCCAGGATTTCGATTTCGAGACCGTGATAACGGAAAAGATATTTATGATACGTAATCTAACCTAACCTAAACCAAAAGGATTAGGTTAGGCTAGATTCCCCCAGAAAACATCACATAGCATACAACAACTTTATACCGTGGTCGGCTCTGTGTTATACCGTGGTCGGCTTTGTGCAATGTGTATCCAGCTTTAGGAGAAATGGTGAAGACAAAATATCGCAATGGGAATATTATGTAGTTCTCGCAGCGGTTCTTCAATATTGTTCTAAAATAGAACTGGAGAGCTTCAGATTGCACAGGTAATTATTGTATCAGCAATTTCGTAGCAAATTCTGTTGCGTAGACTTGCTACGAAAATCGTAGAGGAGGCATGACTAAGACGATCCCGCGCCGCCGTTTGCTTTGCCATTTACGAATCTACCATATAAGTATTCACAATCAGACATAAGGATATTTATTACTGAAAAAATCGTAGAATCATTGCCACTCCACAGACTAAATTGGAATATTTTATATTTAACTGAAAGACTTCCACCAACAGTGTTTTCATATCAGAATCATATTCCGTGTAAATATAGTCGCATGAAAAAACGTGATTCATATTAAATTAAAGACATCACACATATACATACAAACATCAGACTGATATTCTACTAAAGTGGCTTTTTTAGACTCGCTGGTCTATCGTAGGATATTAATGAATGAGTTATCCTCTCAGCAACCAAATAGATGCGTCTAGAGAGGTCAGTCAAGTTCGTCATGTCATGCCTCATCTTCATGATAAAGTATTTATACATCCTAATTTAAGAATAACTTGAATCTGTTACCAGTCGGCGACTAGCTGGGAAATAGTGCCAAGGTCACCTTTTTATTTTTTATTGGTTTAGTGGTAAGTTCGCGCTTGATCACGATGTTACCTGATGGTAAGTGATGATGTGGTCGATGATGGGCTACACTTGCATAAAAATAACCTTTTCCATCTTGACTTACCTATAGATTTTGTTATATTCGATTCATTTCAAGCTAGAGTCGTGGAAATTGTATCGACATCTATGTCACCACAGGATTTTGCCCTCGGAGGGCATACTCTTGGGATAATTTTCTACTATCATGGGGCGAAACTGCTGATCGCAAGCTAATGAAAAAAGCAAAACCTAATGAAAAAAAATTTATATCAAACGTCACTCATTTGACCACACAATTTGGGCTCTATACAAAGTGACATTCTATTACCTACAATGACTGACAAAATTCTACAAAATATGGAACATAAATACATGCCACAGATACCTACCTACATTTTCTGCGAAATGGTTCGAAGGACTCATCGTGACCTTGGAACGCAAAGGGTAACTGCAGGAAGATAGGTGCGTTTTAGTCAGTAAAGACCTGAGACTTCCTCTCGCTCCGCGCCTTCACCTAGAGTAGGAGGAGTTATTCGATGATTTTCTACATATTTTTTTTTTGCTTTTTTTATGTGGGAAGTCATCATAAACCTCATTTTTATCATAATCGTTTAGGCTGATTGAATGTCTCTTTGTATATACTATCTTCGGAATAACTAGATGTCTGTCGTGATGATGAGCAAACATTATTGGTTCTCAGTGCCGTAACTAGGGCGGAACCAGCAGTGCCCAGGCACAGAGCGTAGTCTCGTACTTTGTAGTGTTGTACTTTTTCTATATGCGTAGTTTCAGAAGCTTGCACCGGGCTAATGAAGCACCAAAATGTCGCGCAAAATGAACATGTTTACGAAAACATCAATTTAAAGTTTCTTTTTTTAAGGAAAAAATAGGGGAATTTACTCATATGACATGTTTTGATTTTGAAAAGTATAAACTTACTTGTTCTACGAGTAAGGCGGGTATGCTAATAGTTGTTTACAACGAAACGCTCAAACAGTTCGTGCATAATGTCACGTTGACATTATGCACGAACTGTTTGAACGTATTTATGTGTGTATCCGACAGTGTTTCTGGACTAACAGCCGAAATTAATATTCAATCCGTAACCCAAGACCGAAATCGATCGCAGACATACACCGATCTATGGATCGCTCTCCAATCCAGGTCCCAATATCGAAAAAAGGCAATCCCGCTGTTGCTCAATCCGCAGATAAGTGGAAATCCATTCCCTCTTGCTCATTCCGTTTTATGCAATTGCTATGATCAAAATCATTGTTACTTTATACAAAATATAAAAGAATTATTTATAAACAGTTGTTCTAATTTATTGTAGGTACTTTTTATTGTAGACATGTCTAATTATATAAGACTCAAACGCATATTTAAATGGTGACAAAATTCTAATTGTTTTGGTTAAAATGGAACGAACTCCGTAGAACGGACTCAAAAGGACCCGTTTTTTTTAGTCTGTGTTAGTTTGACGGCTGTTTGTTTTTCAAGTTGACGCCGCATCTGGTCACTGCTGCCAGTACTAAAATAAGAATGAACCGGATCAAAATCAAGAAAGAACGTACTAACGCGGGAGCATTCAACAATAAATTCCGGTTCAAAATTTTGGCGCTCAATTTCCCTGGATACGTGCACTCGCTCTGGAGTTCGCGCGTTAACTTAACTGGACGCAATTCACGCAATAAGGGGTCCCTAGTATCTCGACTCGCGCGCAATACGCGCGAATCACGCGCGTGTCGAGGGTCTGGCATTGTGCATACGATTTACGCGCGTATTTTGAATCCGCTTCTTCTGGACAAGGTTTAGACCTTGAGCTACTTATGTAGCTGAATAGATTTTACTGAATTTAGGATACTTTATTCCAGAAAACATTGTGTTACCTTGAAATAGCAGCTACTATCAATTCAAGAATAAATAATAAAGAAAAAATAATAAAACTAATTTGTTATGTCGATACATAATGTTTTATTTCCTTAAGTAAAATAATTAGCAATAAGATCCGTTCTAGTTTGGATATCATGGTCATCTGTATTCTGGCTATTATTGTCATCACTCGTATGTGTTGTATCCTTGACTTGGTTCCTCAGGAGGAACGTTTGCAATATTATTATTTCTACATAATTATGTAATACTGCAGTAGCTGGTATATAGCCTGAACAACTGGCAATGATACACGAAGTGTGAGTGCCACAACTGGAAATCTACGTTTCCAAACACCAAATGTTCTGTAAACAAACATACACTTTTATTAGATCATAAGTACCAAGGCAATAAAATGGGTACATTAAATTAATGCATTAGAAGGAAATACTCTGATATGGACCATCATAGTTAATGTAAGATTTGATCTATCTGCTTGCCAAATTTCATTGAAATTCTTTCACTTCTGCAATCATGTTTACATATTTTTATATCTACTGTAATACAAATTTTCTATTTTACTAGACATTTTATATTGTTAACTATTGAACTCACCTTGATGAGGTTACACGGACAACCGCATAATTTCAGGCAACAACAAATTAATGCAGCTTTCGATAAACTGAACCTAAATGTAAAGTTTGCATCATCCAGACTGCACATAGTTCACCCTTTTCATCCTTCTTGAATTTACGCGTCGGCGTCGCAGCTCTTCACCCGCTTCACTATCTGAGCTATCCTAATCTAATAACTCAAACAGGGCCTCCATATCAATGTCACTATCACTGGAGCTAGAGAATACCGACACTGCTATTTTTACAAAATTAAATGAAATCTGTACCTAAAGCAAATATGAAATCTGCCAAAATTGTAAGATCACAATTTGGATTGTTTTCATCGATCCAAGCAAATGTCAAATTCAACGGATTGGTTATTGACACGCTCAAACTGTCATTTCCGAAAAGAAGTCACTCTATTATCAGTGATCCGACCTCTTCAGGATTGCTTGGTTTTAAAGATTGCGCTTTCAGTTCGTGGATAGCTTATTGGCACACTTTATTACATATCTGGATTTTATTTTCGATCTTCAATCCAAATATTTTAGATTAGATTGATTATTAATTTCGGCCGTTAGAGTTACTTAATTTTACCTAGCTAGGCTTGAAAGAAACTTCCGGGCATCGGTAGTCACATGGCGATTTGTGGCCGACGTAGGTAAGCGAGGGCTTGCAGATGTCGAGCAATGGATAGCTCGTTTTCTGCCCATCCAATAAGGATCAGGCCCGAGTCGGTCGACGCGGTTATCTACGTCGTCGTTGAAGGGGCCCAATAAGGCTGATGCTTACTAGGGCAGTAGGAACGATTACGTCCGTAGCCCCAAAACGCACAGGGCAACATGTAGGTTTTAGTCAGACATCTCTCTCCTCCTTTTCCTCTATCCTGGAGCGGCAGCAATCCTTGTCAAGTCATGTCTAACTTTAACTAACTAAAACTGACCTGTGTCCTTGACTTGCCTTTAGCATTCCAGGGCCGCGGTAACTCTTTCGAAAAATTCCGTGGCCCTAAACTCGTTATGATAGAACCAAACATTTATTACTATTATACATAGTATGATACAAAGTCGCTTTTCGCTGTCTGTCGGCTGTCCCTATGTATGCTTAGATCTTTAAAACTACGCAACGGATTTTGATGCTGGTTATTTTAATAGATAGAGTGATTCAAGAGGAATGTTCATATGTATAGTACATGCATAATAGCACGCGTGTGAAGCCGGGGCGGGTCGCTAGTTTTACACAAAGTTTATGTTTGATGGTTGCATAAAAATAAATGAAGAGGCGGAAATCATGCTCTTTGTGGCGATGAGTTGTGGCGCAAGTGAAGTGCAGAATAAATTACAAACTGTACTGCTACGACGCATTTCAGTATTTTGTGTAGTACTTATGTGTGAAACAGAGGTAACTTTTAAAGCTTTTGTCTTCTATATAAGAAGTGTAAATCTAGGACAAACAATTCTATTGAAAAGCTAGGTGATACATGGTTTGAATTGATGGTTGCTAAAAAGTAAAAATGTTAGTGGGATTCTTTTCTAGTCCATATATTGCTAATATTCTCTGATGTCTTCTGTGATAAATAAGTGAGAAACTGAAATAGGAATCGGAGAATTAAAAATTGGCATTCTTAGTGCATCGCTAAGAATGCCAGCATCAAGGTAATTTGAGGCGTCTGTCGCTATAGTTTATAGTTTATTTGTTATATTAATGGCTAAGTAGAGATTTTTGCTTATTAAACTATCACATACCCGCAAAACGAGACACAATAGTAAAAAAATAACAGCGCGGTCTCATAGGACCGGTCGGGGATGAAACCATCTGTTTACTGCAACTCATAGCCACGAACCAACCAATAACAATACCAGAGGCCATAACACGAAACGCTATCCATTTTACGACTTAAACTAAATTATTGTTGAAAAGGAACGGAGCTATACAGGAAAAGTTTTTAACCACTGCGTAAATTTTTTTTGTGGCTCAGTGTAAGTAATAGAACACAAGTCGAATTCAAGGTTAAGCAACGCTTGCCAAGGTTGGTCTGTGGATGGGTGACCATCTTAACATAACGAGTTTCCTCCGTGCCTCGTCAATCCAAGTCAAGCCCTGTCCCTAACACTAACCAGCACTTAACCTCAACGAGATCTACAATAGTGATCTTTGATCCCTGCACACCTTTACACGTGGTCGTTTGTATTAATGACATAAGAATAATCAAATCATAATAAATTATTAATTCTGCAGTTGTATAATAATAAAGAGACACCCATTATGAGGTTCTAAGTTTCCTTGTTTATCTTATAAGTACTTTACTGATTTTGTAAGCAGAAGTTGTAGTCTAGAATTATCGATGTAGTACCTACTTATAGAACATACCTTTTCTTTTACATAGGCTCGCGTTTGACCACTATATCACCAGATGCTAAGCGATGATGTGGCCGAAGATGGAGCATGCTTGCCTAGCAGTAACCTATTCACGCTTGACTTAAAGACCCCTAAGTTGTGGCCTGTGGCTATCGGAAAACACATAATCCGACATGGAATTCCACTCCTTAGATGTACACACCTACGTATAAAATTACTTTATTTCACCTAAGAACAAACCTTATTTGAGAGTATCCTTTGATTGTTTCAAACATTTTACAATCCAAAAGATTTGTTTTAAAAAAGAAAACATACTTCCAGTCAAAACCAAGTAATTAAAGATAGTCAAAATATTCCTTTTGCAGTTGACCGCGGTTATAAAATAAATGCTGATTGACATACTTAATGATGAAATGAAGTTGTCAAGTAAGTACATTTTGTTATCTTGGGTTACATATCTTTATGGCATCCGCGAAATAAGTGCCGAAAACGTAGACGCACAAGTAACAAAACGTGACGAAATATTGGAGGAAATTCATGAGTGTTAACTTATACTAATATTTGAGCACAAATTAAAGCGCTCTACATCTTTACTTCTTTCTCTTCATCCTGCTTTTGTCCCATATTACTCGGAGTTGAGGCAACGTCTATTTTTCTTCCATTCTGTCCTGTCACTCGTCATACGATCACTAGCTCTTTTTTCTTTCATATTACTCCTCACACAATCCATCCAGCTTTTCTTTGGCTCCCTTCTCCCTCTCCATCCATCTATTTGTATACTTGGAACTCTTTCAGTAACATGTGTGTACAAACCAAAAGTTTTAGCGCAAATTAAAGCGCACACCCCTTCCATCAAAACCAAATTAAATTGCGTTTATTCTTCACATAAGTCAACAGACACATACATTTATCTGTGATGTTTTTTAAGGTAGGTACTATACCTAATTAATTTATTGATTGGGGTCCGTTTACATCCTAAGGACCCAAGCCAACCTCACCTGCTAGCGGTGCACCCTGCTGTTCAACGGACGAGGCTCTGGCGATCCTGGTTTCCCTCTCGTAGGGTTGTGGGGGTCAGACGGCTGGTCGCCCCATGTAAAACCAACCTCAGTCGGATAAAAATGGATTGGGCAAGGAAAAGAGAGGGTACTTGGGCTAGGGCGTCGCCGAACAACGACGCGCAGGCACATCGCCTTAAACCTGCGATAAGTGGGCTAGGGCTACCGTGTCAAGTACGGGCACGGCTAAAGAAGTTAGTACCCAAAAAGAAGCTCCGCTTTGCCACCTGGAACATTGGCTCTCTAACTGGACGTTGCAGAGAACTCGCGGACGTACTTGCGAAACGTCGGGTCCAGTGCGCCTTCCTTCAGGAAACGCGCTGGAAGGGGAATAAGTCCCGTGACATCGGGCAGGGGTACCGGCTAATGTACACCGGATCACCATCGGGCAGGAACGGAGTAGCCGTAGTACTGTCTAAGGACCTTCAGGATGGACTTCTTGAAGTAGACCGATACAGCGACCGGTTGATGCGAGTTAAGGTGCTGATCGAAGGGTCGGTAACAAACCTAGTCAGCGCCTATGCTCCTCAAACTGGCTGCTGTGAGTCTGAAAAGGAGGCCTTCTGGGATGAGTTCGAGGACGTATTGCGCGCTATTCCGAATTCTGAAGATATTTTGGTTGGGGGGGATCTCAACGGTCACGTAGGTCAGCGCGCTGGAGAGTACGGACGTGCTCACGGTGGTTTTGGCTATGGCCAACTAAATGCAGAGGGAGTCAGCATACTCAGGACCTGCGCTGTGTCGGACCTAGCCATCGTGAATACGTTCTTTCAGAAGAAACCCCAGCATCTTATTACGTACCGTGGTGGTTCACACTCAACCCAAATTGATTACCTGCTGGTGCGACGGTGCAACATTGGCAAGGTTACCAACTGTAAGGTTATCCCAGGCGAAAGCTTAACGGCTCAACACCGCCTCCTTGTCATGGACCTGGCGATCGTACCAAGGAAAAAAGTGACTCAGAAACGCAATCCCCGCACCAAGTGGTGGTTGCTTAATGGTCCTAGACTGTCGGAGTTCATCGCGGAGGTCGAGCACCTCGAGATCAGTTCTCCGCATGAGTCCGCTCAAGATATATGGAGTAGGATTCATTCAGTAATCACCGCCGCGGGTAAGCGCGTCCTTGGCACTTCTCGTGGTGGTCGCACCATGGACAGGGAGACATGGTGGTGGGATGACGGGGTGCAGGAGGCGACCCGGAAGAAGAAGAGTTTATTTAAAAAGTGGCAGGGGTCCAACTCTCCGGAGGACAGGGAGGCATATAGAGCGGCTAAGCGCGCTTGCAAAAAAGCAGTAGCCAGAGCCCGCAGCAAAAGTTTGGCGCCCTTGTACGACAAGCTGGAAACTGCGGAGGGGCAAAAGCTTATTTTTAAGCTGGCGCGTGCCCGGGAAAAAGCTACACGGGACATTAGCAAATGCCTCTGTGTAAGGGACGCCCAGGGTAAGCTGCTCTATGATGCCCCCTCTGTTAAGGAGAGATGGTGCACATACTTCGAGGAGCTGTCTAACAAACAGCATCCCCATAACCTTCCTCCCGAACCGCCTCCTAACCTTGGTCTTATTTCCCCTATTTCCCCCGACGAAACTCGCATTGCTCTTCGCCACATGAAGAACCGGAAATCGGTCGGGCCTGACAATGTGCCAATCGAAGTGTGGAAGGCCATGGGCTCACATGGTGTGGACCTTCTGACGGATCTATTCAACCGCATCCTGACCACCAAGGAAATGCCGAACCAGTGGCGATCAAGCCTCATTATCCCTATTTATAAAGGCAAAGGTAGCGTACAGGATTGTAGTAACTACCGCGGTATTAAGATCATGTGCCACACCATGAAGCTCTTCGAGCGGATCATTGACACACGGCTCCGTAGCGAGTGTACTGTCTCTGAGTGTCAATATGGCTTTCGGGCGGGTAACAGCACCATGGACGCAGTGTTCGCCTTACGGACTCTAACTGAGGCTTACAGAGAGAGAAGGAGAGCTCTGCATATGGCCTTTTTAGACCTGCAGAAGGCCTTCGACTGTATTCCTCGACAGTCCATCTGGTGGGCACTTCGCTTCACAGGGTGTGCCCGAGGCCTATGTTGACATTATCAGAGACATGTATCGCGATTCCGTGTCCTCTGTCCAGACCGCGGTTGGCGAATCCAAAGTCTTTCCAATATCTGTTGGCGTTCACCAAGGATCGGCTCTTAGCCCGTTCTTGTTTAACGTTGTGCTCGATGTAGTTACGGCATACATCCAAGATCAGCCTCCATGGCTAATGATGTATGCCGATGACATCGCCCTCGTTAGCCAGAACGGAGCCCAACTTGAGCGGAAGGTCAACATTTGGAAGGACACGCTGGAAAACGGCGGTCTGAGACTAAATGTGGCGAAGACTGAGTACATGTCCTGTGGCAGCGCGGATTCAAATACCATCCGTATAGGTTCGGACCGGATCACAAGCTCCGATACGTTCAGGTACCTTGGATCTGTGCTGCACGAGTCTGGCAACGTGGACGACGATGTCCAAGCACGTATAGGCGCGGCTTGGGCAAAATGGCGAGAGGTAACGGGCGTTGTATGCGACCGCAAAATGCCTCCAAAGCTTAAGGGACAGATATATAAATGCATCATACGTCCTGTCCTCCTGTACGGCGGCGAGTGTTGGCCAGCACTAAGCAGACACACCCAGGAGCTTCGCGTCACGGAGATGAAGATGCTGCGGTGGATGAGCGGCGTAACGCGATCCGATCGCATACGCAACTCGTTCATCCGAGGTAGTCTTGGTGTCCGTGACGTGGGGGAAAAACTGCAGGAGTGTCGTCTGCGATGGTATGGCCACATCATGCGTCGCCCTATGGAGTACGTTGGCCGGAGATGCATGAATATGGCTGTCCTTGGCGGTAGGTCTCGTGGTCGCCCTCGCAAGCGCTGGCTGGACGTCGTCAAGTCCGACATGAGAGCCAATGGCCTTACTGTCAGGGATGTAGAAGACCGGGCAAAGTGGAGCAAGCTAAGCCGGAAGGCGGACCCTGGCAAAAGCCGGGACTAACGCCTAGTAGAAGAAGACTATACCTAATTAATCAGGCACAAATAACTAGTTCTAGGCTCACGACCTACTGTATAAAAATATAATATAAAGCTTTGACTGACCTATATACCTGGAACAACACGCTCAGCCATCGTGCTACCATCGTGTCCCCATAATGCCTACGAAATAGACCAGTAGTTCTATTCTATGAAGTGAACATTAAGTTGTTAAACATAATGACAGCTCACAGTTTAGTAACTTTAGGAGCTGCTCTAACTTTATCAAGCTCAAGTTCGATGGTGTATGGAGTACTGCTCTCATCTTTGGGACGGATTTGCCAGATACCAGCTTGATGCACTTAAAACATTTAAAAGGCGACCCTAGTGATTGGTAATGATGCACTTGTCGAGTTGGGACTTCAAAATCTTGAGCGAGAGAGAGTTGCTAGTCTGTCGATTTTCTACCGGTTGCATTTCGTAGAGTTTGCGCCGGAATTACATAGCCCAATTATTCCAAGCCAGTTCAATCATCAGACCACCGGGCGTACGACGCTGCACCATCGATACAAGCCATCTATACGCAAAAAAAGGGTTTTGGGTACACATTACTTATGCGTACAGCTAAAGAGCGGAATTCCCTGCCAGAGTCTGTGTTTCCTGATGGCTGCAACCTGGGGATCTGTAAGTCAAGAGTGAATGTGTTAATTCTAGGCAAGCGCGCTCAATAATCGACCGCGTCGTCGCTTTCCTTCAGGTGAGATATTGGTCAAGCGCGAGTCTATCAACAACGAAATAAAAAGCTTAGTCCGCTCTAGTTTTCATGCGAAGCTTTTAAAAAATAGTACACACACACGTAGTTTGCACGTAGTAGTAGCACTATACTAATAAAGAAAATCAGGATGTAGATAATAGTAAAATTCCGGCTGCCTGGCTACTGATTTAGATAGCTACACCGATATTAAGTAATTTCCCTAAACTACAGCGCAATTTATCGGCGAAGTGTACGTGACAGAATGGACGTCGTCAAGATGAGGCTAAGAATATGAATATTTAGTAGCAATTAGGTTTTTATAAAAACAACAGTCTACTAAGTCAAGGTAGCTAAGATACCGTACTTCATCACCATCGTCATTTCAACTGAAAGACCAAGTTTACGGCTGGATCACTTAAAACTTAGCGTATTTACTAGGAAAATTAATTAAGTGTCTACCTCTGGGGAATAACATGGAATGAAACTTTAAACAATATCCAACCAGGGAAATATATAAAAAAATATTTCACCTTCTATGTATAGGCATTATGTCTACTTTAGACACTTCTGCCTTAACCTTTGGGCAATATGCGAGATGCTATGTTTATCTATACTCATAAAATGCTTTGTCCTGAATGATTGACTGACGGATCAACGCATAACCTAAACCGCTGATTGTAGGCATCTGAAAAGAAAGAATTTCTACCCTAAAAAGGGTGAAAAAGGGGGCAAAGTTTGTATGTAAAAACTTACTAACACGAGGCTGGAAGCGCTGGCAGAAGCTAGCATATATACTATGTATACCAAACGTATATGATAGATACCTAACGTTCACGCTTTACTTTCATCGCAGGCGCAAGGCTCGTGTCGCGGTCGTTGACACACAACCTAAACTTCACCGGCAATCGGAAATAATGACAGTTCCATCATCAAAACTAGTTAGAAGCGGTTTCTAATGGAAAATACCGAAGGAATAGCAATAATACAGATTAAATAGGTGATCACGTATACTCGCATCGCGCACGCCGAGCCAATGACGTGATCACAGAACCGGTGTTCCACTCTCATACATAAATACTTGTTCCTCGATATAGAGTATCAGTTCAGTTTACGTCTCGTCAACGATCGGCCGCAAAATTTGATTTTCCGGAGTTTCATTTTAAATTTATATAAAAATTATTAGGTGTCAATGACAAAAACGAAGAGAAAGTTCGCGATAACCGACAAATTTCTACCAAGGTTAGTAACTTAGATGTGTTAAGTTTAATTCGTTTTAAGTAGATTGATAAGTTTATTAAGGGAATCAACTTTAGTAAGGGACACAATTTGTGTCTCGCTAATATGTAATTTAAGTAAAAGACATAAATAAACGCCAAATACGACCAAATGTAGTGCGGCACAATGCAGTAAAAACATAAAACTATTGTGAAAAATCGCAAAGGCTATTATTTTCAAAGTTAACAACGCGGATAACAGTAGATGTGCTTATTTATTCTAAACTAAACATTTAAACATGCATTTTGTTTCTAACATCGGGACTGATAAAATAAATCCAACTGTAAAAAGCCCGTATATACTGTTTCAGTAAGAAAGTTCAATATTTGTGAAACCAGTTTCAATTGTATTGTAGCCAGCCAAGTCTATGAATGCGGTTTTCTGATGCATCAGCTAGCAATCATTAGAAATATATTAATGTGGAGAAAGCAATTGAGCTTGTTTGTTGAAAGCGTCATGTATATTTATATAATTGATTTGATTTGAGATTTGAAGTAATTTCTAAAAGTGATACATTCTTCGTTTAATATTTACCTTAGTACAGCTTTGTGTTCATCAGTGCATGCGTTATGGGAGTGAATACTTTAAAATCTTTACCAGATCCTTGACTAACATGCTTAATTGCCATTTCGTAAATGCGTAATTTTCCGATCCGTCAACAAGTTACTCTAGCTCTATGTTAATGAATTCATTTATAGACGAAAACATCAGAAATGTCGAATGTCAAACATAGAAAAATTGAAATCTTTGTAATATAGGTTGGCTAGTACAGCCTTGGATCAACTTGTTCTTTTCTTATTTGTATAATTTGGCAATTACTAACTAAATCTTATAATTTCAAGGAAACCCACATTTAAGTGAAGCTTGTAATGTCTAAACTTTATAAAAATAGACAAATACACATTTTAAATTTAAAACTGTACCTACCTTAATATCTTAAAAGATTACAAAGTTATTAGATAATATAAGTCTTACATAAAAGAGAATTATTTAATTTCAAAGATGACTAAACACAAAAAAACGATGCACTTAGCAACACCAAATGTGACTTCGTTTTTATTGAAACCAGTTTGTCTCCAAACGATACGTTTTTTAGTGCACCCGAGTGCAACGTTCCATTTACCTTAACATAAATATTAATGTGTACAAGTACATGGACTCAATCAAAATGAAAAGGTATCATTATGAAAGGTTGTTATGGTTGAAACCGGTGATTGTTTAAGTAAAATGTAAAGGTAGTGAACATTGGTTCTTCATTCACAAATCAAGGGTTACAAACTTGTACTATAGGGTGTCACACAAGGTTTCATCATGAGACCCATTAATACAAATTGAGACAAATTTAATGTTGCAATGATGTAAAGATATGCTTATATGATCGAAGCATTTAAAAATCCTCATGACCCCTGCGGCCACAGAAAAATGTTTTGAAACTATAAACACGTTCAAGTAATCAATGCATAATTTGAATCTAACTCTCCTACTTCAAGAAAATAGAATATTGTTCACGTTAATAACAAGACAATTTTTCTTTGCAAATAGCGTCACTCTTATTTCAAAGCTTAACGCAAAATAAACACGTCCATAATTTACGAAACATTATCCTTGTCTCACTATACAAAATGCTATTTGCATAATTAGTCAATTTTCTATGGCAAGAAAAGCCACACAAACAGTCTAGCAGAGTGTGTGGAGCGCCGAGTGTGGGCCGAGATGAGAAAGCTCTTCAAAAGGGCTGTGCACGCCCTATATACTAGCCAGCCTCACTACACCCTTTCAAAAGAGTCGGCTTTAGTTTCTAACAACATTGCAGTTTTGAATCTTTGTTTGAAGCAAAATGATGATGTAGATAGATAAAGAATTATTAATTGAGGAATGATGAAAAATTAATTTGATGATATATGTTGTTAAAGCTGGGAATAGAAAACATATTTTAGAAATTTTATAACAATACTTTGAAACAGACGACTTACTTTGTGTAGGAGTATTCTTGTTTAGAAGTAAAGAAATACGAGTACGTAAATGTTCGGTTTCTCGAGGGAATAAAGTGATTGATGATCACTTTAGAGTAAATTCAACAGACACCACAATTTGGGATACAAACGTTAAATTCAATAAGCGTAAATAACCCAAAGACAAAGCTAAGTTTCTGCTTTCTACAGTATTACATATGTACTATGATACGGAGTCGGGCGGAGATGTGGTCGGACCGGTTGTGTTTACTACGGGCTCAGCATCACGCGCCCGCCGAGTGTTCGCCGGCCGTGTTCGTGCTCCTAACGAAGGTCCAAGTGTTGCGGATTTAGGAATGACATTGTTGAACTCGTTTTGGGTCCCCGTGTAGACTGTATACTTGAAATGTTTAGATATTTTGGAAATGGGATACCGGTTTCCCGAATATGGAAAAAACCCAACGTAGGATTTTTGTTAAATCTTTTGTGCTTTGACTTTTGTTGGACAGTGCCACATTATTATTTAAAATGTCGTTAGTTTTTATAAGTTTTACTCACATTCAATATTTCCAAAAGTTCAACTTGTTTTTAGTTGTAACATACCAATTGTTGCATAATATTTCATGGAGAACTTATTATTTACCATAACATGAATTCAATATCAAATAAATAATAGATCCGAGAATAAACAGGTCCAGGATCTAAGTCAAAGTAATTACATTTGAATTCAATATATATTTATATATCAAGAAACTGTACTCATTAGTATACAAGAACAGAGTAAACAATATGAAAATGAAGTCAATGATGATCCAAGGATCACGTATGTTGCATCATCCAGTCAATCTGGTATGGGACTGTTTGAAAACCGGTAAAATCTGGTTTATGTTAATTTTAATGCAGTTGTATATTATGCAAGTGTCGAGTTAAATGCAATAGGTGTATAGGACCTATTCGTACCTGTGCGTGAAGGTCAAGACAAAATACGAGGCAAACAGCCAGCAATAATAGATTCTGAACTAGAAGCCAGCCATACTTATAAATATGTATACAAGGGTTGATATTGTTAGCTTTTTAGATATCAAAAATAGATTTACAGTTCCCAGCTGTATTCTTTCTTCGCTAACAAAAAGCACTTAGACTAAAGTTACTCTCGAAGTAATTTTAGTACTACGAGTATGTAAGAGAAACATTATCTAGGGAATTTGGTCTATTGTCAATTTATTTTATAAAAGGGAATGGTAACAAAACTTGACATAGGTACTACTTGGGATAGTTTTCCAAGTATTGTAGGAAGACAACAAAAAAAATGATGAAATAGTTACAACCATAATCTAAAAAAAATCGAATCTTTTATAGTTCAATTCGTCTTTCACAAAGTTTTTGAGAATTTACGTGTCATTGTTTGTCATCGTTTACAATATTTGGTAATGATATTCTAAGCACTAGTAGTTAAAGAAAAATGTATACTTACTGTAAAAGTTTGCATCTGAATGTCGTGCCGCATGTAATTTCAGTTCTTAACAAAATTTTATTTTACGTACTTACAAATGCCTTTTTATTTTTCCGCAACAACAAAAGTTTTAGTGACTCTAAATGTTTTATAAGGTGACAACAAGCAGGGAACAAGAACAATCTGAATTGCAAATTGTCAGAACTTTGGAAATAAGTCATTGCTGAAATAAACGAGAGTTTTTAATTACCGATTGCAAAATCTTGTAAAATTTGTAACAAAAATAACATTATGAATGCGGCGTGGAAAGATATTTAGAAACTTTCAATTTAAGAGTAGGAAATTGAGTAACGACAGTGTAATAGTTCAAGAGATGGTTGCTATGATACGGTTTCTTAATTCAATGCTATAATGTGTGGAATTTTTCCATTGCCTCCGATTTCATAACCACAGCAACCTGCGGAGCCTGCAGCCACAATATTGCAAGGTATCTGCCTGGCTGCAATATTAAACATTATGCTTCTTTTCTCTGTCATCATGAAGTAACCATGTGTCTTTCTTGATTCCAGGCTCGCCAAAAACCTGTGCACCAGAAAAGGCAGTCGTCGGGCGAATACCGGCAACCGCCTGGAACACGCGGTCCTCACACACATACAGCACGTGCCGTAGATCCCCTCTCACACCGTCACCCTCATCTCATCATCCATCTCCCTCCCACCGGCTATCAGCGTAACCAGAGTGAAAGAGATTGATGCTAAGGACCATGGCTCGCGGAGACGAATGTAAAACCGCCAACAAGGCTAACTACGCGTGCAAGTCGTTCGACGTATCTGCTCCCATGCAGTAAGTATCTTTAGACCAAATACATTTTTTACTTGTAAAATTGACATCTTCTGAACCCAATAAAGTTTTGTTACAAATTTCGAGCACAAAATATCCACTGTTGATTAATAGTTGTAACTCCAAAAAACAGACATGTACGAACGTACGAGAGTACGAACTGAAATATTCGTTAAAAATCCAGCGATTGCTAGCTCGAATTTATTATTTCAGTTATTCTCTTGAATATATTCCCTGAAAATGCAAATGTAACAGATCAAATTCTAATTGAATTTTCCATTTGTTTACAGAAAAACGGTTTACGAGGCGCCTAAATACCAGGCACCCAAGAAACAGGAGCAGAAGAAGGACTACGGAGCCTGGGGCGCCATCTACAAGGACAAGAAGACTTTCACAGACATGCACCTCTGCTGAACAACACCAGTCGGGTCACCGCCATTACTAACACCGTCACATAGTTCTAGAGCTAAGCTACCAAAAATGTTACGACGAAATAAATAATGTCAAATTCTCGAGTAATTGTGATTTTTGTGACGAACTGCTTTTTTCTTATTGTTTCAACGTACATCGTTGCTTACTAACTAACATTATCATGTATCATTATTAACCGATTAAACATCATCATTATCAGATCAGATTTTTTGTTGCGGACCTCAATCTAAAGAATATTGTTAGCTGATATCATTGTACAATCGGGCATTAAATTTATTTGCGTTGTCAAAATTTGAGCGACGGACGATTCGTGTAAATGATGTGTGCTTGAAAATGAATAAAGATTTAAATTGGAATGAAGTTGATAACTTATCTGTTTGTAATTTTATAAATAAACTCCATTACAATATTACGAACGTTAAACGGAAAACATTAACAAATCATGAAAGTTAGTTTAGCAAACATAAACCATAAAACAAATACACAATGCAACCTAGATTGAAATGTAAAAACGTCAAACTAGCGAGATTTATGTAGATTGCTCACAAAATAGTAAATACAACACAGATGGCAGAGAGTGCGGATTTGTTCTCGATTGACCGGTGCGGCGATACAATTGAAATGAAACTTTAGCAAAACTGTAATGAAAACCCAGCATTGTTTCGAGATTAAAGTTTCTGCTACGCCACGTCTAGCAAAATTAAAGCCAGCGAAATGTTCTTTGCAAAGTTTCCTTCCGTAAGTATAAGTAGCCGTGATAACTTTCATTCATTATATTCCCAAAAGGGCACCACATTTACTTATGCAGTAGAGAGAAGTAGAGATAGCGAATATCATTTGGAAAACGTTAAAACTGGACTGAATTTGGCAAGCTGCCAAAAGTTTGGCTAGGTAAGACTTTAGTTACATAAGGTGGTAGAAAAATATTGGGAGACTGTAGTCGAGCAGCGCAGACCTGCATACTTAAATTGAATAACAATGGTAATGTTTTGTTAAATAACGTCAATTAAGTAATTAAATGGACGAAGGAAATCAAGAAGCCATTAACAAGCCGGAAATTTGTACACAGTTTTGACACATTCAAGGTGCCATGTTGAGCAAGTGTGACTTGCAAAATGCACACAGTTTTGAGAATTAACAGAAGAGATGAATGATAAAATTAAGATTACAGGAGAGATGATCACACATTTTTTAATATTAAAACTAAAAGGAAGAATATCAGCTTTTTCCAAGAAGACTACTCTATATACTGCAAAAATTCAAAACTAAAATAAACAAATAAAAGATTTCTCTATCCGTGAAGTTTTAAGAACTTCTACCATTCCTTCTTTATAGTACATTACGATATTAGTGCGTAATGATGGTTATAACATGCGAGGCGGAATTTCAGCCCGAGCCGAAGGCGAGGGCGTAACTGAGCCGAGCATGTTATAACCAATACGCACGTATATTGTACGACGTTTTTTAACACATTTGCGAGGAAACAGAAAAAAAAAACAATTTTGTTAATTTTTAATTATTGAAACAGTTAGTGAAATTACAATTATTAAAATGATACTGTCTTTGGATATTGACGGCAGCAAGCTGTCGCATGCGGTTCGCGCTTCTGTTAGTATATCCGGTGGAGTTGAAGTAATATATGGCTCTTCTTCATTATTGAAAGTTGTCATATTTATATTTTCACAATACAAGTACAAAGAAAAGAAAATTTGAGAAAATGGCGCGAGGATTATTTTCTGCCATAGCTGCGTGAAAATGTTGGCAAAGACGTTAGAGACCATGCAGCCAAGTTTTTAAATTACCGAATAAACTGTTTTTTTTTACTCACTTATTTCATGCAATTTCGTGTTTAAATAAACTATTTAAAACTTTACATATTTAACTAATTAAATCTTTTATCAAATTTGTATTTTCTGTTTATATGCAACCTCATTCATATTTTTTCTAAACCAATATATTTTTTCAAAATGGCGGTCATAGACTAGCTACTCTAGCTATAGCTAGTCTATGACCGCCATTTTTCGCGCATGCGCGCGTTTAAGAAAAGTCATTTTTTTGCCGCCATATTTAAAAATAAAATGCCGATTTTATAAATATGTCTACAAAAACTATTTATGAGGAAAATGATTTGTGCTGTACGCAAGAAAATCTATGTCATGGGACCACTATACAGTCAAAATAGTTAATTATAACTTTACTGACTGCACATTTACGAACTGTTTCTTTAGATAAACTTTTCGTATACCTACTAAATAAAGTTGATTTTTAATTTGTGTGTCGAATTTTTTTTTTTTATAAACTGAATCTGTCTGTGAAATCGCTGCCTACTGACTGGCGCCGCGCGGCGATTACTTCGAAATTTGAATTTGCTATTCAAATTTCGAACTAATCGCCGCGCGCGAAATGGCAAATAATGCTGTTATGGAATTTGTATGGACTATAACTTAACTATTTGCTTTGATAACACACGCGTTTTTTATGACCCGCTTTACATATTTAAAACCAGTGGAATTACATCAGCTTTACGAGCAACTGTGTTAAAAAAATTATTTCAATATTGCACCTCCATTTGCAATTACAGAATGGTCATTTGAAAACGTGAAGTTGTTCACGACAATGGCTTTGGGAATGATTAAAATAAAGCGCTTTATAGTCGCTTGAAATGAAAGGCAATGTAACTGTATTGTCTGGGGACATGGGGACGTGTTCAGTGGCTGTTGTCCGCTGTGAGCGCTGGAAATTACCAAATATTTGACGTTCCATTTTTAAAATTCATCTCTTTGTTTTTTGAATAACTACCAGAATAAAATAGGTGAAACCTTCTTTAGTATTTCCTTTTTTAGGTGGGACATGATCAGAATGCATTTTTCATGCATTTTTGATGGAGCGGGAGGGCGTGTTAGACTTTTACTGAATAAATACCCACTCGTATGTTCCTTCTTTGCGTTCTTTCGTTCGTTCCAGGGCCAGGGCGGGTTTTTCTTTCAGCAGCGAACCCATGGCCCTAGTATGTTAAGACTCTGCTGATTCTTTACGGTTTTGCGGATACGCGTCGTCGATGACTTGGGCTGAAACTGTGTAAAGCAGATGCCCGCGCGGTCCCATACAAAAGTGCTCCGTTGCGGTGACCCGCGCGGGCATGCGTCGCGCAGAGCCACTTAATGTATTATTACGTAGCAAAACAAATGTGGGGACATTTGTTTTGCTACATAATAATACATTAAGTGATGAGTGATGATGATGATGATGATGAATACATTAAGTTATCCATCGACAAGACTACATGCACACCGTTTAAGTTGAACAAGCTTCATTGCGAGGATAATAATTTGGTTTCTGCGACGAGGACCGTCGCTCGTAGGCTCGGTCCGGATGATTAATTCTCTTAAATAAATGAGAACAAAGAAAAACTAATATAGATTTGATAGGTGTTAAATAAAGTACCTATACAAAGTTATAAGGAAGAAACAGAATTCAAAACAATACATAAACCATGTACAAAAACCTGTTTTTAAATTGTTTTTCTCAATCGAAGAACATACTAAGCAGCTTATTAAAATATCTGACGTCAATGAAATAATGAATAAAATATAAAGTGTTTACTACTATAATAATTAAAATCGTTAGTAACCCTAATAGATGGCGCCTAAGATAAAGAAAGAAAGAAAGAAAAACCTTTTATTTTATTATTTCGTGTAAGTTATCGTTTGAAAGTTCTTTCATGAATTGTTAGGACGCTTATCTTATTAGATTTAGGGCATTTAACATGCTAACCGTGTTGGTATTTAGCTAAAATAGTTGGGTTACTAGGCGCTAAGCTTGAAGGAACTGTTACACTTTTTACTATCGGACAAACCGTCGTACGGCGAATATCCATCCTTAAGTTGTTGAAACCTCTACGGTCCGGACAAAGCGCTTCGCTTCGTCGCCGCGTCGTTTATACCGCGTACATCGAAGGACTGGAATAATTTGCCTGCTGCGGTCTTCCCGTCAAATTATAATTTGGGTGTCTTCAAGGCTAGAGTGAATGCTCTTAATAAACTAGTGCGCCTTACCATCTAAGATTGCATCACTGCTTACCATCAAGCGGGATCGCAATCAAGCCCTAGTTTATATAATTAAAAAAAACACACACACGGTCTCTTCAAGAAAGTTACGTTAACTTTTTTGAAGAAAGAAACCGTGTTCAAAACGTAACAATCTATTTGAAGAGAAGATATATCAAGAACTAGCTCTTTTGTAGGTAGGGTAGGAAATGTTCTACCGGTCCGAAAGGAGTAACATAGTGTTACTATGTGTGTTACTGACTACCTAAAACCTACCTGTATTTCTACAGCTGCCCTTTGTGTTCCAAGACCGACGTAACTATCAACAACTACCCAAAATACGAGAAAGGTTTTCCTCTGTAGGAGCCCCTTCGATCTTCTTCATTGATTGTCTCATGATATAAAAGTTCATGTCATACTAATTGCTATAGTCCGACTAATGAAACCGCGACCTGAGAAAAAGAGGTTAAATCCAAAAAAAATAGTATGTGGTATTATTAACTAGTAGGAGAATCATGTCTTGACACTTCACAATTTTTTTTATTTCCTACAATTGCGGCTGAATAATGTAGGTAGCCAATTAAATTTAAAAAATACTCCAGGTCGCGCTTTCATTAGACGCACTCTACTTATTTATATGATGGTTTAGTGTAGTAAAAATAGTCGCATGATCTAAAACATTCATGCCATATACATATATTGTTACGAACGTGAGTAATTAAATGCCGGTTTACTAGCAGATAACTTTATTAACCACAAAACAATGACAAATTAGTCCAATCAACAAATAACCAATCACTATAAACACTCAGAGTTCCGTTTAGTATCACTTAGGTCGCTAGGTATCACTTCAAGCACTTAGGTAGTTCGCTCTGTATCGCTGACGAAATCAAACTGAACTGCTTCTAGCCGGGGACCCGTATTTATATGCGAAGTCATCGAAATTTCTGGATACCGACGTTTCAAGGACATTCTAGCACAAAATAGTCGCATCGGGAGGCCATAAATCATTATTATTACTCTCGTAAGTAGGTACTTATCTACCACCTTACATGCAAATTTCGACTCTATTGCTAACACCGGAAGGTACAAATTCCCTTATCCACCCACATAACTACCTACTGAATGTTATCTAATAATAATAGCGTATGTCGGACTTTTCTGGAATTTGCCAGGCCTGAGTATGTACTCCTATTCTCGAAGCTTCGCACAGCAATGCGTTTTAATTATTTGATGCTACTCTTGGTTTCGTCGAAGATATAGCGTACTCAAGTTTCACGGCGTAACAATATTATGGACTATAAGAATTATATTATTAGTAGAAAAATATTTAAAAAAATAATCATTTAAATTTTAAATTATGTCACACCCACCAATTTATAGATTATACAATTTATGTGATGTTATAATAGTAACGGTTATTATAAAAGCTTGCCGTGACATTTACAAAAAAAACAGGATTTAAATATACAACAAAAAATACTCCTGGCGGTTATGTAGGTACGGTAAGAATTGTTTTAATTTTAGTTCCTATGTGGCAATATAGATGTCGTTACATGGTCGATCTTAATTATTATACAGGGTGATTGGAAGATCGATGCAAAGCTTTAAGGCGAAGATAGTACAGACCATTTAGAACCATTTAAGCCATGATTATGTTCGGCGAAGTTTTATAATTTTTTTTAAACCTACTTTTAAGATTTTTTTCAAAAATTCCCAAAATTTTATAAACTGCATATTTTTAGCCAAATTAAATGATAAATGAATTAACTTTTATTTTATTTAATTAAAGTAATGTCTAAGCAACCCGAAAAAACATGTTTTAGGCTTTTCTGTCATAAGACGATTTTTTTACGGACATTTAAAATTCAGCAGAAATTTAGAAAAAATTAACAGTACGTTTTTTAAACCTTATTAAAAAAATAACAAAGGCTGCTTTTTTAGTTCAAACCTTTTTGAATACATGTGTGGTAAGCGTTCTTTCTTTTGAGGTATCATTTACGCGGATATCTTACAAATTATTGAAGTTAGGACCTAGAAACCGATTGGAGGGAGATTTTTTTAAATTTCGGCAGACTATTTAAAACAATATTTGAATTAAAATTATTTATTTTTCATACATAAAGCTTTAAGGCAAAGATAGTACAGACAATTTAGAACCATGTAAGACATGATTGCCTCAGACGAAGTCTTACCAATTCTTTTTTAACCTATTTTTGTATTATTTTTCAAATATTCCCAAAATTTTAAGTAAACTGCTTATGAATGGCCAAATTAAATGATAAATGAGTTCATTTTTATTTTATTTATTACGGTAATGTGTAAGCAACCCAGCAAAGTATGTCTTAGGTTTTTCTAACATTGGATTTTTTTTTACATACTTTTAAAGTTCAGAAGAAATTTAAATTTTTTATCAATACGACAGAAAATTAAATTTAGAAATTTTAATTCAAATGTTGTTTTAAATAGTCTGCCGCAATTTAAAAAAATCTCCCTCCAATCGGTTTCTAGGTCCTAACTTCAATAATTTGTAAGATATCCGCGTAAATGATACCTCAAAAGAAAGAACGCTTACCACACATGTATTCAAAAAGGTTTGAACTAAAAAAGCAGCCTTTGTTATTTTTTTAATAAGGTTTAAAAAACGTACTGTTAATTTTTTCTAAATTTCTGCTGAATTTTAAATGTCCGTAAAAAAATCGTCTTATGTCAGAAAAGCCTAAAACATGTTTTTTCGGGTTGCTTAGACATTACCTTAATTAAATAAAATAAAAGTTAATTCACTTATTATTTAATTTTGCTAAAAATATGCAGTTTACATAAAATTTTGGGAATTTTTTAAAAAAATCTTAAAAGTAGGTTTAAAAAAAAATGATAAAACTTCGCCGAACATAATCATGTCTTAAATGGTTCTAAATGGTCTGTACTATCTTCGCTTTAAAGCTTTGCATCGATCTTCCAATCACCCTGTATAATTATATTTTTGCAATGATGATGCATTGACAAAATGACAAAAGCGTCAGAGTGATTTGAGAGCATTGTTCGAGAGTTACTTAAGAGGTCCTGACACGCAAAGGGTAACTGAAGGAACACAAAAAGTTTTAGTCAGTGACAATTTGACTCTCCCTTTAGCTCCACCCAGAGAGCGGAAGTTGGACCTAATCTAATAATTTCCTTCTGAAAAAACGGTGTAGTATATGATGAGAGTTCAAATATTGTTATAAATTTTTGTAGAGGCTGTTTTTTTTTAGTTGTTTGTAGAAAAATATGTTATATGGAGGAGCTCGTGGCTAGATATTAACAGCCGCACAGGTCGATCTTCAAGGTTAAGTAAAGCTTGCCAAGGTTGGTCTGTGGATGGGTGACTATCTTATCATAACGAGTTTCCTCCGTGCCTCGGAAAGCACGTTAAGCCGTAGGCCCCGGCTGGCATTTTTATAGATCTTTGGCAGTCGTTACGGATAGTCAGAAGCCAGTAAATCTGACTCCAGTCTTGCCATGAAGTACCGTGTTACCCCAGTTAATGGGTTGTGGAGGTCTGGTAGGCAGCCGCTCCTCGTAAAATACTGGTATTCAGCTAAATCCGGCTTGACTGGAAGCCGACTCCAATATAGTTGGGAAAAGGCTAAGCAGATGATGATGTAGAAAAATATGTTATAACGCTTACCATTAGATGGGACGGTGGTCAAGCGCGTGCCTATATCAATCACACTAATATTATAAAAGCTTGTGTGTGTTGTTTGTACGTTTGTTATTTCTTTCATGCTCAAACTGCTGAAAATCCAAATTGGATCAAATCTGGCATACTGGTAAACCATGTCCTGGAATAGCACATAGGATACTTTTTATCTCGGGGTATGTTCCCTGATCACTGTTTTTTTCTATCTCGCGGATGCCGCTGGTAACAACTAGTAATAAAGTTAGTAAGAAATATTACCATAGGGGAAGGAAAACATCGCACTATGTGGTATTGGGCCCTAAAAGTTGGCCAAAAATGACTTTTTTTATTTTTGGTAAACTATTTCATACTGTCGATCCTTCAAAAGTTAAGTAGTTGGTCTACAAAATGGCCAAAGAACTCCGTGCTAGCTTATCATCCCGAGCCGCTAGCTCAGTCGGAAGTTACCGTTCGCGTAAGTGATCGTGTGATTGTTCGATGCGCTCAAATTTTACTTGTTTTTAAAACGTAATATTTTAGAAACAAACGGTTTTGTGGTGGATTTTGTGATGGATTCCTTCCAGCCAGGTATGGAACTATATGGAAAATGTTTTTTTTCTAGAAAAGTCTCGATCGATTTTAATATATAGGTCCAAAAGTAAGTTGTCATAAATTATTGCAAAAATTCTTACTTTTCTATGTTTAAGAGACTTTTTGTTATATTATTTAGCACTCTTTAAGCACAAATGCTATTGTTTCTTGTAGAATAGACAGTCTAGAACAGATTTATAATCAGCCGCCCGTACCCGCCCCCTTTTTTTTGTGATTTTTTTTCGTTTGTACCTAACAATCTTGTATAAATATTCGTTCATAAGATTTAGTCTTATTTGGGGTGATTGGGGTCCGTTTACATCCTAAGGACCCAAGCCAACCTCACCTGCTAGCGGTGCACCCTGCTGTTCAACGGACGAGGCTCTGGCGATCCTGGTTTCCCTCTCGTAGGGTTGTGGGGGTCAGACGGCTGGTCGCCCCACGTAAAACCAAGTCACAGTCATATAAACATGGATGGCAAAGAATACAGTGGGTACTCGGGCTAGGGCGTCGCCGAACAACGACGCGCAGGCACATCGCCTTAAACCTGCGATAAGTGGGCTAGGGCTACCGTGTCAAGTACGGGCACGGCTAAAGACGTTAGTACCCAAAAAGAAGCTCCGCTTTGCCACTTGGAACATTGGCTCTCTAACTGGTCGTTGCAGAGAACTCGCGGACGTACTTGCGAAGCGTCGAGTCCAGTGCGCCTTCCTTCAGGAGACGCGCTGGAAGGGGAATAAGTCCCGTGACATCGGGCAGGGGTACCGCCTAATGTACACCGGATCACCATCGGGCAGGAACGGAGTAGCCGTAGTACTGTCTAAGGACCTTCAGGATGGACTTCTTGAAGTAGACCGATACAGCGACCGGTTGATGCGAGTTAAGGTACTGATCGAAGGGTCGGTAACGAACCTAGTCAGCGCCTATGCTCCTCAAACTGGCTGCTGTGAGTCTGAAAAGGAGGCCTTCTGGGATGAGTTCGAGGACGTACTGCGCGGTATTCCGAATTCTGAAGGTATTTTGGTTGGGGGGGATCTCAACGGTCACGTAGGACAGTGTGCTGGAGAGTTCGGACGTGTTCACGGTGGTTTTGGCTATGGCCAACTAAATGCAGAGGGAGTCAGCATACTCAGGACCTGCGCCGTGTCGGACCTAGCCATCGCGAATACGTTCTTTCAGAAGAAGCCCCAGCATCTTATTACGTACCGTGGTGGTTCATACTCAACCCAAATTGATTACCTGCTGGTGCGACGGTGCAACATTGGCAAGGTTACCAACTGTAAAGTTATCCCAGGCGAAAGCTTAACGGCCCAGCACCGCCTCCTTGTCATGGACTTGGCGATCGTAGCAAGGAAAAAAGTGACCCAGAAACGCAATCCCCGCACCAAGTGGTGGTTGCTGAATGGTCCTAAACTGTCGGAATTTATCGCGGAGGTCGAGCACCTCGAGATCAGTTCTCCGCATGAGTCCGCTCAAAAGATATGGAGTAGGATTGATTCAGCAATCACCGCCGCGGGTAAGCGCGTCCTTGGCACTTCTCGTGGTGGTCGCACCATGGACAGGGAGACGTGGTGGTGGGATGACGGGGTGCAGGAGGCGACCCGGAAGAAGAAGGCCTTATTTAAAAAGTGGCAGGGGTCCAACTCTCCGGAGGACAGGGAGGCATATGGAGCGGCTAAGCGCGCTTGCAAAAAAGCAGTAGCCAGAGCCCGCAGCAAAAGTTTGGCGCCCTTGTACGACAAGCTGGAAACTGCGGAGGGGCAAAAGCTTATTTTTAAGCTGGCGCGTGCCCGGGAAAAAGCTACACGGGACATTAGCAAATGCCTCTGTGTAAGGGATGCCCAGGGTAAGCTGCTCTATGATGCCCCCTCTGTTAAGGAGAGATGGTGCACATACTTCGAGGAGCTGTCTAACAAACAGCATCCCCATAACCTTCCCCCCGAACCGCCTCCTAACCTTGGACTTATTTCCCCTATTTCCCCCGACGAAACTCGCATTGCTCTTCGCCACATGAAGAACCGGAAATCGGTCGGGCCTGACAATGTGCCAATCGAAGTATGGAAGGCGATGGGCTCACATGGTGTGGCCCTTCTGACGGATCTCTTTAACCGCATCCTGACCACCAAGGAAATGCCGAACCAGTGGCGATCAAGCCTTATTATTCCTATCTATAAAGGCAAAGGTAGTGTACAGGATTGTAGTAACTACCGCGGTATTAAGATCATGTGCCACACCATGAAGCTCTTCGAGCGGATCATTGACACACGGCTCCGTAGCGAGTGCACTGTCTCTGAGTGTCAATATGGCTTCCGGGCGGGTAACAGCACCATGGACGCAGTGTTCGCCCTGCGGACTCTGACTGAGGCTTACAGAGAGAGAAGGAGAGCTCTGCATATGGCCTTTTTAGACCTGCAGAAGGCCTTCGACTGTATTCCTCGGCAGTCCATCTGGTGGGCACTTCGCTTCAAGGGTGTGCCCGAGGCCTATGTTGACATTATCGGAGACATGTATCGCGATTCCGTGTCCTCTGTCCAGACCGCTGTTGGCGAATCCAAAGTCTTTCCAATATCTGTTGGCGTTCACCAAGGATCGGCTCTTAGCCCGTTCTTGTTTAACGTGGTGCTCGATGTAGTTACGGCATACATCCAAGATCAGCCTCCATGGCTAATGATGTATGCCGATGACATCGCCCTCGTTAGCCAGAACAAAGCCCAACTTGAGCGGAAGGTCAACATTTGGAAGGACACGCTGGAAAACGGCGGTCTGAGACTAAATGTGGCGAAGACTGAGTACATGTCCTGTGGCAGCACGGATTCAAACACCATCCAAATAGGCTCGGACCGGATCACAAGCTCCGATACATTCAGGTACCTTGGATCCGTGCTGCACGAGTCTGGCAACGTGGACGACGATGTCCAAGCACGTATAGGTGCGGCTTGGGCGAAATGGCGAGAGGTTACGGGCGTTGTATGCGACCGCAAAATGCCTCCGAAGCTTAAGGGACAGATATATAAATGCATCATACGTCCTGTCCTCCTGTACGGCGGCGAGTGTTGGCCGGCACTAAGCAGACACACCCAGGAGCTTCGCGTCACGGAGATGAAGATGCTGAGGTGGATGAGCGGCGTAACGCGATCCGATCGCATACGCAACTCATTCATCCGAGGTAGTCTTGGTGTCCGTGACGTGGGGGAAAAACTGCAAGAATGTCGTCTGCGATGGTATGGCCACATCATGCGCCGCCCTACGGAGTACGTTGGCCGGAGATGCATGAATATGGCTGTCCTTGGCGCTAGGTCTCGTGGTCGCCCTCGCATGCGCTGGCTGGACGTCGTCAAGTCCGACATGAGAGCCAATGGCCTTACTGCCAAGGATGTTGAAGATCGGGCAAAATGGAGCAAGCTAAGCCGGAAGGCGGACCCTGGCAAAAGCCGGGACTAACGCCAAGTTGAAGAAGAAGAAGAAGAAGAAGATTTAGTCTTATTTTGTTACAGGGACTTCGGAATTGAGGTTTATGACTTGGATTGAGTTGTATGCTGTTATGCAAGGTTCTGATGAGTCAAAATTTGACGGAAAATTGACATTTCTGAAACAGCGACTGCTAAGATCCTACTGTGATGATGATATAAGAATTCATGATATAAAGCAAAAAATCGCTAATATATAACGCAATTTCAAGTAGCTATTGTACTGCTAACCATTTAAAAAACACAATCGGCCAAGTGCGAGTCGGACTTGCGCACCAAGGGTGCCGTACCGACTTACCTATGAAAGAAGTTCAATTCTCGAATCAATAATATTTTTTTCAAGTGACATAATTAGAATTTTTTTAGTTTTCAGACTTTTCCTTATATTAGTGCTATAAAACCTTGCTTTATGCCAAATTTCAGGATTCTAGGTCCACGGGAAGTACCCTTAGGGTTGATTCCTTAGAGAGTGTCAAAATGTAAGTTTTTTTTGCGATATAAACGGCTGTATCTTTTTTTTCGTTAACTTACAAGTTTTATTTTTGCACAGCCTCAAGGGACCGTGGATCTAAGTATATAGTTTTAATTTCAATTCGATACCTCCACACGTTCTCGAGATAAAGGATCTTGTTCCTTTGTTGAGGTTCTGTTTTTCCTCTTAGGTACGGAACCCTAAAAAATTAAACCAAGGAAGATTCGAAGAAAATAACGTAGAGTGCCTATCCGGATCAATATCGTTACATTCGTTACCCAGAAATACTGCGATAAAACTGGTGAGATGTATGTGGCTTTAAATGGGTATGACGCTGTGTCTTCAACACTGCCTAAAGTACTTCGTAAAGGTGCTAAGTGATACAACACGCAATTTTTCCAATAGGTAAACTTTCTGAAGAAGCTGCGGAATCTATATTTTAAGAAAAATAGAAATATTGCGTAGAGACGTATTCAATTTCCATAATGAGAGTGACCTGACCAATGAAAATGTATATAATAGTGACGAATAAATATATATTTCTAACTGTAGTAAGTCTTTTATTACCTATTTTAACTTATATACTCTAAAAATCCCCTCTCCTAGAGAGGAGGCCTGAGTCCCAGCAGTGGGAACATTATAAGGCCGATAATGCTAATGCTAACTCTAAAAATCATCGTTCGAGTCATAAAATATTTTTGACCAAGTTTTAGGGCCTAATACCACACTGTGCATCGTGAGGATACCGGCTTGTCTTAGAACCAAAAATTCGAAGACGTATGGCATCTACCAACCTACACTGGGTCCGAGTGGTGGATTACAGCCGGTCTCTCTAAAAGAGGAGGCCTGAGTCCCAGCTGTGGGAACATTATAAGACTGTAAATGTAATTGTTTTTATTTTTAATGTTTTTTCTCTGCATAATAAGGCTGATTAGGTATACTCCGCCGTTTTCTAATAAGAAGCGGAATGGAAAAATGCTAAGGAGCTTGCGACCATGCAATTAGTAAAGTTTTACCTTCAAATTTTCAGCTAATTAGAATTGCTTTCCAACGGCATCGCCTTTCATTTTAATTGAAAATTATTTACAATTATGTACTCCAGTTTTATGCAGTACACTAGTATAGGAGGGAGGACATTGCCCAGCTGTGGAACAGTATAGGCTAGATATAATATAATAACTATGGTCTATCGGTTTAGGTAGTTAACTAAAGGTAAACAGTCTTGGTATGTCTTTTTATATTAAAGAGGTCGTATATAATATACACAAAGATTATTTAAATTTAGTTTATTAGCTAACATCGATTTAGGTAAATACCTAGTTGCAAAGATTTTTACATACAATTTTTAGACAACTTTTCGATAAAAAGACATGCCTAAGGTTGACTGGTAGAGAATGCCCTGATGCATTAAGTCCGCCTATGACATAAACCACTGTACATAAAGTTTAAATAAATAAACCGACGGAGTATAGTAAGGATTAGGTTGACGACGCGGGTGTCGCAGTGGTTGAGGGATATGGCTGGTTCACTACGTGCCGCGTGTTCAATTCTCGGACTAAATAAATATTTGTTTAGCTTACAAATGGTTACTCTGTCGATGCCCATATTATTTGCTTACAATTTATCAGGATCGACAATACTACATTGTCACCCTAGGGACAGAATGACTTGCTTTAATTTATAGTGTATGGCATAAAAGAGCATTATCGAGCAGATGTAGTATAAATTTCGTGCTTACGTGAAGAGAAATATTGACGTAAAAGTTTATTTATAATCGAGTTACAAAATAAATAACATTTATCATGTATGGGCATGGTACCAAGGTCACAAACTGGCGACTTCAGATCGTCAAGTTTCAGATATTTGTTTAGTGTATGAGAAAGTTCTAATAGTTGTGGGAGAATCGGTTATCATGTGATGGTAGTGGAATGAGCGAATACCATAGGTACCTATGGGAAGATCAAGAACGATCGATGGATTGTCTGAAAGATGATCTATATCTGATTTATTTATATATCGCATCTCCATACTATTTGGGACAAGGGTAGGACGGCAGTCGGTTTGGGACAGTGTACGACGACCCTGCTAGGCTCTTACGCTTTTGCTCTCCTTGAAGCGCACACGGAACACTATGCACCGTCGACGACTTGCGCTCGGTCCTAATAACGAAACTGTGGATGAAGATACTCTTCGTCTGTTTATCACAATAATATTACTTTCCGACACAAAATCTTATAGACTAGCGTATTCCATTGTATCGTAGTCAGTGCAGAATGGTAATGATACGACCATACTGTGCCTACTGCTACGAGTATATCTGTCGGAATGTTCATTGTTATGGTGAAGAGATGCGTGATACGTATGTAGATGTAACTGTAGTAAACATATACTATGTGGCGTAGCGGTAATTGTAATAATTTCGGCAGCAGTTTTTATTTTTAGAATTGGAAAGATTGTCTGTAAAAAAACGCTTTTAACGATAAGACCGCCTATTATGATACCCTGATACCCAATTATCTAATTTCAAATTCAATTTTAATTTATTTTATTTTTGGTGTACAATGAAGAGTAATTAATAAATTACGGTCATACTCACAGTCCAGCTAATGGTTCATTAACGTCCCTAATGTCCATTAAAGTTAAGTATTGTCAAACCTTCACTGAAAAACCGGCCAAGTGCGAGTCGGGCTCGCGCACAAAGGGTTCCGTAGCAGCAAATATAATAAACTTATTATGTCAATTTATACACCTGGTGAATGGAGCCTAAACTCTCCCGATATTTTGCCTTGTACTTATCGTTTTCAGTGTAAGCACAATAACTTAACCAAAATTACAGTTAAATCAACCTATCTCAAAAACTATAAGAGATACTTTGATCAAACCAAAAATCGTTGAAAGAGTTAATTAGCATGCATCACCTCTATTTTTTTTAGAATTTTATACCCCGTAGTTATAAAAATAGAGGGGGGGGGACATACTTTTTACGACTTTGAGAGCTGATATCTCAAAAACCGTTCACTTTAAGAAAAATGTTTTTTAGAAAACTTTATATCATTTTAAAAGACCTTTCCATTGATACCCCACACGGGTATGTACATCGAAAAAAAAATTTTCATCCCTCAGTTACATGTATGGGGGGCCCCACCCCCAATTCTTTTTTTTACTATTTAGTGTCATAATTTTGCAGCGGTTCATACAACACATATTCCCATCAAATTTCATCACTGTAGTACTTATAGTTTCCGAGTAAATCGGCTGTGACAGACGGACAGACGGACAGACGGACAGACGGACATGACGAAACTATAAGGGTTCCGTTTTTGCCATTTTGGCTACGGAACCCTAAAAACTGTGCAAAACTGTCAATGTGACAATTTCTTAATAGATCGTTTAGAATTTAAGTGATGATTAACGTTAATGAATGTCCCTGAGTGCGGCCGTTAGTCAAATAACTTCTTTTACTCTCTCTGACACCGCCGTCCATCTCCCGCCGATCATCTGCCGTTTTGGCTTACTCTCTCTCTCTCTCTCATCTCTTCTCTCTGTCTGAGTGGAGCGAGAGTGAGTACCTACCTATCAGAATTTTACTGGTTAAAACTTACCGCAGTTCTTCCAGTTGACATTCGGGTTCCAGGATTGTGATGACTTTTTAGCATAATCCTACAGCCCTGGCAGGCATCGGCTCTAAGGGGCATCATCAATCATATTGACATTTCTTTAAGGCGCGCGTGGAACAGACGTGTCGTTGACCCGGGTTCAGCACTCAATTTGCATTCTGTTCAAAAATACATGTATATTCAATAAAGTCCATTAAATATTAAGTTTTTTTTTAAAGCCACATCTTGGCCTTTGACCTCTCTGCCACTGCTTTTGGTTTGATGATGGGTTTTTTAAAAATAAATCTCAAAAAATGTACTGAAAAAAACAACTTCTGCAGTAATCAGACTGTATTGCTTGACTTGTAGAGTAGCCAGATCAGTTTAATACGATTTAATATAAGTAGGTATGCAAAGGCAATAAAAATGTTCCACCTATATAGAGCTGTTTTAATATTAGACACCATTTCCTTTGTTTTCAATAACGATACCAGAATGTTAAGATATCCATTTTTTTTTAACAATATTGATTTTCCATCTAAGGAAATGTACTTGAAAAACCATACATGTACTCGTATGTAGAAAGCAGTTTCGTTATTACTTTTGGGTCCCATTATGCAAAGTTTACTGATTTTCGTCAACGCTTCCAAATGTTACTCGACGCATTGTCACGGAGAATGTTAAACAGTTAATTTTTGTTTCCGATCATGTTACAACGCAACTTCGAAGAGACAAATAAAATCAAAACGTGAATTTTGATTAGAAAAACGAAACATACTTATCAGTTGAATAGCTTCTGCCCGACTTCCACTGACAAAAAACCTTTCGTATTTCTTCAGTGCCCCTTTGCGAGGCCCACTGCAACTCTATCGAATAATCCGCAGCTCTTACTAGCTCCATCAATCTTGCTGACATCTCTTTGAGTCGCACGTGGCACGATTCGTGTCGTCGACTTCAGCTTGGTCCTTCCTTACTCGCCGTCCGCAAGCTTGTGACTGTGGCCGTGAATTGCTGAGCGACTCCCGACGACTGGTGTGTCTCCTGTCTAACTTTTTTTTAAAATTGATATAAACTAGTGCTTGACCGCGATTCCACCTAATGGTAATCAGTGATGCAGTCTAACTTATAAAGGGTATAATAATTGATAGAAATCACCTATGGTTTTGGTCATTGCTCCGCTCTTATGGGTCGTAGCATACTTATACGAGTTTATCCTTCTAAATAAGCAATTTAAAATTATAAGAATTCTTCGATTTGAACATTATATTTTGAATGGCCTCAATATTTGCAGAAACAATTTTTGAAGGTCTTTGAGAGTGCGGTAAAAAAGCTATTGACTTTTAAGAGGTGTCTGTGTATTTTGTTTTGGGTCATAGCGCGTACAGGAATAAACTTCGGTCTAAGAGACCTCTCCTCGCTGGCTTTGAACCCTCGTATGCTTTTCATAGTTGTAGGCCCCAGATTTCTGAGATAAACAAATTCATAAAAATCATCTAAACAAATTAATTAACTATCAAAATATTACCTATGTTTACGAATGAATAAATTAATTGAAAAACTTTCAAAGCTTCAACATCAAACTTCAGTCCTGTCTACAGACTCTATTAGCTACAGTTACCAAAATCCGTACCTACTTCATTACATAACATTCAATACCCCACACAATCTGTCAAATTTCCTTCGCACGTTCGAATCTCCGGCGACGCAAGGCTATGAATGGGCCAAGAATGGCGGTGAATGGGCCAAGAATAGGCGCGAAATAAGTCTGACATCTTTATCTGTGGAAGGAATTGCCACAAAGGAGATAGGTTCAGAAGGCAATGTACATACAAAGCGCGCTCGTGCAACGCACAAATAGACACCGTTCACAGACACGAAGTCTCGGACTATATGCGCTTGGGCTGTGCTCGGATTGAGCGGCCGATGCCTACCCTAGCGCGATCGCCGTATGAAAAGTGAAGTACATATAGTCCGTCTAAGGAAAGTTTGACCTGAGAAAAAGAGGTTAAATCCAAAAATTTTGTATTTGGTATCACTAACTAGTAGGAGAATCATATTTTGACACTTCACAATTTTTTTGTTTCCTACAATTGCGGCTGAATAATATTGCCAATTAAATTGAAAAAAGAACACTCCAGGTCGCGCTTTCATTTATAGAAGCACTCTACATGAAATTGACTTCTGTAGCTATCTACTTTGTGGAACTGCTATAATAACTTGTGGTGACGTTAAACAGCCGGTTTGGCAGCGGTTGCTTCGCTCCATTAATTCCAGGTTTAACTTAGTTTCCGAAGTTTTGGTTCGTAGTTTAGAGTCAGTGTTTCTAGACGCCATCGAAATGAAATTAGCTTGATTGATGATGGAGAATCTCGAGTTTTGGGACCTCTTTTTACTATGTGACTTCTATTGTATTGAATAGACGATTATGTTAGACCATTTATTTTTTGGCATCATTATCATTTAGAATTTAGAGTCAGTGTGATTCAGCGGTTCTTTTATTTGAGGAACAATAGTACCTGAATATTTGTAAACGAAGGTCGACGAAAAAATTAATGTATACGCAGTATATACATTTTTTTTCCTTTAAAAATCTTACCTTACTTTACAAACTGAACCCAGACCCGGAACTATATGTGGGCCATATAAATATTGGTTTCGTTCGGGAATCGCAACCGTGATATGTACTGCAGCAGCTGTGGCAGCAGCCAATCGCTCAACCAAGCAAAAGATGCAGATATTACTGTTATGTTACTTTTTTCATAATATTTTCTTAATCTTCAATAGAGTTACGAAGGCCAACCCTTAGCTGGTGTCAAATATCAATGATTGAAAATTGAGTTAGGGTCGCGGGAATCCCATGAATTGAATCCCAAGACCGTTCGTAATGGTGACAATTGGCAAACCTTCGGCCTGAGACCAGCACGTCGTCGTGGACGTCTATAGGCATCATGATGATGATGAATAAAATAATTACCAAAGTCAAAAAAAAGTACACAAAATCTACTATGTCTTATCCACCAAATATTCCTTAATTTTGTACACCAAAAGCTAGCGCTAGAAAACGGCCTGAAAGCCTTCAATGAAGTGGTTGGAGACTTAAGCTTGCAGGTCACGATCCTCAGCAATGGGTAACACGACAAGGATGACTTCTTCATAGTACGTGGCTGTACTTGTGTCTTTATTTCTGCTGAGACTGAATTTTTAATCCCCATTCGAGAATTGTGCTTCGTGTGCTGTGAAATAGAATTGGTGTGTCTAGGTTGTGAGATTGTTCTAAAGGTTTAATGTGACACTGGAATGTAAAGGGTAGCTGAAGAGCACAGGTTGGTTTTCGTTAGAATGTGTCTGATATTTCTTCTCGCTCCACCCAAAATGAGAGGAATCATTTGATTAATGTTGGGTTTGATAATAATTACTCTTTATCTATACCTCACAGAACTCTAAATAATAAGATTATTTAGATTTCTGTGCTATACCTATATCAGATTAGTGTAAGTTTTGTCAAATTTTGTTCAACCGTTTCGAAGACGCATTCCGTAGTTTGAAATCCCATTTTCGTGGAAAAATTAAAAGTGGCATGTTGATTCATAATGAAATTACTACTTGTAATGTCAAGTACAAAATCAGTATCAATCAGTCAAGTCGTTCCGGAGATTACCCGGATCAAACTTGTCTGTTTCTACCGGCATTTTTTTTTAAATGATGCATTTTTAGTATAGGTGTCAAATATACTACAAAAAAAAATTGATAGTACAAATAGACACTTCTATTTTAATTTTATTTCATAAACGAAAAATACTGCGTTAATCCTTAACACCCTGACACTACCTGTTATACCGCACGGCAGAAAATGTTAATAAGAGCAGCAAAATGAATACAAGATAAGGCAAATTAAAATGATGATGTCCCAAATGGTTTCACGAAGATTTCCGCATAACACAATGAAAAGGCGGTTAACTTAGCGCAGTCAGTTTAATTAACTTAGCAGTTAATTGGGGATGGTTTACTAAGTAACGAGTTATTTACAAACAAGGGTAGCAGAGTGTTTTTCGTTTGAATGTAAGTGTTGACGTCATTATTTCACCTGAAAGATGTCCTCTGCTTGTTATAGGCCTCCCCTACGGCGAGCAATGGGTAGCTCACGGTCCCGCTTTCCGGTAACCATCCGGACCGAGCCAAAGTCGTCGTAGTGTTCACGCGCGCCTCAAGAAGATGCTAGCAAACCGTAGGGGCCCAGCAGGGTCGAAGCCTTTGGGGTCATGGGTTCGCTTCTGAAAGGAAAACCTAGGGCCCTCGAATAAAAGGCCTTGTTGATAATTTCCCACCTAAAGAAAAAGAAAAGGCCTCCCCCAAGTGTCACCATAAGTACCGGTCGTGTGCGTCCCGCATCCATCAGATTCCCGTGACATATGTCCACCTTTCGGGAGGTCTTCCAACGCTGCTTATTATATAACGCAGTACGTAGTCGCCACTCCAGAACCTTTTGTTCCCATCGGCCATCTGTTCTGCGAGCAATGTCCTGAAAAAAAAATAAGAATGAGCTATAAGTTAATCTATCCAGAAGACTTGCTTGCCAATCTGAAAAGCCAAAACAGGTTATATTGTACTTAGCACTTGCAACATTTTATTTTTATGAAAAAAAAAAATTTTCATCACATAATTTCACAAATGCAAAAAAAATAGAAACTAATCCGGTATCCCAGTATACTTACTCCATGAAATCGTATTGTAACGACAACACCGCTTCGCGCGGCCTCTACCGCTGAATTATTGAGAGTCCTACCGTGAAGGCTGAACAAGGAGCCTTCAGATCCTGCCTAATTGAACAGCCACTATTGACTCGACCCCGTCAACTTTTAGTATGATTACTTTCTGCTAGATCTTAACGGAGATATTTGTTTTAGCGGTCTATTTTTGGACTGTTTTAATAAATTGACGTCTACTTATATCTTGTTTAGTTTTGTGTAGCTTAGCCTTTCACATACCCGCAAAACGAGACACAATAGGAAACAATAACAGCGCGGTCTCATAGGACCGGTCGGGGATTCATGAATGAAGGTCGATGTCACAAATGAAACTGCTGGTTAATGAGCGTGTTTTATAAATGACGTGGTTCAGGTTGCAGCAATGATATGTCAGGTCCAGGTGCCTGTTTTGACAGGTGCTTGGACCTGACGTTTGACTCGACTCGATCCCGATAAACTTTTAGTATGATTACTTTCTGCTATCGGCTTACTTTTTATTACTTTCTGCTGCGGTCTAATTTTGGATTGTTTAAAAGTGTATTTATTGATGTCTACTTAAATCTCGTTTAGTTAGGCATCTTTTAGGACTGATGTCACCAATGTAACGTATTGTACCGACAACATCGCTTCGCGCGGCCTCCACCGCTGAATTATTGAGAGTTCTCCATGTTCAGCTTCAGATCCTGCCTAATTGAACAGTCATTATTGACTCGACCCCGTCAACTTTTACTATGATTACTTTCTGCTAGATCTTAATGCCGATATTTGTTCGAACGGTTTATTTTTGGATTGTTTTAAAGTTTATTTATTGATGGCTATAAATAAAATAAATACCTGCTGCTGCGCTGTATATGTGCTGGTTTAATGTACACTTACCGTCTTTTTTTATACCTTGAGACTAAAATGACATTACAACACAAAAGAACTGGCATCATTCCTATAGTAAGTTTGAGATTAAATGTGTCAATTTAGTCTCAAGGTATAAAAAACAGACGATAGTTCGCAATAAACGTTTTGACGTTGACTTTATATCTGCTTTAGATATAAGTAGCTTATGGCTGATACCAATGAAACTCGTTAATGAAAGTGTTTTCAAATGGCCAGCCCTGCCGGTCCATGAGGGTGTGTGACGTGCACCTGGTGGCAGCACTGAGGCGTCAGGTCCAGGCATCTGTCCACAAATAAAAAGCTTATGTTAATGACATTAGTTAGACATCACCGTCAAACTGCTACAAAATACTAAAGTATGTAAAACTGTGATATTTGAAGCAGAATTAGTCAAGGCAACTACACTGTAACAAAAACGAAAAAGAAAATGTTATCCATTGTTAAAATCCGCCCATGCATTTGAATAAAAATTTCAACATAAATTGTTTCCTAGACAACAGAGAAAAAAAACTAACAACCTTCAAACTGCACCCGCCATCACTTGCGTTAACCCTGCGACCGCGACCGCTACCTTTGTTATTATTATTGTGCAAGTGTCCGCATAGTGCAGTTCTCCCGGACACGTGCTATCGACCGTAGTGCGGGACTCAGCACGCGGGAATGCGCGCGCACCGGGTTTTAGACCTCACCACAGGATTTAAAAAACGAATGGCTTTCGAACCAACCAGTTCTATTTTTAAACCTTAATTTTGGAATGAAAAGATTTTTTTTTTATAATTTTTATTTTTTAATAACCAAACTCATTTCAATGCAGCAGCTGATTCAATTTTCAGATTAAATTGTAATAAATTAATGTATTGATAGTCTTTTTTCTTTCAGTTTTTTTGTTAGTTTAGCTACTCCTAGAATTAAATAACAGAGCTGTAATATTTAACAAAATTGTAATACCTATTTAAAGTTTTATAAAAGTGCAGTTATTATAATAATTACTGCGCCTAAGACCGTAAACTGCCATAATAATGCCTACAGTTTCGCTTTTCATGTTGTTCCGAAGTTTTATGAAACTAGCACTGTTTTTGTGCTTATAATTAAACTGCATCCTTGGTAGCAGTCTACTGGTAGATATATTTTTTATTAGTCCTATTTCCATAAAAATCATTGTTTTTTATATTTCTATTTAAATTAAAAACACAGTCTAGTTATACACCGGTTTGAGCTCACTCCTTTTACTTTTCTCAAAAACCATTTCAAAGTTAAAAGTTTCCTGAGAGCTCAACTCAATTTTCTTTGTTTAGCTAGAAAACGTCTAAAGTCATACGAAATTCCCAAATATCTGAAACTTCTACTAGAGCGCGTGACAAATCGCGTGTCAAACACTAACTGGCGCGCGGATTTATCATTGAACAAACTCGAGCAGTTTACGCACTAAATTAATATTTCCCGGTAGCAAACGGGCAGCTTTATCGATAAGAGGCGACGCGGCTGCGGCACTCCGGTCGGTGGGCCGCCCGCACGGCAGACGTCGCATGGCCGACCGGAGCAAACACCGCGTTGCGCCCCTGCCGGCGCCCACCAAGAAAGGATACGCGTACGTGCCGTGCCCGCGCTCCGAGGAGGTCGGCACCGAACTAGCCCTCCAACTCCTCAGATCCACACCCTACCATCACGAGGAACCCGCTACTCCGCAGAAATCACCACCCGGTGAGTTTGACACTTGTGGCTGTTTACGAATTCCTTTGCAACTTTTTTCGGCGGGAAAAACTTTTCACGTCACTTTTTAGGGGCAATTTATTGCTTCGATTTTTGAATGCGTTTTACAGACGACGAAATTCGAACAGATTTTAATGTTCCAACTTCCTGGTGATCAAAAGATGTTTATGAAAGTTATGAAAACTATTTATAAGATGTAGACTAAATAAAAAATAATTTCGAAATAACTGGTTATAAATTGAAACATTTCACGAGTTATGAATATAAGCTGTCACTCGAAGCTTAAATCCGCATCCGGAGTAATTTGTAAACTGTTTAAAATCTTGTTTATGAATTAAAATACATTTTAAGCGCCAGCTGAAGGTGGCTTGTTAAAACATTTTTATAACTAAAAAATGTGTAAATATTTACATTCTTCACCTTTTTTCTTTTATACAAAGTGGAGATGAAAATTCAACAATAAATGCAACACTTTTTTTGTGATTTCTGGGTAAAAAGTCATTCTTAATAATGAGGATTGTCAGTGTTTTAATTTATTATTGTATTGCCGTGCCCACATTGTGTACCTAAATAAATAAGAAAAGGTATCCTAAAAGTGTAAAAATATGTTGATCATCTTTAAGCACCTGATTAGCCGAATTCATTTAAACCTCAGTTTAGTAAGTCGCATTACTTTATTATTATGACGCGATCTCAATTCATAATCCGTTTATAATTAGTACATTGACTGCATTACGAGGTGTTGGCTCTGTCGTCGTGTTCCACATTACATTTATACTAGGAGAATAAATACGGGCTATTTATGAAACTCATTGATAAACTGTCGTTATGTTGGTGGCACCCGCTCTGTCCGTCAATGAAATTAACCGAAGAATGTTGAAGAGTTACTACGGTCAGTGGCACATTTGATTTGATGGGCTGAATGATTATTTTTCTGTATCAATGATTGCATGACAATGACAAAAAAATATCGGTGACGGGAACAATGACAAAATCATCAATGATTTTTATCTAAGTATTAGATCTCGTCACTTCAATTGTGACTAGATACTGAAATGATCGCGGAACGGCTTAGTGACATTATCATTAGAGACCCGAGACCGCCCGATCCGAATCACCGAAGCTCGCGTTCATTCAAGAAATGATTTAAAAGCATTGATGATTTTGTCGTTGTCATTTCAAGATGACATGATTTTAAAATATCTATGATTTTTACCTGTGACATGATATCGGACTCATCTCTATAAACTACGACTACTGGGCTATGAGAGATTTCAGTTGAACTCAAATACCTATAAATAGGTAGATGTACTATAAATCGCTGTTAGCGATAAGACCGCCCATTGTACCACCCCTACTAATCTTAAGCTCTTTGTTAAAAATGTATTTCGTTGGTGTACAATAAAGAGTAAATTATTATTATTATTATTATTATTATTACTATTTAATTAATCAAAAAATCAATTAAAAAAAGTTTGTTTCTTCACAAATTAGTACATTTCAAACGTTCAATATGTTATTTGGCAGAAAAACGTAAGTAATTAAATAGGTGCATTTGTAATTTGTGGGAGATCAAGAGTCTAAGCTAGGCCTATATCTTAGAACTGTAGGCCCCCATCATTAAAAACTAAACCATTAGTCCATTAATATATGTATATCTGAGGTTTTCTTTGAAAAACCTCTTTCCATCGGGATTTTCTTCGTTATCCGACGAGATATGACCTCCTTTTTAATATATCAAAGCTCCATAATATTTACAATAAACTACAAGAACTTACCTATACAAAAATAATAAAATCTTTGGATTTAGCTTGTGTTCTGTCTTGAGCTGCCTTTTCTAATATACAAAAATCATGATCCCAGCTGAAAATCCCGGGACACTGATGCCAAAGCCATCTGCCGCAGAATCCAGGCTCTACATTATTAACAGAACGATTGTCTCGATGTGGGAATGGATCCCGCGACCCTGACCCTGACCGCAGGCTTCCAGTAACTGAGCCTTCCCCGCATATGCGCCAATGAAGCTGTCAATATTAAACGAAAAGTAGATTGCCTCGCTTTTTAATACATTTTTTTTTCGATTAATTTTAATGAGGGAAAAAAGGCTGAATTCTTGAGAAACTAAAGGTACGTAAATATGTGATTAGTGTAAGCTTGATTTGTTATATTTGGCCGTTTTAAAAGTTTGCCATTTTATGTTACTAAAGGAATGTAAAGCGGTCAATTAAAATATTTTTGCGGATGCCTTCGCGTTTTAACAGTAGTTATTTAACCTCGACCTCTTTGTAGTAAGTTTTTATTTTATTTTATAGCCTAACAAGCGACTGCCATTTTTGACCGCGTGTGAGAAGGTGTCTCCGTACAAACTTTGAACACCCGTTTCTTTCCCTTAGATGTTGAATTTTCAAAAATTATTTTTTAGTGCTCGTCTACATCATACAAGACAGCTTGAAAAAAAATTTGTGTTTCCAATCCCAGTAATTTCAGTTGTGCGTTAATATGTCAGTCAGTCAGTTTCTCCTTTTGTACAATGTCGAGATGACAATACAACAATAAATGAAAACACTGACAATACTCATAATTGTTTATAACTTTTAGTATCGAACCAACACTGAAATCGCGAAAAAAAATAAGCTGTCTCGTACATTTTGTCAACTGTTTTTTTTTGTGACTGCTGTGTAAGTTCCACTAAAAAATATTTATAATGATAACATTACTAATGTTTTCATTTATTGTTGTATTGTTGTCCCCACGTTGTAAATATACGTTCTTTTATGTAACAATGCGAATAGGTACACAAAAGATTTCTCCGAAATATCACACTGTACCTTATTTCACCCAGGAACGTTCCGTGTAGTTACACATTACCTGATACCAATTTACTGTTCTCCAATATTCGTACATAAACGAGCAGTCCCGGGGGGATAGCCTAGCTTAGTATTAGCTAGGTCGTGAACTGGTAAGAACTGGCTTAACGGAGATTATAGACTTAATCTCTCGTTAAGAAGCTATCATTATGTCTAGTTTTGCTTTGTTAGACAAGTGGAATAATTTATGACTGAATTTTTCTTCAAGACTGAGTTAGTAAAATGAATCGAGAAAGATCATTGAAACGTTTTTTGGGGTTCCGTACTCAAAGGGTAAAAACTTATTAGTAAAACTGCACTGTCCGTTTGTCTGTCACTAGGCTGTATCGAATGAACTGTGATAGCTAGACAGTTGAAATTTTCAAACATGACTTATTTCTGCTGCCACTAGACTCGTAACAATGAATACTAAAAACAAAATAAAATAAATATTTAAACGTCCCATACAGCAAAAGTGACTTTTTTGTTGTTTTTTGCAAACTCCGGATACAGAACCCTTCGTGCTCGAGTCCGAGTCCGAGTCACACTTTTTTTATTTTGTTTAGTTTTGTTATCACTAACACTCACTTGCATGGCGCAATTGAATTCACGGTGAATTTTCCAAAGTAAAAGGCCTACCTGGGTTTGAACCAGATACCACAGTACCGCTCTCAAAATGGAGAAGGAATTTTCTTTCGCCGTTTCTCATCATGATTAAACCGGCATGTCCTAGAACAAAAAGTTCGAAGACGTGACATTAACCAAAACGCACTGAGCCCGCGAAGTGTTTCTTGTTACATCTAAGTGTTATTACTCTTACTGGTTTTTCTGTGTTTTTACATTTATATACTACCATGTATGTAAGAGGTGTGAGTATACGGTGTAAGTTATGAGATGATTATTCAACCAACGCCCATTTTCAATAAGCTATCTAGCTATAGTTGCAGCTAGTAAAGATTAACAAATCTATCCTTTTGCCCTTACTTGCTTTCCTATAACCTACCGATGGATAGCATTTCCTACCAAAAGTTGTGGATTGATAGATAGAATCTTACTGTTTATCGGGGATAGCTGATAGCTCTATCTATGAACTGTGGTAGGTTATTTCACAAAAGGTTATTGAAAACGGGGAATCAGGTTTAGGATTACTCAACTAACGGCCGAAATTAATAATCAATCCATCACATATCGGAGATTGAAAAACAAATGAAACAACAGAAAAAATGAAAATTTTTGTATGGTATCATTTGTTTTTCAATCTCCGATATGTGATGGATTGATTATTAATTTCGGCCGTAAAACAACAGAAATAATTCAGGTACCAACATACGATTATTCCTACACACACACAACATAACATACTTTTTCACCTTCATGAGGTTATTCGCAATGTCCGTAGAGATATAATGGGTATCTGCAGGCGAACATTATGGCGGCAAAACGGTATGGCGGCTAAAATTATGGCGGCAACATTTGCGGACTTTGTGAATGACTGCGGCTACTCTGAATGTTGCAATATAAACAGAGAGAAGGGTGATATTAAAAGTGTGGTGTTTGTACCCAATTGATAAGGAAGTAATTTGCCTGCTGCGGTTTTCCCGCCTGATTAAAATTTAGGTGTCTCCAAGGCTAAAGTGAATAGGCTCTTAATAAACTAGTGTTCAGAACAGAATGTGTAAAGTCCTGCAAGCCTCCATTGAAAAGGGAAAATCTTCCGACTATATGGATGTTTTGTCTGGTTTGGGCATCTGCCCGAGAGATAACTTCTGGCTGTTATCTGTCTATATTAGGGTGTCCCAAGCTATAAGGGCGAAATTTTTTTTCTCGATTTTAAGTACGCATACCCTCTATATTTTTTCTATTTGATCCTAAGAACTCAAATAATAAATATTATTGGAATCGGATAACGATAACCCGTGCCGACTTGATGTCAAAGTTTTAGTATAAAGTTTGTATGAGAATTAAATAGAACGTTTTAGAACTTATTTTTTATTTGAGTTATAAAACATTGTTTTACTTAGATCTTATATTTATTAAGTATAGCTATTATTAAAACAACATAAATAACTATTTTTTCTATTCAAAATTGGCTTTTTATAGTCAGAATAAACCCGTCTTTCTTGTACGTAACATAGCAAAAATGCTCCAAACAGTGATTTTGCCATTGAAGTTCTCAGCATCAGCATCTGTTTACTAGCATATTAAAACTAAGCAATATACTGAATCCTGAACTACTGGTGCTTATTCACTTCCTGTAAAGTTGTCCAATTTTAGCAAACGATAAGTTGTTTTTTATCATCAGAAAAATAACTATTGGGAGACGTTTTTTATTAGACGCCGATTTTAGATGTGCACAAATGTACTTTTGTGCACATTTAAAACCAGCAATAGTTTGTCATCCAAATAAACTGGTAGTTACAGTATCGAGGACCTACCTCGTTTTGGAAATTGACTTTTATAGCTTGTGAGCGCTCTTTTCGATTCTCCGTACGAATTATTTGATTGGAGGACTTACTTATGGGAAGTTTTCGACAGTTTTGTATCCAAGTGCCTCAATAGTAGCTTGAATACTAATCCACAGAATTTCTCATACTTAACTGTCACCTATCCGAAGCTATAATTGTCTTTGAAGTGATTTTTTTTTCATACGTATTTTATTCGTATCGGGCGGTGTACTCTCAGTTGGGATAGGCAAATGTTCTTGTAAATCCAACATTTTAGTATCTGAAGATAATTTTTCTTGATAAGGTGATGAAAAGAAGTTAATAACAAACAATTTAAGCCTCAGACACTTTTGTTCTTCAATATTTCTAAGGAGCACTTTTTGTTTGAATTTTTTGTCTACACCAGCCAAGTAACCAAATCATCCTCTCTCTTTGGCACTGCAGGAAGATTCTATCTTTATTTATCTTTATTAATGGAAACGCATCGGCATGCATATGCGGTGTCAAATAATTTGTCCTAACTTACACAAGCTCACACTTACAGTAACTTCTCGAATACTTCTTGAGTTTCGTTCGCATTTTTTTGAAATCTCTCCAATGTTTGAATTATTTCATTCGTTTTTCAACGCAGATAATGCTTTAATTGAGAAAAGTATGTATATTTTCCTAATAAATAACGCACTTTTGAATAGTAGGATTTGCGTTTTTAGTACACATGAATTCACCTCAAAAATGTTCTACGCACAGTAGGTACTGTCAATACTTGTTTATTAAAGTGTAGTTTTGAACTCGTAATTTGATTTTATACAACCCTTATTAAAAAATATTCCTTTTGTAATACTGCGTAAACCTATCGACATGTAAAGTAAATGAAAATTATGCGTTTACTAATTAAATAAACAAATAATATCAAGCACTTGAAACGGTAGCTGCGGCGCGCCAAAGTACGGAAATTCTGATATCTATCAATGCAAGTCGGCACGGGTTCCTGTGGTCCTAAGGACATGAAATTTTATTTACAATAGTTTTGACACCATTCAAACAAAATTAGAGGGTATGCGTTGTAAAAAACACAGTTTGATTTTTTTGGGACACCCTAGTCTATATGTTGAAATCGGGTGGAGAACTCTAATTGCGCAATGCAAATCTTTGTACTTTAGTTCATACGTGGCGCCATAGATGACGCTATGATAGTATGCCACTCAAAAAAAGGAATTGTTTTAAATCCTTTTATAATTTTATCAATCTAGAAAAGTCGTGGGTTTTTTTGCAAAAATGTATGTCTAGATGATATTGCAGTAAAATGTAGGCTTTTAAGTATTGATGTAGTAATTCCTTTGTAAACTTATATCTCGGAAAATACAAGGTTTTCTTTTTACAAGAATTCTTAGGTATAAAATACTATGTATCAAAGAGGTAACCTAAAATTCTCTTTGAACCACTTTTTAGTTGAATTGAAGACTTCTCTCGAGAAAAGAATTGGGACACCTATTTTACTTTAGTGTCGATACACTACACTAACATGAAAAGCGATCTATTCACTGTTGACTGAAAATAGAACTTGTGTTCCTTTTGTAGGAACACAAGTTCTATTTTTGAACTACATGGATACTTTTTGGAAACAAAAATGCTACATTATTCAGGCTATCCCAGTTTAGGTACCCGTACATATATTCATCATTTAATGTGCGGCCATTTATTTTAATTATTTTCACATAAAATATAACTTATTACAGCTAACTACGATAATTACGTGGTTTTACCAAATTTTGTTTACTGAATTTATGTTATTATCACAATTAGCCTGTACTATCCCACAGCTGGGCAAAGGCATCCCTCAATTCCTTCTATCGTTTCGACTTGGATGATAAGAAGTCTTCTAACTACTCATAAATCGATAATTTGTTATGATTTTAGATTAAGTTTTGTTGTGCATACTGTGTAATCCTCATTTATATTTTTTTTTAATGTAAGTTATACTTATTGTGGTTTAAGCTCGCCTGCGTACATCACCTGTCCTATTTTTATTATTGTTAGGGCCTGTTTCACAATGTCCGAGTAGGCACTACTCATTGAATAAATTCAAAAATGGAACAGAATTTGTATGAAATTATCTGCCAAGTAAGATACTCGAAACTTAATCATAGGTGGTGAAACAGGCCCTAAATGTTTTTGTACAATAAAGAATACTCTATATTACAATCCCAGAAAAAGTTATCCATACATTTATATTCACAGTTGGAATATCGTAAAATCTTCGCCACAGTACTGCGGTAGGCTGAATCCATGTGGGACACCGAATGGTACGTTTTGACGCAATTTGTGTGAGCTATGGCTGTCGGTGTGGGTTCCTGCAGTGTCACTTCAAATTACGATAGGCCCAGTTGATTGATTGGTACACAGGCATACAATACTCTCATTGTTTTGATACTGATGTTTTGAAGATGCAATGTGTAAAACTGTCAATAATTGCATTGTTATTTACATAAAGCCTTTAAAGCACGAAATTCTTTATTCTGTCAAAGTTACGTCAGCTACATTTAGGATTTCACAAAAACGTTGATATTTAAAATATCGTCTAGCATCATAAAAAAATATGAAAGGACAAAATTTTAATATCATCTAGTAGCACTAACAATTTTAAAAGGCTAGCAAATGTTGCCAGCTGTCCATTATCTATTTATCCTTGTTTATTATTTTTGCTTTCTTTTTGTATCATTAGTTTTTTTTGACGGTGAGAAATAATCAATTATTTCTTCTGCTTCGGGGTGAGCTAGATTAAAACTTCAGTCTTTTTCTGACTATAACTACCCTGTGTTCCTTCAGTTGCCCAAGACTCAGGGTTACGTGATTTGTGTAAAGACCTGTGACTCTAGAAAGCAAAGAGCACTAAACAAACACGGTTAGGTATAGTTAGTAAAAGTCAGGCCTTCTCGCTCCGTCCAGAGGGGGAGGAATTATTTAATGATTTTACTCTTCAAACAAAGCCTCCAAAGATCTTTAGGTATACCTGTACCTCATGTCCCCATTCAATCCAATATACTTATATTCGACAGTATAAATATCGTTAAGCTGACCCCATATTCTCGTCCTAAACTAGACAGTTCCAGTCAGTTAGTTCGAACAATTTGTACCCATCTTACTTAAGTAAAGGACTCACTTTACTTGAGAGTAGGGTCTAATACTAACTTTCTACCATCCTGATTTGCTTCTAAAACTTCATATAATATTACGCCAGATTTTACACAAAATGGTTGGCTTAAGTGGATAACTAAAGTAACTTAGCATTCGGCCTTATAATGTTCCCATTGCTGGGACTCAGGCCTCCTCTCTAGGAGAGGGAGTGGGCAGTGATCCACCATGCGTGCCCAGTGCGGATTAATGGATGTCACAAGTGATCGAATTTTAGGTTCTAGGTCATGCCGGTTTCCTCACGATGTTTTCCTTCATCCTTTCAAGAGCAGTCGTGATGAAATAAATTACATAAAGTAATGCGCCTGACTGGGTTTGAAGCCGCGACCTACAACTTGCAAGTCGGGGTAGTTACCATTGGGCCACCACTGCTCGAGGGGCTAAAGTAACTTAGTACTCTATAAATAAGTTCACAGGTGTTTGAAAACTTAGTTTCATGAGGTAAGTAACTTACAAGTTGATGATGGATACCTACCTAGATGATGTGTTGGTGTAGAGATGGAAGTTTGAAGAATTATAACTTACTTTAAAGTTAATCTACCAGACGCCATACGCACAAAAAGTTTTGGGAACACATTTATTATGGGTACACCTAAAGAGTAGAATTTCCCTGTTTGATTCTGTGTTTCCAGATAGCTTTAACTTAGAGGTCTATGAATCAAAAGTCATCTTTTCATCTTCTTGCCCTTGTTCCATATTACTTAGAATCGTCACAACGTATTTCTTTCTTTAATTCCATCTTGTCAGCAGTCACACCTTAAATTTCTATAATATCACTCGTCATACAATCCATACATATTTTCTTTGATGTCCCTCTGGCCTCTCCCTCTTCATCCATTCACATGTACATTCATAAAAATTTTGGTAACAAGGGTTTTATCCCACCTCTATGAGAAGAGGTCATACCATGATAAATAATTCTCTTTCAACTATTCAGTCACTAGCGCTACTTTCAAACTTCCTCTAATGTGCTCATTTCTCGCTTATTTCTCACTAAATAGGTTATTTCTAGACGACCATGTTCCATTATTGTTTACCATCATGTGAGATAGTGGTTACACGCAAGCTCATCTATAACAAATAAAAAAATGATGTTAAAGACCTCAACACTGTGCTAAAAATACTCTGTACTAAAAATATCCGCAATGCGACCGATCTGTAACATCCCTCTTTTGTTAGGAAACCGAAACAGCCTGAATGTTTAATCACAGCTCATAAACATCAAGGATCCTTTGTCCGAAATTAATTAGCGCACATGAATTTTGTGTCTTAACACCCAGAAAATAAAGTTGGTTCTTCGTTGTATTATTTTGGCAAAAACGCAAGACTTTAGTGTTTAATCACTTTAAAGTGTCTAATACTTGGTAATTAAATTTTAGTGCTAGTACTGAGCTTAACGGACTATTAACGATCTTGATTTACAATTAAGTTGCGAAATCTGTTGTAATGATCCATGAGACTAAGACTGATAGCGGAAGATTAATTCTAGTCTTGATATTTTAATTTTAATTAGAGGCCCTACCTTTAACGACCTAAAATGAACTGTTAAAGAGACTGAGTTATGGAGGGTGTAAATCTTCATCCTTCTTTCTCATTTGCACGCTTGTCATTTTCACACGTAAAGGTAAGGTAATGATCAGATAATTGTGTATCTTTTTTATGTGAATTTAGGTACTCGTAAATGTTTGCCAACGCACTCACGGTACGGAGTTATTCCAATATGAGAGCGTCGCCTTTAAAAAATAATATTTTTAAATGACCAAAAATTTTTCAATTTATATGCCTACCTAAACAGAGAGATATAAATAATATTATTACCGCCGTTCGGTAAGGAAGGGAAATATCGTGATGAAACCGGCATGTCCTAAAACAAAAAAAAAAAAACAAAAACATGTGACAGCTACTAACCCGTACCAGTCCTGCGTGGTAGATCACGATAAGTTATTTGATCATTTCCCACCTAAAACCAAAAAAACTATTTTCCAAACATCACATTGAGAAGGTAGCAACAATACAAAATTATTCAGGTGTAATAGAGCTACTCTGGGATTGCAACGTAAGCATACCCTACGGATTTACCTCTACTGATATATCCATACCTACACAGGTAGTCTGAGAAGTTTCCGACATAAGAAAAATACAATAAAAATTACCCAATAAATCAGATGAGATTGCGTTTCCTAACAATTAAATATTGATTGTTTGAAGGGTCAACGATGGCTGGTGACATCTGGAAGTCCGTTATCTCAAAGTTATTAATTTTAAAGAGCTAGGAAGAGACACACGCAGGGATCTTTTGCATACCACGCGGGTGTCTCAGACATCAATGCCCAAACGAATACCCAGTAGGTACATGGTGGAATTTTTTGTCAGTATTTTCCTATTTAAAAAAAATCTTATGCTAATCAGCCTAAATGACATTTTCAAAAATGCCATCGAGGTGATGAAAATAACGAGTTTAGCAAAACCGATGAAATTTTTATTGAAAAATAATTAAATAAAAAGTTATAGAATCAATTTTTTTCCATTTTAAATAAGAATAACGATTTTAAACAGTTAAAAATAAAAAGCACTGATATTTTAGGTAAACTATTTAATTGTCACCACTCCAGAATCATGTAATGGTTCCAGACTATTCGTTTGTGCGTCGATGTCTGAAACACCTGTATATCCCAACGCAATATATCTCAAGCTCCGTAGAAGAATCGTAGCGTCACATTAAGCATTCAAGCATAAATAAGTGCAGCCTGCAGCCTCGTTTGAACCCACGCGACCTTCCTTCAAAACTGACACATGAATAACTGTCTCCGATTAAACTGACGCTAAGTAACCATTTGTTCAAAATCTTGCGGATGCAATGAAATTCCTGAACAGAAGGAAATAGTGACAGACATACTGCGGATTCAGCTCGCTTGTAGGGGATTTTGGCGCAGTTATATAGACTGGGCTGGCGCGAAAATTGTTCCGGTTAACGATCACGCTTGGTTACGATACGATAAGGATCTGTCAATGTGATTGGGATACGTGGGTCCTGTACACATCGGTAATGAACTGCCAGCGGCTTTGCTCGAGTGAAAGGAAAAAATATATAACCTGCATATGTTATAAAGTGATAAAGTTGCATGCTACTGGAGCAAGAGTTTTTTAAATCGGTTCAGAGGTTTTTGAGTTTACGAGTATTCATTAACAACAAAAATACAAATATTTTCTCATTATACAATGTGGATATGACAATGCGACAATAAATGAAAACACTGGCAATACTCATCATTATGAATAACTTTTAGTATGGGATCAACCCTGAAATAGCGAAAAAAATTCAGCTGTCCCGTATATTTTGTTGACTTCTGCAAACGTAAATGTATGGGACAGCTGAATTTTTTTTCTCCATTTCAGGGTTGGTCCCATACTAAAAGTTATCCATAATTATGAGTATTGCCAGTGTTTTCATTTATTGTCGTATTGTCATATACACATTGTATATTGCTCGAAAGCTTCTATTATTGCAATTACTACAAGAGTGTAAGTGTGCTTCATCGTCGATAACATGGTCGCTTACCATCAGATTTATTTGTCACCAGTGATCAAGTGCGTATTTTGATCAATAATTATTTAAAAATTAAGTCAGATGAATATGACATTACAAAGTTTACTTGATTAACAGTTACTCAATTCAGAGATAGCTTAATTCAAAGTCTATTCAGTAAGGTCTGATGAACATCAGACGTATAATTGTACCCGGACCAGTCATTATCACTAGCTTCCACGGCTTCATACGCGAGGATTTAACACTTTCCTCGTTATAAATTGCAACTTATATGACACTGTTTTAGGCTATCACGGTTTGTTTCATAATTTAAATTGTCACTTACGGGATATCTTCCGTGATTTATGTTTATTTTACATAAAGCACGGAAGATATCCCGTAAGTGACAATTTAAATTAACTTATATGACATTCTGAGGTATAAGCTGTTATTACAGTAAAGTTTCATCCAAATCCATTCGGATGTTTGATCGTGAATGAGTAACAAACATAAACACACACGTAGGTATTTACACATACTGACTTTTACCTTCCTAATATCGGTGTAATAATAACATAGTCTACTTACCTAGTTAATATTCGAAAGGATATCTAAAATTTCAAAGCTGTGAACTAATAATCATAAACGTCGCTGTGAATGCTAATCCTGCAGTTCTGTTAACCACGAAGTTTAGGTAGGTATTACTTGGCGGCAATTAATGCCAGTGGCAATCGCCGCAGAGAATCCAATTTTGTAGAAAATTAAACTTAATAGAACTTTTTCTACAAATTTTCTCTTTAGTACATATGCTATCGAAGAATGATGAATTCTATTTTACTAGTTTCGTGGTTTAAAAATAGTATACTTACAAGTCTGTTATGTTGGTGATTACCGCTGAGGTGTAATTTGGAGCCGAGCCGAAGACACTAAACTTTAGAGAGCTGAAGACGGTAATCACCAATATTCATGTGTCTCATTATGAAGGACAATAATTTTAATGAACTATTTATTCAACAATATTACTTGTAACGGTGATTATTTTTTGTGATATGGCGGTAAATTCACGTTCAGGTGTTTTCTTTCTTTTTCGCTTTACCAAACATAGTGTTGGATGAACCAACAAGCTTTTAGACCATGCTCAGGTTGTCAATATACAGGTCTAAAGGGCCTCATAACGGTCTGATACATAGTATCGGCATTGCTGTCGCAGTAATGTATTGTCTCGCAAACTGTCGCAGCTTCATTAGGCGCCGTCTAATCGCACGTTTGTAATGGCTTCAGTAAATTAATGTTGACGTTAAATTAATATATACGTAAAAGGAGCTTTTAGAAACCTCTTTATTTCCTTCCTTTGTTAAGAGTAACTCGACTAGAGAGTCAAGCTTAATGGTAATCTGGATAGAAACGAAAGAAATATACCTAGCATTAATCTTGGGTTAGTTGTTGGATTCATAAGTAACATAATATTTACTTTTTATGATCTTGAAAATCACATTAATATTATAAAGGCGAAAATTTGTGAGTGTGTGTATGTATGTTATGTCGTCACGCTCGAATAGTTGAACCGATTTGGATGAAAGGAACACGCGTAGATCATGTCTTTTTAACTCTGAAGTATGTTAGGAATTTTATTTTTTAACGTGGTTGAATCATGATTTCGAATAACGGTTCGAAACGATCTTTTAAGGCGGGCGCGACGTTAGAATTATCCATACAAACGTAATACCAAAATCATTTGCAATTTAAGCATATTTACACCATAATATGATGTTATTCGGATTCAGACAATAATTATCTAGGTTCCTACATCGTCTTTTTGTTGAAAAACTTACCCCAAACGAAATTTAAGCGAATTTAAATTTGCACATTTTCACAGCGAAAATGTCATGTTTTTATTTTGTTTTTTCTATATTATAAACAACAATATTTCAAAATATCTTTTCGTAGGAAAACAGATATTATTATCAAGTTATAAATACTCGAAACAATAATGGAAATACATTAATTTTTCATTCATCATTTTTGGTATTACGGAACCTCTCCCAAATTTCCAATAGTTTGTATTGCTATCACAGCAAGCAACTGTCAGTGTGCGGATGGTGACTTTACTCCAGTCGGTGTGACCAAGAATTGTTTTAACTATCTGGATTGCTTCCATCAACCTCAAAAACGTGTTTTATTTCGTCTCAACTCGAGATAGCGCGCGGTCTCCGCAGGCCTCTTAATATAGGTAGGCAATATTTAGTGTAGAGGCAATATTTAAAGGGGTAATTCTTTAAAGTCATGGTTCTAGAATGCAAAGCCTAACTGAAAGACACAGGTGTGGTTTTATTCAGCAAAGTCTGACACGCCCTCCCTCTCCGCCCTAGAGCTGGAAAAGTCATTATATGATTTCGCACCTCCAAAAACACACCTCAAATGACAAACTCTGGCCGAAACAAAAGCGTAATCTTTATTTGTTCCACAACTCTTGGAATATGATGGTGTTTTGTTTCAACAAAAGGATGATTTATCACAAGCTACGCAGCATCCAGCACACAATATACTCCGTCATCTATCACGTTAATAGACACTTGTATCAGCCACTTGTGATAACTGCTGTAATTAGTTTTCAATAGTTCTGTGCGATACTAACTTTGTAGACTACGTAATGTCTGTTATCTGTATGTATAAGGAGAAACTGACTGACATATCAACGCACAGCCGAAACAACACATATATATACACCGGTAACTATACTAGGAGCTTGAAATTTAAAACGAGGTTTCCTTTTATGACGTAGGTGAGCACTATGAGAGGATTTTCTAAAATTCACTCCCAAACGGGAGATTCTAATTTTTTATGGAGAAAGTATGGAGAAACCTATTTTCATGCGTGTGAAGATGCTAGTAGAGCCTAGCTACTCCTCTATAATATAAGTTTTCGACCACTCTTTAGGGCTGGTAACCACGTCTTTGCTTACTGCCCCTCTTCCTCGCATTGTTTTCCTCATTGCTGAGGGTCGTGCTCGTGACCACTCTTTTTCGTTTTAGGTGGGAAACCATCCAATGTTTTCTCCCGCTCTTGGATGGAGCGGCTTTGTCCAAGGGTCCCAGGTATCTCTTTCGTACAACCCAAAGCCCTAGTAGCCTTCGACCCTGCTGGGCCCCTACAGTTTGCTGACATCTCCTTGAAGTGTGCGTGAAACTGCGCGGCGTCAACGACTCAGTCTCAGTCCGAACTGTTACGGGACAGCGAGCTACACATTGCTGACCAAGCTACCCATTTCTCGCCGGTCGTGACCATTCTACTTCATCACATTTACTTGTATCATATTCCTCCATCTGTTTCTGTCCCTGCTGGTGGTGTGAAGGACATTGTATGCCTTAAAGTCAAGAGCAGTACGGATCTAGCCATCACGATAAGTCTATAATTGGAACCTTACAATCTCGTTTTTTTCCATAAACAATACCGTCACGCTGGTCAATTAATCGTAATGTTAGCTGGGAGGTAGTTAGGTACAGTAATCTTCATTAGTATATTTCCGTCAAGGTTCTAGTTATTATTGTTAGTATGTGGTTATGTTGTAAGGGCAGGCTCTCCATTTTCAGTCTATTTTAGGCTAATCTTTCAAACATAAGTACAGCTCGACGAGTTATTTTTGTTCCTCATATTTTTGTTTTTATTTTTGTTCTTTAATAGTTTGTGTACGTTTCTTATGTAATCTTTTTTTTAACGTTTAATAGTTTTTTATACGTTTCTTATCAAATCTGGTTTTTAAGTGAGTTTTGCACTTTACTTTATTTGCGACCACAGGATTCAGTTTCAATTTTTTTTTGATTTGTGTATTCTTTTTTGTTGTTAAATCAAGAGTAAATATAGTATTTCTAGGCAAACGTGCTCCAACCTCGAGCTTACGATGACGTGTTAAAATGACAGTCGTGACAGCGAGAGAGACATTTGGGGGGTATGTGGAACAGAGAGTAAAGGCCCTCATACTTCCATTGAAAAGGAAGTATCCTCCGACCAGATGTGCAGGTGAGATAGTGGTCACGCTTCGTCGAGATTCTATCATTTAAAAAACTATATCTCTGTTTATCGTCTCTCTATCTCAATAGTCACCAATCTAATTTAGTTACTAATAATGACAGAAAGCCATGATTAATATCCCATTTAATTAATGCATCGTGCTTCCGTCGTAATGTACTATAGTGGATAGTGCTCGCGTGAGGAAGTAGGTGCCTATAGTTACTCGTGCAGTGTCACTGCATTGCCGATCCTAGTAACGGAACATGCTGTTATATAGCCATTGAAACTATTATTTACAAGGGCTCAAGGTTAGAAAAGTGGTTTTTCCATTTTTTATACCAATGTTGTGGGTAGTTAATGGGTTGTGGAGGTCTGGTAGGCAGCTGCTCCTCGTAAAATACTGGTATTCAGCTAAATCCGGCTTGACTGGAAGCCGACCCCGATATAGTTGGGAAAAAGGCTAAGCAGATGATGATGTTTCCGTGTTGTGGTTATGTTTTTTTTTGTATATACTCGTACCTTGCGGGCGAATTAGCTGTTATGAATTGGTAGCACAAAGTTGAAGCTTTTAAAGGCAGATGAGCTGCTGTCTCGTCTTCCTTCATGCAGGCTCTGCAGAGTGGGCAGGCCCCCGACTACCCATTGCAGAGCCCCCTGAGAGACACCTGTCTATCCAAAGGATATGTTTACTATTACGTACATAAGTTTCTAACAACACCTACCACTGAAATAACACACGTTATAATACGTGTTGGTTTAAAAACACACATTTCACCCCATAATTGTTAATTGTATTTCTATTACCCCGTTTGACAGAATAACACCCTGTAACACGGTGTTAAGTAAAACAAATACAAATCGTATAATGTAAGAATATCATAGACTTTGAACAAATATTTGTGGAAGTAGGCCGTACAAATATTTGTGCTGAGTCTGACTCGACGCGACGCGCCTTGGAATCACATCTGGATTGCTTTCTAGAATAAAAAGCACCTAGGTTTTCCATTTTATTAAAAAAATGGCTGGAATAATATACGTTCTACAAAAGTCTCTTTCCAGATAGTATTTTGTAATGTGTTGTGTATTCATTGAACTTGGACGATAAATGGCAAGATTTTAATATATAGACCTAACTAAAACCATTCTCAGACCAAACTAAAGACATCTTTGCTTTCTGGCCAACAAGTTTATCTAGTGATAATAGCGAAGTTTGAGTGTGACTGTGTGTGTATGTTTGTTCCTTCTTCACCCTTAAATGTATGAACAAATTTGGTTGAAACTTGGTACTCAGGTAGACCTTGTCCTGAAATAGCACACACTATACAGAGTACTTGTTATCTCGGAAGTGTTTTCTTGGGGTATTTTTCTACTATCACGTGGCGAAGCCATCGCCAGCTGCGGTAATGTTATAAAAACGAGAATTTGTAAACATAATGTTTGTTATTGCTTCACACTCAAACGTCGTCAAAGATGAGGCCAGGATAATTGTCCCGGGACTTCTCTTGACAAAACTTTACAATTTCACTCGGTCTGGTCCGTTGGCTGAAGCAAGCTCTGAATATGAGGTCCTGTAATGGACTCAATCGTAAATAGATTTTTTTTAAGGTTGGAAATCATCAAAACGACTTCTCCCGCTCTGACTTCTACTTACTAAAACCCACTTCTATTCCTTCTTTGCCCTAATTCCAATGTCCCGGGGTTATCTTTCGTCATCCCAAGTGACCGTAGTTTTCGTTTCTGAGATTGCCTGTATTCATAGTAATACCTAAGGTACATGGACAATATAGCAATAACCTCTAGTAAAAGCCATTTTATCAATAAAACTGCACGACACGACATTATGATTTATATCACATAACTAATGACCTCGCAGCACTTCATTATCTACTTTCTGCAATACAGTCGTATCGATTAATCGACCACCATGTTTATTTAATAATACACTGACTTCAATACCAAGGTCCTGTTTTTTTTTTTTTTTCTGGTAGGGGAATCATCAGAATGACTTCCCCCGCTCTTGGGCGGAGCGGGAGGGCGTGTCAGACTCTTACTGACTAAACCCCTACCCCGTTCCTTCGTTGCCTTCGTTCTGGGGGGGACTCGGTATCAACCGTTAGGAATACCACATGTTCCCCCCAGAGTTTGCTGACATCTCCTTGAGGCGCGCGTGGAACAGAACGCGCCGTTGACGACTGGGCTCGGTCCAGATTATTTCCAGACTGCCGGACAGCGAGCTACCCAGTGCTCGCCGTCCGCGAACCCGCGCCTACGGTGGTCGGAAATCGGGATCGGGATCTCGGCGGCGGCGGCGTGAGGACCGTTCCCTCACGCGCTCGCGGTCAGCAGCCTCCTTCACGAGCATCACTGCTTCGCAGAAGGAGGCGACCGCATGACCAAGGTCCTGTACTAACTATATATTGTGTTAACTAGATATGGACAGAGATTTATTAGGTTTCAGGTAAACGGGTGTATCACCATCTTTAGATTTTTTCCCAGCCATTGGGATCGACCATCAGCCTTACCGAAAATTCTGGTCACCTTAGACACGGGCTTGCGGACGACGAGCAAAGGTTAGCTCGTCTTCCGGTTAGGTTAGCCGATGGCACGTAGAATTTTACGCGCTCTTCTAAGAGATTGCCCTTGTTCCTGCTAAGGCTACGAGGAAGTTTGGAAGAGTGACTGTGGGCCTAGAATACTAAGGGTAGCAAAACATTTCACCACTGGGGGAGGGGGGTCCAGAATCATGAACAGGATCCAAAGTTCACGTTCGTGTGTTCAAATCCTACGTAAATACCCATACACATTAGTAGTTGTACTAACACTAGTTTTTAAGTTGTAAGTTATCAACTAGGTATGGAGTTTTTCTCAGATATGAGATTTTTTTAAATTTCTTAATTTACCGAGTTCTTTTCCGCGCAATCAGTCAGTCAGTTGGTCGGAGTGAAAGAACAAACAGATTAGAATTCTCGGTACCTACCTACGTTAACAGATCTATGCGTCACCCATCTACGGACCAATCTCAGCAAACTTAACCCTGAAAGTATAATTTAGCTACGAGCTCAATTGCAGTATAACTAAGCTATAAAGATTCATATGCGTTGTAAGACAAACAATAACTGGTTTTCAAATCGTTCTGAAAGTTGGTTGAAGTTCCTCGAGCTACACCTGGTCGCCACAAACTGGCCAACTTTCCCCACTGTGAAACTTATACTACCAGACAAAACATATGTTTGAGGATGAAATATAGGTTTTAGACTTCGATGCGGTTTCTATAATATTGGTGTTGATAATACCCATACATTGAGACTGTTATATTTTATTAATTTAATGCTATTTTACTTAATCTCTGTGGTAGGCAGATTGCTACCGGTATTTGATTTATATACCTTATTTAAAATTATTGTCACAAGTATGAAAGTTAGTAAGGGAAGGACTAACTTACTTTTAGTCTAAGGAGACTAAAACAACAAACAACTCTGACCTCCAAGATATAGGCACTGCCTAGTTTCGGGAAAACAGTTCAATTTATTGTTAATTTTACCAGTTATTATGAATACCAAAACAATAAGATACATTCTGTAACATTGGACTATTATTAAATTAATTATTGAAACTGAAATTATTTAGACTGAAGTTCAGTGACTGTTTTGATTATTTGCAATATGATTAATAGTGGATATTGTGCTATAAAGTTAATTTAATTTTGTAGGTCAAGTTTCTAACTTGTACTTATCGGGCCGAAATGCGGAATCATTGAAGCAGGCGGGATCTCCGTAATATCAAGCTGAGAATTTAATTATAATATTGACTACCTCAGCGATGCTTGGTGAGAGGGCTGACTCGATCCATTTGCTAAAATGGAAAAGGTTTTAAAAGTTTTTTTAAAGTGCGGAATTTTATTCTGTTAAGATTGTTTTTATATAAATAAAAAACTAATTACGCTCACGTGGTAAGTAATTCATTCATTCATCTGTGGGATCTTTTAAAACACTTATAACAAGAAAGGAAAGAGCAACTGAAAGAACCCAGATAGGTTTAAGTCTGATCTCCCTCTGGTTTCACAAAGCGGGAGAAGTTATCAGATTTAAAACCCAATAAAAATGAAAACATGAGTCATCACAATTAAAAAGCTATTAATTCCTTGAACTTTAACATTTTATTCCACATCAACTTATTCCGACTCCCCCAGTCGTTTTCATTTACTTAATTCCTCCAGCCATTTGATGCCGTCCTGAACTTTATCACGAAGTAAGTACAAGGCGTGCTATAAACTCCGCAATAGGCCCACTTTACTTTATTTCTTTTAAAGCAAACTTGGTAGAGACAGCGCCATGATATTTTAAAAGCTTGTTACAAAACTACAGTCAATTGGCGTAAACACGTTATTATTTACTAGCTTTCTGCCACCGGCTTCGCCCGGGTGTAAGTAACTTTTGACTCGCGTTTCATCCCCTTAGGCGGAGAATTTTGGAAAACCCTCTCTTTGTGTTCGCCTACGTCATAAAAGGAAACTCTTAGTCCCAGTATTTTTTTATTAGCTGCGCGTTTATCTGCCAGTCAGCCAGGTTCTCCTTTTATTTTTAGATTATGTCGCAAGCGGAGATGGAAAGTTCAAGAACAGATTCTTGACATTCGTTTCTAGTACCCACTTTTTAGGGTTGCGAACCCAAAGGGAGCCAACGGTACCCTATTACTAAACTTGCGCTGGCCGCCTCTCTGTCTGTCCGTTCGATCCGACCTTACGAATCTTGTGGATATTATCTGGGTTTCTATTGAAAATGAAAACATGAATTTATGTTAAACTAATCCAGATAAAACCTCTGAAAATTTGCAATTTTGCGTGAACTTCGGCCTTTTATAATGTACTCGTAAATTAATAAAGTACAGAAAATATATTTTTATGAAACCTTGCGCATTTATAACGAAGAATTGGAAGGTTTTTTAAAAAACGTATTTTCTGGGACAAGTTTTGTGAACAATTTAATTGAGTGACGGAATTACCGAATGGTGTTACTATCAAACATTGCACTGGATACACAACAATCTTTTATTCCATGTTCAAGTGGACGTTAGACGGCTCAGGGCCCTCTTAGGTAAAAATATTCGAGTGTTAACGTACCTACATCAGCACAATTCAACGTTCCAAATTAGATAGTCAATGTTCTTAAAGTTTCAAACCCGCCTCAAGGTGAAAGGGTACAAGACAATAATGTGCTAGAGCCAAAGCTAGCGACAGTTTATAAATAGTCTGAGCTACCTGCGAACACCTGACTACCTAGCGCCGCTGTATATCACTCGTGTTTTTAGACGACACGTTCCAACGTTTTTGCACGCGGAAAGCGGGAAGTTTGCGATAACACAAGTGCACTTAGCACTTGTGTTATTGCTACCTTCACGCTTTGTCTTTTTGGATAGGAAAGTTTACGAATTTACTTTTATAATTATCAAATTGTACAAGGGTAAAGAGTATTCTTCTCATTTTTTTCTTTTTTTTGGGCACAAGAGTGAATAAGTTACTTTTAGGCAAGCGTCGTCGACCACATCATCGCTTACCATTAGGTGAGATAGTTTAGTAAAAAGAAAAAATAAAACTTGTTCATTAAGGAGTCCAACTCATCTCTTTCTGAGTTATGCAATACGTTATATTACCTTTAATTTTATCAATATTATCAGCACGATAGCAGTCACTTCATTTAGCCTAGTTATACTTTCTCAATTTCAATAAAATATCAAAATGCAAACAAATAAAATCCTAAAGACCTTTCTTCTTCACGTTCCCAACAAAAAACAAAAAGGAAACACCGTGCAAACATATCTAATTTGGACGATATTGCGTTTCCGCCGTTTGGAAACAACTGGGGAAGCCGACACGTGCGGCCGATTGGATCCTGTAGGTTGTCCGCAATAAAAGTGGCGGGAACGGCGCCATGACAGTTATGAGTGACATACGTCACGCGTGACATCGCGGGCGCGGGAAGTGTAGATAGGTCTTTGATTTCCTTTGGAGAACTTGTTTCAACATATTCTTATTGATATTAAATCCTATAGCTCATTTGTTGTAAATGTCAAAGTATTTGGCCGTTTCTTTTATCATCATGCACAATTAAACAATTTTGTATGAACTAGGAAAAGAATACGTGCGGATTTCGTTTCAAACCGGAACAGAAACCTAAGTGCAGGTCTCCACCAAAGCGGAGATGTGTGCGGTGTGCTGTGTGCTATGCGAGAGGAGATGTCTGCGTGTCGCCCGCGCACAGCACACATCTCCGCTTCCATCGCGCCATACAAATATTCCACATCTCCGCACAGCGATCTCCACTGAAGCTGAGCGGAGAGGAGATGTGTCAATAACGCGATTCTATTGGTTGTTTAAAAAACGTCTCCTCTCCGCTGGTGGCATCTGCATGATCGTTTGAGTTTAATTATATTACAAAAAAAACCTTACAGTTATTTTGCTGGAGGGAAACCTTTAATCAAGCCGATGAATTTTTCAAACACCGGGTGTCACAGGAATAATTAACTTTTGTTGAGGCATAAAAAATTAACAACTTTTGTTGTTGTTGTGTTTATGACATGACCTAACTCCTCCTAAACGACTTGACCGATTTGAATTAAATTTGGCCAACTTTCGGACAGGAAAACTTCTGTTGGGACCTCTTCCTGCCCTTATCCTATATTACTTGGGGTCGGCGCTAAACGTCTTTCTCCTCCATTCTGTCTTGTCACCAGTCACACTATCACTAACTCCCTTTTCTTTCATGTCACTCCACACACAATTCATCCATCTCTTCTTTGACCTCCCTCTCCATCCATCTACATGTCATTGCTATATATGTATATCGCTAGTACATTTATATGCGTTAAATTACAAAATCACAAACTGAAGAATATTACCTACTTCTTGAAAAAAAAAATTATTCAAATGTCGTCGTTCGCGGCTCTGGCACTCTTCAAAGCGATCTCTAACATCGAACGCGCTACAGAAGTTAAGTGGGAATGTTACTGATTTCTTGTCTAATGTATTCCTTTAATTCAGAATATGGTCGATGAATAACTGTTCTTTTTAAGGTGATGATGATGACTTCTCACGCTCTGGGTGGAGTGGGAGGGCGTGTCAGACTTCTACTGAATAAAACCCCTTCTGTTCCTTCTTTGCCTTAATTCCAGGGACTGATGAATTACTGTTACTCTACTATTCAGATGAGCTCAGAGGAAAAAAATCGAAGGTCTTGGCTCTGTGAGGGGGATGAAGTAAAATATTAGACAAGACATTAGGCTGTGTATAAGTAATAATTTATACATACACCTTTTGGGAGCCCACTGAAAAAAAAACTTCGACTAAACTGGAGCAGACAGTAGCGTAGCAGTTAGCGCCCAGTCAGTCTTGTACACGGAGAACATTCATAAATATGCTTCCAAGCTTTCTACATGTCTCAGGTGTTTCTCAGCTTCATGCATTATTTCTCAATTTATTTATTTTTCTCTATACATAAACATTCAAGAAAGAAATATATATCAACGACAAAAATTAAAACTTACAATGATTTGATAGTTCGAATTTACAAAAAGAAATTACCGGTCAGCTGTCAGAACGGCAACTGTAAAATTGTAAAAGCAACATTAGTTTTTGGCAAACAGCCATTAAACTGCATTAGAAAGAATTCCGTAGGTACGTAAATCATTCATAAATTGATTTCCAATGGATGTGTTGTAAACTTACGCCCGTTTTCAATAACCTATCACAGTCCATAGATAGCTATTAGCTATCCCCGATAAACAATAAGATTCTATCTATCAATCCACAACTTTTGGTAGGAAATGCTAACCGTCGATAGGTTATACGAAAGCAAGTAAGGGCAAAAGGAGAGATTTGTTTATCTTTAGTAGCTGCAACTTTAGATAGATAGCTTATTGAAAACGGGCGTTAGTGTAGTTTTGTATGTAAATGTCTACACAACTGGAGAGTGTGGAGTGTGTGGTGGGTGTGGAGTGTGTGTGTAGTGTGAAAAAGACACGATGCTGGTGAAATGGAGCAATTTTCTTTTTATTGTAGTATTTACCTCAGCGAAGCTTGCCGAGCAGGTTGACTTGATACATTCGCCTAATACTGCATAAACTGTAGAATAAGTCCGTAAATGCAGATTGCATTTTCGAATGGAGCTCATAGAGACTGTAAAAGTCGAATACTTTTTAAACTTGAACTGTCCAAATGCAGAAACCATTCAAAGATATAACCAAAATAAGCATCAACTACAACTGTGGCCTTGACCAATCTTGCACTTGCCCTGCAAATTATAGCAGCCCACATAATAGAATGGTCTTTTGAGCCTCTTTAGCGTGAAACCAAAGCCTTCCTTCCAAATCACATCGCTCGTTTTGAACTTGATACTAGCTAAATTCATACACCATGCGAAGTTAATGTTTGGATACCCGACCGGTCCTATTAGACCGCGCTGTTATTATTTTACTATTGTGTCTCGTTTCGCGGGTATGTGATAGATTAAAGCAAAAAAAAACTTCAACTACAACAGTGACCCACCGTAGGCGCAGGCTTATGGGCGGCGAGCAATGGATAGATCGCTGTCCGGACGTCCTGTAATAGTCTGGGCCAAGCCCATGTCGACGGTGCGTATTGTTCCACGCGCGCCTCAAAGAGATGTCAGCAAACCATAGGGGCCCGAAAGGGTCGTAGCCTACAGAGGTCCTGGTTTGACGAAAGAGAACTCTGGGATCCTGAAATTAGGGTAAAGAAGGAACAGGAGTGGGTTTTAGTCAGTAGAAGTCTGACCCGAACTCATTCCTTCAAGAGAAGTAATTTTGGTAACATCACACCTTAAAAAACAATACTACAACAGTGACTTTGACCGATCTTGCACTTACCCTACTAATCATTATAGCGGCCCTCATAATAGAATGGTTTTGCGTGCCTGCTTTAGCGTGAAACCAAAGCCTGGCTTCCAAATGGCATGGCTTGTTTTATGAGAACGAATTCGACGACATATGTCTTCGGATTTCCGCGACCCTTTTTATGGTTTTAATTTGAATATCGTTTTTATTATAGGGATGTATGATTTGATATGTTTTTGCCACGAAGATACGGATCAAACAAAATAATTGGTTTTGTAAATATGGCTGGTTGGATTTGATCACAGGATTTGATAGACGATTTTCATGATTTTGATATTAAGAGTTAACGTCTATCGATAGATATATGCGTAATATAATCACACTTATAATCATACTCATGCCGTTATGAAGGCGAAAGTTTGTGAGTATGTGTATATTTGTATGTTTGTTACCTCTCCACGTTGAAACTGCATTTTGTACCGGGAGTACGTTCCCTTGGGATAATTTTCTACTATCACGCGAATGAAGCCGCTGGCAGCAGCTAGTATTTATCTAGTTGACAGTAACAGTGTCTGTCTGTAGACTCTGTACTGTTTCTGAGAGTAGGTGCTTCTCCTTGGGATATTTGTCGACGTTTACACGGGTGAAGTCGCTGGGAGAAGTTAGTTATAATATAATTATACCAGCCTGCTACTGTCGCACTGCAGGGCAAGGCTTCTTCTCATATAGGGAAAGCACGAGCACTAGTAACTACACTTGCCTACTGCAACTATAGCATGTTGTTATCATTTTAAGAATGGCACTGTAAATTAAAACAGCAACCTGAAATTTTTTTTACCAAAATAAAATGCAAATTAGTAAATAAAAACTTAGAAAATAAATAGTCACTAGCAAAACATGCGAGTCGAGTCCATAAGTATGAAAATGAGATGCATGATATAAAGATAGTGGGCAGAATGAAAGTGCGAGAGTGAAAGAAAGAAAGAAAAACTCTTTATTTACATGAACAGTGGCAAATTTACAAAACATGTACAATATAAAAAAAACGGTGTACGGAGTGGTATGAAAGACTAGTTTTATAATGGACTCCAATTATATTAGAGATAGCAAAAACAAGTCAGACTGGCGCACCGAGAGTTCCCTACAAACTTACTTATGTAAATAGTTTCATTCCCGAATCGAGTCTCGATTTTTTTTCCAAATCACAAAAAGTAATTTTCATGTGACGTAAGTACAAATTTACAGTTTTCAGAATTGCCTTTTCACTTGTGCTTTGAGAACTTGCTTCAGGTCGAATTTCAGGATACTAGATCAACGGCAAATACCCTAAGTATAATTATTGATTTCATAGCTAATGAAGCATAAACGACCTTATTTTTAAATTGCGTAGACTAAGAAGATTGATTTTTATTTTTTTTGAGTATTTGATAATAATTTGACTTGAGTAAAAGAGTTTTGAAAGACCGATAGGTGGATAACAAAGTGATCTTATAAGGGTTAGTTTTTGCAGATTGAGGTTACGGAACCCTAAAAATACAAAGTAATTTCAAGCTTTCCCTAATAAAGAGTTCTCGCTAGTGTAGAATACAAAAAGAAGAAAATTTTAAAACTGTTTTTGGCTTTGTAGCTGAAGTTATTAGCTTAATATTTGTATACTTACTGCAGAGATCTAACCTTCGGTGTTCCAAAGGTTTCCTAGAAACAGACCAAATCTTACTTAGTTGTTTATTCTGAAAACGAAGCGCTAACATTCACAATCCTCAGTTGTAAAATATGGTCTACCTTGATCATGTTTTGCACGAAGACAGTTTCTGTTGAAAGCGTTAATCTTTTGATATGTGGGATTGTTTGCAAAACTTACCGTGGGTCTGGAACGCAACAGGAAACTGAAAGGACACTGGTGGGGTTATATTTCCCTAAAAGTTTTGTGCCGAAGATTGGGATGCATGCATCGCCACTATTGCTGCTTAAGACTAGAAGGAAAATGGTCATGTGAGTTCTAAAATAGTTATTTTTTAAATTGGGAAATAACTTATTAAGCTCTAGTTCAAGCGAGAGTATGAGGTTTTTACTGACTAATCCACTCGCGTTCCTCCAATTGCCCTCTGCGTTTCAGACCCACGGTAATTCTTTCGAGGAACTCCGCAACTATTGGAGAACTAGTTATGTCATTTTTTCTAATTTATAAACGCAAATTATCTTGTCTAAACGCTAACGGAAGCACACAAAAACATGTTATAAAATCAACCTTTCACAGTCTCCAGTGTCTAAGCTGCTCCTTCCTAATACATTATCTGGGAGGAATCCCCTCACCCGTGACGCTAAGAGCCTCCAGAGGCTTAACGAGCTTACTGCAGCTTTCAAACAATATGGCCTACTGAAATATAGCTCGGAATTTACGAGCTGCAACTACGACTACGTTAGTTATTCGACGCGTTTTTGTATGCATTACAGTAGAATTTTGTTGGGAAACATTTGTTCTGTGTTGTGTGTGTATTGCTTTTTTTTGTTTTATTTTATTGCATGAGCGAAGTTACCGCTTTAACTGGTTGTCATATATGGAATGTTATGTAGTTGTTTGTAGGCATTGTTGTTGGTCAGCGTAGCATCCGCTACGGTCGGTTTGCGTAGCATCGCCTATGATCGGTTTTCGTAGCAATCTCTACAGTTGGGTGGCGTAGCACTATACTATTTTATTGTTTCGTAAATTTTTTTCATACTTAGTTTTGTTATTTCGCTTTGTATATCTGGTGCAAAGACTTCCATCCACTCGTTTTATTATGAAAATTCAAATAATAAAAATAATGTCTAAATTCTATCTGTAAACCTCATCAAATATTGTTAGTATTTTCGGATCTTTACTCACACTGTAAATACGTTCCATCTCCCAAAGCACCACGACTCTAATACCCGGGCTTACAGTTACTGCAAAATGTATACCAGTTCTCACATATACGAGTATCTCCAAAGCCGTTCTTGACTTTGTACGTCGAGCATGAAATCTTGAAGAATTTTCATAACCATTCCTTTGCCTTCATCAGACATTGAAGGATAAATATAAATGATACAAAGGCATAAAGCCTTGAGGCGGCATGACGGTGAGACACGAGCGCTTATGCATATACATGACATTTAGATGTGGAGAAGGCTCATTCAACGCGATCTATAAAAAACTCATATCAACCGACATAAAAATTGTTTTGTTTTCTGTATAGATACATTGCTTATGTGAAACCTACATAATATATATTGTGTGTTTGCTAGCGGCTTTGCTTGGGTCTAAGAATAAAACAATCCCGAAAGAATCCACTCCGAGGAAATGTGCCGCCGAGATCCCGATCCCGATTTCCGACCACCGTAGGCGCGGGCTCGCGGACAGCGAGCACTGGGTAGCTCGCCGTCCGGCAGTCTGGTAATAATCTGGACCGAGCCTAGTCGTCGACGGCGCGTTCTGTTCCACGCGCGCCTCAAGGAGATGTCAGCAAACTGTAGGGGCCCGGCAGGGCCGAAGCCTCTGGGGAACACGGTATCCGAAAGGTTGTCACCGTGTCCCCCAGATCGATGGCAACGAAGGAACGGGGTAGGGGTTTAGTCAGTAAGAGTCTGACACGCCCTCCCGCTCCGCCCAAGAGTGGGAGAAGTCATTTTGAAGATTCCCCTACCGGAAAAAAAAAAACTCCGAGGAAATGTATCCTATGTGCCATTTTAGTATACGGGCAACTCATTCAAAGCCATTAGTGCGTGAATGAGTAACAAACACATATACAAACTTTTGCCTTTATAATATTAGTGTGCTTCTTGCTCTTCAAACGTCGTCGCTGTAGGTAACATGATGGGACCCACCTTATGTTAGCCAAGAGCTGCTGGGTAAAATAACGTTCTATTAATAAAAAGGATTATAAAAAACGTCAAAATGTGCGAAATTAACATGTACATTGAACCGTCACATAGATTTAAATGATCCACAAAGTGTGATTCGCGTTAATAGTTACTGTGATGTCAAATCCCGCACGGGCCAAAAGCGAAAGTCACACAAGCCGCAACTTAAAGCTAGGAGCGATTGCAAAGCCAGCTGACGTGTGCGACAGCCATTTGTGGCCGGTGGTAGACGCTTGCGGTCGATTGCCGCTTTTTTAAACTTATTCTTGGCGGGATTTCATTTCTGATATACCTATTCTTATATATTATAATTTCATATTCAAATCCCAACATTCTTTTTTTAATTTTTTCCACGTGGATGCCTTTTAATTGTTAATTTTAACGAAGGGAAAGAGGGGTGTGGTGTAGTGCTAGTGGCGTGTGTTGGCGTGTGGTTGTCGGTACCACAAGACGCGAGCAGCAACGATTTGTAGCTAGTGGCAACCTCTGGCGTCATTTTGTGCAGTGTGTCCACGTAAAATGTATGAAAACTTGAGGAAAGTAGATTAGAAGTGGCGTATTGTGTTTTAAGTCACGCAAATCCTGGGCCCACCTTCCAAGTGTGTACATCGTTTGGTAGATATTTTCGAGTGGCACCTAGTTCTAATTCTTAGTCTGTTCGAGGAATTCAAATGCTTCTATTTTACAAATAAAACAATGTACTATTATAGTTAAACGACTTTTGTTCACTTGCTTTTCAAGAAAAGAGACAGAGTGCACTGCGGTGCACTCTATTCCTTTCCATCATTCTTTCATCATGAATTCTCGTCGTAGTTCGTGGAGATAGTCCTAAAGTTTCTGAACGCTCGTTGTTGTCATCGGTGCAGTTATAAAGAAAAACCAGGTGCAAAACTTCTGCACTGTTTCACAGAGTGTTATATTTTAAAAGCATATTCAGAACAAGCACTGGTCCCAGGGGCGATCTCCGTGTTCTAATGATTCATGTCTCCCCGAAGCCAGTAGAAACGTTCTTGCCAACATTCGACGCTTTATAAATATTTTCGGCGTAATTTTTATCGTCTCGAGAGAGATTTTTTGTGTTGAAGGATGTCAGTGTGTTTTTACTGGAGAAATTGTGGGCTTTGGTCTTTTTTGGTCTAGGTTTTGTTATTTTAGATTTTTATTTTTAACCTTAGTGTTAGTGCCATGAGCATTTGCTGCCCTTAGGAAACCTATACTTAACTAATATTGTTTTCAAAACTGCAAATTTAGGGAAACGTACTCTAGTCAGTTAGCTAGCCTTCTTTTCACCAACCTTTTTTTTTGGGGGAAATCATCAAATAACTTTTCCCGCTCTGAGTGATGCGAGAGGGAGTTAGACTTTTTTCTGAGGGCTGCGGTAATTTCTGATTCTATAATCGAACAATCCTAACTAGACCCTAACTGGCCGCGTTAATTTTGCTGATAACTCTAAAATTAACACAACACGTCGTCGACCTGGATTTGACCCTTACCAGACGGCCAGACGACGAACCTGTCATTGCTCACTAACTCGCACCTCTAGAAATAAATTTTCATAGAGAGTGAATTTATTATAGTCGTTACACGCCTTACTTCATCATCTGCCTAGCCTTTTTTCCAACTATATTGGGGTCGGCTTCCGGTCAAGCCGGATTTAGCTGAATACCAGTATTTTACGAGGAGCGGCTGCCTCATGGCAAGACTGGAGTCAGATTTACTGGCTTCTGACTATCCGTAACGACAGCCAAAGATCTACAAATGACAGTCGGGACCTACGGCTTAACGTGCTTTCCGAGGCACGGAGAAAACTCGTTATATTAAGATGGTCACCCATCCACAGACCAACCTTGGCCAGCGTTGCTTAACCTTGAAGATCGACCTATGCGGCTGTTATTATCTAGCCACGAGCTCCTTACACGCCTTACAACAAAAAATAAAAATCATACGATCGTATCCGAGTCAAACTCGCACTTAACCAGTTTTTAATACCTTTGTAATTATTCCGCAATACAACTGTGAGTAAGTTCATGAAGCGCTGTCTAATTACATGATTTTTATTCCACGCTCAAAGCCACTGGAATGAATCAGCAATCAAAAAGTCTTGCGAGTCAATTAACTCGGTCCCGGCATGAATGAATGAATGAACAATAATTAATCAACGCTTCCCAAGCCAAGTGCACACTTCACAAACAGTTAATGCTGAACAGGGCTTAAACCAGAGATGTTGCGGAGGTTCAGTTCCGATTTTGAAAGTTCGGAACTTCCGATTGCATTATAACGGAGGTACAATTATGTTTACTCTCCCTTCCTTCTTCCCCCCGTTGCCTTCTGTCGATTACTTCTTTTTTTTTAATGTTGTGACTTTGCTCTTAGTAGCTTTTCATTTTTAGTAGTCTTTCATTTGATGATTCTGCCGCTACTTCTGCTTTTGGTTCCCATTTCGGCAAAACTTTCCGAAAACGCAACGGTAGAAGGCCTCCCAGGTTGGAAGGTATAACCTGGTTAGGGTCGCGAGATTCAGATGGATGCGAAACGCACAGGACCAGTCATTGTGGCGACGCTTGGGGGAGGTTTATGTCCAGCAGTGGACGTCTTTCGGCTAAAACAATGATGATGATGATGGTGAGATTTACAAACTCCGCTTCCGGATTCGGTTCTGTTATAACCACATTCATTACATTCCTACCTTGCACTACAATTGCGTAACAAACCTTTTCATTTTGACAGTTCAGCATTATCCATTGCGGTATTTTTGCGGTTGAGTAAACGAGTTTTCCAATTAGGTGCAGCAATGGATGGCGGTATATCAAAGGGGTTTTGTTATTCCGAACGCGGTAGGTATGTCATTAGGGTGCTAGTACGTTCGGACACGGCATTGTTAGTCTGTGGACGGACTTTAAAATAGAATTGGATGTAGATGTTACATAGCTCTGTGTTTGTGGACGATGAAAAGATAAAAAGGTTAGGTTTTGAGTATTGACATGAAATGAAATGGGTTTTTATTTTGTATTTGCAAAAAGATCTTACCTACCTACTATGAACTTAAATTTTGGATTGTTTTTAAGATTTATTAAGAACTATCTTCTCGATTCGATTGGATCATTGCTTACAATCAGGCGGTTTCGCAATCAAGTACTAGTTTATAGCAATAAAAAAAAACCGAATGTAAACCATATTTGTACCTAATACTGACACACTTATCTGCAAAATTAAAAAACCATCAGAAAAATTGAATTTCACGGATTACCTTTTTCTTAGTCGGTATACTCTTGCCATAATGGTTGTGGTCATCATTGTGAAACACAAAGAGTAATCTTGGTAATACGGCGCCATTCATCGCGGACTGCAGCTTCCCGGGTACACTCGCAAACCGAGCACTTAGTTGCGGCCATAATCTGTCCATCTCATTGGTGATCTACCATTTGATCTGAATTTATCTCAACTGAAACTAGTTTATTCAATCGATTTACATAAACTATCCCTCCACAATAGCAGAGAAAACTGTTGATAAACACATTCGCGAAAATAAGACCTAAACTCCCTAAACTCATGAATAATTTAGCCTTTTTTTATACCAGCTACCCATAAACGCTTATTCTTCCTTTATACGATATGGATCCGGATATAAAAACAAAAATAAGATGTCGCTAGACTTCCTCAAGGTACTTGCAACATAGATTTTACTCTACACCCTTAACTAGATTGAAGTAGTTTAAAGTTTATGCTTCAAGTCTAAACGCTGTGTTAGGTCACTAGTTGGCTCCTGCGGTTTCACTCGCGTCTTTAGTAACTGTTTCACTCGCGTGTGTCGTACCGTGACATTATTGGATAAATATTTTATATAACCTTTTTCGATAAATAAAATATCCAACCCTAGAAGAATGATTTAACTAAAACTAGTTAGTTCTTTAGATTAGCGCGTTCAAACAAATAAGCAAGCTCTTGAGTTCTAAGTTCACGGTGTGTTAAAATTCTTGGGTATGTCCCCATGAATGACTCTGTCCACTGGTAAAAACTGTATGAAAATCCGTTCAGCCGTTCGAGCGTTAAAAAATAACATACACTCACAAACTTTTGATGTTAAAAAAAACCCATGATTCTATAAAGTTAGGTTCCCGTTAAAATTCATTGTTTCATTCCACGTATCTCACGCCACCTTGTAATTGATGTCCAAAAATATGTGATTAATCCCGGGAAAATTAAACCACATTCAGGTCCGATCATAAATCCCGGTTTTATTATATCCTGTGACCTCCACAGCTGCGGTTTTCCCGGGAATACAGTTTTTTATTCACGATGCAGGCAGAGGATTGCGGAAAAGTCGGGACTCTCCTCGTCCGTGGTAAGACTAGTTACTTAATCATAAGGACCGATTTTGGGAGCGGTAGGGTTAAGTTTCATGTGTTTTCTGGTAGCCGTCTGATTACATTTTTCATTGGGTTAAATTAGATTTTTTATGTACGGTTTTCTGTAGATATTGTTCTGGTTAATACAGTCTACTACTATGGGCTATTGGCTTACGTAATAGAGAATATGCATGCAGTATTTCAAGTTAACCTATCAATCATCGCTATCCCATTTCTTTTTGAGGTAGAACATTATTCCATGACTTCTCCCGTTCTAGGGTGGAGCTAAAGGGTTTGTCTGATATTTACTGACTAAAACCACACCTGTGTGTTTTAGTTATCATTTGCGTACCAGGACCTAGGACACGATGAGCAACTGAAGCTCATGGTTTCTCTTACAGAAATTCGCCATGGCTCTAGCAGGAGAAAAAATTTGAAAAATCCTTCTCCAATACATAATTTTTTTTTCTAATCCAACAAGTATTTCCAAAGATTAGCGTGTTTAAACATACAAAAAAGTTCTATCCTTTACTATTTATTAGTAGTTTTTCGTCATGCATACTTCTAGTCAGCTGTAAAATAAATAAATCCACCCCCATTAAATGCTTATGTTTGTCTCTCGACTTTTCATAAAGAAGTTCTGAAAAAAATTGTCCAGTTACCCAAAAATGCTAGGCTTATTTCACTACAGCATTCAAAGCTCTGCGGAGCAAATGCCTTTGTGAAAAATTACAAAACACCGTTGGAACCAATCGTTCAAACTTCAACTGCTCTACAGAACTTATTACCCATTTTAAATTCCGTTCAAACCCTGGTCTGAACTGAACATTCCATAAATTTCTTGCTTGTTTTCAAAATATTCAAAGCGCATTTCAAATTCACTTTTGAATTGACTTTTAAAAGCTCGAAAGGGGTAGTAGTGCAGTGTAAAATTTGCATTGGGATATACCTCTAAGTTTAGGTACCTATTACATACATTACACATACATTGATAAAAAGAGCATTTTCAACACTTTTGAGGTCAATTCACTCATTTATTTCATCATCATCATCTCAGCCGAAAAACGTCAACTGCTGGACATAGGCCTCTCCCAAGAGTCGCCACAACGCGTCGTCCTGTGCGTCTCGCATCCATCGGATTCCCGCAAACCTCGCCAGGTCGTCGGTCCACCTTGTGGGAGGCCTTCCAACGTTACTCATTTAGTTATGTACACACAACACGAAAAATACCGAACACGGATAGAAGAGCACTAAGGTGATGCTTATCTCACTATCTTTCAATACACCTGTGACAAGAGAGTAAGGTGAAACGTTTAAAAATAGTGTATCTAAATAGATTAGAAAACAAGGAACTAAGTGCTACTGAAAGTGCTTTTAAGACCCTGCATTAGTTAACATTACTGTATTTTGGGCTTACTTAATTGAAATGATTTTTCATAGTGTTTTTTAGTTTATTATTTTAGTATATAAACGTATTAAATTTTTATGATACTGCAATTGTAGTCTTTTTTTAACCGCAACGTTGACTGGTAGAGAATGCCTTGTTGCATAATGTAGGTACCCGCCACTGTTGTACATGAATGATACGTAAAATATCAATAGACAATACGAGTACGTTAGACTAGGATTTAAAAAGCTCCATGCAATCTATCTACAAAGCAAAAAGTTTCCCAAGAAAAGTAACTATTTACATTAGTAGATCATTGGAATGCATAGAACATCGAACATCATAGACAGCAAATGCAGACAACTTAACGTTAAACATAGTAACGCTTAAACTTACATCAACTACTTACCAAATAAAAAATTGTTGTTATAAAAGCGAAAAAAAAAAATTTGGTTGTAAAACATTCTGTCCAGCTTATTTTCAGAATTCAACAAAAGAATTCCATTATAACACAAACAAACATTAAACCTCAAGCCGCGTTGACAATCCTAGGCTAGAAGGTACATGAGTGGATAACTCAACGCCGCCGCGCTGCAGAGATACGAGTATGTGATCAGAGTGCACGCCCATACATCACGCTGTCAACGCCGCTCTTTGCCGTGAGGAAATGTTTGCAGAAAAGGTGGAATTGTATTTGTGATATGATAGGTAGGTTAAGGTAGGAGGAGCTCGTGGCTAGATAATAACAGCCGCACGGGTCGATCTTCAAGGTTAAGTAACGCTTGCCAAGGTTGGTCTGTGGATGGGTTACCATCTTAACATAACGAGTTTCCTTCGTGCCTCGGAAAGCACGTTAAGCCGTAGGTCCCGGCTGTCATTTGTAGACATTTGGCGGTCGTTACAAACTTACGGATAGTCAGAAGCCAGTAAATCACTCCAGTCTTGCCATGAAGTACCGTGTTACCCCAGTTAATGGGTTTGGAGGTCTGGTAGGCAGCCGCTTCTCGTAAAATACTGGTATTCAGCTAAATCCGGCTGGACTGGGAGCCGACCCCAATATAGTTGGGAAAAGGCTAGGTAGCTGATGATGATAATGAGGTAGGTTTAGGTAGTTAGATTTTATAAGAACCAAGCTTGCTTGAAGGGGTACGCTAGGAAGGGTACGCTAGGATATTCTAGTCGATAAAAGTCTTTTTAGGGTTCGCTGTCGACGGACAACTGACGTCTATCGGAAGACTGACGAGTCTTTCTGTCTGTATTTACTGTCCGTCTGTCACCTGGTTGTGTCTCATGAAACTAAATGTGGCCGAGCTGCGCAGAGATAGGTACGTGATCACAGTGCACGCCCATATATCACGCTGTCAACGCGGTCAAGGTAAACAGAACTACTGCTCTTTGCTGTGAAGAAATGTTTGCAGAAGAGGCATCTGATCTATCTTGGTAGATGATCACCCAAGCTCAGAATGACCTCAGGAAGCATAACTTATGCTTTTGCAAAACTTTTTTACAAAATATATATTCTTTATTAATTCCACTTTATACCAATCCAACTTTATTCCAGTCACAGTATTGTCTGTGACTGGAATCCGAAATTCAATCGAAAAAGAGGTTAAGTAAATAGATTTTTTTCGATTTTATGACTGAAAAAGTCATAAAATCGCACACAGCCTGTAATGGAAAAGGTTACATTTATACACGATACTACTGCATTATTTTTTATCTCTCCAGAGTAACCGTTTTCAATCCACCAGAGAGATTTTTCGCAGTTACTATGATCCTACCAAATCTAATCTATCCAGTTTCAGTTTTATGGGTTCAAGGAAGTTCAGGGGCGGACGGTTATGTGATAATGTAATAAAGATGTTTCCGTTTTTATACCAAAATATCTTTGTCAAACGAAATTGGCTGGAGAGCTTCATTGAAGACCTAATATATGGACCATCAGACTATTTAACGGTTATTTCTGGATCTTATCACCTTTTTCCGGTAATGTAAATGAAGACAGTCTACTCGTATGCCAAATTTAGTCCGAATCTATTAAGTTTGAGCGTGAAGTAGTAACATAATTATGTACATACACATGATACACATACCAACTCGTGTAACTATATTTGTGTAGTTTTTTTTTGCACTATCGGGTTTATATTGTTCCCACTATTAGGATTCAATCCTCCTCTCTAGGAGAGGTGATGACCATAATCCACCGCGCGGGCTCAGTGCGGATTGGCGGATGTCACATGTCTTCGAATTTTTGGTTCTAGGACATGCCGGTTTCCTCGCGATGTTTTTTTCACCGTTTTGAGAGTAGTGGCTATTTAGTAATCTGTGGTAGTGGTGATGAAATAAATTACACAAAGTAATGCGCCTGACTGCTCTCTTTTATATGCTGCTCTGTTATTCTATTTAATTGTAATTTTAATCTATACCTAATTGCCTTTTCATAAAATTCGAGACCGGCTGAGATCATTTTATATGTGTTTGATATTAATAACAATAAATAGTGTCAGACAAATGTCGGACCGCAGATGGCATTCAGTTATTATCGTTCAGGGACTCATTCGTTCAATTAATTTGAAAGTATGTCTGCGGCATACTGCAGTGTTACTGATTTTATTTTGATATAGAAAGTTTAATTATTCTTCTGGGAATATGAAAAAAGCGAAAATTTTGGTATTAGGGCCGATTCATACCGCAATGGCAGCCGCTGGCAGCGATGTGATGAGCACTTTCAGTGTGAAATACTCGTAATTTTAAACTTAATCTTAGATACATGAAACACAAAAAAATGCAAAATGCATATACGTAAAAAAATACATACAGTCGAACATATAAACCTCCTCCTTTTTGACGTCAGTTAATAAAAAGACCAGTAACACTTGAAAAGTTCAAAGAAGGCGCGCGACCGCCCGCGGCACATTTTTCTTTTACTCATTTGTTTTTTCTTCGTCAAACATATAATACTCGTAAGTACCTACAATATTAACCAATACCATTATTTTCACTCCAAACACGAGTTTTCTTGCTGAATGTACCGAGCTTATAAGTGGGATGTCCACCTGATGTTGAACAGGATTCCGGCAGGGTCGAAGCATACTGGGGTCCTGGGTTGAAAGAAAGAGAACCTCGTGACCCGGGAATGAGGACAAAAAAGGAACAGGAGTGGGTTTTAGTCAGTAAAAGTCTGACACGCCCTCCTGCTCCGTATAAAAACCTGATGGTAAAGATGATGTGGTTTACAGCATGCTTATCTAGAAGTAGGCTATTCACTCTTGACTTGAAGACTGCCCAGATTGTAACAAAACTACCAGGAAACCCAGTGAGAGAAGTCTAAGACTGTTCTTTAAGATACAGAATTGTTTCCTAGTTTGGAGGACAGTGATCTTATGTTATTTGCACAATAAATGATTACCTACATACGTACTAACTTCTTATACAGGAGTTTTAATACATTGTTTACCTTTACTAATTTCTGAGCTGTGATTATCACATAAACTATCTACTCAGATTCTATCTGGGTTACTAACCGACAACCTTCGACTTATAATATTAAAAGCTGACAGCTATAAAGTTGAAACGATTTCGCATTTAAAATAATCCAAAACTAAGCAGACTTGGTAATAAAGTGTAATATGACGTCATAACTCGCTGAAAATGGTAGCTCGGAGGTCTTAACGGCATTCATATTCAGTTAATATCACATTAAAATTTAAAATTATTTCGTGAGGAGGATTTCTTCGTTTTCAGCAAGAATGACGAGGTTGTATGGAGGATATTTTATGTTTATTGCAAGTGTAGTAAGCGTGGGATTGCTCTGCGGTAAAAGTGGCCGGGTAATAGCGGTTGGAAATTGATTTTTAGTATCCTGAAGCAGAGCATGCAATTTATCCCTGTACGTACTCTGTAAGTTGATAAAACGATACCTCTTGCCAAGACTGATGTTAAACGTTCTTTTTTCTTTTGGCGTTTTTTGTGGTGGCCTGAGCACAAGGACTGCATGTCTTCGTGCAGAAAGCGTTTCTACCACCTCTTTTGCTCGCATAACTGGAGGCCGAACGAGGTGACTGCTTCCCATGCTCTTCCACTCTGTACCATGGCCAGGACATACGCGAGGTCAGCGCAAGTCAAGAGGGGTAGGCCATCATCATATGCCCGGGCCATCGTGCAATGACCCGGCTTAGTTTTTGCCCGTCGATTTCGTTACTGTAGTTTCCATCTAACCACGATCTCATCTCTGTAAGATTGACCCATATTATTTAGTGACGAGCTTCTTGGTAAGAACCAAATAGCGATTTTTATGTGTCTTACGGAAACTTGGGACTTCTTGACAGTTATAAAATGGAATAGAATTTCAGTGAGATTATCTGCTAAATACTCGTAAGTTAACGGAAACTTAATTATAGAAGGTGGAACAGGTCCTAAGTGTTTTAACTATAGTCTTGTTATCACAATCTATCGCTAATAATAAAAAAAGGGATTAATGATAAATCACTCTTTCTTCCGTGAATACTGGTATAATCAGTAATTCACGGATGAGTAAGACTTTGGCTAATTTTTACCTTTTTACCTTAAGGTGAATGCTTCAGGTCAGCTCGCGAAATTCAAATTTTCTTACGTTTTTTGCATTTTGCAAGCCAGTGGTAGATTGTATGAAGTTAAAAATACTTAAGCGACTGCAAAACGTAACTAGTTACATAATTATAACCATGAAAATCATCAATACAAGCCTCCAAGCTCACTTAGTTGCAGGAACGTTTTTGACCTCGAAAAAATCGTTTCAACACTTAGGTAAGCTTGGAGACTTGTATTGATGATTTTTATGGTTATAATTTTATAACTAGTTACGTTTTACAGTCGCTTAAGTATTTTTAACTTCATACAACCTACCACTGGCTTGCAAAATGCAAAAAACGTAAGAAAATTTGAATTCCGCGGGCTGACCTGAAGCATCCCCCTTAATAAATACTTGGAACTCTATCTTTTTTTTACACCCTGACACACACACACACACACAAAGTTACTGTGTGGAAGATTTACTTTTAGTACCATTTAAAAAAAGTTCTTTCAACAAATTTTAAGCTCGCGAGTGCACCATTCGTTCATATTAATGTTGGCGTGTTTAGAATTCACGCTGAGTTAGTGAGGTAATAAAGATAATGATTTCCCGTAGTTTGGCAAATGTCCCGGTCTTGCACATCACTACGCTACTCCAGTAAATCGTTTGATATTTTGCGACTATTACACGAGTCTTTCAAATAAAAGTGGTTCACAGTTTAAATGGATAATTCAGTGGATGTCGTAAAAATCGATCGACTACAGTACTGTTATGTTTCATGGTCCTTGTCTGGTATTGAAGTAAGAATTTATTAATACCTGTAGGGTTTTCTATCAAGAGTTCTCTGACTTTGAATTAAGTAACACAAAATACTGTATATGCTAATAACTTCTGACGCGGCTTCGCTCATTAGAAAATCAATTCTCCATATAAAATTTGTACACCTATTTCATCCCATTATGGGGTGAATTTTGTAAAGTCCTCTCTTCTTTAGGCCGCACTGGTCTACGAGTACGTCATAAAAGGAAACTTGATCAGAATTTTCATTGTGTTTCTTTTTCATTAACTGATTAACTGATTCGTCAGTCATACAGTTATTTACGACAAAATATAAAAGGAGACACCAACAAATTACAGTCAAACCAAGTCATGTGTAAAAAAGTTTGAAGAAAACCGAAATAGGTAGATTCCTAGATAATATGATCTTTCTTATTGAGACACAGTTCGTTCGATACTAAACCGATATCCTGCCAGTCTAGGTAGCATCCGGTGGTATTATCTTCGTCATGAATATCTATCTGGATCTAGTTTTATATTAGGCTAAACAATTATTTTATAACAGAGAGCAGTGGTGGCCCATTGGTAATAGAATTGAAGACATATGACATCCACCGGCTCGCGTGGTGGATTACAGAGGTCTGAGTCCTAGCATTGGGAACATGGTAAGGGTGATTTGATTATACTATGCTGTAGTGACAACTGTAGATTAACATGCAATCAAATTCTGTCGTCTTTCGGCTGAGATGATGAAACCGATGGTTTATAGTAGATTTGTGTATGAATTTCCATGGGTTATGTGAAAGTGAATCTGGGGGCCCTGGAACGAAGGCAAAGAAGGAACAGGTGTAGGTTTTAGTCAGTAAAAGTATGACACGCTTTCCCGCCCCGCCCAGGAGCGGGAGAAGTCATTGGATGATTTCCTACCTAAAAAAATGACAGGTAAACTTTTCTTGGTCTAGAAAAAATAAACTTATCTATTTTACTCCCTTAACGTTTGAATCCCCAACCGGTCCTATGAGACCGCGCCGTTATTGTTTTACTATTGTGTCTCGTTTCGCGGGTATCTGAGTAACTACAGATTATTATGTTGAGTAGATTAACCAGTCAATTTAACCTTGCCTATAGTGATTAAGGTCAATCACTGATATTTACTATTTTGATATTCCGGTGAACACAAAATGACTCTAACATAATTTGAATCGATTGACTGAAGTTTTCTAAGGTTCCGAATAGTTTTTTTCATTCACAACCCGTTACCAAAAGTATGGCCAACACTTAAAAAATAGAGCGTGCCCTTGCGATACTAGAAATCAATTTTTAAGAGACCTACAGCCAAGTGCAGGAATCGATCAGGCCATATTTTATTCAGTGAGACATTTACTAAAGGCGCATGTGTAAATGTGCACTACATTTGGAAGAAACCGGGTGTACGTGGGTTTATGTCTGTTCCTTTTCCATTTTGAATAACGTGGGATAATAAATAATGTGGGTTATTTTAGATACAAAAGAAAGAACTGAAATTCAAGAAAGGTTTTCTGAAGATCTCATTATTCTTTCAGATCTTCATATCATTAAAAAAGTGTAAACATTTGGTTGGTTTCAAAGGCCCTTTAAGTACTTCTTTCAAGATGATATGTATTTAGAACAATGTTTTGTATATTTCATCCAGTTTTCCTGTACAGAAAAGCGTTTCAAAGCATTCTAAGCCAATGGCGACGAGCGGTCGGCTTCGCTAGGAGTTCTATATTCAAATGTTTGTTTGAATACTGAACAAAAGGACATTGCTAGTGTTCCAAATTCAAAACTTCCGGACTACAGTTGCGTTCTGAAACCCGCAGCGAGTCCTCGTTAGCATTTTCACTTCCCTTACACTTGCTAGTACCACAGACATCTAGAACGGAGATCTAAAGCGATCGGCCAATTGTTTTAAATTAATATTTCATCGACCGTGTTGCATGTAGTTTCCATTAAGCAGACACGAATGTCATCAATTTGAAAAACAAAAAAATATTTTGCGTTTATTTTATCAAACAAAGGAAAGTTTTACACCAATATTATGGGATAAAAATGATTTAGTACTGGTGTAACGCCAGCGTTACAGCGGGGAAGATTTACAGCCTCCCGCCTCGGTTCCGATGTAGCTATTGTTTGTGTTAGCTGTACTGAAGAGAATACTATTGACCTTACTTACTTGGGTCCTTGAGATGTGGGTGAACAGAATTCCAAGTAGAGCAGAAAAAAATGGTTCTTGGTGACGATTTTTCGCACTTTCATTGTTCGTTTTTTTTTTGCCATTCTATTAGCAAATAGGCCTTGTAATTTTCCCTCTGTTGGGAGTCAGGTCTGCTCTCTAGGAGAGGGAATGACCGGAAAAATTCACTACACGGGCCTTGTGTGGATTGGTGGGTGTCACATGTCTTCGAATTTGTGGTGTGGTGATGAAATAAATTACACAAAGAAATGCGCCTGGCTGGGTTTGAACCTGCGACCTACAACTTGCAAGTCGGGACAGTTACAACTGGGCCACCCTGCTCTCATTTAAGTTACTAGAAAACTACAATTTAAGTAAATTGAATACTAAATCATTCCCAAAATATACTGCATATCGTTAGCATTCATAATGCCTGGATTTTGCTAAGTTCGGATAATGGGTTCACCTAAGAATATATTAGATAGCCACTAAACCTGAGTGTGTGCGGAAGATAAGGCTCATAATAACTAATTATATCTAACAAATTAGGATCTTGTTAATTGTTATAGGACTTATAGGTAACTGCTCCACTCATCATCTGCCTAGCCTTTTCCCAACTATATTGGAGTCGACTTCCAGTCAAGCCGGATTTAGGTGAATACCAATATTTTACGAGGAGCGGCTGCCTACAAGACCTCCACAACCCATTAACTGGGGTAACTTCATGGCAAGACAGATTTACTGGCTTCTGACTATCCGTAACGACTGCCAAAGATCTACAAATGACATCCGAGACCTACGGCTTAACGTGCTTTCCGAGACACGAAGAAAACTCGGATGTTAACATGGTCATCCATCCACCGACCAACCTTGGCAAGCGTTGTTTAACCTTGAAGATCGACCCGTGCGGCTGTTATTATCATAATAACTAATTATATCTAGGTAATTAAGATCGTGTTCATTATTACAGGTTATGCTTTTCACTCTCTGTATTAATTGCTAAATAATGTACTCAAGCCTTTTCTTAAGTGTTATAGTTTACATGATGTGGTTTATTTTATTAAACGTGGGTAGTTGTAAAGTGGGAACCGGTATACTTTATTATTTTCTCGTAGCTTCAAGTTATAGTTGTAAGGTATGGTAGGTAAAGGTGATTAGTAATTATGGACAGTTTTAAGATGTTTCTCGTCTTTACTAATGGTCTTTTTGCTTATTTTAATGTCACTATCTATGTAAAAATATTCAGAATTGAATTGTTAATTGACGCAATAAAGCACTCTATGTAAATTGAAGGAATTCATTAATACCAAGAGATACTCCAGTCTCATTTCTTCTGTTTATATCAATACTACAAAGTCTGAGCAAGTACTCGGCCTTATTCACTTTAATTGATTCAAATGAATATTTGAAGGCTACAGTCGTAACAGTGAGACGGAAGTTCCGTACCAGGCACAGGCGAGCTAAGGCAATCCGGCTACAATGCCGTTGTCATTAAATATACAAATTCGTTAACGTAAAAGTTTCCTTATTTACGCAATGCGTAAGAATCGCGCGGAGGTTAGGTCCCAGTCGGGCGCCAACCGGCGAATGGTAGTCCCGTGCTGGGCGCCAATTGCGAGGGAGTGCGAATGCGCTAAGTTATTCATCGTGTTATGCAATGTTTCGCTCTGAAAATTATTTTTGACTCGAGACTTGCTGTCGACATTAAAATAATTCGCTTTTAAACTAGTAGGAGATAGGACGGTAGCTCAAATATTTACATTCAAATGAACTGAACGACCTTAGTTTTGTTCCCAGCTATTTACTACTACTACTTTTCTAAAAGTTTTATTGATAGTTGCTAGTCAGGTTGCTTTTTTAAATTGTCTTTAGTAGTAGTCTCATTTAAAATTCTTATTAAGAATTATTAATTTTAAGACAATCTTGTAACTAGTTTTCAATAGATTAGTTTGTACCTACGGTTCAGTAAACACTACTGCCATTATTTGAAGCAAAGTTTTACAAGCTATTAGGGAGGGAAGAAACGCAACAGGTCGGCAAATTACAGTAGTTTATGGCACGTTCACTAATGGCTCACGTAGACTTATTGTTTTTATACGAGCGCCCGTTTAGCTTGGAACTAGCTAGACGATCGTCAAATTGCCGCACCTAGATCTGGTTTATGGTGGCTGGATTGCTTGGTTAATTTTTCTACGTGCGTAATAATAACATTTTATATCCAATTAAATATCACAAATTAAATATTTATAAATAATATTTTTATTATAAAATTTTAAATCGTTTGATTAAATTAAAATAATAAATCCCAAAATATTTTTTTAATTTATTAATTAGCTATCTACAGAATCATAATATATTGAGGCGAAGAACGTTGGAGACTTTCATTCGGGTAATTAATATGGTAAAATTAAAAATAAAACCAAATTCGAAACAAAAATAAATCTAATTGTGTAGTATCGTTCACCCTGTAACTGGTTTCTGAAAGTAAAAGATTTAACTGCATCCAGTTACTGGAAGCCGACCCTAATATATTTGGGAAATAATTATTATATTTCATAAACATTCAATTTAAGTCTGTCTAGTCTTTTCTCAACTATGTTAGCTTTCAACAAGCTTTCAGTGAATCCAACAACAACACAACAACACCTGCTACCAACAATACCTGCTACCTGTAACATCTGCTATTCTTCAATGGATTATCATCATCATCGTTACAGTCCAAAGAAGTCCACTAAATTGGACATAGGCCTTCCATAAGTGTTGCCACAATGAACGGTCCTATGCGTGTCGCATCCATCGGATTCCCCCAACCCTTACCAAGTTACCATAAGTACATACCATAACGACTGTCGAAGACATACCAAGACTAACGGCTTAACGCGCTTTCAGAGACATGGAGCAATCTCGGTATGTCTACGCTATGTACCTATCTACGCTGCTTAACCTAGGAGATAAACTGAAGAGCGGATATTATTTTGGCCATAACCTCATTGGCTGAAAAATAAAGAATATGGCTCAATTACCCACTCGTTTCACGTTAACAAGATTTTTGATAAATTAATTGAAGATAGTAGACTGAAACTGGTTTATTACTGGGTTAACGTTTGTTTCATGTGGTACTATAAAAAACTATTAGTGCAGAAATAAATTAACTTGTACAAACTGGTATGTCTTGTGTGCAGGTTAGGTTGATTTATTCCATTGCAAGTAATTCATCATCATCATAATTTCAGCCGAAAGACGTGCACAGCTGGGCCTAAGCCTCCCCCAAGTGTCGCCACAACGAACGGTCTTGTGCATCTTGCACAGATCAAACTCTCGACACCCTGAACAGGGTATCGGTGCCATATGTCATCATTGGCAACACCACACAGACTTTCGTCTTGAGACATTAACACATTAATGGAGAAAACACGGCGCATCTTCCCAAACGTTGACCAGCCGATTCAGATTCGACGATTGACCTCTTTCTTGAAGTTAGACCTACCCAAGTGGACCGTCTGTCCCAGGTAAACGTAAAACGTAACCTGTATGGAAAATCCATACACGCCTGTTTCGGTCACTGTCATCTCTCCACCTTCGCTTTGGTATTATGCCACGATGTTCCGTGGCGTTTAATGGGATAAAATAAGTAGCTCTTTTAGCCTACAGCTCATCTGACATGCGGCAGGAATGTTTGACCAAGTCACACTTAATAGTAGTAAGAAGTTTTTGTTGGAATTGCTCTATATCTATTTATTTTCAATTTGTATGCAAATGAGGATTAATTCGATGAACATACAGACCTAAATGCTCAGGTAGTTAGTTGCACCAGTGGCCTTTAATAAAATCGTTAGTATCATTAAAAAGTCGAAAGTGTGTGCAAGTATACATAATATATGTGTAGGTATTTATATATCCATCACGCTCAAAAATCAGGACGGATTTGAAGATTTGGCACGGGTCTTGGAATAGGATAAAGGTTTATCCCAGGAGTATGTTCCTTAGGGATTTTTTTTACTTTTACGCGGGACAACTAATTTAATTTATTTAGACTACGGACATTTTTATTTATTTTTCCATGATTACGATTTAATAGTAAAGTTGGACTTTACAATGTTTTTAGTCAGACAGTCTATCTATGGGGTATTGTGTCACCCAGTAATTGGGTTGTGAAGGTCTGATAGGCAATCGCTTCATGTCAAAAATGTTTTAAGTACTAACCGCATCCGTTTAGACTGAAAGCCGACCCTAAGCTAATTGAGAAAAGGCTAGGGAGATGATCACTACACTAAAATTGAAAAAAAAAAAACTAATAGATAATTCAAACATTTATTTCGGTATTCAAGGTCCAGCTTTGCAAATCCAATATCATCCCATCACACATTGGTGACAGCAGGAATGATAGTTTCATAGATCCCGATGCCCCGGAGGAAGACATCAGCGCGAAGACGTTCGTCGTGCTCATGCAGTCCTGGTACCGTCTCGGTCATCGGCGAGAAGCCCAGCGCTGGGATACCGAGCTCTCTTAGGTATCGGCTGTCAGTACCTCCCGGGAAAATGCAGGGCTTCAGGGTGATTTTACTGTAAAAGAAAAATATTGTTTCGAACAAAGGGGTAGTAGGGAATTTGGATGCAATTTTTTTTTATTTGCCTAATTAGGTACTTTTTAGCTCTGGTAAAAAAATATAAAAAAAATTAATAAAATGTCTTCAATAAGAAAGAGAAGTCTGACATGGTCTTTGACGTCAAGTCCGTACCGTTGGCATTAGGTGTCGTACCATGGAGTAATTCGCAAAGTGTGTGCCGCGCCTCATGGCACCCACTTTGCGGACTTTCTGAAATGCGTACCCCTTTTGTTACCAATAACAAAAAATATAAAAAAGCTATGACTAGACCCTAAGTAAATGCTTAAATATTTGCCCTCTCGCTCTATCTTAGAGCCTTTGAAGTCAATTGATAATTCCAACTCAAAAATACTTTTTTGAGTAACTACTCACAGTTGTTCCGCGGCTGCCTTGAAAGCCACCCAGTAAGCATTGGAGTCGTCCAGCCTGGTGGACTCCACGAAGGGGTCCTTCTGGTCAAACTCGAGCGTCACCCCGTCACCAGCCTCGGCACACCAGCGTCTTATCTAGAAAAACAATCCAATGTTAACCTTAACTTGAAAGCGTCACAAAATTGTCACTGCAGCACTATACTCCATAACATAGTGAAATTTTGTACAAGGTTTCCTTTTATAACGTTTCCGAGCACTAAGGCTTGATTTTCCAAAATTCACCCCCCGTAGGCGCGGGCTCGCGGATAGCGAGCACTGGGTAGCTCGCCGTCCGGCAGTCTGGTAATAATCTGGACCGAGCCTAGTCGTCGACGGCGCGTTCTGTTCCACGCGCGCCTCAAGGAGATGTCAGCAAACTGTAGGGGCCCGGTAGGGCCGAAGCCTCTGAGGAACACGGTATCCGAAAGGTTGTCACCGTGTCCCCCAGATCGATGGCAACGAAGGAACGGGGTAGGGGTTTAGTCAGTAAGAGTCTGACACGCCCTCCCGCTCCGCCCAAGAGTGGGAGAAGTCATTCTGATGATTCCCCTACCGGGAAAAAAAAAAAACCCCTGTAGGTATGAAACGGGGGTCCGAAGTTTGTATAGGGACACCTATTTTCACGGGGACGAAGCCGCTGGCAGAAGCAAGTGAGTATGTAACACTCTTATTGCAGCAAAACTTCCGGTGGAATAAACTTTTCATGAAACAGCAATACAAAGGGGAATAAACGGGTTTCCGAGTAAGTAGGTCTATTAAAAAACTATAGTTGCGAATAACCCATTAAATTAATCAACACACTGACACTGACCTGCAAAATGCAAAAATAAGACTTTTCTTTCTTTTAAATTTTATCATAACCTGATCAGTCATATGGACTTTAAACTGATGAGATGTAAGCCCTGTCTGGATGCCCTTCCTTAAGTATAGTCACTTACGGGTGACTGATCTGGTCGAAGATAAAAAAATAACTTAAGAAAATTTAAATTTCGCGGGCTACCCGGTGCTTTCACGTCAAAGGTTTATAAATATAAAGGTTATTATTGGAAGGTACTAATTATAAACCCCCAAAGCCGAGTCCCAAAAATATTGTATTCCGTAAACTTGACTTGTTTTACTTTCCCTGGGGCAGCTGAAGGAAACAAATCGAGAAACTCGACGGTAAACAAGACTCTTAACCTAATCAGGCCCTTTGATTATTCAGATTGTACGTACTCAGAACTTCACTACCCTTATCGAACATTCAATGGGTTTTAATTAGCAACTCGACTGTCGGAACTCGCTTTTCTAACTTTTATAATGATTTATTGAATTAAATACTTTTCTGTACAAGTGCTTGTGACTTAGTTAACTAACGAACATTAAATCATGTAAAGAATTTAATTTCTGTAAATACACATTATACGCAAATTCATTGTGCGTACCTACCTACAGTTGAAGACTGCAAGTCCCTGCTTGAGTCGGTTTTCTGATAGCTTTTTTTTTAAGTTATATAAAAACTAGTACTTGACTGCGATCCCACCTGATGGGATACCACTTGGGGGTCTTTAAGTCAAGACAAGCATCCTCGATCGTCGATCATATCATCGCTTACCATCAGGTGATATAGAGAGAAACATTCATCATCATCTGCCTAGGCTTTTCCCAACTTTGTTGGGGTCGGCTTCCAGTCAAGCCGGATTTAGCTGAATACCAGTATTTTACGAGGAGCGGCTGCCTACCAGACCTCCACAACCCATTAACTGGAGTAACACGGTACTTCATGGCAAGACTGGAGTCAGATTTACTGGCTTCTGACTATCCGTAACGACTGCCAAAGATCTCCAAATGACAGCCGGGACCAACGGCTTAACGTGCTTTCCGAGGCACGGAGGAAACTCGTTATGTTAAGATGGTCACCCATCCACAGACCAACCTAGGCAAGCGTAGCTTAACCTTGAAGATCGACCTGTGCGGCTGTTATTATCTAGCCACGAGCTCCTCATAGAGAGAAACATTAATTTTTCCAATATTCTAGTAAATACACACGCACTCACACGCATTCATTGTGCCTACAGTTGAAGACTGCAAGTCCCTGCTTTAGTCTGTTTCCTGATAGCTACAACCTGGGGGTCTTTAAGTCAAGAGTGACTACTTGACAAGGTTGCTTCCAAGCGAGCCAGTTCCATTGTCAACCACATCAACGCTTACCATCAGGTCAGAAAGCCGTCAAGTGCGAACTTATCGATAAAAAAACCGGGCAAGTGCGAATCGGACTCGCGCGCTGAGGGTTGCGTACCAACGTTTTTTTCTTGTAAAGTAACAACAAATTTTCAGTTTTCAGATTTTTCCCTATATTAGTGCTATAATATCCTGCTTCGTGCCAAATTTCAAGGTTCTAGGGCAATGGGAAGTACCCTATTAATTTTGACTCCTTTGACAGTGTCGAAATGTATGTTTTTCGCAACATAAACGGGCGTAGCCTTTTTTCCCGCCAACTTACAAGTTTGATTTTTGCACAGCTTCAAGGGACCGCGGACTTAATTATACGGTTTTAATTTCAACTTGATACCTTCACGCGTTCCCGAGATAAAGGGTTTTGATAGACAGACGGACAGACAGACAGACAGACGGACAACAAAGTGATCCTATAAGGGTTTGGTTTTTTCCTTTTGAGGAACCCTATAATATAGGAAAAAATTCTAGGTAAGTAATTGAGAAATTGTTAACAAAATCCGTTAGGTTTACCATGATGTTCTAGGTTATTAATAGATTTCTAATTGTTTGTTAATTAACAGCGCCTCAAAGGCTGAAAGGGTTTTAATGGAATTTTGATCAAAGCTATTTCTAGATTAGTAAGTTCAGTGAAACCTGATTAAGTTGGCTCTAGATATTAGAAATTGATATTACAATTTGATGCCCAGTAAATGCCTTTTTTTGTATATATATTTACGTTTGTGGGTCAATCAACTTTTAAGTGTCCATCAATAATAAATTTGATTTTTTAAATTTTATTTGTGAATTAAATTTTTTTAACATGTTTGCAGTAGATAATTAGTTATATTTTAAGAAAACACAAAGAGCAGAAAGATTTATTTAAATAAAATAGCAATTTTGCCTCCGAAATCCACATGACCCTAGTTAAAACAGTTCCTTGGACAACTGAACCAATTGTATTGTATGAAATTGTAAACCGTCACTTTATTTCCACTGAATATAGGATAGATTCCAATTTATTATACATAAATAAATGATGTGGCTTTTAATTTATAAGTTATTCTCAATAATATTGTCACCTGGACAACGACAAACTTTAAATGTAACAAACTTTACATTTAACTTATAAAATAATAATTTATAGCGTAATATTTAACAGTTTATGAATTCACTTTTAATTTTTACATTCATATTTGAAAATTTTGTATACCTTTCTGTTTTTTTTAAGTATTTATTACGATAATGTATCTTTCGGAGACAGGGACAAAATGGTTGTCCAGTGGGGAGTCGCACGTCACTTGGGAGTCCGAAGGAAATACTAGGATTGAAATCGCCTGTATTTGTTCTTTTTATGTAAAACAAACAACAATATGACAATAATTATCAGTTTTATTATATATTTTTTTTATGAAAGAATCAACATGACCATAAAGTATTCAATAATGAACAGATCTAAAAATGTAATACTATCAGCTCTTTAATAATTAATATCAGCTCTTTGGCAATTTCTCTGTGACGTTTTCGCAGCTTCCATATAATCCTGCAGTTTTCTTATCTTCTAGCAGCATACTTAAAACTAGTTTTTTATTCAGGTATGGTAGCTTTCCCTTTTTTTCTCTTTCGCTCAGCTAATTTCTCCGGATCTGCTTTACGTCTTTTTCTATAGCGTCTTGATTTTTCTTTTTCCGTCAAACCCATTATCTAAAAATAATAATAAAAAATAGAATAGAGGACTATAAAAATGTGTTAGGTAAGTAAGCTAACACACGTCAAGAAGTACTAAGTTGAAATTGGTCAAAATATCAATATTGTTTATATTAAACAATAATAAATGCTCTAGCCCTTGTAAGGCTAGGCTAGGCTCTTCAGTGACTAATTATTATTGAAAGAAAAAATATTGCTTTATACTGATTCTATTATTATTGTCCCAAGAACAACCAAAATGCCCCACGGACAACGGTTTTGGTTGTCCAAGTGACCGGTTGTCCGAGTGACATTTATCAGTATTTGCGCTCCCTGGTAATAAATAATGATATTTTGAATTAGGTCCTAACGCGTAATGAAAAATATAGACTAAATAGAATATTTTCACTTTAATTTACTACGATATATCAAATACTTACGTTATTGTCCCGGTTGTCCGGTAGACACACAATAAAGCCACCCATTTTTTCAAAACACACTCGGCCGACTGGCGCTGCGGGAAAGATGAATTCAAAATGGTGGCTAGATGAGTGATGTCAACAAATTAATCGACTTGTTCTCAAGGCACTAATCACGCCATCTGTGTTTTGGTTGCGGAACTTTTTTGCCGTTGCCCGGTGGAAGTCAAGATATTAAAATATATTAGGGACCAAAATGAACATGCCAAAATATCGTTAAAATTTTAAATCGAACAAAAATCTATATGCTAGCATCATAGTAGATATTGTAATAAATAATTATGTAAAAGCGTAATTAATTGCCATACCTACAATATTTTTTATATAAAGTAATGTTTCGTTGTACTAACCTACTGGGGGACAAACAATAAAACACTTCATCAGATGTTTTGTTAACCGGACAACCATTAAAATTCCAGTATAATAGTGATTTCTTTAAAATAATTTACTCGTATATTTGCTTAATAATACGATAAATGCGACATATGCCAACAAACCACTTAATTTTCTTTAGAACTGCGATTATTGGTCAGGGACATAACATAGTTCTTACAGGACAAATAAAAGTTGATTGACCCTTGTACATACTTTTATCTTTTGTTTGTATATATGTTACGGCTAATACCCGAAGTGCGGCTACACCTAGTTTTAGCCGGTTAGAACTAGGTGTAGCCACTTACTCTTGGTTAAACCTAGTACGAGCCGATTGTTTTCGGGTAAAACTAGGTCTAGCCTTCATCATGCCGGCTACAACTAGGTCCAGCCATTCCCTGTTGGATAAAACTAGGTCTATACGATATCATTCCGGCTAGAACTAGGTCCAGACAATCCCTGTTGCATAAAACTTAGATGCATGTCCCGCCAAGCCTTCCGCCCCGCGTCACACTCATGACTCACAGCATCTGCAGCAGCGGCGCGGGGTGGAGGGCGTAGTGTCTAAGAGGCCCCGTATAATAACAAAATGGGGGCCCTCTTTTTTGTGGGTTTAGGTATATCGTAATAAAATCAATATCCCTTGTATATTGTTTTTATTATGAACTAAACCCGAATAGCTCCTGACAGTTCGGCAATTCGACAGGCAAATAGCCTGGCAGTCTAGTTCTAACCTCATTAGTAAAAATTTGAATTTTCGTACAGTAATTTTATGCTTCCAATTGGGGCCCCTGAAGCCAAGGGGCCCCGTATAATTGATACGGCAGATACGGCAGTAGCTACGCCCCTGGGATGAAGGAACTATAAAATGAGGTTTTAGAGGTTAGTTTGTTGTGTTTTGTAGTTGTGAAGCCAATCGTAAGGGGTTTACGAAGTTATTACGTACTTCAATTTAACTATAAAAAGCTATGTGAGCGCGAGTGGTCAGATGGTCTCAATTATTTATTTTAAGTTCTTTGATTATTCAACTCCTATGTTATATTATGAAGGACGAGATGCACAGGAAAAAAATCCCTGAAACTAAATTCCCAGAGAAAAACCCAATAATAGTTTTGTTTGGCTTGGTAACCGAACCTAGAACTAAAAGTTGAGCGAATGTTCATGCTACTATAAGTCTAACTCCAAAGTGGGCAAACACTTCCTTTTGTAGCATCCTAGAGAGTGAACTGGTGTGAGGGCTGTGGGCTTTAGTCAGTAAAAATCTGACAAACCCTTTCGTTCCATCCTGGAGCGAGAGAAGATACATTAATATTATATTTATAGTACCTACTAGCTGCTACCAGCGCCTTCGCCCGCGTGGTAGTAGAAAATTATCCTAAGAGAACATAGGTAGTCTCAGGATGAAAAGTATCCTAGACGCTATTCTAGGACATGGATTACCTTGGTAGGTACATTCAGTAGGCATTGCGTGATGACTTTCGCGTCCATAATATTAGTAGGATAGATTTGTATTGATATGTTTAATATCGCGTTTTAGATTTTTAGGTAAGTATTAGCCGTAAGAATTTGTTTTTAATTTTTTGTTGGTTTGGGAACCACTATTGTATTGGGTGCAGTCTATAGAGATAGTGTGTGTTTATTTAAACAAATAAATAGTATTCTGTACGTACCTGGCTCTCAAACAACGTCTGATCGACAGTCTGAGCGATGCGTATGTCAAAACTCGCGGTCAACTTTTCCGGCACCACATTGTTTTGGATTCCACCCTGTGAATAAAACAGTAGATGTGATGAATAATAACATTGTGAATGAACAGTTATGAAACACCTACATTAAGCGAATAAAATGGAGGTTTTTAAAATGTTTATAAGTTGTGTTTTTTTTTACTTCGTAATTTTTGTTTTTCTTTTATAGATGTTTCTGGTAGGTAAATCAATAAAAAACGAAGATACTATCTACTCATCCACAAAAAAAACACAGCAAAAAAAAGAAATAAAAATGATAATAAGAAAAAAAAAACACAAAAATACAGATTGTTATCGTTAATTTTACTGTTAGTGCAACCAATCAGTGCAGATCTCGTGAGTATCATTGTCAAAATATTTGTCGATTTATAACAAAAAGTAGTGGCGTAACTAATCCTACTGATAAAGGCCTTGTATGAAAAAAAATGGAGACCCCTTTTTACCTGACTACCATAAATAATGGAATAGAATGTTTTTTCCATATACGAAATAGGCCCAACTAGTAATGCTGTGTATCATCCTGCCATTTTTTTACTATCTTGGGAAGAATATCTTACTTAAATGTGTTGTAATATGGAAGTGTAACCATGGAGTTTCTTGCCGGTTCTTCTCCATAGGAAACGACCAATTGGAACCGTGCACTAGCTTCTAACGTAAAGTAACGTAAGTGCCCATGTAGGCCTATGCGAAATAAAAAGATTTTGACTTTGACTTGAAACAAATTTGTTTAAAATTGGTTAATTCATAAATCCCCGACCGGTCTCATAGGACCGCGCTGTTATTGTTTTACTATTGTGTCTCGTTTCGCGGGTATTGATAGGTTAAAATTATGACCCGTAAAGTATGAAAGTGAAACCGATAGTGTCGATATAGATAACAACCGTTTTATCCCTGTACTTGTGTTTTTGGTTGTGTAGTAGACGGATAAACTTACTTTTCCAGTCTTGCCATGAAGTACCGTGTTACCCCAGTTAATGGGTTGTGGAGGTCTGGTAGGCAGCCGCTCCTCGTAAAATACTGGTATTCAGCTAAATCTGGCTTGACTGGAAGCCGACCCCAATATAGTTGGGAAAAGGCTAGGTAGATGATGATGAGTAGACGGATAAACTTACAGACAGTTTAGTTAGATTGACAGTAGTGACGTCACCAATGGTCAAGCCAGGGTTGTCAGCCAACTGCTTCTTTGACGCCGCACGGAGATCCATTAGTTTGTCTATCATGTAACGTAACTGCAACAAAAAAATACAATATAATACGATATCTTTCACACAACGCCGTCGAGTAGGTACCAAACTGAGCTTGTGTTTTGAGTACTAGACAACTTATAAACATACTTACTTATATATTTATGTCCATATAAATAAATACAACAGATAAATTAGGTGCACTCCTAATACACACAGAACAACTGATAGTGTACTATCACATAGACATTTTTGTCTTGGGTGGGAATCGAACCCACGACCTCTAGTATGTCAGTCAATTCCACTAACCACTCGACCACCAGGCCAGTCAGTAAAATGATTTACTATTTTAATTATATTATTAAAACAGTATTTTCTTTGTTCACGCACACTTTGAATATATTGGTGACTGTGACGTCATAGCATTATTGGACATACACATGCTCAATAACAGGTATGACGTCACAGCTGTATGTGTAGATTTAAAAACTTAATAAGATATAAATTAAAAAAAAAACAAAAAACAAATGGTTATAGGAGCGGAGTAGGATAGGCGGATTTACATTTTTAAATAAAAATATAATTAACAAAAAGTTATTTGTCAGAAGTGGGATTCGAACCCACGCCCACAGAAGTGGACTGCGACCTGAACGCAGCGCCTTAGACCGCTCGGCCATCCTGACATATTGGGAGTGCTCGAAATATCGAATCATATCAATAACCGATGCACATTGCGAAATATTTTTTTTATTACCGTTTGGCTACAATTATTATAGGATGTTATAATAAGCACCACTTAGGGCAAACACATTTCTATTTTCTGTATCATAAAGAATAACAAAAACGCGATCGACAGATTAAACCTAAGTAGGTTATATACAAAATTAGCTAAATTTTCAGTGGCTGATGAATGGTAAAATAGTAATCATCAACGCGATTACCAGGAGTGGTGGTTGTGGTGATTAATCGGAAATAAAAACTCTAAGAGATAAAGTCTAGTTTTGTTGGGAAGTTACTGAATACTAGCTGCTGCCAGCGGTTTCACCCGCGTGAAAGTAAAAAATAGTCCCAAGGTCCCAAGAATAGTCAAGGGTAAATAATCCCGCTACAAAAAGTATGCTTTATGTTATTCTAGGATATGGTCTACCTATGTACCAAGTTTTATCAAAATCCGTTCAGCCGTTAGAACGTGAAGAAGTAACTAACATAACCTACGCATACACTTACAATATTTCGCCTTTATAATATTAGTATGATTTAATGATACACATAATCGTACACATCATTGCTTACCATCAGGAGAGCACCACATAATTACAATAAATAAGAAAAATCTCAATTATTAATCAAAAGTGTAAAATATTCATTTGTTTTCTCGAACCCTTTATTTTTTAAAGCGGCCAGTCTTTTGTTCTTGTTAAATATGATAAAGAGTTAGTTTCAATAGCTAGGCTCTTATTATATCTAATTATTTTTTTTGATATAAATACCTACCTATGCAGCTATAGTAGGTACGGCCAAAATATTTTGGCTACTCCGAACTTCAAATAATTGCCTATGCAGTACGTTATTCTTTAGATACATTATGACCTTATTATGACAAATGCTTTTTTAACCTAGGAAATCATGTCATGACTTCTCCCGCTCTAGGGTGGAGCGAATCGCCTTGTCAGACTTTAACTGACTGTAAAAGTAACACTATTCAACTGTATCCCTCCGCTAACTACAAAACCATGCAACGGTTTTTGATGCTGTTTTCAGATATACAAAGAACGATCAACGAGGATGGTTTATGTATGTCTACTTACTATAACTGTACTGTCTGTAAAAACTATGTAGATTTGAAAAAATCTTTGTTTAAGTATAACAGTTATTAAAAGTACTAGTTTATAAGATCCGAGAAAGTCTAAAGTTCAAAGAATTATATTTGGTTTGAAACCCCAAAATTAATCTCAGATTTGAAGAAGAAAAACTATTTATTAAACCGGCAATAGTTTTTCCTGTAATTCCGATAATTTCCCGGTTTCAATCAGCGCACGTCTCGATTTTGTTTCTGAGTTTCTCAAACTACTTTGGTCCCGATAATGAGTTTATTGAATAAGGCGAGATAGCCAGTAGAGTGGTTGCGGTCTTGTAATACCGCAGTAACCCGGTGATAGTTTTCTTGCGGAGTAAGTATTATTGCAAAGAGCTGCAGCTTCATTTCTTTAATGTTGTTGTAATCAGGATGACAATCTTTTTTAGTGTTTCCTTAAGAAACAAGGCTAGAGTGAATAAGCTAGTGCGCCTCACTATCAACGATTGCATCACTGCTTACCATCAGGTGGGATTGCAGTCAAGCACTAGTTTATAACAACTTTAAAAAAAAAGTCAGTTTTCTGCCTTCACGTGGAAGAACTCAGTAGCAGAAGCTCGACTATAATTATATTTTTCGACACACTTGCTCATAAAGTGGCTGTTATATAGCACTGCACTTAGGTATATAAAGGGGCTAATTACCAAACTGTGACATTTTGATTACTATTATGCACATGTGCGGTAATGTAGTTAGAACCTTTTTGTTTAACCTCCTTTTTGTCAAAAAGAGTTTTAAGACAAAAAAGAATACAGTTTGTTATTGCGTTCAATAGCATAAATTAGTGTTTTACTTACTTATTTCTTGCAATTTCATGTTTAAATAAACTATTTAAAATTTTACATATTTAATTAATTAAATCTTTTATCAAATTTGTATTTTCTATTTATATGCAACCTCATTCTTATTTTTTCTAAACCAACAGCTAGAGTAGCTAGTCTATGGCCGCCATTTTTCACGCATGCGCGCGTTTAAGAAAAGTCAATTTTTTTGCCGCCATATTTAAAAATAAAATACAGATTTTATAAATATGTCTACAACAACTATTTATGAGGAAAATGATTTGTGCTGTACGCAAGAAAATCTATGTCATGGGACCACTATACAGTCAAAATAGTTAATTATAACTTTACTGACTGCACATTTACGAACTGTTTCTTTAGAAAAACTTTTCATATACCTACTAAATAAAGTTGATTTTTAATTTATTTTCTTCACAAGTGTGTCGAAAAACGTCGTATGATACACGTGAGTAATTGGTCATTATCGTTCTTGGTTCTCTTAAGACCCTCGCCATGGCTCGGGTCTTAATACCACCGCGACGATAATGACCCACATTACACACTTGTATCATAATGTACTATAACACAATAATATTTTGTGAATATAGGTATTATCATCATCATCATCATCTAAGCCGAAATACGTCCACTGCTGGACATAGACCTCCCCCAAGCGCCGCCACAGCGACCGGTCCTGTGCGTCCCGCATCCACCGGATTCCCGCGACCCTCGCCAGGTCGTCGGTCCACCTTGTGGGAGGCCTTCCGACGCTGCGTCCCGTGCGTGCGTGCTGTGATAGGTATTATATATTCACGTAATAGACTGCAATAGCTTTTATTATGTCCTTTCTGAGTTAGCATACACTGAAACTAAATAGGTATTCTTTTTGATGCAGTAAATAAATCTTGGCTATGGGTCTCCTATTGCTGAAAAAAATCTCTCGAGTATAAAGGTGAAAGTTTTTGAGTGTAGTATATTTGTTACTACTTAACGCTCGAACAGCTAAACTGATTAAGATGGGTTCACGGTTAGAACATGTCCTGCAATTTTACATAGAACCTATTATCCCAAGAGTAGGTACGTTCCCTTGGAATAATTATCTACCATCACACGAGCGAAACTACTGGTGTAGTAGCTAGTAAAAGCAAAAATTTAAAACGGCGCCTGTAAGTTACAATAACATTTATCAACGGAATGGCACTTTAAAAACTACTTTCAAATATTGTCAGTTGACGTTTCCAATTTTCCTGCGGCAGTGAGAGGCAATGCCGGAACCACACTCCATTTTATGTAAACTGTACAAGTATAACGGTATACTAGTACTATATAACGGTATACTTGTGTAATTATAACGGCATACTTGTACAAGTATAATGAAGCATACTTGTATAAATATAACGGTTTACTTGTACAATATAACGGTATACTTGTATAAGTATAGCGGTATGCTTTTACAGTTGATATTAAGTGAAATGGACTACAAGTCATATGTTTTTATGGCAAGTGTTGTAATAAGATATAAAATGTTTTACGGTATCTAGTAGACAATGTAGTTCAGTCTCTCGAGTGATGGTTATTACAGCATCAGTTTAAATTGTAGCACAAGTTAAAGTTTTAGAACCTTTACCCGCAGATCTTTGAAATCTTACGAATAGTTTAACATAATAACTACAGAAGATTTAGAAGCGTTCGATAACAAAAAATACCAGTAAATCATAATAGAGTTTAGACAGTTTGTGTTTCCTGATAGCTACAACTCCTAAGTTCCTCCTACAATAGAAAGAAAGACCCCTAGGTCTTTATGTCAAGAGTGAATAGGTTACTGCTAGGCAAGCGTGCTCCATCGTCGACCACATCGTCGCTTACCATAAGGTGAGATAGTGGTCAAACGCTAGCCTATGCATAGTAAAAAAGACATAGTGGTACTCTATCAGAGATTACGAAATTAAATAGTTTAAAATGAGGATTGATTATCCGCTAGCCAGAGACTTTGGCGGAACTGTTTAAGTGATGTTCAGTGGCTGTATTGTAATGTAAAATTGGTGTAGTTTTGTATTTTAATGGTTAATATTGTTTTGTAGAAGAGGGTCCATCGTGCATAGTTAATTTAATTACTCAGATACCCGCGAAACGAGACACAATAGTAAAACAATAATAGCGCGGTCTCATAGGACCGGTTGGGGATTCAAACGTTAATTTGTTTAAAGACTAATTAAGTTTTACTCAATTTATCTTTGGTAGAGTGCAACTGCACTTTTTCTTATCTGTTCTACATTTTTTTTAATGACGTTACTAAGGCTGTGGGCTTTTGAGATTTTCTCCCCGACTCACCGGGCTTATTATAAAAACTTCAAAAGCCCAAGTATTCATATGAGTTAAGTTATCAAAGCTCGCGAGAATACTTTGAGACGTTACTTAGACTTGTTCAAGTTATGTTTTCTTACCGTAGCTACTCAGATACCCGCGAAACGAGACACAATAGTAAAACAATAACAGCGCGGTCTCATAGGACCGGTTGGGGATTCAAACGTTAAGCGAGCATAAGTTTGTGTAGACTACGCCTAACAGGATGAGGTTTAATGTCACAGACGAAGAAAATTTGTTTCTTTGTTAGTTGTTAATGTAAAGTCTTTAAAACCACATTAAACGTTTTGAATGTTAGGCAGAAATGGGCAGAATAATGCTGGTAATTGTGATCTGTTGTGAAATCTTATTTTATAGTATTTTCTTAATGTCGATATTATTGGAACTCTTGCAGAAATGTGTGAGTAGTTTAAGAATATCTTGATTATCTATAACAATTGTTTTAGTGGAAAAATATCCTCTGCTGAACATAATAAGCGTTCCCTAAGTGTCATTACAACTGATCATCGCGCGATCATCGCCTACTATATCCGATAAGCATTAAAGAGGGACTCAATATCAACATTTATTGTCAGCATTATTCAATAATAACGATTCAGAATCAGAATAATATTTTTTTTAAATAAAAGCTTTTTGGATTTTTTTAAATAGATGTTAATAAAATACTTTACCAGGTTCTTAGTACCTATTTCAAAAATATTTTAACATATTTTTGGTACCTATTTTTACAAATTTAGCAAAATATTCCCGTTCCATCTACCAGCAAGTAAACGGTGGGTTAGTTAGCTAAAATTTTCCCGATGTAAGCTTAGGTTATGTGAACTTCAATGTTTGCTAGGGCTACGGGAATGATCGAAAGAGTTACGGTGCTCCTGGAACGCAAAGGGTAACTGAAGGGGCACGGATTGGTTATGGTCAGAAATCTCCCTCTGACTCTACTCAAAGCGGGAGAAATAATTTGACTAGAAATTAAAAATATCACGTGAACTTGTAGTGAATTGTCAGTCCATTTAATGGCACAGATTTATAACTCATTTACATGTATTTTTACTGGATTTTTTTTACAGAATATGACTTTTTTTGGGTTGAAATTATCCAACTACTTCTCCCATCCTAGGGCGGAGCGAAGGATACTCCAACTAGACGGGTCTTATGTCTGGTGGGTCGGGTAGATAATTTTTGTGCTGTTGTATCTATTCAAATCGCGCGGAAAACTTTAATTGCGCGATGCAGGATTCGTAGTTCCTATGTGAGGGCATAGATGTCGCTACACTACTAAGTTTAAGGTCATTAACTTTAACAAATGGCTGTCTGAATGTAAATAGCTGGGATATATTTAAGCGCCACCATTGTGGGTCATTATGGGGAGTTTTAAAGTTTGTAAGAAATAATAAAGACAGTTTCTTTTGGGGACATTAACCTACATACTTCCTTACTAGGTATCTCATTAGTGGGAGTGACCTTCAGACTAATGAGAATAAAATTGATTCAGAAGTTGAAGCTGTAGACTCTACGTGTAGAGGTTGAAAGGGCGCTTGTGCACTACACGGAATTTTACTGTCCGGCAGTCCGATTCCTTACAATTGTCAATGAAAGTTGATGTAAATCTGACTGCCGGACAGTAAAATTCCGTGTAGTGCACAAGCGCCCAAATCCATAATTTTGGTAGGAAATGCTATCCGTCAGTAGGTTATAGGAAAGCAAGTAAGGGCAAAAGGATAGATTTGTTTATCTTTAGTAGCTGTAACTGTAGATAGATAGCGTATTGCAAAACGGGCGTAGGTTTAAGATCATTAGGTTTAACAATCGATCGTCTGAATATCGAAGTCGCAGATGTACGTCACACTTGGGATACCTAGTATCTAACCATTTAGAACGCGTCCAAAGCCGCTGGCAGAACTAGGAAACTATAAACTTTACAGGATAGTCCTCAACGCAGTCGTAGTGAGCATAATTTTGTCCTAATACGACACAACTTAGTCGCACTAAGACAATCTGCTTGAAGTTTAAACTTTACGCCTACGTTTATACGATTATGAGCTTTAAACACGACTACAGAACTTCTGGAATACGCTGCTAGTTTTAATGGTAGACATAATATGAATCTGCTTAGCTTTTTCTCTACTTTATTGGGGACGGATTCCAGTCTTGACGTATACTGTTCAGTACCAGTATTTTACAAGGGGCAACTCCTTTTTCAAGCACTTACTATAGCGGCGACCTAGGAATATTAGTAAGGATACAAGTTAGACTAGTAATTATCCAGTCATAAGCTAGTCTAATGGAAGTCTAGCGAGAGAGCTCATTTTAGTTAGTATTCCAGCTTTTGCCTTTATTGGTCAGGGAATTTCAATTACAACTTAACTTTCCTTCTTAGTCTTACATTTCAACTGTTATCGCGCACTAACATAAGATTATGTAACGTAGTTTAAGTAATATATATTTTAAATGACGAAATTTGGTAGAAATTTATTTTCGTCGGATAAACAAGCAACAAAGTCATCCTACAAGGGTTCCGTTTTTATCGACCAAGGTAGGGAATCTTAAAAATGAAATAATATTAAAATTACACTTTCGATCTTTTCATTAGATTGCAAAGCGCCCTTAGTCCCCTTGCTTCCGTACGGTAACGGACAGCATGGAAACAGTAGACAGCAGTAGACCAACCAAAACATAATTATGTTCATTTATTAACTAAAGACCACGTACGAGAATCCTTTATCACACTCTAAAATAATCATAGGACAAGTCCCAAGAGTTGACGACACAAACCATTAAAATTTCACAAGGGACCTTCCACAAACATACTCTAATATGCTTGTATCTGAATATTAATGAACACGCAAATATATTCATCAGGCTTCTTGCCTTTCTCCAATTATATAGAGGTTAGCTTCCAGGCAGGCCTGATTACCAGATATGGTTGGATGGAAGACCTAATTTCAATTATTTTGATGTATGTGATGGAAATATGATTTAATATATACAACATGTAACATAATTGGGGGGTCATTGTACTCATCATTATGAACAACTTTTAGAATGGGACCAAACCTGAAATCGAAAATAAAAAATCAGCTGTTCCATACATTTTGATGAATTAAGCGAACATAACTGTAGGGAACAGCTGATTATTTTTTCTCGATTTCAGGTTTGGTCCCATAGTAAAAGTTGGAGAGCGTTTTCACATTATCCGATCCGATATCGGTGTCTGAGTACAATGATCCCGCAAGAGGATGTGCGTTAATTATGTTACATGTTGTATAATATTTAAATTGAATAATAATAATCTAGGTAATCTATCTAAGTAAAGGGAGAAACTGACTGAAACTACTGGGACCGGAAACGTGAAATTTTGCACAAGGTTTCATTTAATGACACAGGCGAGCACTAAGAGAGGAATTTCCAAAATTCATCCCCTAAGGGAAGCAAACAGGGTTCCAAAGTTTGTATGGAGAAATCTACTTTTATGCGGGTGAAGCCGCTGGCAGAAGCTAGTTTACAATACATATATACATAGGTAGGTATATATATATATATATATATTATGTACGAGTATATGAGAAACTTAATCATTCAAAAATATTTATGCTAAGCCACATAGATGGCGCTATCTCCACAATGGTTTCTCTCACTCTAGGGCGAAGTGGGAGGCCGTGTCTGAATTTTACAGTTTTTGCAGTTTCTCTACCACCAATCTAGGTTGATTGCTTGAGAATTCTTCTTTGTACCTTTGCGTTGCGTGAAGATTAAATAAATAAATGCTAGAGGTTTTCTTTCCAATGAATAATTTCATCCATCCAACATTAACGTATACGTAAGATATCCTTCTCAAGTTCTCAGATTTACAAAACTTCTAGCCTGAGACGGGTGTTCCTGATAAATGACAATTTATTCGCAAGACTCGGAGAACGGTCATTTATCGTCGGGATCCAACTGTATTAGACGAATGTATTCGTCCGTTTACAATCGATTTTAGAGTGTGAAGAGACGTTTGAAAGTCTGGATTGATGTATTTCAGGATCTGTCTTTTTTCTAGTTGTTAAAAGTTGTGTGTTATTGTATTTTTAATGTACTTAATTTATTTTTTACTTTTTCTACAACATTTTTTCTTTCGTTCAGCTAGTGTTTTAGTTAATATAATTAAGCCAATAATTGCCGTAACTACCTAGCGCTTCATGACAGCAAAATTGACGACACTATCAACAACTGTGTCACAAAAAACTAAGTTTATAATTTTAAGCCAAAATCAGTGTTTAAAGGAACCGTGTGTCTTAACATAAACATATAAAAATTAAGCATTTCAATACGTACAGTGTATTACCCGACCAAACACTCTCCTACACGTGTTAATTTATTTATTTATTGGTTCACCAACAATTGTTTAAACTGGTATTATGCTAAAGGTAACATGTAAAAAATTAAGCCCTCCTCCCATTTTGTTATTTTTGTTATGCCCGACGGGGCCCACAATGCTCCAAAACTGTTAACATTTGTATAATCTTATTTACCTACCGCCTAAGTTCACATTGTGGAATGCAAATAAACGTATTTAGTATTGAGTATTAAGTACAATGGCAGGCCTCTGTCACTCCATGTACTTGTGCGCTATAAGTGCCTACCGCCCAGTCGAGCGCTCTCGGTCCGCTAGCGGATCAAATTCAGTGCGGTTTTCGCAAGCGAAGCGCGCGCACGCCGTTCAATTTTAATAATGCTGTTCGTTCGTACGCGTATTACGATGCCGTGTGGTGCCTTGTTTGCTGTAGATGGGTGCAAATCAAGTAAAAGAAGGGATAAACACCTAACATTTTTCCATTTACCTGTCAATGACGAAAGAACGACGAAATTTGTAATAGAAATATTTTATAAACGATACAATTTTAAACTGTAACTACACGCATCAAAAGTGTCTAGGGATCAAGCATTTTTATGCGGATTTCTTGAGATTGAGATGTGGCTTTGTAATAAATTTATGATTTTATAAATTTATATGGATCCTTTTTGGTGCATTTCATAATTTGAATCAGGAACTGTGAATCAAATTCGAGTAAAAGATGAAAATCAGCTGTCAATATTTTCCCTATAAAAACATACAACGCATTGAAGACATTATTAGTGCTACTGTTTCCCTACTACTGATTAAAACCAACGTTATTATGGAGCGGCGACGTCATTTAAGCAGGGAAGAAATGCTCAGAGCCTTTTTTTTTAATTAATATCAATCAGGAGAAAAGTTATTGCAAAAATATATGTTGATCCCTAGACACTTTTGATGTGTGTATAAGTCAGAACATTCACAGTTCTCAATAACATAAACACAAAAAGTCATGGTAATTTAATTATATCGAAGAGGCAGCCCTACGATTGCTGCGGGATCGCGCGGTGCGAAGCAATCACGACTGTGCGCTTGAGCGTTTAGGCACATTTTAGCATGCAGTGGTTGCTGACGCGACGATGTAGGCTATTATAGCAGTAGGTATTGTAATTTTTCTACTGAGTGAAGTATCTGTTACGTAGTAACTATTTAGTAATCTGTGACCATGGTGTAACAATCACTTATAGGTAAACTCAGCATGCAAGAATAAGTTGTGTGTAAAAGAGAGAAGAAAGAAATAAAATAAAATTAATTAATACTCAGATACCCGCGAAACGAGACACAATAGTAAAACAATAACAGCGCGGTCTCATAGGACCAGTTGGGGATTTAAACGTTAAACTTAGCATTAGTATTATCGGCCATTCGGTGTTTCAATTATTCAGTGTGTTATCCACAACCGAATCTGTTAAGTATCTTCTAAAGTCGATTAAAATTTAACAGATTAGATCTGATGTGACGATTGTCATAAAATCGTCCCACATGATTCCAATACCCGACATTATTCACTACACGTAAAGTAAGCTTACCATCGAAATGCATCATTATTCTCAATTAACGAACAGACAGTATTAGCCGGCTGGCACACCGCCAGCCCTGCTCATATTCATGCCAACTCCATTATTTGAAACATCATTATACTACACAGTTTTTACTCTTTATCTACACTATTGAAATCTTTTTCCCGAAATGTTTGTTAATGTATTAGATCTCCAAAAAGGAGGGGCTTTTTGTGAAGGGAAAATATGAAATTATCATTATTTATTTATTGACGATCGTAATACGTACCTATTAACGAAATTGCAATCACTAAAATATAATAAAAAACAAGACAATCTTCTCAGTTCGTTTTAGCCTATCGAATCACCCTTTCATAAAATTTTAATTTAGCGGGCTATTTCTTAGAGCATTCCCCTTAAAAGTACTTAAATCTATTTTAATAATTAACTGAAATAAAGGTAGAAATATTGCGCACTCGTGGGCCACGTACGTCGATCTGGGCGCGTCGGTGTTCATACATTTTATATGGCAATTAGACCTGCATCGCTACGTTAGATCCACGCCACGCGACGTCGTTCTACGTTTGAGTTCGAGTGCTCGAAAAATACTCATCGCGTCATTTTCGCTTCACAGGATTTTTTCCTGTACTATTCATGCAATTTTGCATCTGACTGTACAAATCAGGCGTGGCCCACGTGTGCGTCGGTCTAATGTAGTTCCCGCTGAAAGGTCTGTGACACGAGATTTCCATTTCGAGGGTTCTGTTTTAGTCATGTCTATGTTAGCTGTCAATCTCTCCTAGACGGCTTGAGTTGGAGTTAAATTGTTTAAATGGAAATACCTGTAGTTCTATTGTTGGTAAAATTGATAATATTGGTCGGTTTCAATCAAAAGTTAGTTAAAAAACCAGGTGTCAATCTCTCCTTGACGGCTTGAGTTAGGCTCAAATTGTTTAAATGGAAATTACCTGTAGTTCTATTATTGGTAAAATCGATAATACTCGTCGGTTTCTATTAAAAGTTAGTTGAAAATCCCTTATTCAACTTATGACTTTTTGAACTGAACTATAATTGTCCTGGTCGGGCGAATTTTATTACCCTTCGTGCGCTTCGACGCGAGAAATAATATAGAGTATTAATGTAGCGTATATGGAATTTATACCTTCACACAACGCTCCATAGTGTTGAGTTCGTATATACATTAAAATTGTATATCGCTCGTATTAAAATTTCAAAGTATACCCGACTACAACATTTTTTTGGGGTATACTTTCAAGAAGGACACTTCATTTTGCTACACTATAATCTATACCCGTTTTATTAAGTGCCTTTCAATGAACTCAGAGACAGAAAAAGGGATATAGTTATTTTTATATGGCATGTATTTAAATCGATATCTGTATATTCCCTTTTTTCGAACGAAATATTACAAAGTTAAATAAAAAATACTGACACACAAATTATGCACGCTACACAAATCAAATTAAATATACTGTTTAATTTGCAGAACTGTTTTACCGAACGATAACAATTATTAAAATAGTATATCTAAAATTTTCTTTGTTCAACAAACATTCTAAAACATTTTTAAGGAAAACCATCACCTAATTTAATTTTAGGAACATATTCTAAAAAACAATTTGAGAAGTAGCGTTTGGTCACAGTTCTAACCTAACCTAACCTATTTCACCCACTGCAAAATTTTACAGTGCAAGTTAGTTTTTTTGATAAACAATTCATATTTTTAACCTAGTGTGCTGATAAATTATACAGATGTGCATTTAAAAATACTTATCCCTTGAACATATTGCTGAAATGAGGTTTAGCAGCCAGCGATAGCTGCGTTACGTTCGGGTATATTTTATATTAATCGCGCGCGGTTTTTCCAAATTGAAAATATACCCCAAGTCAACACGTCCTAAATGTTACGTAAAGGTAGGTTTTATAAGAAGAATTTTCGCATTCTGGATTTGAAAATATACCCGACGACAACACGGCCTGTGACGTCACAAGCGTTGAGTGAAGGTATAAATTCCATATACGCATTAATGTAACATATTGTACAAATGTGTGTAAATAAACGTGCAAATAGTGTACTACGTAATTTGAAATTCATTACAGGAGTGTCCACGTTTAGATTATTGACACCTCTACGGTCCGGACTAAGGGTTTCGCCTCGTCGTTTATACCGCATACATCGAAGAACTGGTACAATTTGCTTGCTACTTACTGTCTTCTCGCCGGATTATAATTTATGTGTCTTCAATGCTACATTGAATAGGTTCTTAATACTCGTAAGCTAGTGAACTTCACGATCATCGATTGACCATGAACTTACCATCAGGTGGGATGGTAGTCAAGGACTATTCTATTTTTTTTTTAAATAGAACTTATATATTTCTTACCTTTTCGCCGCTGTTATCAGGCAGCAACATGGAGCCATGACCAGACTTGCCGGGACAGATGACGTTCATATCTGTAACGAATCCAAATTGCTTGTTTAGATCCCGAGTCATCTTGCTCTTGTACCCTAACTTTGTACTGCACTGCAGGAAGGTTACAGAAGTGGTTATTCGGAACTGAATTCGGAAGCGGAGATGAGAATTAAAACTCTTGGGACTTTATACGTCAGATACTGATGAAATCGTGAGTAACGGCTAGCACTTATCAACTTTTTGTCAAGCCGGAATTCACGATAGACCATGCGAACGAAAAATTTAATTTTACATAGGAACTAACCTATCTGGATGGTCATCAACTGACGTCGCAAACTTAATTTAAATCGATCACTGTTACAGGTAGTCAGACACCAGAAAGTCTATCCAAACAATATCGTGTCACCTGGTAACTGGGTTTTAGACGACTGAATTTTACATGGAGAATAATTACTCGCTCCTCTCACTCGTTAAGAAAGAAAAACGGTTTATTTATACGGAAAGACGAATACAAAAATGAAAAACAATAAAAATTGTAAAATAAAGGAAAAAAAATGCGTCAAATCCGCGCAAAACGGTCGAACGCTCAGCAAAATGCCATGCATAAAGCGACGAGGGCACAGCGCTGGTTTTCAGCATGGTCCGGTTAGACTGGATGTACCTACAACTAGTTGGGCTAGGGCAATGATGACTATTCAGATAGGTTAGTTTCTCTTTATGGTGGTAATAATACGCAGATGTAGAATAAATCTGAAAGTAATTACGAGTAGTTATTACATAAATCATTTTATCAGCACCTGGGCTGGGCACGCAAGCTGACAGACCACAAGACAAGGGTCGAAATGTAATTAGGGGAGGATTACCTTGTCCTTTAACATTATAATCTTTGCGTCCAATTCAAGGGCTATTTTATCAAATGTGGTATCGCTATGTGGGATAAGTGGAATTGCCTTGCCAAATTTAGTTTTCATATCCACTCACTTTTAGTACACGCTAATAATGATTCTCTCAAATACTAAACCATTCGTCTCACCGTCTCAGTTATCCTTTATAAATGTTTGACAGCAGTTACAATTCATTTTCGGAAACTAATAATTGTAATAGTATTAAATAGTTAAAAAGCATGTAGCATAACCAGTTCTAAAATGTTCCCACTCTGCTGTGACTCAGTCTTCGTAGTAGATTATAGCCCATTTTCTCTAGGAGGAAGGATCCATATTCTACCACGTGGGCCCAGAGCGGATTGGTAGATGTCACATATCTTCGAATGTTTAATTCTAGGATATGCTGCTTCTTCATGATGGTCATTTATCGTTTAGTAGGGGATAGAAATGGGGCTTCCCCGTATGTGTTTTGTGCCATTATAACTTCTTCTTATGTTGTTTTTCCCAATTATATTCTTCAATTATATTTTTCTTAAATGTGCAGGGTCGCTGCGAAGTGTATCCATGAGGACAGGTTAGGCAGATGCAAGCAACTGTTCATTGCAATGTTTATTTTCTTAATAATTAATTGTACTAATAGTATGATTTGTACATGTAATTAATTATTAACTTAGATTACTTAGTTACTAGAATATTAACGCTTTGCTTGCAAAATGTGACATGTTATTGCACCGACGACTGTCTTAATGGGGAATTGAATTAGTTATTTATTTAATTTGAATGTATCACATGAAATATTAATAAAAGTAATAATATATTGTGCAATATTGTATAGCATAAAAAAAACCGGCCAAGAGCGTGTCTGGCCACGCTCAGTGTAGGGTTCCGTAGTTTCCCGTCCGTCACAATAAGTGTCCCCAACTTTTCAAAAACTGTTCGTCCCATCAAGTTCAAAATAATTTTCCTAGAAAGTTTTTATAAAGCTCTACTTTCCAGATTTTTTTCATATTTTCTAAACTTATGGTTCAAAAGTTAGAGGAAAAAAGTTAGAGGGGGACATATTGTTTTTTACTTTTGGAACGATTATTTCCGAAATTATTGATATTATCAAAAAATGATCTTAGTAAACCCCCATTCATTTTTGAATACCTATCCAATAATATATCACACGTCAGGGTTGAACTATGACACCCTGTCCTACCATTGGGCATCATGTTAACGTTACCGTTAGCTCGGTTATGCATTCGGTCCAACTGAAAGCTGTAGAAAAGCTGCTCTTTAGAAAAAGTTGAGTGCGCAAAATATGAGGACAGCATTCTGTGCATACTTTTGAATTCAGAAAAGTATGTAGATTGCCATTCTGGATATTTTTAGGAAATTTATCTGTCCATTTCTTTATACTCCAACATCGTTAGGAGTAAAATTATATTTTGCATATTCAACTTCCTTGAGCGCCTGCATTAAAAATAACGGATAAAAAACTTACGCCAAATATCTCTCTCTCCATTGTAGAGCAGGAACTCTTGAGTGGGACTGGCCAGGCCCTCATCCAGCGCAAACCCCACGTTCAGGGCTTTGAAGGCGTCAGTCTTCACGAACTCCGCCATCCCTGTTCTTCCACCTATCTCCTCGTCTGATGATGAAATTTGAAAGTTTAGAGACCCTTACTTTTAGTACGCCTATCAAGGTCAGGTAGAGGTTACTTAGGCTGCGTATTTTAGGGCAAAGATGAAAATAATATTATCATGGCGGATTTAATTTAAGTCTACTGTTCACGGACGCATAAAATGACGAATATGCGTCTATGAAGCTACTCGTCTGTGGACAGAAAGCCTAAATTATACAATCATCATCATCATCTAAGCCGAAAGATGTCTATTGCTGGACAGAGGCCTCCAAGAGCCGTTACAACGATTGGTCCTGTGCGTCTCGCATCCATCGGATTCCGGTGACCCTCGGGAATTGTGCAATACCCGAACTAAATTATTATTATTTCAGGTTTTGGTTGCTCAGATTGCAATTGGATTTTCCACAATTCTCTCCTGAAGGGGATGAAACTGGAGTTCAAAGTTTACATGGAGAAAACCTACGTTTCCGGGGATGAAATGGTACATTAAAGCGGGCGAAGTCGTTGAAAGAAGCTAGTGTTTTCTAAAAATAGATTTTGAAGTCGTAGTCTTAGCTTAGTATGCTATCCTACCTTTTAAATTTTTTATCGACACGTTAAGAAGGAACAATAAGATTGTCATTCAAACATGTCTACAATGTGATGCTATTCCTTCAAAATCATGATCTTTAATTACTCAGATACCCGCGAAACGAGACACAATAGTAAAACAATAACAGCGCGGTCTCATAGGACCGGTTGGGGATTTAAACGTTAAGTCAATAGTGAATAGGTTACTTCTGGGCAAGCGTGCTTCATCTTCGACCATATCATCGCTTACTATCAGGTGAGATAGTAGTCAAACGCGAGTCTATAAATAATAGTAAAAAAAACTATTTCCTTCATTATTTTACAGCAGCTACACAACTAAAAGTGCATCAGCAACATCATTGGGCTAATAAGGGCGCTCGATAGATCGCTAACTCACTACTTCTGCCTGGAGAGACTGTAGACCTAGATACGACACGAGATACGACCTCTTGCTTGTCTTATTAAGAACCGCCAAAGGGAACAAGGTTTGTTTTGATGTAGATAAACAGATAAACATACTTATTAATAAAAATTTCATTTACACGTCACAATATCTTAGGTTGATGATAGCTAGGGCTGTGGGAACGTTTGATGACGACTGTTTTGGCCTTAGAATGCAAAGAGCAAGGACTCAGGCGAGTTTTAGTTATCGTCTGTTTTTTAAACCCTGAGACTAAAATTACATTTCCACAGAAAAGAACTGGCATCATTCCTATAGTATATTTGACATTACTTGTGTTAATTTAGTCTCAGGGTATAAAAAACAAACGATAGTAAAAATCTGACTAGCACGCCCTTTTGCTTCCACCCTAAAGCATTAGAAGCCATTTAATGACTTCCCTCCTCAAAAAAATAAAATAAAACTGTCTAAAGTAAAAGCCAGCCCTTGGGTCATGCGAAGTGTCAACTAGGCGCTTTGAAAGATCTTTATACAATTTGTGAGCACTCGGACCCCACGAACCAAGAGTTTCAACCCCAAACGGTTCGAAAATATAACTTCCCACAAGGTTATTATATTTCCGCCGCTTAAGGTTCTCCGCAGCCGCAGCGGCGGAACCAGCACAACACGACGAGCTTGGAAGATGGGATGGCGCAAGAGTATCGACACAAGTAGCATCCCATACTAAAGGCCTACCCATCTTCCAAGGGAATAACGACATACCGTCCGGTCTCTTGCCATCGTCGCGTGCCAGGCCATGAGGTTCTAATACAGCTGGAACGCCGACGGTGACAAGAGCGCGTCGGATTATGTCGTTGATATTCGCGTGCCGTGCTATGCGACCCGCACTTCGGCTGCATGATAGACCGTGGTGTCCGAGGCTGTTGACAACTTCGCCACAGTGGCAGCGATGAGGAGAACAACAGGGAGCCCCTAGACGTAGGGAAGCAGCGAGACGGAAAGTGGTATCATCAACTGGGCACATTACCAGTCGACAGCGATGTGGAGGAGTTTTTTGACGCCATATTTTAGTTTGTTTTAATTAGTTTAGGGTTAGTTTTTATTAAGCTGTCTTATTTAAAGTAAATAAAATAAATACTGTTGCAACTATCTGGCGGCAACTGTGTACTGTCAACCTGTACGAACCCCCAACTAGGCTAGAAATATAATCTCCTAAATTATAGGGGAAATGGTTATAGAAATGAAACCAACTGGTTATAGAAATGTATCCAAGCATATAATTGAAATACAATTCTAATAAATTATTGACCAAATTCACGATCGGATAAAAATAAAATACAGTAGAAACAATCCTTCTTCTAATTATAGAATTAACAAATAGCGAAGAATTTAAGGATATCAAACAATATTTTCGAAGTTACAAAAAGGCTTTCTGTAAAACTTTGCGCTTGACTGAATAAAAGACAATTTAGAATTGTAATAGAAAATTTAGAAATAAACGACGCCAATTTTCCTTTCAAATCTAGTTTTATTTTCAATCAAAGTAACTCTTTTCAAAATAGTTTTTTATTGAGCTATCATTTTTATCAATCATCAAACCATAATTTTACCTTCAAAGTACCCGTTAAACTCACTACAACCATTGACCTACAAGCATCTCAATCTGTTTATTTCATTCTATTGATCTGGGTAATCATCTTGCATTAAATGGACATTCCTCGCGAAATCGAATCAGGAATGAAGGATATCTTCATTCCACGGGAGATTCAAAGTTACTGACATAGCCCGGACGGTGGCTAGGGCACATTCCCTGCAGAATAGATGTTCAGTTAGGCCGAAATGTTCAGGAGTGGTGACCGCGTACTGGATGATGCAGCGTTGAAAGGACCTCCACAATGTGGACCGATGACCTGATGAGAGCCAAGGGAATCTAAGGAATGCGATACTCAAAGGACAAGTCGTTGTGGCGACACTTAGAATATAATATGTCCAGCTGTGAACAGCTTTCTGCTGAAATGATAATAAAATTGACCTGGTACAAAAGAAAGATGCAGAGTCCTCTTCAGCCGGAGGCCTTTGGCCTTGATCCTCTTCACAGCCTCGAGGTACTGCACGGCTACCGACTTCATGTCCTGAACTCCTCGTCCGTAGATGACGCCGTCTTTCAAATGAGCTTCGAAGGGGGGATGGGTCCAGCTTTTCTGGAGACAGAAGAACATGATTAGTTTTAATAAATCGGGTACTAGATTAGTGCTAAATCAGTAAATGGTACTTATAATGTTTATAGTTCGTCTAATGAAAGCGCGACCTGAGAAAAAAGGTTAAATCCAAAAATGTTGTATGTGGAATTCCTAACTAATAGGAGAATTATGTCTTGACACTACACAATTTTTTTTATTTCCTACAATTATTGCAGTTGAATAATGTTGCCAATTAAATTTAACCAAAACTTCAGGTCGCGCTTTCATTAGACGCACTCTATTTGCAAATAGGTTATGGTAGACCGATGACCTGGTGAAAGTCGCGGGAATGCGATGGATGCGTTCGATTCCGATTAACAAATAATTTAAGCGTACAGACTTTTAGTTTTTAAATAAGAATAGAAGAATAAAAAAAACACAACAGGTAGGTTAAAACAATAGGTAAATAAATAACACGTAATTCAATTTGAATAAATAAAATAAGTTGCTTTTAGTAATAAAATACATAAAGGGTGTAAGGGACAGCCCCCCGCAAACTTTAAAGACTTGCTCAGTAGACGAATCTGGACATGGAGGATGTTAGGAAACAAAAAAAAAATTCAGTCTCACCATACAAAATTATAAATTTTATCGGACAGTTTGTGAATTTTTTTTCGTTTCATGAAAAAATAATTGTAGTAGGATGTTCAGATTTGTCTACTGAGCAAGCCCTTAAAGTTTGTGGAAGGCTATCCCTTTCATCCTGTATATACGCTAAAATAAAAAACCAAATCAATCTTCTATCGTAAGTATTAGTCTTGTGTCAGGCATTTGCCTGTATTTCTAGTGTCCGTTTTAGCTCGTAACCAGCAGAGCTTCTAACCACTATCGATAGTTAACTGCAGACGAGTAATTAGGTTTTTCTGTTAGAGAGAACTTGATTTATTGGTAGGTACTGGGACTGAATGTGAGATGTAATGGCTAGACTCGCTCGTGGTCACACGGCAATTACACGGTAATTTAATTGCTGTGGTGATAAGCTCTGAATTATAGAGACATTTGTGCCGCCACATAGGAACTAAACTGCAAAATCCTGCATCGAGTTCTCCACATCAATTATCGCGCAGTTGCCCGGATCAGACGTAACATCCGTCTGATTGTAAGATCCTCCCTTTTCAATGGTGGTCTACGTATGGTCGGACTTTACACTAATTATATATATATATATCTAACTATTTGTATTAATTTTTTTGTGTGGGGGATTGATTATGTGTAGACATCATCTTCTTGCCATTGTCCTAATTTACACGGGGTCTGCGCAATATGTTTTTATCTTCAATTCTGTCTGCCATCCTTCACGCTATCACTAACTCCTTTTTCTTTTCATATCACTTCTCACACAATCTATCCATTCCTTCTTTGGCCTCCCACTCACTCGCTCTTTTAGATTACCTACTCTAATAATACAATTATTTAAAGATATTAAATTAAATAAAACTTTTAAAGTAAAACAAATTAACTTTCTACACGACGTTTTTCTGTTTAATGATTACATTATTATTAAATACTGGTATTCAGCTAAATCCGGCTTGACTGGAAGCCGACCCCAATACAGTTGGGAAAAGGCTAGGTAGGTAGATGTCCTTCTGTTTAATGATTCTTTTTCTGTTGATGGGAATCCATCGGGCTTGTGTATAAAACCGAACCGAAACAAATCAGAACCTTCAAATTATTCACTGTGCAAATATTCGTAAAATTCAATGATGCTCATTTGCCGGGTGGTTGGCATCGCAGACAAAATCGGAATGACAGTCGCCGCCTATACTTTAAATAGGTCAAAGGCTGCTTTTCAATTACACTGTAATAGTACATTATGATACAAGTGTGTAATGTGGGTCATTATCGTCGCGGTGGTATTAAGACCCGAGCCATGGCGAGGGTCTTAAGAGAGCCAAGAACGATAATGACTAATTACTCTCGTGTATCCTACGACGTTTTTCGACACACTTGTGAAGAAAATAAATTAAAAATCAACCTTACTTAGTAGGTACGGTATATGAAAAGTTTATTTAAAGAAACAGTTCGTAAATGTGAAGTCAGTAAAGTTATAATTAACTATTTTGACAGTATAGTGGTCCCATGACATAGATTTTCTACTTGAAGGCGTACAGCCCAAATTATTTTCCTCATAAATAGTTGTTGTAGACATTTTTGTAAAATCTGTATTTTATTTTTAAATATGGCGGCTAAAAAATTGACGTTTCTTAAACGCGCGCATGCGCAAAAAATGGCGGCCATAGACTAGCTATTCTAGCTCTTGGTTTAGAAAAAATATGAATCAGATTGCATATAAACAGAAAATACAAATTTGATGAAAGATTTATTTAATTAAATATGTAAAATTTTAAACAATTTATTTAATTACTCAGATACCCGCGAAAAGAGACACAATAGTAAAACAATAACAGCGCGGTCTCATAGGACCGGTTGGGGATTCAAACGTTAAACACGAAATTGCATGAAATAAGTAAGTAAAACACTAATTTATGCTATTGAACGCAATAACAAATTTTATTCTTTTTTGTCTTAAAACTTGTTTTGACAAAAAAGAGGTTAAACAAAAAGGTTCTAACTACATTACCGCACATGTGCATAATAGTAATCAAAATGTCACAGTTTGGTAACGAGCCCCTTTATATACCTAAGTGCAGTGCAATAACAGCCACTTTATGAGCAAGTGTGTCGAAAATTTTATTATGTTTATGTAGGTATCACCACTAATTATTATTTTATTTCTACTCTTGTCGAATGTTATTTTGGACATCGATGCAACACATTTTCTTCTGTTCTGTCCTGTCACAGGATACGCTACCACTGATTCGCTTTTAATTTCACTCAGTAGGTAAGTAATTGAAGGGCCCACTTCTCAACCTAGATAAGTAGGTATGGTAGTTTTAAGTATCGACGTCCAAGTTGAAAAACAGGAGAAAAATCTTCAAAACACTTCTCCCGCTCTAAGTAGACCAAGAGGGCGTTTCAGATATTTGTAGAATAAAACCTGTGTTCTTCCAGTAACGTTTTGCAGGACCACGGTAACTGTTTTTATTTGTTTTACCCGACTAGACAGATAATAATCTAGTTTAAAAATAAAAATGAAACCTTGCTCAATATCAAGGTTTTTTTTACATTGTTTTTTTATAGTTTCATTTTTTAAATATAAAAGAACAAAATGTATTGTACTTTTATATTTTTCCGCAACTAAAACTAGCGAATAATCCGAATACGTAACCCATAACATCTGTACCTAGTATAAAAAATAGACCGGTTCTCCCCAAGATAATAGTTTGGATCTGACGCAGAATGTCCCATTCGCAAAAGGTCACACTGAAAAAAAAAGTCCTATTCGCGAAACGTCCTATTCGTAGAAGGTCCCATTCGCAGAATGTCCTATTCGCAAAAGGTCCCATTCGCAGAATGTCCTATTCGCAGATGGTCCCATTCGCAGAACGTCCCATTTGGAAACACCAGTCATAATATTAATGTTATTGACTAGTTATATCTATCTGTTAAAGACAGCATTGATACAGTACGGCCGTTATAAATTGGCGAGTCTGAAAATAGGCTCTGCGAATTTTAGCGTTTGAAAACTCGTACAAAAATAAAAAATTTAAAAAATAAATGCCAATAACAGTTTTTAACAGCAATATAACAACTGCATACAGTCAAACGGGGTGAATAGGAACGCAGGGGTTTTTTTTTCTGGTAGGGGAATCATCAGAATTACTTCTCCCGCTCTTGGGCGAAGCGGGAGGGCGTGTCAGACTCTTACTGAGAGGTCGCCGCCTCCGATAGCCTCCACCTCTACCGTGTGCTCCACCGTGTCCTCCGGGCGGTCCACACAGTGGCGACACCCGGGCGTCCTCTCCTACTTGATCCGATGCAGGAACCTCCCGAACTTACCGTGTCCGGTGAGGACCTGCGTCATACGGAACGAGAGGACGCCGTGACCTCTTTCCAACGACTCCTCAAAGAGGGGGGGACTTACTTAAATGATATGAATAAAAAAAATTAAAGATAGATATAACTAGTCAATAACATTAATATTATGACTGGTGTTTCCAAATGGGACGTTCTGCGAATGGGACCATCTGCGAATAGGACATTCTGCGAATGGGACCTTTTGCGAATAGGACATTCTGCGAATGGGACCTTCTACGAATAGGACGTTTCGCGAATAGGACTTTTTTTTTCAGTGTGACCTTTTGCGAATGGGACATTCTGCGTCAGATCCAATAGTTTTTGTCAATAGGAACAATGTTTCCCATTTGTAAAACTGTTAACACGAACTGCCGAGAGAGTGATATTAGAATATTTCGCTCACGTCTCACAAGTTTGGAAACACACATTATAGAAACGTCAGCTAGGAGAATCTTGTTCATACTACGATATTGAACGTGGGCACACTTTAAAGTGAATCGATGATATTATATCGTCTTTAATTTTAGGGCTTCGTGACTCAGTCGGAAAAAACGGAACCCTAATAGGATCACTATTATCTATCTGTCCTTTTTCTCAGAAGATATTAACCTATCAATACCCGCGAAACGAGACACAATAGTAAAACAATAACAGCGCGGTCCTATGAGACCGGTCGGGGATTCATGAATTAAGTGTTTACTTTAATAATAATTAGCTGTAAGTTTTCCTAAAAGTAATAAAATAAATAATAAAATTTTGACTAAATTAATTTTTTGTGGAGGCTTACTATAATTACATTAGGAAACATTCAGACTTGAAACCATATAATATTCCCACTTTCCCAGCTAGAATGAAACACAGCGTTGCCGTTCAACTAATGGGTCGTACAATGGTCAGATGGGCCGGCAAGGATCAAGCCAGATGGATGGTGCGTTGTTTTTTAGAGCAAGATTGACGGGAGCAACTATAGCGGATACCTGCCAGGACTGTTCGAAAGAGTTACCGTAGCCCTCGCAAAGGGCCTCTAAAGGAATAAGTACTGCAGGTTTCAAAATTTGGCGAATCCAGTGTTTTTCCAATATCTGTTGGCGTTCACCAAGGTTCGGCTCTAAGCCCGTTCTTGTTTAACGTTGTGCTTGATGTAGTTACGGCAAACATCCAAGACCAGCCTCCATGGCTAATGATGTATGCCGATGACATCGCCCTCGTTAACCAGAACAAAGCCCATCTTGAGCGCAAGGTCAACATTTGGAAGGACACGCTGGAAAACGGCGGTCTGAGACTAAATGTGGCGAAGACCGAGTACATGTCCTGTGGCGGCACGGATTCAAACACTATCCGAATAGGTTCGGATCTGGTAACAAAGACCGATAAGTTCCGGTACCTTGGATCCGTGCTGCACGAGTCTGGCAACGTGGATGACGATGTCCAAGCACGTATAGGCGCGGCTTGGGCAAAATGGCGCGAGGTAACGGGCGTTTTATGTGACCGTAGAATGCCCCCGAGGCTCAAAGGGCAGATATATAAATGCATCATTCGGCCGGTCCTCCTGTACGGTGGCGAGTGTTGGCCGGCATTAAGCAGACACACTCAGGAGCTTCGCGTCACGGAAATGAAGATGCTGAGGTGGATGTGTGGCGTAACGCGATTCGATCGCGTGCGCAACTCATTCATCCGAGGTAGTCTTGGTGTCCGTGACGTGGGGGAAAAACTGCAAGAGTGTCGTCTGCGATGGTATGGCCACATCATGCGTCGCCCTAGGGAGTACGTCGGCCGGAGATGCATGGATATGGCTGTTCTTGGGGCTAGGTCCCGTGGTCGCCCTCGCAAGCGCTGGCTGGACGTCGTCAAGTCCGACATGAGAGCCAATGGCCTTACTGGGAAGGATATTGAAGATCGGGCAAAGTGGAGTAAGCTTAGCAGGAAGGCGGACCCTGGTAACGGCCGGGAATAACGCCAGGCAGAAGAAGAAGAAGACTGCAGGTTTCAAAAAAGCTTAAAGGAAACAAGCAACCATGGCTAGAAACTATATAGCATAGAGATTTTTATTTTTTTATTGGATAGATAGATATAATAGATTTATTAGTAGGATAATTATCTTTACGAATTGTAGCTTATACGTTATTCTGATAAGTATAATTATTACTATCATATATTATTGAGAAGTTTCGTCTAAATTCATTCAGTAGTTTTTACGTGAAAGAGTAACAAACATTATAATATTAGTAGGATTCAGGTGGTAAAGTCAACTGCATATTTGTTACAAAGTTGGCCTCGTATTATATATAAACTCCATAGTACACTTGTCCAGTTTAAGGCCTCTCTTACCACAAACGTGCACAGACTAGAATCAGCAATGAGCAATAAAAACTCACTAGGTTAGAAAAACCTCGGCTTACTTGAAACTTTCGAAACTAGGTCACATTAAATTAAATTTCAAACTGTGCTGGTAAGTTCAGTGTCTGGAACGGCTGAATCTTTCAGGAAGTACATTCGTTAAGAATTTATCCTGTAGCGGATCGGAAAGCGTCGAAGATAGGCGCAGGTGGCTAGTAGGCAAGCATTTTAGTGACTTATACAGAACATTTTAAGGCTATTGAATGGTGTGTCAATTTTAGATTGTACCTTTTATAAGACTTGTCAAGCTAACATACGAATATACTATTATTATTACTATAATATTGTAAATGCTTTATAGTGCTTAATGCTTTAGAGTTTGTTTATTTGTTTGAATTCACTAGTCTCACAGAATTTTAAAATTATATTGGTTTTAAGTTCTGCGACCAATACAAGCGGAGCATTAACTAAAGAAGCGGAAACCGCAGGAATTAGCTATTCTAATTATATTCATGTTGTTGCCGAATTCTAATTTGACGTGGAGTTAATGTAGTAAGTTTTTGGTGGAGCGAGTCAGACTTTTACTGACTAAAACCATACTTATGTTCCTTCAGTTACCCTGCGTTCTTGGACCACAGGTTTCCCTTTCAGAAGTCGACCCATGGCCAAGGCTTTGACTCTGCTGGGCCATTACAGTTTTCCAGACATCTGTTTAGGGCGCGCTTGGAACACCATGCGCCTTCAATGTCTCGGGCTCAGACCGGCCCCTTAGCAGACAGCCGGACGGCGAGCTTCCCATAGCTCGTTGAACTCACCTCAAACACTGGCACCACGTCCATGTGAGAGTTGAGCAGCACACTGGGCAGGGTCGGCTGCAGCCCTTCCCAGGTCATCACCAAGACTGGCTTCTTCGGCAGGGGCTCGGTCACTTGTACGGGGAGCCCCATCTCTGCGGCCTGGCCGCGGTGATATGCGATGCACTCATCTGGAATTCAAAACAATATATCGTTACATTTATAAACTTGAAAGAATTAAAAAAAAATGTTTGTCTAATTCAATTTTAACAGTGCCGCGGCATGTACAAAAAACCCCAAACGGCAAATATAACAACCTCACCAGGAATTATATTTTTGAGCCGTTTAGGGTTGAAACATAAGGGCTGTGGGGTCTGAGTGCTCTTTGAGGTGTTGGTTAGAAAGTCGACTCTTCACGTGACCAGAGGACTAGGCTTTTTTTGTCCAACAAATCAGCATTGCCATTCTATTTGGTAATGCCAGCGTTCGGGGCACTGTCTCTGTTGGCAGCAATGTGGATGATTTGTTTTATGCTCAGTGAATTCCTTTTTTTGTTCAAGTTGTTTGTAAGTATAGTGTTAAGTTGTGTTTAAAAGTGTTAGGTAAGTACCTATTTATAAGAGCGTAAATTATATAAATTCTTAATAAACAAATAAAATGTTAAACTCTTATGTTTGAAGGAACGCTCGTTAAACAATCACTTCATTGACAGCATGAGACAGAAAAACATGAGTGGTTTTGCTGACAAAGCTACAACATATTATATAAACCTAATACGTATCTTATGTACGTTTACTATTATTTACTTTTTAACTAATAACTTTTATAATATTAATGTTATCAACTAATTAATATTGAATGCCTTAGCCATTGTCTAGCGTTAACAAGGGTGTTAAAGAGAGAATGAAATTGCTGTTAAAACTAAGAAGTAACTTAACTATTTCTAGCCTCAATAGTAGTTGGCTCCAACATCAATGTTATCGAGAACTTTGATATTATTTGTTTGAACATTAAGTGGACCTAACCGAGTTTGTGTTTGGGTACGACTAACTTTTAGTTATTCAAACTAGTGCCTATTATAAAATTAATGACCTAGGCGCCAAATTACAGATAGAGAACTAACTAGATTATTATTTTTGCTATATTATCTGGCCTAGCTAAGAAGTCCCAAGTTTAATGAAACCTAAAAAAAATATTTAAATAAAGACATTTGAGATATTGAGGATTATATTATTCTCAGTAACAGAAGTATTTCAACGCAAAAGTGTCGAAAAATCATTGTACCTAAATATCAGTGGCAGAGATTTAGAGATCTCTCACATATCCAGAGCCCACTAAACCAGGTATCACAGTACTACAAAACGAACCTATATAATTCATAAAAACACGGCGCAATGCCTCAAACATGGAGAAACAAATTAAATTATCTTTTTACTGCAACACACGGAACATGAATACCTCTGCAGAGGCGGCGCGGCGGTCTAAAAACAACTCGCGAGCGCTATTCCGACCTCGTAAGTCAAAAAGCGGTATCTCAATTTTTTCGAAAATTCGTTTTTTTTTACATTGAATGTAAATTGTAGATCTTTGGCAGTCGATACGGATAGCCAGAAGCCAGTAAATCTGACTCCAGTCTTGTCATGAAGTACCGTGTTACCCCAGTTAATGGGTTGTGGAGGTCTGGTAGGCAACCGCTCCTCGAAAAATACTGGTATTCAGCTAAATCCGGCTTGACTGGAAGCCGACCCCAATATAGTTGGGAAAAGGCTAGGTATTTTTACATTGAAATGCTCCAAAAATCTCTCGACATCACATCACAAGGGATACTGGAAAACCCCATATCTTTATTGGAACATTGAAAAAGAAAACTATCTAAAGGTAGTAATATTATAAATGTGAAAGTAGCTCTATTTGTTTGTTACATCTTCACGCCTAAGCCACTTGTCAGTAAACTGTAGGGACCCAGCAGGATGAAAGTTCATGTTTGGACTTAAAAAAATAAAAGAGTGAGTCTTAGTCAGTAATAAAAGAGCGGGAAATGACTTCTCCCGCTCTTTTTTAAAGCATCTATCTATATCATAATAGCAAGCGGACACCGCAGGCTTTTATTTAGTCACAAAGATGACCGCAATGGTTTTAACAAAACAATTTTTTTACCGCTACCTGAGTTACCGCTCTTTGGCTTATGGGGGCAGTATTGTATACTGTGCCGTAATGCCTCCGCCGCTGGTCTGTCCTCGCCTTTTGACGTGGCTTTGAGTACACACTACACCAACATACCCCGCACAATACTTACAGAGTATTTGTACTAAATAAAAGCGATATTGGGGCAATATGAGATTGGAGTTTGCTAAATTAAAATCGTGTTGAGATTGTTTTGGTAAAGGTTATTTTGGGTACGATATTAAAATGCTAATTGGTTGGAAAATATTTGGAAAAATAAAACAGAAATCTAGGGAAATTTTCTTTTTAGTTTTAAACTAAGTAGTTTTTGCCAGACTGCCCGCATGAAGGTAAAATAGTAACAAATTAGCATTCTACTGGAGTTTTTTTTAAATCGGTATTTTTCTTTTAAGAGTATTTGTTAAAGGGGGAAGCGTCAGGGTAGCCAGCGAAATTCAAATTTTCTAACGTTTTTTGCAATTTGCAAGCCAGTGGTAGGTTGTATGAGGTTAAAAATCCTTAAGCGACTGTAAAACGTAACTAGTTACATAATTATAACCATAAAAATCATCAATACAAGCCTCCAAGCTTGCTTAAGTCTAGGAACGTTTTTGACCCAGAAAAAACGTTCCTGCAACTGAAAAATCTAAAAAAATATATGATGTAGACTTCTATGCAAAATTCCACCGAAAATTAGTTTGAACGAGACTAGATCTCTTAGTAGTTTTTTTTTGTAATAATTCTTAAATCGTAACCGTATTCAGTTGGTACGGAACCCTCGGTGCGCGAGTCCGACTCGCTCTTGCCCAGTTTTTCTTTGATAATAATTTATATGGCAGAATAACAAATAGTTGCGGGTCAGGTATTATACCTATATTATTATTTTATTATGTATAGGCTCGCGTTTGCTCACTATTTCGCCTGATAGTGAGCGATGATGTGGCCGACGATGATACTTAATAGATTAGCTTAATTAGCGGACGTCTTTCGGCTGAAATGATGATGAATAGATTAAATTATTAATAGTTTCAAATTTAAGTGAAGCAGTTATGGACATAAGCAGCCGTACTATTTATTTATAGTAAATTTTATTACAATTTCTGAACATTTCAAATAGTTATTCAATTTGAATTGTTATGCTGCTTTGTGTTTTTATAAGCCTAGGTTGAAATAAGCTTTTAATTCTTAATTAAGGACTTAAACAGACAGAACGGTGGCCATTAATCACGGGCAGTATAAAATGGTACCGTTGGCCGCATAATGACATTTGTGGAAAAATTAAAACGTTTTCCTGCACAAATTAACATTTCGCTGTACTAATTTAATTTATTGCAAAATTATTATATAGCTGAAGAGTTTATTTGAACGCGCTAAACTCAGGAACTAGGTTCGAATTAAAAAAATAATAATATTAAATAGCCCATTAAGGCTATGGGCTATACAGCATCGCGCTGCGACTAATAGGACTAGAGCAGTGACCAAAGACGCGTGTGAAGACGAATAGGGACAGCTAGATTAAGGGCCCATTTCACCACCTATGATTAAGTTTCGAGTATCTTACTTGGCAGATAATTTCATACAAAATCTGTCACATTTTTGAATTTATTCAGTGAGTAGTGCCTACTCGGACATTGTGAAATAGGCCCTAAGTATAATAGGTAGACTCAGTAGTAACCTGCAGTTTTTGCAATTTGCGATCCTATTGTACACCAAATAACTTATTTTAAACATTTTAAACTATCGCTTTCTTTTACTAATCGCTAAAACTAGAAAGAGTCATGATTTTACTCATGTGAAATTAGTCAGAAATTCAGAATATCGTTTGCAATAAGACATTAACATTAAAATATTGACTAAGCATGTAAAATACTTATAAAAACAGTTCGGTACTCGATATAGAAAAACTGCTATTCTACATGATCTATTCTACAAGATCTACTTACAAAACTTTGGTAAGCCTATAGAATAATGACAAACTATTCAATTTCCAAAGCAGGTAAGGCCGGGCCTTAACAAATGGACCCTAGTACCTATCGTAAAGATGCCCTACCTCGACCATCACATATTACATACAAGTCATATCTATAAGAGAAGCTAGTCATTACACCTGTAAGAGCTGTGGGAATATTCGAAAGAGTTACCGCGGTCCTGGCGCGTAAATAGCCCTGACTAAAGCCTCGTATTCATGGTAAACATTTCTTTAACAACAGTTGATCAACGTTGTTGATGAACGGCAAGAATGTTGCTGGAAACTTTGTTTAAATCAGTATGGGTTGTCCACACGGCAGTCCGCTCATCGAGCGAGAGCTTGTCAACATGCTGTTGTCAACTCTGCAACACACAGTGTTGCCAGCAACATGTTGACAGCAATTCCGCAATACGTTGATTCAACTTTGTTGCTAAACAAATGTTTACCATGAATACGGGGCTTTAACCTATCAATACCCGCGAAACGAGACACAATAGTAAGACAATAACAGCGCGGTCCTATGAGACCGGTCGGGGATTCATGAATTAAGAAGGATAGGTGGGTTTTCAGTCAGTGAAAGTTTGACATTCCCTCTTCCTCTAACCTAAATAACTTTTAACCAGTTTTAATTACTATTGTAATTTTCCGAACATAGAAAATCCTCATTTTTGAAGTCTGTTAAAAACTGCGTCCGTTGCATAGAAATGTGTCTCGGGTTGACTCTACTGAATTCAGTGCTCTTTCGGCTATCAAGAATGTTTTTGACCCGATTTTGGAGAGATTTATAATTTTAAATCTAACATCAGATCTAAACAGATAGTCCGTATATTTTGAAAACAAAAATGTTAAACTAGACTATCTGTTTAACAATTTAATTTAAATTTACTTTAATTTGAAAGTTAATAATCTAATGCAGGCTAAAAAGCGATGATCCAGCAAAAACACAATGGTTTTTGCTTAATCATCGCTTTTTTTGCTTTGCATCTTTCTGAAACTTTCACGATCTAAAAGATAATTTCATTACCAATTTTTTGATATACGGCTTTTTTTCGTATTGTGTTTAATAAATGAAAGATATTATTATTATTCGAATAATCTTGACATGCAATGAATCGGGGGCACTTAATGTCGCCTTAACCTATTACATATCCACAAAACGAGACACAATAGTAAAACAATAACAGCGCGGTCTCATAGGACCGGTCGGGGATTCATGAATTAGTTCATGACCGGTCGGGAATTAGTTCATGAATCCCCGACCGGTCCAATGAGACCGCGCTGTTATTGTTTTACTATTGTCTCGTTTCGCGGGTATGTAATAGATTAAAACCTAAAATATAATAACATACGTACCATAATTAACATTGGGGTGGACACTACGGATCCTCAAGTAATTCCGTAGATTCGTCACTGACGGATCCGACTCGTAATCAATCGGCATTTTTCGGAAAACCGAACGGTTTTATTTTCAAAATTAGAACTAGACGTTCCTTTTTCGATAGCGTAGGGCACGGTAGGGTAGTGCATTGTTACTGGCACTTTTATACGGAATTTATCGTAATGTATTCTACTTTGAATAACCGCAAATATTATTATCATTTTGGGAGTAGAGGAGGTTGGGGGAAAATAAAACACTAATGAATTTATTTTATAGGTTACAAGTATTGTTATTAAGTACAAAAAAGTTCTTGACTCTTACTACTTCAAACATAAAAAAATGACGATAAATTACAATGTTTAGTGCTATTCAAAGTTACACACTTATATGCTTTTTTTTGATCTTTTTCATTTATTAAAATATATATATATACAACGTGTAACGTTAAATGCGCAAAACCTGAAATTACTTTGTTCAGAATAACGAGCAGAAGCAATAAAACCACTTTTAAATATACGTCACATTTTTCAAAAAAAATTAATTAAAAATTTTGCTTTGTCTATTTATTAACAAATCAAGCCATCACGTGCATAAACCTGCGTAAATAGGTAAACAAACACAAACGGTTGTCGTCCAATTTAGATTTTCTCATAAACGGGATAATTATCACACTTATTTCGATGTAAATACGGATCTTAAACAAACTAAAACAGCACATAAAACCTTAAATTTTTTTTAAATATTTTTTTATATCTCAGAATTAGGTCAATTGGATTAAAAATCGTTTGGGGTGTCTGAGGTTTTGCGCATTTAGAGTTACACGTTGTATATTAATAGACTAGATTATGTTAGCGGCTTTGCCTGCGTGAAAGCAACAAAAAAACCTAATAAACGTAATCTATGTGCTAATAAAATTCTATGTTCTTATCTAGGACATACTTTACTCATTTGTAAAATCTCATCTAAATCCGTTCAGGCTTTTTAGCGTGAATACAAAATTTTGCATTAATTATAGTAGCGTGCCTTCGCCTGTTTGAAATTAAAAAGAGTTACCAAAAGAACGTAAGTATTAATAAGACCGCCATTGTACCCATAGATTTAAGTTCCGTTTAGAAATCACAGACACACTTCACTCACATCAAACTTTTGCCTTTATATATATTAATAGGTACCTATAATGTGAAGTAGGTACCCAATAGCCGATATTTTCTTTAAATTTGTTTTTGGTTGTGCATATAATTACCTAAAGTATTTACCTATTGTGTGGAAAACTGAAATTCATTTGTGCTGTAAGTGTAAAACAAGCAGAAATTTGTAATAATGTACATACCTATTGGCTGTTAGTTCCCAAAATAATAGAGTAAAATGAATTAAATATTGTCAAATTAGTCTGTTTATATTAACAAGCAATGCATACGATATTTAAAACAGTAATCTATATTAATTCAGTGTTAATTTTATTTCAATGGCATGTTATTAATAGTTCTACTATCGAACAAGTAGATATGATATTTCAATCTAATAAAACATGTCAGGATGGCCGAGCGGTCTAAGGCGCTGCGTTCAGGTCGCAGTCCACTTCTGTGGGCGTGGGTTCGAATCCCACTTCTGACAAAGACTTTTTACACATACATTCAATTATTTGCCATACCAATTTAAATAGAAATAAACTCCGAAAATAAAAACAATCAAGGGCTTTAATTGTAGGTTTGCTTTTTATTTGTTATTTACGTTTTTATTGTGTTATACATAAAAACTAATAAATAAGTTTTTCATAGATTGTATCTTTCTTTCTTTTCACAATCATTTTACTAACAAAAATATTTAATGACAAAAAAATTTTAAAAAAATATTTTGGTGTTTTAACCTGTGAGCCTTCGTCAAGTGCCCTCTGTTTTTAGTTTTTAAGTTTTTTTAGTTTTTGTTATTTTTAATTAGTTTTATATTGTACTAACATAGTTTATAAGTCTTGTTATTAACCTAGTATGGACCAAGTAAAGTCTGAAATAAATGTTTTTATTATTATTATTATTTTACAATAATAAATTACCTACCTAACTATACTCCGTCGGTTTAGGTAGTTAAGTAAATGTAAACTAAAAAAATCTCGGCATGTCTTTTTATCTAAAAGTTGTCTATAAATTGTATGTAAAAATCTTTGCAAATAGGTATTTACCTAAATCGATGTTAGCTAATAAACTAAATTTAAATAATCTTTGTGTATTGTTTACCTTTAGTTAACCACCTAAACCGATAGACCATAGTACCAACTTACAATGTAATTTTTTTTACTAGTGACTAAACTTTTTTTAAGTAGTTTTATTTGTTTTGATTTCATGTACCTAAATACGAGTAGTATACAAATTAATACATTCCATTCATGAATAACGGCCATATTGGTCACACCTCCCCACACAATCAATACAGTATCTATCATAGTGCCCACAACCGCATAACGTACCTATGTATCTATGTAGTAAGATAGGAAACTAGTAGGTACCAACAAACTGATTGTTATTACTGACCTACATACCTATGTACTAATATGGAAAATAACTATGATAGTAGTTGATAGATAGTCCAGTATCTACATAAAATAATTTACAAAATTATAATCAATTCAATATTTCAATTATTATGGTTTCATCCACCTAGACTTTTTCCCAACTAGGTATATTAGGGTCGATTTCCAGTCAAGCTGGATTTAGCTGAATACCAGTATTTTACGAGGAGCGGCTGCCTACCAGACCTCCACAACCCATTAACTGGGGTAAAGTATTATTGTTTGATATAATTATTATTGACATATTTTGTGACTATTATTTCTCATTATTATTATTTTTTTTATGAGCCTATTCTGACCCACTCCTTGGCAAAGGCCTCCCTCCACTTTTATTATATTGACATTACTCATTATTATATTGACATTTATTTCATTCAATACTACAATTTTAATGGAATTACCTGTGTAAGGGCAGCATGTTAATCAACCAGTAGTAATATTTAATTTAAATGATTAACTAAATCGATGGCGATGGCGAGCAAATATGTAAGGAATACAGATTTTTTATCTGCACGCCGAAAATAAAGCTAGAGAGAGTAAAGTAAAATTAATTTATTTAATTGTGTCATACAGTTAATAGTGTTTAATATACATATAGATAAAGTTTCTCCACACTCGGAAATCCGATTAAAAAACAAAAGTTTAACGCACGTGTAATATAACGGGCTAAGGGCCTGTTTCACAATGTCCGAGTAGCCACTACTTGCTGAATAAATTCAAAAATGGAACAGAATTTGTATGCAATTATCTGCCAAGTAAGATACCTACTGGAAACTTAATCATAGGTGGTGAAATAGGCCCTAAGTGTTTGATTAGACCACGGGTATGTTCGGAAGTTCGGGGTACTGAACAAGCAGGAACTAATAGAGGTGGCCATTTCCAATTTAGAAAAGGAACTAGGTTCCGTAGATATTTTATGTTTTACTGAAACTTTCCTTAAAAGTGGTTGTGAACAAAACCTTAGTCTCAATAGCTATAAGTTGGTAGCCTCCTTCTCTCGAACTAACCAACGAAGGGGAGGCTCGTGTATATTATTAAAAAATAACCTACAATTTAGAGAAATAAAAAACCTACCTCTCTCCATTCCCTTTCAATTCGAATGCTGTGCCGTCGAAATAATTAAATTTAACCTAATTATGGTGTGCATATATAGAACACCTACATCTGATGCCACAATATTTTTAAATAATCTAGAGCTTCTCACCAATAAGTTATGTAAAAAAGTTAATAAAAAAATCGTCATCTGTGGCGACTGGAATATTGATACACTAAAAACAAATAAAACATCCGATGATTTAAAGTCTATACTTAGTAATAATAATTTAATAAATCACATAAAACTGCCAACAAGAAAAAATGCATGTTTGGACTTAATAGTAAGTAACATACACGATGCTAAGTCTGCAATTCACTATTTAGCGCTTTCAGACCACGAAACAGCACAATCAATAACGGTTAACTTACAAACTGATTCTCAAGCTAAAGATAGTCATAGCTTTTGGTTTAAAAATGTGAGAGAGCTCAGTGACGAAAATATAGTAAAATTTAATAACTGCATTTCAAGCCTCTCTTTTTCCGAAGTGTACGAAGTTCAAACAACAAATGACGCCTTCGATAGATTACACGACATAATAACTCTTTTCTACAATTTATGTTTTCCTATAATTAAAATAAAAAATACTTGTAAGCAAGTGAAAAATAGAGGTCTAACCAAGGGTATAAAGAGATGCTGCATAAAAAAACGAATATTATATTTAAAATACCATCTCAACAAACATAATAAAAAACAAAACAAAAAAAAATATGACAACTACAATCGAATACTGAAAAAATGCATACACAAGGCTCAGCAGATTAATAGCTTACACTATATTAATACAGCCAAAAATACAAGTAAAGCGGCCTGGAACTTGATTAAAACCAACACAATTAATATGACAAGTAACTCTGACGTTAACGCTGTTCATGCTAACGGTAAAATTTATGACAATCCAAATATAATATGTGACTTATTTAATGACTTTTATATATCCCAAACAAAGACGACCAATTCAGCTCAAAATAACATTCAACATGACACAAAAATGATGACATCTCAAAATCCTAAAAGCATTTTTCTCTCACCAGTTGATGAATCAGACGTTTATAAAATAATTCATAGTCTAAAAAACACTAACTCGACTGGATATGATGACTTGAGCACTAAAGTGCTAAAAATATGTGCGAGGTGTCTAGTGTCGCCCATAGCATATATAATAAATTTGTCATTAACAGAAGGAGTATTCCCAACACGCCTGAAAAAGTCAATCGTCAAACCTCTATATAAGAAAGGTGTAAAAACTGACATGAGCAACTATCGCCCAATAACTTTAATCCCAATTCTATCCAAAATATTTGAGAAGGTTATGTGTATCAAAATCGAGAACTTTTTAACAACGTGTAATATTATTAAAAAAGAACAGTTTGGTTTTAGGAAAGGCAGCTCCACTTCTTTAGCATGTTTTTCGCTAGTAAAATACATAACTGAATGTCTTAATCAAAAATCTAAAATAAGTTGCGTGTTCCTAGACATGACTAAAGCCTTTGATTTTGTTTGCCATAAAACACTACTCTCAAAGCTTGAGTATTACGGAATCCGGGGTAAGGCCAACGACTGGATCAAAAGTTACCTTTCTGAAAGAGTACAATGCGTGGAAGTAACAAAAATTGCTCAAAATGAAAAAAGAACCTATAGGTCGGAATATAAACAGAATAATTTTGGCACCCCACAGGGAGGTATATTATCCCCACCACTCTTTCTAGTGTACATCAACGACATTCTAGAGGCGATAGGCAAAGATTGCATACTACACACATCAAAAGTGTCTAGGGATCAAGCATTTTTATGCGGATTTCTTGAGATTGAGATGTGGCTTTGTAATAAATTTATGATTTTATAAATTTATATGGATCCTTTTTGGTGCATTTCATAATTTGAATCAGGAACTGTGAATCAAATTCGAGTAAAAGATGAAAATCAGCTGTCAATATTTTCCCTATAAAAACATACAACGCATTGAAGACATTATTAGTGCTACTGTTTCCCTACTACTGATTAAAACCAACGTTATTATGGAGCGGCGACGTCATTTAAGCAGGGAAGAAATGCTCAGAGCCGTGGGAATGATAGAAGCTGGTTCCCGGCAACGTACTGTGGCTTTAGCTCTGAATACAAGTCAGAGTGTTATCAGTCGACTTTGGACACGTTACCGAAGCACTGGTACCGTGGCTGAGTGCCATGGAGGACGGTATCGCTGCACCACACGGAGACAAGACCGATACATTCAAATCTTAACTCGAAGAGCTCCAACAATAACCGCCATGATGTTAGCCGTGAGGCTTCATCACTCTTCAGGGAACTTAATTAGCGACCAAACAGTCAGAAACCGCTTGCATGAAGTGAACCTTCATTCCCGAAGACCGCTACGGGTACCACCTATAGCAATGCACAATCGTAGGATTCGATATCAATGGGCTCTTGAACACAGAAATTGGGCAGAAGAACAATGGCGTTTCGTGTGCTTTTCTGATGAGTCTCGTTTTGGTATGAGACCGGATACAAGACGTATACGACACTGGAGAACCCCTGGACGCCAACAGCGATTAAAATCCTGCCAGGAAGTCCATCCTTATAGTGGTGGAACCATCATGGTATGGGCGGGTATTTGGATCGGCGGAAGAACTGAGTTGATTTGGATCAGAGGCAACCTCAACGCTCAAATTTATGCTGAGACGATTGTATCAGACGTCATCGTTCCTCTACAAGTGCAAATCGGTCCCTTATTTCAGTTAATGCATGATAATGCACGACCGCACACCGCAAAAGTTGTAAGACAGACTCTCGCCGCAGCTAACATCAATGTCCTGCCCTGGCCTGCTCAGTCGCCAGACTTGAACCCGATTGAGCATGCATGGGATATGCTACAGAGAAGAGCTCTGCCGAATATGGAGGGTATCCAGTCGCAAGAAGACCTTTTTTTGTTGTTGCAATGAACATGGGCGGCCATTCCACAGCGTGATTTGGATGAACTCATTTTGAGTATGCCAAACCGATGTTCTTGTGTTGTTAGTGTTCGCGGTAGAAACACGGATTATTAATTGTTTAAGTTACCCAATAAAATTTTAAAGAAAACTGTTATTTCAGTCTTTTTTTCGAACTTTAATGTTAGTGGTTCAAATGTCAAAAATCCCTTTATTAGGAAAATGGCAAATTTCTTTATTAATGCAAAGGTGACTTGGTTTATCGTTACTGTGACAAACGAAAACACTTTATTTGATGAATCCTTAAAGAAAATTTTAATTAATATCAATCAGGAGAAAAGTTATTGCAAAAATATATGTTGATCCCTAGACACTTTTGATGTGTGTATTTGCTGATGACACGACAATAATGCTTAAGAGTGACACTGACAAAAACTTGGAAAATGAAATCGGCCAGGCTTTGGATAAAGCAATAGACTGGCTCGAAATAAATAACCTGAATTTAAATATGGCTAAAACAAACATCATACAATTTCAGACATACAATTCAAACATAAACAAACTTGACATTAATTATAAAGATTCTCACTTGACATCTCTCGATAATTGTGTATTTTTGGGTATAACGATCGACAAAAATTGCAACTGGAAAGCACATATAGACAAAATTCTAACAAAAATAGACCGTTTTATATATGTTTTAAAAAGAATTAGACAAACGGTAAACTGTGATACTGCAATGCTGGCTTACCACGGCTATGTATCCTCCGTACTGAGATATAGTATTATAATATGGGGTAACTCAGTAGATTTTGACAGAGTTTTTAAAGCTCAAAAAAAATGTATCCGAGCCATTTGTGGAGCTCACTTTTTAGACAGCTGTAAGCCACTATTTCACAAACTTAAAGTACTACCATTACCATGTTTATATATTTTTGAAATATGTGTTTTTGTTAAAAAAAACTACAATCTTTTCGAGACAAACACTGACAGGCCAAATAGCCGATCACGACATAAAGACAGACTTCGGCTCCCACAAATAAGACTAAAATTATTTAAGAAAAATGTATACTGCATGTCGATCATCATTTATAATCATTTACCAAATATTTTACAAGACTTACCCGTGATAAAGTTTAAAAAAAACCTTTTTAATCTGTTGTTATTTAAAAGATATTATACTGTTAAGGACTATTTAGAAGACAAGTCAATAGAATGTAAAATTTGTAAGTCATAGTTATTGACAACACTGACCACAGAACAGATGAAAGACACTGACTGTGAATATATTTGCACGCCATGTTATGGCAGGATATGCTGAAACAAATGTATTGTAACACCTTATGTACCATATTCTAGCAAATAAATATTTTGATTTGATTTGATTTGATTTGAAGAGTTACGTGGTCCTGGAACGAATACCTGAAAACTAATCTACATATATACCTGTTTGTTCATTGTGTGTGTCTATGTGCCAAATAAACATATATATTTTCTTTTTCAAAGGGCAAGTTCAGGACACGGGTTATTTTTAATCAAAAAAAGCCTCCTCTTGCGACACTCAGAGCGGGAGAGTTATTTCATAATTTCCTACCGAGAATAAAACTGTATTTACTTACAGCTCGTCCGTTATAAGTTGGCGAGTGTGAAGTTAGGCTCTGCGAATTTTGGTGCTTGAAATATCGTACAAAAATAAAGACGATCTGTATAACATAACGTTTTGAATTGGTTTATACAAAATGCATAATCACGCGTCAAGCATTATCCTTTCGTTGACTGGTAGAGAATGCCTGTGTATCTTTATGTTACAGTTTTAATAAATTAATCTAAACTCATAATAAATCTGTAGAAGTGAAAATTCTGTACATTGAAAATATCAAAGTACTCTTAGGTAGGATTAGTCATTCGTAGAATCAAATACTCACTCATAGGTGGGTAGGTACTGACCAACGTTACGAGGTGTAATGTAACGTGTTACACATCGAGCATTCGTGCAGTCAGTACGTCGTGTTACGGGGAAACTAGCGAGCAACGACGTACTGACTACACAAATGCTCGTTGTGTAACACGTTACATTACACCCCGTAACCCTGGTCAGTACCCACCTTAAGGTTCGTCATCCACGCGAAGTCGCAGGCACAGCTAGTAAATAATAATTTCGCTACTAGTGTTCATGACCCAGGTGCCAAATAATAAGCCTATTGCCATCAATCAGGAGCCTCCATGACGTGGTAAAATGTCACACCTGCGAGCTAGAAAGAGGGATCCACCCTAGATAGTTCCATCATTTTAACAATTTCGACCCTCCTCCCAAGGAAAGGTTAAGGCTTTGGGAAGAACATTATCTACCACCACCCGACTTTTTGAAACCCCAGGAACATCTCCCGCCTGGACATGAATTGCAGTGGCCTGTGTGGAAAGCACTAAATCGGTTGCGCACCCAAGTAGGTCGCTGCAAACACAATTTGGCCAAATGGGGTTTCAAAGACCCGTCGGATACCCAATGTGAGTGCGGTGCTTCTGTACAAAACATGAGCCACACGTTGGAGTGCCCTAAGTGCCCAAACTCCTGCACTTTGGAGGATTTGATGAGTGTCACCGGTGCTGCAATTAGCGTGGCTACCTACTGGGCCCAAACAATCTGAAGAGTTTACCTTCGATTCGAAAAGAAGAAGAAGAACAATTTAGTTTAGGTCGTCAAATAGATCGCGTTACGAGCTCGTGGTAGGGTACCTGATCATACCACTGTACGCGATTATTAACTTCAAAACGATGCTAAAAAGGAAGCTTTCTTAATTTAATCTATCACGTACCCGCGAAACGAGACACAATAGTAAAACAATAACAGCGCGGTCTCATAGGACCGGTTGGGGATTCAAACATTAATCGAATAATTCAATGCCACTTATCGTCCTGATAATCTAAATCACCAAGGAGTCAATCGTCTGGTTGTATAGTTTAATCCTACTAATATTATAAATGTGAAAGTCTCTATGTATTGTACCTATTTCTATTTGTTTGTTACTCTTTCACACAATAACTACTTCTTTGTTTTTAGGGTTCCGTTCCTAAAAAGAAAAAAACGGAACCCTTATAGGATCACTTTTTTGTCCGTCGGTCTGTCTGTCTGTCTGTCAAGACCCTTTAACTCGGGAACGCATGAAGGTATCAAGTTGAAATTAAAACTTTATGCTCAAATCCGCGGTCCCTTGAAAACTGTGCAAAAATCAAACTTGTAAGTTGACGGGAAATAATATGCGCCCGTTTATGTTGCATAAATCGTACTTTTCGACACCGTCTGAGGAATCAAAATTCATAGGGTACTTCCCGTTGACCTAGAATCTTGAAATTTGGAATAGTCTGAAAACTGAAAATTTGTTGTTACCTACATCACGAGATTTTTTTTGAAGAATCTTCAAGACTCGATTCAAGAATTGAACTGTTTTCGTAACGGTTGGTACGGAATCCTCGGTGCGCGAGTCCGACTCGCACTTGCCCGGTTTTTTTTATTGTACACTTATTTTATTTACGTATTTAAAAAAAAAGTACAGGTGATGCACACAGGTGAGCTTAACCCACAATTGGATTTTTTACAGCAAACCTTAAGTTGAAACTTTGTACACGCGTAAACCATATCCTGAAATAGCTTTTTATTACGGGAATATGTAGTCTTGGAATAACTTTCAAATATCACGCGGGCAAAGCCGCTGGCAGCAGCTAGTTTAATCCATAATATATTCCACTTCTGGACACAATTCTCTCTCAACAGCGATACAATGAAATTATGTAATTCATTCATTCATTCATGCAGCGCGTAGAGCAATTTATCAGCCTTATCACTGAGAATGTACCTACTGACATAGTAGCTATAGTGTACTGTAAGTACAGTCATCGGCACAAATAGATACAGCATTCACTTACACAATATTAAAGAACACGCACATTTTCCGTGAAGTAAATTGTAATTTTGAAATAAAACCGTTTTTACAATAGTTTGTTTAAAAAAATTATAATTTCGTACTTCAATAAAAATTTAAAAAATTATAATTATGTATTTATTTAGGCATTAAAATTTCATGCAACACAAAGACCGATTTAATACCTAAGGCACAAATATTAAAAATAAACGAGATAAAAAAAGATATAAGAACATGTATAAAGACTAATAATAAATATAATTTTGAATTGATTAATCTATCTGTACTAATATTATAACCAGGTAAAGTTTTTAAGTTGATCTGTAGGAAGTAGATGTTATGTAGGTATGTATATTCTTTATTTTACACAATAAAAAAAATACAGTAGGAGCTTAAAAATTAGAAATAAATAAATTATCTAGCAGTATTATTCCCGATTGATATGATTATATCAAAGATTTTTAATAATGATATGTAAATTTACGCTAAAAATGTTAGATGCCCAGTGAAGTGGACTCAAGTCAGTTAGTATCACACATTTATGCTCGTGAGTGTACATGACAGAACGTCGTGTGAAGGAAGGGGGTTATCTGTTACGTGTTATCTCTCGCTGTATGTCACACCGGCTAGTTTTATTTTATGTTCCCACTCTTCAATAAAAAAAAACCGTAGTCCTAGAACACATAACAACTGAAGGACACAGTTGTGGTTTTAGTCAGTAAAAGTCCGACACGCCCTCGCGCTCTGCCCAGAGTGGGAGATGTCATTTGATGATATCAATTGTAAAAAAAATGGGTCAACTAGCACACACAGCTACACACACATATAACACACATGCACATACACACACACACATAGTACACATTTCGTCGCCCTCCCCGCTAACTGTCGTATCTCACAAATTGACGTATCTGCACTAACATTACCTACGCGTTCTTAGCTATATTTCGAATAAGTTCTCTTTAATCGTCGTATCTGTATCGTTTACCGTTTAGGAGATAATCACGTATTTGGTTTTGCGAGACGTATCTGCTTCAAATTAATATGAATAAATAAATAGATACCTTAGGGCTTTAGGGCGACTACTAACTTAAAGAATAAGCCAAGAGCTATATAAAAAACTTTTTAAATAATTGATAAAGCCACAACTATCGCAACTACAGTAATTTGACTGTAACGCCCGACCGAAAAACAGTTGCCCTGGAAAAACATCAATTGCTAGTTAGGACAGTTAGCCGGCAGGGTGACGATTTATGATGCTGACTGTACCTCACAGTACGTCGTGTGAATGAAGAGGGTTATCTATTACGTGTTATCTCTCGCTGTATGTGACACCGGCTAGTTTTCTTTTATATTCACACTCTTCTATAAAAAAGAAACCCGTAGTCCTAAAGTACAAAACACAACTAAAGGACACAGGTGTGGTTTTATGTTCTGTGGTTTTAGTCAGTAAAAGTCTGACACGCTCTGCCGCTTCGCCCAGAGTGGGAGAAGATTTCAACATTGATGATTTAACCGAAAAAAAAAGAATGGGTCAGCTAGCACACACACCCACTTACACACATAACACACACACATTACACACACACATAGCACACATTTATGTTGGTGAGTGTACATGACGAGCGTCGTGTGAAGGAAGAAGGTTATCTGTTACGTCTTATCTCTCGCTGTGTGTGACACCGGCTAGTTTTCTTTTACATTCAGACTCTTCATAAAATAAGTGGCCGCTACGTTTTCAAGGTTCTAGTGTAGGTTAGTGTCAGGGTTAAATGTCACTTGCAATGGTGTACGTCATAAAATGTCAAGAGGACTTGTTTGTTTTTTGTTGTGGGAAATCATCAAATAACTTCTATTGCTTTAGATGGAGTGAAAGGGCGTGTCAGACTTTTGACATGCTCTATCACTCCACCTGACTCTCTCACTCTTTGCTATGACGACATGTTGTTGTAGTGGTTCAGCGATTGGCTGCTTAGCTGCGAGTCGCGGGTTCGATTCCCACACGGAATAAATATTTATATGGCTTTCTGATAGGTAGGTGCTCTAGGTCTGGGTGTCTTGTGTATGTGAGGCTACATGTTTGTGAAAGCACCCACCATACAGGAGTAATTCGTAGTGTAGGGCAACGCATTTTTTTCAATACTAACTATAACCCACCAGACCTATGTTCTACGGTAACTCCTCAGAACATATTCTGCCAATAGAAGACCTTAGGTGAAAGTGTCTCAGTATTCTTTAATCTGTAGTCACGACGTTTTTGGAAAATTAATTATCTGCAAATTGATCGAGATTATCCTAGTGGATATTAGAATGTAAAATTATGCTATAGTTATGTATCTCAACTGTCTGTGCAACTAGAAAAAAAAATATAGAATCATTGAAACAGACGCGATCTCGGTTAAATTGAGCGGATAATTTTATTGGTAGCATTCTAGCGTAACATTTGCTGTCAAATACTGAAAAAACGTTAGAATATGTTACCCATCCGCATTGTAATGGAAAGATAACATAAAAAAATACTGTATTTTGTATGGAAATGTAATACTATCTAAACTGAGTTGAGTACCGCTAAAGGTATAAACCGTGCGTATCCAAAGAAAAAAATGACATCAACCATGTTTGTCAAAATGAGTAGACACGTGATATTTTAAGGAGTGTTACATCAATTTGTTTGCTGCGGTATTCCCACTAGATCATAATTTAGATGTATTCAAGCCTAGAATAAATAGGCTCCTAATAAACTAGTGCACTTCACCTTCAACGATTACTATCAGCCAGTGCATTGGCTAACCCCCGCTGGTCGGATCGCAGTTCTACAGGAAAAGTTTTTAACCACTGCGTAATTTTTTTTTTGTTGGCTCAGTGTAAGTAATAGAACACAAGTCGACTTCAAGGTTAAGCAACGCTTGCCAAGGTTGGTCTGTGGATGGGTGACCATCTTAACATAACGAGTTTCCTCCGTGCCTCGGAAAGCACGCTAAGCCATAGGTCCCGCCTGTCATTTACAGTCGTTACGGATAGTCAGAGGTCAGTACCTAAATCTGACTCCAGTCTTGCCATGAAGTACCCTGCTACCCCAGTTATTGGGTTGTGGAGGTCTGGTATGCAGCCTATGCTACTTTACAATACTTTACAATATGCCACTTTACAGGGAAGTCAGAAGTAGTAAATATAGGGTATCATTTAAGCTGTCGCCAATTTAATTCGTTTTGTGTTTCCTAAATAATAGCTTTGTCCTCAAAATAGTAGATTTGTCGCCAAAATTTAGTCACCAAACAATGTAAAATCAATTCTCCAATAAATCATCTAAAATCATGGAGATATCGGATCTAGTACGAAATAATTGTTTTTGTACATATTATAATAGGTTTGTCCTAATAAGCATTTAAGTAAACTAATTGAAAGAGATCACCAATAAACCATATATTGTGTTACCTACTAGACCGGGCGCCGGTCGTTATGGTTTTTTTTATTTTCGTTAGGGGAATCATCAGAATGACTTCTCCCACTCTAGGGCGGAGCGGGAAGGCGTGTCAAATTCTTAATGACTAAACCCCTACCCTGTTCCTTCGTTGCCTTCGATCTGGGGGACACGGTGACAACCTTTTGGATTTTCCGTGTTCCCCAGAGGCTTCGGTCCTACCGGGCCCTTACAGTTTGCTGACATCTCGTGGCATCGTATGATCATCGTAGGTACTTACGAGTACCTACGACACATCGTTGAGGATGGAAAGCGCGCCAATTTGTCTCCGCCTCTTTGAACATATTTTCAACAAAATTATAAATTGATGTATTAAATTGGTAAGGAATACTATTATTTTAATAACCGAACGAAATAAAATGTAACTACTTTATTGGTGACAAAATAACAAATAAAAAGGAGTTGCAGTCAGGGATTGATAATTAATCGATTTATTTGGCGACAGATCTACCATTTTGGTGACAGATCTACCATTTTGGCAACCGATCTACCATTTTGGCGACAGATCTACCATTCTGAGCACAAAGCTATTAATTTTGTAATAAAACTATTATTATAAGAACGAAGTTTTATTTTATTGGTGATCCATCTCTTATTTTTTGATAATTCATACCTGGATACACTTTTGGTTTATCTGAGAACGAAAATATTTCGTGGCGATAGATCTATTAATTAGGTAATACAACTTGATGACAAATATAAAGTTTGATGACAGAAAATATAATCCCCGTAAATATAGTTTCCCTAACCTTTACTTGGATTATTAATTTACTAACTTACACATACCTAGGTAATAACTTAATAATAATGCTCAAAGTAAGTGCTAGGTGGTACAATGCACCGTTTAACTTCCATGCAATAACTATTATTTAACTAGTTAAATTACGGCCATAACTTTGTGAATCAAGGATTTCGCTAAAACACGTTATTTTAAAACAATGGAATCATAAAACCGTTATTTTCATTCGAATGTGTTCCAAATATGAATGTTTCGTGACTACCCGCGGTTTGCAACACGCGAGTTGAGATGTTAAATAATCATAAACGTTAGTGAGGTAACGTTTGTTAACCAGATTGTTAACGTTATTTATTTTGTTAGGTTTTGATATTAGAGTAATTTTGTAAGGTGCATTGACCTTAAATAAGTAGTTGTTTCTGTGTCCTTGAAATCTGTTTCATAGAGCGATTTCTGAAGAAAAAAGAAGTTTGAATATTTGCAATCTTTAGGTAATTTAGCCTGGATTCCTGTCAAACTTTGATATTAACGATTAGCGTTGCCAGGCGTCCGGATGAAGCCGAAATTAGGCGGAGCACAGCCTGTCCGGCTTTTGTTAGACTTTTAAAATTTGGCCATTTTTTATAGATTTTCATGTGTTCTTGCAATTGCAAGCGTTTGCAGACCATCAATGACTTGTAATTTCATTAGAATGTAAAAAGTAAAACTTCCGAATGGCTTTAAAAAAAATTGTCCGGCTAAACTGGCTGGTTTGTCCGGCTTTTTGGTTTGAAGATCTGGCTACTCTATTAACAATGGTGCTCAGAATACCACCTTAACGAAATTTGCCGATGCTTGCTGCCAAATACTACAAAAATACTACAATATGTTATTTAATTTAAAGTTTCTTCTACACTCTTCTTCTCTCTACTGGAAAAAAATAATGCGTTAGAAATAAGCAGTACCTTTGTACTCCGCTATCTGCATTTACGAGTAGATATTGTAAAAAGACTCTTTGTCTTCGATCACTGATTTAAAAACTTTTTTAAATAAGTGATCGAAGCTCTTTGTAGTTTTGTATGTTCATAAATAAATAGACATTATCTTTAAACACTTACCTACCAAGCAAGAAAACATGGACGTAGACATCAATGATAATATAGTCGAATATGACGTCAAAAGACAAAAAAGCTACCCTTATAAAATAGAAAACATTTTTGTCATGTTCCTAATTTCATAACTTTTACCACCACCCACCCCATGGCCGACCATTTTAATTTACCGGCCATATACCTGAAGCTTCTTTTTTATATAATTTTTTCTTTTATGAAAATATCCCCACTTGTCTAGCTCAAAAAAAATCTGTTAAGGTTTTGAAAAATATAGTTGTAAAAAAAATGAATACTATGTGCTTACTTTGGAACCACGCCATCTACACACAGATTCTAAAATCAATGCAAGCAACAAGTGGCCTGGAACTTCATGGAAAGCTCCGTGTTTCAGGGTCGCTTTCAGTTGACTGTTGCTACAGTTTCAGTATAGATGGCGCCACTTCAACCTTGTCCGGAGTCCGCGTAGGTCAAATTCTCTTCCAGTAGGTTGCTTACTAAGTGGCAAGGTTGCCTATAGATGGCGTTGATAGTGTACAATAGATAAAATATGATAAGCTAAACGTTTTCAGGGTAAGCAGACTCCGACCGGTAAAAAAATTAAAGGGGTTTTTAATTGTGAAATCATCATCTCCATAGCCTTTCCTACTTTGTAGATGTCGGGTTCCATTCTATCCGGATGCGGCGGAATACCAATATTTTACATGGAGCGACTTCCTCAGACCTTCACAACCCAATACTTAGGCAATACGACACTCCTTGAATAGACTGATTGTCAGACCTTCTGGCGTCTGACCTGTACCTAAGGGCTGTCAAAGATCTATAAAAGACAATCGGGACAAACGGCATTACATGCTTTCTGAGGCAGGGGGAGGTTTTCAGTTGTGAAATAGGAAATAATTTCTTGAACTCTGAATGAAGCAAGAGATAGAGTCAGATTTTTATATATTTATAACTTTATGTACTTACTAGAAAACTGTACAAAAGCAGTATTAATGACTTAGACATTTTCTAACAGTCGACTTTTACGGGCTCAAATCTACCTTTCAGTTACTTTTTACGTTCCAGGGCCAGAGTAACTGTTTCGAACAAACTTGCAGCTCTCGTACCCTAAATATAACTTCATCATCATCATCAGCCTTCTAATGTTTCCACTATTGGGACTCGGGCCTCCTCTCTCTAAGAGAGGTACAACCACAACAACATAACAATACCAGAAGTATCAATTAATTCAGAATCCCCGAGCGGTAGCCGGCGACTCCGCTGTCATTGTCTTACTTTGTGTCTCGTTTTGCGGGTATCTGATAGGTTAACGTAAGGGGCGTTTTTATGTTTTAGGTAAAAGGCCCTTACGTCTATAGTCGTAAGGGACACTTACATTTTTGGTTAATGTCCCTTACGTTATTTCATCCTTCGGGTATCGATAACTTACTGTTCATTAACAACAAAGTTACTATTATCAAACTAATTACTAATTTCTCATTAATTTCACGTCCAATAACGTTCACTATTGCGATAGCCTTTATTATAAAGCGGGCACACACTGTAACTGGACTAGAAAATTGGCTCAGCCGCATTAGCGATGGCGCTAAATCAGCCAAACTGTGCAATCTGCCAGAACAAGCCTCACACCTCTCTAATGGTTATTAGATATTTAGATTTGATTTCATGAATACAATTTTATTCAACTATATTAACAAGCCTTGAGCACAGGCTTATTGTGATAATTTGATTCCGCCATCTCCTTTCTACCATTCGGACAAACCGTCGGTCGTACGGCAAGTAGAACCAAGCGTTTCACCTTGTCGTTTATACCGCGTACAGAAGACTGCAACAATTTGCCTGCTGCGGTCTTCTCGTCAGTTTTATAATTTGGGTGTCTTCAAGGCTAGAGTGAATAGGCTCTTAATAAACTAGTGCGCCTTACCATGACCGATTGCATCACTGCTTACCATCAGTTGGGATCGCGGTCAAGAATTTTAAAACAAAAGAGCATTGGTGGCCCAGTGGCAATGGCCCCGACTTACGAGTGGTAGGTTGCGGATTCAAACATAGGCATGCGCATTACTTTGTGTAGTGATTCAATACCACTGCTCTCAAAATGGTGAAGGTAAACATCGTGAAGAAACCGGCATGTCCTAAAACCAAAAAGTCCTGAGTCCCAGCAGTGGAAGTAGAACTGATTATGTTATTTATATCAATTGCTAGCTATACTTACAGTATGCACCAAAGCGTATAGCTTATAGCCAACAACTTACGTGTTATGTTCTAATACTAACTACAAGTAGGTATCTTGTTCCAAAGCTCAACGTATTGACCATAATATTACCGTAGACAAGTCCACTTGTCAATTTGCGTGCCAAATGTCTATAATTTAACCCATAGGTACTTAATTAGAAGGGGTTCTGAGAAAGCAATTGCTCACACGTGGCGGTTTAGCTGTCAGCTGCTTCAGTACTAGGATACGCAATACTATGGTCTATTCGCCGGAGCATGAGCCAAAAGGTAAACAAAGAAATCATTTTTTCAAAATGACAGGTATAACCCGACCGATGACAAAACGTCACATTTTAATGTAAAATGTTCGCAGTATCTGTGGTCTACAATTCAGTAGTATTAAAATGTCTTTTTAGGTTCTTTTACATGTAAACTATTTAATACATAATTAATAAACATTAATAAAATAATTAAAGGCATTTATAATGTTTGATTTCAAATAAATCTGAAAAGATAACATAAGTTCCACAGACATCATTCTAAAATATAATTTCTAATGTTGTCAGTGTATTAATACCGTAGTTATTTTTATAAAATATGTTCATGTTACATCAATCGTGACATATAAAGAACCCTTTTTATGGTTTGTTTACCTTTTGGCTCATGCTCCGGCGAATAGACTATAGGTAAATTTATCTACATTTGACAAATATCTATGCTTAGTAGCAATCATGCTGCTTGCAACTAGTCATTTAATAATAGACACTGAAGGGTCCATTATGTGGTCACGCAGTGTTCTTGCGTCTTCCTGTTAAGAACAAAGACTATTTTCCGATTCTTCTCAATAGGAATCGACCAATTAGAACCGTCCGCTAGCTTGTGACGAATTATTTAAGTGCCCATGTAGGCCTATGACAAATTCAAGATTAAGCAGCGCTTGCCAAGGTTGGTCTGTAAATGGGTGACAATCTTAAAATACCGAGTTTCCTCCGTGCCTCGGATAGCACGTTAAGCCGTAGGTCCCAGCTGTCATTTGTAGATCTTTGGCAGTCGTTACGGATAATCAGAAGCCAGTAAATGTGACTCCAGTCTTGCCATGAAGTACCGTGTTACCCCAGTTAATGGGTTGTGGAGGTCTGGTAGGCAGCCGCTCCTCATAAAATACTGGTATTCAACTAAATCTGGCTTGACTGGAAGCCGACTCCAATATAGTTGGGAAAAGGCTAGGTAGATGATGTAGGCCCATGATAAATTAACAGTTTGAGTTTGTTTGGTAGAACTACATTGGATCCAGGTGGGCCACGTAAGTCGATCAGGGCGCGTTGATCTGCGTGCATTTGGAAACTAGACTTATAGAGGTACATTAGACCCTCGCCACGCAATGTGGTTCTACGTACAACTCAGGCGTCGCTCACATGTGAACCGGTCTAATGCAGTTCCCGCTTTGCAGCAGCTTGAAGTCCGGTATTTTGCATATGTGTTTTATCTAGTCATCTTTCAGCAGTTCCAATTATTATCATTTATTTACAAAAACAAGGAAAAATATTTATTTTTATATTTGTATTCTAGGTATGCAATAAAGTATACAACATGTAACATATTTAACGCGCATCCTCTTGGGGGGTATACTTTTAGTATAGGACAAAATCTGAAACCGAAAATAAATAATCAGCTGTTCCATACATTTTGACGAAATAAGCGAACATAAATGTAGGTAACAGCTGATTTTTTTTTATCGATTTTAAGTTTGGTCCCATACTAAAAGTTGTTGATAATGATGAGTACAATGACCCCCAAAAGGATGTGCGTTAATTATGTTACATGTTGTATATAAATAAACAAGGCTTTTACACAAACATAAAATAGGCACACTATTAAACCCCTGGGATCTGTCTTAGCATGCCACAACCTGATATTTGGTCAACGCGCTATTAACTGTTAAGTTGCAATTAAGTTGATATAGTGTTCTTTCAGTTTATGCTTTATGATTTTAATATTCAATGAGTCTCTGAGTTCTACAGACATTTGGTTAAATAACTTAGGTAGGTATTGTGTAGGAAGCTGTACACCTGCCATAGAAGTTATTTTTGCGTGACACTTTCAAGTGCCCCGACCTGAGGCATTTCCCCGTTCAGTTGGTAGCTACGCCAGTAAACAGCATCTGTTTCCAGAACTTATTAAGCGCTCAAGCAAAGGTGCTTGCGCAAGCAATGACCGGTGAAAGGTCACCGGTCATTGCTACGATAAAAACCATCCCTGTTCTCATCGATACAAGATGAACTGTGTCCATTAAATATTATGATGCTGTAGAAGATGTGTTCTTAACCGGTGCTTCACAATCGAGCGTCGGGCACAATGGTCTTGTTGGCACTACTTCCAAGATGGGGCGCCTGAAGCATTTTATGGAACGCGTACACCAGATACGTCGCCGCGTCCAATACTAACAACCACTGGTATTTGTATGAACTTATATTTAAAAACATGTTTATAGATAGTCAGTAAAACTGCTTTGTATGTTATCGAAAAACCGCTAATTGAAAAAAAAATAGTTAAATCCGAAGGACTTAAGACCTAAAAGTCTAGCACTCCTTCTCCCTCTACCCAGAGTAATTCTGCAGGACCCCCGATACCAAGGTGTAGTGTAATTCGGTCAGTTAACGTCGTTACAAACGAGTATAAAATAAGTAATAATTAAAAAATCTCTTTATTAATATATTAATTTTATTTATTTCAGGTAATCACACCACAAATTACCATATAACACAAACTTCTGCCGGCGGCTTCGCCCACGTGAAAGAAGGTAAATGATAAATCTTACTCTATGTGTATGTCGTAGCCAGATCTTAGAATTTAATCATTTCATGATATGGCCAACTATAAACTTTAACGTTTGATGATATTAACATTTCACCATATTAGCTTTCTATGCATCAAAAATCTTAATATTCACTAAAAAAACTTAATGTATACCAAATATAACTATACTTTTTACAATCATCAAGGGGCTTGGGGCACCCTGACACCGACGATGTTAGGTTAGCAAGGATTTTTTTTATCCACTCCGAAGAGCATATTTTAGTGCACAATTAATATTTTATAGATAGAACAAAAGCTTATTTTGTACTAGAAAACAGGAATTGAAGAACGTTTATAGAAGAAATAGCACCATTTCATGAAATGGCCGGTCACATCATGAAGGGATCATATCCTTAGAATTTGAAATAGATCTGGTCACGAATTATATTATTAAAGAAATCTCTGTGCAAAATTGCAGCGTTCAAGGACTAAGGGTTTGGATTGGGCTTTGATGAGTCAGGACGACTCAGGACTTTGCCTGTTATATACATATATACCTATGTATAGATTACATTGAAACACGGATTAGGTGTACGTATGTCTCGCGCTACAACTCGGCGCCTCAGCGTAATCTGAAGACGATATTTACTCGTTTTCTCTCATCTGAAATACAGACACCTAACTTTGTTCAGGAGTCACTTATTTATAAACCAGTTTTGTGACAATAAAGTAAAGAAACCATGATTTTTAATTAGGTAGACCAAAGTGACAGCTGGAACGATGGTTTAAAGACAGCGAGGTATTCTTCATGGACAGCTGGGCATTAGTGGACATTGTCCATTGCTGTCCCTTTAGTCTATCTAATTAAAAATGATGGTACAGATTTATATATATGCAAGTATAATAAAACAAAAATGTCTCAACGTTTGTCCGTCATAGAATTGGAAACCAAATAAGCGATGTGCCCTAAGCCGGTTACATTCTCTCGCGTAGTTCGAGGTCAGTACGCTGAGTGCGAGTTATTTTTACGTTAACACGATTGAAACGTCTGCCGCGTTTGGCCCTCTGATTGGTTAAGAGTTTGGAGTGAGCCAATCGGAGCGCCAAACGTCATAAACGTGTTGATCGCGTTAACGTAAAATAAACTCGCACTAGGCACTCTGGATGCGATATTTACTCGTTTTCTCTACTTACCTAGACCTACCTATGTGTGAATGAGTGATGTGCGATTTACAATTTTCTTTTGGAATGAAAAAATTTTGTACCATTTCAGGACGAACGAAGAATAAATCGAAAACAATTAATTACTCTACTAAGTTACCCTTGTAATACGCTGTAGGTAATGATAATTGTTAGTTGGAAATATAAATGAAATAAATAAGTAAATATGTCTATTTGATGGTTTCTTACCGATTGACGAGTGGATTGAATTATTCCCACTGAAATACTGGAGACATTTCCAATTTGCTCAACGAAGACCATCAATAAAATGCCTCCAGCGCTGCTTACTAATTAGATAGCATTCATTCTTTTGCTGACATCGCTTGCAGATAAATACTAACTAGGATTGCTTACTAAGACAATCTTGACATGTGAACAAAAGAAACATGTGTAGAGAGAAATTATTTGACTTTAGCTAGATAACATGTGCTCACTAAATTGCTTGCATTTATTTTACTGATATCACTAGCAGACATTAGTGAACGTTGTTCTTTTAAGAGCGCTCATCCCAAGATACGAGTATATATATTTTCATACAACCGCTCTTACGTGATTATAACGTTATTGCACATCTTTTTCTAGATATTTAGGAAACATAGATATTTTGTGGATACCTTCTTGATTTCTATTGAAAACAATACATAAAATGTCAAACTAATCCAGTGATAAACTAGTAAAACTCGATTAGTAACAATAATTATTAAAAAAAAAATAGATTTTGATAGAGTCAAGAAACAAATTTTGTGAAATATTAGAGTAAGAAATGGAATATCTTTTTTTTTCGTGTAGCATCTTTTATCCAACATTACGATTGGATTACGTTGAATATAATAGCAAGCTTTTAAACCATGCTCACGTTGATGTCAGACGAATCCAGACCGAGAGCATCGAGAGCCTCCTTAAGACATAAACGCGTAAGAAAGTCGAATCATAAGATTTTAGGAGTCCCGCTTACCCAGCAGCATTACAGACTGATGACGACAACACATTCGGTTCAAGATAGACATCTCCCCCCCCCCTACACCCCACCTTACCCCTATACAGTCGTCACGTAATGTCAAGAAATGTCAAAAGTTAAAACTACCCACACACACCTCGAACTTACATATTATAATGGCATCATTAAGGGTTTATTTTTCTGTACACGCATACCAAGATATTCGGTTGAAGATAAGAAACGTGTGTAACTGCTAAATAAAGCAATAAAGGATTTTTTCTAGATGTTTGAAAAGGTTAAGCTAAAAAAATACCACGCGCGTCTCAAAGAGATGTCAAGTAAAAGCGTAGCAGTAGTTTCATCTTTACGTTGATAAGGCAGTCAGTTATATATTTAGGAAAAGTTGTAAATGTTTTATACATGTGTTAGTTTGTAACTCCTCCAATCTCAAAGAACTGAATTAATTTAGAGAAAATTGATAGATGGACTAAGTAGTTGATATTGGCTATTTATTTAGATGTAAGACTATCTCTTTTTCAAAAGGTTACCGATACACAATTAACTCTGCTTCAACGAAACAAAAACACGCCGTACGACGTAAAAGTAAACAGTTTGACAAGTTCCCCGTAATATATAAAGTTCACGCTTATTCTCCCTAGGGATCAAAAGAGACCAAACACACACCGAACTTGTATTTACAACAAAGGACAGGAGATACAAATAAAACACCTTTCTCTTAGTTGCGAAGGATTCGCCCTAAAACCACTTAATCTGGAAAGTAGGACCAAATAAAGTCTGACCCTTTGAGTATGAATGAGACAAGGTTTGGTACTTCGCCTTTAATAAAATTTATAAAAAAATCAAGACAGAATTCTTCGAGTCTTTTAGATTTTCTCAGCTACATTCGACCTCCTCTTTAATATCGCACCCATTTCCGTTATAATAAGTAGCCTAGGACCATTTATTTAAATTATGTCTATGCCTATGACACACAGTGATATTATTATAGCTTTCAATCAATAATTTTATTACTAAGCGAGTTTGATATAATAGGCTAAAGGCAAGGCTATAAGGCAAAGGCTTATAGAATACCCTTTTAAAAACATAAAAAACTAGCTTCCGCACGCGGTATCCGGCGTGAAATTAGTACTATATCTATAAATTCTTTTCTGCGTTAATTCAGAATATATGAGCTATCTTGGGAACGGATCCCATCCAAAACTTCGAGCTAAAGATTTATGTAGAGGATGAAGGAGTGACAAACATACACATATAGATGCAGCTAGGGTTTCAAAAAATAAATAACATGATTACAAATTGTTTAGGTAACCTAGAGACTAGATACGCAACAATTTTGATGCAACAGATGAAAGAACGGAAATCATACTTTTATAATCTTTTGATATTATACACCAAACAAGACATCAAAGCCACAAATACTGTTATAATTATTTGAGATCAAAACCCGTGGTTGTTTTATTACAGTGACACAAATACTGTGGTTGTTGTTCTCTTGACCAACAGGAATCAACTTTTTTTTGAAAATAGCAAGAGGGAGCGTCAAACTTATATTGACAAAGACTCACCCTGAATGTTCTTTCTACAACTTGACTTGTTCAGGAATATTTTTTATAATAAGTAGTAATGCAAACCATATTCGTGCTTTCTAAAAAGTAATTTTGCGCTGCTGTTTATACATATGTAAGACATTGTCTAATGAATACTCCCAGTTCTCTGCCCACGCCACATAGATAACTAGGGATCAGTTTATTGTTCCTTAACAACAGCTGTGTAAACTCCTTACGCCCATAGCAGCTTTTATGAGAACTTATCGTTATTTTTCAAATGACAGAAAATACGCGATTATCGCATAGTTACGCGTTTATCTATGTTTTCACCGTAAAATTGTGAATACCGTTAATTTACAATCTATCTCACGAAATTGTAAACAATCTAAACACTGTGAACCTTAACAAACAGCTCAAGATTTAACGCATTATTTTTCGGTAGATTGTAATACATCGAAGTCTGATTTTGCTGTTTGCAGAATTTGGCAATATTTTTGATGTCGTCTTCCTAGCTAAGTACCATCTAGACCCTATGTCTTCTCTTTTGCATTTTCCTTAGGGGGTCTACCATGGCATACCTTTGCCTTTGCCATGCCACCACGTTACCTTTTTCGTCTACTTTAGTGTTAGGGCTTGTTCTAGCCCATCCACAGATTTCATGTATTTTATAATTTTTGTGTATCTTCTTATCTTTCGAATTTCCTTTATATTCTTAGTTACTGAATATTAAAGTCGTCACTACATTTTATTATAAAAAAAACAGTAAAGGATATAATTTATAACCGTTAACTTGACGACTATTATAACTGCGCTACTATTCATCAGCATATCAGTCGCTGTGGATCAGTAAACAACGGCGTTTAAAATCGCTACAATTACCACTAATGATAGTTGACAGTTCCTGTTTGTGTGTATTTTACGTTATCAGTATATTAAATATGTGAATGTGAATAAAATACGCGTTAATCTAGTGGACGTTAATGAGTGATATGAATTTGACGTTTGATTACACTTGAATTACACTGATAAAGCGGGTTTTTTGTGTAGTGGTTGTAAGGTGTCAAGTTTGCTATCAAACATAAGCAGGCGCTAAACGAAGTAGCTGAAAAGTCGAAGCTAGCGATCTATCCAGCTGAACTATAGAGAAAAAGATTACTAAGATTTTTGAACCCGTGCATCATCTTCATCCTCACCATTTCAGCCGTGAGATTTCTACTGCTGGATAGAGGCCTCCTCAAAGCGTTGCCATAACGACCGGTCTTATGCATCCATCGGATTCCTACGACCATTATTCACCAGGTCATCAGTCACCTTGTAAAATACCCGGCAAATACGTTGGCAAGTTTCGCGCATGGTGCACAAAACAGCCAATGAGCGAACAGGACGTAACGCAATGCAAAGGCAAAAGTCGTCTAACGCACCAATCATAAACTTCTATTATAATACTGCACCAATCGCGCGCCGGATCGGCGCTACCTCGTACCCCGCGTCCCGCTTGACCACCAAATAGACCTAAAAAACGATTTCTGCGCATTGTCAAGTTATCTGCCGCCGGTTATAGAAGGCCTTCAAATGCTGCGTCTGTTGACACATAGTCGCCATTCCAGAACCTTTCGACCACCTGTTTTTCGAGAACCCAAGAATAGGTTTATAAAATTAATTACAGAAACTCTACAAACGTAATTGATACCAATATTTTTTAACGCTAAAACAAAAAAAAAATTACAGTTAACTACGGGGTTCAATTATCACTAAGAATTAAGAGTAACGATTTCTTTTTTGGCATTTTACACCTTGATACTTATGGCGCCCGCAGAGTGTCACCAACTACTTAATTAGGTACATACATTTAACCCTGTAAAACCACTTACTGTCCTCTTCACACACAGTAGCGACATGAATCTACTACAAGATACTTCTCGCTCGTTTACAACCCCGCAGTACGTTAACCCGCTGTAAAACAGCTGTAAACTTGTCACAAAATAGCGGGAGATGTTTTATTTCACTCCTTGTTATATATGTCGCAGGTTTTTGATAAAATTAGGTTTTTGATGAAAAACCGGAAGATGACACATATTAAACTCAATTTCATCATAAACCTGTATCAATCCAGATTTTTGATCAAAAACCTGAACTAGTTTGGGTTTATGATAAAGTTTAAATTGTCACTTACGGGATATCTTCCGTGATTTTTAATTATTTCGTGAAACCTGCGACATATACCTACTTGAAGAGATGTGTAAGGTGTGTGTATCTAAGGTTCAACTCACACTAGCGCGGAGTCAAAGCGCCATGAATATGTATATAGCTCGTGTAAGCCCTTCAGTTCCATAAAGTTAAAAAAAACAAACTTTACAATATACTCTTTTAACTCTTTTCTATTTCTCTGGTATTGTTCGACAAGTTATTGAGCTATTTAGTAGCCCTGTGTTGAGCTACACGATTACTGACAAATGCACTGACTGTACAGGTCGACTCAAATCTGAGTGGGTTTTTGTGCCAGATAAACGTGAAATAACGGTAATTTACCCTCGTACATTTATCGATAGAAACATGGAAATAACATAAAGCAGTAGGTATTGAATGGGCGTCTATCGCGACCTTTTAAATTTCCTAGTGTTGAAACACTGCAGTATATTGTTTGTTTTTCAAGTACCTAAGCGGAGATAAAATCACTAGTTCATATCAATAAATAAAATATTTTAGGAAAAGGTCAATGTTCCAAGTTTATCTGGCACCTGGTATAAAGCCTTTCTTCACGGCGAACCACACGCTTCTTTGCCAATATCCTTATAAAGACGTAACTTTAATTAATTTCTCGCTAAATTTTTCAATAAACCTGATACACAAACATAGAGCTAATTATTCCTGAACGTGCGCCCTTGAAGGCCACCAACGAAGTAGGTTAGGTTACGTTACGAACACATAATATTTATGAGAGAGAAAATTTAATGAAACATACATCGATGAAACGTTTATAGGGTTTTTTTTGTAAACAGATCCAATCTACGAGTATTTCTACAAAAAGAGGTTAAACTGTTGTAAGTGACTCTCTGGAACTTGTGCACATTCTTTTTTCAAATAGATATAATTTTTCATTATCTGTGGCCTTTTTCACGGGTCATATAATAATCATAACATAATCTCCTTATTCTGGGTAGAGCGGGAGGGGAGTGTTAGATTTCCCAACCAACGAACTAGGTTAGGTTACGTACACTTAATATTTATAAGAGAGAAAATTTTATGAAACACACATCGATAAAACGTTTATAGGGTTTTTTGAAAGATGGCTCGTAAACAAATCTGTAAAAATAAGGGAATCTGTTTATAAAAAAGATTCTCCGAAAATGGAAAAGGGTTTAATTCTTGCCGGATGGCTAGACGACGAAAAACCCTACTCTACTAATCATCATAATTCCGATGTGAGTTGTATGAGAAAAGTCTCATTCTCTACCTTCATGTATGCATTACGTTGCAAGTTTTGGCTGTTATATGAGGCCCTACCATGAACTTTTAACGCGATGCAATTTACGACCTAAACTGAATTTTTAAAAGGATGGACCTATATAGGGAGTATAACTCTTTCCCTCTTTCTAGTTCGCACTCCCTGACATTTAAACACGTCATGGTAAGGCCCCTGTCGTCGATAATCGAAAGATTTGACACGATTCTGACACTCGGTTCAGACAGATACATATCTAGACTATTATATCACTGTCAAAGGCTACGTTTTATCCCAAAAACATGGACGATTCCTTAGGTCAGACCACGGGAGTGAACTCGAGCGAGAATATTAATCATTTTCTCTATATACTTGCGGTCTACGATCAATTTATTTTAAGGACTCTTGTTCACACATATTATCTTGGAAATAGGCCTTATCAGAAACCTCCACTCTTGCTGAAATGTTCATGAAAAATAACTAGCTGTGCCCGCGGCTGTCGTTAGTGAAAAAATTGTTTTATAATACAAATAGAAATTTTAGTTACTAGTAATAGTTTTTTATGTCTTGCCTCTCGGAAGTAACAAATCTCAATTATAATCTATTGTTGTGTCGTTTACGTTCTACCTAGCTTTATCCACTTTGGTAGCGGTTGTCATTTGTCTGTTTCAAATGTTTGATAGTCTTTACAGGTAGTCAGACGCCAGAAAGTCTGGCCATCAGTCTATAGTATATACAAGGAATATCGTATTGACAGGTACTACAGGACAGGAAACTTGTGGAGTTTTGATAGGCATAATATTCAGCTTCATCTGATATGACTGGAAGCCAATCTCAACATAGGTGGAAAAAGGTGAGGCATAAAAATCAACTTTGAGAACGCTTACATAATTGCGATATTTACACCAGAAAGCTTTGAAAATATCAAGCCCTACCTCGGAAATGCTAACAGACCCGTTGCTCTAATTCAAAACAAAAGGTCTTAACAACTTTAACATTACACGCAGAGTCGACAAAGTGTGTCGTTTTCCAAAGGGGGTCATTAGAAACCTATAAAAACACGGCACCTTACAGCGAATGAGGTTACAATAACAGCAGCACCTACTTATATCGTTTGATCTCCAGACGACGTCTAGCCGAATATGTGAACATTACACTGGCCCCATAGAACATGGAAGGCCACGCCGGCAGAGGCGCCACGAAACAAAAAGAATTTACGTCTGATTTACACAGGACAGACAAAAAAAATAAAACGTACCTAAGTGAATACGGTTTATTCCAGAAATCCCCACAAGTGGGGATTGATACTTTTTTTTCTAAAAATTTCCACTAGGTTGTTTTACTAGTGGGAATTTCTGGAATAAACCGTGAATACTTATCATATTCCTAACAGTGCAAAGACGGATTCTAAAAAAATTATTACCACCAATTGAAGCCCCATTAGCAAGAGGTCCTTTTCTGTGAAAACTTAATGTATGTTGTCTCGTTATAGGCAATTTAACTACGTGTCAAAAACAATTATTTTGATAGGTGCTTACGTGTTTACACTGTAAAGTACTGGCACAGAGTATACATTAATTTATCTATAATATGTATGTATTTAGAAGTATATAAGTATGTTTATCAGTTGTCTAGTACCCATAATACAAGCTCTGCTTAGTTTGGGCCTAGATGATGTTGTGTGAAAGTTGTGGAATATTATATTATATTATATATTATATTATTATTTTAGAAAACAGAGACAAGAACGAAAACGAGAGCCAAAGCTCTGGAAAACAAACGACAACTGCAAGAACAAAGGTGGGTTTTTGTCAATAAGAGTCTGACACCCTAAAGAAGTTTTTTAAAGATTACCAACATCAACAAAATTTTCGGCTGCCATAGCCATTGTCTAAATTGTCAAGGTCATTAATAGTTTTATTAAGTAAACACGGCCCTGACCCCCAGCGACCCATTTGGGTTGCATGGAAAATTCCGACCATATTAATGCCGGTTCTAGCCATAGTCGAGGTGTTTCAGCGTTCTGTGTTCTGCTACCGAACCCCAAATTTGTATGAGCAGAGAATGTGCTGTTGAATAATTTTGTAAATGGTGTAAAGAAATTACTTGTTCTAGTTGTATGTTTTTTCTGTGTGCATTTAGTCAATTGTGAAGTCCAGAAACTACTGGACCTAGGAACTTGAAATTTAACACAAGGCTTCCTTTAATGATGTAGGCGTGTACTAAGAAGGGATTTTGAAAATACAACTTTTAAGCGGTAAGAAGGGGTAAATTCGTTTGTATGCAAAATTTTATCCCTAGGGCTCATATTCCTGCAGCATAAACAGTAAACCCAAGTTAATTCAATTCAATTCATTTATTCAAAAACAATTTACATTGTATGCGAATATACAGTGTAATAAGAACATAGAAGTGGGTTTTAGTTTGTAAATACCTAAGATAACCTTCCCCTCTGCTCTAGAGTGGGAGAAGTCACAAAAAGCTATCCCACCTAAAAAAACGGCATATATAGTGCGTAACCATTAATTTAGCACTTAAAAAGTTCGTCTTGGTAGACTAGCCAGGCTGAAATCAAGTAAATTAACTTTATGGACGGGCATAATTTAAGTTAGGCAATTACAGCAATACATGAGATTTTTTAGCTCAGTAGCCTCTTTTTCTTCTCTCGTTAAACTATCTGGGCCTAGTAGTTAGCGTACAATATACGTTAAACTGCGGTATTGGTGGCACTCATTAAATCCTCCAAAGTGCGGTTGATTCTCTCGTCGAGTCAAAGCTTGAAAGTTTCGAGTATTGATGCCGAGTTGCTAGCCTACCGGTTGCTAGCCTGCTAGTTTTGTACCGGTTGCATTTCGGGTACTATGCGTTGGATTGCTAAACTTAATTCTGCCAAGTCCGTTCCGACCTTCTGACCAACGGACGTACGGCGATGTGCCATCGGTACATGGTGGACCCACGCATAGATAAAAAACATTTTAGGAACATTTTTATTGTGTGTAGTACTAAGGAGTCGAATTCCCTGCCGCTGTCGGCAGTGATAGCTAAATCAAGAGTGAATAGGTTACTTTTAGGCAAGCATGCTCTATTGTCGACCACGTGAGATAGTGGTCAAGCGTGAGCCAAACATCTATAAAAAAACCTAACATTATTTAACTATGTATAATTAAGTGCCGGAAGATTCCAATTCAGTATATATGTGAGTCGGTAGTCTCAAATCGGTTAGGTAAATGATTAGTTGGCTCCGACGCACCGCGCACCCACCCACGTCATCGGTTCGTATAGTTGTCTGCCAGATCCATGAAGTGTTATTGTTTTGTTTTACTAATAAATACCGCGAGCTTTTGTGAGGAAGTTGTTCAATAGAGTATTGTTTCATGGGTTTTAAATAGATAGACGAGATTATACGAGTGTATTCTTTAACTTAGTAGTCTACTTACAGCTATTCTTTTATTACATCTTTTATTTTATTTGCTACTGTATTGCCTTTTGGCCCACGTCTATTAATATGCACCCGTATTGGAGCGCAGCGTTTCAATCCTCATCTTTTTAGACCCAGAATTTTGCGCTCCATAGCTCTCCAAGAGGAAACTTTTAAGCTTGAACTTCTTCAAAGGTTGGCCAGGTCAGGAGCACTATAGGTTAGGATGGGCAGGATGGAGATGTACATATATGAATTTACGCGCCAGACTCAAATAGGTTGGATCGAGCAAGTGCCACTGTCACACGATGGGTTCCAGTATTGTCGAAACCGATGGAATTGGGGGTTAGGTTGGCCTAGCAGTAGGACAGTAAGGGCTTGGAAAAAAATTACAAGTAATTTATTCTTGCTTTTATTTTAGCTGAAATGTTCCCAGCACGATCATTGCATATTAGTACAGAGAATATATATTTTTTTATTTCTTAGAAGATTTTCAATCAGCGGCTGTAGATAAATTGGCAATACACTAAGATTCCCACCAAAATAAACCCAAATAACCATCTTTCATCATTTACGTCAAGATATATTTCACGCGTAAAGTCCCTACAGCGTGGGTAAGGTCATGGCCTCCCTGCCCTGAGCACGACACAATTGTGTCACCTTCCTCCACATGAACTATTCATACGCCGTGACGTCACGACACACACCAGAATACTCGTAACGAACGTTCCTCGATGACTGATATTTGACACACTATACTAAACGAAAGAATCTGTGTGCACGTATTTACATGCTTTAGGTGTGTAAACTACACTAATTACCTTTTTAGGGCGATGTTCACCGACACCAAATCGACTGTTTTAATATTAAAACGGCTGTTTTAGCAATATTTCCTGTTCCTTATCGTCGGTTATTGACGTTAATCAGATGGTTATCTTAAACTTATGTCGGTGCACATGGCCCTTAAAATACTTTCTTGTATGTTATAGCACGAATTTTAGGTTATTTTTTTTTAGGTAAGAATTCATCCAATGACTTCTTCCGTTCTAGGATGGAATTGGAGGGTGTGTCAGACTTTTATTGATTTTTAATCAGTCTACATTAGTCCCACTAGTATGTTCCTTCTTTGCCTTGCGTTCCTGGACCACGGGTTTTTTTTTTTCAGAAGTGAACCCAGGGCACCAGAAGACATCGACCCTGCTGGTCCTACGGTTTGCTGACATCTCCTCCTTGAAGCGTGCGTGGAACACTACGCACCGTAGCCGTCGACGAATCGTACTTGGTCCGGACAATTACCGGATGGCGAAGACTTTAGTTTCAAAATGCATATTATTTCACACAAGTGCGTTTTACCTTTAATATCCATACTGTTGCGGGAAAGTGAGATAGACACATCAGACACAAACCGTTAACAAAAAGAAAAATGAAATGTGCATTTTTTAAACTCAACAAAGTTTCTGTTTAGCGTTTTAGTCCTTTAATTTTTGATGATAATATTAACTATAATATAGAGCTGGAATAAATATTAACGTGTAACCTGAGTGTGTCACTTTTATCTATGCATATGCATTGAATAAAGCAATGTAAAGCACTTTTTTTTTCACAATTCAAAAGAAATGGCGTTACAAACAAGAATAGCAAACATTGCTAGATAAACGAAAAAATAAAAATATGTGCACACTTATAAGTAGTACTTTAAAAGTGTTTTTGCAGGTTCATAAATTAATTATCTTTTTATAAACGTTTCTTTAAAATGTGGATAAATAAAAAAGGGAGAGGCAGGCCAAAGAAAAGATGGATGGATTGTACCTATGAGGAGGCAATGGCTGCATGCGGTTGACAGGACAGACACGAGACATGGACAGGAAAATAATTAACTGTATCTGGAAAATTATCAAACCACTTCTACGTCCACTTTGCAGTTTACTATACACTTGTGCGTTTCATTTTTATACCCTCACTCGTGTAGACAAAGTAAGGTATAACCTTTTCCAGTCAGGAATGGCACGTTTTTAAAATCAACCAGGAGTCTTTTTAAGCCTTCTTCGTCTTTTTGAGTCTTTTAAGCTAATTATACTAATACTATTAAACTAATTATATGTTTTGAAAATAATATAAACTGTGAAAATGTTTATAATGTTTCATTGCTTTATATATGTACATAAACTATTCATAACAGGTGACGTTACACACGAGAATAACAAACATTTCTTGATGACTGATATTTGACACACTGTGTACTGAAAAGATAAATAAAAATTCATACAAATTATTTCAGCATTGTTTTCTATGGTGGCATCAATCATTTTGTATTGTAGAAGGTGTAAAATAATTATATTTTTACTTGTACCATCAAAGTATCACTAGATTTATCCAGCATCACCTGAAAATCAAAAAATATCTCGTGGGAATGCATTAGTTACCGATAAATCTTCCAAGATCCGCTGCCATGTGGGCATCCAAATCATCAGAGTCTAGTGTCACCACAACGACCCGTCCTATGCGTCTCACATCCTTGGCATTCCCGCGATCCACACCAAATAATTTCCCACCATTTTTTGTTTGGTGGTCGGTAAATCATCTATTTTGATCGAGAAAGGATGTATAATTTTTACTGATTAAACCTACCTGTATTCCTTCAGTTGCTCGTAGCGTTCTAGAACCGCATTGACTGTTTCATACGAGTACAATCCGTTTTTCATCTTAATATATATAAATCTCGTGTCCCAATGTTTGTCCTCAATGGACTCCTAAACCACTTAACCGATTATAATAAAATTCGCACACCATGTGCAGTTCGATCCAACTTGAGAGATAGGATAGTTTAAATCTAAAAAAAAAAAAAAAAATTGGGTAAAGTAGGGTAGTGTAGGGTAGTGTAGTGTAGGGTAGTGTAGGGTAGTGTAGGGTAGTGTAGGGTAGTGTAGAGTAGTGTAGGGTAGTGTAGGGTAGTGTAGTGTAGTGTAGTGTAGGGTAGTGTAGGGTAGTGTAGGGTAGTGTAGTGTAGCGTAGTGTAGGGTAGTGTAGGGTAGTGTAGTGTAGTGTAGTGTAGGGTAGTGTAGTGTAGCGTAGTGTAGTGTAGGGTAGGTAGGGTAGTGTAGGGAAGGTAGGGTATAGGGAAGGTAGGGTAAGGTAGGGTAAGGTAGGGTAAGGTAGGGTAAGGTAGGGTAGCGTAGGATATGTAGGGTAGTCATTTGACGGGAAAAAATCCAAAAATAAATAATTTTCTACCCCGTGCGAAGCCGGGACGGGCTGCTAGTACATTATATACAGACATTATACTTACTTGTAACATTTCAAACTCTCTTATAATAGGTACGCATTTAGCATGGCGGCCTTTTAATTATCATTTCCTAGTTGAGGCTCTTTTTAAAACGCAATAAAACTTAACAGTTAAAATACTTAAATATCTAAAAGCATTTTCAAACTCTCCATCCATAATAAATCGTCAGAAACCGGTACAGTTTCAATGTAATAATAATCCGGGGACTGCATGTAGGACAAACTCGTCTGCTAATGTTTTATGACGTCGCCGGCAAACGGCTCGGTTGCGCTTTTAGCGAAAACATCGTCTCTTACTCTTTATCGCTTAAGTAAATACGTTTAGGGTGCGTTTGCACTGAAGAGGAGTTGGATGGAGTGGAGTGGAGAAGTGCAGTGGAAAGTGACTATTGTTTATTCAAATCAAAACATCATCTTCCTGCCCTTGTCCCGTTTTATTTGGGGTCGGCACAACACGTTTTTTTCTTCCATTCTGTCCTGTCATTCATCACGCTATTACTAACTTCCTTTTCTTTCATATCACTTTTCATACAATCCATACATAACTTTTTTGACCTTACTCTTCTTAATAAATAAATTTGCAGAAGCACGGTTTTGGAAGTTTACTTTCGAAGTTAGTGACGCTAGTCTTCCTTTTTTCGGTGGTCAGAGTTTGTCACTTAGAATCGTCATGTGGGAAAGAGAGTAGGTGTGTGACACATGCTAGAATTGACGAGGTTACACACTCTATTTCTTGCCATAGAAAATGACAGCTTTAAATGACAGAAAAAGATAGAAAAGTTCGATTCATTGCGGTTAGGTGTAGCCCAAGCCTTAATCTGAAGAGCGAGATGTTTTCGTCACTCTATCAATCACAAGTTTGATGGTGGAAACTTAACTAAGTAGATAAATGGTGCAGCTGCACATAACGGGTACATAAATCAATCATAAATCATTTATCTGTATGACCTTTGGTGCTCTAAAATATTATATCGTACTAAAGTCTACTAGTTGAGCTTACATAATAAGAAATAGATACTTTGTACTTTATAAATGTGGTATAATGTTCAAGATTGACAGGCGCCACCAAAATGTATGGGTTTGACAGATGTTATTAAAAATTTTGAGCAGTGTTTCCTAAATGTCTAGGATTAACGCTACCAATATGTAAGGGATATACAAGCGTTACCAAAATGTCACAACCCAACCATTTTAAACTTCTGTTAAACGTTATCACTACTAGTAGGCACCTACCTAAGTCACTTATTCGAAATTCTAAGAACGTATAAAGCTAAATGAAAGCTCTCGGTGATGTGAATCCTAACAACAAATCAATACAATACAATAGAAATCAATTTAAGATATCTATTAGGTACGCGATAGCCCCAATATAATTGCTTCGTCTGTCTCCTATCCTTAGTATAATTTAATTGAATATTAATCCATCCCTATACTAGATATCGTATCTGTACCATAAGAGCCACATTAACATATAAATCACAGAGTACTTTGAGCTTTTTCAAAGTGGAGTTCGGTCCTCCTTTAGGAGTTTTATTACATTAAACACTATAGCAAGCAGTAGTGGCGTGCCTTATTTTCGTAGTTTATTTCATCATCACTGCTCTCAAAACGGTGAAGCAAAACATCGCGAGGAAACTGGTATGTCCTAAAACCAAAAAAAAATCAAAGACATGTGACATCCATCAATCCGCACTGGGCACGCATAATGGATTATGGCCCATTCCCTCTCCTAGAGAAGAGGCCTGAGTCCCAGCAGTAGGAACATTATAAGGCTGATTAAGCTATGCTTATGCTAAACACTCATACCTATCATTAATTTTATATTGCAACTAAACGAGTGAGATTTAAATCAAGGTGTCTAAATGCTTAACTATATCATAAAATAGAATAATGGCTGACAAGTTCTGTAATACCATTTCAAGATGAAATGGTATTACAGAACTTGTCATTATAGTGCCAAGTAATAAATGTGGCAGATTACATTACACCATTTATAATACGCATTATAAATACTTGATAGAAGCGACATGAAACGCGCAGAAATAGCTTTACAAACTATTCAAATGCACACTTCAAAGTTTCCAATGTTTTAATTACTTCACGGTTGAGCGGTAAACGACGTTTTGTATTCAAATGTCATCTTTATTTTGAATCTGGGTTGTTGGATAAACAAAACAAGTGAACTCTAAAAAATATTTTCGTCAATCAATAGTTCCGCCTTTCATTTTCACGCTACACATTCAACACCTTCAAAAGAAAACCTTTATTTTTTTCGAGCAAAAACTAAACTAGCGTCAAAGCTGTCGACTTGAAGTCACAGTTTCGCTTCATCACCGGTTGAAGTCGAACCCTGACCCCATTGTACTGAACGTTATCAAGATTCAAATCATCGATAATACGCCAGTGACCAAGGAGTAAAATATTCGTCGGGCGCGCGGCAAAATCCTCAGTCGGCATAACGACCGCGTACCGTGAGCACCATCGCGTATCATTAAAAAAAAACACGATAGTGTCCGAAAATTTAAATTAAATAAACACTGCTTGAAAAAAAAAACAAAAAAATTGTCAGTGACGTATTGTGTTCTAATTTTGAATTTTACGCGCCGAACGCGATGCGGCCAGAAAATCGCGCGGCGCAGACTTGTATGATAGTTTGTTGACAGTTATAATAATAATAATTTAAGTGTTAAAATAAGTGTTCATTGTTAGTGTAAAATAAGTGTTCATTGTTAGTGTAAAATTAGTGTTGCTTAGTGTGTAGTTAAGTGCTCAAAAGTGTAAATAGTATGGTAAGGTATAAAATGCGAGGTGAATGCGTCAACTTTTTAAAAGAAGAATCAACAACGTCCGTCGATTTATGGTTTCCAATTTGCATTTTTGGGTATAAGATTTAGTGGCAAAGGAAAGAAGCCAAACAAACAAGATCCAAATCAAATAGCTATTAAAGTGGTAGTATCGATTATTTTAATTGGCTCGTTCAATGTCACTTTTACTATGAACACGTCCGTCGCGTGTTACTTATGAAGACACAAATTTCCAAGAAACTATAATACACATAACTACCACTTTGGTCGTTTAATGTCAAATAAACTAAAACGAATCACTTACAAACAGAGGTAATGGAATTCTTTTGTATTAGTAATTTTATGTTCTGTCTGTGTCGATAAAACTTTTAGTTTAGTTTAGGCAGTCTGATTGGAAAAAGTTTTCCTTGACCAATATGAACGAACACTGTTTTAGGCTATCACGGTTTGTTTCATAATTTAAATTGTCACTTACGGGATATCTTCCGTGGTTTTTATTTATTTTGAGTTCCCGATATTTCGACGCTGTTGCAAGCGCCATGATGGCGGGAGTCATCCCGCGATCATGGCACTTGCAACAGCACAATTTAAAATATGAACGAAACTTCATTTTCTTTTTTTTCAGGATATTACCTAAAATACTAAATTATAGAGACTATGACCTATTACCAATATCATTTAGGCCCAATCTACTTTACGTGCACTAAAAACAAACGCAAAAATTCATATAAAAATCTATAGCAAACCTATAGTAGGTAAAATGCACTAGCTAGCTAGATAAACTAGCAAAAAAAACTGACCATTAACGTCCAATTAAAATCAGGTGACAACGTCTTACAAAATTAAAAAATGCCAAAAAGAAAAGCCATAGCACTAAAAATCTTTCCCCAAAAGCTTTTCATCGTTCAAAGTATAAATTGAGCGAATATATTTCTAACACCTGTAATTGGGCGCGCGGTTTCACGCACGTTCTAATATCTTGCTATCTATTTTGTTGGTTTCAGCCAACTGGGGTTTATTCCTGTAGTGACACCGCGAATAAATTCGGAAACAAACGCACACTGACTATCGTTTGGCGGTCATAGATATTAGTTTCGTTAAAACGTTATAAATTCATAGACAAAGGGAATTATGGATTTTATAAATAAAATTGATGAAGGTGCCAACGCAATATCACTGTTATACTACTACCTGCTAACCTCAATCGATCATTTATTTTATAAAACATAGGGGTTTTACAAAATAAACGATTGATATACTTCAGCCCTATATCGTTCAGGCGCGTGTTTCTCGTAATCCATGGCCCCACCAGCCCTGACCAAGTCGAGTTGTGTCTTCTGGCAGAAACTATAGTATACGCAATGATGTGGAGATATATAATATCTATTTATGATTGTTAGACATAACAATCTATGATGATTTTAGTTAGCTGATGAATCAACTGAGGATTGAGCTTGATCAAGTGTGATTAAAGATAGCTATATCTACCATTAGACTGCTTTAGGATAATGATGATTATGTCGAAGAGCAAGGCAGACTGAGTTACACTATCACGTAGGTATATGGCATTTTCCCCGTGTGGAAAGTCTGACTCCATGCGGACAAACTGATCAGGATCGCAGGTTTCGGGAGACTTGCATAATATCATAAAATAACAGTCAGAACCAATAGGTTTAACCTATCACATACCCACAAAACGAGACACAATAGTAAAACAATAACAGCACGGTCTCATAGGACCGGTCGGGGATTCATGAATTAAGCACATTTCGATGTACGGTAGAGTCTCGGTATATCCATAGACAGACTGAGGCCTTAACCAGACCTGTCAAAATATCAGTCGGGTAAGTGAGAAAGAGAGATGGAGCTATAAACCCTATAAGGTAAAGGGAGATATATTGGTGATATAAGAAATGTGGAGATATTGTTTTCAAAACAGAATAACCACACAGTTCCATGCAACCACATTCATGAGACAGTGCTAGCGGGTTGTTGCAAGTGTGAGGAGGATAAATATCCTCATATTAGTAACACACTATATATGCATAGGGAACCGTATGGAGTTGTATTTAAAAAATTTCACTAAATTACCTATATCACCAATATATCTCCCTTTACCGTATAGCTCCATTTCTAGCTCTTTACCAGTTCAGTTTAGGTTGTAAAACGGATCGCATTAGGAGCTTGTGGCAGGGCTCCTGGACATGAGTTGCTTAAAGTTATAGGTGAATCAAATACTAATTTGTCACAATTGGTTGGCAATTTTCAATTGCCCCTCTCTCAAAGAATTAGCAAACTATTTGTTTCTATAGACGTACTACCTGCTAGTCCCACGAATTCTCAATAGAGTCACGATTAAAGAATCAATAAATACTAGGAAAACTTGACCGCCATTGGAAAGTTAGATAACCTTTCACGTTTGTAAGTTTGAATGAAAAGATAGTTCAGTAAAAGTACACGTGTTTTAGAGGTTTATTTAATATCAACTCGACCTTGAACCCTTAAAACCTTCAAGTCAAAAGGCCAGCCAAGCTTATTAAAAACGCATAATGTCATCAAATATTTTTACTACAAAAAGTAACAAAAAAAAACCTTTGTTATTTACTCCAAGATTCCAATCGGGCCTTTGACCTATCCTGAATGACATCGTACGCGGTCACCAAACCAAACAAAAGACCCTATTGTTGCATAAATATATAAAAATAGAGTTTTTTCTATCAAACATTCAAGATACGTGAAGTGTAACAAAGGGTGAAACTATTCGTGGCGCTTTTCTTTCTTTCTTTCCGTTACAAAGCAAGGACAAACAGACATATTGTCTGTTCCGGTGCTACACTCGAAATAACAGTTTCGTGTAAACTGGAGTTTCCGTTTTTTTCAGAAGTGGCTTCTGTTATTAATTATCTGTTTTATGCACCTTTGTTTCACGGAGTAGAGAAGTTCAAGAAGTTCAAGCTATGAATATTCTAAATTACACCATTAATAACAAATACACAATTCATTTAATCCATTTGTTGCAGAACTTTCACTGTTCAACTCATCATGTCAAAATAACACGATTCATGGTATTGCTTGCCGCCCTTTAAATTATAGTTATACGTCGAATAAGAAACGCATAGTTTCCACGTCGTTAGATTTCCATGGTTATAAATACAGCGATATTACAGAAAATACAAAAGACAAAGAAAAATTAGATAAACAAATGTTACGACAAAGTATTCTTTACGTATCTCTAATAACTACTTATAAAATTTATTTAACTTATAATTGCAAGTCAATCCGAAGTTAACACACTTCAAAAAACCCATTTTATAAACGGTAATTTTATAGACCGTATTATTAAGCCGTATAATATTATTTTCCTTAAGAATAAAATGCTTTAAGTATTGTTAGGTTAACCTAATACACAAAAGAAACTCTCTTAAAACTTCCTGCTAAAAATATAATCATCAATCAAGCAATCAATTAATATACAGAACACCAGCACTTAATTCCATGTCCACTTGGTCAAGTTCGAGAAGTTCTGACCATCTGGTCTGGAACTTTAGGGACTTTGAAAGGAGTTTTTCGCCGAATTATTTATTAAGTTGGCTCACAAAAAGAGTAGCAAGTAGCGTTGGGCGATTCCGAAATGTTTTAAGAGGGCTGTCACAATTTTTGATGAATTTCAGCGTTTTATCCGATTTTTGACGTGTGACGATGCTTTAGATATAGCCATAAAAAAAAAAACAAAAATATGGATAAGAAAGTTTGATAACTTATCTTGGGAGTGCTTTAAATAAATATTTGAATTTGTTTACCTACATCAGTAAAATCCTTGTCTCCGCAAAGGATGTTTTATAAAATGTTGCTTTTGGGTATCTTTTGACGCCTTGGTACACCGAAGATATTAAAGTTTAATCATTTATAAAAATGTCTATGATACAACTGTATCTTCTACATTGGAGTGCTGAAACCACTTTATTACTTTTCATACAGTAATACACCAAAAATAATTCTGTAAAACTAAGATCTACTGACAGTTTTCCATACGAAACTACAATTTTTATCTACGAAATTATAATCCAAACTCAAATAAAAAAAATTAACCAACTAAGGTGGTATTTCTATAAATCTTGAAAAAAATAAATTGGGCTATTTAAAAGTTAAATAATATTTTTAAATAATTTTTGTATGCAATGCAAAAATCGAGCGCGACTGCTGCCGCCCGTCGTTTAATTTACCTATCGTCTGTTTTTTATATCCTGAGACTATGTATATTGACACAGGAAATGTCAAAATTACTAAAAGATGATGCCAGTTCTTTTGTGTTGTAATGGCATTTCTGTCAAAACGCTCAAATTTAAGAAAAAATGTAACAGCGCCCTTAACAATCGAAAGAATTGGAGTACAAAATAATCGAGATGTTTTTCGATTGTCTCGAGTGAACGGAATCGACCGCTAGTTTTCGATTGTTCGAATCAGTGTTTCAAGTGAGGGTGTCACTCGAAACTCTAAACTATCGAGTGAGAATGAACGCGCCACGCGCCTGTCTTCAGACTTTAGACAAAGTCGATGAGGGCTGGCGTTGAAAGTCAACCTGTGGCTCTGTCTTGCACACGAGTCCCAGCATCTTGCTGAGCGCTGGCCTTTTTGTGCGGATGTGAGGCATATCTTACTAAAATGATTTGATATGCGCCAAATTATGGTATGCGCCATGTTTGGCAAAAATGAATTCTTTCATTTTCTTTCAAATAATCGAGAAGCATCGAGTTGTTCGAACAATCGAAATATCGGATAAAACGTCTCACCATTTCGCATCGCTAGTAGCAAGGTACCTTACCCTGTTCGCCCGGAGTATTGTTGATGAGTTCACTTCATTGAGGGACGGTTAAAGGCCCTTAATGAACGGAATACAAAACTTTGCTTCAGCAAAAAGGATACCCAATCAAACTTGTTTAACTTTAATGGCGATCGGAATTAATGTTTTTTTCTGTAAATAAAAAAAGTGTTCCCAACGTCTTCACAGTACCTGAAACTGTGAGCCAAAAATAAATTATATATAAGTTGTTTACCGTCTTAAAAGTCTTTCGAGTTTATTTTCGAGCACTTGTCGTACTTTATTAAACAGATACGTCTTACTGACAGGACAATTATTGTATTACTTGCACGCTGACAAGATCAGAAAAACTTATGCAAAAGTAGAAAATAATCCCAAGAGAACTTAGTTATAGGATAAGAAAGAAAGAAAGAAAGAAAGAAAACACGTTTATTTGGCAAACCATCAATATGAACGAGTACAGTTAAACTTAAATTACACATAAAAAAAGCAAAAAAAGAAATAAGTACAACAATATCTCACGGCTTCGCCAAATAGGTCCAGTTCAGCATAATGCCGCGCAACTACGTAGCAGTTGCATGACGCTGATTTTCAACTGAACCTTTGAGTGTCGGTACGGATAAAAATCAGTTGTCTTATATAAGTGAATTAAAATAAATAAATAGTTACATAAGAATATATGTGTATATATGCATACTTATATTAATGTGTAAAAAGGGATAAATCATAAATAAATGTTTAGTGTTAGATGTGTAGGTGTGTAATAAGAATAAAAAATAATATCGCCAACTTCAAAACTTTTTTATAGGTTTAACTTTTTGTAGGTTGTATGTACCTGTACAACGATTAAAAGGAAACCGGTCTCGAGTCACCGCCGTCAATACAATGCAAGTTCCATTTACTACTATGCATTTGGCGACTGAGCGCGGTAGACGGGTAGCAAGCAACTAACGACAAACATTATTTAAGTATTTAGTGAGATTAATATAAAATAAATGAGATTAATAGGATAAATAGTCACACAATCCATCCACCTCTTCATTAGCCTCCCTCTGCCTCCATCCATGCAAAATTCAAAAAATGAAATAAAAGTAAATTACTAAAAAAAAGCAAGTAAATCTTCAAACAGGACGTTGGTCATTAAGAAAGCTGATAAATTAAACGGTAGCCCAACTGTAAAGCTAAAACAAGCGTGAGACATGCGAAGCTACGGCGCCGATTACATCGCCCTCAGTTGTAAATAAGTAAGGTAGATAACAGCAATGCTTATCCTGAAGAACGCTAGCTACCTTCAGGTGGCAATAATTCGTGACATCAGACGATGGTCTGCAGTTGATAGTGTTAGTTTTTTTTGGTAAACAAAAATGTTGTTGGTCAATTTGAATTAAAGTTTAAGACTAGGTAGATCGTGCTTATTTTAGTATGCACAAAAAAACGCGTAAAATGCCATGGTAATTAAGGGTGCTTAACGGTGATTTTATTCATTTATCTCTTTGAAAAAATAACTGCAGACAGATTAACAAATAATTTGTGGCTGATTGTTCAAGCTATGGTTCGGAGCAAGAGAGAATTCTGTGAAGCAGTAATGCGAACGAAAGCATTGGCCACAACCGTGGAGGAAAGAAATTCCTAATGAAACCAAACTTTACCGAACCTAATACCAAAACTAAAAAAACTGGCCAAGAGCGTGTCGGGCCACGCCCAGTGTAGGGTTCCGTAGTTTCCCGTCCGTCAAAATAAGTGTCCCCAACTTTTCAAAAACTGTTCGTCCCATTAAGTTCAAAATAATTTTCCTAGAAAGTCTTTATAAAGCTCTACTTTCCAGATTTTTTTCATATTTTCTAAACTTATGGTTCAAAAGTTAGAGGGGGGGGACGCATTGTTTTTTACTTTTGGAGCGATTATTTCCGAAATTATAGATATTATCAAAAAATGATTTTAGTAAACCCTTATTCATTTTTAAATACCTATCCAAAAATATACCACACGTTAGGGTTGAAATTTAAAAAATATCGCTTTTTACTTTACATGTAGGGGAGTTACCCTAATAAAACATTTTTTTCCAATTTTTATTTTTGCACTTTGTCGGCGTGATTGACATACATATTGGTACTAAATTTCAGCTTTCTAGAGCTAACGGTCACAGAGATTAAGCGAGGACGGACGGACAGACATGGCGAAACTATAAAGGTTCCGTTTTTGCCAATTGGCTACGGAACCCTAAAAACCCAATAAGGATTTTTACTCGATCTGGGTGTTAAACCGCAGGACCCTGCGTTCAGCAGTCGCATTAATGACTACGAGACCAACGAGGTATAGTTACATTAGAATAGTTAAAGAAATGAAAACGTACATCACAACATAGTATAAAACAAAGTTGCTTTCTCTGTCCCTGTATCCCTTTGTATGCTTAAATCTTTAAAACTACGCAACGGATTTTGATGCGGTTTTCTTTAACCTATCACATACCCTCAAAACGAGACACAATAGTAAAACAATAACAGCGCGGTCTCATAGAACCGGTCGGGGATTCATGAATATCGATAGAGTAATTCAAGTTAGTGTTTTATAAATGATACTAAAAATATTATTTACACATTATAATTTCACGTTCATTATAAAAAACAGAAGAAAATAAGACGGTTATCTTTAGACGACTTTCTTCACTCAGTCGAGACATAATTTAAAAGCAAAAATACTATTTTCTCTTTAATATTTAATAAACTACGTTATCAAATATTTAGAAAATTTAGTCTCAAAGTAAATGTAATTAATTAGTTTACTTGTGATTACTTTAGAGACAAAGCAATTAAAAAACTCTGAAAGATTGAAAGTTAACTATGTTTTTACAAGCGTTTTACTATTATGACAGAATAATTAATTGAAAGTCTTTTAGTTGGTAAGTCATTACAAGACCTATAATAATTTATAATCCTATAGTGTTGTTCACGCTCAAATATAAATTTGGTCCGACGCGTCGTACCAATTTCGAGCGTGTGTTAATATTATACTCCGTCGGTTTAGGTAGTGAACTAAATGTAAACAATCTTGGCATGTCTTTTTATCTAAAAGTTGTCTATAAATTGTATGTAAAAATCTTTGCAAATAGGTATTTACCTAAATCGATGTTAGCTAATAAACTAAATTTAAATAATCTTTGTGTATATTATATACGACCTCTTTAATATAAAAAGACATACCAAGATTGTTTACGTTTAGTTAACTACCTAAACCGACAGAGTATAATTACGTTGAGTTACGTTCGACCTTGGTACGGGCGGACCAAATCTGTCGTACCAATTTCGTGCTTCTGTTAATACTAATTACCTACGCTGATTCACGTTTGATCTTGGTACGGACAGATCAAATCTGTCGTACCAAATTCAAGCAGGTGTGTATGTTAAAACTAATAACGAATTACGCTCGGTCTACGTACGGACGGACCAAATTCATTGTACCAAGTCCGTGTGTTAACAATAATATAATTACTCGCTTGTCCCCCAAATGGTAAGGTAGAAGTGTACCTATGCCTTTTCTACTGTCATATTGTTTTCTGTTAGCTTATAATTTTATCTATACTGTTCTTTAATATTATAAATGTGAAAGTAATTCTGCCTGCCTTTCACGGTTAAACTACTGAACCGATTTTGTTGAAATTTGGTAAGGAGTAGGTAAGCTTGAACCCCAAAACACGACGTGTGCTACTTTTTATCTTTTTTTTATTTTTTTATCTGGCTCACTTCAACTGTTCGCAATATTACTGTTATTCACATAAAGAAAATCGGTGTGTAGAGTCATTTTCTATTTTTTTTTATGAGCTTATTCTGTCCCACTCCTGGGCAAAGGCCTCCCTCCACTCCTTCCATGTTTTGCGAGCCCGCGCGTCCTCTTGCCAGTTCTGGCGGAATCTGTCCCGTACCGCCATCTCCTTCGTGGTCTGCCGCGAAGTTGCTATTAAGTTTTTTATTTCAATATGAGTTTACTTTCTGTTTAACATACATAAGCAATGTCAAGGTTATGTGACCTTGTCATTACCTGTGTGTGTTTTCCTTTTCACTGCACGTTTAGCTATGTATATACTATCTATAGTAAAAAGTAGTGGTGGTGGTAGTAGTGTTTATTCTTGTATTACATAATCAAATATGATGGCAAGAAGTAGACATATTCAATATCTACAAGTTACTTATATCCTGTAAGTGTGTGAGATAATGTCTGTGTTCTGGAGATCAGATAGCCAGTCCAGTACATCCGGCTAGACTGAAAGGCGACACCAACAAAATTATTATTTTTTTTAAAACGCTAGACAGATTTTTATTCATCATCATAAAGAAGGAGATGGCGGAATAAAATGAATGGAGGGAGGTCTTTGCCCAGCAGTGGGACAACACAGGTTAGGTATAATAATAATCATAATATGCTCAAAAGTATGTTTTCCTAGTACATAGTTATAAATATCTAAGTAGTTTAGTTCACGACCTCTTACCAAAGCCACATTCGCCCTTTGCGCCTAAATGATATAATAACGTAGTGTGTAATGTTCTTAGTGAATTAGTGAGCCCATAAGTGCTTTAGCGACCCATCCTGCTAAATATAATTATATATTAACCACCTCCTTTGATATATGTACTAAAATACTCGGGAGTATTAATTTAATGTCTGAATCTAAAATTTTATCGTCTACTCATATTGTCGTGTTATAAAGTGCTAATTATGAAATTAAAAGTAAGTAGGTACCTTAAGGACTTAAACGGTTCTGGAATGCAAAGAGCAACTAAAGGAACACTGAAAAAGAGGTGGTTTTGGTTTTGTACTCTGTTCTGTAGTTTGACATTACCACTCATTCTACCCTGAGCAGATGAAGTTATTTGACGATTTTAAACCCCAAAAAAAAGAATGCGTTTACATACCCGCGAAACGAGACACAATAGTAAGACAATAACAGCGCGGTCTCATGCGACCGGTCATTCATGAATTAAAGTAAAACTTGTCCAATGTGTGTCTAACATATAACTAGCTATTAAAACATTTGTTGTAGAACAATTTCATAAACTTGAAGAAAATAAACACGTTTAGTTCCAAAACATCTATACTGGACTCACATCTATCAATTCAAATGGTACCTAAAATTAATATCAGAAGTTACAGAAACTACGTAATTTAGATTCAAAACTTAGTTTCTCATTAGACCGCATCCATTTCTATTCCCGCCAACCGTTGGCGGCCATTGAAATCTCAGCATTCGAAATTTGAAATTCGAACCACAAACTCACCTTGTTTCAAAAACCAGCCAGTCGTTAGAGAGGTGCATCTCTACTTTGTGGTTAGATATCGAGTGATTGGAGAACTAGTTAATTGGCTGTGGGTTCGTCATGTCATTAAATTTAAACTAACGATACCTACAATGAATCTTTTGACAGATGTCAATCTTAGTTTGGGAGATAGTTGCGTAAGTTGAGCAGAGACAAAATGTCTCAAAACTTTAGTTTTTAACTAACTTTTAAAGAAATGCTTCCATTATACTTCAAATGAATTAGTTTCTAAGAATTTTTTAAAACACTTTCATCATACTCCAAATGAAATATATCAAAAGAAGTTTTACGATAATCACGATCTGCAGATATTAGATTAGATTTCTTAATCTAATCTATCTAATCTGGTCGATATTTGGCGCTCTGACCTCTACGACCCTTTATTCTTTAGAGCTAATACTAAAACAATAGCTGGTAGGTAAGTTATGGGTAACTCTGTTAAAAGTTAGTTTCAATACTCCTTTACACCTGGGTATAATCAACTATTCATGAACTTTGTTACTAACTCTAAAAAAGTTAACCTTTACATAAAAGTCCGCTTTTAACACTTTTTGGGCTCTTAATTTCGTCCCCTCGGACATATCGAAATAAGTGGAGAGGTAGTAACCATAATATTTCACTTGTTCCTAAGATTCTTTTTTATGTATTTTTCTAACACTATGTAAAGACACATTAGTATGAAATTGAAGAAATTGAATTGAATGATGTAGGTACACATTTATCACAATTTTATGAAAAACAAAATAAACGTCTAAGTAATTAGTATCTTAGCTGAGTCTAAAAATTTTTGTTCAACTCACAGAATTTTATTTTTTATCTATACATTTTGTCTAGAGCATTCTGCCACTTGCTATTTTTGTTAAGCGCTAACTATGGTAACAATTGATTCGTGATCCAAAAACGGAAGGGAACGAATTTATTAGGTTTTATTAGGCAATTAGGTATACCTTTATGCTCATCCTCGATCCTGTATCTCATTTAAGCACTATTTACTGCATTTATTCTAAACTTGAACAAGCATAAAGGTAGGATAGCTCTGAGAACAATAGGTACCTACTTCTAAAAGAACCGCGCACTCCTCAGCACCGTTTCCTTATACGGCATTAATTAAGTAATTAATACTTCAATACAACACTATTAAGCACCATTGTAAAACCATTCAAGTACAGTTATTGCATCCTTCATTGTCCTTCCTTCAGCGCGCCATCTTTTGTGTCGTTGACGACTGCACAATACCTGAATCTACTCGCATACCTAGCGAATAGTCGAGAATAGAACTTTGAGGTGGAATAGCATTAGTATTATTAGCATTAGCATTTTATCGGCCGTGTAATATTCCCACTGTTGGGACACAGACCTCGTCTCTAGAGAGGGAACTTACCTTAAATCCCCACTGCTAGATATAGGCCTCCCCTAAGTGTCGCTGCAACGACCGCTCTTTTACTTTTCAAAGGAGCTGGTAATTTAGAGGAAAATTTAGGTTATTTGCACGCTCTGAGATTATAAAACAGAATGGTACACATAACACTATTAACCACCAATGTAAAACCTTTCAAGTATAGTTATTACATCCTTCTTTATCCTTCCTTCACCGCATCATCTATTGTGTCGTCTGCGGCACTCGACGCCGGGAAAGAGAACAGTACCCTGTACAGTTGACGATTTCACAATACCTGAATCTACTCGCATACCTAGCGAATAGTCGAGAATAGAACTGTGAGGTGGAATAGCATTAGTATTATTAGCATTAGCATTTTATCAGCCTTGTAATGTTCCCACTGTTGGGACACAGACCTCCTCTCTAGACAGGGAACTTACCTTAACCTATCACATCCCGCGAAACGAGACACAATAGTAAGACAATAACAGCGCGGTCCAATGAGACCGGTCGGGGATTCATGATGCCCACTGCTAGATATAGGCCTCCCCTAAGTGTCACTGCCACTACCCCTCTCCTAGAGAGGAGGCCTGAGTCCCAGCAGTGGGAACATTATAAGGCCGATAATGCTAAATGCTAATACTAAGTGTCACCGCAACGACCGCTCTTTTACATTTCAAAGGAGCTGATCATTTAGCAGAAAATTTAGGTTATTTGCACGCCCTGAGATTATAAAACAGAATGGTACACATAACACTATTAACCACCAATGTAAAACCTTTCAAGTATAGTTATTGCATCCTTCATTGTCCTTCCTTCACCGCACCATCTATTGTGTCGTCTGCGGCACTCGACGCCGGGAAAGAGAACAGACCCGTGTACAGTTGACGACTGCACAATACCTGAATCTACTCGCATACCTATTCGCTTTACGTTTTTCTTTGATTGACGTTCACGAGGACGTAGTCTGGAATAGGGAACCAACACTGAATTTTACTATGATAAAAATACTGCGCAGTTTTTAAATGTGAGGTGGAATAGCATTAGCAGTATTAGTATTATCGGCCTTGTAATGTTCCCACTGTTGGGATCACAGACCTCCTCTCTAGAGAGGGAACTTACTTTAAATGCCCACTGCTAGATATGGGCCTCCCCTAAGTGTCGCTGCAACGACCGTTCTTATACATTTCAAAGGAGCTGCTCATTTAGCGGAAAATCCGCGAAAGTCCTCAAAATTACTTCTCCTGCTCTGGGCGGAGCGGGAGGACGTGTCAGACTTCTACTGACTAAAACCCATCATCTCAATAGTCAACTTCTATAAACAAAAAGCTCTATTTGAGACATAATAAATCAGCTTTTGCATATCTGACAAATTCAACGTTATGTTTTAAATATTTTCCTATGATGCTATAAATGTTATTTTTTCTTTATATCATGTAAACAGTACTTTCAGGAAATTCTATTTCATCTTCGTTTATTCTATTACAGAGCTATTTGAAATTAGAAAAAAATACATTCTTTACTGTTGTGCCTAACATTAAAATATAAAAGAGAATAATGTTATTAGAGATAAGTTTTCTAAATGTTGTGTTTATATCTTGTGACATCAAAGAAAATGGCTTTATTTATCAATTTCTGCGTATTATTCACAAACCTAAATAAACATTTAAACCTAAACCAACTACAACAACTGACAACTAACTGACATATCAACGGACTGACATGTCAACGCCAAACTATCACAGCTAAAACTACTGGCATTAGGAGCATGATGCACAAGGTTTCCTTTCGTGACGTATGCGAATACAATGAGATGATTTTCCAAAATTCACCCCCTAAGGGGACTGAAAAGGAAACCCGTAGTCCTAGAACGCAAGGGGCAACTGAAGGGCACATGTGCGGTTTTCGCCCTTCCGCTCCGCCCTAAGCGGGAGAAGTCATTAGATGATCACCACACCTAAAAAAAACCCATGAGGGGAAGTAACGGACCTCCGTTATTTCCCCTCATGGGTTTTTTTTAATCCGTTTCCACGCAGGCGAAGCCACTGGCAGAAGCCAGCTTAATATTAAAGTAAACAAATTAAAATTAGTCTTATCTTAACTAATTGTTAAAAAACTTTTTAACAATTTTCCTTTTTTTTCTTGTCATAGAAAAGTACAAGATTATAAATATGATTTCGGAATTACCACTTAACCTATCAATACCCGCGAAACGAGACACAATAGTAAAACAATAACAGCGCGGTCCAATGAGACCGGTCGGGGATTCATGAATTAAGCGTCAGATTTGTCACTATTTACACAATACCAGCTCTTAGGTCACACAAAACTACCAAAGAAAGAATTATTATTGACCCAGATAAAAATACGTTGTTTTTCCAGAGCAAGGACTATTCAAGAAATCAAGATATTCAAGTTAGCGTTGTCTACTAATGTTCTCATTTCGAGAGACGCCCTCGTAAGTTATGTACGAGTATAACGGCGTATCTGCAAAACGGTCAATATGTACTATTATTGTGAACAGTAACTTCTTTAACCAAATCCTTTTAATTTTAACCAAATAACAATAATTCTTTTAATTTATAATGTACTTTATGTTCGTATGTAATTTAAACAATATTATTATTTAACTACATCACACCTTTTTTAAGTGAAAAATCAGTGCCTTCTCCCTTTCTAGGGTGGACGTGACAAATTTTTACTGACGAAAACCACATCTGAGTCCCTTAGTAGCTTTGCATTCTAGAACCACTATTTCCCTGTTTAGAAAATTCCTGTGGCGTCGGCTCTGCTAAGGTTTGCTGGTACTTCCTATCGCTTCATTCAGAACATGAGAAAATATTTGATGATGAACTTACCACTTACAAAAATACAAGCGGGAAAACACGAGAACATTTTTTGCGAGTTAACGTTTAAATCCAGGGCCCAATACTCAACAGTCACATTTACTAGTGATATGTGTTTACCTAATTACTTTATACGAATTTTATCTATCTAATAAATTACGTCTAGTAAAACATGATAACATCTTATTACTTGAGTGAGAGATGGATTCACACTCATTACCCACTTTTATAAGATTTACGTCAGTTGACAGATGACTAGCGTTTCTTTGAACGGTGCTCTAATTCGGCTGATCCTACGTCGTGGGTGCGGCTATATAACTACAAAAAGTATATTACACGTTCTACACTCAGATTTTAGGAAAGTAAACATCTTTCTCTTTTCTTTTTTTACTAGTAGAACATGGCAGACTACTGCCTTTTTTAGTAGTTTAAGTTTTTATATTCCTTGCAAAGGTTGTTTGGTAGATATTGCTCTCATAGATAAGACCACTGTTGTACCTATAATTTAAGATTGAAGTTTGTATAAAATAATGTTACTATTTTGATGTACAATAAATTTTATTCTATTGTAATTTTCCCTTTGAACACATTCAAGCAGATTACACACCTGTTTGAAGGAAAATTATATACCTACGTTGTAAGGCAAAACAAAATTATTTTTTTCTCATGCGTAGTGTCTGCAATACAATTTTAATGTATGACTGAAATTGAAATAAAAATATTTATAAGTTCTCTTTTAATGCATGGATGAGTCAAATACTTATCTACACAAGTAAATATCATCTTCATTATTTCAGCCGAAAGACGCCCACAGCTGGACAAAAGCCTCCTTCAAGGCCTCGCATTGCATATTCATTGTATGAGTATTTTGTCACACAAATACTATAAAGCTGAAAGTTTGTACGTAATGCGGTATGTGTGTATGTTTATTACTCCTTCACGCTTAAATGGCTGAACGAATTAATATGAAATTTGGCACCATATTTTGAGATAGAACATAGTTTTATTCTTATCCCAGAAGTATGTTCTCTTTGAACAACAATGTTATTGTGACATCTCATACTCTTATTAATTTGCAAACTGGGAAGATAATTATACTTTTTAAGATTCATGCTTTATTTAGTGTGTGTTAGTATTTTGTTAGGAAGAAAAGAAGATTGTTTTAAAATATCAGACAAGTCTGGACGGCTGTAAAGCCGCTAGACGGAATAAATATTTTTTTAAACATAATATACTTCTAGCAATAAATGCTAATAAGTTATAAGTAACACGAAGCCTTTCATTGTACTTCCGCCTTCACATATTATTTACTTTTACATAGGTCACTCTCATTAACTAGTGTAAACAAATAACAAATCTAATTGTATACCTACATTACCTACCTTGCTGTGCAGTACTGCACCTATCATCAGAACTAAAAGCAATATAAAGCTCGTTTCAAAGTCTACCATCAGGGCGCAAAGACCGCTAGAGTCGCACAAAGTACTGGAACGTGACTGTCGGGATGGGAAAACTGTACGGTGTACGGTACACACGTGCGACTAAAAATCGCAATGTTTTTGCTCTTGTAAGAGAAAATTGCAATCGCAAATGTAAGTCGTAAAGGAAAGATGTTCAATCTGTTTTTTTTTTAAATATTATTGATAAGCTTGCGTTTGTCTACTATTTCACCTGATTTCACCCAATGGTAAGCGATGTTGTAGTTAAAGTTGAAACACGTTTACCTCTTGGTTTAAATAGGTATCTTTATGTTCAAGCTATTTTTGACTTAAATCCCTAGATTATAACTATCAGAAAACAAGTCACCTGAATTTCACTTCTTTGCTATACGAATGAGTTCCCAAAAGGCTTTGTGCATAAGTAAGAATGGCTTGTTAAACGTGGCAAGTGGCGAATAACTATTTCTTGTAGCAAACTTTGTTCTACTTTTATCCTTTTTAAAAACGTCGACACTATCCATTCATACTTTAATTTCTTTTACTCAACACCTTCAATCCACTCTATCTCTTCTTCAAAAATATGTAACTTTTCTAAAAAGTCGCCCGTCTGCACAGCCTGTAGCATCCCCGCCTCCTACAATACGACAGCGTTCGGATATCCTGATTGCGTACTTTACCCACAGTATCGGCACGTATCGCGCCGTAGCGGTAGTGGGGGAAACTATACGACACATATACGATGCGAAAAATACGATAAATGTTTTATTACTATTACCAGAGCTGTTTTACAGATATGCTCGGATCTATTGCTTCGGTTTTTCGTCGAAGTGGTACACTGTAATATAAAATTCAGTGGCCTTTAAAAACTTGGTACCGACCGATACTTTCAATTTCTTTTTTTCAGTCTTATAAGTGTGGTACTGAATAATTAGTTAGTACATTTTGAACGGTTTCTGATTTGACAATTTGGCGTTAAGAGTTAATGTATGCATATCCTACTTTAATTTCAAAGTTGAATAGGTTTTCAACGAATATTCAAGTTAGGTAGATGATTTAATTTTTCTTCTTAGAAAAAAAAGTAAGTTAATAAGGAAAACTGTCAAGTAACAGAATAAGATGCACAAACCGAAATGTGACTGAAGAATAGTCTTTTATACTCGTAGAATAGTAGTCCTTTATTTGCCACAACACAACCTGCACTGGACTGCACCGTCATCAGGTTATGTATGTAAAACACATAGCGAGATTTTCTCACCACTCTTCCACATTATAATTATCCTTCTAAGTTGATATGCTAATTGCTGCTTCATTTAATAAACGCATTTGTTCTCTCGAAAAAAAATCTGTTCCTTTTCACAGGATAGTACCCAATACTTCATTCTGTAACAGGCCATTGGTGTCATCAATACCCTATGAGATAGATATAAATAAAATAACTATAAGATACTTCCAAATCTTTACCTGACTGTACCCTAAAAACTGTCTTTACAAAAAATCCCAATTTTTTAGGCCCTGTGACGAATGGTCAACCTTTTTGTAGAAGGATAAATAAACATAAATAGCGTTGGCGACAGCGAGCGATATGAGTTGATGATGATGGATGGAGATGACTCCTGACCGTGCTGAAAGATGGGCCACACTTGCAATTAGGAGGAGATTAGGAGCCATGCTTCACCGCCTCTGACGTTTATAAGGTCGGTTGGAAAAACATTTATTTTTTCTCATTTGTTTTTTTTTTCAATCATTCAATAATTTTACGGCTTTATTATTTTGAATTTGAAACACTCACTATAGTGCATAGCGCTAAGGAGTATTAACGAGGGGCCTTTTTTCTTTCTTTCAGTCAGTTTCTTAAGACTGCCTATCAGAAATTCACAACCCAAGAATGGATACCACGATACTTCTTGGATAGACTGATGGTTAGACATTCGTCTCTCGGAGTCTTGCTACTTATAACGGCTAACAAAGATCAAAGATCTGCGAATGACAGCCGGAACCAACGGCTTTACGTGCTTCCCCAAACACAGGGTGTCAGTAATGTCTTAGACAAACTTAGTAACGTGAGTTTATCATCTGTACATATAATATTAAAAAACAAAACTCTCCATTATTTCTTTAAAAACGTAAAATATTTGTACCTAGGTAAGAGAAATGAGATAAGTGTTTTATTTTAATTATTTAGGTCCAATTATATCCTCAGACTATGATTTCCCTGGAGGCGTTTTTTAATTTTCTTTGCATCCGCCGACAGTTCTTTGTTTAAGAACCTATCTACCTTGAAAGTAATTAGGTAATTATTATCTTTCTTTGAGAATAAAAAGTAGTTTTTGGACCTGAGAAAGTTAAACATTTAACATCTCAACTAAACTCAAAGAAACCATTTACAATTTACTTTTTGACGAAACCGGTCAGTTAGTACGAAAATTGAAGCTCCACTCCAGAACCTTTCGGCCCATCCACCATCTGTTCTGTAATGACCGTTGTGTGTGTGGTTTTATGTATGACATGGTTTGGAAACATTTGAATTTCTTCGCGGAGCTTTCTGCAAATCAGACAATATCACCTTAAACCTGGCTATTTGAGAAAGAGTAGTATTTCACGCCTTCGTTTCACCACAAATACTATTTAATTTTGCACTAAAACAAGCTCTTCCGCGTGATTAAAACCAAATAACCACGAAAGGGATAGCGGGGTCTGTGTTTGCCCGCTTCGCTCGCTAACTAGACCACGCCATCCCCTTCTTGCCTAATCAGTCCAAGCCGGAGTGTCTCAAGTCTTTGGCAATTTTGCGCATAACTCGTTTTTTTTATTGTAAAATTACAATTTAATGCTCACTTATAAAAATATCGCATTGGGATAATGTATGTAAATGAAAACCCTATAAAATCCCACTTAACCAGCTTCCACAGTTACATCATGTAATCGTCGTGGACACTAACTGGGTTAAGCATTTACAACCTGAGCCAAATCACTGCTGAAACTACATTTGGCATAAGAAGTTACGCGAAAAGTAGATAAAAGTGCACTTGCCTGGGCAGGTTACCAACCACGTTATTGCTTACAACACAATAGGTATGGCAATAACGCCTAGCCTTGCTTGAATAGGTCACTTGACGCAGTTAATGTATTGAGCGCTTGTGGAATCGTAAAAATTTATAACTTCATTGTAGGTATGGCGTTCCACCGTGGTTTTACCTGCGTATTTGGTTACTACTCCTCTCTTGTGGGTTGTAGAGTGATGTTATAAATATGCTCTTCTAGATGGTTATGAAAAGATTTACCACGAAAGGGATAGCGGGCCCTGTGTATGCACGCTTCGCTCGCGCACTAGATCACGCCGTCCCTTTCTAATCTTTTTCGAGACAAAATTGCAGTTGCCTGGGCAGGTTACCAACCACGTTATTGCTAACACCACAATAGGTAACCCTCGAGTAACCCTAGATATTATAATTGTAAGGATTAATTTTTGGTGTAGTTAAATGAAAATCCTCTATCCTCTAGTGGTAAAAAATCCAAGGACCCTCAAAATCCTACTTAATTAACTTCCACATTTACATGATGTAATCGTTGTGGACACTAAAACTACTGAGTTAAGCTACGCTTAAAAGTAGACAAAATTGCACTTGCCTGGGCAGGTTACCAACCACGTTATTGCTTACAACACAATAGGTATGGCAATAACTCCTAGCCTCGCTTGAATAGGGCACTTGAGCAGTTAATGAATTGAGGAATCGTAAAAATTTATAACATTATTTTAGGGCTAGTGTTTCCCACGGTTTCACCTGCGTGTTTGGTTACTGCTTTACACTTGAGGGTTGTAGAGTGATGTTATAAATATGCTCGTCTAGGTGGTTATGAAAAAAATAACCACGAAGGGGATAGCGGGGCCTGTGTATGCACGCTTCGCTCGCTCACTAGATCACGCCATCCCTTTCTAATCTTTTTCGAGTAATCCTAGATATTATAATTGTAAGGTTTTTTATGTACGACTAGTATTTTTAAAGGATATTAAATGCACAGCTACACAAAATAACGCTTTGGGAAACTGTAGGTAAATTAAAAGCGTATTAGTGTAAAAAAATACCAGGTCGCTTAAACTCCCACTTAACCAGCCTCATAGTTACATGATGTAATCGCTGTGGACACTAACTGGGTTAAGCATGTACAACCTGAGCCAAATCACTGCTGAAACTACATTTGGCATAAGAAGTTACACGAAAAGTAGACAAAATTGCACTTGCCTGGGCAGGTTACCAACCACTTTACTGCTTATAACACTGCTTATGCCTCGCTTGAATAGCTCACTTGAGCAGTTAATGTATTGAGCGCTTGTGGAATCGTAAAAAATTATAACATTTTCCCGCGGTTTCACTTGCGTTTTTAATTACTGCTCCGCTCTTGTGGGTTGTACAGTGATGTAATAAATATTCTCTTCTACCACGAAGGGGATAGCGGGGCCTGTGTATGCACGTTTCGCTCGCTCACTAGATCACGCCATCCCTTTCTAACCTTTTTCATGTAACTCTAAATAACTGTAAAGATTAATATTTAATCTACAATTAGTATTTTTAAAAGATTTTTAATGCACAGTGTAAAAATTCGAGGTCGCTTAAACTCCCACTTATCCAGCTTCCACAGTTACATCATGTAATCGCTATGGACACTAACTGGGTTAAACATTTACAACCTGAGCCAAATCACTGCTGAAACTACATTTGGCATAAGAAGTTACGCGAAAAGTAGACAAAATTGCACTTGCCTGGGCAGGTTACCAACCACGTTATTGCTTACAACACAATAGCTATGGCAATAACTCCTAGCCGCGCTTGAATAGCTCACTTGAGTAGTTAATGTATTGAGCGCTTGTGGAGTCGTAAAAATTTATAACTTCATTTTAGGACTAGCGTTCGACCGTGGTTTTACCTGCGTGTTTGGTTATTACTTCGTTCCTGTGTATTGTAGAGTGATGTTATAAATATGCTCTTCTAGGTGGTTATGAAAAAAATAACCACGAAGGGGATAGCGGGGCCTGTGTATGCACGCCTCGCTCGCTCACTACATCATGCCATCCCTTTTTAATCTTTTTCGAGTAACCCTAGATAATTATTATAATTGTAAAGATTAATATTTGGTGTACAATTAGTATTTTTTACATTTGGCATAAGAAGTTACGCGAAAAGTAGATAAAATTGCACTTGCCTGGGCAGGTTACCAACCACGTTACTGCTTACAACACAATAGCTATGGCAATAACTCCTAGCCTCGCTTGAATACGTCACTTCAGCACTGCAGCTTCGTAATTTATAACTTCATTTTAGGGCTAGTGTTCCACCGTGGTTTTACCTGTGTGTTTGGTTACTGCTACGTTCGTGTGGTTGCTAGCGTTATGTTACACAGCCTAATAGCCTATAGTATAAATGAGCTTTCGAACACTAAGAGTTTTTTTTTTAATCCAGCTACATAAAAAAAGACATAGCGAAAGGTTTCCACTAGGTTCCACCACGCCTCCATTCTTTCTCGTACCGATATTAGCAATGCTAATAACTGATTCATTTATTAATCAATTTAGAAGCTGTTGTCACAAAAAGATTTATTTTTAGTTTTACTCGTATTTGTTGTATACCATAAAATATTGTAACAGAAATAAACACAAGGTAAAACCCAATTCCCTCAGTCCACCGAAAGAAAGTAAATAAACAGGTAACCTACCTATATGTATACCCGTACACCATCAGTTTTCAATAATAGACTTCCTAAGTTAACATTTCAAGCCGTCAGCTTCTCAACTCGGAATGGGGTTGTTATTGTAAACACGTCGAAGGACGCCATTGAGCTATCCTTCACAAATGACGGCCTCTTAGCAAAACAACCAGATTTACATAACTGCCTTTGTAACGAATAGGGAATATTCATAGATTTTTCAAATATTTTTTTTGCTTGATAGTTTATATCATTACTAGCTTTAGCCCGCAGCTTCTCCCGCGTACATAAAATATAGCCTATGTCACTCAGGAATACAGCAGCTTTCTATTGGTGAAAAAATTTTAGCAATCGGACCAGTACTTCCACAGATTACCTCATACAAACAAAAAAACAAACTTTACCTCTTTATTATATTAGTATAGATGTAACAGTAAAAATATATGTATTTTATACGTATATTTTACTATTACATAAAAAGTAATTAAAAATATTTTTTAACAGTTAAAAATAACCAAACAACACTTCAGTTTAAAGTCCGCCATTTTGACGTTCATGTGACGTCACAGTCTATAACAATAAAGTATCAATTGCCGAGGTTAAGTTTACACTGGAAATATTATACGCTCTCGTCGTTAAGAATGACTTCAGTGGCGTCGCGTTTCAATTACTTGAATTTCCTGCCGTTATTCTGCACATTTTGATAATTGTTTTCTTACTCAAAACCAAATTTCAATCTAAAATACTGATGGATTTGGAGTAATAAAGTTTATTATTCCTATTCCTTCCACGAGCTTCACCATTACACATTATCAAGATTGTATTCTCTGTAGAATTTGTAAAGGAGTTCTGTTCGTAATAGTCTGTTTAAAATGGTATTATAACAACGGTTAGCAGGTTTAGGTAATAATTTAGGTTTCAAGCAAAACTAAAATGGTTCTGTAAGAAGACTCGATACTAAAAGTGCCTAAGAGACTTATTTATTTGAACGGAAATTGATTATCTCTTTAATTACAAGATACTGTAAAGGTTTACCTTTTACTTAGGTACTCCTAAACTTACCTAATAGCTTGTTAACCAACGTTAATGGATTTAAAAAAATATAAAACAAACAACTACAACGTCTAAACATTTTGAAGAAAAAATGTCGAGACAGACATCCCTTGGCGGTCAAGTATATTGAAGATTTTTGTATCTCAAACGTCTACACAACTGGATGATAAGTGGAATCAATAAACTAGGCGCGATTTCGGCATTGTGGGCTTGAGAATTTTATTGTACCTAGTATTGACCAGCAACCTATTGTAGTATGAAAGCTTGCCAAGAAGGCTGACTCGACACCTTTCCTGCCAAATACTGTAAAAACTAAAATGATTAACATCCACATTCTAATGACAAACAAAGTGACTGGACTCTCTTTCAGCTGTAGCTTATTTTATTTTATTTCTATATTTTTTACGTTATTTATTTTGGAACATTGTTCGCATATGCAAAAGTAACAGAGGGCACCGGAAATATCTATACATATAATAAAACAGTAAAATTTTGCATCGTTTGCCGCAAATGGCGCCAAAACTACTGAACCGATCCTGTTCAAATTTTGCATACATAATCCTTATAGGACCCTTTTTGCTTTAGGCTATATTTTATCACGCTATTTGCTATGGGGGGTGAGCAATATTGCATTTTGTCGCTTTTGAACGAGTTGCCCCGAGTTCGAATCCCACCTACAATTTATATTTCTGTCAATGTTTTATCTTATTGTTTTTGGAAAAAAAATACTTTAACAATTTTTTCATAAAAAAATCAACATTCCTATTTGATTTTTCCCAAATATTTTGTAAAAACTAATCAAAACACGTTATAAAATCCAAACGTCCACGAAATTCACATACTACAATGTTACATTAGTCCATTTAGCTGCAAATTTATCTACTGAAATGAAAATCATCACGCTATCATCGACGAAGAGCGGGGCAGTCATTTATGACATTTATATGAGAACGTCTATTTTGCTTAGTTTTCATCGAACACTGCAGCGTGATTGATTAAGGGCGCTATTACAATTTTTCTTAAATTTGAGCGTTTTGACAGAAATGCCATTACAACACAAAAGAACTGGCATCATCTTATAGTAATTTTGACATTTCCTGTGTCAATATAGTCTCAGGGTATAAAAAACAGACGATAGGTAAATTAAACGACGGGCGGCAGCAGTCGCGCTCGATTTTTGCATTGCATACAAAAATTATTTAAAAATATTATTTAACTTTTAAATAGCCCAATTTATTTTTTTCAAGATATATAGAAATACCACCTTAGTTGGTTAATTTTTTTTATTTGAGTTTGGATTATAATTTCGTAGATAAAAATTGTAGTTTCGTACGGAAAACTGTCAGTAGATCTTGGTTTTACAGAATTATTTTTGGTGTATTACTGTATGAATAGTAATAAAGTGGTTTCAGCACTCCAATGTAGAAGATACAGTTGTATCATAGACATTTTTATAAATGATTAAACTTTAATATCTTCGGTGTACCAAGGCGTCAAAAGATACCCAAAAGCAACATTTTATAAAACATCCTTTGCGGAGACAAGGATTTTACTGATGTAGGTAAACAAATTCAAATATTTATTTAAAGCACTCCCAAGATAAGTTATCAAACTTTCTTATCCATATTTTTGTTTTTTTTTTACGGCTATATCTAAAGCATCGTCACACGTCAAAAATCGGATAAAACGCTGAAATTCATCAAAAATTGCGACAGCCCTCTTAATGACTAGACTGGGACGTAACACGGTGGTGGTTCGAATCCCAGGAGGTGTTTTAGATTTTTTTAATTTTTGTATATTTTTTTTCACATATTTTTGCATTCTCACAATTTTTTTAACAAAAATATTACCTAAAAATATTATTATTATTGTTTAACCAAAAAAAAACCATGGTGACAAATTTTACAACTGCGGAGTTGCACCCCGTTTTCAAAATACAAACAATGACATCCTTCTTCTTCTTCCTGCTCTTATCCCGTATTACTTGGGGTCGGCGCAACACGTTTTCTTCTTCCATTCTGTCCTGTCGTCCGTCACACTATCATCTGCCCTTTTCTTTCATATCAGTCCTTACACAATCCATCCATCTTTTCTTTGGTCTTCCTCTCCTTCTCCATTCATCCACATGTAAATTCAGAACTCTTTTGGTAACGTGCTTTTAATCCCTCCTCTTCACATGACCATACTAAGACAAACGATTTCCTTTCAAAATACAAACATCCATTAAATTTTTTTTAACTAAAGGCGATTTATATTTTAGGTGATTTCTTCCACTCTAGGAAGGAGCACGAGGGGATGTCAGACTTTCACTGACCAAAACCCACACCTTTGTATGTTCCTTCTTCGCCTTGCATTCCAGGACTCCGGGTGGAGGTGATCAGCAGTAACGACCTCTCACGTCCGGTCCTGGTACAGAGAGAGAAGGTATGGAAAGCAGTCATCACTTCCTTCCGCAAATGAAGCGAAGAAGGTAGCAAAAAGCGCAAAGATGATGCCCTTGGCATTACGAGTCGCAGGGCGATTCCATGATACCATTAGCGCGGAGTTTTGGACGGTGCACTATTGGCATTTCGCTGTTGAATAAAGACTGGTCTTAGTCGACTGACGTTGCGTTATGTGCCACGCGCACCTAAAAGACGCATAAGAGAACGGCCCTAACGGGCTTCGATAGCTGGAAAATTGTTCGTATTCTAAAGGAACAAAGTGGGTATTTTTTACTGCTCTGCATGCTCTACCCGTAAAAATCGAGAGTTTACAGACTGCGTTCGATCATCAGCATGTGAAGTCGACTAGGTGAAAATACTCGCACACAAGAATTCGTTTATTATTCTCACTAAAGAAAAACATTTATTTGGTGTATTAGGGTGTCAGTCAAATACCGCACCTGAAAATTCCTGCCTGAATAAACAGGTAATATAAACACAAAAAAATGATGGCGATCGGTAAACGCCCTATACATATGACACCTGGGAAGGGTCCAAGTGGCGATGGGAGGGGTCTAAGGATGTCCTGTTTCGCACGGTTTCAGCCACGTTGCTTTACTCTAGGAGGTGACTGCTTTTTTGTGAGGTGTGTAGTCAGGGTTGTGGGGACGATCGGTGACAGCAACCTCTCGCGCTGGGCACTGGTACAGGCCATGATCCAGAGCGAGGAGTAGTGGCAAATAGTCCCCTCACGCCCCAGTCGCTGGGATTCCGACCCCGATTTAGAGCCACCGTAGGAGTGGCTTGCGAATGGCGAGCAATGGGTAGTTTACCATCTGGCTGTCCGGTAATGATCCAGACGGTCAACCGTGGGTATTGTTCCACGCGTGCTTCAAAGAGATGTCAGCAAACTGTAGGTGCCCAGCAGGTTCGAAGCCTCTGGGGCCATGGGTGAGCTTCCGAAAGGAAAACCCGGGACCCTGGAACGAAGGCAAAGAAGGAACGGGGTGAGGTTTATTCAGTAAAAGTCTAACTCACCCTCTGAGAAGTCATTCTGATGATTTTCCACCTAAACAAGAAATCTGGGCACGCCGTCATTGCGGCGGTAAGTTCCGTCTTTGAGAAGTAGTTGGAAAGAGGTCCTCACGTTCCGTATGCCGCAGGTCCTCACCAGACACGGTAAGTTCGGGAGGCTCCTGCATCGGATTCAGGGGTAAAGGGCGCCCCAGCCAGACTTGGGCGCACTGTCTGGACCGCCCGGAGGACACGGTGGAGCACACGGTAGAGGTATTGCGGTCGCCTTCTTCTGCGAAGCAGTAATGCTAGCCAAGGAGGCGGCCGGCCGCGAGCGCGAAAGGGAACGACCCTCACGCCCCCGCCGTCAGGATCACGAGAACGATTTCCGACCACCGTAGGCGCAAGCTTGCGGACGGCGAACACTGGGTAGCTTGCCGTCCAGCAGTTCGGTAATAACCCGGACCGAGTCAAGTCGTCAACTGTTCCACGAGCGCCTCTAGGAGATGTCAGCAAACTGTAGGGCGCGGCAGGGCCGAATCCTCTGAGCACGTGGATCTGTATTCCGAAAGATAAGCTCGGTGTCCCAAAATTGAAGGCAACACAGGAACGGGGGTGGCGTTTAGTCAGTAAAAGTCTGACATGCCCTCCCGCTCCATTTAAGAGCGGGAGAAGTCATTCTGATGATTACCCATCTGAATAAAAAAACCTAAACAAGAAACCTACTGGGGCTATGGTTTCGCTTCTGAAAGGGAGACCCTGGAACGTAAGGCAAGGAAGGAATATAGAAGTGAGTCTTAGGCAGTAATAATCTGACACGCACTTCCGCTTCACACAAGAGCAAAAGTCATTAGATGATTTCCCAACAAAAAAAAGTACTAATTGGAGTTTTAACTTAAACAGTTTTATGTAAAATTAATTAATCAGATCTTTTCGGAAGTATAGGATTAGATACTTAGATTACTTTTGTGCAGTTTTACGAACTTAACGCGGACGAAGTCGCGGGCAACAGCTAGTTTGTAATATAAATGCAACGTAATTTAAAAGAGTGATGAGATCTAATGGACTTTCTTGTACATTCTTCTCCATAGAGCTGTAGAGCTCTATGGAGAAGATTGTACAAGAAAGTCAAGTGTGTAAGAAAGTATTCCAAAGGGTAGGCTTTGGAATCCGCCATATTTACACATTTTTTGGACTGATTCCTTATCTATTATATTTGTTTGATTGATTGTATTATGAATGAGATCACTCCGTGTCACTCAAAAATTTGGAAGAAAACTCAATATTGAGTTAAGCTCACCTTTGTGCATAAATTCTCTGTCAATAATGTCAGTTAATGTAGAAACACAGTGTTTGTACATTAAGTTTTGTGTAAAATAAAGAATTAAAAGCGAAATACTTTCTAAACTTACCAATGGCTAAATTCGCTAACTCCGACTGCAGTTCGCAACAAAACTAGCGACACTTTATCCGCTTAGTGGAAAATAGTATCAGGAGAAGTAGGTTCCAAGTTATTAAGTCCTCGTGGAGATTACTTTGTGTGAGCTGTGCCGGTTATTACGGTCACCATGGCCTCGAGCCGGGACTGTGAGTAGGTGAGTTATGACGATACAGATTGTGAGTAGCGTTATGGGCAACGTTTTGGGACAATTTTAGAAGGTTTAGCATTCGTAGGTGGATATATCGAACTTATGGATAAGGTTTTTAATAAGGACTTGTGCTCTAGAATTAAAAAATATTGGAAACCTTACATATTCTGAAATAATATGCTTCACCGAGTCCCAGTAGATCAAGTATTTGGACAGCAGGAATGTTTGAAAGAGTTACCGCAACACTTAATCGCAAAGGGCAACTGATATCTCGACTTGAAAAAAAAGAAGAATATGTTTTCATGGTGGGTTTTTTTTGGTTTTTTGTTTTTCGAAACATGTGAACCATGGAACTTCCTTTTTAATGAAGTCGATTAAAATAAACAAAAATATCATTATCAAACGACACTTTTCATATTTAAACCAAAGACGAGTCTCCTCAAGGTCGAACGTATGGCGACCGGAACGTCCGTAGCGCTGGTATTTGGCGGGCCGGCGGCAGATCAAAGGGAACCTTGACAAATAGCGGCAACCTTTCTGTCGTGTGCGGAACGCTAAATGGTAAAGTATTAAAACCGCACCTTCCGCGCGGCCTGCGCGATGTTGCCAAGCCTTTGTTTTTGTTAATTAGCCAAATTATAGCGTGTTTGAACCCGATTTTAGAACCAGATTTTTATATTTAACTAGTAGTGATAGCTGGCAAGTTGTCTATAAAAAAAGATTAAGTACCCGATCAACCTACCGGGTCCAGTTGTATTTTCAAACCATCCAGTGACTAACAAAATTACTTTCAAATCTGTCAAGCCTTTTAGAGGGACTGTCATCAGGTGACCGCTAGAAACCGATGCCTGGCAAGGCTGTAAGGATGTTCGGGAGAGTCTAGAACGCAAAGGTCAACTTACTGTCAAAAACCCGGGTGGGTTTTAGTCTTTATAACCATATATATATTATGTTCCACAACTTTTCCTTCCTGGGTATCGTGACCGTACTCTGAATAATACAAACATTTGTTCTGGGTGGGAATCAAACCCACGACCCCTGGCATAGCAGTCAGGGCCACTGACCACTAGACCAACAGGCCAGTCTGTAATAGCTCTCTTTCCACCAAGAACAGGGACGTTATTCATTCAATTACCATCCTCAAAAAAATTCCTTGAGTCACATGTACTTACGTAAATACCTCAATACATGATATTTCAAGTCAAATTAATAAAGAAAAACGTTCATACCGCATGACGTTTAATAAAATACCACCCACACTCACGATCTTTAAACGATTAGGAACAGTTATTAATTTGTCACATTTTTTTCTGTTTGTCATTGTCCAAACTTCGAACAATTTCGTTTTTCTAAATAAGGAAAAAAATAATGGGAAAACTCCATAACTAACTTGTAAGTGTGGCTTTGACTTTAATTTAGATGCTCGGAACTTTGATAAAAACGATTGATTTATTTTGTGCTTTATTTTTGGGGACACATTTTGTATTACAAGTTCCGAACAACAAAAGTTTAATTAGTAATTGCCTCATGGTTATTACACTTGACTTCAATAGAACCTAAGTATCTCAATTCGAGTTAAGTAAGAACCGTACTATGTCCAATTGGGTTAGCGCACGATTTCGTTCAGTATCTCGGGACTTATGTTGCCGGAAGAAAAAATTACTTTTTTTCAAGAGTTCAGCAGAATACAAATGACGTACGGCTTATGTGGCCCTCTGAGGGCCATTTTAACTTAAGGTGAATACTCTAAGGAAGCCTGCGAAAATAAATTTTCTCAGTTCAGCTCACCCAGAAATAAGCATTCGATAAGGTTAACTAAAAATTTAAATTTCGCATACTTCACTCCCCCAGTTTCTGTTGCCGAAATTACCCCAAACGCCAGTAGGCTTCAGCCCTGATTCGGTTTTGTTGACATCTCTTTGAGGCGCGCGTGAAACACTACCCGCTGTCTACGACTCAGACCCCGCAACGCATCCGGATGGATACCGGGCATAGAAACCTGGTGTTTTCTCCTTAACTAAAACCTAAAGTAATCTATATAGTATCTTTGGTATGTTCAAGGCTAGAGTGGATAGGCTCTTAATAAACTAGTGCGCCACACCATCAAAGATTGCATCACTGCTTACCATCAGGTGGAATTGCAGTCAAGCAAAAAGTTTATGTTATACAAAAAAATATATGTCAAACCCACAGATTCTGCATAAGCTATACCCAGTTTAAAACTATGGCCTGAAATCGCGACTGTCAAGCTAATTGTATCGCAGAATATGCATCATACTCGTCGTCATATTCGAAGAAGGATTCTACTACAAAACCATTTTAAAAGTCACTTTTTCTGTATTCTACATCTCTCTGGCGTTGATTGCAGCCATTACACAACCAGTCACACATTTTATAGGGCCCCGGGGGGCCATAATAAAACTAATGAGAGAGGCCCAAATTGTACGCATTAAATAATACATAAGCGAACAATAAGACAGATTATTATCAAATATTTATCACTGGGCCAGCTGCTTTATCCGCGTGTTTGAATTTATCCAAGTAGAACATACTCCAGATATAAAAAGTATCCTACTATTCCGGAACATAGCCTACCCGTGGACAAAGTTTCATGTAAATCCGTTCAGCTGTTGGAGCGTGAAGCGCGTACAAACATACGCACACACTCATAAACGTTCAACTGTAAAAAAACTATTTACCGAACACTGCAAAAATCAGTTGGCACCTTGTTGACATAGTGAAAAATTTGTCTTTAAAAAAAAATAAAATCTTTAAACCCAGAGTTTAAAAAAACGTAGTAACGTAGCGATCTTAGGTTTTATGAGTAGTAAATAGATACTGCACACAAGTTTAACAAAGTGCCGAAACTGTATTTAGTGGCGTGTTTCTAAATTAAAATTATTGAAGAGGTCACTATCTCACCAGATGTTTTTCGCAAAACATCTAGCGAGATGCTCCATTTATTCATCCACATCACTCTATTAAATATAATTAATATCCTGCACTTTCCAAGAAAATATCGTCGGTACACAGACACTTCGTTTCAGCACACCTGCATTCCCAAAGTCAAATTTATTTATAAATAGCTTCCAGTCTTCAACTAAGTATGATTGAAAATGACTTTGAAGTACTTTTCCAGTATTTATTTATATTCCGTGAGCGTTTGCCGAGGGTCTTAGAGAAAATGAGATGTTGATTGTAGTCGGCGTGACGATCAATCAACTTCTATGAGGTATGAAGACTGTATTGTGAGTTGAGACAGGTTGTGTACGGCAGGTTTTATTGTATTTGACGTCTTTATTACGTCTGATTATTTATTTTGACGAGTTTGTGTTTTTAAAAGTGTTTTTTGACGCCCTAGTTTAATGGCAGTTGGCGGAATTTGTTCTGCGCAAGGGTAGGGGATCGTTGTTTGCTTGACTCATAATGTGTTTTAGTGTGGCCTTCTACAGTCCACGAACGCGTATCTTCTTAGACGCGTATTCGCCATTATACGCTTGGTATACGCCTGCGTGAAGCTTAAATACAAAACTATGAAACTTTGTCGACGAAGCGGCAGCGGCGCGTCACGCGTCGTGCCCTAGTGTCGCATCTATGAAGTTACGCGTCCAAGGACAGTAGGCCATAGAATGCGAAGGGCGAGTGGAAGAGCATAGGTGTGGTTTTAGTCAGTAAAAGTCTGACACGCGCTCCCGTTCCGACCTAGAGAAGGAAACGTCATTAGATGATTAGCCACCTTAAAAAAGCCGTATTTTAAAATGTTTGACTTCGTTTACATAAACATTGGAAGAAATATATGACGAGTATTTTCACGAAGTCTTTATACATTTCACAGTCGTTCAATTAAGAATTGACGTCACTAAACCTGGCGATTCGTGTGGAAACGAAAATAACAATGTCACATGCAAAAATAACAATAATACGGGAGCAGAGTTAAATGCGGAACGCTGAAATCCGTTCCACAGTATTTTATATTGTCATGAAACGAGCTCAAAATACGTTTTATAAATTCATCGGTGATATTTTGTATGCTGTTTCTCTTTAAATTGAAATGGGTCAGGGAAGATCGTTGTTAGCTTGACTCGTAATGTGTTTTTGTGTGACTTATGTCTGAATCTGAATATAGAAAGCTGATTTTATGAATATTATTTGTCATACTGCTTAACGAATGACAGTGCTTGGTCGCTGCGTATTCGGGATTTATTTTTCTTTTGATTTGCTAATAATAATCATAATCATCATTTGTACCGAAGGACGTCCACTGTTGGACATAGGGCTACCCAAATTGTCGCCACAACGAACGATCCTATGTGTATCACAATCATCGCATTCCCACGACTCTCACCAGGTCATCGCACCATCTTGTGGGGAGCCTTCCAACGCTGCGTCCTCCGGTGCATGGTCGCCACTCCAGAACCTTTCGGACTAATCAAATGCGTTCTACGAGCAATGTGCCCTGCTTACTGCCACTTAACTTTCGCGATTCTTTAGGCTATGTCGGTGACCTTAGTTCTTGTGCGGATACTTTCATTCCCGATGCGGTCACGCATCCTCCAAGCAATAATAAACATTTATTTCGGACGAGGTGATATTGTCCCACATTAGCAACTATTCCTGTATCGAGCATTCATTAACATGTACATAAGTTTACATACACAAGACACCCAAACCTGAAACAACTATGTACTTGTACACCATAGAAATACCTATGTTTTTTCGTGCGGTAGATAATTGAACCCGCAACCCCCAGTACAGGAGACAATCGCCCATCCACTGCACCCACAGTACTGCGTTATTCTAACTCCTACACCTGTCTATTTTTCTCACAAACTTTTAGAAGTTACTTAAAAACACACAATATTATTATTGTTGCTCCTATAACCTTTACCAAACTCGTAGATAAACATAAACCTATCTATATTTTACCGAAGCCAACAAGAAAAGCTCTTCAACCATTTATGAAATTCTCAAACTTATTACCAACTAAGTTATATTACTGGCTCTAAACAGATATCCTTCGTTGCGTGAAATTGATACTGCCCTCGGTTTCATTTTATGCCAGTTTTGCAAACATACTTTTTGCCAGTTATGCGAGCATTGACCTATTGTCCTATGTGTGGGCTATAAACGCGAATAAACGACATTATGCCGTAATTTTAACGTTTGAATCCCCAACCGGTCCAATGAGACCGCGCTGTTATTGTTTTACTATTGTGTCTCGTTTCGCGGGTATCTGAGTAATTAAGTGGTATGTTACGTTTTCAATTCTTACAGCAGGTTTTCACGGTACTACGAAATAGTTTAAAAGAGTTAAAACGGCAGTGGAATGAAATGGGCAACTGCAAGAACACATGTGGTTTTCCTAATTAAAAATCTTTCAAAAGTTCTATGGGCTCCTTTCCCAGTACTGTAAGCAAACTATTGCCATTACCTTTCAAATACCAAAACTTGATACAGCTTTGAGTTCAAAGCCGAGAGACCGATATTTGGGTGTACGTGACTTTACTACAGGCCGGCAATTTGTGAATATGTCAATTTAGCCGTGCTAGTAAACTGATTTATTTGGTTTATTGGCCCGCATCTTCTCTCTTTCGCCACCTCTAAGTCATCTGTTTGAAAGCAATGTGGTAGTTGACTATGAACCGCCCTTGGCTAAAAACAGTTAACTTCTTGTAGGTATAAGTTGTAAAAAACAACATCATCATCTGCCTTTTCCCAACTATATTGGGCTCGGCTTCCAGTCAAGCCGGATTTAGCTGAATACCAGTATTTTACGAGGAGCGGCTGCCTAACAGACCTCCACATCCCATTAACTGGGGTAACACGGTACTTCATGGCAAGACTGGAGTCAGATTTACTGCCTTTGACTATCCGTAACGACTGCCAAAATTCTACAAATGACAACCGGGACCAACGGCTTAACGTGCTTTCCGAGGCACGGCGGATACTCGGTATGTTAAGATCACCCATCACCATGAAGATCGACCCATGCGGCTGTTATTATCTAGCCACGAGCTGTAAGTTGAAACAAACAACACGACCAAAATATTGTTCTAATAGCATCACTTCACAAAACATCACACTTGTATCAGACGGAACAATATTAAAACCCGTGACTCAATTCAACTTCAAGCATAATTATTTCACGGACTTCCAAAAGTCAAATTACAGAAATAGTTACGCATGCTTGGAACGAATAAAGTCGTGTCCATGGGTTGGCCTTGACCCCGGCCTAATGGCCTTGCCGTGTCTCACATGGCCTAAAGTGGGCCCTACGGTAATGGGCATGGCCTATGGGAACCGGTGAAAGGGAGAGCTACTTATGGCGGAAAGAATTTATTGTTGAGTGAATTTGGGCAAGTTTGAAAGGACCGTTAGATAGGTTTTCAATATACAATGTGGGTATGACAATACGACTGTTTTCATTTAAAGTCGTATTGTCATATCCACATTGTATACTAATATTATAAAAACTTGTAATACGTTTGTGTTTGTGATAGATACAAATTCTGTTATTGTTATACCAATGACAGCCTCACTTCTTGTCCAGGTAATTACTGTCCGTTCCAGGTTGCCTGGAAGAGATCGCGGATGCGATAAGAACGCTCTTTGTATGTACCTAAGTGTTTAGTTTTAGTTTCATTTTTATGTGTGTACCTACAATAAAGTGTATAATAAATAAATAGATAAACGCAAAATCTACTGCACCTAATTATTTTAACGATAGAATGCTTCTTTATTATTTAGTAATTTATTGCCATGTACTCTCTACTTTCACACAGGCGTAGCCGCTGCAGCGGATTCGCCTGCTAGTTTTAAAACTACCTAACTTTTTACACTGAAAATCAATGACTTTCCTCTATTTTATTTTGAGCTAAAAACCCGGTTTTTTCAAACCTCAATCAATACAATTTACTGACAAATTGTCTTGAGCATGATATTGCCCGAATTAGCGACAGGAAATTGTTTCATTTGACAAGCGTTTAATTTGGACTAGTTGTTGATTTACGTTATAAAAACTGGATGTTAACAAATTAGAAATCTTTCTAATGTATTAAATAATAAATAGATTATCTATTTATCTGATTTACCCGCAATTACTAAAATTGTTGAGTGAAAGCCATCCGTTTTCCACACACGTCTGTCTTCGACCATTTCAGTCCCAGTCCCTCCGGTTAGAATTGTGCTCAATGCTCATTTCTCCATCTTCGTCTTGACCTACCGCTATCGCACCTGGGATCCAATAAATGGCTATTTTAGCCCACAGCTCATCAGACATGCGGCAGACATGTCGCTTAAAAATAGAAGCTTTCCGGGTCAAATCTATGATCTTTGTATATGCTTGCAAGTTATAAAAATTTATAAAACTTTAAAATACTTACACAAGTTTAAATTATAAACATAAAATACATGTGTTCTTCTCTTCATAAGTAATTTATTTGTAAACTCCGTAGAAGCTTGATGTGTTTATTAAGCAATAAAGCGAGCTATGACTGCGCATTGATATTATAATACACTTTTATTTAAAGTGTTGAAGTTGTTGGCGACGGGAAGGCGACGACGGTCATCTTATATGAGCTCAGTGCATCCCGTTTGGATAGTAAATAGCGGAGTTTTCAAGGAAACTGCTGTTACCTTTGATTTTATTTGAAAACATGAAAGAAAAATAAATGTTCAGTAAAGTATTTGGAAAGTTTTGGATTTTTTTATATTAATAAAAAATACTATATTTTCTACACTTGGCAGTAAGTGGTCATAATTTGTTCACAAAATACCATCACAATTTGTGGAATATTTCCAGAGATGTCATTAGACCGAGTATTTTAAACCATTTTATACAATTAGAGCATTCTATACAAGCTCTCTTAAATAAGATAGCTTAATCTGCATTACAGGACAAAAATTGTATTCCTAAATAAGCCTAAATTCGTCGATAAGTTGAATTTAAAAAATATTTTCAAAAATACCGACTTAGTGCTTGTCAGACTCGCACACGAAAGGTTTAGAACAACAAACCGAAAAACGTATTTTATTTTATTGCATTGAATTTTTATTATTTTTTTGTTAAAAAAAATCATCATCATCTGCTTAGCTTTTTCCCAACTAAATTGGGGTCGGCTTCCAGTCAAGCCGGACTTAGCTGAATACGAGTATTTTTAATAAAAATATAATTTATTTTTGTTTTTGTTTTTGTCCATGCAATCTCTGTCCAATCCAGGTTGCCTTTAAGAGATCGCGGAATGTGATAAGACCGCCCATTGCTTGTACCTATTTCATAGTTTTAGTTCCTTTTTGTATTTATTAATGGTAACAAACAATAAAGCATATAATAAATAATAAATAAATAATAATAACAAAAATTATATATCCACTCAATTGAAAAAGTCATCTATCTGTTACGGTTCATAAGATACCGCCCGCTGACAGATAGACGTACGTGACAGACGGACAGTGGAGGTTTGATAATAGGGCTCCGTTAGTTACCCATCGGGTACGGAATCCTGCCACTATGAATAGATGTAGGTTATGATAAGGTTGAAGTATGAAGCCCAAAACTTGGAAGGTCACCATCAAAACCAAGCAAGGAAAATTAAAGTTCCTATATGTTTACGTAAAATAAGGGGCTAGAGTGCGTCTAATGAAAGCGCGACCTGGAGATTTTTTTAAATATTTAATTGGTAACATTATCCAGCCGCAATCGTAGGAAATAAAAAAAATTGTGAAGTGTCAAGCATGTGTCAAGCCATGATTCTCCTACTAGTTAGTAATACCACATACAAAATTATTGGATTTAACCTCTTTTTCTCAGGTCGCGCTTTCATTAGACGGACTATATGAATAAATGTGGGTTATTAGGTATAAGGTTGAAGTATGAAGCCCCAAACTTGGAAGGTCACAATCAACACAAAGCAAAGAAAATTAAAGTTCCTATATGTTTACGTAAAATAAGGGGCCTATCTGCTTATTTTGTTTTCGTAATAGAAATCGTGGAGATGTGGCGAGCCAATTTCTCTATCATAGACATAAGAAGTTTAGTAGTTCTAGCTTAGACAGACTGTCGCCAAGGCATATAGTTTATTTCTTAGAATATAAGGAAAAACCAAGGATTTTTATAGTTATACGCAGTTACTTTGCACTCATATTAAATGTTATAGTGTATTTTTATCTTTAACTATTACCATTTTTTTTGTTTGTAGCAATTTGGAAATTCAATTAAGGGGGAAGCGTCAGGGTAGCCCGCCAAATGCAAATTTTCTTACGATTTTTGCAATTTGCAAGCCAGTGGTAGTTTATTTGAAGTTAAAAATACCTTAGCGACTGTAAAACGTAACTAGTTACAAAATTATAACCAGAAAAATTATCAATACAAGCCTCCAAGCTCACTTAGCTGCAGGAATGTTTTTGACCTTAAAAAATCGTTCCTACAACTCCTCCCAGAGCGAGAGAAGTTATTTGAAGATTTTCCAACTGAAAAAAGGAAATAGATAATGCTTTAAAATATGACTACAAAAACAAACATGAAACATTGAAAATCAATACTACGAGTAACATAATGTTTCCAACATCCCAGACAATACTACAAATGGTAATCCCGTCGACATTAGATGACTAGACTTCGGCCCATAAAAACAGGCAGACATTTTGTTTTCTCCGTCTCGTAAAACATTCGTCCTTGACATAGAGTAGGCTCAATCTCCTAACTCTAGTTTATGGTTCCTATCTGTGACAGATTCGTCTATGGATCTAATGATGACGTATGTGTTTGGCTTATGATTTGATTTATAATGTTTTATTTACGTAAGTTATGTTACATCAATACTTGTCAGACTGAAACATAATATATTATTGTAAAGTTTTTGTTTAGTAATAAATACTGATTTGTACAAGATGAAAATTCAGCAAACTTTCAACTACGTACATATATTGTTGCATTAACTGTCTCTCGCAATTTTACCCGCGTTTTTGGTTAGGTACTACTCCGATTCTATTGGTCGCAGCGAGATAGTTTATAGCCTGACTCAATAATAACCTTCCTCAATTAATATACTATCCAACACTAAAACATTATAAGAAAGAGTTCCATTCGAATCATTAGTTCCTGAGAAAACAATAACTAAAAATTTTGTGAATGATGAATGACTTAAATCTCTACTGTCAATATTTCATAATGGATTATACGATAAACAAATCAATTAATGTCAGTTTGGCCAAACATTCACTACTAGATAGGTAAATAAATATACTTAATCATTGTTTAGGTACGAGGAAAAAAACATTTCAGGTAGGTAAGTAAAAAAATAACCTTTGAGTGATGAACACTAATGTTTTTATTTAAAACTTAAACGACATAGTTACTCAGCTTTTTTTAGGTCTAGCTATTAGACTCATCATCATTACAATTTTACAATCAAGGACGTCTACTGTTGGACATAGGCCTCCACTAAGTATCACCACGACGAACGGTCCTGTGCGTCTCGCATCCATCGCAATCCTGTGACTCTCACCAGGTCATCGGTCAACCTTGTAGAGCCTTGCGCGTTTGCCTCTCTTCAGAACTCTCTTTCGGCCCCATCGACCATCTGTTTTACGAGCAATGCGCCCTGCCAACTGCTACTCAAGTTTGGTGATTTTTCGAGCTAATCGGCGACCTTGGTTCTCCTGCGGATATCTTCATACCCAATGCGATATGATTAACTATAGTAAATTGAATTTTGCATTCAAGTTTTGGTTTTCTCTCGACTCCCAAAGTAAAGTTAAACATTATGATAAATCATCAATCTACCCTACAGTTTATACATGTTATGTCGGCGTGAACTTAACAGATGAGCTGCAGAATTATTGAAAAGACTCACCGCGGCTCTGAAACCTAAAACACAACTAAAGAAACACGGGAGGGTTTTAGTTAGTTTACCTTTCGTTCCACCCGGAACGGGAGAAGTTAGAAATTTGATGATTTGGTATAACCAAAAAAAATTCTACTTGCAAAATCCCATAACACGCTACAAAAATACAGCCGTTTAAATCTCCTACTTCAAAATCCAACACTTCCACAAATTAACCACCTTCACAAGGGACATATCACTTTTTACCTCGACCGTTAATCTGCCGCTGGCATCCGTCCAACAAAACTACGTTAAACCAGTGGACAATTACTATCAACCTCTTATACACCTCTCTCTCTCACTTCCCTACTAATAGACAAAGAGGTAATACCCTCCGTTTTCGCGGGAATGTAATAAACGTACACATGTGTATAACGCGTCTGAATTGATGAAAGCAGTCCAGATAGCTAATGCTCCCGCCTGTTAGATATGCCGATGAAATAATAGCGTTTAATTTCATGAAATGTGAATTGAAAATAAACGGATTCGTTTATACGGGAAGTGTTTAAGATTCATTGCGTTTGTTGATGATCTTTCGGCCTAGTTCAATTTATAAAGTGATATTGGAGTAGATTTTTTTATATTTACTTTTCAATTTGTGTTGGGCTTGGGACTCAGAGGAAATTGAAAAAAGTTTACTTATTCTACAGTGTAGATAGGTACCTACTTTTGTTTCCATACAACTGTAAGAGCGTTTTCGCATTATCCGATCCGATATCGGTATCGGACGCCGATCCGATATCGGGGTAAGTAAAATGTATGAAATATGTGCCTATCTTTCATATTGTCCGACCCGATATCGGATATCGGAGCACGGTATTTCATACATTTTACTTACCCCGATATTGTATCGGCGTCCGACACCGATATCGGATCGGATAATGTGAAAACGGTCTAAGTGGTTGCTTTACCGTCTAACTTATTGCAAATATGGTAATTAAGTTAATCGAGATCAATAGCTGATAAAATTTCTCAGGCTGCCTCTATTTTTAAGAGGTATTTCATAAATTAAATACATAATTTTAATTAAAATTAACAAATAAAAGTAATAAAAATCAAGCACACTCCAAATAATTTGCAATGTAACTAAAAATGACAATAAAAAGTACGTGTCATCCATACGAGCTCAGAGTCACAGACTCGCCAAAAATCGCGTGAAAGCCGATGGCAGCTGTTCAATGAGTGGCGCCCGACGTGGGACAGCGTGCGCCGCCGTAAACATAGCCAAGGTAGTCGCTATCACATGTAAATTACCATTATTTATTGAAACCGACTAAAATTGCAGTCGTAATAGGTAACAACACATACAATTAGGAAAATACATAATTTAATTATGAATTGCCTCTTAAAAATCGAGTCAATCAATAATTTACATTGTAAATGAAATTGAAAATTACAATAAAAAGCACGTGCCATCCATACGAGCACAGAGTCACAGACTCGCCAAAGATCGCGTGACAGCCGATAGCAGCTAATCAATGAGTGGCGCCCGACGTGGGACAGCGTGCGCCGCCGTAAACATAGACACGGTAGTCGCTATTACGTGTAAATGACCATTATTTATTGAAACTAACCAACTAAAATGTCAGTCATAATAGGCAAAAACACATAAAATCATGAAAATACATAATTTGATTATGAAATGCCTCTTAAAAATCAATTCATTCAATTAATTTATATGATAAATGAAAATTACAATAAAAAGCACGTCCCATCCATACGAGCACAGAGCTACAGACACGGCAAAGATCGCGTAACAGCCGATAACAGCTGTTCAATGAGTGGCGCCCGACGTGGGACAGCGTGCGCCGCCGTAAACATAGCCAAGGTTGGCGTTATCACGTGTAAATGCCCATTATTTATTGAAACCCAACGACTAAAGTTGCAGATGTAATAGGTAAAAACACATACAATCAGGAAAATACATAATTTTATTATGAAATACCTCAAAATCAAGTCATTCAAATAATATACAATGTAAATGAAAAGCACGTGCCATCCATACGAGCACAGAGTCACAGACACAGCAAAGATCGCGTGACAGCCGATAGCAGCTGTTCAATGAGTGGCGCCCGACGTGGGACAGCGTGCGCTGCCGTAAACATAGCCAAGGTAGTCGCTATCACGTGTAAATCCCCATTATTTATTTAAACTAACCGACTAAAATGTCAGTCATAATAGGTAAAAACACATAAATCATGAAAATACATAATTTAATTATGAAATGCCTCTTAAAAACCAATCAAGTCAAATAATAATTGACATTGTACTGCCGTAAACATAGCCAAGGTTGTCGCTACGTGTATCACGTGTAAATGCCTATTATTTATTGATGCAAACTACGAACCAACTGAAACGGGTGAAACGCACGTGACTCAGAATATAGGTAGGCTTTATTTTAGGCTTAGTCGTAATTTAGGAAAAGCTGAAAAAAAAACGAGGCTTTTGCCCAGTGGGAAACGGAAAAGTTGGCTTAATTAAAAGTACAATATTAAACTCAATGAACATGATGTTCATGGATAGAAAATCTGGATAATATACATCGTGTCTCAAACATGGACGATTGTGTCCATGTTTGAGACACGATGTATGTTACATACATGTATATTACACGGGGCTAGCTCGTGGCTAGATAATAACAGCCGCACGGATCGATCTTCAAGGTTAAGCAACGCTTGCCGAGGTTGGTCTGTGGATGAGTGACCATGTTAACATAACGAGTTTCCTCCGTGCCTCGGAAAGCACGTTAAGCCGTGGGTCCCGGCTGTCATTTGTAGATCTTTGGCAGTCGTTACGGATAGTCAGAAGCCAGTAAATCTGACTCCAGTCTTGCCATGAAGTACCGTGTTACCCCAGTTAATTTGGCTGTGGAGGTCTGGTAAGCAGCCGCGCCTCGTAAAATACTGGTATTCAGCTAAATCCGGCTTGACTGGGAGCCGACCCCAATATAGTTGGGAAAAGGCTAGGCAGATGATGATGATATTCACGGGGGGATACGAATACCATGGCTCCAGTACATGATTGTAAACCCCCCAGTGGTGGAATTTTTCGTCGACTTTTTCCTGTTTTATTTCATCTGAATTTTAAAAAATTTAAACTGTATAAAATCGTTATTCTAACTTTTTTACGAAAAAAATTAATTAATTACTTTCTTTACTCCTTTACCTCAAAAAAATCAAATGCATTTGGTAGTTTCGCCACCAAACATACTTTCTCATTTATAATTTAAGCGAAGAGAAGCCACATACATGTTTGAGCACTATTAGGCGTAGGGAAAGAAGGGTGGAACCGTTTTATTATTTGTTTAATTACACCGCAACCGTTCCCTGGTAATTAATTACTAACTTTTTTATCTTAATGCTGTAATTATTTTCATTCCTGGTTCATTTGTTGTGACTAAATAACCTCCTCTACGTTATTATCAGTGATTGGGGCAGGAAGAGCAAACAAAATCTGTTTCTATGACGATACCTTTGAGAACAGATAAAAAAAGGTGCATTTACTTATGCATTTCACTCAAAAGACGACTATAGCTTTTAGTAAGGTACAATTCTTTCAATGTGACCACTGCTCCGGTAATAATTTACATGTTACTCATAAAATGTAATTGTTTTCAATAACAATGTCATTCTCTGACAGTTCAACCCTAGTTAAAAATGACAGTACATCAATTATTCACGTGCGTTAAATGTATATATAAAAACACAACAACTACTAACCGATTTAATGATACATTTGCCATGTAATTTTCTAATTATTGGTTGACTGATAGAGAATGCCTAAGGAAGGAATTCATTTCACTGTTCTTTTGTGCATGAAGTTTAAAGAAATAAATAAATGTCATAAGCCCAGTTATCTACACATATGTATAACAGAAGAAACTGAATGACTGAAATATCAACGCATTGTTAAAGCTACTGGGGCAATCAACGACCGCGAAATTTTGCATAAGTTTTCCTTTAATGACGTTAGCGAGAACTGGGAGAGGATTTTTCTAAATTCATCCCCTAAGAGGATGAATCAGGGGTCCAAAGTTTGTATGTAGAAACCTACTTTCACGCGGGCAAAACCGCTGGTAGAAGCTAATAATAGAATACATAATGAACCGATTCACAGAACAGTTAATAGTTTTATCGAAGGTTTTACTCACTGGACATGGCATTTATATACTTATCTAGAAGCTATTTATAAAGAGCTGAACATTTTCAGGTAAACAAATAAATTAAAAACTTTCAAAACAGTATTATGTGGGTAGATGTGGAGAACTTTTCTAAAAATGTATTTATATCTCGAAAACAGAAATAATTTCACCATTACCAATATTTTCGTCTCAGTCCAAGTAGTTTCGAATCGGGTTAATGTTCTGGCAACAGTTAAGCCAAAAACAGAAGATCCAACCAACGTAGTTAAAATACCAGATAGAAGTATTTGGCAAGGTGGGGTAAATTCTGTAAGTGATATTACTAAACGACAGGTCGATATGGGTCTCGTGGGCAGTAACGAGGCGTCGGTTTGTGGAACGTTGGATGACATCCAAGTTACGACTAGAGAACCAAGAGACAATCCGAAGGAGGAAAATTTGCGTGATGAAAACAACGCAATTATTAAAAAAATAATATGACTGAAAAACGCGCTGAGAGATAAAGCAACAGTACCTGTATCAACCAAGACGACCTACTGAATACTGAATGTATTATACGAGTATGTGGTACATATATTAATATTCAATTCACATAGATTTCTGTAAAAGTTATTATTCCCTTTCGAACTTGACGCAATACGTGATCGAAATTGAAAATAAGCAGAAATCAATTTATGGTAAGGTACCTTTCTTTTGAAGACTAGTTTAAAAGAAATATCGTATTGAACGAAGAAATGTATTATTCATGAAGATGCTTTTTTGTAGAGGCATCATAATTTCAACCGAAATTCGTTCATTGCTGGACATACTCCTCCTCGAAGTCGGTCGCCATAACAACCGGTCTTGTGCGTCTCGCATCCATCGGATTCCTACGACCCTCACGAAGTCATCAGTTCACCTTGTGGGAGGTCCGGTATGTGGTCGCCGCTTCAGAAATTTTCGTCCCCATCGATCATCTGTTCCGCGAGTTATGTGCCCGTGTGAGTGTTTTACAGAATACAAAACAAATTATTAAAAAAAGGACTTTATCATTAACCGAAATCAGTAAAATTATTTTATTACAATGAAATTTCTAAAAGTACGAGATATTATAAAAAATTCTTAAGTCAGCAGCAGAGCCTTTACGTCTTCAGAAAATATAATTCGCAAAGTCGGCTTCAGAAATCTGAATGAGATAACGAGAACAATTCATAAAACAGATTCCAATGATAAAGAGCTTAAGATTCCAACAGATTCAGAATCCATTTTATACAATCATACCTCTAATGATAAAGTTGTAGAACAGAACAGTTCAGAAGGCTGATTCAATATAATGTAAAATAAAAAGGGACAAGCACATATGCGTTAAAAACCAGCTGACATATTTTCCACTGCTGAAACACATACAACGGGTCTTGTTCACATTTAGCTAGTCATAGTCTAGACAAAAGTGTGCTTATAGTCTAAATGTGTACAACTGGGACAACGGTGTTCTTATAGCGCTAATCTCAAAACTGTCTTCTAGGAGCAGGATTACCTCTGTGGATTATTGGATGTCACATACGAGTAACTAAGAATTTTTAGTATCAGCATATGCCTAGTACGGGCTCGTCAAGAATACCTCATCAGCACTGTTCGCATAACGTAAAAGACCACCTCCTTCATCATTATGAGAGCAATGTTGGGTTTAAAAAAAAAACTGTGCCGACATAGATCAGTACGCTAGGTACCATTTCTCGCGACATTTTTCTAAGAGAGTGCCACTTTAATAACACGATGATCTCAAACAAATACGCTATACGAGTATCTGATGGATGCGAGACGTACAGCACTGGTTATTATGACGACACTTCAGGGAGGCCTATGTTCAACAGTGGACATCTTTCGACTGAAATGATGATGATGATAATAATAAAACGTAAAGCCTGTGTGGGAGTATTTTCGCCTATTGTACGAATCCGTCCTTCTGTCCTAATCTGTTCTTCGCAGGCTCTGAATAAAACGATTTCTAAATGTCTTTGTGGCCAAATCACTTGGTAAGCGATCGTCATTACAATAGATACTGGTGATGGCTCGCGAAGGTCTGACTTGTTTGAATAGTGAAGCCCCGTTTACGCCAGAAACAACAATGAGTCGGCTAGCCAAATAGATTACGGATTATTTCGTTTTTGTGAACTAGTTTTGTGTCTAGTTTTTCTTTTTTTGACAGCTGTATAGTTGATGAGGAATATATTTTTGTGTTGACTTTGTGATGTTAATGTCGTCTAGCCATATAGTTATCTATGTACTTAACTTAATAATATTTTAAACTGTTGATTTAAAAGCGTGTTTCATTGATCTAGTGGCCCCAAGCTTTGTCGCTAAGCATGAAGTCATGGGTCCTCGGTTCGACTCCAAAGTCAGGCACAGTTTCCCTGAGTTTTTCGGATTCAAATTTCTCAATAATAGACTGGATAAGTATCCGGTTGATTGTGATACACTCGCTTCGTATTCCATAACACTTAAGAAGCTCTCTGGTTAGCAGATTTTGATGTGGTGTTCGTCAATAAAAGTCTGACAATGCTGATATACTATACGGTGTAAATTACAAAATCTTTCGAAAATTTTAATTTGGCGGGCTACCATAGACCAATTCATCTCAAATATACTTTAGGAACACCTCAAGCTAATACTTCGGGGATTACGTGATGATACAAATATTCGTAGTTAGTAAATCACCCATATTTTATACGACTTGAGGAACACCGTTTTCTGCACTCAACCCTTGACCCGACCGCCTAACGAGCACCTCTCCAGGTGCCGGTCGAGATTCTTTGACTACATTAAAGCTGGTTAAAAAAAATATGGCGTCATCTGAGTTTTTTGGCGGAATTTCTTCGACTAAAGTTTTGGGGCTGTTTTAACTATTCGCAAATTAATTCCTAGTTTTTTTTTTTTCTGGTAGGGGAATCATCAGAATGACTTCCCCCGCTCTTGGGCGGAGCGGGAGGGCGTGTCAGACTCTTACTGACTAAACCCCTACCCCGTTCCTTCGTTGCCTTCGTTCTGGGGGGAACTCGGTGTCAACCTTTAGGAATACCACATGTTCCCCCCAGAGGCTTCGGCCCTACCGGGCCCCTACAGTTTGCTGACATCTCCTTGAGGCGCGCGTGGAACAGAACGCGCCGTTGACGACTGGGTTCGGTCCAGATTATTTCCAGACTGCGACAGCGGACAGCGAGCTACCCAGTGCTCGCCGTCCGCGAACCCGCGCCTACGGTGGTCGGAAATCGGGATCGGGATCTCGGCGGCGGTGGCGTGAGGACCGTTCCCTCACGCGCTCGCGGTCAGCAGCCTCCTTCACGAGCATTACTGCTTCGCAGAAGAAGGCGACCGCATGCCAACCCTCCTCGCTCCGGACCATGGCCTGAACCAGGGCCTGGCGCGAGAGGTCGCCGCTCCCGATAGCCTCCACAAGGACACGGCGGTGCTCCGCCCAAGCGGGGCACACTTCTACCGTGTGCTCCACCGTGTCCTCCGGGCGGTCCACACAGTGGCGACACCCGGGCGTCCTCTCCTGCTTGATTCGATGCAGGAACCTCCCGAACTTACCGTGTCCGGTGAGGACCTGCGTCATACGGAAAGAGAGGACGCCGTGACCTCTTTCCAACCACTCCTCAAAATTAATTCCTAGTGGATATTGTGATGTAAAATTGGGGTAGTTTTGTATCTTAAGTGTCTGTGCAATATGTTGTATGTAGGCGCGATCTCGTTAAAATGGAACTGAGAATTTTATTATAGTGTAGATTACCTCAACACACTTTGCCGAGAAGATTCCACAACTTTTTTTTTCACTCACCCCCATCTAGTCCCAAGCCAAGCAGAGCTTGTGAAAACATACTTAATATATTTCTAAATATTACAGATAAATTACACCCAGACACAAAACCAATGATCGTACTCTGAATAATACAAACATTTGTTCTGGGTGGGAATCAAACCCACGACCTCTGGCATCACAGTCAAGGCCACTAACCACTAGACCAACTGGCCAGTCAAATTGACTTGATACATTTGCTGCCAAATACTACAAAACATTAGAATAGGTACATTCATATTCTAATGAAAAACAAAGTACTTAACTACATATTATTACGAAGACTAGGCTTGAAGGACTTAGTTACCAAGCCAAAAACCTTAACAACAATAAGGTCACCCTTTTTTTAAAGTGGTAAATCATCGATATAACTTTTCCCGCTCAGAGTGGAGTGGGAGGGCGTGTCAGACTTCTACTGACTGAAATCCACTCTGTTCTTTCTTTGCCTTAATTTCAGGTTCCCGGCGTTCTCTTTCGTTCAACCCAGGCGCCAGTAGGCTTTGAAACTGCCGGGATTGGCGTCGCCTGCGTTCATTTTTTTTCATCCTTAGAAGATCTCATTTGCCAACTCCTTGTACAACATCATCATCATCATCTCAGCCGAAAGACGTCCACTGCTGGGTATAGGCCTCCCCCAAGCGTCGCCACAACGACCGGTCCTGTGCGTCTCGCATCTATCGTATTTCCGCGACCCTTGCCAGGTCGTCGGTCCACCTTGTGGGAGACCTTCCAACGCCCCTTCCGGTACGTGGCCGTCACTCCAGAACCTTCCGTCCCCATCAACGTTCTACGAGCAACTTCCTGTACCGATCCCCATAATTAAATTCTATCTAAATGTTTTGACCGTAACTTGTGATTTCATTATAAGTTTCGAAGATTTAGGGAACTTCGCTTTTTACTTTGTTACGTTGAACTGAAGTAATTGAGATCTTGTCTGTGATAGATTATATCTATGTTGAGCACGTACTGGGTTTAAAATTGAAAAAAGCTATTTTTGCGACCACTATGAAGATTTTATAAGATATTTATAGCAAGGTTTAAAAGTTAGCGCGCATTTTTGAAGTTGTGACAGGAAGGCGAAATACAATTACATAATTTAAACAATCGTAAACTATAACGTGATTCCTATATAAAATTAGTTATTGCGTCACAAATTAAAAGCGTTGTTCATAAATTAATTCAACCAATCACAGTCAAGCCTTAATGGGCTCTTATAAAACGTCAAAACCTAGTACACGTTTCCAATTAGTCGTTTTCTATGAATGAGAATCGGTAAGAAATTCTGACAAAGGAGTTTCTTCTCTATTAAAATCAAAACAGGAATTTTTAGTTTCAAGCTCTAGGCTAAAGACATTATCACTTCAACTTAACCTATCACATACGCGCAAAACGAGACACAACAGTAAAACAATAACAGCGCGGTCTCATAGGACCGGTCTGGGATTCATGAACTAAACAGACAATTCTTTTATAAAAAAAATGTGCTAGGTTTGGACATCTAAATATCAAGGTTTTTCCAAAGGGCCATGTTTTATTTATCACCCTTATCTATTTCCGCGTAATTTTCCACGTTTTAGTAGGGTAATAATCGACTTGACCTTTTCATAGTACATTTTACCACGATGACCCAAATTCCAACTTGAATATACTAACTACCCCAATCAGTGAAATAAAAAAAATGTAGAGAAAACATAATACTCTTTTCTTCCAACTATGCTTTAATATCATCACAATCACAATAAAAACTCAGTACAAAGCGAGTCTTTAAAAGAAAAAATGTATAAAATTTCATTATTGCACAGTTTTTTTTTTAATCGCACCAAAAGGCGCCAATCTCAAAGATTTAAAAATGAAAGAAATTTAAAAAAGTGATTTGGCGGGAACTTTGTTAATTTTGTTTTGACAATATTTTTAGAAACGATGTGATACTATTTGATTTTGAGTGCTTCGGCTTCGAATTAAAATGGAATCATCTAGCGACAAATTAACTCCGGAAAACATTCTAAATGAAGCCGACAGTGTTGTAGAAACTTCTATTTTAACTGTTTGATATGAGTTTCTTTTATCTACTATTCCTATAGGTAATAGTTGAAAGAAAAGCAGATTATGCACCTCGCCGTAATTTATATTGCCCTCGTGCCTGTTGGATTAGAGCCCTCGCTGACGCTCGGGCTCTAAATTAGGCACTCGGTGCAATAATAAATTACTTTGTGCTCGATGCAATAATCTACTATTTTTTGAAGTCATGTAAGTTTGAACTGACTGTACCTACTGATTTTTTAACCGACTGCTATGGAAGGGTTATATTTTTGGCGTGTATCTTGTATTTATGTTTCCATGTATGTTTATTCTTAAAAACCCATGTGCCCAAATGGGTTTAAACGGGCAATTAAAATTGGCGGATTTTCAGCGCAAAAAAAAATGATTACAAAAATATGTTACTTAATTAGGTTCTATTTTAATTCAATTTTTGCTTATCACACAAACATCTGGCTTGGGTGGGAATCGAAAATACGATTTCAGGTATAACAGATAAAATCAAAAAAGAGTGTAAAAATACTAGCATAATATACAAAAACACAAAATCTTTAGAGCGGTCGTGTAAAACTAAAGAAAAAGTAACTATAATTGCTTTGTCCGAAAAACAAAGATGTTATTTAGTCTCACAAAAATGTCCATAGTCGCTGATTAGTGTGTTTGTTTTCCTTCCAACCTGACTACCGACCATGAATGGATTTTATCTTTGTTTCTCAGAGATTTACGCTAAGCAATAAGCCAGTGATAGCTTGTGGGAGCGATAGGGATTCCGCTTTTATGACCCCATAAGAATTAATGATCAAAACAATCTGTATAATAAAACAAAAGACTAATACCTGACTCATATCAACGCCTAAATTAAAAACTTGGATTTAGAACGCTGAAATTTTGGCGAGAGGTTTCTTATATGTTTACAATGAATAAGAAAGGAGTTTTCTAAAATTCACTCCCTAAAGGGATGAAACTCCAAAATTTGTAGGGAGAAACCTACTTCCACGCGGAATAGGCCGATGGCAGAAACTAGTCTTATATGTACTTATATGTACTAAATACTCATGTATCTTCTTATTACTTTATTATTTTAATAACTATAGCAATATGGCTAAGGGATTCTCCGGGAGAGTGAAAGAAACAAAAGAGAAAATATTAATTTTGGAAGCAATCATCAGAATCACACAACATAAATAAAATTAAACGTGACAGTCGATAAAAATACAATAACATCGTGTGTGCCGCACGACTGCGCCAATAACGTTAATTTCTGCAATGTTGCCAGACAGAAAAATACTATACAACTCTGATCCAGTAAACCTTTAATGACAAGTAACGTAAGGAACGTGAAAGATTCACCGCAGCCTTAAAACGCAAAAGGCAAATGAGGGCACTCACTCAGGTGTAAAGTAAAAGTCTGACAGTTCGTCTCTCTAAATATCTAACTCCCGCCATTGTGGATGGACAATGGCGGGAGTTAGATATTTGATGAATTCCCACCAACAAAAAAAAATCAGCAAATCGTCGGCGCTCGCACAGTTGACAATGAATAAAAAACCGAATGCGGTTAGCCGCCGTGCATGCGCCACAGTACTGCAGTTACTATGGGACACAAAAAAATCGCGCGTTCTCGAACCGCGCTCAAAACGTAGCGAGTTGCGTTTTTAAAATCATTCACTGAAAAAAATCGCTAATGCGTGCCGGCGTGCGCTTGCATAGAAAGCTGTGTGTTAAATTCTTTTGCGATTTCAGACTAGAATCGCAGTGCGTACTGAGTTACTGTTGCCAATAATAATAAATTTATTTCAGACTACATCCATAGTTTTGTTAGTATGTTGTGCTAGTAACAATATTTAATTGCTTAAATTCGATTAGTATTGTTAGTTTTTACTATATCTTTTACTTTAATTTTACCTATTTATGTCTGTCGTCACCCAGTGTCTCTGAAAAGGACAGTCTGGTCTGGCAGCAATCATTTTCAGCCTTTCAAACGCTGATTTCATTCGAGAATCCATCGTACACATAGTTTACATGTCATCACTTATGCAAAACAGTTTACACATGTATTATTAAGCGCGTTAGACACCGCTGTTAAGCGTGTACTTCGCCGCCCCTCGGGGCTTGCCTACCGGACGTCCGACGTAGGTAGCTCTAAGCGTACGTCCACCCTTTATTTTATGGAACTAGATTATGTGATCTCGTACTGTTACTTCCTACTTTTACAGAGAAGAATAGTTTATTATATTTAATTCGTTACATGATGTTTGAAATGGTAAAATACTGGTATTTAGTAAAATCCGGCTCGACTGGAAGCCGACTCCAATATAGTTTGGAAAAGGCTAGGTAGATGATGACATGATATTTTTTTTTTATTTATTTATCATTTATACAAAAGAATACAGGGACATCTTAAATAGCAACCAAAAACCACTAAGGTTTAAACGTGTGCTATCATGAGTCAATCTTTATATCGAAAACTAGTTATACAAATATTTTTTTGCAAATGCGTACGTTATTGTCGATAATTAGTTTCCGCACATAGTCCTATGCGGACCATCGTACGTGGGCCATGGTGGCCAAAATCTTTGGTGGGCTTACTCCAACCAGTCCACGTCTCTCCAAAAACTGATTAGACCTCCCAGGATTTCAGGGCGTCTATGAGGGAATTCAGGGATCCTAAGATTTGTATGCGTGTCTCCGTGACACTTGTGAAGTCAAGGAGCATGTCTAATAGTTGTATTTTTAATTCGTAATACCTGTGTTATTTTGACTGCCTCGTTAATATCAAGTGCGACTGCTGAGCGTGGGATCCGGGATTCGATTCTCGGATCTAGAATAAAATACTGTTGAGTTTATTCTGACTATGGGTAAACTCCCAACTAAGCCCGAAGTTTTAAAAGTGGTGTGATACCCGGCAAATATTTCAAACGGTTGCAACAGTCTGTGGCTGATCTCTCTCCAAGCGTGTCGGATTGATTACCCATCGGACAATGACAGTAAAAGATCAGAGAGTACACCTGTTTGCACACACACACTGTGCTCTATAATAATATCTCCGTCGAACTTTACTAATCACAGTTGAAATTAAAAATTAGCCTAGTACGGTGGTCACTATGATTGAAATTCGATCGACAGGTTTATGTTTGTCTATAATTATTATTAAAAACAAATGTGCTTAGATTATATTTGAAGAAAATTTAGCACATGGGTAGACCATGTCCTAGAATACTACATAGGTTACTTTTTATACCGGTAGTATTATCCGTGAGACAATTTCGTTCTTTCACACGGACGAAGCCGTTGGCAGCAGCCAGTTATTTTAAAATGTTAAAGAATTTTTCGGACACCACAAAACTCCCTCACTTACAAAGTAATTTATGAAGAATTTTTAAACCCAAAAAGGAATACCACGTATTTCCCTGTTGCCGAAAATTTAAATTACTTATGTTCGTTAAGTTCGTATTACGTTAAGAATTTTTCGTTTTCATGCTACTTATTTACGTAGCAAAATGGTTTTGATTAAATAAGGTTTTTAAACAAATTCTTGACCTACCATTCGTGAGGTAAATCTGGAAACGCAGAAAACTTGAGAGAGATGATCCTCACGCGATGAACATCGCAAGTAAAGTCCTGCGCGACGGGACTCACTGGACGATTTTCGGCCTTAGCAAGTGCAGGCTTGCGGACGGCGAACAATGGGTAGCCTGCCGTCTAATATGGACCAAGCCAGGTTCGATGGAGCGTTGGCATTTGTTGATCTTTTAGTCATTACTAGTAGTCAGAGAAACAATCTTACACCAGTTTGTGTCATAAGGTTACTGGTCTGTGGAAGTCAGTTAGGAAGTCGTTCCATGTAAGCGTGCTCCAACATCGATCACGTCATGTCTTACCATCGGGTGAGATGGTAGTCAACCGCGAGCCTATCTATAGTAAAACAAAAGATCAGATCCTAAAAAAAGTCTAAGCTAAAATCCTATCACCTCATTCTAATCCTTATCTGGTTTAGTTCCAAATCCCCATAGAAACAAGCGTCCCCAAACTCAGTCTCCTATTTTTAGAATCATATGGTCAGCTTCGCGAGGTAGCTCTAACAGTTTTACGGTTACTAAAACTCCCAAGGGCGACCCCTCCCTATAGGGCTACCCCAAGGTCACACACTTGGCATACCAACCCCCCACTTAAATCCCAACCTTATCACTAGCCACCAAAGTTCAAATTTCGATACCGAAAATCTGACACAGTGGACTACTTTCTCAAAAACACCTGGCTGATCAAAAATTGAGCTTTGATGCCCAGGATTAAGATTGAAATTGCAATGGTAAAGAGGGTGAGGTTGATTACTATCAATCAAAAAGATGACGTAACAGAAATAAAGTGTGTTGATGTTTCTGTTCGCGTTTTGTTTACAGGTGTACAATAGTGTACATTTGCATTTCTATGAAATTGACGGCATTTACAGTGTTATGATTTAATCTGTTTGATTCTATCTAGGGAATAGTTTACATAATTAACGATCACTTGAATTAATATCTAACCAAACAGGGGAATTTTAAGACAAACAATTAATATCTATGTCAAATCAAACGCCATGAATAAATTGCCATCCACTATTTAAGTTTTTTTTCGCTTTTTTAAGAAGAAATAGAATAATACCAAAATTTAATATTAAATTATACAAATAAAAACACTGAGTGAAAAAAATCTCTCAACAATACAACAAAGCCGGCAAGTCTGCTACAAATAATTTCGTAGCTGTGCTACGCTTCGTAGAAGGCTCTACGGCTACGAGACTACGACGTAGCACCACTCGTAGCAATGCTACTAAACGGTTAATACCTCCACTAACATTTCACAGTACCGTCATATTATTATTCATAATCATTTATTAGTGGCTAGATAATAACAGCCGCACGGGTCGACCTTCAAGGTTAAGCAACGCTTGTCTAGGTTGGTCTGTGGATGGGTGACCATCTTAACATACCGAGTTTCCTCCGTGCCTCGGAAAGCACGTTAAGCCGTAGGCTGACATTTGTAGATCTTTGGCAGTCATTACGGATTGTCAGAAGCCAGTAGATCTGACCCCAGTCTTGCCATGAAGTACCGTGTTACCCCAGTTAATGGGTTGTGGAGGTCTGGTAGGCAGCCGCTCCTCGTAAAATACTGGTATTCAGTTTAATCCGGCTTGACTGGAAACCGACCCCAATATAGTTGGGAAAAAGTCTAAGTAGATGATGATGATGATTTATTAACTTCCACATAATACATGAGAATGTAACAATAAGCTAGATAACGATTATAGACATTAAATCATTGTAGACGCTGTTAGGGCATAGCAATATATTTGTAGGTATCAAAATACTTCATACAATACAATAGAAACATTTAATCTAAATGTTTAAATGATTCATCAAATAAGACATAAAATTCATAACAACGCTGAAACAATCGAAATAAATTAAACAAACTATATTAATTAGTACGTATTAATTGCTAATAGTGGAGATTATTGTTATTTACAACGCTGCGGGAGAAACGTAATAATACCTAGTCATTTATACATTTTAATTATTTAGTACTAAATTATAAATTAGGAGTTTTTAAGTCAAGAGTGAATAGGTTATTTCTAGGCAAGCGTGCTCCATCGTCGGCCACATCATCCCTTACCATCAGGCGAAATAGTAGTTAAACTAATTCTCAGATGAAACAAACTTTAAAAATAAATCGCATATTTGGTCAATCCGTTTCGGAGGAGTTCGTTAACAAACACGAGGTTTTCAGATATTAATTGAAATATTTAAAAAAATGTTAAACGTTTGTTTAGATATACTAATTTATTATTTTAATATCCATTAATTTCATAGCAAAACTCTACTGTACTGTTTAGTAAATAGTTTTAGTTTATTTACCAACGTTACCGTCTTGCTTATTAATATTATACTATTATTATGTGTGACCTTAACTAAAACAAGTTTATTACCCACATTATTTTATATTCTCATGTAAATGGCTGTTTTGTCTTTATGAATATAAACTATTTAAAATAACTATTCTTACCGTCCTTATTCATAATTTATTCAGGTAGCTTATTATATTTTTATCATCATGTCATCTACACTATAATTATAAAGAGGTAAAGTTTTTTTGTTTGTAGGAGGTAATCTCTGAAAAATACTGGTCTTACTGCAATTTTTTTTTACTGTTTGGTAGCTGCTGAGTGACATAGACTATATTTTATGTACGCGAACGAAGCCGCGGGCAAAACCTAGTATGTCGCAAACTGTGAATAATTAAACTACTCTAAATTCAGTGCTATAAAAATGGGTTACTTCAGTGCGGTTTCCAGTCTAACTCACTAAGTCAATCTAGCTGAATTCCAGTATATTACATTGAGACAAACAAACAGTTGAGACCAACGGCTTAACGTGATAACCGAGGCATGGAGGAGTATCATAATGGATGGTTGCCCATCCACGAGCCGATCTTGGCAAGCATTGTTGAACTTTGAAGAACGACCAGTGTCTGATAGTGTTATGAGCTAACGCGAAAGTGGGTGCGAAGCAATGTGATGTGGTATACGCGAATTCACCGCGATGAGCTTTATCCTACATGTGTACGAAATCGCCACTTCAAGCGCAATTTATTAAAAACTATCTTTTTTCAATGGCTTTTCCTCGTACGAAAGTAGAAAATATATCACTTACCTATCCTATGTCACTTAGTGATAAAATGAGAATCTGTATCATCATCATCATCTGCCTACCCTTTTCCCAACTATATTGGGGTCGGCTTCCAGTCACTTATCACAGCCGCGTCACTTCGCTTGTTCCCCCACCGCATCCACGTAATGGTGGTCATATAGGTAGTTTGGTCACGTAGGCCACTGCAATAGTACATTGATTGTTTGCTTAAATCGCGCCGCTTCGCTTCGCAATCGCTTTCGCGTTTTATGTCTGCGAACGATGCGGTTAATTTCTTCCCTCAAAATTCGCAGAACCGTCATAAAAACTGTCATAATATTTAACTATCCTTCACATAACACAATGCTATAAAAGAGAGTTAACTACAATGCGTATCATACTTTTTACAACTAAAAATAGTATGTAATTAATGTTAGTTGTACATGCGACTGGTATATTAGCATATCACGGAGCAAATGTGGCCACACCCGAATTCAGCAGTAGTTTCAATTGTAATAATTATATTTTTAGGAAGCGCATGTTTTTATGTAATTTGTAAAGGAAGGCCTTGGTTTGTAGGAGTTGAGTAATATATTGGTGTTTCATTTACGTGAATATTTAATGATGAATAATAAATTTATTGTAGGGTTTAATTTTTTATGTTTGCTGATATTGTTACATTCAGATTTTCATATTTTTTTATTTGGATCTTCAACAAAGGATACACAGAAACAATAGAAATCATTAGGCATGTCCGTCCATGATATATAGTTTACTAACATAGGTTTAAATTTTTCTATATTGTTTACTAACCCATATGGATGTCACTTATCCGAATTAAAGATTATTTTATTTTTTATTTTATTTTATATATGGTCCATTAAAGTGTGCTCCTTCGGTTACAGTAGATCATAGCATGCACATATTATAACTAGGTAGGTATAAAAAATAAATACCAAACAGATAAGACAAAAATATTTAAATTAATTAAAAAAAAAACTAAAAATAGGGTAAAGATACAAAGGTTAAAGGTTAAAGGAAAATTAAAGGAAATCATCATCATTTAGCCATTCTCTAGAATGCCCATGGCATTAAGTCCGCCTGTGTACCTTTTATGTGCATGAAGATATAGAATTTTTATTAGCCCTTGCAGTTAAAACTAAATTAATACTAACAAAATAATTTCACCGTTTAAATATTTGATGGCGATTGTTTTGTGTGTGGCGAGTGTTTTATAATATGTACGCTAGTCACACGAAGGGCATAAGGGAGGGTAAACAACAAAACTTTGTTCCTAACAACATTTTTTATAATATGTTCATGAAGTAACATGGAACGCAACATGTGATTTATTTCCTGGCTATCTTACCTCCAAATAAATCTGCTTTTCTAAAGTGATGAGTCAAAAAAAATAATGAAATACCAAGTATCCTTTTATTGTTTCTAGCAAAATGTGCGCATGTGTCCCCTTTGGTAAATACAGCGATAACTACCACACAACCTTTGAATGGTCTGAAGAAACTTAAAATAGAAAGGTAGTCTGCGATGTACTGCTAATACAAGAATTACTAACAGTTCACAGCTTTCCCCCCGGTCAAACCCGCAGGGCCAACTAGTACGGAATACTTACGATACAGCGGAATGCCAGTCACGTCGCGTAAATTAGCGGCATGCGTGTTTGGCGGCCAGCCAGTACAGTAACCGTACAGTTTGGGACGGTTAACTGCCGATCGCAGTTTGATGAAACCTGATGAAGCTATGATTGACCACGCTTTGGGCAAAGTGGCTTGCTATCAGGCGAAAACACTGTTGAGGAAATATTTTTAATGTTTAGAACCTCTTTTGAATTCTCGGATTTCCATACTTTAATATGCATGTAACCTTCTTCATGAATCACTGATGATTCTCCCGCTCTAGGGTGGAGCAGGAGGTCGTGGCAGACTTTTAGTGACTGAAACTCACTTTTATGTTTTTTCTTTGCCTTGCGTTCCAGTAGGCTTGGCCCCAGCAGACTTCGAACCTGCTGGGCCGCTACGGTTTTAATAAAATCTCCTTAAGGCGCACATGGAATACTACGCAATGTCGATGCCACGGACTCGGTCCCATGGTTACCGGACGTACGGATGGTGTGGCGACGTTTGGGGGAGGCCTATGTCTATGTCCAGTAGTGGACGTCTTTCGGCTGAGATGATATGATGATGGACGGTAACCTGCCCATTGCTAGTCGTCCGCAAGCCCACGTAAACGTTGTTACGAATGACATTTCAAAGGTTTTGTTTTATGAACCTATGTATCAGCAACATTTGACAATAAGGACAACAAAACGTGTGTTTATGTATTACAGACTCGTAATAACTATGCTTTTATTGTTCATTGTTGAAAGCATGTTAGTTATGTCATAACATAACACAGGAACACATTTCTCTTTTATTACATACCTACTTGTTATGACAGATATATCTTTGTGTAGGAGATATGTGTTTCCTTATTGTTTTACATGTTTCTGCCAACGATTGCGCGAATTTGAGTGAAGAAATTTCGAATAACGCTAAGAATTATTTCTGTCCTGGATGCACTCACTAAAATATAAAACTCGCATGCACCAGACCACCAAATCCAGAATAGCTTAAGTTAAATGCGCCAGGGTAGCCCGCGACGTCCAATTTTTCTTAAGTTTTATACATTTTGCAGACTATTGTCAAGTTGGGTGTTGATTAAAATATGATTGACTCATGACTGCCATAACACTTTTTGATATACGAAATCATACTAATTAAAATCATCAATACCCTCTCAGTTCTATGTAATCCTATTGAATGACATTTTCTTTAATTAGCGGACTTACCTCTAGTGTCTTCCTTCATACGTCTTGGATTGGTTTGAATCCAAGTAAAAGGTATATAACCTCTAACTTGGATTCAAACCCTGATCCCCGCGCTCATAAATCCGATCCCTTACCCGCCGGGCTACTGTCACCAGATTGGCAGGGCGCCAGCTCTTGTCGACACTGATATGCGTTCTGGTGTAACGTTAACTATTACTCTGACAAGTAACTATGTCATACTGTGTATGACTTGTATGTAGGTTTGTATGTATGTCTGTAAAGTTTGTTGACGTTGTGTTAACTCGAGTTTTGTATTGCAGTGAAGTAAATGGTCGCATAGAATATAATAGAATTGAACTAACAGAATAGAATAAACTTGATTGTACTTATTAGTGATGTGCCGGATCGTTAAAAATGTATATCCGCGGATACGGATCTGAATACGGATATTTAGTGTAAAGATCCGCGGATACGGATACGGATACGGATCTTTATTTTCTTATTCAAAATTATTGGATTGGTGTCGGCGCCCGCGACCTTGAAACGATAGTTGACGTTTTCTAAGATCTATCTATCGAAATGTTAGCAATATAAAGGTGCCAAATATTTGATTTTAAGAAATAAAAATAATCTGATTGGAATTTTATAGTTTTTTATTTAATAATTCTACCTAATCACCTGAAAAAGATCCGTAAAAGATCCGCGTGAAAAGTAACGGACACGGATACGGATACGGATCTTTCTTTTGCCACGGATATCCGCGGATACGGATACGGATACGGATATTCGGAACATCACTAGTACTTATACCAAAAAAAGATGTCAATTTATGTAGAAACTTAAATCTATGGGTACAATGGCGGTCTAATCGCTGTAAGCGATATACTACCAGACAACCTTAGGATGAATAGTAAGAACTAACTAATTTTAATATACACAAAACAGGTACTATTGAGATATACCAGAACCACAACAAAAAACCGTAGTTCGGCACCATTTTTTATAAAAATATACAGATCCACGCCGACTACATTTTGTCGTCAAACGTTTACTGCTTTTGGCTCTGTGATTGGTTAAGAGCTAGGAACGGACCAATCGGAGCGCTGAACGTCATAAACGTGTCGATCGCGTTAACGTAAAATAAACTCGCACTAAACAGTCTTTATTTCGAGAGATTTTATTTAACAATCATGCATAAATTACTTACAATAATGCTAACTTTATCTTCTTAAAATTATTTTATCTCAATAATTACCTTAGCCATTTAGGTAAGCACATTTTTATTATCAAAGACCCACGACTAAACACCAAAGTCTATCAAATTAAAACTTAGAAAAACCAACATCATTCAACTCTTTAGAAGCTGTGTTATGAAATGCAAGCTAAACTTTCCCTCATTAATATCAATGTAGAAATAATTGCCGTGTTAAATGAGGTCGTCTAATTTCTGCAGAGCGACGCCGACGCCGACCGAATGCTGCCGAGTTCGCGCTTTTTCATGCACACTTCCACTTTGAATAGGTGGGCAACTTACTTACGTATGTAAGGCAGCATTCTAGAACCTAAAACTTTAAGAAACTAATTTGTTTTTGCTAATTTCTTCTCTGTGATTTCTGACCCGTGTATTATGCACAAAATTAATATATTAAAACTTCATGCACTAGTGTACAAAGGCGGACTTAATGATTTTCTACCAGTAAACCTTAGGGTAGTGCAGAAGTATAAGATGGTAGATGCACAAATAGAAAAGAAATACAGTAACAAACAAATACAGTACTTAGATACATACAAATTAACAAAAATTAACAAATTATTATGAAAAACGCATTTAACAAATCGCACGCTGTAATGATTCCACAAAATTGCTTGTGAATTTGTTCACTTGCCTTCATAAAGAAAAACAATAATAAGGTATTTTTTCAAGAATTGTGCATTTGTGCATTTCCCGTTACTTGGTTTCTATAGACTGCGCACAAGAATTGTGCATTTTCCATGACTTCGCTCTCGTGCACTACGCACAAGGACTGTGCATTTTCCAAGATAAAAGTAGTCTGTGACACTTGGCGTTACCAGTATCTTTCTGAATTTTTGATATCGAAATAATTTCAATTTAATATATTATTATTTTTTTCTTTTTTAATTTTAATTTTATACCTGTTTTTTTTTAATGTACTCTGATTATTCTTTTTATTTTATTTTATTATGCATTTTATTTTATTATGCATTTATTGTCAAATCTTTATTTATTATTTATAATTAAATCATAATGTAATCAATAATAATCAATTATAACTCAATCAGGACATGCAAATGGTATTCGTTAATGTTATTTTATTTTTATGTGTTTTCTATTTAATTTTAATTTCACTCTTTATGTAAAAGCTCCAATTTTAATAATTTATAATAATAATTATGTAATGTAAAACCGTTTTTTCTGTGCATGAGGTGTTAACCTGTAAATAATTGTTGCACTAGTAAATGTTGATAGCAATTAAATCAGAAATGTATTAAGTGTAAACAAATGTTGGTTAACCTAAATAAATAAATAAATAAATAAAATAAATAAATAGTATTTCTTGTTTACAATATTGACTTCTTCAACAAACCATCACTTTTATCTGTTAATTAATAGCTCAGATGTAAATAAAAAAAATGGTAGGGAAAAGATCAGATGATGTGATAAACATCAGCAATGATAGAAAGACCATCCTGGAATCCCCTCTGTACTACTGTTAGGAGACATCCCTGGGAGAGATCTACACAGTTTGTTTCAGGTACTAAAAGAATGCTACTGGCTATATACTCTTGATTGATTGGCCAAATATTTTATTCTCTTGTTGTGATGCAAGGAACAATTTGGCTAATTTATTTAAGCGGAGACGGGTCAGAACTCTTTGTTTGCCTTTAAAATTCAAAATATTATAGGTCATACTTAAAGTAATAGCAAGTAATGAGTAGTAGGGAAACTCACACAACAGCTATCTCAATATAATGCTTTCAAACCATCTGTCTGAGTCCTCTAAAATATATGAAAAGTTGTTATTATTCGTATAACACATGGTGCTTAGCTACATCAACGAATCCGACACTTATATAAAAACTTTCACATTATCCTTGTATGATCAGCTGTTCCCTACATTTACGTTCGCATATTTCGTCAAAATGTATGGAACAGCTGATTATTTTTCTCGATTTCAGGTTTGGTCCCATAGCAAAAGTTGCTCATAATGATGAGTACAATGACCCCCCAAGAGGATGTGCGTTAATTATTTTACATGTTGTATATGGCACCTACTCATATAAGGCCTATAAAAAATAAAAATAAACATTTTGATTTTACTGATTTTGATTAAAATCAACTTTGGAGTTTTCTTTAGCAATTTTAAAAAAATCCAAAATGAAGGATTCTTTGAACTTGAACCTTAATGATTTTAACCTCGATGACCTTATTTTTAACTTATAATCGGATTATTTGAGAACCTTTTAAAGTTCTTCCAAACTTGCCACTAACTCACTTAATACTTTAATGTTCTTATCCTTTGAAGCTTACTCTAACAGTATTTCAACATTTTCATTAGAGTAATTCAATAGAATATTTACTAACTCACTTACTCTCTGTCAAAAACTACATGATACTAGCTTCTGCCTGCGACTTTGGCCACGTGAAAATGGCAATTAGCAGTGGAGCAATAGGGAGTGTCAGACTTTTACTGACTAAACCCCCTGAGTTCCTTCAGTTTACCATTTGTGTTCAATGGCTGCGGCTACTAACTTTTTCGCAACTTTTGCTTTCCTGAGTAAAAGGGTCTTGACAAATAAATGTACGGATAACAAAGTGAACCAATATTTATTTATTTTAGGTTTGGGAATAATCCAAAAACTTCTTCCGCTCTTGGGCGGAGCGAGACATTTACTGACTAAAACAGAAAAGCCAAATCTGTGTCCTTTAGCTACCCTTTGCGTTCTAGGACCACGGATTTCCTTTTCATCATCAGGCATCCTATAAGAGTGACTCTTTTGCCGCCTAAGGTACCCACGGAACCTCAAAAATGAGTAGGCACTCAGTCAAATCAGCCTGCAGTAACTATAAACCTACTTAGTAATTTAGGGCTTTTACAATTTAGTAAAGTAACATATTAGTATGACCTTACTACATTGGGCTATCGCAAGCAAATCTAGCTTTCATTTTACGACTTTAGGCTTTAGTGAGTAATCAACTAGTTATAGCTATATAACATACATTGTTATCTGGCGAGTGCACGCGACGGCTGTGCAATGAGGCACTTATGATTATTGATGGCTGTTTGACTACTAAGTAGGCACGTCATGATAATGTGCACATCCTATGTAACGTCATGATATCCGAGGAGCTATTTGAAGATTAGGTAGGTTAATATCTATATTCGAGACCGTCTGTACACCCAAGTACATTATATGCCTTGATTTTGCATCATGTGACTGGAATAATGCACACTCTTATACATCATCATCATCTGCCTAGCCTTTTCCCAACTATATTGGGGTCGGCTTCCAGTCAAGCTGGATTTAGCTGAATACCAGTATTTTACGAGGAGCGGCTGCCTACCAGACCTCCACAACCCATTAACTGGGGTAACACGGTACTTCATGGTAAGACTGGAGTCAGATTTACTGGCTTCTGACTATCCGTAACGACTGCCAAAGATCTCCAAATGACAGCCGGGACCAACGGCTTAACGTGCTTTTCGAGGCACGGAGGAAACTCGTTATGTTAAGATGGTCACCCATCCACAGACCAACCTAGGCAAGCGTTGCTTAACCTCGAAGATCGACCTGTGCGGCTGTTATTATATAGCCACGAGCTCCTCCACACACACACTCTTATACATAAACCCGAATTAGAAAAATTAAATTGCAACGTGGCACTGGCAATCCACCAGCGCAGTGGCCGCCAGTCTTATGCCCCACACTTGCAGAATTTTTAACGCCATATTTTAGGCCGAATACTGGGCCAGGCAAGATATTTAACTAGATTTGCCATCGACACACTAAGAAGAAGAAGCTAGGAGTCATTGCCTTTAGTGTACCTAAGATAGTTATAATTATATAAGTAATTACAATCATAGCTCGATCACTGAATATTTACTTAACCTATCACATACCCGCAAAACGAGACACAATAGTAAAACAATAACAGCGCGGTCTCATAGGACCGGTCGGGGATTCATGAATTAAAGCCACTTAGGCAGTGTTGTGCATATATACGGGTGATGAATCTTTTTCTCCAAACAATTTGACAGACACATACTTTTACATGAACGTGATTAGATAAAATACAGATAGTTCTACTTTAATCACAAATGAAAAATCTTTCTAAGTTAATCAACGAGTTAATAAGAACATGTACTTCACACTTCACATGGATTGAGTAATCCATTTTGATGTCTATCTTTGTAAGTGCGATCGTTAGTAACAAGCTTTCAGATGTAGATTGAGGCTTTATAAAGTGGCTTAACTACTTTACAAATTGCTTTAAAATCGTGTCTGTCAACGTCTTGCCTAAATTAGAAATAAATTAATGTTTCCATTGGTAAATAATTAATTATTTGTAGTAATTTAATTGCATTTGACTTATTTTAAATTAATTGAATTGTATTATTTAAATATATATTTTTTTTTTTTGTAGGTTGGTCTGTGAATGGGTGACCATCTTAACATACCGAGTTTCCTTCGAGCCTCGGAAAGCACGTTAAGCCGTAGGTCCCGGCTGTCAGAAGGTAGTAAATCTAACTCCACTCTTGCCATGAAGTACCGTGTTACCCCAGTTAATGGGTTGTGGAGGTCTGGTAGGCAGCCGCTCCTCGTAAAATACTGGTTTTCTAAATTCACCTAAATCCGGTTTGACTGAAAGCCGACCCCAATATAGTTAGGAAAAGGGTAGGTAGATGATGATATTTTTTTTGTAGGTATCACAGAACAACATCAGACACTTACGCAGATTTCTACTATAAGTACCTATTATACATTTTTTTAACTACAACTATACCTACATCTAAGTTAATACATATTTTTAACTATATCTATACCCACTAATATTAGAGAAAAGATTTTAATGTTTTTGTTTATAATTAATATACTCAAAACATCTAGTCAGATTTTAAATATTCTTTCACCAGTAGAGTGCTACTTTATCAGTTATCACTGAGTGACATAGGCGATACATTATCTACTTTCACACGGGCAAAACCGCTGACAAAATCTAGTGTAGTACTCACGGCAGTAGGTACTTTCTCAATAAATAAATCTTGTTATTTGAACAGTTAATTTTTCACTAGTAAAGCTTAGGCAAGGTGTAAAAACCGATGGAAAAGCAATCAATCACGGCTAAGTAATTCAAGCTTGTTGCTAGTTATTAGACAGGTTCCTATTGCTGCCGAGCGCGTAGAAATTACACCCGGGCCATCTGATTAGATCCATTTATCTATGTCGACACTAAAACTGGCGGCACAGTGGTTGAGCGATTAGCTGCTGCGCTGCGGGTCAAGGGTTCAATTCCTGCAATGAATAAATATTTTTTTAGCTTACAGATAGGTGGTCTGGATCTGGGTGTCTTGTGTATGTGATTTTACATATTTTGTTAATGCACCCAAAATACAGGAGTAATTCCTAATCTGGGGTGACGAGGCACAGTATTGTCTTTTTTAACCCAAAGGTTATTTTTGACTCTATATTTTAGGTTAGTGTATATCTAGTTTTAATTAGTTAAATGTTTTTATCTTTCATTTTACATCTATGTTTAATATAATATAAATTAACCCAAAGGTTGACTGGTAGAGAATGCCTTGTTGCATTAAGTCCGCCTATGTACTTAGGTATACATGAAGTTTGAATAAATGAATAACTGCTTTCCCAAGGGAAAACAGACCCAGCCGTGTACAATTTTCCGCCCTACATAATCTTTCGCAAACAAGAAATCAATTATTATAAACACGCAAGAGAATAATAAACGAGAAGGTAAACATCAGAAAGAGCACTCGATCAATTAAAAGTATAGCAAACAGTTTTTTTATTCTTATTATTATCTCTCAAACCGGTGAAGGAAAACATCGTGAGGAAACATGTCTTAGAACCAAAAATTCGAAGACATGTGACCGGCCCATTCCCTCTCCTAGAGTGGATGCCTGAGTCTGCTGGGACTCAGGCCTCCACTGTGGGAACAGTTTGACCACTATCTCACCTGATAGTAAGTGATGATGTAGCCGACGATGGAGCACGCTTGCCTAAAAGTAACCTATTCACTCTTGACTTAAAGACACCTAAGTTGTAGCTATCAGGAAACACAGACTCCAGCAGGGAATTTTTCACCTCAGTTGTACACACAATAAATGTTCACAGTAAATCGCAACCACTTGTTCGAAGTAGATCTACTCACAATTACTCTAAAACTAACAAATCAATGATTACTACCGATACGTTTCTCCATTCACTGCCAAGTCCCGAGATAAAACATCTCGCTGTTTATGTACACTATCAATTTAGTGTTTATGGCGCGTCGTACAAGCTACCAGCGGCTCAACGGACCATTACTCGATACTTTTACTGGTTTATGAGACAAACTCTCGTATCTCGTCTTTATGAGAGTGGTTACGCACTGGTCTTTGGTTTTTTTTTATTAATACTTTGTCCTACAGTAAGTATTATGGGCACGCCACAATTGTGGTGGAAAGTTCCCTATTTGAGAAGTGCCTGGAGAAGCGCCGCAGCGTCCTCACCTTCCCCATGACGCAAGTCCTCACTGGACATGACAAGTTCGGAAGCTTCCTGTGTTGAGTTTAGGTGGACGAAAGGCCCAGGTGTTCCCATTCTGTGGACCGCCAGTAGAACACGGTGGAGGTGTGCCTCATTCGAGCAAAGCACCGCGTACATCGCGCCGCCGCCGTGCCGCCGGGCCCTGGTTGAGACCACGACCAGGAATATAAATGATTATTTAAGCAATTTAAAATATTGCATGTATATTCCATATCACTAACAGTTCAGTTAAAGTCGTCAAATGGAACGTGGTAGGCCCTCATGTCAACATTAAAACATGTAGGGGAGGAAAAAATAAAAGCCAAAGTCAAAGCATTTATTTTAATCGGACCACTTACAAGTTTATATTTCTTTGTTAATAACATGTTATTCCGTTTGACTTGTGAATTCCGATGTAGAATTATTTACTTAAAAGCATTAACATTGGTAGTAAAAGTATGATGTTGTTTTTTCTGTTCTGTTTGCTGTTATTTGAATAATCAACTTGCATACAAAATCGTTCTGAAGCGTGGCAGGAGTTAACAGACCATGTCATATCATACTTAAAGTCAACGATCCAATCACATCGCCTGGAAGTACACAAATAAGTAGATAATGATGCTTGAAACTACTCACATGTACCATACCATATACCATTTTTATAGAAGGATGGTAGAATTACCTGTTTTCTAAAAACAACACTGTTTTAGGCTATCACGGTTTGTTTCACAATTTAAATTGTCACTTACGGGATATCTTCCGTGATTTTTAATTATTTTGAGGTCCCGATATCAAAAAAGAAACGCGAAAAAATATCGAAATATCCCGTAAGTGACAAATTAAATTCTAAAAACAATCTTAAATATGACGTCGCAAAACTCCTCTGCACTACTGTCATCTAGTATCATTCTCACAGACATCATTTACTTCATACTTGTACACACCTCATCATTCTCTTGCTGGTGACATTGCCACACTTTATGACAACGCTTATCCTCTGTCCGAGGTAAAACCCAGCCATTGGGCAGTTGGGTTACGGTAAGTGTCAAAAAGGTGTTTCGAGAGTTTATTTAAAAAAAAACCTAGTTCCCAATTCTGATCAAGGGTAGGTTAGGTAGGATAAGTTCATTTTTTTTTGGAGATCCTTACCCCTGACATGCCTAATATTTGTCTTGCCATTATTTTGGCGTCCGATAGTCAAACGCCCTGGGGCGCTAATTCATATTAGGGTGGTTAATGCCCACTCCCTCCACCCTATATACGCCTATGCACAAACTGCAATTACAAATTAACTACAATCAAAGTGCAGTCACTATTCTACGAAACTACCTACATTAAGCCAAGGATACACTAGGGGACAAATGGAGCAACATATTGCGGAACATGTTGCTCAACAACTACGTGGAACATGCATACTGACGCGGGACTCGTGCGCTCGCTCTCGAGACGGGAGCAAGCAACATGCCCCGCGTCACGTACTATGTTGCGGGGCATGTTGCAGGACACTATGCAACGTTGCAGCGTCACGTAAATTTAGTGTTGCGCGTCGTGTTTCGGGACAAAATGTTCCCTAGTGTATCCCAGGCTTAATACTCATAAATACAGAATTTATATAACAACTCGTAATAAAACCACCAAAACGGCTTCCAACTAAAATTGCTGCAACAATTTATTTAAAATCCCGCTCATATTTCTCGCCATCTTTTTCTCTGGCATCCAAAAGCGGTTAGTACTCAACTTCATAGTAAATGTTCGGCAGCCTGGACGGTGCACTTAGCCTTATTGGCTCGCAGCCGTTAAATGGCAACACTCAGAAATCAATTAAGATAGAGCCATCTGTTTGGTTTGTGGGCAGATTTATGACCAGTGCTTCGTTTACGTAGTTTGTAGTGAAGCTACCTCTTTTTTAAACTTCGGCACATTCACTACGCTTACGCGAGATTGGCTACTCTTTAGAGATGAAATAATAATGAAAATCATGCAATGACTTCTTCCGTTTTTAGGAGGAGGCTTTATACTGGCTAAACCCACTCCTATGTTACATCTTTGCTTTGCATTCTATAAAGGCGATTTCTAAATCAAACGCAGCCAGGCCTTTGAGTAATTCATTTCTTCACTACTACTTTCAAAACGGTTACGGAAAACAGCAAGAGGGCCCTGATTTTCCCTAGAACAAACAAATTAAAGATATGTTACATTCACCAACCTATACAAGGCCTGCGTGATACAATACCTACAGAGGAAATCTACGTCCCAGTAGTTGGAACTTTATAAGGTTGTTAAACACATAAGTAATCATCATGTGCTCAACGATTGATCAATAATTCAATTCAATTTTAAACTCCTGCCATACCACCTGCTAGCAGAAACAAGAAACAGCTCAATCTAATTCCGTTACCTACCTATATATATTTATCATATCTTGTCTTCGATACTATGATTTACGATTCCTTTCCTTGTTTTTCCCATAACTCTTGGCGCATGTTTTTGTTGTAAGTTAACCCATAAACCAGATAAACACGAGTAAAGCAATTAACAGCAAAAATGTAGCAGATATAAGAATCATAAAAGCGACCTTTACGACGTCCCGGCAAAGCCACCCGTAATCTTTACTGAGGCCACCAAATTGACCAATAAACTCGCCGCTACTGAGGAAGTTGGTCAGAGAAACCACTTTAATTCAATCACATAATAACCTTTATGAGCACAAAGTAAGATAGTTGCTAGGTCATTGTGCGTCCAGCAAGGTCGAAGCCTTTAGGGCCCTAGGTTGTCCGAAAGAGAACCCCGGGGTCCTAGAATGAAAGCAAAGTAGGAACAAGTGGGTTTTAGTCAATAAAAGTCTGACACACCCTCCCACTCCGCCTAAAGTGAGAGAAATCATATTGATAATTTCCCACCTAAAAATCATAATGCTCATCACCATCAGGCGGGATTGCAGTTAAACATAAATTTACGTAATATAAAAAAAAAATCGTAATTTCAGCCGAAACACGTCCATTGCTGGACCTAGACCTCCCCCAAGTGTCGCCGCAATGACCGGTCTTGTACATCTCGCATCGACTGGATTACCGCGACGCTAACCAGGTCCTCTATCTAACTTATGCGAGGCCTTTCAACGAAGTCTTCGGTACGTAGTCACCACTCCAGAACCTTTCGGCCCCATCATCCATCTGTTCTGCGAGCAATGTGCCCTGCCCATTGTACTCAAGGACAGCTTATTTCGAATAGTAGTGATATTTTATAGCTTGCCATTTGCCATACCTGGTCCATTAAAGATCGAGTCCAAGTAGACAGCATGGAGTGTTCTTTGCTCCTCAGACCTCAGAACCTCATAAAAACCGTTGGGGGCACAACAGGGCCGCAAGAGCCGCGGGGCATTACTGAAAAGGAAACATGTGCTTCCAGAACGGGGTCACTGGACATTTCTGAAATGAAAACCTGTAGTCCCAGATCGCAATGGGCAAAAGAAACAAAAGCCTAAACCTAACCAATTGAAACTATGCGTTAACTTCTGAAAGGAAAACCGTGATCCTGGAATTCAAACGACAACTGAAGGAACATAGGTGTGGTTTTATGCTCGTTTTCAATAAGCTATCTATATCTAAAGTTGCAGCTACTAAAGATAAACAAATCTATTCTTTTGCCCTTACTTACTTTCCTATAACCTACCGACGGTTAGCATTTCCTACCTAAAGTTGTGGATTGATAGATAGAATCTTACTATTTATCGGGGATAGCTATCTATGAACTGCGGTAGGTTATTGAAAACGGGCGTTAGTCAGTAAAAGTCTGACACACCCTTTCACTCCATATGTATCCCTAAAGTCTGACACGCCCATTCTCTCCAACCTAGATCGGCAGAAATCATCGTCGATTAGATGATTCCCCACCTCAAAAACCTTCATAAAAGTAACGAATGGTCCTTTTGGTATAAGCTATTATCTAAATGTTCCCTCATCCCCGTCACGCGTAAGTAACTTACTTGTGGTAAGGGACAACTTGATATTTACTGGGACCGAATATGGCGCGGGTAAATTATATAGGTAACTTTGTTGGCGTCGCAAGAATACTAATATTATGTCGACCGAGTATTGATTTTGATTACAATATACGTATAAACTTATACAAATAATTTGGTGGTTACTTTTGATTATTTTCTCCATTTCCTCCTAGGAGCATATATTTACTACTTTTATGGGGCATGCGGAGCTTACCTATAAGAAATTGTAACAAGAACCTAGATTCTTTTTTTTTATGTTGTATATGTATAAAGTTGCATACGCTGGTCTCAGCAGAAGTTGATCAGCCCGAGAGCTGGCGTTTCGACAAGGTACAATTTTATTTTTAAACCATCCAGGGACCCCATCAAGTATACACACAAAATTTCATCCAAATCGGTCAAGCTGCTTAGGAGGAGTCAGCAAACAAAATCACGTACGTAGAAAAAAATGAAATCCTGATTGCAGTGCCACCTGCAATCGGGTTCTCAATTATTTTTGAACAGAACAACGTCTATCAAGAACGTACACAATTAGCTACCATGCAAAACGAGGGCGGATCATTAATAATCTCAAGAGCAGAACTTTCTTCTTAAATCCACATTATTTCCTCGCGGCACGACCACAGTCATGTACGTCATGCCACCATATGTTAAAGATAATAATATAAATAGACAGAAAAGAGCGTCACATTGCATCGTTAACCGAAGATCCATCATCACTTCACTATAAACTTAAATATTCTATAGTTTTCGTATACATTTCACGATAAACATGCAGGCGATTTGGCATGATGACGACTGTCACAAATATCTGAGAACGCGAAGTTTTGCAACTATTCTACCATTTTCTACAATTTCGACAAACTTTTTTTCACACAACGCCATCTAGTCTCAAACTAAACAGAACTTGTGGTTTAACCTATCAATACCCGCGAAACGAGACACAATAGTAAGACAATAACAGCGCGGTCGCATGAGACCGGTCAATATACTTAAATAATTATATATACATGCATATTATAAATGTGGATAAATTACACCCAGACACAGAAGAAATGATCGTGATCGATTCCAATACCTACTTTGATCTTTGCGACAAATAGCAGGTATGCTTGTCAGTCCAGACAGATGGTATAACAATTTGGAGTAATTAGCCTAGACAGATGTCTAGACTAGGTATGTACCAAGATTTTGTGGTGCAAGATTAATGCGTTGAGTTCATAATCTTTCGACAGTTTACAATCTCGCGAGATACATTAAGTATAATCTATCGGTTTTTACAATTTTAAGGTGACAGATACACATCTATCGCCCGGAAAAGATCTCGAAATCCGGGAATATAAACATATTCAAAGGTTCTTTCCTGTCTATACAAAATATATTAAATCTTAAACGAATTTCTGAAGATCATAAAAATATTTGTCCGCTACGTGCTCCACTGTCATCGCGCCATTTTATTGGTTTACCTACTCACGAAGATTGATAGGAAGTCGTTTGCATTATAGCTCAGGAATTCATCTTTGGATCCTCATAATTCATATCATCTATATACAAAGGGAGATCTAAATATAAAAGGAGAAACTGACTGGCTGCCGAAACAGAGTGAGAAATTCTGCACTAGGCTTCCTTTTATGACGTAGACGTGCACTAAAAGAGGTGTTTCCAAAATTTACCACCGGAAGGGATGAATCGAGGGTCCAAATTTTGTATGGAGAAACCTACTTTCACGCAGGCGAAGCCCTTTACAAACTACTTATATTATTAATAGGTAATTACGAAAACAAACTCTCATGAAAAAAAACATTGTTTGCTTACAACCATATTATGCGTAGGAGACATCAAAGAAAGATAAGATATACAGATATACTCTTTATTGTATACCAAAAATGAAATTATAATAAGAACTTAAAATTAATAGGATGTCACTATGGACGATGTTATCGCCTAAAGCTCTCTTTTAGTCTTATTTGTGCGAAATATTGTCAATAAAAATAAGACTGAATAGTGAAAACAACATATTTCCAGATCAAAACGCTCAAACAAAAATACACAAGAGATACAAAATATTCGTAATATAAGCGCTGGATAAGCCGCTTGCCGTAAGCGGCTTAACGGGCACGAAATAGAACACAATGATCAAATATAGCGAAGTAAACAAAAACGGAACAATACGTCGGCGAAAGGTTTACTGAAATCGATGAAACATCCTGAACGTTTTACATAGAAGGACAAACTCGAAAAGTTTTTAGCTAAAGGCTTCTGTAGACAGGAGGGAAGCGACCAGGGACAATGCGACAACGCGTTTTTATCAAAACTTTTCTATCAATCTAGTGATTAATTTGTTGTTAGTTTGTTTATTTATTGAATTTTTATAACTATTCATCATCATCATTTTAGCCGAAAGCTTTCAAAAGTTTTCCAAAGCTGCGTCTTTCGGTACGCGTTTGCCAATTCAGAACCTTTCGATCCCATCGACCAGCTATTCTGCGAGCAATTGCCACTGCCCTTTGCACTTAAGTTTGGCAATTCTTATGGCTATGTCAGTAACCTTGGTTTTCCTGCGCATATTTATTTATTTATTTTACCTTCATGTACAGTAGTGGTACATAGGTGGACTTAATACATCAAGGCATTCTCTACCAGTCAACTTTCATATCTTTGTAACTAAGCTAACTTCATACTTTAAAAAAAAGGTTAGCCGCATTGTCGCATCGTACCTAGTACGCGTCTGCGTTAGCCTTAACTCATAAGGAATTACCGAGAAATTGTTAGGTTAGGCCTTCTATCAACCGCCGTTCATTATAGTAATACGATTCGTAGTAAATTGAAGTGGCATTATCAAAGAAATGGGCAAACATAGAGCGGTTAGCAAATTACTGCCGGGTTTTATGTTACGACTACTTGTTGCCAGCGGGTTCACTTGCGGGAAAGTAGGATATTGTCCCAACATACTTCCGGGATAATTAGCCTTATAATGTTCCCACTGCTGGGACTCAGGCCTCCTCTCTAGGAGAGGAAATAGACCGTAATCCACCACGCGGGTTGGTGAATGTCATTTTTTTTCAAATTTTTGGTATGTTCTAGAACCAAAAATTCGAAAAGAAGTGACGGTTTCCTCACGATGTTTTCCTTCGCCGTTTTGAGAGCAATGATGATGAAATGAATTACACAAAGTAATGCGCCTGGCTGGGTTTGAACCCGCAATCTACAACCCGTTACCACTGGGCCACCACTGCTCTACTGTACAAAACGTACGTTGACATAATTAATATGGCATATATTATGCCAAGACCTACAACAAGTTTTTCCCACTATTTCGCTCCTAGGCCACTGCCTACGCCACTGCGTAGCGTGCCTTGTCGGGGCCCCGTATAAAAAAATTGTTAGGAGGCCCTTATACGGGGGTAAAGATTTTTCACAAAAGAAAAAAAAAATATCATAACATAATTTAACCATTTTACAAATAAAAATCAAATTTTAAATATTCACTCTCCTTGCCTTCTTTTATTTTTTTCCCTTTTTTTAATTTTATCATTTGTAAAATAAAATAAATTAGAAAGTTTTTATTTTTTTTCCTAACACATTGGGGGCCCCGTATAATTGATACGGCAGATACGGCGGTAGTTACGCCCTTGCTCCTAGGTATCCGTATACCGTACACCCTCTATAACAGAGGTGGCCAACCAGTCGATCGCGATCGACCGGTCGATCTCGGCTGTTAGTCCAGTCGATCTGGGCACACATGTTTACTTTTAGGCCAAGAAGACTATGTCGCGATGTGGCGAAAAGCTAGCTATTATCTGCCGCATCATTCTAAGGTAAGCCTTATTGTCGCCCCGTAACTACTTGTTCGTTGAAATAAAATCGAACTGATTTGAGGCAGGTTACTGAAATTCTTGGGCTCACTAGGTCTTTGTCGAATTGATTTTATATGTAATTGGTAGATCTCGCAAAGTCTTATCAATAAACGGTAGATCGTGGGTCGAATCAAGTTGGCCACCTCTGCTCTATAAGTTCATGCCAGGTTCATACACAATAAAATTTACCTATAATCCTCAAACAGTAGTCTCGAATGTTAAATGCGAAATTGGTGATTCACCAAATAAAATCGATATTAATTAATTGGACCATGGGTTATTTGGACCATGCGGTATTCGTAAAAAACTTCACTGATTATTATTTTGCACTTGTCTTTAAAACTAATATTCTGAAAAATCCGTAGCGGAATCTACCATCACTGCCCTCAAAAGTGCAGCACTTTTTGTCAGTTTTTTTTAATAATAACATTTTTTTATTAGGTAACAGAAGGGTGGATAGAACCGCTCATCTATCTTAATTAAAACGCAATTAACAAAATTAATCGTGAGTAGGATCAGTAAACACTTACAGAAAATGCCTCTTAAAAACAAAGTAAAGTTAGAAGTAGCTATCGATAGCGTTGCCTTTTTTGAGGAGCAAAAATTATCTAATGACTCCATACCTGTGCTCCATACTCTACCTTACTCAAGCCTTAGTCCTAGTAACGCGCATTAGCCCTAGACAGCTTCGTAATTTATACTGACAACTCTCGAGTGGAACTAGACCAGGACTCAACCCGGGTCTAGTCTTAGCCTTATCAGACGGTGGGTTACTCTTTGCTCGTCGTCCGCAATCGTGCACCTACCGGCCATAGTAGGTTGGGAATCGCCTTGCGACTACCGACGTCAATGAGGGTGATGGGACGATTTATCATACTCTATTAGTACCTAATATTGTACTTCGACTTTCAGAGCAGGACGTAGATCATCATCTGCCTAGCCTTTTCCCAACTATATTGGGGTCGACTTCCAGTCAAGCCGGATTTAGCTGAATACCAGTATTTTACGAGGAGCGGCTGCCTACCAGACCTCCACAACCCATTAACTGGGGTAACACGGTACTTCATGGCAAGACTGGAGTCAGATTTACTGGCTTCCGACTATCCGTAACGACTGCCAAAGATCTCCAAATGACAGCCGGGACCAACGGCTTAACGTGCTTTCCGAGGCACGGAGGAAACTCGTTATGTTAAGATGGTCACCCATCCACAGACCAACCTAGGCAAGCGTTGCTTAACCTTGAAGATCGACCTGTGCGGCTGTTATTATCTAGCCACGAGCTCCTCGGAGCCGGACGTAGATATAGAACCAATATCCGAAATCTGCTTTCTCGTATTGTGTCACGACTATGAACTCACCGGAAACTGCCGAAAAATAATTGTTTACTACACTTACACTGTATACCATCAGGTGGGATCGCAGTCAAGCACTAGTTTACCTCACATAAAAAAAGTAAACAGCATCGCTCGCTAATACTTACGTAAATTGTTTACAAAGTTACAAACTTGCTTTTAGAGTTCTTTTGATCTCAACGATTAATCTGTTATGCATTCACTCTCGTCCGAAAAGAATTCATCAAGCCTTCCCGCCAACACAAATAGCATGTCAATGAGTCTCCTTTGTGAGCGGAAACAAAGAAATTGATTACAAAGTCCATTCTAATAAGTTTTTTCGGAACTAATGAAGAGGAAAACGCAATTGTGTCCTGAGCTTTCAGACGTTGGTAGGGTCAGCCTTAGAATGTTCCATTTGCTGGGACTTAGGCCTTTCGTATGACAGGTAATCTGTCTGGTAATGTCACATGTTTTCGGACTTTTGATTCTAAGACATGCCGGTCTCCTCACGATGTTTTCCTTCACCGTTACCTTTTTGAAACATAATTTTGTTTGATATAGGTAATGTTTTGCTCAAATACTTTGTTACCGAAGTTACGTGTATCTAGCTATTGGACTTAGTCCAACGGAAGTAAATAAATTGAAACGATGGAAACCGATTATGAAAGTTAACTCTTCAATAACAAAGCTTTAGTACTTGACAATGTTTTGAACATAACAGCTGTTTTACTCCAGTAACTACGAAAAGAATCTCGACAACTTTACCAAAACGGTTCTCCAGAACTGCATTCACCTCGCATTAGTTAATCCTACCATGCGACCGTTCATTTTAAAGCGGAAATAAAACAAACTAAAACAAGCCGAGCCAAACAGGAGACGTTTGAATATAGCCGGGTTTAATCTTGGCGTGGTACAGTGAACTAATTACTGTGAGAGACTCAGCGTGAGAGCGGTGCGCACGCATACGGAAACACATTAGTGCGACAGAGACGGAAGTGGGCAGTTTTCCAAGATGAATTTGATGTTTCGGAAGAACTTCGGCGGGGAGAAGACCCTCTCGTCTAGCGGGGGTGGGGGGGGCAAAGCGCGGGGCGCGCTCGGTGCAGGGCGGAACGCGAAGCGGCGCGACCGCGAGCGATACTCCTGCATGGAGGAACACCACTACAAGACCCACATATTCTTCTCCGCGGCACCTCGGGCCAGTGCGCAATACAACGACCTCACAGGTAAACGACGTACGTGATCAGTGACAGTGAAACTATTCGGAAACTTTCTTGTGTTTGTGTCTAAACTTTCTAAACAACTTCTCAAAGTTTTGGTGCCTATTTTTTTCGAAAACGAGTCCTAAAGTATTGTGGAGCTTGCAGTGACCTCGTTTGTTTCTGTTCAAAACATACGACATGAAACGCCGTCGCAACTATAAATAAATTCTTTGACAGGTGACGCAGTGTTTAGATACGAGTTCCTTACACATGCTTACATTAGCAGAAGTTAACACCGTAACAAGTGCTTTACATGTAAACAAAGCTGCCCAAAGTTCGGTAAGCTGTAGTGGTACTCCAGTCGGATGGAACTGGTGTAAGTCGGTTGAAACTGGTTCAGTTTTGGCGCTAAACACCAAACATCCCGAGGTTACTTCCCGCGTAAGTGTTATGACACGCATATTATACGATATTTATAATTGGCACGATTTAATCGACTATGTTTATGACTAACCTTCTGGGGGATATATCATTTTAATATCTGTTCGAAGTTCATCCGTTAAATGTCCAAACGTAAAGGTATAAATTCTTGTTTTATTTCTAACTTACCTTATTTGTGTTTAGACTTTGTAGTAGGTTACATATCTTCCTTGATATTAGCAATAGCAACTGTACATACCTAAGTCAAAGTAGGTGAGTCTTTTCGAAGGTGTATTTATATTTTACTTACTAAAAACTCTAGGCCTAAGCCTAAGCGTTGTGTCTCTGTTTTTGTAAATAACCGCTTTTTTCTAAGTTATCAATGAGTTTATCAACAACTTGGCGAATTATATAAACTGTGTTCTTATGTTTTTTCTTTTAGGAATGCTTACGTACTTTTTAATAGCTCGCGTACACTGGGATGTGGTCTTGCATAATTAGAAGTTGAATTAAAAATTTTTGCTCATACTATTTAAACTCAAGAACACCAGTATTAAAAATTCCAACGAATCCCGTTTACACGAGCTATAACTAGCTGTAATATATACAAGTCAAACGATTTTTAACTGCTGGAATAGTGAGACTGAATGCATAATTTTCGTCCCTGGCCTCGAGTAGTCTGCACCCTCAAATTGAACCACACTTAAAGTATTTAGGAGATATATTTTGAGGCGAATGAGTGCAGTTTATAACTGCTCCAGCCTGTGGCTTTAGAGAGCCGATATAATACAATAACAAATACCCACGTGTAGGTTAAAAAAACGTTTTTTACCACACGCAAAAAAGTTGTTTCTAATATTTGTGGGAAAGGCCTAATGGCATGAGGATTTTTATTTCGTCCTTTTTGATTTTTGTGAGTTACCCGGCAATCAGCCTAATATTATGGATATTTAATCAATTCAATAGACGCTTTTATGCAGGATTGCGGATATAAAACAAAAATGTACGCACTGTTTATGATACATTATTACGAGCTCAAAAGCAGTCCTAAAGAAATTAGTTTTCGAGTCCCTCCACGGTCCAAACCTGACTTAACCCAACCTTTGCTTCAAACTCAAGGAAATCTTCTAAACTAACATGTTCCCATCCTCTGCAGAACGATGCGGGCCTGTACTGGGCGGCGGCACGGGCCCGGAGCCCGAGCCGCCGCAGCCGCTGGTGACGCGGGAGCCCTCGGTCTCGCTGCTGCGCTGGGACCGCGGGCCCGCTACCACGCCCGCCGTGCCCACCACGGACCACCGCCGCCGCACCGAGCCCGTGTCGCTGGCCACGCTACAGAAAGACTGCTTCGTTATTCCTGCGCACGCACTTGATCGGTTCCTGCCGGACGGAGTGCCGGTTAGTATCTTCTTCTTCCTTCCTTCTATGAAGTTTTCCAGTGTTTCGGCACCAAGTTTTTCGTCACCAAAGCGGCTGTGCAATTTCAAAACCTAGTATCTGACAAATCTTAAAAAAAGCGTGTTTTTGCATTTTTCGACCTTATAGACCACTCTCCACATACTAGGATAGCAAAAACTCCCAAAAACAAGTCAAAAACGAAGTTACACAAAGTTGGAAACCTAGTATCTACAGTAAACGTTTTCAAAATGCAAAAATTACAAGATTAAAACATAGTATCTAACATCAACCATTTTAAAAACCTAGCAAGTGCTTGTAGTTACTTGGATATATGTAAAATGGTTCATGTAGATACTAAGTCAATGAAATGGTTGAAATAAACGTCAAGTCCCTACTCAGTATATTTTAGAACTAGATGAATACAAAGCAAGTGATCTTACTAGGTTTTGAAATTGTCACACTCAAAAAGTTTGGTCTAAGAAAACAATGTTTTTATTAATAACTGCTCCTCTACGTACATATTTTGTGATAGACGCATTAAAACTATTTTTTTTTTAAAGCCTGTTATGTACCTCAAATTTTGCAATGACTCCCAAGAAGATACGACTAATATTATTGAAACGGCAAGCTGTCAAAGATATGAAATCGTTTTTCGGCTCTCCTGTAAAATTTGGTTTTATGCAGATACTGGGTTTTGATATTTCACAGCCGAAAGGTTTCGGCATATTTTGATTGGTAATAACCATTACAACATACTAATCCAAAATACGTATTAGTGCCGAAACGGGAATAGCTTGGGTGCCAAAACCTTTGGTGCCGAAACAGGAATACTTCTCTTCCTGCCCTTGTCTCATATTAGGTACTTAGGGTCGGCGCTACAGGTTTTTTCTTTCATTCTATCCTGTCATCCGTCATACTATTAATTAACTCTCTTTTCATATCAACCTTCACACAATCCATCAATTTTTTCTTTAGCCTTCTTCTTCCTCTCCATCCGCCCATACACACTCAGAATTACATGTATACTCAGAACTCTTTAGCAACATACGTTTCATCCCTTGTCGGTTAGTATCTGATCTTCGGTTATTTCCGACTATTAACGGCATGACCCCCTGGGTTCTGAAAAATCTCATATCTCATTCTGTTGCTTTGTATGTAGCTCTAAGCTTGCTAATATTTCTCCTCGTCATATTCTTCATTGCAGAGGGTCGTGATGATCCCGCTGGATTAGCTTCTTCCTGATGTTGTCTCGTCAGCTTCATCATATCAGCCAACCACCAACCAACTGCTACGATTTGACCACCGTTACTCAAAGGATTCTAAACAATCTTATACCTCATTCTGTCGGTTTCCTTTAAGTTAAGCTTCACAGGTATCTATTCACCACTGACAACTTCCACGTTTAATTGATCGCCATCACTCACTTACTGAACAATTTCATATCTCATTCTGTCGATCCGTATGTAGCTTTAAGCTTCAGGAATATCTTAGCATTAGCATTAGCGGCCTTATAATGTTTCCACTGCTAGGACTCAGGCCTCCTCTCTTGGAGAGGGAATGGGCCATAATCCACCGCGCGGGCCCATTGGTGGATGTCACATGTCTTCAAATTTTTGTTTCTAGGACATGCCGGTTTCCTCACGATGTGTTTTCCTTCACCGTTTTGAGAGCAGTGATGATGAAATAAATTACACAAAGTAATGCGCCTTACCGGGTTTAAACCCGCGACCTACAACTTGCAAGTCAGGGCAGTTACCACTGGGCCACCACTACTCCAGAAAATTGCAGAAATATCTATTAGCCACAAACTACTGGCTCGTTTAATTGGGTCTTTACTTGGGAACTTACCAGAACTTTTTGCTAACGGACCTATAGGAAAATGTAATTTATTTGTTTTGTTCAAAGGACCTCACCGAATTGGTAAAGTTTGATAACATTTGATTAAATTGCTCGTTCTAGTACAAATATCTGGCAATCAATTTTCCTTCAAATATTTCTAATCAATTTGTATTGTGCTTTTATCCATAATAGAAGATACGTCTAGGTAGAATTTGTAAATCAAAATTATTGTTTAAAACAAAAATCCAAAAAATGCTAACTCTCTGCAACTACAACAAGAGAGAATAATTTATCATAATTAACGCTGATACAGCGACCGCCATTTACATAGTTGATAGCTTCGCTTAAGCGCCCAAGAATTAGAAGCGGCCTAGACGAGAAAATACCTCTTGTGGACAGGGACAAATTGTGCTAAATTTTTTGTACTCCACGAAGTTAGGAATTTCGTAAGCCAAGCCTGACGACACGAATTGTTCTCATTAAAAAAAGAAGTTTTTTTGGAGATTAAAAATATCTAATGATGATTATTTTCTCCGTTCCAGCTCCCAGTTCCGCCTCCAACGCCAGAAAAAGGAATGACAACAAAGACTGCACAAAACTCCCTTAGCATCCTTGAAATAGCCGACCCCAAACTTTGTATATTGGCCCATCTCATGAGCCCCTTGGAACCAATAGAGCCAATATTGGAATCCCCGCTTGCCAAACCCTTGCTAAGACAAAGAGCTGCGGCCGCTGAGCTGTTGAACGAAGTGGCGGTGGCCAATACAGCTGTTGGAGGGATGTTGTTGGCGAATATGGAGAAGAATGCGGAATTCCCTTTCATATCGTACTATGTGATAAATACGACGCAAACGGACCCATTACTTTTCTACAATAACATGAGGTGTGCGTCCCTGAACAAGTTTGACCCGAAGACGATACGTTACTCGGCGGCGCATACGTTGGACCTGTACAGTGAGGTGGCCATGATCTGCAGACCACCGTTCAATGACTTGGCTGGTGGGCCGAAGAAGTCACACACGTCTACTACTGGATTCATCATTAGTGTTTATAAGGTATTATTTTGTTCATTTAATGTTTCTATTTCTAACAGTTCAAAAAATATGGTTTTATTTTACTCTTAAATAAGCACATAATTTAGAGCCATGTGACTGTTTCAGCACCTTGTCTAAACTGTTTAGTGAACCTCAGAAATTATGATTATAAAAACCATTAAATATGAGCCAATCCAGTCAAGAACCCATTTTTTTTTTAAGAACTGTCCAGAGATCATACTCATACATATAAGTATGATGGGGTCCTAGTGGAACCCAAACCTGTATGGTCTAGCACCCACCCCAGGATGTTGGCTACCGATTCGAAATACTATGATTGACGCCAAAATACTGATAAATTCACATAAACATCAGGCATGTCAGAGCCTAGGCCCTCCTTAAAAATATCCCTAGATACGCCTATGCTGACAATTTTCAGAAAAGACTTTCCCAATAAGTTTTTAACATAAATATTTATTACCATTTCCAGGTATTCGAAGGCGACGACGGCGAGCGCTTCGAAAGGAACTGGCTGTACTGGACCGGAGCCCGGATGCTGTACCGGCACCTACCTCACACGGTGGGCATGAGGAAGATAGCGCTCCACAAGTCAGTGGCCTCCCACGGCGACAAGATGTACCTGCTGGTGTGCGAGTGTGCCAACCTCATGGACGACCTGTCGGGAGCCGCCATGCTCGTCACGGCGCTCAGGGCCCGCCTGTGCGGGTACACGGGCCTCTACAGGCCGATACAGACTTTCTAGTAGAGGGACGTGGGCCTAGACGGCCTTGAGTGTGTTGTACTTTAATTTTGCGGACATCGATAGGTTAGGATAGGTTAGGAGTGTTGGGAAATGGATTTGGGTAGGCCGAGGAGAATTTTCGGCGAATTTTGCTATGTCACAGAGATGGTCGAGTGAAATGTTCGCATGACTATTGGTGAACTCCTCAAATTCATCATCCAACCTAGGATTGGATCTCCGTTAAGTAGATCTACAGATGTCTTGACAAAATTGGTCATAAACAGCACACGTTGTAAACAAAACGGACCAAAGTATTAATAAATACATTTAAGACTATCTTAAATGGTGTACAATGTTTGACTGGGTACAGGCGTGTCGAGCCGAAGTGTTCTTGATCTAGATATAAGAGATTTGAATATAAACGAGTGATTTTCTTCTGTAGACGCCATTTTTCTCAACCTTTCACTATACTTTTGATATGATCTACTAGGAGACAAATCACCGCACTCTGACAGTCGTCTAGATAAAAATCTATGATAAATGATACCTACATGACTTGACAATATTTTGTTACATTTGGGTGAAGTCTTCCATATAAGGTGTGTGCCCAAATATTAGGTACATGATCGATTAATACCGAGGTTTAGCTCAAAAATACCCTTTTCTATTTTTGCCTAAAATCTTTGAAAGATGTAATTATTTTTCGATTTCCCAATTTTTCTGACATATCTCGAGATACATATCATTACTCTCACAAGATGTTCAATCAACTATATGACCTAATAGCCGTTGCCTACTCCAACTCACTGTTTCATATTTCTTACAAATTAAAAATTTCAAAAGTTATGAATTTCACAAAACGTTAAATAGATCGCCTTAAATAAACCTGTTGCTAAAATTAGAAACGCACAATAATAGTATAATATTAAAATCTCATAAATTAACAATAATACAGAGATATTTTTCAGTATGATAAAATAGTAATATGTATTTTTGCAGTTTGGTTTTTTATGGTCACAAGTTACAATTTTTTTAATACAGTGGACTCAAAAACGCAAGGGACTGTTACATTCTCACCTAAATAGTTTTAAATAGTCGACTTAAACGAAGATCTTAAGACGAGTGGCCAATTTCGCGTCAGAAAAAATATTGTAGTTTATTGTTCTTAAACTCTATGAAAATAATATTAGCTATTTATTATTATAACATAAGCTTGGTGCACCGATTAAGCTAGGTTTAGACCATGACACAATTTCATAATTAATTCGTTGTTCGATATATTGTTAAGTGGGCAGAGCAAATTGCTCGCAGGTTGACGGGACCGAAAGGTTCTGGAGTGGCGATCGCGAGCCTACCGGAATATGGGACTTAGAAAGACCTCCCACAAGGTGGTTGTTTGTACCTGGTGACGGCCGCAGGTTTCAGCTAGACACGAACAGGCTAAGAACCGGTAGATGTGGCTACACTTGGGAGGAAGCCTAAATCAAGCAGTGGAAGTCTTTCTACTGAAATGACGATATTAATACCTACATCACGCTTAAACTCCTCAAAGGCGTAATTCAGTTTACGAGCTGCTAATGGGAAAACAGCAGGAAGCCTACATCTAGCAAAGGATGTCTTTCGACTGAATTGATGATTAATACCATCACGCTGGAATTCCTTAAAGAAGTAATTCAGTCTAAGAGGAAAAAAATGGGATTCAATATTTTTTCTCAAATTATCGTGTCATTGTATAAACCATGCTTGTTGCATGTTTTAATTGATATAGATATTCAACGGCATACTACGAATTACCTTCTAAATTATTTTACTGAACAGAGCAACACTTTCAATATATCAAAATATATATTTGTAATAACATAATTTATATGACCAAAAAGCCTACCTGATATTGTGATTCATTAAAATAATAAATTAAGAGTACATGCACAGAGTATAAGCATAGTTTGTGGCTTGAGAAGCATCAATATGTATATCATAAGGTTTTATAATAGAAACTAAATATCTTGTAATTAATTTATTGTTTTTAATATAGAATCATTTATATTAAGTTCTAACAAATATTGATTAGAAACTGGATGTAAATTAAGTTATTTATTTTGTCAGAATATTTTAAAAAACATCTAATCTCGTAAGGCCTAACCTAAATTTAGATCGACTTACATTCGGCCCGGAACTTTAATTTAGTAAAAAAGTGTTCAAATGCAGTATTTTCTATATTTAACTGCTAACTGTTTCATGCAAAAAATATGTATGTATATTGAAACAATATGTTCAGGGTAATACTTTTTGAGATTCTTTAAATTAAAAATTAAGTTTAAATAACATGTCATAATTTTAGGTCTGTAATTTTATGATTTTAAAAAGTAACCTGAGTTGGGATTTCTAAATATTTTTGTCATTAAATTAAGTCGTTGGGCCTTACGAGATTATTTTGATTATCTGAATACCCTGATTATTTTTAATTATTTTGCTATGGTGCTAATTCTAGTCAATTTGTAGATAGCAATAAAACAAAGCTTGCAAGTTTGCTCTTGAATTATAAATAACACTTCAATAACCTGTTTTTGCTTTAGAACTAAGTTTATTAAATTAAAAACCTTATAGGTATCTTTACCTATAGATTTTGCCAACTTAATAATTATGCAAATAAATATTTTTAAATAAGATATTTAAACATTTCGATAACACCAATTCATTAGAAATATTATCTCATTTTAGCGTATTTATAGTTAGAGTTAAATGCAATTTTATAAGGCTTAATAAAGTTATAATAATAAGAATTAATAGAGTTACTATAAGGAGTTGAAATGTTCGGGTTGTGTGGTACCAAAAATCTAACTTTTGCAATTAATACATTGTTCTTAAAACAAGAGGTGAGTTAGAAAAATTATTGAATCAAATTGTTCTAATAATATTTTTCGCTACCTAAGCTTGTTTATTTTTGTAATTTCTTAGAAAATACTCCGCGTAGACGCTTCTCAAAAATAAGCCCCTCAAACTTACAAATTAATATATTACTATATCTTGTTAAATTGATAAATATTTACCTATCTGCAAACCTACTTTCAAAATAGTTTTATTAGTTCTAATTTTATGACCTGTATTTATCAAATAAAACCAATTCTTAGTTTTATTTCCATGTTACTGAAAAAAGGGTTATTGTAAACTCGTCATATTTTCGTTTCATTTTCATTCGCCGGCGTAAAGTGTGACGAATCGAAAATGTGACGAGTTTACAATGACCCCCGTAAAAATGCCTTGTTGCTATTTGAAAAATATATATTTATTACCTAGGTACATTTTGGCTTGTTAAAGGTGAATCAATCCCAACATAAAAATTGGCTTCACTGAATCTAAGAAACGTTCAAATTCAAATATGTTAATGGGCCATTTTTTCAATAGTCGAATAACTTTTAACTTAGAAAAATGGCAATTTGACAGAAAGCTGTCAAATCGTCATTTTTTTGCATAGAAAATATGTCAAACGATTATTATTTATTCTATTGATAAAAGTTATCCGACAATTGAAAAATGTGCCCTAAAATGATTGTATTATTGTATAAAAGCAATTTAAAATATTACTGTTTGGCTTGAAAAGCTAGTTACCAGAGTGCAGGCTAAGCTCTGTAGAATGTATAGAGAATTTAATTAATATTTCAATTATTTTTATAATAAAACAATGTAATTAAATATTGTGTTTCTTTTTCCTGTGAATTCTTAGAGGATTATTGCTGACTTGCTGCTGCCAGCGGCGTTGACCGTGAGAAATGCTATTACAGAACGTAGTCTACAATACATACAAACTTTCACCTTTATATTATTAGTATGATTAATAATCGAGTCCTCCCCTCGAAAAAGGGAGAGTCGTTAACCCGCTAACGTGCGTCCACGAGGGCAATATAACGTTTGAATCCCCAACCGGTCCTATGAGACCGCGCTGTTATTGTTTTACTATTGTGTCTCGTTTCGCGGTGTGCGTTACCCCAACAGGAAAGTATCTCCTAGAGATATATGAGTAGAACGTATAGTTGGTGCCTTATCTGGTGTAAATGTGCCCCCACATAAAAAATGTGTGCCCCCTGTCGTTTTGAAAAAAAAACGGAAAAACGATTCCTGCTGGGGTAACGTTTTTCTAGCAGGAAAATTCTAAACGAGTGATCAGAGAGAGAAAAATTGTGCATGGCCAGAGAGCTTATATGTGTGCCACTATGTGCCCCCAAAAATAAAATCTGTGCCCCTTCAGATTTTCGAGATATTGCGTTTCCTGCTGCAGTAACGTTTTGATGAATCGTATATCTCTAAAACCATTGCATGTGCCCCTGTAGAATAAACATACACGAGTAGCTCCTAATGTGTGCCCCTGTGTAACTCAATTAGATTTAAGAAAATATTTATAGTTTTCAAGTTATCGCGGTTTTATGAAAACCCAAAAAAACATCGCAGCGCCTAAATGAGACAAGGCATAAGTTCGCTGAAAACTGTATTCGGTCCTTCTTGATAGTCCAGTCATTATAGTACTTTCACCTCGGAATTCGAGATACCCAGCTGTAAGTCTGTAAATACTTGCATATTGACACCCTAAAAGTTGTCTCAAAACCTACATATGGTAGGGTGTACGCAACTATGAAATTTCAAGGTCAAAGGGCCCAAAAATCGTTTTTTTTGCGCTTTTTTTGGAAATATCTCATTTCCTAAAGGTTTTTTGCTATTTGTATATCTAACAATATTGTAGAATACAAAATTCTCTACAAATTTTGTGCAAAAAACTTTTTCCTACGTTGAACCGTTTTCGAGATAGAGGGCGGAGAGCGCACGGTCACAGCATCACTTTAGGTCAACTGATTCCTCCGGTCGAAAACCGCGCCATATAAGTTGATACTATCGATAAATCAATGATTATAAATATTTGTCAATTTTTATTAACTATTATTATATTTTATGATTTTTTTCCTAACCTATCCACTTTTTATTCAGTATTCATTTATTTAACAACACTTACCTGGCGTGTCAGACGTTTACTGACTAAAGCCCACTCCTGTTCCTTCTTTGCCTTTGTTCTAGGGCCCCAGTCAGTGTACTCTTTCACATACCCCATGGCCCCAGTGGATTTCGACCCTGCTGGGCACCTACGATTTTCTGAAATGTTCTTGAAATACGCATAGATTATTACGCGTCGTCGACGACTTGAGCGCAATCCGGATGGTAATTGGACGACAGGACGGCGATCTACGCATTGCTCGCCGTCCGCCGTCGCCAGCATGGGCTTGTGAACGGATGTACGATGGAAAGGAGCAGTGCGTACTGAACTGAACTCACTTACTGAGAATAATTAGTTTCTCATGCTATTCTTTTTTTAACTTAAATATCTCTATCTTTCTTTAATTTTCAAAGTAAATAACTAGGGTATGTCATTCATTAATAGAAATTGTAGCAAGAACCTATTTTGGTCACGTAGGAAAAGTGATTAGGTACTGTTAACAATAATTTAAGAAATTAGTTTCTTGTTTTGAACTTGTATGTATATTATTTTTTTGTGGCTGGTTTTAATAAAGTAGTATACCATTTTGGAATCTTGATTAGTTGCACCAATTTTTAAAAAAACTTGCCATAGTAGTGTTCATACTTTTTTTTACACCAGGACAAGCTAAAGTTGGCTAAAAGTAAAAATCTTCAATAAATTTGGGTAATCACATAAGTTTCATTCATTTTTGTGAAAAATCTAGAGGAATTCTGGTTTTTTTATGAATAGCAGTAGATAGCAGTTTTATTCAGGTAGTCGCTACAAAAAAAAGAACAGCAATATTTAAACAACTGTGGTAATGGTAGAGGAAAATATCACAACAGATCTAAATTTTAAAAGAATTTATTTATGTTATTTCACTTATTACTTAAAAAATAATTGTGTGATATTTTTTTTTTGTATTTTTCTCCAAATTTTCACAACTATTCAGACAAATATTTATAATCATTGATTTATCGATAGTTCATTAACTATAATATGGCGCGTTTTCGACCGGAGGCACCAGTTGACCTAAAGTGATGCTGTGACCGCGCGGTCTCCGCCCTATATCTCGAAAACGGTTCGCCGTAGGAAAAAGTTTTCTATACAAAAATTGTAGAGAATTTTATATTCTACAATATTGTTAAGTATACAAATAGCAAAAAACCTATAGGAAATGAGATATTTACAAAAAAAGCGCAAATACCCGATTTTTGTGACCCCCGACCATGAAATTTAATAGTTGCGTACACCCTACCATATGTAGGTTTTGAGACAACTTTTAGGGTGTCAATATACAACTATTTACAAACTTACAGCTGGGTATCTCGAATTCCGAGATTCTTACCTTAATTGAGCTAATTTGACTGGACTATGACGCTAATAATAACCATACAAAGTTTCAAAACGCTTCATGCATGCGTTTTTGAATAATCTTGCTAAAAGTCAAGACGATAGTGTCATAACTTTGACGGCAAAATACAAGGAACTGGCTAAATTTCAGATGTGTAGGTGTAAACCAAAATCATGTGCCTTTAGTCAAAAATATACGGTGAAAATATTGAGCTTGGAATGTTTCGCATTAAGTAAATATAAACAAAAAACCAAATTAAGTAAACAACGGCTGGTTATCCGACCAAATTTGAGTGACTACTAAAAAGCGGCGAATCACAGATCAGTTTTTCATCTAAGTCTAACGGCTAGTAGAACATAATCCAATAACAACTTTATTTTATTATATATTTATTACTTTTCTACTTCAGTGTACTCAGGCACAACACGTGTGAACCAGTTAGTGAATAAAATAAAGAAGGTCATCGATATGTATGAATCCGTCGCTTTTTAGTAGTCACTCAAATTTGGTCGGATAACCAGCCGTTGCACAATTTTTCTCTCTCTGATCACTCGTTTAGAATTTTCCTGCTAGAAAAACGTTACCCCAGCAGGAATCGTTTTTGCGTTTTTTTTTTTCAAAACGACAGGGGGCACACATTTTTTATGTGGGGGCACATTTACACCAGATAAGGCACCAACTATACGTTCTACTCATATATCTCTAGGAGATACTTTCCTGTTGGGGTAACGCACACCGTTTCGCGGGTATCTGAGTAAATAACACGATTACGGTTGCGAAGCGTTGCGAAGCGGTGCACGCAAAGACAACGCGACGCGGCGGTTTTGTCCTACGCGCACGCAAGTCGCCACTTCTGCCACGATTAATATAAAACAAGTCACCGCACCGCGATTGCTCGCGCAAAAAATACTTACACAACAATATGCGTCCGCTTCGCTTCGCTCGTCGCCACACCGCACACACGTGCAGTTGGTCACGTAGGCGTACAACAGATTATCAATGGTTTGTTCCATTCGCGCCGCATCACTTCGCGTTCGCGTTGATTTGCGTACGTAGGATACCGCGTAACAGTAGGTCGGTTGAAAATTCTAACTTACAAGTACGTACTTCCTCCTTCGTACCGTCCATTTCGTCGAAAAGCCATAACAGAAAGCCGACTGGCTCCTCTAGACTCTTTTAAAGTTGCATTCCTGCTAGAAGTGAGGCGATATACCTACTATTGTTTTGTGTGATTTAATAAAATGAACACCAAAACTACATAGTTAATCGTCAAGTTTTTAATTAACAAAAATTATGTACTTAATACTTTATACATTCAATAAAATTAACACAAACTATTTCTCTCTAGATAATTAGAACACTAATGTACATACATCAGTAGCCCTTGTGACCGCGAAACCTTCTTCTGTTGTCCAACTGGAAAGAGAAAGAAAAACTATTAATACCTCTTCTCGTGTCGATCTAACTCAAATTTTGTCCGACAAGTATTTAGCCACCTGGACAACTCTGTCGTTGGCCTCGTATAGGTCGTTGAAGGTGCAGGTAGTTGGGCATGCTGGGCAGAAAAGCTGGGCATATCTTATGAAAGGGCTCCACACCGGTAAGGTATTTGCGATGGGACGAGGAAACTCCATTTGGCCAGGTTATCTCTGCAGGGGCGATGCATGAAAGGGGGCACCCCGAGTAGCGGTAAACACATAGTAATACGATTCTAAACGCCCGGCGCACCCTGGACAGCTAGCACTCGATAACGTAAAGTCTAGCTGACTAATCCTTTCACCACGATAACTCAAACTATTAATAATAAAGAATGATAATAATTATATAGCTTTGTTTTTTATTGACTACCACACTCGGTTCCAGCTCTGTGAATTAATACTGTCCACCTTTGATTGGCGGAAAAGAAATATGTATGTATATAAAATACATACAAAAATATCAATTCAAAACGTTTGTATTGTTTCGTTATTTTTCCTTCAAACCACATAAAAATAAAAACAAATTGGAAGAAACCAAAAAAAAAATTAATTGGTCAAGATGTTTTGAAATTTTCACGAGTCCAACAAAGAGATTTTTATATACTATAGAAAATAGAATCATCTGTAACGAATATCTCACCTGATGGTAAGCAATCATGTAGTTGACAATGTAGAATGCTTGTCTAGAAGAGTTTGCCTAAGAAAGTAATAGTAAGTAAAGCGGGCTCTTTTCAAAACTACACTAACACATAATAAATATTATGAGAGAAAAGAAAGGGAATGATAGTGAGAAAGCTGGAAGGAGGGAATAGAAGAAAACTTTTTATGCTGACCTTAAGTAATATAGGACCAGGACAGGGAGATGATTGTGGCAAAATTTATAGTTTTTCACTATAGTCCTCTATGGTATTACAGTTCCTGTTTCATGAATCGCAGCATGATGTTATATAGCCTATACTATTCTTCTACCATCATGAACCTGATTATCCCTATACTAAAGATTTTTTCCAGTTTGACTGATAATTTCATAGACTTAGGGCGATGTTCACCGACACCAAATCGACTGTTTTAATATTAAAACGGCTGTTTTAGCAATATTTCTTGTTCCTTATCGTCGGTTATTGACGTTAATCAGATGGTTATCTTAAACTTATGTCGGTGCACATGGCCCTTACATGTTTCTTTTTTTGGGATTAGCTGTAACACTACAAGATAACTTATTTAAAGCTTTAACTTTGGGTTCTTAATTTACAAAAAATAATAATAAAGACAAAATTAGAGACAATTGAGCAAATTAGAGAATCAAATGCTGATTCTTCTCTGCTTGGAAGCAGCCGGAGCTGTGATTATATTTTTGTTTCTCTCAACTACTAAATCAAATGATTATGTAAAGAGTTTTTAAGTATGAATGAATAAAAAGTTGAAAGGAAATCATTTGTCTTGGTATAATCATGTGAAGAGGAGGAATGAAACACATATTTCTAAGAGTTAAGAATTTACAAGTGACAAAGAAACGATGGATGGACTGTGTAAAGACTGATATGAAAGAAAAGGGAGTCGCTGAGTCAGTGATGTTATGACGGGTGACAGGACATAATGGAAGAAAAAAACATGTTGCGCCAACCCCAAGTAATATGGGATAAGGGCAGGAAGAAGAAGAAGAAGAAGAATAGGTTACTTCTAGGTAAGCATACTCTATCATTGGTCACATTGTTGCACATCAGGTGGGTTAATAGTCAAACATGAGCCTATAAATTAAGAGAGAAATGATGAAAGCATACTCTTTTATATTGAATTTAAAATTAAAAAGTTACTTACAAGTGATCTTTTGCATTCAAAGAAGGTTTGCCTAAGTTGAGCACACTCCATTGGTACTACTCCATCGCGTAGACATTCTCTAGGTGTCTTCTTATCCTGGAATACAATTAAATAACATACTGAAGATGCTTTTATACATATTTGTAGTTCCTGGTTTTTATTGATTAGGAATGAGACACAATATTTAACTATGTACAGGTTAAATGAAATTCCAACACATTACAATTTATAATTACAAAACACACATTGTCAATACATTAACAAATTACACATAATAATATAATAATGATAATTTATTCATCCATACATGTTTGTAGCATAGTTACTACACAAACATAATGGTTAGACATAAGTTCTACCGAATGTAAGAATAGTTAATCTGAATCAAACACTATATAGATTTTTCATTGCAATATTTTTGAGGTGCAAAAGAAAATGAGGAATCATTCAGAAATCAGGAATCGCTGTGCAGAGCGAGGGAAGGCCTTTACCCTGCAGTGGGACAGTACAGGCTAGCTAATATAATAGTATTTGAGGTTTTAAAACTATTAAGTCCAAACGATGAATGAAGAATAAACTTTGAAAAATAATAAATTTAAACTAAAAAGACAGAACAAAGTAATTCCAAGCCAAGAAGTAAGTGATTTAGAAATATATTTTGAATGAAACCTAACCTTTTTGCAGCAGTCACTGGCAAGTAAACATATCTTGAGATCAGCTCTGATACCCGCACATGGTGACTTGTCCGCTAGCCCAACTTCATCAGGCGCAAAGGTAACCATTTTTATTCCAAATAATGGATTATTTCACTGAAAAATAGTAAAAGATTTTCCTAAGTTTATCAATATCTTGTTGACATTATTCGAAAACAGTGACATTGACATCTGATAATAAATGTTTTTCCGTTTTATATTTTTTGCCAGCTTACATAATCCGTTTTTATTATTCCAGTGGTTATTTTATCACTAAAAATTGATTTATTTTTTCTATTTTATTTATGTAAAATAAGATTGAGGATTTAACTTACTCAAAGAAACATTTATTTATACCTAAGTTGCAAAAGTATTCATCAAATCTAGGAGTTCGGAACGTTAACTTGTTTTTCATTGTTTCTGTCTGTCAGTGTCAGTATCTTTATCAGCTGTTGTGTGCACGCGCGAGTTTACTGCCCGTTGCCCCCTGGAATCCCTATTGTCAATGAACTTTAAAGTTCAATAAACAAACATGAGGAAAGTGTTCCCTATAATATCAAGAAGATTATCGCACGTTTGTAGTTTGAAACCGTACAAAGAGACAAAATGGTTAATGCCGAATGGAAATCCGACTGGTGCATATATTTACAACTGTGTCGCAGATCAGAAAGTTCCGGTAATACTGAACGACCCTCACATCGCCACCTGGTATTCTTGCGGCCCCACAGTGTATGACTCAGCGCATATAGGCCATGCGAGCTGCTACGTCAAGCTGGATATTATTCAACGAATTATAAAGTCATTTTTTAATATAAAACTCGTGACGGCAATGGGCATTACGGATATCGATGACAAAATCATTCAAAAAGGTATGGAAACGAATACGCACTTTCAAAATGTCGCTAAACAATATGAACATGAATTTTGGCTGGATATGGCATCCCTGAACATTGAGAAACCACTAATCATCACTAGAGTTTCAGACCACATCCACTCTATTGAAAGTTTCGTACAGAAACTGATTGATACAGGAATGGCTTATGTCACATTAGATGGGTCTGTTTATTTTGACACCCCAAAATTTCCTGCTTATGGTAAACTACAAAAACCTCAGCTAGAAGGTGAAGCAGCAAATGAAGAAAAAAGAAACAAAACAGATTTTGCTCTATGGAAAGGTTACAAGCCTGGAGAGCCTTCATGGGATGTGGCTTGGGGCAAAGGTAGACCTGGATGGCACATAGAGTGCTCTGCCATGGTCAGTAAAGTGTTTGGATCTCAAATAGACTTCCATGCAGGAGGTATTGATCTCCAGTTCCCCCACCATGAGAATGAAGAAGCTCAGTCCTGTGCTTACCATAACACGAGACAGTGGGCCAACTATTGGATCCACGTTGGTCATCTACATATGAAAGGGGACAGCAAAATGTCCAAATCACTCAAGAACACCATATCAATACCAGACCTACTGAAGAGTCACAGTGCTGATGTGTTTAGAATGGCTTGCTTAACATCAAGTTACCGCTACCCAATGGAATACAGTGACAAAGTAATGAAAACAGCCGAAGAAGTTCTAAACAAATTCAAATTTTTCCTCAAGGATGCTTTTGTTTATGTGAATAATAACGCAGTGAGTAATGGAGATTACAAAGATAAGATATTGAATGATTTACAGAAAATAGAGGAGGCTAACATTGAGGCTTTGAAAAATGATTTTAACACTGCAGTTTGTATAAACAATTTGCTTACTTTAGTCAGTCATGCTAATAGACTTATAAGGTTGGACACATCGGAATACTATCCTGTACCTATTGTTTTAATAGCTGAATATATAACTGATATGTTGACGACATTTGGACTGAAGCTGCAAGACTCGGACCAAGACAGTGTACTATCAAACTCTTTAATAGACACTCTGGTAGAATTCAGGCATACAGTGAGATTGAATGCTTTATCTAGAAAAGACAAGGAGATATTACAAGCATGTGATGTTATTAGGGATAAAATGAAGAAAATAAAAATACAGATCAATGACAGTAATAAGACATCTTCTTGGGTGTCTGTTAAGTAGTGTATACCACAAGGCTTTTCTGAGACTATTATTTGTAAGATACAATACTAATATAAATATGGCAATAAAATCATTATTCTTATTAAACTTTCGTCTTCACTCTCTACACTACATTTACTGTAACCACATTGGGTTGAATAGCATAACATTATCACAATGGTTGATGATGCCGAAATGTTGGAGAGGCGACTGCATACTGGAAAACGCAGCTTTGGAAAGTCTTCCACTGAGAGGACCGACGACCTGAGGATGGTCGCGGAAATCTACCTAATGGATGCGTGACGCACAGAACCGGTCGATGTGGCGTCATTTCGGAGGCCTTTGTCTAACATTAGATAGATGTCTTTCGGCTGAAATGATGCATATTGTTCCTTCCAAACAGTTTAACTGTTAGTTATAAGACAGAATTGTAATAATCGTTAATCCTTTAAGAAAACAATACTTAATCCCATGATAACATTCTTATCAATCAAAGAATTATATTACTGGCTTTACTTATCACACTGAAAGCAATAACTTTGTAACCATTTGTGGATAAAAATAACCATATCTGTATATTGTTGTCACAGTAATATTACAGAGGCATAGATAGTATTAAAAAAACTGCCCCCCATTGAGTGTGTTCATATGTTCACAAACATGTAAACTCACATACACAAATTATACCTGGAACATCAATCTACAGGTCATACAAACATTTGTTTCATGTGGAAATCGAACCCACGATACGAAGAGCAGCAACAAATCGCACAACCACTGCGCCATCCGAACTACAAGTTTGTAGTATATGTTTATTACTCCTTCACACATACCACTGTACGAATTTGGATGAACTTTTGAGAATACGGGTACACCTTGTCCTGGTATAGCACCTAAGATATTTTTTATCCCGGGAGCATGTTCCTTAGGATAATTTTATAGCGAAACCACTGATAGAAGCTAGCTACAAATATTTTATGTTACTAATAAAAAAAAGTTTAAATAAAAGTATTTTACCACTGTTCATTCAAGTTTTTATTTTCATAATTTACTTACATTCAAGTCCATTGACTAGACTATGATGAAATGAGATTTCTGGGGTCTACAAAAGTCATAAGTATATAAACTAAAAATAAAACGTTCCTTTATGGCAAGTATGATAATATAATTGTTCATAACATTTTGTGTCATATATCTAGTTGTTTTGGGATAGTTAGATAGTTTTGTCGTCACGCGCAAGTGTAGGGCGTCGAGTACGATTTGTTTTTATGCGAATGCGATCGACACATTTACTGCGTTTGGCTCTCTGATTGGTTAACGGCCGAACCCAATAACCTATCTATCTCCAGTTTTGGCATACTGGAGATAGTAAAACAAATGATACAATACAAAAATTATACATGTTTTCTGTTGTTTCATTCGTTTTTCTATCTCCGATGTGATAGATAGGTTTGCCCGCGGTGGCGACTGGAAATCTTGTAATATTGGTTTCGACTGTAAGAGGAACTAGATACTTACGGATATAGGAATACTATTATGTCGGTTTTGAATACGGTTACAGATATGAAATTATTTCAGATTATCCTCTAGTTTCAGTAGTTACAATTTTAAAAGTAAAATACAAATACATAGTAAGATTTAAATTGATTTACTAGATTATTATTTGGGTTGGTCAGCCAAAACCAACAATAATGTGTCGTAACCTGTCATTAACATTGCCTTTATGTGAAGTTTTTATTTACAGTTGGATTTTTTTTATTTCGAATACCCGATAATGTCGATTACCAGAGAAACAAGAAGAAGAAAAAAAAGAAGAAGAACAAGAAGAAAGAGATTGAAGAGAAGGAAGAGATTGTTTTTTTGTGCTTGGACCGAGCCAATTAGAGCACCAAACGTCATAAACGTACCGATCGCGTTAACGTAAAACAAACTCGCACTAACCACTCAGTACATTCCTACCGATCGTCCTACGTTAACGAATATTAGACATAACGCGATGCGCAATACATAGAATAACTGTTATTAGGTACCATGATATGCAAAGCGAATATACTTTTATGCCCATTCTCAATTTATCGTTTACGCAGCGGCGTAGCTACTGCCGAGTCAGCCGTATTAAAGGGCCCCCGGTTTAAAGGGGCCCCGATGTGTGCAATAATTCGTATCACGTTACCATTGGCCATCTTCGTCGGGGCCTATCGTGACTCCGATTAGTGCCGTAAAAAAATCCTCAAGAATTTTTGATACAGGGTTTTTGGACTAGCTACGCCACTGCGCTTACGTAGGACACAAGCTAAGGTCTAAACATTGTAATGGCCTAGTAACCATCAGTCTTATAATAATTTTACATTCAATGCTATGTAAGTGTTACTTTGTTCAAAAACCGAATCCTTATCATAATGAGCGCAGTTCTAAACAAATATTAAGTACAATTGACACAACAATGAGATATTCAACAAAATATAGCGTTTAGTATGGCAAGCTTCGTTATATTGAGTTCGAAAGCAGTTTAATATGGAATGTATAAAATTGTTGACTGATTTATACCCGATTCCTAAACCGAAAAACGCATCGTTTTATTTACCAACAGCAACTTGTAGAAATGTTTAATTTTTAACAGTGCTCTGGAAGTATTTATTTATCAACAGATTAAGCTAATGAATGGAAGACTTCTATAAAATAAAAATTATCAACACAAGTGAGAAAGTCAATAAAATAACGATTAGTTAGTCAATAGGAACCGGGCAGTCGTTTACAAATGATGAAACACAGTGACGAAACTATAGGGTGGCAAGGCTGGTCCTACGGGGCCCCTGGTCCGAGAGGCCACTAGCTCAGAAGAGAGTTAACCATCCTATTTTACAAAATTGATTAAAATTAAATCACAATGTGACAAATTTTGTGGGGCCCCATCCAATGACTTTGCCACGGGCCTCAGATGATATACATAGTTACGCCACTGATAAAAAGAACAATTTAACAATCTACATTCTAATTCTACTTTGGCTACACCACTATTAAATATCTAACACTTCAATAATGCACACGCATCTAAAAATTTTAACCAATAAAAAAAGATTTGAACACTAACTCAAAAAAACGAAGCTTGCCCCACCGAGTATTTCAAACAAATTTTGTGCGCGGGAAACGTTCACCTTAGGAATAAAAAGGGCTTATCTTAATTGGGAACAGGATGCAAGCCGTTTTTATCTTGTATCATATTTTCAGCTTTATAAACCTTCCAGGCGACAAGGTAATCTCGCACCATTTTGAATAGTGTGTAGTAATTGATGAATAGTAGTATGACTATCGCTAGGAAGTTGTGCCATTGTATCGAACTGAACAACAGGCACAGTTGGAGTACGATGAGGGACAGTTGTAGACACAGCATCCCGCATAGTAGGAGAGAGGGGTTCGCGAACACCGTCTGTGGGGAAGAGAAGAAAACTTTAGTCATATGAAGAAATCATTGTTTAAGGTACGCTAGACTTCGGTCTAGGTATGCAACAATCTTCTATTTACTTATGCAGTAGTCTTCTGTTTACGTATGCAACATGTAAAGTAACATGAAAGGAACACTTTATCAGTGTGGACGCAGCACGCGAACACACCGAGCATCGATGTATGTGCTCATATCTGTTCCCGGCGCGCGAACATAGCTTAGTTTGCCGAGAATACGCGAAAGCAACAATGACGCTCCGCACACATCGCGCGCCTCTTTGTGTTTGGCGAAAATACCGACAATTAATGCTGGTTAGGGGTGCGCACGCGTTGTAATGTTCGTTTCACGCGCTTAGTGTGCTCGGCTCACGTGCGCATGGCGTCGACACTATGATAATTCTGTTATATTGCACACATTGCGACAATGTGGACGGCAAATTCTTTCATTGCATATTACATTTCATGTTACATTACAGCAGTCTGTACCCGGCTCAACAGTGATCTACGTATGTTTACAACTGTCTCTTGTGTATGTATACTCACATGGAACCTGCAGTGCACGACCGACGCAGGCTCGGCCGCGACGGTGGGCGTGTTGGCGACGTACACGCGCCCGTTCAGCGTCACGCGCGCGCCGCGTGACCACATGCGGTTTTCGCACCAGGGCAGCACTTCATTGCCTTCTGTAAATTATAAAAGATTATGTAAGTAAGATGAGAGAGAAAAAAGTGGTGAGGTTATGTTTATGTAACTATACATGGTTTAACTTAATTAGTTGGTAAAACTTCAAGATTTAGTGAGGGAAAACTTCAACTTCCAGCGCCACTGTACTGCCACTGCCACTGTAGAACCTTTCGTGCCCATAGATTATCCGCTCTACGAGCAATGTCACTGTCACTTAATTTGAAAGTGGGGAATCAGCAAAATGACTTGCGTGTTAAACATCTACTGACTAAAACCCATTCCTGTTCCTTCCATGTCCTAATTTGAGAGTCCAGGGTTTCTCTTTCGTCAAACCAGGCCCCAGTAGGCTTCGACCCTATCGGGCCCCTACGGTTTGCTGACATCTCTTTGTACACCTCGTAGTACAGCTACGACTGGGAGATAGTCACCTGTACTCGAGTTGTGGTCCGGCTTCCAGCGGCCGAGGTGCAGCGCGGCGCGGTGCGGCACGTCGCAGTAGGTGGCGCTCACCAGCTGGCTCACGTAGCGCGCGAACAGCCCCGCCCACACGAACGCCGTCTGCTGCGACGCTGCGTATACCTCGTAGTACAGATATGACTGGGAAAATGTTAATTGAAATGTTACTTCATGTCCAGTAGCGGTCACATAGGGTGGCAAAGCTGGCAAAATGGCTCCTCGATCCCATGGGGGCCCCCGTCTGAAAGGCCCTGAGCTTCAAAGTAGTAAATCAAAATATCAAAAAAAAAACTGTGTGACTATTTTTCTGGGGGCCCCATCCAATGAATTTACCATGGGCCTCAGACGATATACATAGTTACGCCACTGCTCATGTCTGTATGATGGGTAGACAGAGCGTAAAATTGATCATATCGACGTACGGTCACTAAGATGTGAGCCACTTTAAAACTGATAAGTTTCTATCCGTGAACTCTGAGAGTGAACACTGCTTGTTCACTCTCAGAGTTCATCAATCTTTTCTATTTTTTATGTCCCTGTTTCACCAATTATGTTTATGTTACTAAGATCAATTCGCACATAACTTTTTGTTCATGGACCGAAGTTTACCTCTTTTTCTCTGCATTTTCCCAGATTTATCGAGCTTGCTTACAAGCAAAAGCTTCTTTAATTGGTTATTATTACTTTATTGATTACCAAAAAGAAAATAACACCTTCACTACATAATATAAAACAAAGTCGCTTTCTCTGTCCTTATATCCCTATGTATGCTTAAATCTTTAAAACTACGCTACGGATTTTGATGCGGTTTTTGATAGAGTGATTCAAGAGGAAGGTTTATACGTATAACACATGCATAATGTAGTAGAGTAACACTGAGAACGTAGCAAACAAGGCACCCGTGTGAATCCGGGCGAGTCGCTACTAAATTATAAATAACAATAAAACCCTCACCTGAGCAAAACAGCACGGTATAAAACTCGAATAGTAGGCGCCCACAACGGAATTGAAGATGATCTTCTTCATCCGCACGTTGAAGTCCTGCCGCAACGCCTCGACCTCCGTGCGGATCTGCGCCGCGTCGTGCGTGCAGCAGTGGAGAGGAGGGTCCCCGTTGTTGAGCTCCAAGAACGGACTGGCGTGGAAGCCGAACAGCAGGAAGTATATGACGGCACTGGAAAGAGAACATCACATGAACTATCTTTAACACCACGTTGTATGCTTTTGTTTTCTGGACTAAAATATTGCGACTTCGTGACTTCGAGTTTCCTTTTCAGAAATTCCCTATGGCCTAGCCTAGCATCGGCTTCATTGAGTAACCATGGTTTTGCTGATATATCTTTGAGGCATGCGTGGAACACTAAGTGCCGTCAACGACTGGAGATCTGTCTTTACTAGACGGCCAGACGGCAAGCTACCCATTGCTCGTCATGCTGCGGCTGGAGCGTGAGGGCCGTTTACTCCGTGAGGACGCTGTGACGTCTTTCCAGCCACTCTTCAGAAAAGTGGGGAGTTACCGTCCTAATTATGGCAAGCCCTGTTGAATAGAGGTACCTATGGTGACTATTTGAATGTTATGAAAAATTAACGTTTAAAAGTTTTTTTCTACAATAAGCGATAAGAATCCCCTCCTTGCGCCGCACTCCTCATTGCCGAGGGTTGTGACATCCCTGCTTCGTCACTTTCATTTGTAAGATATTCCTCCATCTGTTTCTGTCTCTGGCGCAGCAATAACAATACTAAAGATATATCATAAGGTAAAGGCTAGGTACTTACGGATAGCACAAGTAGAATATTTTCACCAGGGGATACTTGAGTACTATGAAGTATGTGCACCAAGTGAGAACACCGAGTACCACGCCCAAAACGAACATCCTGGAAAAATATATTTCAATGATTTATTGATGTTATTCAGAATTTCTTTTCTATCACAAAAAATACTTAACTTTTTACTTTTGCTTCAAGGCGGGTACAGACAGCTGTAACGTAACATGCAAGGTAACATGAAAAAAGAATTTTATAAGTGTGTACGCACCGCGCGCGCACGAACCAAACATACATCATAGTTCAAATACTCTGTTCGCGGGCACAAGGCGTTAACACTATGGGAAACCTGTTACACTGCATGTTATGTTACAGCAATGTGTACCCGGTTTTATGTTTACCACAATTCAATAATAACTATTTTAATTATTCTAAGTAATAATAAACTTCATACTTGGCAGCAATGTATGCATGTGGCATCAATTTGGGCGCGAGTAATCCCCGTAGTATAGCCAAACTGAGACAAAGGAAAAATTTGCGTCCAATAATCGCCCCTATAAACGTCACCAAGTGGGCATCGATCAGGTAGAAGTTCTGAAAACAAAACAAAATATTTACAGCACTTTTAGGAGCAAAATGGCATAACATAGTGTAATAATATTCCACAACTTTCCACACAACACCATCTAGTCCCAAGCTAAGCAGAGCTTGTTATGGGTACTAGACAACTGATAAACATACTTATATACTAAATACATACATATTATAGATTACACCCATACACAGAACAAATGATCGTGCTCATCACACAAACATTTGTCCTGGGTGAGAATCGAACCCACGACCTCCGGCATAGCAGTCAGGGTCACTTACCACTAGACCAACAGGCCAGTCATGTAATAATGGTAGAACTACATTGGGCACACGTCGGCCACGTACGCAGATCTGAACGCATACATTTTCATCCACGCCACGCGACGTTACGCTACGTCAGGCGTGACCCACGTGTGCCAAATCAATGTGTCTGGTGAATATTGGTATTCGGCTGCATCCAGTTAAAACTGGGAAATTACAGGTTAGGGAAAAATCAGGCAGGTATTGATAAAAATTTGGTTTCGGTCAAAAGATGGCTGAATATACCAATCAACCGAAACTAGTAGGTAACTTTCAGCTGAAGTTTTTAATGGGTACCTATACCTACACTGACTGGCTTTTTCGTCTATGTGTATGTATAATAATTTTTATATTATAATGAATTCATTCGAATATTTAGTATTTTATGAAAGTTATAACTAAGTACTTTTTTTTTGTTGTCTTTTGTGTATAATTATTTTTTTACCGCATGAGTTTCTGTTTCGGTTTCAGCTACGTCGGTAACTGTGAGCCGAATATTCGGCTACGTCCGAAACTGCGATCCGAACATTCGGCTACGTCGGTAACTGCAAGCCGAATATTCGTCTACGTCGGTAACTGCGAGCCGAATATTCGGCTACGTCGGTAACTGCGAGCCAAATATTCGACTACGTCCGAAATTGCAAACCGAACATTCGGCTACGTCCGAAACTGTGAACCGAACATTCGGCTACGTCGGTAACTGCGAGCCGAATATTCAGCTACGCCCGAAACTTTAAGCCGAACATACGGCTACGTCCGAAACAGTGAACCGAACATTCGGCTACGTCCGAAACTGTGAACCGAACATTCTGCTACGTCCGAAACTGTGAACCGAACATTCGGCTACGTCGGTAACTGCGAGCCGAATATTCGGCTACGTCCGAAACTTTTAACATAAACATTCGATTACCTACAGTTTTGGCTGAAAATAGTGAATCGGTCAATCAATAATGAATAGTTGTACAAAAGCTTCAACTAAAAATTGTACATAGAAAACCAATATTTCTAATACCATAAATATTATTGTAGTCAATAAAGGACATTCTATTCTTAGCCCACCCATGGTAGCCTTGAGATACTTATCATAATATCAATAGAGCCTCAAATTGTTTGTTGTTCACTTTATCTCTTTGCCTAATCTATTAGTAAGTGAGTCATAAGGAATGAATCACCAGTAACTACACACAAATCAAGGAAGTTTAGAGACCTGCAGATTTAACACTTTTTGTGATAGGAGTATACAAAGGAATGCATGGATGAATGGAGCGGGTGCAACTCTAAATATGCGAAGCATACTAAAATGATTATAAGACAAGATATAAAAACAATTAACATCCAAATTAATTGGGTAAAGACTAAAGAGACACAGAGTCATTGAACTAGGCAGTATATGAGCCATTATATTAGAAAGGAGGATACTTCTAATGAGAAATATCACTCCACAAGAATTCTTCGCTAAACGTATCTGCTCATAGTCAGAAGGACTGATTGCACGATTTAACTTAAGAAAAAAAAAAAAAAAATTGTGTCATGAGTATGATTGCAATCATCTGATTTTTATTCTAACCTGTAGCCTCCTATTATTCCTTCCAATATTTGAGGCATCCTTCAATGACTAATAAAAACTAAGATCTCCTAATGACTATGAATTAAATGTAGTTTTAATTGCCTAAACAGCTATCAATTAACATTTACATAACCAATTTAAATATCTAGTAACCTGAACATAAGGAATACCACCAAGGAGGAAAACTTTACTAATAATGTGAACTCACAAAGCCACAGTATTATTTGCTAGAATAAAATTATCTCTGAATAAAAATAGTTCTCAAGATAAACTCACCATAGCCTGGTTTGTGTATGAATGTGGTAACCACCAGGCTGTTCTGTATAGATTCAGAAACTGTAATCCAGTGGCCACCACAGTGAAAACAAATGTCATGGCTTCAAAGAGAAAAGTTCCATCCTGTGGTATGTAGGGGAACGGTATGTGTTTAGGAGCCACTGGCCCATCCGCAAGCTTCATATCTGTGAGGCCCACGTTTGGGAGGGTGGCAGGCGGGGAGCGTGCAGGACGTCCTAACCGCTTGCCATTACCATTCATTTCTTCATCTGGAACTGGGAATGATCCCTGAAATTTTACAATGGTGTTAGAAATACTCATCATTTGTTCTTTTATAACTAGATTGCCTTGCACTGTAATGAAATTCATATTCAAGGAAGATTATGGCAGTTTTGTGTCACAAAAATTTTAAAGTTTGTAAATGATCAATTAAAACATACTGTAGCATTAAACGAGATTCCATATTTAGCATGAAAATCTCTTCTTTATATTTTTACGAGCTTTAGAAAAGTAATTAACTGAGACGTGTATTGCACATGGAGATTACAATGTTACCTTCTTATTTACACCAGAAGCTTTTTTGGATCCTGTCATCATTTTACAAGCTAGAGGCGGCAGGGGCCGCTTAACAAGCGGGTCTTTAATGATTTTTCGCCGCCTGGAGACGGCAGTAGACGAAGTATTGCTAACTTGGGAGTTCGCCCAACGTCTCGCCAGGAGTATGGTCAGGCAGCCAACGACCGCTGGTAAGAAGAACACGACAAAAGGGCCACTTTCATTTTCGTTACAACTCATCACTCACATGTTAAAATGTTTTATAAATTGTCACAATATTGTTTTATTTCGATTATTTTCGATCAACAACACAGCGCGACCGACGAATACAACAGATGTCAAAGTGTCATTTTTTATTTATCTTCCTATTGCTTACCAAAGCAAAGCCATTCAGCCTACGATTTGACTGTTAGAATTTTCTATCTTCATTACTTTTGTGAGCGATCTTACTTTAGCATCGATCATCTGAAATATCAAATATTCAATTATTCAAAAGCAAGCATGCAGTAAAAAAGAGATAAATAATATCTTTCAGAAATATTCACAGTGTAGGCGAAAGGCCGTGAATTCCAAGCTATAATTTTGCGCGAATTTGACATAATAATTGTTTTATCTGTATTTTGACGCATCAAGCATCAATCGATTCGGATTTGATTTGCCAATTTTCCAATGTCTCAATGTGAGTGAATGATGTCTTGCCGGCTTTTGCTTACATCCGAAATAATGTAAAATGTTACATGATATAAACAAAAAATCCATAAAAAGGTTGCAGATATGTCCTTTGCAATACTTTGCTCGTTCGTTTTAACATTTTATGTCGTCATATGGTTCTTTGACTCTTTTTTCAAGGTAATTTTTTTTTGTTATTACGAAATAAATTATTTTGTTGTGTTCATCGATAAATGGTTTTCTTTCATTATTTCAGAGTTGTATGCACTATCCGTATTATGCATTCTTGGAAGGGACTGGACTAAAGATAGGAATACTAAACTTCACATGGACAACAACTGCTTTCAACAGGTTTCTATACAGATGGAGTAAAAACTTAAGTCGTGTTCTACGAAAATGGTTCACATGCGGCTACATATTCACAATATGGATATTCTTACCTTTCGCACTGTGGACTCTCCTTACGTTCATATTCGAACATTTCTATGAAACTATTCAGATAAGCAGCAATGTGCCAGAAGTCAGAGCCATGCTACCTGGTGTCAACATTCCAGCCTCAGATTTCTGGGTGTATTTCATAGCCATAGGATTTAGCACTGTTTTCCATGAATTGGGCCATGCATTAGCTGCAGCTCAAGAAGATGTGCAACTAATATCTGTAGGTGTATATGTGTTTACTATAATACCAGTAGCATTTGTGCAGATGAATTCTGATCAGTTAAATAGCTTAGCAGTCACTAAGAGATTGAAAATATTCTGTGCAGGGATCTGGCACAATGTCGCCACTGCCTTTGTTGCCTTACTACTGTTCTTTTCAGCTCCCATTTTATTTAACATAGCATATGAAACTGGTATTGGTGTTAAGATAACAGATTTCACAGACGATTCCCCCTTGAAAGATGTCAGAGGGCTGGAGAAAGGTGATATAATTACAGCTATAACCAGTTGTGATGTCAAAACTGCTAAAGATTGGAACTACTGCCTCCATATGGCCCATGATCGATTTGGAATTTGCACCAGTGCGGAATATGTTGCTCAAAATGATGAAATCATGATGGAAACAATAAAAGAGAATGATGTTGTTGAATGTTGCCGCAAAGATGACTTGTATAGCTTTTGCTTTGAGTACATGGAGCCCAAAGTGGTAGCTGACTCACTCCTACCCGGCCAGTTCTCCTGCTTAAAACCAAGAGACATGGTCAAAGACAAGTTCACAAAGTGCACAGAAGCTGGTGGCTACTCTTGTCCACGAGGGATGCACTGCTTGAAGCCTTCATTGAACAATCACACACATTTGATAATCATTGAAAGGAAGGATAAAAATGCTGTTCTATATTTAGGGTTGCCATATGATTTGCACAAAACAGTGTTCATTGACCAGTATTTCCCGAGACTGGGACTGTTCTCATTCTTCTCACCCTCACAGTTTGAAAAACTGCTGAGATACATATTCATGTTTTCAATGGGCATTGGATTTCTGAATGTGATGCCTTGTTATGGTGTGGACGGTCATCACATAACTAGAAGTTTGATACAAATATTAGCAAAATATCTGAACAAAAATGGAGACTTTGTAACTTTCTTTACAGTATTTACTCTAGTGGTTGGCACAGGGGTGACAATACCTATCTTAATTTATTTATTCTACACAGCAATTTATACAGGTGTATAGCTTCTGCATTTATTTTATTTTAAAAGCTAATTGCTATGGCAATGTAAAGTCTGATATTCCCTGTGTATGTTTAAATACATAAGTGGATAAGATGCACATGAAAATGCCTAGACATACAAATAGATTATGTTTTTACAACAAACTGTAGTATATTATGCTCTGTAGTTGGGATGCCAGGCATAGATAAACTGGACTCAGCATATTGGCCATATAAGAGTGCAACCTTAAAATGTCAAGCGATGGATATCTGCCAGGCTGTCAATCCGACCTGTAGTGGTCATTAGGTTCTAAGATATATTTTAAACTGATTGACTGGACTTCAACCAGGGTGTTCACTTTCTGGAAAGTCAGGGATACAAGAGTAGTCTGGGAAAGTCTGTGAAAAGGAGGGGCCACCAATTAAATTAGTGAAATAATTTGAAGTAATTATTATCACTATTCTAAATTTACCCAGTGATTGTAAAAAGAGAATGAAATATGTAACTGGAGCATAAATTAATGAAATTAAAAAGGTTTGAAATTAAAGTTGAAGATTGCTAAATTAGATTTGAATTTAGTTTTTTTTTTTATTGAAATTATGGTCAATGTAATTGAAAATGGCCAGACAATGTTGGGGAATTTTCTTAGACATAAGCTGTGGACACCCTGTTGACAAACATTGTGTTTATGTGTTTATAAAAACAATTATTTTGTAAATAGCTGAATAATTTTTAATTACTTTAATAGGATCATACCATTATTTAGTTACATCAGAATGTTTTAGTTATAAACATGTAATGAATAAAAGTTTTGTATTTACAATAATATAGCCTTTTTTTTTAAAGATACATTTTATTGCCCTAATTTTGGCAGATCATAACAAGAGGATTTTCATATATTATTTAAATTACATATGGTGTTTTGGAGGTATGTATTGTTTATATTATTTATTTTGTACATAATTGACTTCACAACCTTATCAACAATTTTATTATACTATTCTATGCTGCTTGGTACCTAATCCAACAATAACAACAAACTATTCAAACTTAATTTTAGCTACCTACACTAAATTCATTTTTCCTCAACTTTTACTCAAAGATAAGGACTTTTTCAAATCGTTCAATGACTTCTGTCCATGATGGAGCATAACTTTGATAGTGGTTTCATCAGTATGGTGCATATTGTTCCTAAAGTCTGCTCTGGCCCATTCCCTTAGGTCGGCTTTAGTTGTCTCATCTTGCACTTGCCTCAGAGTCCGAAAGATCTGTCTATAGAGCTTTAACACTTCTTGGCGCAAGAGGAACTGTAAATAGACAAAGTAAAGAGTTAGATGCCAGATTAACCCACAGAAAATAGTGAAGTAGGTAATTTATTGTGAATCAATTAATCTGAAGAAATGAGATCTTAATGCTTACAAAGTTCAAAATGTTGTCAAATGGTGGGTCACATATCAGACGGTTAATATATTCTTAAGGTAAACAGTTAATGACTGCAGGTAAATATCCTCAGAATTGTTTATTTCTCTCAATAATAAAATATTAATACCTGTTTCAAGCTCAAAGTAGTCTTAGGTAGCTTAGAAGACATCCTTTCGCTAACTTTATTACACTAGTATATTATTTAGAACATACTGTTATTTAAATAATACTCAATCTAACATTATTTATATTTATTGCTTATATTTTTCGAATATTCGTTTTGTTGCATAAAAATAACATAACCTAAAAGTCGTATCAGCTGTTTTTGACAAACTTGACAGTACAATGACAAATCTGTTTATGAAGTTAGATTTAATTGTAGACAGACAGAGGAAAATAAGCTTCTAAAATAATTTTGCAATTGTACATTTCATTTTTCATCGACTTTCTTGTTAAATTTAACGGATTTTTAATATTTTTATTTATTACTTGCTTGCCAAATAAAGTTATTTTTTTTCTTTCTGGCTTGTTTGTAATGAAGTTGTTTTTACAATGTTACTGTACTACTGTACAGCAACGATGCAAGTAGGTATGCTCACTTGCATAAAAATATGATAGGTAGGTACTGTTGGGGTGTTATAGTAATTGTCACTTACGGGATATCTTCCGTGATTTATGTTTATTTTGAGTTCCCGATATTTCGACGCTGTTGCAAACAAAAATAAAAATTAATTAATTAATTAATTTAAATTGTCACTTACGGAAGATATCCCGTAAGTGACAATTTAAATTATGAAACAAACCGTGATAGCCTAAAACGGTGTTATAGTAGTACGTGAACTCGACAAACGGATCTGCGATGAACGCTTATGCGACGAAACTGTACTGCGATTCACATTCAAACTGTTCTGCGTTCTTCGACTCACCATAGTTCGAATGCAAGACACAGTTCGACACTGTTGTGTACACACACCGACAGTACGTTGGTCCAGTATTAGCATTAGCATTATCGGCCTTGTAATGTTCCGACTGTTGGGACTCAGGCCTCGTCTCTAGGAGAAGGGAATGGGTTGTAATCCACCACGCGAGCCCAGTACAGTAGTGCAGTATATTACAATAGTTTAACACTACCCTACCAGCCCAGATAGCTCGCCTGGCACTGCCACGCGGGCTACTACTTCTGGGTGGTTATAAAAAATAATATTAACAAAGGCTAAGTAAGGTGTCCCTTCAAACTTAATCTGTCCGTGTTGGGTCCTCTAAAATATTATGTTAATTCTTCATTTTTGGTTCTAGAACATGTCGGTTTCCTCAAGATGTTTTCCTTCACCGTTTTCGTAATGCTGGGTTTGAACCCGCGACTTACAACTTGCAAGTCGGGGCAGTTACCACCGGCCTACGCCTACCACTGCTCTCATAAATACAATACTTAGTACCGAACTTATCAACATTAGATTGTTCAGGAAAATCGACCGCTTAATAAAATAAATTACCTATGGTAAGTGACAAAAAACAAATTTTTGTTTAAAAGTTACTACTTACTGTTATGCAATTTATGTACCTACATGTCGTGGCGAAACCTTGAGAGCCTATTACACTACTCGATACGTCGAATCTCGTTGAAGACCGTCTTACCCCTATTGCACTATGCGACGTAGACTAAGACTAGGGTTGCCAACTTTTTTTGACGAAAAAAAAGTAGAAAATGACTTGCATAGGAAAAAAAAGAGTATTTGAAAGAAAAAAAAGTATTTTTCAAATTTTATGTTAAAAACGTAAAAGCGCACAAGCTTTTAGCTTATCCTAAAAAAAATTACAACTTTGAAATGCTTCAAAGCTTGTTATTGTCAAACACTTAAATTTAAATAAATACATAATTCGTTTTTAATTAAATTTATTGTTTCTCTATTTCTCTCTTCTCGCCACTTCTGATTCTTTACTGAAAAAACCCTCTCAGTGAAAGTTGAAGTAACGGGAACGGAAAGTAAATAATAATTTACATATTGCTCATTTTAGCTTTTTTAGTCACTGTTGGAGTAGCCTTATCAGAACTCGCCGTTTTTAATAATTAATTTTCAATTTAATGGATTCTTTAATAAAATTTGAAACAACTTACAATTTCGTCGATAGTGACATCTGTGATATTGCGATCTGTCACATTAACATCTGCCTTTTAACATTTCGTTCAGTAATTATTATAAATCTTTTCCATCATCTGTTGTAACTTTTAATACCGTTAAATAGTTAAGTACTCACCTATAAATCCCGTAATATAAATGTGTTGTTTTGTGCATCGCAGTAAAGGTTGAAAATAAAGTATTTTTACATACTTTATTTGTATGCAAAAGTATAAAGTATAATTACCAAAAATAAAGTAGGATACTATATTATAAAGTATGGTTGGCAACCCTAACTAAGACCGTTCGTTCGTAAAAACGAGTGGTGTAATAGGCCCATTAGAATAATTGATCACTCCATAATATGGTCAACTAACACTGGCCAGATCGTATAAACGTAAACGTTTGATGAGTCAAGCACTACTTTATATAACTTTAAAAAAAGAAAAAAACGGTAAACCACACTTGGTTATCATGAATGTAGGATTTGTATGACGATAAAAGGTCTAAAGAAAGTAGGAACTTAAGTATACGCTTGTAGTAAATTTAGATTAAAAACTCTGCGTTCAAATAAAAAGCCAATTGCAAACGATGGCACGGTTATGCCTAGTTCGCACTAAGCTAGTAATTTAGTTTAGTAGCGAGTAATTTAGTAGCTAAACGCGTCTGAACACCAAAAATTTAGTCGACTAGTTTAATAAGGAAACTAAATAGCTACTAAATTACTCGTTACTAAACTAAATTACTAGCTGAGTGCGAACTAGGCATTAGCGCAGTGGTTGAGCGATTGGCTATTGCGCTGCGGGTCGCGGGTTTGATCCCCGCTTAGTACAAATATTTGTGTGGCCTACCCACAGAGAGATGTTTCGGGTCTGGATAAGTTTTGTAGGTGAATTTACATGTTTATTAGGGCACCCACGATGCAGGAGTCATGACTAATTCCTTTAAGTTATTTTAAAAAAAATCTAGAGGGATATTTTCAACTGTGCATAAAAAATCTTATTCTTCACTAAAAATACTTATTGTACACCAAATATTGATGGACTTTTTATAAGTATTAAGGAACTTGAGGCATCCCGACTCGGGCAGGTGACTCCTTTAGATCCTGCTGACAGAAATAGGTAGCTGTCTAGTAGATTTATCTAACTTATGTCCTTCGTTAGCACATTTATGGCTGAACATACAAGGCAGTGACCTCCCTAAGTTGTGTATTAAAAGCCACCGCCTCTTCTCTTCAGCATTCTTTTTCGAAGATATTTTGAACCCCCTGTAAGTTCGTCGCGCATATTTAAAGTTAGAATCCTAAATTCCTGAAACTGTAATCACTTTCAGGAATTTAGGATCTGCACAATTTTCATCTAATTAATGTCGACTTCAGTTTTATTAAAACGCAGGAATCCACAATTACTACTTAATTAAGTTTGTTAACTTATTTAGTAATTGTGGATTGCTGCGTTTACCTTCCTCTTGTTCCTGCGCCAGACTTTTAAAAAGTTGATTGACACGACATTTGAATCTACAACGACTACAACAAAATATTTCTATAATATTCCTATCCTAACGTTATCTAGACTACAACACGACAAACAACAAAATATTCCTAACATTAGCGCTTTGAGCGATTTATTTATGTTTGTGTACTAAGTGGTAGGTATTTTTTTTACAAAAATAGCACCGAAATAAAAAGTTTACTTAGGCTTGGAAATTGGTGTAAAAAATCGAAGAAACAAAACTAAAACATCGAGTAGGCTGTTTCCGAAATTAAAGATTATTTGTCTTTACTTCTATTTTTTGTAAAAATATTTGATATAGGTAAGTAACTTCTATGGCTAAGGTAAGTACCTTAGCCATACAGGACTGTCATACTTAGGTAATGCCCACAATGGCTTAATTTATTACATACCCGCGAAACGTGACAAAATAGTAAGACTATAACAGCGCGGTCGCATGAGACCGGTCGGGGATTCATGAATTTACACTTTGATGCTGTTAAGGAATTCCATTCTTTGCCTCGAGTGAGACTACAAAACTGATTTTTTTATATAATATTTGCACCATCGATTTACACGTTTCCCTAAGTTGAAGTTAATCTAAGTTAGTTTAACCTATTAATACCCGCGAAACGAGACACAATAGTACCTAAGACAATAACAGCGCGGTCCTATGAGACCGGTGGGGATTCATGAATTAATGGATTTGGCACACGGGTAGTCCGTGTGCTGAAATACTATATCCCGGAACCAGAAGAAGTTACACTTATGCCTGACTATAAACGTGAAAGTTTCTATGTATGGATGTTTGTTAGTATTTTACGCAAAAACTACTGCACGAATTTTGATAAGACTTGTTATACAGGTAGACCATGTCCTGGAATAGTTTTAAGAATACTTTTTATCCAGGGCGTATGTTCCTTTCGGATAATTTTCTACTATCAAACGGGCGAAGCGGATGGGCGCAGCTAGTAGTTTTTATTTTGTTTAGTAAGTTAGTGTTTTGTTAAGCTCGCAGTGAGATTATTTTTTTGCGGTGATTTACCATGACTTTGTAAGCAAAGTAGGTGCTGAGGTACCTACCTAATAAATCAGTAAATCACCTCCGTGGAAATAACTCATCAAAGCCATGTTTATTACGGAACATAACAATATCATTAACAAAAGCGAGGGGTCGCTTTGCATGAAGCTTGAAAGTGGACGAAAGTTAACCGCCCATGCGCTGCGTCCGGCCAGTAAGCTCCGCCCTAGGTCCCACAGTTCGCGGGAAAACGAGCTTTTTTCACGGCGCTCGACCAAGCCACCAATCATGGCCGGCCTCAGTCGCGCTGCGATCGCCGCGCGGAGTGCACGTATCGCGAGCCGCACGCCACCACGCGCATAATATAATGTTTACGCGAACGCTAAAGTTCAACAAGATAAACTTTTAAAAAATTCTGTAAATATTTTTCTCGTGTTATTCTCCTTACGTAATTAGTATAGTGACTCTGTATTATCTAAGATGGACAGTAAAACACCCCCCAACTCCTCGTCACCACCAAGGGCTCAAGTGAAAAAAGAAAATGAAGAAGAAATCAAGGTAAGGTTCAGTTACAAATATTTTCGCCGACATTGACGCGGGCTTCCGTTGGAAAACCATCATCGTGTTACGGTTTCGTCTTATTGGCAAGCGGCCTGTTTCAGCCGGTCTCGTAATAGGAGACGACCGAATCGTATTTTTAAATTCGATATTTATTCATCTTGATCTGTGAGGGGACCTCCACAAAGGTTCGAGTCTCGGGGTTACGCCGAATAAATTATTCGGTGTTATATTTCGATATTAATTACATTTTGCGATACACAATAAAACGCGTGTAATATCACGTTTTCGAGGCCTTTTCCAGCCATTAAAGTGTGTAACGCGATATCCGAAGCGCGCTCGGATCGCTGTAACCAGAGTCGCTGGATGTTTTGATAATAGATATAGGCGGCGCTGCTGTGTTGGTGTGTACCGACTGGCAGCACGGTAGGTGTGTGCGTGCGGGGTAATTTTAGACGTTCCTTTGCTCAAAACGTAACTCGAGACCGTCCCAGGCCACAAGCCGACGCTTCAATTTATTGTTTTCATCTGTTTATCGTAATTGTGGACGTATGGTAGCGTCGCCTGTGCGCGTTATTGTCGCCGATGCTCGCCCGCCCCCGTGGATTCGCGCGCTTTTATTTTGGCGCCACGGAAATAGTTTGACATGTCAATAACCCCATTGGCGGTGACGTCACAGGACACACGCGACGATTTGTATCTTAAATTTGAGGTCGATTTAATTTATTGCATTAGTCGCCTCCCCGTCCTACTTACAAAGGTGTATTTTTTTGTATTTTTAGTTTTTATTACACAGATCAAAATAGTGGAGACTACATTTGCATTAGTTTTATGTCGTCCGAGTAGCGCAATACAAGAACTGTAATGAACGGTGCTAAACAGTTTTACGGGCACTTAGTTGCGATATTACAAGAGCGTTCCTAGCAGTTGTAAATTAAATGAACACCAAATGATAGGTCTTGCAACATAAAATCATTGAACGGTAGCAATAAACTGAATATAACGATCTGATAAGTTGTAAGTGCCCTCAACCCGTTATTACGGAGCCATAAATAGCAAAATGCATTCACTTGTGAGTATGAATCAAAGTACACATTGTTAGGTGTTCAAGTACCTGCCGTTTTACCTTTATTTATGCACTGAATAAAAAAGCACTTGTAAATATTTTGTTTGTTTCTTTTGAAACTATTTTGCAGATGAGCAGACGTGATAAATTTTGCAGTTTTAGCAAATGCGTAAAAAACAAACTTATGAGTTTCTAATGAGAGCCAAAATACATAAGTCGCGAAAGATTTTTGTTCCGTAATGTTTAAAAGTTGCTGAAGTTCAATCCAATCGCATCAATTCATCAGATCATCATTTGACGTGTAGGATATTGTAGTTATAAGTATTGTTTACCGCGTTAACGATGTTTGGGGTATTGCCCAATGGAATGCCATTTGTATCACTAAACTTTGTAGAAACTGCACAACAATGCTGGCAGTGAGTTTTAGCTGGTTTTTGCCGTGTAAGCTGTGGCTATGGCAGTGTTTTGGAATTGTAGTATTTTGAGTTAAGAACAACTCAATCCTTTAACGCCATATATTGACAGCTGTTCAGGCTTAAGGGGGATGTTTCAGGTCAGCCCGCGAAATTCAAATTTTCTTACGTTTTTTGCAATTTGAAAGCCAGTGGTAAGTTGTATGAAGTTAAAAATCCTTAAGCGGCTGTAAAACGTAACTAGTTATATAATTATAAACATAAAAATCATCAATAGAAGCCTCCAAGCTCACCTAAGTGTAGGAACGATTTTTTCGAGGTCTAAGTGAGCTTGGAGGCTTGTATTGATGATTTTTATGGTTATAATTATGTAACTCGTTACGTTTTACAGTCGCCTAAGTATTTTTAACTTCATACAACTTACCACTGGCTTGCAAATTGCAAAAAACGCAAGAAAATTTGAATTTCGCGGGCTACCTGAAGCATTCACCTTAAGTACTCGTAGAGTATGAAAAATACTCAACTTCTAATGCAAAAATTGGAATTGTATATTTTCAAAACACAGTTGGATTTGCCAGGGTTTATTTTTCATTTGGCCACGGAGCCTTTTGGATTGGTATCATGACATCCATATATCATGATTTAAACCTTTTATCTATTCAAAACGCCACAGATATCAGCAGTTTTCTATCTAAATGCAAATGACAAATGTAAAATGCATTGCTCTATTACGTTATATCGTGCGTCGAACTGCAATCGAGCGTGTCATGTCAGCTTGTAATGGATGCGATGGAAAATTGACGGAAATGCCTCTGGAAAAATGAAGGGAACACGCGATGAAGACTGACACGCAGCTTGTTTACTGAAACTATCAGCTTGAAATCTAAGATATAAAAAATAGAAGATATTATTATTCTTTTCTTTAGGAAATCATTCAAATCCACCGCAAATTCAATCAAATCCGCCCCTAAGACGACCCACTGACCAACAACTTCTCTTGCTCTGGGTGGACCTTTCAGTCGGAATTGTCAGACTTTTATCTTCAGTTGCCTTTGATACAGCGTTAACGTAGTAATAGTAACCTACTGGGCACAAACAATTTAAAGAGTTTACCGTCGATTCGAAGTTGCCTTTTGCATTTAAGGGCTGCGGTAACTCTTTCAAACAATCTCGCACTTCTGGCAAGCATCGGTCTTAACTTAACGAACCCCGTCAAAATTCTTAAAGCCAAAGATTTTAAAGTCTTTATAAAAAAAAATAACATGTAACTCGAACAAAATAAATAAAATAAGTAAGTAAGATTATAATAATAAAATAGCAGTTCGGCCCTTACCTGTTCATATGAATATAACAACAAGTATGTTCAGACGTGTTTTTCTGTATTGTGTACTGTCTTGTGTAGTCTTATTTTAGTTCTCTTTGTAGTGTCGACCAGAACGTAGTATCTTATCATTGGTCTAATTTAAATCTAGGAAAGTGCAGAAAATCGTGTATGCTAGGCAGGAAAAGAGATGAGATATATATATGTATATCTTGCGAAGAGGAAACACTGTCATTGGATAGGTCAAGGATACCTCATTGGGCAAGATTACTTTTCGGCGATCATACTAAAAGCACTGATTACTAAATAGTTACTTCGCTAAAAGGCCTATTACACCACTCGTTTTTACGAACGGTCTTAGTTTACGTCGCGTAGTGTATTAAGGGTAAGACGGTCTTCGACGGTAACGAGTGGACGTATCGAGTCGACATATCGAGTATTGTAATAGTCGGATAAGATATGTCCAGATTGGCCGCTGCAGTTTGTGTCCAGGTGGTAGATCCGGTATAAACCGGAGTATGAAGCGTGTAGCATAGCATAGCATAATTTATTAGCCTTATAATGTTCCCTGCTGAGACCCAGGAGATGGACTTTTCTCTTTTAGGAGGCCTGAGTCACACACTTGTGTAGGGGTGAATGTATAGTATATGTATTCCACTACAAACTTCTCATTCACATCACTCATATCTCGCCATCGTCTTGTATCTTATGAAGCTAGCTTTGCTGGATGAACGCGATACTAGTTACGTTAATACGGTATTGGATATCTTTTTTGTAAAATAGCGGTGTTATTGTACATAAAGTGCCGTTCATTCATTTAGTAAATCTGATTATGAATCGTTTGCTTTGCTGTGCTTTGGGGGTACCTACTGTGACTTAGAGATCATACAAACTTCCAACACACACAACTAGCTTGCTTAGAATAGAGGTGGTCAACATCTGTCAGGTGGTGTATAGCCATTTTTCATCAGGTGGATCTCACTTTTTGAAGTCGGTTCGGTCTCGGGATTCAGAATAAGCGTTATTGAGCGGTATTACTTGAAAGATATAGCGGCTGCACTGAGTCGCAAAGGTCAGTTGAAGAAACGCAGATGGGAATTAGTCAACATTAAAATCTGACACTGCCTGCTTTACCCAATATTGTTGCACATTTTTAATATACCATGATTATGACTAAAAATTGTATTTGACGAAATCTTCTGAAACATATTTAAATAACGGGCTTGCATCTGCGTCTGCCAAAACATTAAATAGTATTTTTTATACATAGAGGCACTTGTCTAAAACTTGTTACAAACACATTATCGCACACGTCTCAAAAGTGAATCATTTCTTCAAACATCAGACGAGTGCAATTAAGACCTCAAAATAGCAATGTCTAAACGAAAATTAAACGAGTTAATCACTGAACCCGACACTCAGTCATGACACGTTGCCCTAGAATCTTTTCCGCACGCTTACGAAATGTCAGATCATAAATATTGCACTTGCAACAAATGCGCGTACGCACTTTATTGGGCCAAGGTCATTAGCGCAAATTTTAATTTGACACCTTACTCCTGTTTCTTTAAGGTTTATATTTGAGTGTTATGTTTTTATTCAAACTAACATTGTCGGTATCACATCTTATTTATTTAGCGCATGTGCATTTAGTAACGTGTCGTTTGATATAGTGGTCATTAAGGGTCAGCTCACACCCAGACGCGATGCGACGCGACTCTGTGCGCACATTTTAATACAGTGACTCAAAATAGAACTTTATTTACTACGCGAAAAGATAGACATTTCATTGTGAGAATATAGAATACGTTCCTTCAAGCAGCCCTGCGCCTCGTGATGCCGCGCAGCATCTCGCTGCGCAGCGGAACGTTTTTACATTCACAACGTCGTGTTGCCAATGATTTTACTATGCGCCTCGCCACGTTGCGATGCGTCTCGCGGTGGCGCGCGGTGCAGCACGAAATTGCTGTCCTCTTCCAGTATCGTCGCGTCGCGTCGCGTCTCGCTGTGAGCTGACCCTTAGTCAGAGGTTAGTCGTAGCACGGTCAGGGAAGTGTTTCTGATGATGCATGGACTCGGTGATACAAAGACGATGACTGTAGGCCACCTACAAACCTAATTGAGGATATAAATGTATTGCGTTACATGTTAAATGTGTATATAGCTGTTTTACACGTGCCGTTTTTAATTTAATAATGATTTGTGGTAGTGAAACTGATTTGGTTGACTTTGACTTTTTGGGGAGTTTTCTTTTATTAACGTGTTCAAGTAAGTAACTATACCTACTCCATCGGTTTAGGTAGTTAACTAAATGTAAACAATCTTGGCATGTCTTTTTATCTAAAAGTTGTCTATAAATGGTATGTAAAAACCATGGGTGGCCCAGTGGTAATTGCCCCGATTTGCAAGTTGTAGGTCGCGGATTCAAACCCAGTCAGGCGCATTACTTTGTGTAATTTATTTCATCACCTCTGCTCTCAAAACGGTGAAGGAAAACATCGTGAGGAAACCGGCATGTCCTAGAACCAAAAATTTGAAGACATGTGACATCCGCCAATCCGCACTGGGCCCGCGCGGTGGATTATGGCCCATTCCCTCTCCTAGAGAGGAGGCCTGAGTTCCAGCAGTGGGAACATTGTAAGGCCGATAATGATGATAATGATGGTATGTAAAAATCTTTGCGATTAGGTATTTACCTAAATCGATGTTAGCTAATAAACTAAATTTAAATAATCTTTGTGTACATATATTATATGACATACCAAGATTGTTTACCTTTAGTTAACCACCTAAACCGATAGACCATAGGTAACGTTAACAGCATTTTAATGTCAAGTTACTCAACTTATTATTTTGGATTAAGTACTATAAATTTAATTATACATGAAATGCATTGTCCGCCCGAAATCTTGAGTTGTAGCTACCACTGCATTAGCATTATTTTACTTTTAATGTATTTTTGCAAACAATAACTACTTACCTAATTTTTATCACAGAAGTCGTGATTCACAATTGACGGCTCTATTTTTGTTTTAAATTAATTGAGTGAGAAAACATTAACAGTAGTTAAATTCGTCATCCAGTCAAAAAATCTTTAAAAGTTTTTGCCTCTCATTAAATCAGCCAGTAGGTAGGTATATTACTATCCCGAAATCTTCCTGACCCTTAATGATTTTTATAAATTTCAATTAATTAAAAAAAAAACAGATTACTTCAAAAAGTGTCTCAATGACTTCCAAACTGAGCAAAGTCCGTATCTGGGGAAGATTGTCGATTGTAGCCAAGACCTTTTGCAAACTATCAAAAGGTGACTCTAACTTTGTATTGACTATGTCCTCATACCTATGAAGCTGAGCATATGACGTCAACGTTGATAATATAATAATTACAAGAACATAAAGTAACGAGCAAACATGGAAAGTCAACACGGGTGTGATGGGAGTGACACGCGATAGCCCGTCGTAACCGACACCGCGATGCGATGCCTTGCACTGTACATCTTTTATAGAATAATGCGAGCCAGGCGCAGAGGGTTACAGGGACGGGCAGTGCGGACTAGATGAATATATCGGCCCTTTTTAGGCAGAAAGGCGTAAGCGACAATATGGGTTTTTTGCAGGAATGAGCTTTTTCTTACATAATTAAAAAGTTATTATGATGTCTTAAGCATCATTACAAAAAAAATACAACTTACATTAGTATTATACATGTATAAGTTCGTAACCGACACCGCGATGCGATGCCTTGCACTGTACATCTTTTATAGAATAATGCGAGGCGCAGAGGGTTACGAGGAAGGGCAGTGCGGAATGTTATTTTTTACTGTTTTTAGGAAGAAGGTCGTAAGTGATCTTATACATTTTTTGCCCATATTGTTGCTTACGATGTCATTCCTGAAAAGGCTCGATATACTTCTACAGTTTGGACGTATGTGATGACATGCGTCCGAGGTTAACTGTGCATCAAACATCTAATTTTTCGCTAAAATTCTGATTCTACATCAAATATTAATGGACTGTTTATAATTATTAGGGGATCCGGTCACCCCGACTTTTTTAACCTACACAGGTACACAGCAGAGCATATTTTAGCGCCCAATTTGTATTTTTGCTTGAATAAATACTTATTGTAATTATGTTGTGGAAAACAGGAATATATTGAGTAACAGTTAAAATAGCATTAGCAGCAGTGGGAACATTACAACACCGGTAGTTACTCAGATACCCGCGAAACGAGACACAATAGTAAAACAATAACAGCGCGGTCTCATAGGACCGGTTGGGGATTCAAACGTTAATGGCGTTGTAATGTTCACACTGCTGGGAATGGGATTCGGCCCTTTTCTCTAGAAGAGAGAATGGGCCGTAATCCACAACACAGGTTCAGTGCATATTGGTGGATGTCACGTGTTTTCGAATTTTTGTTTCTAAGACATACCAGTTTCCTCACGATATTTTACTTAACCGTTTTGACAGGAGCGTCGTTGATGAAATAAATTACACAAAGTAGTACGCCTGGCAACAACCAACAACTTGCAAGTTGGGGCAGTTACTACTCAACTACTGCTAAACAGTTTAATACTACCCTTTAATTACTCAGATACCCGCAAAACGAGACACAATAGTAAAACAATAACAGCGCGGTCTCATAGGACCGGTTGGGGATTCAAACGTTAATTCATGAATCCCCGACCGGTCTCGTAGGAACGCGCTGTTATTGTCTTACTATTGTGTCTCGTTTCGCGGGTATTGATATGTTAATTAATTAACAGCTCAAAATCACTGTCATATCTGCATCCCATCTATAATCTTTGTGAAAAAGGGGGTGAATAAACACCACCTCGCGGCACGGGAGGCGTGCGTGCGCGTATCAAGTGTACGTCCACCATCAGCTCCAACAACCCAGCACACACCACACACCTTAACCACCAAGCAATAAAGACGAAAATCCTTTGCACCAGCGATACGACATAACTGTGGAGGGGTAAAGTCCGATAAATCTAGCTCAGAGCTTGGATTTCTGAATGTTGGTCTTATCTGTTTTGTCCTATGTGATGTATTTTGTATGGAGTTGCGTGGTTTGAAATATTAATAACTAAAAAAGCATAAAAACTTGAAAAACAATGTTTTTATAATAATGTTGTAGAACAGAAGTAGGCCAACGGTAACAATCGAGTCGTACATCACGGGTTCAAATCCAAGCAGGTGTTTTAGTATGTGTTATTTATTTACTAGCACTCCCTGCAATACGAAGAAGAAAAACGTCGTGAGTTCATGACGATTCGTCGTCATGTCCTAGAACCAAAAACCCAAGACATTTTACGTCCCCCAATCCACCTGTGTGGTGGACTACGGCCCATTCCCTTTCATGTGAGGCCTAAGATAGTGGAAAGTTTATAAGGTTGTGGGACAGTAAGTACCTAAGTACCTGCCCAGTGCCCATTAACTTACCACATAGATTCATTTATTATTTTATTTTTTTATGAAACTCTTTGCCCCACATTCGAAAAGAAAGGTATAAGTACTTGTTCTGTTTCGGGAATCGAAGCCACAACACGCAGCGCGGCAGCCAATCACTCAACCAATGTATAAACTATGCTGTCAATTTACAACAAAATATAGTATTTTTCCCTAAATATGAAAAAAGACTTTAAAAATGTAACACAATAAAAAAATCATTATGAGAACTTTGCAGCCCAGTCTTTAAATATTTCAAATTACGAACATTCTTTTTGACATTCTAATTTTAGGGTCACCATGATTTCGTAGTTTACGAGACACGCCATTACAAGTTTTACAGACTAAAAGCTAATAAATCACGATTTGTAGTACAAATAAAGCATGTAAAACGTTCATATAGATGTTTATTTAACATCGGGTGACATAAAAACTGCGCCGTATTAAGTTACCGAGAAATTCGAGTCGCTTGGATTGGATGTGAAATTCTCAAAACATTTAATATTTATTTGTTTGTTTTAAATAAAATTTAAGTACATAATCATTTAAAAATAAAGAATGCTGAGATTTTTCGGGACTTAATTAGTGCCATTTGAGGTTTTTTGGAAATAATTGATAGGTATTACAGATTTTCGCTGAACTGAGAATATCAGAGACTTAAAGTATCGATGACTTTTTTTTGTTAAAAGTTTTCGTATTTTTTTACTTTAACCGAGTAACGATACATTCAACACCCTTTACATAGAAATATGTAACATAATATAGTTGGATGATGTGTCTACTAAATTTGGACGGGTCGCTTTTAGTCGAGTGTCGGTTTTCAACCGCTTCTCATATGACTACTTGACCGGACACTACTGTACATTAGTGACGTTCACACTGCACATTTTTTAAATGCTCAAGCTTGTGTTTATTTTGTTACAAGAAAAAAAAAGACATAGATACTTTCAAATTGCTACTCGGTAGCCAGTCTTTATAGTTTGTAGAAATTGTATAAAAAATATGTGTGTGATAAGTATAGTAATTTGACTGCAGACATGCATGCTCAGTTTTAATTAAAGTAATTAATGTTTTTAAAGAACTTTGTTCCTCACCAGGAATTTACTCCTGTATGGATGTGCTCACAAACACATAAACATGAGTTTATATGTTCTGGAGCGCACTAAACACAAGACACTCTGAACCGGAATAATTATGCGTACTAATATTTGTTCCGGGAACGGTATCCGCGACACGCCGTCCACCATCTAATTGCTCAATCACTGCGCTAATCACGAAATACATTTTAATTTAATTGTGATATCATCAATAAATATTTATATAAATTACTAAGTAATGTTATTGTTAACACGGCGTATAATAATTCTGTCATTCCATTCTTCCTTTTTATAATCATCTATAGAGAACGAATTAGAAAATCAAAGTTGGCTTAAAAAATGGGCAGTTAGTTAACTTTAAATCTGAATTTTGTTTTCTTTTATCATATTCGTACACATCTGAGAATTAATTAAAAACGCGATAAAACAAAATACTTAATTACTCAGATACCCGCGAAACGAGACACAATAGTAAAATAATAACAGCGCGGTCTCATAGGACCGGTTGGGGATTCAAACGTTAAACATGAATATTGCTCCAACACTCCGTTAAAAACTGTACAAAAAATATTCTCTGAAAAGCTAAATAATTTTCCTTGGCCGTAATCATTTTTTCAATAACTATTAAGTTTCACAAAATTAAAACGAAATATTATTATGATATCGATGAGGTATAATTAAAATATTTTTAATTATATAATTTGAGAACATCGGCGAAGGTTTCAATCGCTCGTTTTAATTATTGTAAGTTCTCGTCTCGACACCCGACGCCCGGTATCGTCGTTAATTTTAGTGTAATAAGAGACGCCGTGTGCCTCGCTGTTCGGCTCCGTGCTATGCGAAAAATAACAATAACAGTTTTTTTTAATAATGGGAAAATAAATTCTTTAGTTTTCATCTGAAGAAATTGATACAGTGTTCATTTATTTAATAACGTACATTGGAGAAAAAGCTTTTGTTTACGAGATTTTACTTTTTTATATTTCATTTTAATGCGAAAAACATGACTTATCTATCATTTATTGAAAACTGACAGAAGATATTTTACAGAAAACGGCTTTTTACAGAATTAGTCAATCACAAACCTAATTCAATAAAACACTCAATCCACAACATTGAAAATCCAGTAAATCCTGTTTTGCGGCACAAAACAGTGCGTGAGCGGAACCCTAAGCGCAGTTGTTGAACATGATCCCGTATAATTAATGCTCGTCTCAGCTAAACCGGCCCTGGCGTCATTTGACTCCATTTTGCGTCACAAGCCCGGCCCGTCAGCCTGACGTTAATTTTCGTGAAACACGAACCGTCTGGCTTTACTACTTTTTACATCTATAAATCTATGATGTGTGTATGGTGTATTGGTTGTCTGTGTCTAATAGCGGCTAGCCTTGGGGTGATGGGCTAGATAAAAGGGATCATTTTGACAGCTTAATACAAAGGATACCTGAGCTTACGTCACTTACTTAAATATCAAGGTGCTTACTTGTATCTAAGGCTACATTTTCTGCTATATTATTTCACATTTGATTATGGAGACAAAGCTTTATTTCTCCAGTCCCATCTTCAGTCTGTAAATCATATTGTACTCAAGTCATTTTCACACAATATTAAAGAAAAAATATGTTTATTCGAAATTCCGAAATCGTTTAAGTACTTATATTTTTTCGGTGACTTAAAGACACAGTGTCGACGTCCATGTTGTCATATCGTAAGATGACACCGAATGCCGCCACTTAATACCGTCGCATCGCAGTAATATCTTGTAATCAGACACCACCGACTGGCCGCTTTTTTTTTCTCGCCTGTCAAGAATGTTTGTTGAAATCCTTTGCCAATTTTGAAAATAAACTTGGAGTCACCCTTTACTTTAAATGCCTTTCGTGTTATAACTTTGTAAATTAAATACATACCGAGTTAATCATTTGTTCCTAGGACAAGTTCTATATCTTTTTGCTACACTTTTGGTACTACTTACCATCGCACAGTGTGATAAGATGCCGGTTTTTGTGTCATGGTGTTTTTATTGAATAAATCGATAGAGTCTACAATTCTGAGGATTAGAGTAAAACTCCGAGTTCACTAAGACTTGTACTTTTTTTTATAAAAAATGTCAAAGTTTCCGAATATCCGACTTGTGAAAATCGAAAAAAAAATCATTATAATTTAACGGAAGTACTTATTCCAGAATTTATTTAATCTATCGAAAAAAGAAATAATAGCCGATCCTTCCACCAATTTCTGTTGCTTTATTATGAATGGGTCGCGAGATATGATTTTTTTTCTCATTTTTCGTTTTCATTTTTTTATTCCTCTAAACCGCCGTAGTAGGTGGTCATTCCTACATCAAAAAATTGCTGATACTTTCTATTATGTGTAGTATTTTTTCCAAAACCTAACTCGTTGGTTTCCAGGAGTTATTGAAAATTCAAAATTTTTCTTAGGGTTGTCACTTAGAAGTATCCGAAAAAAAAACAACAAAAGTATAATTTATTTGAAAAACATAAGGCATTTTATATACTTTCTAATAATTAATATGGAATTGGCTAAAAAACATGTTATTTTAACACAAAAGGTGTAATAAAATTGATTTTTATAGAATTGTAAAATATAAAAATGATTTATCCATTTGTTTTTTAATTTCCTTTATAAAATACATAATGTGTGCCACTTTAAACCACAAAACAATGATATCTTTTTATGGTCGTGATAACAAAGCTAAAACTTATAAAAATAAACAAATAAGTTTTGGTTGAAGTGGCATCCCTAAGTGTGGATATTTCGGATATTACTAAAATTTTCAATAACTCCTGGAAACCAACGAGTTAGGTTTTGGAAAAAATACTACACATAATAGAAAGTATCAGCAATTTTTTGATGTAGGAATGACCACCTACTACGGCGGTTTAGAGGAATAAAAAAATGAAAACGAAAAATGAGAAAAAAAATCATATCACGCGACCCATTCATAATAAAGCAACAGAAATTAGTGGAAGGATCGGCTATTATTTCTTTTTTCGATAGATTAAATAAATTCTGGAATAAGTACTTCCGTTAAATTATAATGATTTTTTTTTCGTTTTTCTCAAGTCGGTTATTCGGAAACTTTGACATTTTTTAAAAAAAAAAGTACAAATCTTAGCGAACTCGGAGTTTTACTCTAATCCTCAGAATTGTAAACTCTATCGATTTATTCAATAAAAACACCATGACACAAAAACCGGCATCTTATCACACTGTGCATCGTTGTTTAAACATTAACAAACTCAAAGTGTTATAAATTAGGAACTTTTTTAGTTATTTTTTGCCCACGATACCACTCCTAATCAATTTTTTTTAAAGGCCTATTACACCACCCGTTTTTACGGCTGGTAATATTTTTTAAAGCTATGTATGTGATTTCTTGCTGGTTTTTATCCAGACAAAATTACCAATATGGTATAGTGCAAGCTTCTGACGCTTTATAAGCGCCCATGTAATTGAATCATAACAACTTCCGAAAACCAGATTCAACCAATACACTGACAAATCTAATCCAACCACAATCTCCACAATATTACATTGAAATCCAAATACAATGATGTCTACCAATTACCTGGTAGCTAGCTATAATTTCCAACATCTGATATAACTGCGCAAACCCTAAATTCGGCAAACTAGTCGCAAATAACAATTCGAGCATGTATTATGCAGTGATTAATGCAGTCTGCTTCGGACCCCTGTTGAGTATGAGCGATGATGGAGGCATATTATGTTCAATGGTGCTGTCTGCCTGATGTGGATGTATTACGTTCTAATTAAGTTCGAAACTGACATTATGTACGCACATCAGTGTGTGCAGATAGGTATGAAGCTCTTAGAATTTGTAACAATAGTACCTACAGTATAGTAATAATGAACGGTTACTAACATTTGAATTTGGATAGAACAATTCCAATTTCAAATCAAGTGAATTATTTTACTGAATAAGCGTAAGATTATTTATTTCCAAAATAATTTAATTACTGATGACTTTTTAAAACAAAAAGTATGTCCGTCACTTTTTCATTCCGACTACGTCACCCTATTTTACAAGCGTAGCTTTTGAGTTTTTGGCAGGATTTTTTCGAATGAAGTTCAGTGCTGTTTTTTTTGCTGATGGATTCCTATTTGATCATCATCATCCGCCTAGCCTTTTCCCAACTATATTGGGGTCGGCGTCCAGTCAAGCCGGATTTAGCTGAATACCAGTATTTTACGAGGAGCGGCTGCCTACCTGACCTCCACAACCCATTAACTGGGGTAACACGGTACTTCATGGGAAGACTGGAATCAGATTTACTGGCTTCTGACTATCCGTAACGACTGCCAAAGATCTCCAAATGACAGCCGGGACCAACGGCTTAACGTGCTTTCCGAGGCACGGAGGAAACTCGTTATGTTAAGATGGTCACCCATCCACAGACCAACCTAGGTAAGCGTTGCTTAACCTTGAAGATCGACCTGTGCGGCTGTTATTATCTAGCCACGAGCTCCTATTTCTTTTTAGATTCCTATTTGATATTGTAATATAAAATTAGTGTAGTTTTGTACGTCAAGTGTCTATATCTATATTACTGGGCACTATTATTAATCATGGAAACATGCGCGGTCTTGATAAAATGCAACAGAGAATTTTATTGTACAGTCAGCACCAAAAGTCGATGAACAGAATCAACATCACCACCACCATTACGGAATCCGGAACTCCTCCCTGGATCTTCTTGCATCATATCTGGGCGATAGGATTCAGAGAGTTGATGTAAACGGAAAAAGATCTCCTGGGTCTGTAGTAAAAATGGGTGTCCCTCAGGGCTCAATTCTTGGCCCATTTTTGTTCCTAGTTTATATTAACGATTTACCTTACCTCATGAAGGATAACGATAATATAGTGTTGTTTGCAGACGACACTTCACTTTTGTTTAAATTGAAACGTCAGCAGTCGGTTACTGACGATATAAATATAGTTATCTCTAAAATAGTACACTGGTTTAATGTAAATAACCTACATTTGAATGAAAAGAAAACTAAATGCATAAAGTTTACCATGCCCCATGTTAGGCAAGTTGAAACTAGTGTGCTAATAAAAGGAAAGGAGTTGAGTCCTGAAGATACTACAGTGTTTTTGGGCATAACTTTAGATGCCAAGCTTCAGTGGGGCCCACACATAGACAAATTATCTAAAAAACTTAGCTCTGCAGCATATGCTGTAAGAAAAATTCGAAATTTAACTGATTTAGAAACAGCCCGTTTAGTTTATTTTAGCTACTTTCATAGTGTGATGTCGTACGGTATTCTACTGTGGGGAAATGCCGCCGATATCCAAACAATTTTCGTTTTACAGAAAAGGGCTATTCGTTCCATTTATAATTTAAGTCCCAGATACTCCCTCAGAGATAAATTTAAGGAGATCAAGGTAATGACTGTGCCTTCACAATATATTTATGAGAATATCTTATATGCCCATAAGAACAAAAACATGTTTAAAAAATACAGTGACATACATAATTTTAATACTAGAAATAAGCACAAATTTGTAGTTCCTGCAACTAGGCTCAAAAAAATAGGGGGCTCATTTAGATGTCAATGTGTACACTTCTATAATAAACTTCCCAGTCATATTCAAGAACTAAGCCTCAATAAATTTAAATCATTTGTAAAGCGTAAACTTTGCCAAAAGGCTTTTTATACTATAAAGGACTATGTTGAGGACAATAAGGCTTGGGATTGACCTGCTCCGGTACTCACTGTACTGTCGTTTATTCTTTTGGATTTTTGTTTTTGATTGCATTTTTCCATTGTAAATTTAATGGAGTAGTACACAATTTATATTTCAATTTGACATTAATATTCATTTTTTTTACAATCTGACATATTATTTTTACAATTTTTGTAAATTTTATTTATATCTTTTTTTTTTTTTTGTGAATGTGAGGACTATGTGGATAGCTTTCTTTTTCCTTTCTTTTCAGTAATTGTAACTTATGTCTGGCAATTTGAGTATTTTTGCGGCCTAACCAAATGTCCTTTCCTTTGTATTGTTCGTCAAGACGTTGAGCTCCTTAGTAGTCCTGAGTTGAGCTTTACGACGAATGACAAATGCTTGCACTGACTGGACAGGTCCACTCAAATCTGCATGGTTCTTTCTTTAAAAGGCCATTTCAGACCCTAATCTGCATAGTTCGCATATGATTTGACCAATACATTTTGAATGGATTTTTTTTTTTAAAAGAGACTATGACCCCTGAGTTTGTTTCGGTGTTTCTTCTCAGGGTAGTCAGATAGGAAACACCGGCCTCATCTAGATTAATAATTATGACAAAAAAAAATTGACGTGTAAAAGTGTTTCGTGAAACCTATTTGCAAAATAAATATCATTTATCATTTATCATTTATACATAACAAAACATTTTATTGTGAACAGATGAAACACATTTTATTGCGAACAGGTGTTTTGTTATGTTGATTCTGTTCATCGATTTTTGGTGCTGACTGTACTATTGAACACTCGTACGTAATCGAAGCTGGTCGAAAAGGCCAACTTGATACATTTGCAATAAAAACATTAGAATATGTTACTTCGGCATTCAAATGGAAAACAAACTACAGTCAGTATGTTGGCAGCATCAAAAAAAATCGGAACTTAACACTGGGTTAATCATAGAAGTATAAAATACAATGCAAAATGAACAAATACCTAACGCAAAACCAATAGAAAAAAAAATGCTTTTGTTTCTGAACCATTCGAAAAAAGAACACGAAGCAAGCGCGTTCGATTCATTGCTATTAATCTCAATAAATAATTCTACAGCAAGTTCAGTTAGCCGTCTGTATAATTTCTCAGTAAAACTATGATATTCGTCAAACATATCGGGTGTCATTATAAACATATAAGTTAATTAATACGGCATGCGGCATTTCGTTTCGCGCACCATATTGTATGACAAAGAAAATATGTACGTTGTTATGCACTTACCTTTGATACCCGTGCGAATTACTAAAGCTCATTTAGGGAATGGAATTTTTAATCGAAATGCTAAAGGCTAAATTAAAAGACTAGGCACAAGTCTGATGTCTTTTTTGCTATTAAGTAACTACATATATCTAAAAACTTGTCATATCTATCCAGCTAGAAAATTATTTTAGTTTTTACTACTGAAGGGATGACTTAACAGAAAAGTTCGTATATAAATAACTAGCTGTCCCCTGCGGTTTCACCCGAATTTTTCGTTACTGCTCCGCTCCCGTGGGTCATAGCGTGATGGTATATAGCCTATAGCATTCGATAAACGGGCTATCTAACACTGAAAGAATTAAATCGGACCAGTAGTTCCAGAGATTACTCCCTACATACAAACTTACCAATTTTACCTTTTTATAATATTAGTATGGTATAGATGACGTCACACTAATATTCTAAAGGCGAAAGTTGTAAATGCGAGTACATGTTTCTGAAGTACTTCTTCACGCTCGCAGTTGAATGGTTTTCAATGAAACGTGGTACACGAGTAGAATATGTCCTGGAATAGCACGTAGGATACTTTTTATTCTCGGAAACTGTTGCGTCGGAATAATTTTCCACTTTCACGTGGGCGAAGCTGCTAGACGAAGCTAGAGAAAAATAAAGATATGATGACTATGAATTTTCAATTTATCAACACACTAGCTGTCCCCTGCGGTTTCACCCGCATTTTTCGTTACTGTTCCGCTCCCGTGGGTCGTAGCGTGATGGTATATAGCCTTTAGCATTCCTCGATAAATGGACTATCTAACACTGAAAGAATTTTTCAAATCGGACCAGTAGTTCCAGAGATTACCCCCTACATACAAACTTACAAATTTTACCTCTTTATAATATTAGTATAGAAAAGCTATGTTTAAATCTTATCATTAATTTATTTTTAAAACATCACTAACGTACATAATGGGCACACGTCGTATGTAGGTAATAACTTGTAATGAGTGAAATCATCGCAGATAATATTATAAACACAACACAGCCGTACATTATTTACGTACTGTGAAGTTTGCTTACGTCATAACGTGTAAAGCTTCTTTGAAAGCCCTCGTCATCAGTCGTCATGTGATTGTGGTGAAAATGAAAATAAAGCGAACGCGCGTCCTTTAGGGAGATTTTTTTTTGGATGTTGGCAACATTGCGTAATTCTGTCTTGTTTTGGCACAGCGTATTTTTGTGGTTGATATGATTCTGTAAAGTAAATCCGTCTGTAAAGTATTTGAAGATAACACTTTTAGTAGATACTCGTAGAGCAAAATCAGTAAGGGCCTGTTTCACAATGTCCGAGTAGGCACTACTCACTGAATTTATTCAGTGAGTAGTGCCTACTCGGAGATGGTGAACGAGGCCCTTAGAGTATTTAAATTATAATAATAAATTATATCTATTAATGAATTTGGTTGTATTGTTGTTTGGTTATTTCTACCTAGACATACAAGATACATTCTGAGCAGTTGTGTACCAGTGATAACTGCCCGACCCCGATTTACAACTTGTAGGTCGCAGGTTCAAACCCAGCCAAGCACATTACTTTGTATAACTTATTTCATTACCTCTGCTCTTAATAGTTGAAGGAAAAAATGATGAGGAAACCGACATGGTTTAGAACCAAAAATTCGAGGACATGTGACATCCGCCAATTCGCGCTGGGCGCGCGTGGTAGATTACGGCCCATTCTTTTTCTTAGAGAAGAGACCTGAGTCCCAAGAGTGGAAAGATTATAAGAACAATAATGCTAATGCTACATACAACGAAACCTTATGTGATGAAACCTGCTGCACCGACGACCACTAATAATGTAGTTGAAGACATAGTTATTTATGAAAATGATGCAATTAAATTGAATAGTATTTTTCATCTCATCATCACCATTTCATCCGAAATACGTCCACTGTTGGACATAGGCCTCCCCCAAGTGTCACCACACTACAATCAGCGGTTCTGTGCGTCTCGCATCCATTGGATTTCTACGACCCTCACCAGGACATCGGTCCACTTCAAGGGAGGCTTCCCAATATTTATCAACTATTTAAATATTATATTAGTCGCCATCTCTACTAGAGACTGTCAAGTCATTATATTACCAATGAGCACTAAGTTGCAATTTGACACCATTCTCGGCTATTTATTACATCGTTGCAAAAATATAATGCCCAAGTAGGTATGTAGGACATAACGCACATGTGCTTGAGTAAATTACAGATTACTGAACACGTTTAGACGCTGGCTTATATTACTTCAGTATGTAGTAACATTACTAATAAAAATATGTTATGACTCAGGCTTAGACGGGCAGCGAGTGCACATGATGTATGAATTACATTATCATTGCCAGATAGGAAATTCTTAAGGCTTTAAAAGCACGTGCCCGGTTTTGTACCATGAGAGAAGAAGCGGAAGGTGGCGACCGCTTTCCAGTTCCCCTCGCTACGGACCATGGCCTGGATCAGAGCCAGAGGAGAAAAGTTGCCGCCGCTGATGGCGTCCACGAGGATACGGTGGTGCTCCGCTCAAATGGAGAAAACTTCCACCGTATGCTCGGTGGAGCAAGCGGTGGTGGTTCGTACCGTACCGTACCGTCAGTACAGATGCACAATGAAGTCATCATTGTGGGCGTCCTGGGGATCTCTGTCTGAATCCGAAACAGCAACTTCCCAAAGTGGCCATGCCATCCTGTGAGGATTTGCACCTGGACCAATTGGAGGATGCTATTTAATCAGTTCAATCAGCTTTCACAATCTTTCTTAGAAAAAACAGTCACATTATACAATAATAATAATAAAAAAATTGAGCTCGGCACGAGACAGTACTTGTCCGGTTTGAAGACAGTTTTATAGTCTCCGGTCTAGCGTCTCTGTCTCTAAACCAAGCGCTAACTAGCAGCCATAAAAAGCCTAAATAAAATATTTCAGTCGCTGTCGCAACGCCAACCGCCGCCTTTAGACGTGTCAGAAACTAAACGCTAGTAAGTGATGCGATTATCTGGAAAATAATCAGTTAAATTAATCAGTAACTAGCTAGCCTCTTAAAACTTGACCTTAAGTTTCTTTATGAAGACAATCAAAGATTCTACGTTAACGGAAGTACGCATACATGAGTATATGATTTTAATTTTGTCTTGATACCTCCACGCGTTCCTGAGATAAAGGGTCGTGGCAGGCAAAAGAGGGCTCCGTTTAGGCCTTTTTTTTACGGAACCCTAAAAAACACTTATAATCTTTCCGATACTAAAGACTGCATGGTAACAGAAGATATCAATAGCTCTCATTAAATGAAATAAAATACAAGGAAAAGGGGAGGTAATAAAGAAACATTGCTATAATTATCGGAATGTTTACAAGCCGCAAAGAAAACAAATACAAATATGTTTCGTTATACCGTATCTTGTGTCAATCAATACATGTCTTTTTATTGGATGATGTTACCGCTATGGCTGTAAATATTAATGACTGCTAGAGATTGCAAGAATATTTTCAGAGAGATGCATATTTCAGCAAATCGCCTCGTACAATGTAAGTCGAGAATGAATAAAGAAGAATGCAGGGGCCAATGAAAAGAGATAAGCTAGGAATAATTTCAAAGCTTTTGTTATACGTTTGTTTAGTTAGATTATACCTACTGAAAGCAAAGGGGGCTGCTAAATTCAATACTTTATTTTCAGACTGGTCTCCATATCCATATAGTATTTAAGTGTTGGTAAAAATACATAGAAACAAATTTAGGGATAAATCATCATCATCATCATCTGGCCAGCCTTTTCCCAACTATATTGGGGTCGGTTTCTTATAAGATTACTCTAAGAAGAAGAATTAATGAAGAAGGATGCAAGAGCCAATAAAAACAGCTCGAAAATTTTAACAACTTGCCTCGGATACGCTAGAAATATTATTTAAAATTGTTTTATATATTTTGGTTTTTCTTTGTAGATAATATTGAAAGCCAGGGGCCCCAACTTGACACCTTTGTACCCATATTCCAGCACCCATAAATAATAGCAATATCTACCTCACTACTATCAATACCACAAATAAAAATCGCAAGTCCATCTAAAAGTCATGGTGCATGGTATTCAACTGTTTTCTTTTCATCTCATTAATTATTTCTGTTTTTCCCATAATAAACTAGTTTTTTTGTTTTGTTTTAGTTGCCGAATAATAATAAGGTATGTTAATTTATTTAACCTCACCAACTACTACAAAGGGTTGAAACGAGCCACATTGCAGGTATTAAAGCTACATGAAACTGTATTATTAATAAAAACTATAAGTAAGTAAGAAACTCTAAACTAGTCCCAACAGTAATTAAACAAATTATGTCACAATTAGAACTCTGTATTCAGAAGCATTATTTTACAAAGGAGCGTTCAGAATGCGCAGCTCGCGAGCTACGCCCGGTGTTGCCAGCTTAAACGAGTTTTCCCCGAAAGTGTGGCGTTCCGTTCTCGCATGACCAAAACAGTCGGGTGCCATACTCTCGGGTTGCCAGAAGAGCATTGCACAGCAACCCGACACTCTCTTTGTTTCGTACCCAGACGTTATAATGAGAAACATGTGAAACATAATCGATCTAGGGATATTGGAGACGTAATACTACGCCGTTGCTTTTGTTCGACGCGTTCGTGTTCGCGCTTTGTGTTCTCTACTGCGATGATAGGGTTTTATTTTGAGTCGCTGTGGGAAACTATTCGGTGCATGCGAGTCATGCTACTGACGATGTATCGAGTGAAGGATTATAAATCGTGTAACGTAAGAACTTTCTATTCACGGCGGGAGTAATGAAATGACGTCTTGGCGACTTGGGCAATCGTTCAGCGACGTATTTTGAAATTGAAACTCATTTACGACTGGTTTCATTGTTGTCGCGTAAGATTGATCGCGGGTTTGGGAGAAGTTTGCTTGTAATCATTTTGTTATTACGGAACACCGAAGGTCGATCTGGGAAAGTCTAAGTTAAGGCAGACACATTCATCCAAAACTAAATGATCCGAAACGTATCTCTAATAATTTAGGCACTAATCAGGCTCCACAATAACGATGGGTATCGAGTATCTATATTTAGTTAATGACGATTACATCAATAAAATCGAAACTAAGCTTTTAATTACATGCAATTAAAGCACGAACGGCACACATTGACCCCGTAGTTAGTTTTTCTATAAAATAAGTTTAAACTAATAATTTAGATATTTCGCAAGCCTTTTCTAACTAGATAACTTTTGATCCAGTAAACCGTAACGTCTTTTGATAGCCAGAACAAATTCGCACCTCTATAAATTCCCCTAAGCGCACTTGCAGTGCTTACGCATACTTAGATGGTCAAATTTAGAATACGGGCGCGTTCTATTCCCGTTCAAAACGGCAATAGTGCCAACATTACCAATGCGTGTAACCGTAGCGGGGACTGCGGGGTCTATTGCAACAAGCAACACTAGAATATGGCGGATTGGGTTACGCGCCAATGTAGCGGTGATCCTTACAAATTGTGTGTTTTGAAGTGAATCAAATGCAATCAATCAGTTACCTATTTTGATCAAGGATATATTTGTATATATCTTTGACAGCGTTTGCGCTGTCCGGAGCTAATTTAATTATCTTCTAAAGTTTTGGGTCTGATAGATAAAAGTGCATCTTTGTTTTAACTAGTCCTAAGATTGCGTCATTTCTCGCAAACAAAAAGCTTTTTTCTTTCATCTCCCAATCCAGAGATTGGATTTTAGATCGCAGTGCCGTTGCTACACTACTTTTGACATATCACATTCAATAATCAAAGCAAGCAGTGTTGGCCCAGTGGTCGTTTAAACACAGTTTTGTGTTATTTACTTCATCACCACTGATCGGCCAATACATTGTGATAAAAAAATTAAAGACATAATAAGTCTAACATTCGCCGCGAGGCAGATCACAACCTCCTTTCTGCAAATCTATGAATACAACTCATTATCTAACTCTCCTAGAGGAGGACAGGGCCAGGTCCCATCAGTGGAAACAGTAAGTGTCTGTAAGACTAATCATGCTGCACTGATGGACAAAGGCCTCCCCCAAGCGTCGCCATAACGACGGGTCCTGGGTAATTAAAACAATGAGGTAGATAATGTTACGATTTAGAATAATCTTCACCTATCTGCCTTGGTACCTAGCTAGACATTGCTAGGCATCGCCGAACAGTTTTTATTCTTTCATACTCCTGTCAATTATCATTCCGCCATTAACTCCCTTTTCTTTCATGTCATTTTTAACCCTGTTTCTCTTTGGCCTTTGTCTCACTTTCCGTCTATCACTAGTGATGGAATCTCTCTTTTAGTTAGTAACCTAATTTAGCTAAATAATGAACTATAGTTGTTTTTTAATCTCTGAGACTAAAATCACATTACGTCGGTTGTCCTTGTCACGTAATTATGTCAAAACACAAAAGAACTCGCATCATTATATTGTTAGTTTGACATTATTTTGCGTGTGTCAATTTAGTCTCAGGGTTTAAAAATAGATTTTAGGTAAATAAGCATAGCTTGCTTTGTTCAGCGGTAATAAGACTATTAATTCATGAATCCCCGACCGGTCCTATGAGACCGCGTTGTTATTGTTTTTCTATTATGTCTTGTTTTGTGGGTATGTGATAGGTTAAGTTGCAATCAAGCTGAATGCAGGGTTGCCAATAGGTTAAAAAAAGGAATTTGGAAGAAAAAAAAAAGTATTTTTTTCATTTTTTTTCTCTTGAAGACAGATTTTTATGCATTTCTTGCATACACTGATAGTTTTTTCTTTACCCTTAATTTTTTAAATCTGTTTTGACATATGTAAATAAATAAAAAAACATTTCTCTTCCCCTTAAATTTATAAATGACCTTTTCCTCTTTTCTAGCCATTTAGATTAATTACTGAAAAAACATATTTCAATAGTAAACGTAAAGTATCGATTCATTCACTAATTAGTCTTAAAAGTGCTACATTTTACGCATCTCAGTGAATATTAGAAATAGAGTACTTTTATATACTCTATTTATATGTATAGAAAATTACAGAGTAAGTATATTAATCTATACTTCTATACTAATATTATAAAGAGGTAAAATTTGTAAGTTTGTAAGTTGGTATGTAGGGGGTAATCTCTGGAAATACTGGTCCGATTTGAAAAAAAAATTCAGTGTTAGATAGCTCATTTATCGAGGAATGCTATAGGCTATATACCATGACGACCCACGGGAGCGGAGCAGTAACGAAATATGCGGGTGAAACCGCAGGGGACAGCTAGTTAAAAATATAGTAGGATACGTTATGAAAAAGTATGGTTGGCAACCCTAGCTGATTATTGTAAACTCGTAATATTTTCGATTCGCCACACTTTGCGCTGGCTAATGAAAATGAAACGAAAATGTGACGAGTTTACAATAAATCAGTAGCAGGAACATAGCCGAATACTATTTGGTTTATCTAGGTCTACGAGTATGTAGGTATGCTTAATGACAAGCGCAGCAATATAGAATCTGCTGATTTAATTGCGGCAAATTCTTTTCAGAACTGATTGAGGGAAATCCCGTAACAAAAGTTGTAGAATCAGCTCATCTAACCAAATAATGTCATTGTTTTAGCTTTATCTTTTATGACATACTTACTTTAAATTATGATAAGGCATTGGCATAAAGGTGGAAACCCTTACAGGGCAGTGCCAGACTGCCAGAAATAAAGTAAATGTAAAGTAGATGTACTACATGTAATTGTTGTATTAATGTACTAGTCTTGATTTGCTCCTTTTAAATACTCATTTTAAATGTTATTAAGATTTTAAACGACAATCGAACAATTTCAATAAAGCCATGACTTTTTTGTCATTTATGACAAAGAAGATAAAAAATAATTCAGTAAAATACTGAATGACAGGATTCAATCGCAGGCATCAGCTTATCTCTTTGAAGCAACCCTTTGAGCATAACCCGCCGTGGATTCTGGTCTGGTCCATACCGGATGAGAGATTGGCGAGCACCCCTTTGCCCGACGCGACGTCTGCTTCTTCCTAGGCCCCAATAACTCTTTCGAACAATCTCTCACTAATTCTTCCAAATCATCCCGCCATGCTTATTCTAAAAGAATACGATAGTCATTCATGTGACCCCGGACTAACTGTCCCGGCGCAGAATTGTGAGAAGACCTGACCCCACATAATGGAAGCAGGAACGGACGAAGAAGAAGAAGAGTTGTTCATGTGACATTAATTACACAGTCACAGAATAGTACTTAGCACGTCCACAGAATAGTACTTGGCCCGGCGATCGTCCAAAAACCAATCCAAACTCTCACTAATTCATCGTAGCCTATTCTGCCCGAACACGATAGCAGTTGATGTGACGTTCATATTTGTTTCCACGTACATTAGCACGGCGATCGTTTTACACGGCATTAGGTAAATTATAAGCTCCACTAGTTGTTGCAACTCGATATGTTTGCAGTCGGTGCCGTCTCGGCTTCACCCTGGCACAGAGCAGCGGAATACAGTAGGACCACGCGTTTCATTGGTATTATTGGTCTCTATGAATGGTTTGAAAGAGTTACTGTGGCCCTTGGGCCTAACTGAATGACTGTACTACGCGATCCATTTTAATACTGAATTTTTATACACCGTATATAGCTCCATCCTTTTTCCTTCTCGAACGACTGACATTTTAACACATCATGCGTTCTATGACTATGGGTTTCCTTTTCAGAAATTCCTAAAAGCCCAATAGGCTGCTAGAGGAATACTGTGGGTTTTTGCTAGTAAAAGCCTGACGCTCCTTCTCGCTTCGCCTAGAACTGAAAAAGTCATTCCACGTAAAAAAAATACGTATGATTAGTCTGTTTTTGTGGTTTTGTTTTGCAGTGTGGTAGAATTGGTAGCCACATCAACAATCAAATAATCGTAGGAAAAGCTGTCTGCAGACAAACCATTCAGCGTATGAGCTAAATGGTCAACATTGTTTATGTTATGTTAATTTTCCGTTAGTTATTTATAGAAAAGTCGCGCTTGATACAAAAGATTGACGACACTAGGGCACAGTAATTAATCGATTGGCTGCAGCTATGCTATTCTCTAAAAGTCACAGTTGTCACAGCCATGAGCGCTAGTGCAATTGACTTATTTGACAGTGACAGTTCTTCATACATTTGCGTTCGCTGTTTGAAGGCTGTCTCGACGTCGAGCTCGTCGCAGCTTACAGCCATGAAAATGACTTTTAGAGAATAGCATAGCTGCGCTGCGTGTTGCAAGTTTGTTTCTCAGTCAGAACAACATTTCTATGGCCTACACATAGTTGTTCCGGGTGTGTGTGTTTTTTGTATGTGAATGCATACACGATACAGAAGTAGTTCCTAATGTAGAGCGAAGTATTTGAAAAAAAATCTTGATAAGTAGCTTGGTACTCATGAGTCTTGTGAACTCATAAAAAAATACTTATGAGAAATTTACATACAATCACGTAGTCACAAACATTCCCAATACTTTTCAATAAAATTATTTTTAGGGTCGTATCATTCGAGCGCAATAGATATTTTCGGTAATCAATACACCATAAAACATAACATTAGGATATGAATGTCATACCACAGTTATAAAATTAACGAGTGCTCATGTTTCACGCATAATTAGCTACCGACTAACTGCTTAACTGTCGTTTACTGATACATTAGTCATTACATTACTTTTTTTAACTTTATTAATTACAGTGTATGTTTTTACGACTGCGTTTTTGACAGTTCATAATTTACTCTTGGCTCTCGAGGCTTGTTTCAAGCATCACTGTTTATAAAAGGAACATTGTTTCTGTTTAATATTTGATTTTTTTTTATTGATAAGCTGGCACTGTCTTGACCACCATCTCGCACATCTGATGGTAAATGGTTGGAAATAGTCTACGATGAAGTACGCTCACCTAAAAATTACCTATTCACTCATGATCATGACTTAAAGACCCTCAGGTTGCATTGGAGGAAATAGAGAGTACACAGGTTCTGGCAGTGAATTCCACTCCTTAGCTGTATGAACAATGATGCTGTTTTTGTGTGTTCGGGTGGAATATCCACCATGTACCGGTGGCCCATAGCCGTAAGCACGTTTAACGATGTTCGTTTAGCCGTTTGTACGTATGGATCGGGCTTGGTGCTTCTTATTTTCGCTCAAATTTAATTTTGTCTGATCAGTATTTGGCAGCCTGTACAGCTCTATAATTGACTTCGTATTAATACTAAAATTAATACTAATTTTTGTTAACAAATTCATTCTGGTTTCTATGTAAGCGTAATAATTGATATTCGCCACTTCTAGCTGAAAGAAAACCACTGTTTACATAATAACATATCTCGCGAGTGATTTACATATAAGATATCGTCTCAACATTGATATTAATGATTATTCAGTTATTTACGTAAACATTGAACATTGAAACCAATCCAAGATCACTTTTCCTGATGAGTTGGACACGGGCTAGTGACGTTACATTTATTTATGTCAGATTCAAGTTTCTTGGTGACTCCACGCCATTGCTATTCGATTTCGTGTTTACGTTTTCTATTTTGATACGTTTTTGCTTCCTTGTCCCGTTTATAATTGCGTTTCAAATTTTGTGTTTAGGAAACAGAAAATATTAATAGATTATTTTCTTGGTGGCTCTGAGTAAATAAAAGCTATTTTAGAAACCTTCATATTTCGGTTTCTTTAAATCAGGCTCGGATACATTAGGGGGCGAAATGTCCCTCAACAGACGCGCATCGCTCGATCTACTTGATTGCAATGCAATATTGCATGTTGACTTTGTTGACCGGTGTGCCGCAACTTGCCTCCCAATATTTTACGACGCATTCCCCTAAAGCGGGCCAATTTATATTATTGGACAATTTGACAGCGTTGCTTTAGAAAGCACTTTATTCTCTAATACATTTGAGGTTTTATAGAAATGATTTATTATTTATCGTACGTTAGTTTTTCTCACGTCTTGCAAAGTTCTTAAAAGTCTTTAGTGAGAATTAATATCAGTGATCGAATTTCGTTTTTATTCAAACAAATATTTGTAACTGTTACTTTTTGATTTTATCCGATATGCATCGAAACTTTAGACCATTATTATAAACAGCGCTTTCATTTTGATCATAAATATCAGATTTCTTAGCTTATAAAGGTGATTTTACGTTTATTTGTATTGGATGTAAATGCACTTTAAATATACATGTATCTGACTACTGAACTTAGGACCGTCTAAAATATGATTTTGTATTTTAAATATGAATGAATCTTGAAAAAAGAATTATTCAAGAAAGATTAAGTCAAACCTGTTTTTGGTAATTTATTGAAATCGACTTTACTAATAGAAGTTTGTACCGACTGTGTTACAAACATTTAATTGTCTCTTCATACAACTTCTATTCAGTTTGCTGTTTGTTTCAAAAGTAAAAGAAAACTTATCTTGCGGGACTATAAAATACTCGTAATCAGCAAAATACCTAATTGGTGTAGATGCGTCCTACTTCGGCCTATGCTTGCGGGTCATGTGAATTTGTTGTTATATTATGCAGCTCATGTGCACACAAACACAAAAAAAACGCACTATTTAAAACGCACTATCGTAATGTCAAAAATGACATTAGAGTACTGCATTAGGTTAGTCTGTGACACTACTCGCTCGACCCTAATGAATGACGGAGGATGCCACGCTAGCAATCTGACCCGAGGTGATAGAATTGATTGAATTCTATTTTAGACTAACTATACAAGCATTTAATTCTCTTCATTCAACTTCTATTAACTTTGTTCCTATCATGCATGTGAGACTTTAAAATCCTCATCTGCCTAGCCTTTTCCCAACTATATTGGGGTCGGCTTCCAGTCAAGCCGGATTTAGCTGAATACCAGTATTTTACGAGGAGCGCCTGCCTACCAGACCTCCACAACTCATTAACTGGCGTAACACGGTACTTCATGGCAAGACCGGAGTCAGATTTACTGGCTTCTGACTATCCGTAACGACTGCCAAAGATCTACAAATGACAGCTGGGACCTACGGCTTAACGTGCTTTACAACTTTACTTGGCTTAACCTTTAAGATCGACGCGTGCGGGTGTTATTTTCTAGCCACGAGCAAGTAAGACTTTAAATAATTTATGAGCAAAAAAGGAGCAGGCACCTGCTAAACACACGAACCTCGGCCAACGCCTTCAGGGTTTTATGAATGTGGTCTGATATTATTCTAACACGCACAAAAAAAAAACTAATAAAAAAAACTTACTTACTTACTTTAGTTAGTTTTTAGTTAGTTTAATTAGTTTAGTTTTTTATTATACTGTAAATAAATTTTGTATATATGGTCATAAATAGGTTTTATTTTCGAAATAATTATGAAAATCTTACTAATATAAAGGTGGAATTTAATAAAAAAAAACATAAAAACGCGGTTTGTATTGTCAAAAATGACATTTTATTTTTATTAATTTTTTTATTTATCTGTTAACAACAGATACATTGACAATGTTAGATTGCCTGTAAACTAATATTACTCTTACATTATAATTTGATAATCGTAGGTACATTTGAGTTCTGTATTAGGTTAGCCTGTGACACTACTCGCTCTAACGAAGGACATACGGAGGATGCTACCACGCCAGTGAATGCGTAGGTTTGATTAGTTCTTTTGTCCCCTGACGCCCGGTCACTGGGTCAAGAAATTAATGGCTTATTACGAAAATAACTTCGATACACTATTGTTTTTTGTTTAGGGTTGAACATGATCGATGTGCCGGGATAATAAGACAGGTGTTGGGTTTCGATTGGGGAGGAATCAGCATTAGAGAATTACTGTATTTGTTTGTATATTGATACTAGCTGCTGCAAGCGGCTTTGCTCGCGTGGTAGTAGAAAATTATCCCTAGGGAACATACTCGACACTTGGGGGAGGCCTACCTCCAGCAGTGGACGTTTTTCGTCGATAAAAAGTATCCTATATGCTATTCCAGGATATAGTATAGGTACCTGTATATCAAGTTTTATTAAAATCCCTTCAGTAGTTTCGAGAGCAATACTATCGAGTTTTGAATGTATGGATGTTCCATACATTCAAAACTTCGCGTTTGTAATAGTATAATTAGTACGAAAACTACTTGCTATGTAGAATAGGTCAGAAGTCAGCAAACTTCTTCACAGATATGATTCCTAACTTGTATGCTTTTATCCAAAAACTTCGGATTCGACAACGATTCAATATTCAAATTCTATGTGTTAATGAGTTTTGCGCCACTACAGTGTCTTCACACTGGGTAACTGGCTGGTAATAATTATGGATATTTGCTATCTGGTTATTACGGGGCCTCTGAGCAAGAGGCCCCGTAATAACCAGTCACTTAGACGCCCATGAACAGGCTGCTTAGCTTATTAGTTGCGTAGAAACTGACGTAGCGCGGCGTAGAGTGTCGCTACGCAAGCAGCGTAACAGTTGCGTAGGCGCTTACGTGGAAAACTCGTAGCACAACAGCCACATAGTCATCGGAATAAAAGGCAGCTTTGCAGTGAACACGTAGGTAACCGCATCGTAAAAAAATATGCCTCATTATGTCATTATAAGTATAGCGTAGTGTTGTAGCCGCGTAGACCCAAGCGTAGCTTTGTTGCCGCGTAGACACATGAGTGTAGGTGGTGTAGCGTAGTAACCCGCGTAGCGTAGCAGTCGTTTAGACGCCGCGTAGAGACCACCTATTGTGAACTCTTTATTCACATTAAAGATTAGGTACCGCACAAAATGATTGCCGTTCATATAAAAACGTACCTAGATTAACGTTTGAATCCCCAACCGGTCCTATGAGACCGCGCTGTTATTGTTTTACTATTGTGTCTCGTTTCGCGGGTATCTGAGTAATTAAAAGCCAGAGTTTATAAAAAAACAATCTGTTATTCAATACGAAGTGCACAGGTAATTATTACTGTGAGATACCTCGTCGGGGTTAGCTTTCACGCTAACTAACTGAATTCTTGGTATCAAATGAGAACAGGGGAGAAAACTTGAGTGAATACTCAACACTGGGTTTCCTTGCATTCCTAGAATTTTCCATAGAATTAACTTTTGCGTTCTTGAAAAGAGATATGACCCTCTGTGACGTAATGATACAGATATTTTAGACGGCACGGTTAGCGCAGTGGTTAATCGATTGACTGCTGTGCTACGTGTCCCGGGTTCGATTACCGCACGGAACAAATATTTGTATGATCTACAGATAGTTGTTCTGGGTCTGGGCGTCTTGTGTATGTGAATTTTCATGTTTGTAAACGCACCCACGATACAGGAGTAATTCCTAGTGTGGGGCAACGACTTAAATATATAGTATATATTTGTTACGCTATGCTTTCAAATTTCTCTTAGTGTCGAATCTGTTGCGCATAAGGTCCTTGGTTCGATGCCAGGGCTGGGAAAATTATTATTAGCTTTTCCCATTTGAGTTCTCTGCTGAATCTCGCTGCCGAATAATCATGTTGAAACTCATCAATAAAACTTGGAAAAATACAAATCACATCAACCATACAAAACCCATACTTATGTATCAAAAATGATAATAAATAACTCGCAAAGCTGTCATAATGTTATGCTGCTACTTAGTAATTTTAAAATAATACTCGTACTTTGTAATATAATAGTGTCCGATCGTTATAAAATCGTAGATATTAAGTTTCAAGTGCTCAATGAACGATTCCTTAACGACTACTGACTTTTTGTTGTAAAATAACAGTGTTCTTTCAATATTAACTAACTTATAGTTAAAGATGGTACAAAACATTCGATTCGGTTCTGTCTACCTCACCTTCCACTTGGACAAGGTTACTTGTTGAGGTTCTTCAAAGTCAGAGCAGATCGGTGTGGACACAGGACTGGAGAGACCACCGAAATTTCAAAGCTAGTATTCTGCTTTGATTCTGCTCAATATTTTATTAGGCCATCATTCTTTAGTCTGTGCCACGGCACCTTCACTCTGCTCTGGAACTCTAGTTCAATCCTCTCTTAAAAAATTAAAACACCCCATCCAAATCTTTTCACCCGTTTAAAAGCTACTCGAGTCATACAGAGAGACACACATAGTGGTCAAATTTTCAAGTATACCGCCTCTGTTTTTGCTTCCGGTAATAAACAAAACTCATTTAAAAAAGTAAAAAATGAAGTCAATAAATAAAGAGGAGAGAAAACGCAACATCCTTGAAAACTAGCACAGGAGCTTCAATTACATAAACTGACACAAAGAAACAAGAAACCTGAAGTTCTCGACTCCCACATGAGAAGAACCTACGATATTTCCAGGAAAAACTTGCCCTACTTTACAAAACGCTCTTCAAAAGTAATTTACCTGCACTAGTTTGAATTTCAATCGCAATATACTATGCTCAAAGACTGCAACAGTTTAAACAGAGCCGGCGTCAAGTTTTCTGCGCTGGCAACACCGTGCGTAGGTCGCCGCGTGTCGGATTACGAACGCTCCTAAATTTACCTTAGCCAGGCTACTGCCATTAAAAGCATTTATGTTATATTGGATATCACAATATTATCGGGAGTAGAGTTACCATAGCGCTTTGACCGCTCATGGCTTTGTAGCTCGCCTTTTATGACTTGTCTAGGTAAACCTGTGTTGTGACAGACAAGGTCGAAAATCTAGGTTGTCGCTGCCAGTAAGAAGGGTTTTGTGTTTCTAGACATCGGTCTGGAAACTCAAAACTCTTAGAACAACTGAAATGGTTTTTGAACTTCTAAGAATTTTCTCAAATAATACTTAACTAACTATAATTAGGTACAGTACCCATACTTAATCAAAAAATAATAATAAATACTCGAAACTAATTACAATTAACTAAACCAACTAAAATATGGCGTCATAAAACTCTTCGACATCGCTGTCGACTGGTAATGTGCCCAAAAGTTTAAATTGCATAATGGCTAGTTGCTGCGAATACTAATTGCGAATTAATGCAGCCACTTTATGAAGATCACGCTCTTTTATTTTTCGAAGCTCAACCGTATCTGTCTTAATCTCAACTTCATTTTAAATGATGTCAAGCCACACATGGCTTACGAGTATTAGTTCTAATTTCTGCCAGCGGTTTCGCCCGCGTCAGTTTTTCGTTTCTCCATACAAACTTTATACACGCGTTTTACCCCCTTAGAGGGAGAATTTGAAAACGCTCTCTTAGTGCTCGCCTACGTCATAAAAGGAAACCTTGTGCAAAATTTCACGCTCCAAGCCCCAGTAGTTTTGGCTGTGCGTTGATATACTAGTCAGTTTGAGTTTCTTCTTTTATGTATTATAAGTACATAGATATCTACGTTAAATTCGCCAACAATCCGAGTTGACAGCAAGTGCAAGGCTGACACCGATCCATCCACTTCAGTAATTAATCAGAATCAATCGAACTAGATCAACAATGCAAAAGATTGAGACTCAATGACCTCAATAAACATTTAAATATAATTCAATTGATTTGTATAGACAACCGCACAAGCTTGAAACTTGAACTGAGGGAAAAAACGCTCAAAATTAAATAAGGAATTATTATCTTGAACCTGTTGTTTACTAGGTCACAGCTGCAATGCAAATATTGGAAAATTATACATCCGATCTTTCAGTGTTTTTTTAAGTGAGGAATCATATAATGATTTCTTTCGCTCTTGGGTGAAGCGAGAGGGTGTTTTAAGAAAGAAAAGAAAAGAAAGAAGATCATTTTATTTGCGGAGACGCAATCTTAGGACTAGTTTACAATTATATAACAGAATAAAAAAAAGTTTACATAAAATATGAGCCACGTCTGCTTGTCACTTTTACTAATTAAAACCCGCTCGTATGTTCCTTCTGCCTTTCGTTCCGGAGCCAAGCGTTTTCCTTTCAGAAGCGAACTCATGGCCCCAGTACGCTTTGACTCTGATGGGCCTCTTCGGTATCTTCCTGTGGTTGCATAAAAGCATAAGTAGCATTTCATACGACGATTTTGCATCAGGTTACTGTAAAAACTTTTCTATATACTGCAACTTACTACATAAATCATTTACCTAACTAATTAATTTTGCTCACCTGCTTGCTTAAGGTGTAAGCACCAGGGTAACCCGCGAAATTAAAATTTGCTTAAGTTTTTGCATTTTGTAGTTCAGTGTCAAGTTATATGTTGTAGTTATTGTTTGCTATTTTATGAACAATATCGTTCTGAAGAACATGAACACGCAAAAGATATAGCCTATCTTGCAGTCGGGTAAAAAGTCATTCAACAGGGTAAGACGAAACTAAACGGTTTTATTGATGGTTTGAGTGATTTTAATTCCGTAAATAATTACATGAATGACGTCCGCTAAACAGATTTTGATCAACATACAACTTGACACTGACTTGCAAAATGCAAAAAAAAAACTCAAGAAAATTTTAATTTCCCAGGTTTCCTTTGATCATCTCCCTTAATAAAACTAACTTAAATTAGCATCGAATAAATTACCAGTTACACCAAAGAAGTAACAGGTACTTATCGAAACACGTTAGATTAATAATGATAACTCAACATTGCCGAAACTCGTTAACAACGTTGCATTTAAATTCTCTACATTAATAAATCGAGCTGCCAGTAAAGTTTGCGCGCCTAATTAATATTTCGCAGTAAATATACAAATATATCCGTAGTTTCGGTAACGTAAATGTTGAATAATGGCCGCCGTCCTGTTAAACCTCCTTGCTGCACGTTGGGTGCGTTCAGTTCAGCGTATCGTATTTTCACCGGTGATAATTATTACGCAACAGAATACTGGCAACACTGACGTCGGCCGTAAATTGAAACGCGAAAGCTCACGTACGGGGAGTGTGGTTAGATCATTATTAGAAACAGGATTTATTGATTTAATTACGAATTTGATTCTGTTTACTGGTTGATGTTTAGATTATTAAGTGAGGATTTTGGTTTAGGCCTTTAATGGTAAACTCGTTAGCTAATAAGTTTGTAGATCTAGATTTGATGCCTAGATTAATCAGGAAAAGTGCAATAACTTTAATAAATACGGGAAAAAAAGTCATATTGGGTAATCGCCACTTCAGAACCTTTCAGCCTCATCGACCACCTACGACTTACGAGCGATGTGTCCTGCTCACTGCTATTTAAGTTTGGTGATTCTTCAGTTTTTTTTTTAATTTCTGAGGTTCAATGAACAATGCGACAATCGTTATCAATGAGACCAGACCACCTTTCTTTAAAAGTTCTAGTAAAAGTTCACTTTCTTTTATCTAAAGCCGTTTTGTTAACTTTTGATTCTTATTGCCATCTCTTGCATTATTAACCAAATATATTTTAGTAGAAATAAATCATTTACATTAAAAAAATTAATTAAAGACGTATTGAATCCAATTAATTTGCTTTCAGTTCTCACCGCACGCTGACCTCTTTACCTACATTTTAAAATCTTTCAATTAGTCTGGTAGCTATCATTGTCAGCGAAAAGACCGCCATTTTACTTATAGATTTAAATTCGAGCAAAAAAGTAGTGGGCTGGTGGCGAGGGTCGTGGGAATCCGATGGATACAAGACGCACAGGACTGGTCGTTGTGGCGACACTTGGGGGAGGCCTGAGTCCAGTAGTGGACGTCTTTCGGCTGAAATGATGATGATTATGACAACGCATGCTTACATCTTTTCATTTTAAAATCTTTCAGTTAGATTGGTAGCTCGTTTCGGCACCAACATTTTCGGTACCCCAGCTATTCCCGATTCGGCACCAATAGATATTTTGGATGGTAATAAATAACCTACTTATACAAAATCCCAAGCCAAAGTACCTATTGATGCCGAGTCGGGTATAGCTTGGGTGCCGAAAATTTTGGTGCAACAGTCTAACCGTTTTGGTGCGCGATATCGTACAGCTATTATTCTATCCTATCAAATGTACGAAGCCACTGTGTCTAGTCTAGAGGCGCTCGTCTAAACACAGAAACAGAAAGTAACTACCACAGCTCCTCAGGTAATAACTTGCCTACGATTAGGTAAAGTGTTATCTGCAAGATCAGCCGTAACCGGAGCCGCATGAGAATCGGTAAATAGTTCCATTACGTGGCGACTGCTGGGTTACACAATCCCGCTTTAATGGATAAACGCGGGTTTCTATTGAGATTTTACTTGTGATTTATGCTTTATTTCGGTTGTGCTAGCGGCTTTGCTGGTTTGAAAGTAGGGAATTATTTCAAGGTAACAATCTCCTGTGATAAAATGCTTTTATTGTCTAATACCTCATGATATAATTACCTATATTAAAAGCAGTACAGAATTATCACTTACTTTTGTGTGGTTTTACGAACTTAACGCGGACAAAGTCGCGGGCAACGAATGGGCCAAAAGTATTAAAATAAGATTAATTTAAGTTAAAATTAAAAGTCGTCGTCAAAGGTAAGATAAGGGTTCATTGATTTCGCTCTTGCACTTTAAACCTTGCAATTTAAACGAAAGCCTTAGGTCAAATGCTACACCACCGGTTACACATTCACATCATTGACTGGCCTGGTCTAGTGGTTAGGGGACCTGACTGCTATGCCGGAGTGGGTTAGATTCGAACATTATTATGTTCGTGTGATGAGCTTTGTTACTTGTTCTATGCCTGGGTGTAATTTACGGTTTACCTATGCATAAAATATGTACTTAGAAATACATATATAAATATGTTTATCAGTTGTCTATCACAAACTCTGCTTAGTTTTGGACTAGATCGATCGCTTTGTATGAAAGTTATGGAATATCAATATCATTAACAGTCATTAGTGCTTTAAAATCGAACTAAACCATCCAACTAAACCACTATCACCATTTCCATCAATACCAACCTCACCAAAACCTCGCATAAACACAAGCAAGGCTACCAACATAAACATTTCCATCCATCCTAGATTTCTTTCTGTAACTAGAGCCCAATTATCTTGGCCGGCGACTGGACATCTTCGCCTCTGAAATATTATCGCCAGCCAGTACGCCACGCTGTCACTAAGGTTTGCAAGATCAGATTAATTAAAAGCAGGTTATTTTGATACTCGTGTGTCAAAGGGATACGGTTTCAACGTAATGAAGGCATCTTCATACGCTTTGAATGTTGCCGATACGTTGTGGCTAACGAGCGGTTTTGTACGATATCATTTGCGGGGAGGACAGTGGGAGTGTGAGTGTAAAGGCTAGCAGGTGCTTTGACGTTGTTGGAAGAGGGATGGTGCATCTGTAGCCGAAAGTTAACTATAGAGCCTCGAAAAGCAAGGAAATTACTGATAATTTTCTAGGTAAACTTTAATGTACATATGAATTTAAAAAGTCACATTGTTACTTGCATGGTTTTGAACCCGCAACCTCATGTATGATAGGCAGTGCCTTGACCACTGGCTATCACAATAGATCTACAATCGTCAATCCTTCCATTAGAAGCGCTGTAGGAATGATTCATCACTGCTTACCATCAGGTGGGATCGCGGTCAAGCAGTAGTTTATATCAATTTAAAAATAAATTGATACTCTTATGATATTCTTCTTTGATATATAATTATTGTGATGGGAAATGAAAGAGTGTAGAGTCCCACAAACCTCCATTGAAAAGAGGAGTCTTCCGACTTCGGGCTGCTGTATATGTTCAAATCGTGCGATGCAGGATTTCATAGTTTAGTTTCTATATGCTATAATTATGTAGGGCCCCGCTTGACTTTCACAGTTTCACATAACCCACGGCCCTCAACATTCCTTCAACGTCCGTTTGTTTGTAAAAAAATTGACGTTGAAGGCAACTACATCTAACCGTTGCCAAATCACAAATGTAAAGTGACAAATGACATCTTTTTATCCGACGAAGCGAAAAGGAAGGCTTTTTGGAAGGGGAATCATCAGAATGACTTCTCCCGTTCTTGAGCGGAGCGGGAAGGCATGTCAGACTCTTACTGACTAACACCCTCCCTTCGTTGCCTTCGATCTGGGTGACATGGGCTTACCTTTCGAAATTTCGTTGTTCCCCAGAGGCTTTGGCCCTACCGGGTCCCTACAGTTTGCTGACATCTCCTTGAGGCGCGCGTGGAACTGAACGCGCCGTTGACGACTAGGCTCGGTCCAGGTTATTACCAGACTGCCGGACGGCGAGCTACCCAGTGCTCGCCGTCCAACGAAACAAGTTTTTTCTTCCATTTTGTCTTGTCACTTGTTTCGCTAAATAAGGACCAAATATTTTATTTCATTTAGTAAACTTTATGGCAAGTATCAGATTTAAGCCTCTGTAAATATTTTAGATTATTATTGTTAGTAGAGCTATAAACTAAAAAGCACAAAATAGCTGCGGGATATTCAAATAATTGAAACGCGACGCCATTGGCAACAAACTGCAAATAGTGGTTTAGTTCCAGTGTAACCTAACCTCGCCACTTGATAGTTTGTTGTCATAGACTAATGATTTTTTTTACCAAGCACCCTTTAATTATACTTTTTTGATGTTGTTTTATTATAACGATGTGAACTACAGAATATAAAAAAAAAATCATCACTTTCACTTCATAGTATAAACCAAAGTAGATCCTTACTTCTGTCTTAGATCTACTACTTAGATCTTTAAAACTACATAACGATTTAGTTTGAATTTTTTAATAGATAAGGGCCTGTTTCACCACCTATGATTAAGTTTCGAGTATCTTACTTGACAGATAATTTCATACGAATTCTGTCACATTTTTGAATTTATTTAGTGAGTAGTGCCTACTCGGACATTGTGAAACAGGCCCTAAGAGTAATTGAAGAGGAAGGTAATGTTTAATAAGTACATGCATTACACACTTTTGCGAAGCCGAGGCGGGTCGCTTGTATTTTATATTCCCTATTGTCTTCCCACACCACCACCCCAGTTAATGGGTTGTGGAGGTCTGGTAGGCAGCCGCTCCTCGTAAAATACTGGTATTCAGCTAAATCCGGCTTGACTGGAAGCCGACCCCAATTTAGTTGGGAAAAGGCTAGGCTGATGATGATGATTGTCTTCACTTCACTGAATCGATTCGATCGGCTCTTACCCAAATTAACGCGCAATGCTAGCATAAAACAACGAGAAAACGCGTTTTTTTTTTCATAAACATTTCTTTTAGTGACACAGATACCTCTTGAATTACGTGTTGTTGTTAAAACTGGACGGTTTGTATATCCATAAGAATTTATTGCCGCGATCGCTGGCAGTAATGTTGACGGTAAGGAGGTCATCAACGACAGCATTTATTTTAAATAAATCGCGTTTTTTTGTAACGCTTTGATATTAAAAATAGCCGCTATATTTGTGGACGATACGTGGGATATCATTATGTTCCAAAAATTACATCAGATGCTCGTATTAAAGGGTTTTGCTCCCGATTCGGATGATTAAAGGTAGCGATTTATTAGTTGATACTTAGTAGTGAGTATCACTGATGAAATTAACAAAAAACAAATTGTTTCCTTTTATCTTTGCCATTTAAAAGACAGTGAAATCAATTCTTATAATTTTATTAGCGAATAATGTACACACAGTATAAAATAAAGATAACAAAAAGGAAACAAAGAAATAAATGGGTACAACGGTGTTTGTAAAATTGGGTAGTTGGGCTCCTAAAGGGCTTTTTAAGTCAGAAATTATTAGGTAAATAACTTCTCCCGGTTTGGCTATAGTGAGATGGAGTGTCCAACCTTTGTTGACTAAAAAATTCGTTAAGTTTTAGACAGCAACGGTCTCCCTGAGTTTCTTCAATTATCTTTGAATAATCTCGCACACCTGATTCTGCACTACTGCCTGACCAATAATAAAATTACAAAACAATACTTTTTTAGTTATGTACACAAAAGCAATACCAAAAAGAACAAATGCATATAGAGGAGTACGAAACTGCTGCGGTGTTGGTGGTGTTTATCATAATTCAGCGGTTAACTACTTAACTCTTAAACCCTATCTCAAACAAGTTCATTATCTTTCCAGGATTTCGCGGAGACAGCGATGAATGAGCTGCTCGGCTGGTACGGCTACGAGAGGCTGGAGCTTCGGAGATGGGCGGCCTCGCGGGCGCGGGACGCTTCCAGTCCGGAGCAGACCAGCGAACAGAAAAATAAAGGTTTGTAGATACTCTAAGTATACTTTATTTTTCTTTCTCAAAATAATTATTGGTTGTCTATTACTGAATATAATATGTTCAGAAAAAGGAGAAAAAAGTCAACAAGAAAAGTCTTCATTGTCTATGGACAATGAAGACTTGAAGAATTTTTCTTCAATGATAAGTATTTAAAACAATAAGCGAGATGAGTATCTCTCTACGAACCATTTTGGGGAATAATAGACTTATTTATGCTATGTTTGTATGAACTTCTCTGACAATATAACACTAGGTACCTACCTTTGATAGCGAATTGATGATTGCAGTTTATGATTGGGTACACATAAGGTACAAATTAGTGATGTGCCGGATCGTTAAAAATGTATATCCGCGGATACGGATCTGAATACGGATATTTAGTGTAAAGATCCGCGGATACGGATACGGATACGGATCTTTATTTTCTTATTCAAAATTATTGGATTGGTGTCGGCGCCCGCGACCTTGAAACAATAGTTGACGTTGCTTTCATTATAAAGATCTATCTATCGAAATGTTTATAATTTAAAGGTGCCATATATTTGATTTTAAGAAATAAAAATAATCTGATTGGAATTTTATAGTTTTTTTATTTAATAATTCTACTTAATCACCTGAAAAAGATCCGTAAAAGATCCGCGTGAAAAGTAACGGACACGGATACGGATACGGATTTTTCTTTTGCCTCGGATATCCGCGGATACGGATACGGATACGGATATTCGGAACATCACTAGTACAAATATAAAAGACATCATCACCTCATTCTACACATATCTATGTATGTCGCACTTTGCTTGTTAAAGGTATAGGGAACTTTTTTTAAGCATTGCTCCACGCCAGGAATTTGCATCGTGGGTGCGTTCACAAACATGTAAACTTATATACGCAAGACATCTAGACCCGGATCGACTATCTGTAAGTCACATAAATATTTATTTCCTGAGGGAATCGAAGCCGCGATATAGAATGCAGCAATCAATCGCTAGTTCACTCCGCCAAACATGCAGTCGAACAAACACAAAAAGTTCTTTGCGGTCTAATTCTTAGAAATAGGCCAATTAATTGCCTTAAATCAGAGCAATAAACTGAACTAGCATTTCCCCCAGGTTTCAATTACAGTTAATAATATTATCGCAATAGAATCATATTATATTTCTTAGAACAGGAACCCTCTTCCCGTAGCAGCTGTAGTTCTACGAATAGATGTGTTTCCGAACGCAACCCCCGCGCGCATTCACGATAAAAATGGCGGCAAAACGGAACTCTGCGTGGTGCCACAGATAATATCTAATCAATTAGATTTTTATTTGAGTTAATAACCTCATTTTCTCGGAACTCCTGTTTATTAGGTGTGATATGAATATTATTTCGATAAGTTTTACTAGTAGCGTTACCACGAAATACGATAAAGATCGCTGAGCAAGAAATAGACGGAATACTGAAAGCTTTGTACGTATTATAATAGGCATATATGTACGTCGATGTTAGCAAACGAACATTATTTACAAATTTGATACCGCAAAGCCGGTTTACTATTCCTAATGAACGGGCCGCGAATACGTAGTATAAACAGGTACCTATGTAGGCGTGCCGCAAGTGAAAATGTAGAACTTTGTGAGTTTGTGGTTAAATTGTGATGATTAGGAATGTATAACGTTACGAGATAATGTTACATAGACTGCTAAACACACGCGTCAATTTAGAACGAAAACTATTTCGTCTCCCGCGGAGATATTTCTGGGAATTTAGTCTTTATTCATTAGTAGTTTAATTACTACGTATCTAAAGTACTAGGAACGTAGGGGTAGCTACAATTTCGATACTTAATACATGGTAAATCAGTGGCTACCTAGGTGCTTAGCTTATTTTTATTAATATTTAAGTATCTCCTATTAGGATAACCTAGGATTAACTTACGAAAATCCATCAGTCACCCATCAAATTCAAATTCAAAATATTTTTAATAGCTCTACATGGGCCCGTTATAAAACGTAAGGAACTAGCCTTTTCAACTTGTTTTGCTATGGAGTGAGTCTGCATAGACTATGGTGTTTTCACATTCACCTTAGAAGTTAAAATCAATCAATAAGCAGACTGCCTTGTGTATAAGAAAATATAGTTGCTCTACCAGCTTATGCTAATGTATTGTTTTAGGTACCTATATGAAGGAAGCTAATTAGCTCACACCTACCTGAAGAAATCCAAATCATAATTGACCATAACAAGTCTCTATCACAAGGAAATCAAAATATAATCATTAGTTTTCCGTTACACAATGATTGTAAGGTTTTTAAAAATGGTAATTAATATGGTCTATAAAGTATAACGAGCTATTATTTACTCGCCCTGTATAAGGTTTTAAACGAATCGCAGTAATGAGAAAGCGAGTGTACTGTTTCGCGCTTTTTTTTCTCTATTCAATATCATTCGCAAATTAATTGGAGATGGATACCCGAGTCGAGCTTACTGTTCCCAGAAAAGCATTTTTTATTATTCCAACAACATGATATTCACTGTTGCAATTTTTTATTTCAATTAGCCGGTTTTTTCAGTTGGTACCGATTTTGCCTGAAAGGTTTTTTCTTTTTCGACTACTAATATTATATTATGATTTCGCGGAAGTTCATTATTCGAGTAGGTACAATGCATATTTCATTACGGGCATAATGGTTGTTTTAAATAATAATCTTGCATTTTATTTTTGCGATATTTTTTGTGCGCTTAACTTTTAGCGCCTACACTATTTGTGCCGCAACGTTTTCAGTTTATGCGATTGATGTCTTTATGATTAATAATAGGTAGATACTTAACGTATCCAACGGAAGATAATGTCATTGACCTGTAGTTATGTAGGTATTCATGATAATAACAATACATTACTATCTCCAAATTACGTTGTTTGACAACTTGTTATGTTATGTCTGAGATTGTTTGAAATGAATGCGGCGTTTGAACGCAAATAGTAACTGAAGAAACACGGGCGAGTTTAAGTCTGACACTACCTCTCGCTCCTTATAGTTTAATAGTAGTAGTATAATTAATGTATCCCCCTCACAAATGGTTATTTTTTTCCGTGACCCTTGATAAGTCGACTATCTATCTAAGTCTAAGTACTGATTAAACCATTCTATAGGTACCTATAGTTGAATTAAGCAATTCATGGGTACCTTGTTTCGACGCAAGACATTAAGTCAACGTCCACTGCTTCTTACACAAGAAGCGCACAAAGAGTCTTGCCGCGATAACTACATCGTTTATGTTTGTTTGCCAGACATTATTCATCATAATTCGAGCGTAGCTTGGCCCAGGAGTGCTATTCTCTAAGAAAACATTCTTGTGCAAAGCTGCCGCAAGGCTGTTTTATTAGAGAATAGCACTCCACGACCTGGTGAGGGTTTCGGGAATCCGATGGATGCGAGACGCACAGGACCGGTCGTTGTGGCGACGCTTTGGGGAGGCCTATGTCCAGCAGTGGACGTCTAATGATGATGATGATGATGATGAGCGGAGCGGTACCTTTTGGAACTCTGCTAGATGCGAGAAGCGTAATAGTACGGTCTAGGTGTAGATGGTTTTTCTTGAGGTGTGAAATCATCAGAAGTCTTCTCCTTCGTTAGTGTGTAACGAAAGTGCGTGTCAGACTTTAATTCACAAGAACCAATGTTCTCTCATTTGCCTGTTGCATTCTAGAGTCTCGGTAACTTTTACAAACTTTCCCGCAGCATTAAAACTTTGGAAATATCTATGTCCAGTAACCCAGAGGCCGTATTTTGGAAATAGGCTGGAAAACACCACGTGCAGGTCATAATTTAATGATATTGATGATGATCGCTGCTCTCAAAGCGGTGAATGAAAATATCTTGAAGAAACCGGCATATCCTAGAACCGAAAATTCGGGGACAATCCGCACTGGGCCCGCGTGGTGGATTATCTACGCCCATCCCCTCTTCTAGAGAAGAGGCTTGCGTTCCAACAGTGGGACATTACAAGGCCACAAAATGCTAATTCTTGATCAATAGCAGCCCAGGAAATTAAACACTGAAAGAAGAAAGTTCCCAGGCTACCATAGCCAACGACACGTTTTTTCGCATAATTCTCACAATTTCTTTCCATATTTTCCAGCGGACGAATGCTCCTGGTGCAACAAGAGCCTGCCCAGCGAAGGGTCAGCGCTGCAGCACGCAGGAGCCACCTTCTGCTCAGAGCTCTGCTTCAGCCAGTCCCGCCGGGCCAACTTCAAGCGGGCCAAGACCTGCGACTGGTGCCGGCATGTCAGACATACCGTCGCTTATGTGGACTTCCAGGTGAGGATCGAGCGTTTTTTGTTTTGGTTTAAAGATTTGAGTGTCAAAAGAATAATGGTCGATTCGAGGTTAAGCAACGCTTGCCAAGCTTGGTCTGTGGATGGGTGACCATCTTAACATACTGAGTTTCCTCCGTGCCTCGGAAAGCACGTTAAGCCGTAGGGTCCGGCTGTCATTTGTAGATCTTTGGCAGTCGTTACGGATAGTCAGAAGCCAGTATATCTGACTCCAGTCTTGCCATGAAATACCGTGTTACCCCAGTTAATGGGTTGTGGAAGTCTGGTGGACAGCCGGTCCTCGTAAAATACTGGTATCCAGCAAAATCCGGCTTGACTGGAAGCCGAACCCAATATAGTTGGGAAATGGCTAGGCAGATGAATGTCAGAAGAATAATAAAAGTATTCGTATTCGACTTTTTTAAAGGCAAATATGCCAAAACTAGAGCAATGGTGGCCTAGTTTTACCGAGTAGGTCACGTGTTTGAACCCGCGAAGCCAAGCGAATTACTTTGTGTAATTTATTCATCACCTCTGCTCTCAAAACGGTGAAGGAAAACATCATGAGGAAACCGGCATGTCTTAGAACCAAAAATTCGAAGACTTGTGACAGCCATCAACTTGCACTGGGCCCGCATGGTGGATTTCGGCCGATTCCCTCTCTTAGACTGGAGGCCTGAGTAGGTACCAGCAACGTTAACAATAAATGTAAAGCTGTTGCTTAACAGGGGTCGACTTCAAACGTGGGAGTCAAACCTTTTTAGAGCGACGATTGCGTTTAGAATTGTCTAGAAACTCGAGTCTTTGAGTCTTCATTTCGAGACTTGAGCAGATTTTCAAGATTAGGACTCGTTAGTCATCCGAGTCCAAGTCCTTTAAGTCCTCTGACTCCTTAGCTTTCGAGTCTTTTAAGTTCTTTGGGATAGGCTGATTCATGAACATGAGTGGGTGTGACGAAAGTGATTTGAGTGAAGTTACGTACTTAATAATTCAATATTTTTTTAATTGCTACTTTATTTACTGCAAACTATAGCTATAGACAAGTTCTTTTAAAAAGACTAAGTCTTAGGCCTGAAACTGCGTTAAGCGGGCGCCCGCGACGGGCAACCGTCGCGTGTCTACGCGCGTGGTCACGCGGGCGGGCTCCGTGGCTACGCGACGGTCCCCGTCGCGGGGACCCGTCGCGGAGACCGATTTACGCAGTGTCGCTAGTTCAATTTTAACGGTGTGCTTGTATCGATGGAGAACTTAATATATTATTACATAGCAAAACGACGACTAGCAAAAAAAAAACGACTTTATAATATAGCCGCATTTAAAGTATTGTCAAAAATGTGTTATTAACGTTTCGACTGGTAGTGTCCCACTTTGGAAGCGAAGACAGTTTCGTGGATGGCGGTGCACTAGTTTTCGAAGCAAAAAAGGGGCTAGATGAACATCACAAGGAAATGAATTCTAATCGATATGAAGATTGGTTAAAAAATATTCTTCCAAAATTAAAACCGATTGCAGTATACAGTATCAGTATAACTGCATTCTGTTTCAATTTTGGGAGAATATTTTTTAACCAGTCTTCATATCGATTAGAATTCTGAGTTTGTTTCGGTGTTTCTTCTCAGGGTAGTCAGTAAACACCGGCCTCATCTAGTAAAAAAAAGTCCAACAAAAAAATTGACGTGTAAAAGTGATTGTGAAAACCTATTTGCAAAATAAATATCATTTATCATTCATTAAATATTTTTTAAATGTTTAACATAAAAATATACGTTATTACTTCTGTATTTTTTCATTTTAAATAGCTATCTACTATTCAGGAAAAATTATTAATTTACGGCAATTTACGGTTGAGGTACATCACTATTTAAGAATTGCAAAAAAGTGGCAACATTCGTTATGTCATTTTTGTCAAATGATGAAATGACAGCCCTGAACAAGCCCGTGCGTGTTCCCTGGAGGGGACCGCGCGTGCCCCCGCGACGGGTTCCGTCGCACGGAGGCGGGCCCCGTTGCGTGGGTGCGGGGCGCGCCTCCCCGTGACGGACACCCGCGCTGGTGTCCGCGACGGAGCACTTTTGTATGAAACCGCGCGGGGACCCGCTTAACGCAGTTTCAGGCCTTAGAAGTCTTTTTACAAAAGACTAATTCTAAAGGACTTGAGCTCTTAAGTCTTTTATAAGACTTGAGTCTTCAAAAATAGCGCAAGTCTTATTAAACGAGACTCCAGAGACTTGAGTTTCTTACAACACTATATGCGTTATTGACTGCCTTCACCAACACGATACTTTAGCACGTTAGCTCTTGAAAAGCTCTACAAATTAGATAAAACGACGATCCCTTAATTAAGGTATGGTTTACTACTAGAAGACTTTTCGAAATTAAAAGAGACGGTGGTTGGGAGTAACTTGTCATCTTCTTACGAAATCTATTTTCCCGTAGCTATGAACACAAGCTGTTCAGATTGAATATCCTTCTTAAACTAAACTTTCTATCAGCTTACTTATCAATGTACAAAATGTACCTAATAAATGGTTCTTTCAAATTCCAGGATGGTGCCACACAGCTACAGTTCTGCTCAGACAAATGCCTCAACCAGTACAAGATGCACATCTTCTGCCGGGAGACGCAAGCGCACCTCGATCTCAACCCGCATTTAGTCAATGCGTCGTCATCATCCAACCTCATCACTCCGGAACTCTGGCTAAAAAACTGCAAAAGCAGATCTGCATCACCAAATTCCGAACGATCTGGTTCACCTAACCCAGAAAACATGCCCAACAAACCAGCAAACACAGAAAAGACAGAAACTCAAAAGACTAACAGATCTCCGCTTCCCCTGATAACGATTGCGCCAACGGCAAAGCTGATGAAGCAGAAACGACCTTCAGATGAATCAGTACCAGTACAGAAGTCACCAGAGACAAAGAAAGATATTAGGAACACAAAAATGAATCTACGGAAGCGAAGAACGTCGAAGTGTTCGGCCACGGTGACGTCACAAACTGTCCGGCAGAGGACGTCGACCCCGAAAGCGCAGGATCTTCGCATGTGCAGCCCGTCGGACGGATCGTCGCCAGCCTCCACTGTCGGCAACGCGCTACACTCGCCGCCTCACCAGATGAACCCCCACCCGCCACCGCCACCATTTCCTCCTAACCCCATGTTCAGCATGCCTCCACCAATGTTCTTGGACAATCACGATTTGAGGCATCCGCATAATATATTCCCGCCACGACTGAACTTTATGCCTCGGCCAGGGTTCCCGATGGAGCGACCTCGACTGCCCGGCCTCCCGCCGCCGCTGAACTTCCCCACCCCCATCGGCCAGGCCCCACCGGTCACAGTATTAGTCCCCTACCCTGTGATCTTGCCCATACCGCTCCCCATTCCTATCCCTATACCATTCTCGGCATTCGTCCAGGCGCACTGCGCGAATAAAGTGAAAACTGAAGCCAAACCCGATGCAGCAGACGTAGAAGGACCTTTAGACTTTACGATGAACAGTGATAAAAACAAAAGAGATGAGGAGGTCATGGGCTGTAGTAGCGAGCAGAGCTGTGAGACTGCGTTAGATAAGAATCCAGTTTGTGAACAATCCAACGAGAGAGTAGAGGAAGATAAAATGGAAACAGACATTAACGAGACTGGGAATCCGGAGCAGACTTTGCCCAAATTCAAGATTACCAGACTGGGGAATAAAATGGCGAAAATAGTCACCAAGAGCAGGGAGCCATCAGAATCCACACGACCGCTGAGGAAGCGGCGGAGACTGGTGGAGGTGACCACAGACGACGAAGCGCTCATTCCAAAGACGAGAAAAATAGTTGAAGTTTAAACTTAGAGTCCAAATAATCTCATTATTCTCTGATACATATCACAAACGCATGATAATCCGAACAGAGTTCATTATTCTTTCAGGTTGCTAGTCTTTAGTTTTAAGATGCAGTAAATTTTTATGTCTTAGGTTTTAGGGCGCACTGTAAATGTGATATTAGTAACTTATTACTTCAATGTATGTAAAATAAAAAAAATATTACTACTCTATCGCATAGTTTTATTAATCTGTAAAAGTATTGATAAATAGATAATCCCTGCAGCGAAATTATTCAATAACATTGTTATCATGTATTACATGTTTGAAATTGATGGAAGACCCTTTCATCATGTAGATAGTGTTGAAAACAACAAACATAGGTTTAGACATTGTAGCGACTTGTTTTTGTTTACTGACGCACATGATAAGTAAGACGCAATATAAGTAATCCTAACGTACCTATCTACCATACCTACTGAGGAAATGAGGAAGCCAAAAAATAACAACTTCTGCGTCCAAACTTTCAGCACCTAAATTACAAAGTATTCTGTGAACCAAACTATCGTCAGCACATTTTGAAAGTAAAGCTTCTGATGGCTCCAAATGTTAATTGTATTTGTATTCAGAATGAGATAGAATTTTTAAATGGGAAATTTCATCATGCTTACCTACGAAGAATCTATGCCATACAATATTCAAGTAAAAGCCTCCTTTCGCAATTGCAGAATTCAGACCACCAATAATTATGCATGCACGTTTGAGGCTAGGTATTTTGGATCATGTCGTCATTTCAGACAATCTGAAAAACAGATGTTTAGCTCCAATTCACTGAAAAACAATGAATCATTCATGAATGTAGATTCAGGTGTAAATAACATGATGAAATCCATATTGTGTGGCAAGGACGGAAATAAAAGAAATCGTAAAATTCATAGGCGTTTAATGTCTTGACTTGAAAATCATCGCTAAAAACCAATCATGGAAAATATTGATTGCTATAACTTTAACATGTTCTTACTAACTAACGGCTAGGGCACACAGAGTGGACTGTACGCGTCTACATTCAGAAATTTGTACATTTTTGAGATCCAATTATAAATTTACATTACATCATTAACATTATTGCATTCTATAAAATTATATCTTCAAATAATTAAAGCGTCTTCGGATGATCCACATTAAATGCTTCATAACAATTAAAGGCAATACTGGCATTATTTCATCGATACTTCTGAGTGAAGTGGGCATGGAATATTTGGAACTTTAGCGATTGTCAACAGGGAAAACTATCACCGCGCTCGACTAACCTGTCGCATCCAGGGGCACATATGAGTAGACCTATATAAACGTTACAACTAAATAAGCAAACTTGATTTAGTTAATCTGTATATATTTTACTACATTTAAACCTATTTATATTAGTGTACTCATGCGAGACCAGTAAGACTTACAGGCCAGATGCAGTAACATCTCGAAAAAGTACTTTGGCCAATACATTCTAAGTTTGACTAGAATGCTTTCGTAAGTATACATATTTTCGACTTTACCGCAATCTGAGCTTGGTAATATTATAAAATCTACAAAAAAAAGTTAAATGCTTTACTGTTGTTTGTTATTATACAAATCCCAGAGTGTAATAGCACCATCGAGTCCACCGGCCGCCATGATGTTTGCCTTCCAATAAGAGACCTTCTCAGAAGAATACACCACATCTTGAATGGCTTGTTTGTGTTCTGTCAGCACAACCAGGGGTCGGAGAGAGTACCACGAGAAGATGCGAATGTGGCTGTCCCAACCCCCCGTGACAAACACCTTACCATCTGACCGGGACTGAACTTTATTTATACCTGGGTTTTTAATTGTTATATCCATCTTGTGGGTCAAGCTTAAGTCTTTTCTCCCTATACTAAAGATCTGTATCACATCGGAGGCATTTCCAATTATGCCTCTTTGCTGCTCCAGGTGGAAATCAACTGACATGGGACACTCAGCGGTCTTCAGTTTGCTGATACATTGACTAGTGTTGAGATCCCACAGGAGGAGCCATCCTGCTTCATAGCCGGCTAGCAGGCAGGGCCGGTCACAAGGAAATTCAATAAATTTCAAGCACATCGGATCTCCAAGCTTAAGAGACGTGTCCGAAGACTCCAGACATCCTACTTTCTCTCCAGAAAAGTTGTAAATGTGAATTTTTGATTCCTTGTCAGGTACATAGAGTGTTTCGAGTTTTGTGTTGGCGGCAAAACGGCAGAAACCAGGGTAATCAATGTCAATGAGTGCGTCTTCCTCATACCCGCTGTTTGTTAAACTAAATACTTTGAACTTGCCGCCCTTCTCCTGAGTGATGAGGTGATTGTCGGTGTGGATGAGGTGAAGAATGGGAGCTTGACCAACTTGAATCTTTTGTTGCACACGATTTGTCTGAAATTATAAGAAATGGTCTGTTTGAACACTGTGCTTCTAAGCGAACAAAGGGTGCACTAGTCTTACAAGATTTCATCATCATATAATCAAGATAAAGAGAAATTTTGTAAAAATTGCCACATCAGGTTTTTTCTGCCTACCTCCAATATATTACAGTTACAACAGAATACACAAGTGACAAGAAATATAAAATTTTATGAAACAAGGAGTGGAAATATACAGCAAATTATAATAACGAGTGTAAAGACATTCAGTGACCTAATAAAATGGCATAAATGCGTATTTGTTTTGATTTGGCAGACGATCTGCTCAATTCTAGGTCGCGAATCGAGGGTAGTAAACAAAAATGTCGCGCACTAAATAGAAGCCATAGGACACGTCATTAGCGCCTTCGACGCAGTTGTAACGCTCAATGATATGTTTGGAATATATTCGTGATCTTACCTGAAGGTTGTATGCATAAACATAGCCGTTTTTTGAGCCGGCTAGTAACCTCTCGAGACCACCAGGCAAAAAGCTGAATGCCAACGAGTAAACAGGAACGTTATCCACATTCCTGATCGTATAAACGGGGTCTGGAGGTAACAGGGCCATCTCTGGTCAAGCTCGGAACGAAATTGTTTGTCGGAATTGGTAAAATAAAATAATAACAAAATTAATCAAGCCATCAGAAACTCAACCACAACTACGCACAACACAAAACTGACAGAAAAACAAAAAAGTTCACATCGTTACATTCTGTTGCGTTCGAAACTCAGTTTGATCAAAAATATAAGAAGTAAACATTAAAAAAATATGTTTTTCTAAATATTACTTGCATAAAAAATGGTAGTTCTACAAAAACTACGATTCAAAATGCATCATATTATCAAGATGAAAGCCATTTCGTTGATAAAATCACGACTTATAATTTTTGTTCCAACCAGTATTTGAACGCATTCAATTTCAAAAAAACTTTATGTCACTATTTATAACCTGTGGTCAAAATACGGGACGGTTACGTAGAGATGTAAGCGTTTCGATTAAGAATTTTAATAAAATCGATTGTGACACTAGAAAATACTCGTGATTGAAGGTTTGAAGCTTACGGGAATCTGCAAGCGTCTCAATTACGAGTATTCGGGGCAAACAGAAACTATGATTTCTAAGTTCGTTTCTGTTATAGTTGCATGAGTCATAATCTTTAAAATCAAGAGATTTCAAGATTACGACAAACTCAAGGATGGACACAATGGGGAAAAATAGACTGAATAGAAAGTATATTTTATAATGATACCCATACAAGTTTAGCATTCGCGCTTAATCAAGAATGCTAATGTAGAGGAGGGGTGTTATCCATGTTACTACACAAAACAAATACGTATGGGTGGAGACAGAGAAGGTGGCTAAAGGTAAGGTAGATGTATTGTGTGCGGAGGAGAATATAAAAAAAGGAGTTCTCAGCTTTAGCGTAATAAGAGTTAACAGGACAAATCAGGAAAAAGGTGTCGCTTCTAAAGTAACATGAATTGGAAGATTATGATGATTATACTCGTGAAAAAATGTTTTATTAATAATTATGAAGTCATCAATTGGAAAAATACAATGAATAACAATTACTAGTATTACTACTGCTCTGTCTTTTACAGTTTTTATTAGAACGACAATCTGACATGACGTGAAAGAATAAACTGGTGAGACTCAACTCAACAGTACTCAACTATTATAATATAAATGTCTTTCCTTTATTTTTTAGACCCTTTTGTGAGCAATAAAACCCATAAAAATGTTTTTGTAACAATATTTAATATTTCCTTTACCTATAGGCAAAGTAAAACATTTCCTTGTATTTTGGACGTTCGATTACTTTTATATCGAATATAGTCTTCATTTTGTTGTAGTTGATATGCCAAAACATGTACTCGATTGAACGCTCAACACTAGTGCTCTTCCAGCAGCCTGTCAATCACTTCACTGCGTCAGTTTCTCTTCGCAAGCAGTATTATCGTGTTTTATACTTTGATGGATTTTTGAATGAGAATTAATTGATCTTACCTAATAATGGGTGCCATACATAAATTAAGGAGATTAATTTAATCCTCGAAATTACAAATGGCTGCGGAGTCGCTTCTGAAAACGGGCAAGCATTCGAAGTATACATCGTATAGGAAAATCTTGTATCATAGGTTCTTCGTCGGCCTACTCTTGTTTATAGTGGTATCTTTAGTGTTTACTGTGGTGTTTAACGCGTTTTCCGGTAGTTCACCTCGGATAGATGTGTATCAAGCTGTGAATTTGGATTCGACAAGTGTTGAAGTGGTGAAACTCAGCAGCAGTGCACTGGAAGCGCATCCTCGCGTGGCCAACTGCACTTACTGGGACTGCGTCGATGTGTACAGATGCGGGAAAGGCGGACACAACAAGATAACAATATACATATATCCATTAAAAGACTATCAGACTGAAAATGGGAATTCTATATCACAATTTTCTAAAGAATTTTATATGATATTAGATACTATAAAACGTAGTAAATATTATACGCCGAACCCGGAGGAGGCGTGCCTGCTGGTGCCTAGCATAGATACCCTGAATCAACAGAGTTTCTCAAGTAAACATGTCTCCCAAGTGCTGCAGTCTCTGCCACAGTAAGTAGCAAGAGATAAGGTTGTCTATTCATCACAGACAGGCTCTTGTTTAACTCTATTAATAGACAATGAGGTTAAAAGGCACCATTTATAATGTACCTATCTTATTAATTATCCTTGTTAATATACTTCTACAGTAGTTTGAAGTTATGAGTATGTAATTGAATCATACTCATAACTTCAAACTACTGTAGAAGTTTGTAAACAGTTTTGTTAAGTTTTTTTTCTAATAAAATAAAAATAATGTTGTATTATCAATATTATTTTTTAACTTTTATAATTTTGCCGTTACTTGATCATTTAAATAGTAGTTAAAATCTTGTTTGATTTTTAAGCCAACCAGATGAAAACATGAAAGACTATAATAAAAACTAAAATAACTTTAGAATGGTCAATGTATTTGGGGAATCAGATTAATTTTGTTATATATAGCAAGACTCTATTTTATTTCCTTTTAAATAAAAAGATAACAAAAAAGATCATCATGATAAAAACCATTACCAGTTGGAATTATGACTTACAAAAACTTCCTAGTTATGGAAACAAGTGTCATATATATCAACTTCTTACTAACCAGTAATTTTTTAATGAAATAAACATTGTTACTAATGAACCCGTTTTATTCAACAGTTGGAACCACGGGGAAAACCACCTCATATTTAATATGCTGCCTGGTTCAGCACCGAACTACAACACCGTCGTGGACCTCAATACCAGCAGAGCCATTATAGCAGGAGCCGGTTTCAACACCTGGACTTTCAGATACAATTTTGATGTTTCAATACCCGTATACAGTTCCGTTGCTGAAACAATTGATAGCACACAGCCAGAACAAAAGAAGTACCTTATTATATCAACACAGCTCAATATACCAGACAATTATTTAGAAGAATTACAGAATATTGCGTCGTCGTCCAATGATCTCTTGTTATTGGGCAGGTGTAAGACTGACGAAACAGATTACAGTAAAAGATGCGAATACACTACGGGTAGACAGTTTGACTACCCAAATGTATTGAAGAACGGAATGTTCTGCTTAGTTGTAAGAAGTGCAAGATTAACGCAAGCTGATCTGATGGACGTTTTAGCTTCTCAGTGTATACCAATAGTGATAGCGGATTCTATAGTGATGCCGTTTAATTCCCACGTAGATTGGAATAAACTAGCTGTGTTCATATCGGAGGATAATATAAAGAATTTGGTTAAAATAGTGCATTCAGTGAGTAAGGAGCGCCGTGGGGAGTTGTTCTGGCAGCTGCGATGGGCGTTTGATAGATATTTTGCTAGTATAGAGAAGATAACATTGACTGCTTTAGAGATAATTAATGAGAAAGTGTTTGCGTTGGCCGCCAGGACCTATGAAGAGTGGAATATGCCTGAACATTTGGTAAGCATACGTTTTTATTATTTTTTACTACCTTCCTCATCAAACTTCAGAGGCAGTGAGCACGTTGCTTGTAGAACAAATGGTCGATGGGCACATGCCGGAAGACGTAGCGTTGGAAGGTCTCCCACGAGTTGGACTGATGACCTGGCGAGGGTCGCGGGAATCCAATGGATGCGAGAAGCACAGGACCGGTCGTTGTGGCGACGCTTGGCCGAGGCCTATGTCCAGCTGTGGACGAAAATGAAATGGTGATGACCTTCCTCTATTCGAAATCCCATTATGGTAATTGTTAAATTGTCGTGATGGGGAGTAAAGTCTACCTGTGCTATAAAATGTGTGTGACTCATAGAATGAGTTTGCAATATTAGTGTAGCGAATGTAAATGCCTTTGCGGTGAGCCGCGTGTTATTAAAGAATCATTAGATAAGTAATAATCTGTCATAATATTCTAGTATTGTACTGGACGAAGAACCATATGAAGAGGTATTTTTTTTATCGTTTTTGAGGTCGGTAATCATCAGCTAACTCCTCTCGCCCTGGGTGGAACGATGGGGACTGAAAGACTTTTGCTGCCTTAAACCCACAAATTTTCGTCTCTGATGGCCTTTGAATTTCATGGCGGTAGTAATTTCGAAGTATTCTGTAGCCATTTCTCGAAGATACCAATTCGATTTGATCCTTATGATCCTACTTTTAAAGTTGCGTTCACATTAGTGAGGCCCACCGTATCGTGGCGCTTTTGCGTATTTGACAGAGTACATTGGTTACAAAACTCATATTTCAAACTACTAGGTAGTTATGTACTTACACAAAACTTAAAATAAAAAAAAAACTTTTAAAAAAAGTTGCCCCACGCTTCTGTATTGTGGGTACACAACATGTACACTACTAGACCTGAAATAACTATCTGTAGGTCATAAAAATATTAGTTCCGCACGGGTATCAAACCTGCGACATGCAGTGCAGCATCCAATGAAAATGACTCAACCGTTGCACCAAGCGTGCCGTAAATAGTCTGGTCTTCGTCATAATTATGTTTGTATGTATTGATAATATCATAGTACTTATTAGTTTATTATTCTAGCATATTATCTACGTATTTTATGATGTCCCTACATTATTATTGAAACTAATCTTAATGATACTTCACTATTTTTAATTGTCTCTCGTTATTTATTTGTGTACACAATAAAGGTACTACATTGCTTACACATTGGTCACGTACGTCGATCTGGGCACGTCGGTCTCCATACATTTTATATGGCAACTAGACTTGTAGAGCTACATTAGATTCACGCCACGCGAGCGACGTGGTTCTACGTAAAAATCAGGCGTGGCCCATTATGTGCGTCGGTCTATATGTAGTTCCCACTTATTTTGCGTGTTTTTATTTTAACCCAAAGGGTCATGAATGACTGATACAGTATACCTATTTGCATTATGCTGGTCTGTGTAGGCACTAATATTGTACATAAAGATAATAAAAGAAATCTTGTTGTAAATTATGATTATGACGGAGACTTCCAATCGGACTAAAACACGAAGAGTTCCGTCCCCCATTTAAATTAATTATTATTACCTATTTGCTTTTACATTGAAATACACTGGCTGATACGCTCAACTGCCCTATTACGGGTCATGAGAATGAAATACAGCCCGCTGACTGGGTTCCGTTGGTCACATTTCGGATACGGATAATGATTCTACAACGCAAATGTATGGTATGGCTGGGTGGTACCTACTAAAAAACTTCAGTAAAAAGGGCTTTAAAAAAGTGTTTTTTTAATTGTAAGTCATAGTGTGGTTAGATTCTTCATCAGACAATATCAATATCGAAAAGAAAACAGTAAAAAATTCAAATCTCGATTTCGAATGAAGACAAAAAAAAAGGAATCTCAATTTCGAATGAAGGTAACCAAACATACCATAAAAAGTCGATACCTCGTTTAATCAATCACAGATCGCTATCTCGAGGTAAATAAATGCAAGAGTAGCCTAGCGGTTTGGCCCTGCGATGTTTATTCACGCTTTGCTGGCGTAACTCTCGAAAGCTACTTGCAAACCGTAAGCTTTCTATTTAACCCTGCACCAGTTACTATCATCCCCCAGCGACTTTGTGGCCGCCCAACCAACCGCACGCCTGTAGCCTTGTGGCTTTTCAAATAAAACCACCCAACCGCGATTGCATGCGGGCACGGAAAATTATCTCACCGTGAACCTGCGCTCAAAAATATACAGTTAAACCTATATACTGTAGCGACTACGAAACTCCGGCTTGACTGGAAGCCGACCCCAATATAGTTGGGAAAAGGCTAGACAGATGATGATGACTGTAGCGACTACGATCTACTATGGTCTGTTCAATAAACCCGGAGACTAAATTGACATAAGTAATGTCAAAATTTCTATAGGAATGACGCCAGTTCTTTGGTGTTGAAATGTCATTTTAGTCTCCGGAATTATTGAACAGACTGTACATATGACGTCACAGAATCCTGCATCGCACAAGCAAAGTTATCCGGGCGATTTGAATAGATACAACAGGCCGAAATCATCTACCGGGCAGTAGCCCACCGGACTTAACACCCGCCCGGTCGGAGGATCCTCCCTTTTTCAACGGAGGTATGTGGGACTTTACATTCTGTTCCACCTTCTCCAAAATACTAAATATTCCAGGCAAAAGTTTTCCGCGAAAAACTTAATGTTAAAAGCCATTACCGAATATTAAAAAACTATAGGCCCTAAGCTAAGAGATGACGGCGCAAAAACTTTCGCTCCAATCCGTTCGCGATCGACGCACTGAAAAAGAACCGCCGAGTCAGCTCCACTCCAATCTGTTACCTTTCTCAGATAGCACAATGTATTCAATAAGTTTCAATGATGAATTTCGACAATGCTATTATTCCGAATTTTATTGCCGAACTAAACGTCAGGTTTCATTTATTATCCTATTCGTTTCTACAGTTTTTTTTAGGTATCTAAATGTAGACTATAATGGACCGGTTTTCAGACGTCAATTTCGCTCATTTTCGTATAAACAAGTTATAAAGAACAAAAATACTTTCTAAATAATGTTTTACATTATACATTTTGTTCAAAGAGACGCTAAATGTGTTTTTATCAGCAACGTTTTGTATACGAGATACCTTTCTGCCAGTCGACTTCTACATTACGTAAAAATAGCTTTACAATATGCATCGCACGTGGCTTGTGACGTCATATGTAAATGCATTCAAGTCTGAAGGGGAGGAGAGGAATGCAATCATCGCGATGTTCGTATTAAGTAAAGTTTCGATCAAAGACCGCAAATTCTCTTGCATAGAGTACGACGTCTTCATCTGTGACACTGATTGGATTTACAAGATTTTGTCTAACATGGATGCGCTTAGATATTCATATATGTAGATGCTACCACGTAGTTTGGTCGAAGAGATACCGTCGAGAATACCAGTATTTTCTGATGAACCTGCTCAAAATTCAAATTCTAGCGGAACAATCAAGATTTTTACGGTTACATTATCTAGCTAGCTAACAACACACATAAAAGAGGGCAGCCTGGCGCGGAGCCGAAGCAAAATCTAGTCAAATACATGAATATTCAATATTTGCTTTTACGGCATACCTTTTATTCGTACTTTTAAATCCTTGAAAAAGGTCAAACGTCAACTAATTTGCATAGTGTGTGCCACGGACAGCTTTAATCTCACTTCAATTAAAATTTCTTTCAAGTTATTCGGAGCTTGAAATAAAGCCGTTAATATTTCGCGAAAATAAAGCAAATTGTGTTTGAAATATGCCACTTTAGGAGAGGTTCAGCTTCGAAAGAATAAAAAATAAATGCATAAGTACATTACGTAATACGTACGAAGTACTTAAAACAATAAAGTACATAAATGTCAGACGAAGTTATTATATTAATAATATGCTGCAGTAGGGTTGTTCCAGACTATATCTACATTCGCATCTGTTCGCATCGATCAAAGAAATTACAACCATAATATTAATGTTTCCAATCGACAAACAACGTCAATGAAATCAAAGGGATGACGTTTATGGGTCACATTCCGAAGCTTATGTCAATTTAGAGTGTTCTATTGACGTTTCATACGTTGATTGTCATCTTGTCGATGGCCGGGTGTCTCGTTAGCAATTGAACGTGCAGTTCAATGTGTTTTTTCCGTAGCTACGGTCAAGTTGCCAATTTGTTTGCCAACTTTTAGAAACTAACCTAGCTTCGACAGTCTGTCTAAACTTTCTGCGTATTCCTCAGTTCCCTCGCTCTTTTGTTATGTTACTGGTCCGTTTGTAGCCTTTGCTGCATTGATCGTCTGCATATAACTAGATATATCCAGTTTTATAACCACGTCGTATGTATAATTGCATGTCATTCTCTCGCTCGATAATATATGCATCCTCTCGTAAGATTCATCTGCATATTGCAACTTGAGAGATGTTATTTTAAATCTGGTTTGTGTGACCTTATCAATCTCGTCATCTGCTAAATAAAGTAAGGTTGAAGACGGAGTTTATGGTCGAATCGTCCCCATTCTGAAGAAGGCAGTCACGTAAGACTGCACCCGCAATTTGTGCCGGCTTAGTATACGTGGTTTTTGTTTTCGTACCGCACTTCGTAAGCTTAGGACCATTCATCTTCGTCATACACTACTAAAAGCGAAACTGTTTTCTTTCTACAAAGTTCTGTATTTTGTTCTTCAAAAACTGCTGACGAAATAACGTTCGGACTTTCGGAGATCTTGCAGTTTAAAGTTGTTTGTTAAAAGGTATTCTTTAAAAATACTGTTACCGAGGGCTATAACTTCATAAATAAAGGCAAGTTTTTATCGTAGGAAAATGCATCTAACTCCTGCGTGATTGGTCACGGGCCTGAAGCAAAGAGAAAAAGCCAGTAATTTGATAATATTGCTAGGTTTCCTAGTATTATATCGATTGGTCCTTCTGTATCAATTACCTCTTGGTCCGCGATCTCTATGGAGGTTAAATGCAGGTATCAGTTGTAGGCCCCGTTAAAACCTGTTTCTGATGAGATCGGAATAATAATAAACAGGTCAATGAATACTGACTCAGGCCTACCCTGAGGACAAACGGACTTGGTCCTCCGTGTTTCCTCCTTTTTGTTGCAGCTAGTAATTTAAGAATTCAAAATTGTAAGTAATAATTAAGTAATGCGACACGATTTAGGGTTGCCCGTTTTACGGATTTGGCTTAACCCATAGGAATTTGGGATTAAACGCTTTGGTCTTGGCGAAATCAACATCACGTCAACCATTATTACTCTTAGCCGACTGATTTTCGATATAGTCAAAATATTTCGTGTATTGCTTGAGAATAATGAAAGTTCACTTTAAAAAGTAGTACGTATGTAAAATCCTAGTATTTTTAGTATCAGAATTCGAAAGGATATATTCCACAAAATACGACAACGCCGGAAATTTCATGTGACAGTGTCTGGAAAACCGGATAAGGACGAATCACAGACCGAACATTGGTCGAAAGTTGGAAAGCCAGGCTTGAGTTGGCAGCCCTAGAGTGCGCGAAATAATTTTTAGTGGACTGTTAACTTTTAGCGGGGAAAGTTGTTTAATTGCTTTTAACATTAACGTATAGTAGAAACAATTGTATAAAAGCTTAGCAGCTTAATTAAGTTATATTCGCCGCTATTCGTCGTTGGGAAACGTGTTATTTAACATTTTCAAACTTCGAATTAAGGCCAATTATGTCAGAAGTAATGTAATTATGGTGTTTCCATTTATTCTGTTTTTAGACGAAGAAATGACGGACAATTAAGGGAATTAGGTTGCCTTTGTGAATTCGCCATTCTGTTCAAATGATCGAATAAAAGTGCTAGCCTTCTTGTGTTTCCATTTAAACACAAAAGGGCCTAGCACTTTTATTCGATATTATTATTTCTCGTCCAACTCAAAATTTCTTAGAACGTAGCGTTTTTGAACGATGTCTAGCGTTTCAAGTTTCAAGCTGCAGATACAGTTTCTGACCTAGATTTCATATCAGACTTGTATGAAACTTAATTAAACACTACGCGATCGAAGCCGTTCGTAAAAGCTGGTTTAAGCAGCATTCCGTATAAAGAATGCAGGAATCACAAGTGCAATTGAACCTCCCAGTTATTAGAGATGAGTCACTAGGAATGGACTTTAAATGCCTCTATAAAATCGACTCACGCGCTGTTGCTAGTAAAAGGTATCCTACCATGTTCCGGTAGTAAAAACGCAGTCCCTGTTTTGTTTCTTTATGACTAAAGTTCTCGAATGAATATTGCAAAATCTATTTAAATTCATATCCCCGGCTTGACGACAAAACGGTGAATTATGTTGGTCAAAATCACGAGTCACACCGTCACAAATATTTGCTTGGCCAATAGACATTTGTTTCGAGTCTGTCTGTGTGCTTAGCGGTCCACGAAAAAGGCAAGTGGATTCTGAATAAGAATGAGTTTCCCGATCCGCAGCTTTATTTGCCTCCAAACGAGTAGCAGAATGAAAAAGTAATGTAAAATGTATAAGTTGAAGCTGAAAATGGAGCAATAAGTAGTATGATGTCGGGCTCATGTGGCAGTATTGGCTGTGTTTTATTAAAACATGTGGATGTCTACGTCTGTACTGCAGCCTGTAGTGCTGCCAGATGTGTCCACTTCCGCGGGATGTCACGATTTTCTATGATTCAACACCATTCAATGTTATATCAAAGGATTTCTTTTGCATAATATTCCCATTGGAGCAAATGGGCGACATGTGTAAAGAAGGTTTTTCTCTAACATATTTTCGAAGTTTTTGGCCGTGTGTTTCTATTAGCATAAGAAATGTCCCCAATAAATTGGGTCAAAAGGTACGACATACCCTTGACGCCCTTCTTGTCCTCCTCGAGTCTCCGTCACGTATCGGAAATCAGTCAAAGAGGCGACGTACGGCGATGTGCCTAAATATATGCTCACCTTTATCACAAGAAAGGTTGTTTAGGAAAAAAAAAACTGTGGTCTTTTAATTTTCCAAATAGCTTTTTGCTTGTTTTAAAAAGTTAGCGACTCGTTTCCTGAATAATGTAACGTAGCCGGGGGAGACGCCGAGATTCAGGCTTTTATCGCAATGACTAACACTCGAATAAGGAAAAATCCTTAACGAGCCGGAGTTTATTTTGCAAAGGAAGATAATAAGCGTTACGATGCCCATTGTCTGCACTTGTGTTAACTATCATTGTGTGGGCGCTGGATAGCTCTTAGGAATTGTTATAAAAATTTAAAAAAGCGAAATTTTATGACAGTGTGTGTGTGTCTGTTATTTCTTGAAAAAGCACATAGGTTACTTTTTATCCAGGAAGTATTTTCCTTTGGCACCATTTTTTTCGTTTTAAAAAAACCTGCCTGTAGAAATTAATTAGACAAGTTATGGCCATTTCAAAATCGGTCCAGCAGTTTTCACACAATCACGTCTATTTCTAGCTGTAAATGTTTAGATTATCTGTGTTCAGCTGATATATTAACTGCCTTTACGAGCCACGAAACGATCTTAATGTGTGTAAAGAACTATTACACGTTAAGACTTTATTACGACGACGATCGATCTTCGCTCGAGCCATTAAGTCCCGGGAGCCTCGAGATAAACATCATATAAACAAACTCGCAATCCTCTTTACAATATTGGCAATAGATACCATGAGACATCCAGCGAGTTAGTTCAGGGACATTGTCGTTTGTATGTCGCGTACTAAGCTCCTTTATCCTCCACGATCCTGTATTGAGTCGGCCTCACGTTCACGTTCTATGAATCTATCTATAGCTGTACTCTCGGGGCCTCACAGAATAGCACACATTATTAGCCATCAGTAGCCCTATCATCTGCTGTGAACGACAGCGCAATTTCCTCGTTTTTATTCAGTCAGCCTCGCGCATCGGTCCCATTTTGTACGCAGCTCCTTGCTTTCAGTTATTCATTTCGACGTAGGCTGCGATTAAAAATCGCTATGGAATTCCAATTTTCATGTGAGCACTGAAATGTCGGAAGTGGAATAGCCCGCTTGGAAGCTGAATTTGGAATTGAGTTTAATGGGGAAAGGCGAGCTTTTACCTACTACTTATAACGGATTGGACGTATATGATAGTACATTTCGGCCTCCTATAGATCTCTTCATAATGGTTCTTTGTTATAAATAAATAATTGTATTAGTGAACCCTTGGATATTCGATCTTTTTAGGGACCCGACCAGATGGTACAGGGTGATCGAGTGCGAAATTAGGGAGTCGGTGTAGCTACGTAATGTTTTAGTAATTTCTATGTGAACCCGTTTTGTTAATCCTGCAGAAATATTGTACCTTTCGTGGAGAATTCTTTACTTCTACTTTAGACCAGAGGCGTAGCTACTACCATATCAGCCGTATCAATTATAGCCTGGGCCCCTCCGGGTATCAGGGGCCCTGGTTGGAAAAATAAAATTACTCAATAAACTTAAATTCTTACTAATAAAAAGACGTTCAATAGCATGAACGTATGAACGGCCTGTCGAATAGCCGAATTATCAGGTGCTATTTGTGTTTATTTTGTAATAAAAAACAGTATAAAGAGATATTTTTTTATTACGAAACTAAATCCAACTAGCACTGAGCTTTTCCATAGCCAGATAAAAGAGGGGCCCCAAGTTTTTTTTAAAACGGGCCTCGTAGGGGACCCAACATTTTATGATCCCTAAACCTCAACACCTGTTTCTCTTGGTGCAGTACGGTCCAGTGAACCCTCTCTTCCTGCCGGTGACGGCGTCCAAAGCGGCCGGCTTCACCGCGGTCATCCTGACGTACGACCGGGTGGACAGCCTGTTCGCGCTGGTCTCCAAGCTGGTGCGGACGCCCAGCCTGGCCAAGATACTGGTTGTCTGGAACAATCAGAAGAAGGCGCCGCCTCCTTGTGAGTATTAGCTTTTGTAATAATTACATCTTTCTTTCATTTAACCTTATTGGATATACAGGAACAGTTTTTAACCACTGCGTAAATTTTTTTTGGTGACTCAGTGTAAGTAATAGAACACAGATCGATCTTCAAAGCTAAGCAACGCTTGCCAAGGTTGGTCTGTGGATGGGTGACCATCTTAACATAACGAGTTTCCTCCGTGCCTCGGAAAGCATAGGCTGCCTACCAGACCTCCACAACCCAATAACTGGGGTAGCAGAGTACTTCATGGCAAGACTGGAGTCAGATTATGTATATCTAATGTGTGGCACCGGCATTATGTGTGTGATTGTGTTTTCGCGATGCGCCACAGGTACATGGTGAACATCCCACCAATACGTACAAAGCGTTTTGGGAATACATTTATTATACGTGCAGCTAAAGAGTGGAAGTTCCTGCCGGAGTCTGTGTTTCCTGATAGCTACAACCTAGGGGTAGTTAAGTCAAGAGTGAATAGGTTACTTCTAGGCACGCGTGCTCCATCGTCGGCCACATCTTACCATCAGGTAAGATAGTTGTCAAACGCGCTCCTATCAATAATAAAAAAATGTGGAAAGACCAAGGCATAGACTGTTTCCAAGTAGTCTATCATTCTTTAATTTTATCTTCAGGGTTACTGGTTACTCGACGTATTCCTTGCATGACGTTATAGTAGAGTTAAAATGCTATAAATTAAGCCACCAAACATTAATATTTGCCAAAGATCTAGTCATTTTTGAACTTTTAATTACTAACAAAGATCTGCTATGGTATTAATTATGATAATAACTTACATTTCAGTAGAGTCGCGCCGTAAATAGTTTTGAAATTGACTTTTAATGATTTAATATGAGTTTGCATAAAAAAAACTAAAAATCTTGCTATCTCAAAAACTAATGAATTTCGGTAGAATATTTGGTGGCTTTATTTATTGCATTTTAATCCCACTGCAGCGATATCTATAACGTGACATTAGGAATACGAATCCTGTATCGCACAATTCTTCGCACGATTTGATTAGATAAAATGGCTCGAAATCATCTATCGGGCAGTAGCCATCCAGACACTATACCTGTCTGGTCCTCCATTTTCAACGGAGGTATGTGGGACTCTGTTCCACATACACCCCAAACTACTATGACGTCAAGGAATACAGGCAAGGAATACGTGGAATTACCAGTAACCCTATATAGCTATGTAAAAGGACCAACACGGTCCGGACGCCAAAGATAGTTAGACAGCCATCAACTTCCCAATCCACAGGCTTATGTGGTCTTACCCCGAAGCCGTTTAACGTCAAGATTTTACGACTATGTATATCGAAGTGGATGTGGCCTAGCGTCTTCATTAAAAATTAATAACTTCGCCAATAAACCGTGTTCGTTCGAGTGCTTCTATGCAGATATGTAGATTAATTCCAAGAAACTCCACACCTGGTGTTTATGTTAATGTTTACGGAATTAAGTGTTAATTATGTTTTGTCAGAGTTTTATTTGAGGTCAATTTGGAATTCTACCGATAAGTACGAAATAACGAAACGTTTTGGGTATAATTTCACTGTATAAGAAGTTCCAAGCTGTCAGTTAGCTGAGTCGGGGGACTTTAAGTAAAAGAAAGAAAATAAGAAAAAAACAATTACACACATAGATACACGCTCTGTAATAACAATATTTCAAAAAAATATCAAACGTTAAAAAACGATTTTAGTTCACTTAAGCCTACATGGACACTTATAAAACGTCAGAAAGTAATGCACGGTTCCAATTTATTGAAAACTATGCGAGGCCAATGATAGAGGCGTACAGGTTGCTAAATACTGGTGGAATTTTTTCCGAGTTAGTTAATGACATCGACACGATAAAAAGAAGAATTGAAAACTTGAGGTTAAGAACAACACTGACACAAAGTAAAGAGTGAGTTAAGTCAAGTGAAGATCCATCATCCACATTATCGCTTACGATCAGAAAAGACAGTGTTCAACCGTAAAACTAAAATTTAAAACCCTCTTACCAGTAGTAATGTTGAAAAGATTGTCATTCTAAGAAAATGCGACTCATTTCTTTTAGCGATCATTCCGAGCTGATCCCAGATTAAGCAATTGACGTAGACGATACTAATTCTTGAGCACTAAGCTAAAGAATGAGTTGGTTACTCCAAAGTAATTGAAGATTCACTATCTTTTCACCACATAATCACTCATGATCAGGGCCTGAATTCTGCTAATAGAATTGTATCTAAATTGTCGATCTTTGGTTTCATAATTGTTGATTTTGACAAGTTTCGTATTGTTAACTTGTCAAAATTAACAATTATGAAACCAATAATCGACAATTCGGATACAATCCTAATAGTAGACTTGGGGCCCAGGTCAAATAGTCTTCAAAAGTAAGCCTCTTACGAGTTAAAAATAAAACTTTAAAAACCTTTTGCCAGCAGAAACGTTGACATTGCTACAAAAGTCACTAAGAAAATGCGACTCATTTCTTTTAGCGATCATTCCGAGCTGAGCTCAGATTAAGCAATTGACGTAGACGATCCTAATTCTTGAGCACTAAGCTAGTCACGACGGATTACACCTTTTGTTTGTCACCGTCCCCGTCACGATCGTGATTTACTACATTAAACTCAGTTTTAACTTTACGATCGTTGTTTAAGGTTTTTAGGTGTAACAAAGTTGTATTATGTTTTATTGCTGTTGTTTTCGTAATGATATTTGTGGGGTTCACGCGATGTGACTAACCCCTTGTTGCTGATTCTGGCCGTTTAATATTTTACCGTCGTCTGCTTGCAAATTGGTGATATTTCGGTCAAGCAGCCGAGCCAAATCGCTAGATTTGGTTTTAGTAATCCTTGTATTGTGGAACCTTTAGAAGCGTTGCCTTGATACTATCGGCCAAGGACGGATATGAAATTTCGGATCTGGATCCGGATATTATACTGGTTTCGGTTTGGTATCAGCTGGTTTCGAATATTTTCGGTTAGACATATAAAAAATTAAAATACAAATAGAAAGTCTTTTATTTCTAGTTTAGATCATCATTTGTTTGGCCAGCCATATGAAACAAAAACCTGTCGCCGTTATCCGAATGAAAATACACATCACACCACACGTCCACATGAGTAACCATTTTATCATTGTTGCTTTTTTTTTGTATTCCAATTTTTTTCGGATCTTTTTTATAACATATTTTATTTTTCAATTAGCATTGTATGTGCAAAATTTTAATAATTATAGGAAGAGAATTGTATCCTGAGAAAGAGGTGATCTGCCTAGTTTAGGAAGCAGAGAATTTATGTATCAGTGAAATTTATTTGCATATAAATGATGATGATTAATATCTGATCCGCTTCGGTTACGGATGCGGATCTCCATAACGTCCCTACAACCAACGGCCGACCACGTATGCAGAAGCATGTACTTCTTTTTACTCAGTTACCGCTAATATGGTCATCGTCCACCTTCCTTAAAACAACTCTGGTTCTGCTCATTATAGGAAGTGCATTAACTGCGCTTGACTTCGAAGCTGTGTTGAAACTGCAAGTAAGCTTTAAAACAATCTATTGTGTCTGTGTATTTTATCGTGTATGCCCTCTGTCCCCATCATAAGTCTCCCCATTAACGGGGATAGGACATCGAATAAAATTATCAAGATTACTTCAAAGATTATTATTTCTTTGGCCGCGCAAAAGCAAACGAAATATCTGCCATAATCTGTCATTTAGGGCCTATTTCACCACCTATGATTAAGTTTCCAATATCTTACTTGGCAGATAATTTCATAGAAATTCTGTTCGATTTTGAATTTATTCAGGAAGTATTGGCTACTCGGACATTGTGAAACAGGACCTTAGACGCGTCTTTATCCGGAATTTTTATATCGATTTCGGTTACCTAACATCCCTATTACCATCGTATGCAGACGCATGTACTTCTTTTTACTCGGTTACCGCTAATATGGTCATCGGCCACCTTCCTTAAAACAACTCTGGTTTTGCTCATTATAGGAAGTGCATTAACTGTGCTTGGCTTCGAAGCCGTGTTGAAGTTCACTTGTCGTTTAAAACAATATTGTTTCTGTATTGTATCGTGTATGCCGTCTGTCCCCATCATATATATAATTATAGCCCTGTTAACGGAGACAAAAGAATATTGTTCTGTATCCCCATTGGTCACGGGCCTGTTAAAAGGAACAAAGTGTATCGACATATCAATTATTTAAATTCAAAAATGAAATTAGTAGTAATTCTCAATTACTTTATTCAATCTTTTTTTTCCTTTAATATTATTTATAAACTTATGGGTTGTGGAGGTCTGGTAGGCAGCCGCTCCTCGTAAAATACTGGTATTCAGCTAAATCCAGCTTGACTGAAGCCGTCCCCAATATAATTGGGAAAAGGTTAGGCAGATGATGATGATGATGGTTTATTGAATCTTAGTTAATATTTACATATAAGGACTTAAATAAGTTACCTGAGATACAATGCATTTTCCTACCTTTCCCTTTAGTTTAAGCCCTTAATTTATAAATAATTTATGTAAATGAAACAATTGAACAAACAATAAACAATCAATCAAAATACCTCATTAATCACACATTAGGTCCATGACCACATGGGGACAACAGAAAATGGTATATTTTCACTGCCCTTTGTCCCCTTTCATGGGCGACATGTGATGAGGACACAGGGCATACACGTATTTTATGTCATCTTGCTCTGATTCCCCTTAGTAGACATTATTGCAAAGACTCAAATCATTATCTAAGCCTTGTTTTTATAATTCTTGACCTCTTTGGTTAGATATTCTTGTCTTATCTTGTAAATACCATGTTTTTAATTTGTTCTTATTACTTTACATTATAACCGTTTCATCTGTTTGACCTGATGACCGATACATTAATTAAAACGATTAGATATACAATACACGCCCATTAATATTTCTGCGAATAAATTTTAATAATAACGGGAAGTGTTCTTGAAAAACTAAGAAAGCATAATACCTTAATTGTTTTACTTCACGTTAATTGTACGGAGTTTTAACTGGTATTTAATTGTTCTACAGTTTAGCATTATTGTTTGCAAATCTAGGACGAATTCCCGTAGCAATACGTCCTATTTTCCAATGTATTTTGCTGGTGTATTTCGATGCTTCAATTTCAGAAATGGTTTTCTATCCGAAGCCGCATTGAGCAAGTATTAATCCTTAATGGCACGGTCAATGAGCCTCTTACAACTTCTTAATTATCTTTATAGCCTGTAGGAGCTATAACATGTGGTCTTCAGCCTCGATCAGGGACCGAGTAAACCTCCCGGGCTTTTTAGGGAGCTAGTGTGTTCGATAAAATAATGGGATAATACTGTGAATATCAGATGAGATAGGATAGTATAGCGGTTTCTTCGAATAGCCGTTGGAGTCCCTTAACAGCAACCTCTCGGGTAAAAGGAAGGAAAACGCTTGTAAAGTCTCGGCCTTTATTAAGTTTTTTATATTCACCTCTCCAGGGACCCGGCGAGAAATATAAAGGGAACAATTCCCTCCAGGATTCACCTTTACCTCCCACATGATCAGATTAAATTCATAGAACAACATAAAAAAGAAAAAGCTTTTGAATTATTTATACGGACAGTAATAAAAAACTCATTGTCGGTGGACACGTGCAAATCAGTTGATAAACCAGATATCAATACGCATGCAGTGAAACAAAGAATTGAGAGTAAATGTATTGACACAATCCATTTTAAACCATAAAAACTGACTGCTAAAGTTCATTTTAATCGGTCTTCTTCTAAGAGAATCTTTAGCGTTTCACGTGCAATTGATTTTGAACTCACATGTGATGAAGATAGAGTTAATTTTGTGTTGCGGTAGTAGTTAGATCTGCATTATTTAATGTATATGGCTGCCAATAGTATGTTAACGCGCTCTGATTTTTCTCAATTATGGCACGTTTATTTTCACTTTCTTTTACGTTTTAAAAGGTTTAATATACGAAAGTACTGGTTTCTTATTTTGCTCTGAAGTTCTTACTTTATGAGTTGAGTTTTCTTTTCAAAAGAAGTCTTTATTTTTTTATTTTCTTTTAATCTAGTATTTTCTGCTTTATTTTAGAATGAGCTTTTCGCGAAACCTATTCGTTTGAACGAGCTTCTGAATCTAAGAAATAAATGGCGTCCGATTTATTTGTGAGTTGGTAAGGTTCGTATGTTGCTGTCATCTGGAACAAGAAGACTTATGGGTTCTGTACATGACCAGTGTATGGCGACAAATCAACGTCTGTGGACGGATTACACATTACTAGAATGGATCTGTGATTTTAAAAAGAATGGACGGTGGAGGTATAGGAGGAGATACTCGTATTATAACAAAAGAGAGCACGCATCATGCGATCCTCTTTGGTTAGGACAGTCGTTTGTCATTGGTAATGCGTGAATTGAGAATACTTTATTGATGTGATGTGAAGTCCAGTCCAGTCCTGAGTACTTTATTTACCATTTGCGTTCTGAAACCACTGGTTTCCTTTAAAAAAAATACCGAACATTCTGAAATTAGAATGTCCAGAATCGGCTACTAAGTCGATTTCAGCTATTTTTAGTTAGGTTTTTTTTTTATATCAAAAACAAATCATGATTATTTGAGGATAAAAAAATTAGGTAAGTAAGTACTTTGTTTTTTTGATAAATTCTCGATTTTTGATTGCGTCACTAGCGTGTTTGTGTGTGCGTGCGTAAATTAATACTAATGCCGATGTTCTACTATGTTAAACCAGGGATAAGTAAACTAAGATTGTGTGTACATAAATTGTAAAATACATAAATAAATAAGAAACGCATTTAAAATTGTGCTTATTTGCGCCGATCTTTTAGTATTAAATTCGTAAGTATGACGGCGACGTAAACTATAAAACACAAGTTTAACTTGCGTTGTGTAGTTTATGTCGTTTTAAATGCGTGTCTAAGGGCCTATTTCACCACCTGTGATTAAGTTTCGAGTATCTTACTTGACAGATAATTTCATACGAATTCTGTCACATTTTTGAATTTATTCAGTGAGTAGTGCCTACTCGGACATTGTGAAACAGGCCCTTAGTTTTGCAAGTGGGACACATTACCGACTGTCGCACGTATGCCTCAAAGGTATTCCCTAATTTAGTGCGTCGATTTCTGTATTATTTACCTTCAATTCTTAATTCTTTATTGTACACAAAACATATAATCTGCATACAGTGATTTTATAATACATGTACAAAGGCGAGCCTTCTATTAGGGTAGCCAATTTCTTTAAAAAAATGGGCAAGGTGTTAAAACAGTACTTATGTTCCAATCTTTAGACAGTAAAATGATTCAGAATTATCAGGCGGTTCAGTAATAATAGCGACTATATAGCACGCTTGCCTAGAAGTAACCTATTCACTCTTGTTTTAAAAACCACTAGGTTGTAGCCTATCAGAAAACAAGACTCTAGCACGGAATTCCATTTTTTTTCCATTTATCCAATTTTATTATTTTTTCTGTGATTCAGTATGATAAAAATGAAAAAAAAATACATACAGCCGAATATAGAACCACCTCCTTTTCTTTCTTTTCGTGTCGATGTACTCTCACTAAAATTTTTCCTCTTTTTTTGAGAACGGTTAATAAAAGCTGTATGTTTGTTGCAGCATCCGAATGGCCAGTGATCAACAAGCCGCTGAAAGTGATACGAACCAAAGAGAACAAGCTATCAAATAGATTCTTTCCGTACGACGAGATTGAGACTGAGTGTCAGTTGACCATAGACGATGATATCGTCATGCTGACGCCTGATGAGTTGGAGTTTGGGTGAGTTACTTCTTCCTTTGCTTTTAGATTTGCAGGTTTTTGGACGGCGAGCAATGGGTAGCTCGCCGTCCGGTAACAGTCCGGACCGAGTTCATATCATATCTTCGACGGCGCGTATTCACGCGCGCCAAATAGATGTCAGCGAAATCGCAGGGGCCCAGCAGGGTCGAAGCCTCTGGGGCCATGGATTGGCTCGAACTGGAAAGAAACTGTGGCCTCTGAAAGGAAAATCCGGGACCTTGGAACGAAGGCAAAGAAGGAACAAAGGAACGGGTTTGCTTTACTAAAATACTTGTTCTGCCCAAGAGCGGGAGAAGTCATTCTGATAATTTCACACCTAAAATAAAGCATAGCATAGTATAAATCAGCCTCATAATGTTCCTAATGCTAGGATTTAGGCCTTCTCACTATGAGAGGGATTGGGCTGATCCACAAAAGATCATCTCATGACCCCAAAACATGGTTCTCATAATAATATGGTTTGACCATAACATGTTTACTGTATGGATTTTAAAAGGGTCTTTGATCCCTGAGTTTGTTTCGGTGTTTCTTCTCAAGGCAGTCAGCTACGTCGGAAACACCAGCCTCATATAATTTAAATTGACGTGAAAAAGTGTTTTAAAAACCTATTTGCAAAATAAATATCATTTATTATCTAGTTAATTCACCAGATGGACCCAGTGAGGACTGCTTTGCCATGTCACATGTCTTCGCATTTTTGGTTCTAGGACCCGTCGGTATCCTCACGTAGTTTTCCTTCACCGTTTTACGAGCAGTAGTGTTGGAATAAATTATAATATTATATATTATTATTATACAAAGTAATGCACCTGGCTGCGTTTGAACTCGCGACCTACAACTCGTAAATCGGGGCCATTACCCCACTGGGCCACCACTTGAGTACTCTCCTTATATCGCCGAGTATATTCATGAATTAAAAATCATATCTTGATGTCACATAAATTCCGTATCATGCTTGTAGTGTTATTCACACAACTATGTATTATACGAGTGCCAAGGGAAAACAAGATAATAAAAAAAAAAACATTTAAAAAAAGAAACGTTAAAAATTGTCCGCCATATTGGAATTATTGTGACTTTCTTGTATTTTTACAAATGTAAAAAAACAGTGATATTGCTTTCTTTTTTACACGTGTAAGATTTCTCGTATTTTTAGTAAGATGCTTATTTAAAAAGATGAATTTTCAATTTGCAATTTTCGATTTACGGGTACAATAGCCCGATCTCAACCATAAAATATAACACAACTCGGGTTGAAGCATCCTCCCCTTGCAATGAAGGATGTGGAACTTTCTACACTGTTTCAGGCTTGTATTTCTAAAATCTTTTAATATACTCTTTCACTGTTCACGAAGAAGAGAATAGTCGTGTAGTCTGTGCAACTTAGAAAAGAGTCAACCGATTTAATTTCTTAAATCTATTTAAATATTATCGAATTTAAGGAAAGCTGTTGCAATTTCAATGTAGAAAATTGACCCCGCCTGGCCGCCTGGGTCAAATTTCTTAAACGTGCTCTATGGATCTAATTTTGAAATGTTAATAACTGTTCTACAGGCAGGCTTTTTATGCATAGAAAATTGTCCCACGGGAACATACGCCTGGGATAAAAGGTATCCTATGTGCTTTTACAGGAAATGTTCCACTCGTGCGCCAAATTCCAGATCCGTTCAGTCATTCGAGCGTGAAGAAGTAACAAATATACGGGTTTCGCTCAATATTAGTGTGATGCAGATTTTAACTAGTCCTTTTACGTTATTTAGTGACATGCTAAGACTGGACTGGACTGCAACTGCAGCCCTTCTATTGTCATTATTTCCAAAATATATCGATATATTTGAATGCAACTTTGAAGTACACAGACTCTGGTAGATTGTCACGCTTTTTGGATACAGAACATTCACGATACGCTTAAGCAGTTACCAAGCAGATAATTTAAAGCTTGTAGCATAAAGAATATGAAAATACCCTCCTGAAATTCCAACAGATGTCACCGACATTGTACGCGGACGCCGTGAGGCGAGAACTTGAAATGTTCGTTTTGTTAATTACTACATACACTATCAAGAAGGAACTGGAAAAATAATTTTCACTGCTCTACTCCCAACATTTTTCTACATTTTTTTTCTTTTTATGCTTCGACGTGCCATATGAGAATTTCGCTCCACAGAATTTCTTTTCGCCGCAGGTTGAATGTCGTTCTCTACAAATAATCATATTCCGTGCGTATAACAAAAAGGCGTATTTGTTTTCCGAGCATACGATTCTTGTAAAGGACTTGCAAAAATTAAATTAGCTTGAGGCTACGTAAGTTCAAAAGGCAGAACATAATAAATAGATTTTGACTGTTCATATTTGTCGTGTAGCCGACATGCGTAGCGGTTGTTTACACAGGGTTCCATTGGGATTCTGTTCTTTTAGGTATTTTTTTGGAAAAAAATGTAACGGTTTTTGAAATTTCTGCTTAGATGAGTGTAGTCGCATATAAAGTTAATATCGACGTAGTCTTTTTCTCTATTCAAGGTAACAGTCACTTGTCGTTAAAATCGAGCAAAAAAAAGTCTCTTATACAGAGACCCCTTTCATTTTTACAGTCGACTTCATAGTCTAAAACCCACAAGGTGCCTTCAGTTGCCCTTAATTGCAAAGGCGGTGGTAGCTCTTTCGTCCAACAATCCCTACTCCTGACATGCATCGGCCCTAACAGTCGATTTTGCTGACTTGGTCCTTGGTTCTTACCGGACGACCGGACGGCGAGCTAACCATGGATCGCTGTCTGAAAACCCGCGCTTACGGTGACCGGTAGTCGTCCTGCGATTCCCGACAACGGAGAGCAGGGCTTGAGGATTGTATTCACCTCCCAGTTTCGGCCACCTGCTTCGCAGAAAGTCACCTCTACGCGGAAACCGCTTCCCAAAGTTTGCTTAGCCCGGGGCTGCACTATGATATATTAAAGTTAATGTGGTTCCAGTGTAAGAGAGAAACGGAGCTTAAAGGACGATACTCTGTCCTTTTTTCACAACTGAGTCATGAATCATAATGGCATTGACCCGACATAGTGAGTATCTATGGTCCATCTTCAGTTTTAAGCAGGGTCCTTACAATCACTACATAGTATAAAACAAAGTTGCTTTCTCTGTCCCTATATCCTTATGTATGCTTAAATCTTTAAAACTACGCAACGGATTTTGATGCGGTTTTTTTTAATAGATAGAGTGATTCAAGAGGAAGGTTTATATGTATAATACATGTATAATATAGTAGGGAAACACTGATAATTTTGCACCCATGCGAAGCCGGGGCGGGTCACTAGAGAAGTAATAAAATGACAGACGTGCGAGCAAGAAAGAGGTTTTGAGCTCCATCTTTTTAAGAGTTTAGTTTAGATCGTAAAATGAGAATAGAGGCGCTCGTGGCTAGAAAATAACAGCAGCACGGGTCGATCTTCAAGGTTAAGCAACGCTTGCCAAGGTTGGTCTGTGGATGGGTAACCATCTTAACATACCGAGTTAAACCTACCAGAGGCAGCCGCTCCTCGTAAAATACTGGTATTCAGCTAAATCCGGCTTGACTGGAAGCCGACCCCAATATAGTAGGGAAAAAGGCTAGGCAGATGATGAGTTTAGATCGTAAAATAGAGCGCGTTAACTCGTGGTAGGGCCCTCTGCGCTTTGATTGCGTAACTTGCGTAAGAGTATTCCTTTCGATGCTCTACTATAAGAAGTCGTGTGAGTTGATCTCGTAAATCATCAACAGCTATTTAGGCCGCGACATGAACGCCCAAACGACAAGCGTCTTGCGACAGCCACTGTGGAACAAATGAAACTAGTGGTTTAAAGTGAGGATATTACGGAGGTTCGGTTCCGCACTTCCGATTCGTTTGTACTTGCAATGCCGATAAATTTTATCCGAAACGTACATATATCGGAGGTATAAACCAGTTTAAACTTATTGCGTGGGGTTCCACTCTCCCCCTGTGCCTTCTGTCGATTAGGTACTATTTCGCTTGTTGTTTTGTTTCGTACTTTATTTGTGAGTTTTAGTAGTGTTTCATTTAAAAACTCTGGTTCCGAATTCGGTTTCGATATCACCAACATCCCTATTTTAGAGCGTTCTACTACTATTGCGTCTTGCAAGACGGTTTGGCGCGTATAAGGGTCAGTTCACACTGAGATGCGACGTAACGATAGAAGAGTCCTGCTCTACGCCATAAAACGCATCGCTACGGTGCCACGCGTATCGTAAATCCGGGCGTATTCGAAACGCGACGGCATTATGAACGTAGCGGGCGAAGCATTGCTCCTTCTGTGCCATGAGGCTTATCGTATTTGAATATTCTCTCTGTTTGTAACTTTTCGAATAGTAAACGGCTCATCGCATCACAAAGAGTCTCTTTCTAAGCTGAAACTTGGTAGCGCTATAGAAAGAGGTGAGAGTAATTTGGTGTGCGAATGATTTAAATTAATTATTAAATTATAGCAGGGCGCCTTTGCTTTAGAACGGGTACGCCGAAGCGAGAGGCGAGTGCATTCTGATTAGTAGCCATTGATGCGTCATGAGGCCTTACCATGACGTGTTAAAATGTCAAGCGTGCGATCGAGATAACTTTAACAGTTTAATTTAGGTCGTCAAATCCATCGCGTTAAGAGCTTGTGGTAGGCAAGGCTTGGAACCGGTTTAAAAATAACCGGTTATTAAACGTTATTAATCGGTTTTATCTTTTATTTCGTTCGGAGTCGAAACTTTAAAAGAACGTTATTAAGAACCCTTATTAACCGGCTTGATCCGCAAGAGCCGAGTGTGCTTGTTTACAACTGAATCGTTCTAATAGTTCAGCACGTCTGCGCATTGGAGGTAGGCAATAAAAACCGTTTAAAACCGGTAAATTGAACAAAACCTATTTACAAACGTTTTTAGCTTCAAACTGTTTAATTTTGGTTAAGGGTAGAACGAAACCGAAAGCATAAGTTCTCTATGTACTTAGGCGTTAACCGGTTCGAAATTTTTTCCGGTTTCCAAGCCCTGGTGGTAGGGCCTTGTAGTTTGAAGTCTTGTACGAGTCGCTTGCCGCAAATCGCGTCGCGAATCGCCTCGCCCGAAGTCGTAACCGACGCTTTAGCTGGCGGTTTGTTCCACATTATTTAATCTGTGCCACCATTTTACTATGTTAGGCCAGTAGTTCAGAGCATTTTATTCCGCTTTGAACTCGCTATATATTTTTGAGTTGCCTTTGAAGAACAAAACAAACTAAAACTAGAATTAGAGCGGCCGTGTTTGAGGAAGGCCTGGATTGTTTAGGAAATACTCGCAGCAGTGAATTTGCCCGCATTGGAGAATTCAGAATTTGTCAAGCGTGTAAATTCAGTTGAGGTTCCTAGTGTTGTTATTAAATTGGACTTAATGGAAGAGCCGGCCGTTCAGTGAAGTGAAGAGTCTCAAAAATTAGTAGCACCAAATTATCTAGTTGTATATTGGTTGGATTGTTTTGGCATTGGTTGCAGATCTTTCTAAGGTCTTATAAACTGTACTTATAAAGATATGAACTGTCAAACGCGTGTCGTAAAATATCCACTAAATAGCCAATAAGATTTTTGAATTTCTTAAATGGCCTGCGCATTTTTCATAAATTTTCTTTCCTAGAAACCTTCTTCTGACAATAATAGACACAACAAAATTTGTCCAATCGTTCACGTGTGATGAAGTTACCAAAGAAAAAGTAGGTTTATCCAAATAAAATAAATGAATAAAATAAAATATAAACTTTGGTCCCCGTCTATATCATGAAAGGAAACCTTGTGCAAAACGTTACGCTCCTAATCCCATTACTTTAGGCTCTACTTTGGTGTATGTCAGTTTCTCTTTTTACATCTATACTAATATTATAGAATAAATAATTGAAAGAAAAACCTCTGATATAGTATAGCATAGTATCAGCCTTTTTATGTTCCTACTGCTGCATGGCATGCTGGGAGTCAGCTCTCTAAGAGAGGGAAAGGGCCGTAATCCACCACACAGGCCCAGTGCGGGTTGGTGGATGTCACATGTCTTCGATTTTTTCGTGTTAGGACATGACGGTTTCCTCACGAGGTTTTCCTTCACCGTTTTGAGAGCAGTGGTGATGAAATAAATTACATGAAGTAATGCGCCTCAGTCATCCAACTATGTTGGGGTCGACTTCCAGTCAGGCTGGATTTAGCTGAATACCAGTATTTCATGAAGAGCGGCTGCCTACCAGACCTCCACAACCCATTAACTGGAGCAACGTGGTATTTCATGGCAAGACTGGAGTCAGAAAGTAATGCGTCTCAGTAATATAATGGAAATTATTTATCATACCTACTATATGCTATAAGTTATACTTAAAATTAACACTCAATATTTTTTGTCATTTATGTCAGTGAAGTTTTTAGTAACAACCACCGTTTACATGCAACATTAATTGCTGGTGTGGAACCGCAGAAACAATATCTATTACTAATGTAATTAATGGTTTAATCAAAGAAACAGCTGTTGGACATTTCACTTACTTTTCTTCATTTGTTGTCGGTCCTGATATATTTTTTAATGATAAACTGTGATGTGCTTGACTGTGGTAACCAGTGATGCAATTCAGGCAATCGTTGATGATGAATCGTAGAAGATATTTTTTTTAGGTTGGTGTATTATCCATTGACTTCTCCCGCTCGGGGCGGAGCGGGAGGGCGTGTCACAAGTTTGACTTTTGAAAACCCATTCCTGTTCCTTCTTTGCCTTCGTTCCAAGGCCCTGGGTTTCTCTTTTGCACAACCCATGGCCCCAGAAGACTTCAACCCTGCCTGGCTAGTACGATTTGTTGACATCTCTGTATAATTTCAATATTTGCGTGTATCAATGGCAATGGTAGGTAACTTAAGGTTTGTTACTGGGTTTTATCGAGTGAAATGAAGTTCAAAGGCTGTTTTAACTTCAAACTTAGAAGTTTGCAGTATTCCACGATTTTTTCCAATCATACTGGTAGTTATAGATATTAGCGCCATTAATCAAATAAAAAAACTTTTCCGCTTAATTATAATATAACTAAGCGGAAAAGTTTTTTTAGCAATATTATTGCTATGTGAGTTTTTTAAAGTGGCGTTGACCAGCATCTCTGATCGTCAGGCCAGACCTGACGATCAGAGATGCTGGTCAAAACGCTTATGGTAATGTCATAAACGTTATGTATAAGTTTTCAAAAGTAGAAGATCTCTCGTCTAAGTGGCCTCAATTGGTGGTTGAATTATTCTGAAACTGAAATTTAGTACTGTTAGTATGTATACTATGTAGATTTACCAACAAAGTTTAAAGCTAAACAGAATAGGTTCCCCGAACCGCAGTGAATTTCGCATTGATATCCATTTCATCACGAAATTCGATGAAATAATAACCCTTTCGATGCTAATGGTAATGAAACAAAAACACGAAATGATAATTGTTCAGTTTGCAGTATACGTTGCTACGTTGAGCGAACATTTGGGAAAACACAGACGTAATAATTACCCTAGCACCACATGGATGCACTGCTGGAATTGTATTTTTTACAAACAACAACGTTTCTGTACTGAGCAAGGGGCGTAGCTACCGCCGTATCAGTAATACGGGGCCTCTGGGCTACTGGGGCCTCCAAAATGTACTAAAATTCGTAATGCATAGGTATGTTATCCATAACCTTACATTCTCGATTAGACGCCAATAGCTGTAGCCTGTTGTGAATGAATAATGATTATATTTTATCTTCGCTTGCTCTAGCATTTTCCACACGACAATAATATTTTAACCTATCTTAAAAAATAATACTCTTATAAACGAGCTTATTTTCATTTTCACGTCCTACACGAGTCTGTTGCGCTGTCACAAGGTGCTTGTTCTGTGTTAGTACACGCACAAAACGTTTTGGGAACACATTCATTGTGCGTACAGCTAGGGTGTGGAATTCCCTGCCAGAGTCTGTTTCCTGACACCTACAACTCGGGAATCTTCAAGTCAAGAGTGAATAGGGTACTTCTAGGTAAGCGTACTCCATCGTCTACCGCATTGTCGCTTTCCACCAGGTGAGATAGCGGTTAAGCGCAAACCTATCAACATTAAAAAATATAGTGGGACACATTTTTATAATAAACCCTCAAAAATATTTAATTCAGGGCCCCGTCAAAAATATCTATATGATTCAGGGCCCCTTTAGAACTAGCTACGCTCCTGGCACTGAGTGATGGGTTGTGACGGTTTCAATCAAAATTTATTGACAGTGTAAAAACTAGTGCGCCATCCGAATCGTGTTATCGTTAACAACACGAGCAGTTAAGATTCGCGGACGATTGAAAGCAAATGAATTATAGTCTGCGATCACGGCATATCATGCGTGGGTTTAGGGGTGTCTCGAAACTTATTTCTAGTAACAAATGAATATTATCGAAATAAAATTGAAGTGTCTGTTTCTAAATTCTAATATCATAATTATTTTTTAAACCTAAATGCATGAAAGTAAGTACATTCGATACCTACTTATAACAAAAATGTTTTTTTTTCTGTTCGTTTATTACGGCGAAACGGCTGGTTTGAGTTTGACGAGACGTTCCTTGGTAGATAGCTGATGTTAAGGAGTCATTTACGTTACTTTTATTTTAGAAAAAGAGTTAGGGTTCCGAGTAAAAAAACTTCTTGAAATTGAGTGTAAATTGTAGGTACTGTTTTACGACGCAGTCGGAGTCGGGCACCAGCTTGTGTTAATATATTTTAGCATTCAGAACGTAATCTTTCATATCTTATCATTCGAACAAAATGGTAGATATACACAAGTCTCTCTAAAGTCAAGTCCAATTGTGTACTTAAATATTAGGTATTTATTTTAACAAAAACCTGACACTTTTCATGGCCAACCAATTACCTACATGAATCATCATATCAGCCTTATCAATATGTAAATATTTTATCATCTAAGTATATACGTAAAAGGAATGTGAAACTTATAAAAAAAAAGAAAAAAATCCTTGCATATTATAAGACAAAGTACCGCACTGAAATCTATGTGTTCGTGAAAAACTCAAAAACTACTTTTCATGCAGTTTTCACAAATAGACAGCACGATTCAGAGAAAATAATACATACATAGATGCATATTATAGTAGAGAATAGCCGAAAACATCCGTTCAAAGTTGGAGCGAGTCGCTAGCTTATTCAATATGACAGCCCTGTCCATCATACAATTATATAGCACTTTCATTGGCGTTAAATCGCGGTGGGCGGTATGACCGATTAGATTGTCCAAACTTAGTTACAAGTCTTGTTTGGAAAACACTGTATATCAAACTGGCTACTATCGCACTAGTACAATAGAGGAGAAACTTTCGTAGAGATAGCGGCCGTCTATCCCTGTTGCTATCTTGACAGGTGTTGGTCGGGTAAGGCCGCGTTCTCACTTTATCGTGACGACAGATTATCGTGTAGTTTTAGCCTTTGGGGCCCTTTGGGGGTTTGCTTCTGCTATGCTATTCTCTAAAACTGTCATTGTCAACTCACCTGTTGCAATTGATAATGACAGTTCTTCATACATTTGCGTTCGTTGTTCGACGGCTGTCTCGACGAAGAGCTCGTCGCCATTAAAATGACTTTTAGAGAATAGCACCGCTGAAAGAAAATCCGGGGCTTTGGAACGAAAGCAAAAAAGGAACAAAGGAGTGGGTTTTAGTTGGTAGAAAGTCTGACACTCCCTCCCGTTTCGCCTAAGACCGGGAAAAATCATTTTGACGATAGTCCACCTAAAGAAAAGTGTTTTGGCTTATACATTTAAAAGGAGGTGTTGAAATACAAGGACGCGACACTATTAACTGTCGTCTACGATTTTTCTGCGGTGACTACATATTGTCATGACACAGAACGGTTAGCACGACAGTCGTAAAACGATAAAAAAAATGTTACAACTAAACCGTGACGATTGGCAAATCAAGTGTCATTGGTTATCTGGTGTAGCCACGACAAACCCGAACATCTAGAGACGATAGTCATCCGACGACAAATTAATCGTTGCGACATAGTAGGAACGCGGCCTAACTCGGAAAGCCGCAGGGCTTAGGAGCCTGCCTACGGAGGAAATACTATGAAGGAAATGTACTGAGTTAGTGACCTTATTAGTGGTGTCCTTCACAAGGTCGGCCACGTGTAAAAACGTGGTCGAAGCAGGTGCTGTTGTTGCCAGCTGCTTTGTTTCACACTCCTTTTTAAGGTTCCGTACATAAAGGGTGCCAACGGGACTCAGTTACCTCCGCTGTTCGTCCGTTGGTCTGACTGGCTTTCCAACGGTCAGTGCTAGCTATATCTATATCTCATAAACCGTAAGAGGCAGAGAGTAGACATTTTTACAGACTGTATATTTTTATTGTCGCTACATCAAATAATATAATTAAAATAAAGTTGAAAAGAAAAAGAAAGTTTAAAAGAAGTCTCTAGACAGGACAATTTATTTTATTGGGGTTTTTTTGTTCGATTTTCATATTGTACTACGGAACCCTTCGTGTACGAGTCCGACTCGCACTTGGGCAGTTTTTTTCATTATGCTGTGATAATTAATGGAGTTTCCGTCAATGTTTGTAGGTCCTGAGTTTTTCTGTTAATCAATTTTCTATAACAGGAGTTCCGAATTTAGTCCGATCGTTGGCAATTAGTAGACTGGAACATTTGTTTGGATCTCAAGTGCCTCTTGGAATAAATGGCTTTGATTTCAAAAAGGAGTAGGTGGTATGTCCGATTGTTTGTATTTTTTCGTACAAACATGAACTCGTTAACTCACCAGTTTCTCGGTTTATTTTGGACCGATCTTTTTTTGTTGATGTACCTCAAAAAGCTACCTAACTAGAATCGGACTGGGCGGGACATGTCCGCCGTAAGTCTAACGAGCTATTAGCCCTCAAAACATAAGTTTAGTGTCTAGACACTACGACAAGGGGTCGCGACAGACCACGTAGAATACGGCGAAACGATTGGATGGATGTTTTAAGAATTGGAAAGACGAAGCAAAAGGTCATGATAGCAGATAGTCGTGCAGGAGGGAGGGCTGTGCCCAGCTGTGGGAGTGTACAGGCTAGTAATAAGATACGAATAATAAAATATAGCTAAAAAGTGATGTCTTCTGCAATTTTTTCTATTTATTTATTTATTTAAACTTCATGTACAGTGTTGGTACATAGGCGGACTTAATGCATCAGGGCATTCTCTACCAGTGAACCTTAGGGTTAAAAAGAAAACACTGTGGTAGGTCTGCACAATAAATAATCCCTTCCCTATTCCCTTTACTATGATTCTTTTATTATGAAGGGTATAAGGGTACATATTATTTCAAATGCGTCTTTAGACATCTAGGTACTCCGAGTCTATTTCAAATTAGTTTTGTAGACGAAGCCATTGATTGAGATTATCCCGATATTAGCTCCTCAGAGATTCAAAGGAGCTCGTGGCCAGATAATAACAGCCGCACGGGTCGATCTTTAAGGGTAAGCAACGCTTGCCAAGGTTGGTCTGTGGATGGGTGACCATCTTAACATACCGAGTTTCCTCCGTGCCTCGAAAAGCACGTTAAGCCGTAGGTCCCGGCTGTCATTTGTAGATCTTTGGCTGTCGTTACGGATAGTCAGAAGCCAGTAAATCTGTCTTCAGTCTTGCCGTAAAGGACCATGTTAAATACCCCAGTTAATGGGTTGTGGAGGTCTGGTAGGCAGCCGCTCCTCGTAAAATACTGGCATTCAGCTAATTCCGGCTTGACTGGAAACCGACCCCAATATAGTTGGGAAAAGTCTAGGTAGAGATGAGATGAGAGCTCCTCACAGACACAATTGTCTTTAGAGTCATTTTATCTAGAACATTCTCAGTACATCTTGGTTGTTCGTAAATCACGTAATTTATTTCTGCGCAATTCATTGTAGAAAAAGGTCTTGAGCCCTTTTCAATTCCATTCAAGTTATTTTTGAAATCTAATTAATAATGTAAATGGTAAAATGTTTTCTTTGTAAGAGGTTATCATTTTTAGGGGTCAAGAAGAACGAAGGAAAAACAAACAATAAAAGAAAGGAAAGAGTGAGGGGTAAAAACCGAAAGGGTCTCGTTTTCCGACAGACAGTTGAGTCTTAGTAATAGGGATTACAAAATTCACTGATTGTCTGTCACCAGACTGTATTATATAGTTAGACGACTCGCGCTTGGCAGGTTTTTTCGTCTTTTCTTCAATCGGAAATCATCAAGGATTTTGATGATTTCCGCTCTATGTGAAGGGAAATCCGAAAGTCAGTCTTTTACTGACTACAACACCCCCCAGTACTACTTACGAACAATCCTGCAGCCAGAAAAGAGGTTACTACTGTTCCGATTACAAAAAAAAACATTCACTGATATAAATCTACAGAGTCTATCAAGCTACTTTAATCACGTTAAAATGCTCGCTCGTTTGATTCTCTGTTGTACTGTGAGAGTGAAATTAGGTCCGACGTTTGGCAGTAGTTTGGTTCATTGGATCTCAAGTGTCTCGTCTGATAGAAGCTGGGTCGAACAGTCATTACATTATCTATTTTTATAAGTGTTTGTGTGTATGTATGTTTGTTGAAGGCAAATCTTGCAAATTAGTGCCTGACCGCGATCCAATCTGATGATAAGCAGTGATACAATCGTTGATGGTGACGCGCACTAGTTTATTAAGAAGGCACCGAGCTTTTTATACACAAAAACACGTTTTTATAACCCTTGTTTGAAGTAGTAAGTAATTAAATTAAAATCTAAGAAAATATGTTGGTATTATTGAGGATATATACTAGGCCGTATATACGATGGAAACACGATTTGATAAAGTTTGCTCGATAGAATAAATTCACAAAGATACCTCTAAAAACCACAATAAACGCTTAGTACGACGTGAATTCTTGACGGAAGGTTCTCAGATTTTTAATATTAACAAAACTACATGTTTTGTATACGGTATACACTTTATATTTTCAAAATGTTTATTTGTTTAACAATACGAAGGAAATACCTAAACTGGCGCGCAACCAGCCCATCATAACTAGAGCCGCCTCGCCTCCCTCTTATCCGCTTTAGTCATGCTTCGGCCGTCGAACGGGGAACCTGTGTCGCTTGCGATTACGCACGGGTTTAAAAAAGTTACGAGTAAAATTGTGTTAAAATTCACTGTAGGTACTCGTACCTATTTAAAATGAGGAATAAAGTAAACAAAACAAGGGAGAGAAGTGGTTGGCGAAAAATCAATGCTAAACGGTTGCATGAAAAAATGAATTAATATTCGTATACGTACGAGTATATGTACCTACCTACATACTTATTTTCCAATTATCTGACTTGGGTATATTTTTTTTTCAAATGGGATATTTTAAAAAACAATTATTTTATCTTTCTAGATCAAGATATTACAGACCGCGAATTTTGAAAATAAAGAGAATACTGAAAAAAATATATTTGAGAGTGAAAAAAAAATATCTTCGAAATATTTTTTTTTTTAGTTGGGGAATCATCAAAATGACTTCTCCCGCTCTGGTTGGAGCGGGAGGGCGTGTCAGACTTTTACTGACTAAAACCCACTCCTGTTCCTTCTTTGCCCACCTACGAAATATTTTTTTTTTTGTTGGGGAATCATCAAAATGACTTCTCCTGCTCTGGGCGGAGCGGGAGGGCGTGTCAGACTTTTACTGACTAAAACCCACTCCTGTTCCTCCTTTGCCCACCTACGAAATATTTTTTTTTAGTTGGGGAATCATCAAAATGAGTTCTCCCGCTCTGGGCGAAGCGGGAGGGCGTGTCAGACTTTTACTGACTAAAACCCACTCCTGTTCCTCCTTTGCCCACCTACGAAATATTTTTTTTTAGTTGGGGAATCATCAAAATGAGTTCTCCCGCTCTGGGCGGAGCGGGAGGGCGTGTCAGACTTTTACTGACTAAAACCCACTCCTGTTCCTCCTTTGCCAACCTACGAAATATTTTTTTAGTTGGGGAATCATCAAAATGACTTCTGCTCTGGGCGGAGCGGGAGGGCGTGTCAGACTTTTACTGACTAATTCCGTGGTCCCGGGGATCTCTTTCGTCAACCCAGGCCCCAGAAGGCTTTGGCCCTGTCGGTCCCCTACAGTTTGCTGACATCTCTTTGAGGCGCGCGTGGAGCAATACGCGCCGTCGACGACATAGGCTTGGTCCGGATTGTTACCAGACGTCCGGACGGCGAGCTACCCATTGCTCGTCGCCCGCAAGCATGCGCCTACGGTGGTACCTACTAAGTATGTGATGAAAATATTTTATGCAGCTAAATTCATACTGAATTCTCGGTAATTACTCAGTAAAAAAATAGAAGCAACAAAAAGAGATAATAATATAATTCTGGAAGAACATTATGGAAACAAAGTTAAAAAGTTTTTACTTTGATTGTCTTCTACCAGAAATAATTGATTCAAGGCTGGACAGAAAAATGGAAATTCGTGAGCAACAATATATTTTAGACGCAATAGATAAGAAAGAGTCAGCAAAACGAAAAAAAGCTATGCCTTCCGCGAGTATTATTCTAGAAGCGAAGCGGAAAAAAGTTACAAAATAGTAATACACGTAATAATATTGTACGGCGGCACAGCGCAGTGACGCGCGCGCGGCTCGCTCGCTCGCTTGCCGGTGTGCCTCACGCACACATACACAGAGCGCAAAGAAAACCTAAAGTCGATTAGCGCTAGAAACTCGGTGCGCTCTTAAGAGCCTATTCATTCTAGCCTTCTAGACACTGTTTCGACTATAATTTATTATACGAAACAGTTATTGAGCTGAAATTGTGCAAACATTTTCACTTTGGTTGACAATGCATGATTAGTTCAATGACGTCATTCTAAATCCGATATGGACGTATGGCGGACTATCTATTTTTTATAAACCTCCAAGCCATGGGTATCAATCCCGCCATTCGTACTAAAATTTGCCATATCTTGTGAAATTTAAAAAAATAAATTATTAATAAACAAATAAAAATCTAAAAACACAAGATTATCTTGTGTAAATTAAAATAAAATCTCGCGTCAAACTTTTAAATCATAAAAATTGTATAATTTCATAATGGAAGAAGAAACCTGTTGCGCCGACCCCAAGTAATATTGGATAAGGACAGGACGAAGAAGAAGAAGAATGTCATAAAATCAATTTATGACACTATACAATTTATCAGACAGTTTTATTTAAATGGATGCAAAATTATAAAAAAATACTGCTTTAATGATTTCTTCCAAAACTTGATAAACTCCATTTCTATGAAACTATTGATGTTTTTAACTGTGGCAACCTCAAACTATTGCAGATAGAATGTCTGCTAGATAAACATGGCCTGCTGTCTCCGTCAAATGAGTTTCGCAGACGAAGCCTTTGATTGACATTATCTTATTGGCTCCCGCAGACACAATACCTTTTGATATGCGCGAGCAACCATTTATGTGTGTAGAGTTTCAGCTCATTTTGGTTGGCCGTTAAATTATCTTATTTATTTCTAACTGAAAAGGGGTTTACTATTAAATGCCTTTCTGTATACAACGTGTTGATTTGAAAGTGTATGGCATTTCGGGAGGTAATTATGTTAGTGATACTCGACCCGAATCAATAATAAAATGAGTAGGTAATGTTTTTATTTATTTTTTCATTATGGAAATCTGTACGTGTGAACTACCTTTATTAAAACGCAGATAGTCTGATACTCGCCCTATAACTAAGTTTCACACACATAAACACTATTTCATTGATACAAAGCACACTAGCACTTCCCGCACGTTTGTTTAGGGAATTATTATGAAAACCAACTATAATTCAAAAAAATAAAATTTATTATTGGTTATTGACCAAGTATTGTATTTTTATATGATTATTTGTGACTTTTTTACAACCTCCCGAAATGCCATACACTTTCAAATCAACACGTTGTATACTATTTTTTGAGGTGAAAAGTTTTCATTTCGCTCCTCTTGCTATGGGTCCAGGTGGAGCGAAAGGGAGTGTCAGACGTTTCTAACTAAAACCAAACCCGTGTGCGTCCCGTCAATTGCCCTTTGCGATCTAGGACCTTGGGTTTCCTTTCCTCGTGGCCTTAGCGGGCATCCTTCGGTTTTGCTACCATCTCTTTGAGACGCGCATAAAATGCCTGCTAAGCGCTGTATGTGTATCATCGTATCCTTTTTTATGGATATTATCCAGTGACTAGGTGACTGGGAGAGGCCTGAGTCCCAACAGTGGGAACGTTACAAGGCCGATAATGCTAATGCTAAATCCAGTGACTGCTTCCGCTCTTGGATGTAGTGAGCCGTGAGCCCTTTGACAAGTACGTAATTGTCAGTAAGAGTCTGCTTTTACTGACCAAAACCCGCCTGTGCTCTTTCGAGCCGCGGTAACTTGAACGATCTCCCATTGTAAACACACGTTTTGTTTACAAAATCTTTTGATATTTGTATTAAAAAAAAAAATATATTTTATTTTACCACATAGGTCTACATGGGCACTTATAAAACGTCAAAAACTATAGTCTACAGTGCCCTCTCATTCACACTATAAGAGAGAAGCTATATAAAATTTTAATGGTATGGTTCAACGGTATCTATTCTGTCTAGTAGATTCGGATAGATTGTAGTACACAGAAATTTTGGCGGGTTAAAGCCGCAGCCTTAATTCTCCTTAGTCAAACCGCACGTTTGCTCTTTTCAGTCGACTGATTGGGTTTCGTATTAGCAGCACACTAAGTCAATGGGCTAGAGGTTTAATCGTTTCAGTGTAGTTATCTGTGCATAGTTTTGCTCCTTCAAAGAGTCTTCATATTTAGGTAGGTAGGTACTCATGTATTAATTTTTTTTTCTTATATAAAACTAGGGCTAGACTGCGATCCAACTTGATGAAAAGCAGTGATGTAATCGTTGATGGTGAGGCGCACTAGTTTATTAAGAGCCTATTCATTCTGGCCTTGGAAGGCGTCCCACAAAGAAAGAAAATGAAAGAAAACATATTTATTTCGCACACCATTAATGTGGACGAGTACAAGTAATTGCGGACTTATTTAGACATACAAAAAGTAAAATAAAAAGAAAATCAACAATATCATAAAGTGGACTGTCGACCTGGTGAGGGTCGCGGGAATCCGATGGATGCGAGACCTAATTATAATCGCATGTATTTCAGTGATACCTACGTGTAAAAACTATTCATACACCTTCTTGATAATGTTCTTTAGAAAGGTCAGGAGCGTAGTAATTGAAACCGGCGTCACCTAGCGTGTGTGAAGGTGAACAAAGCAAACGAGTATGTAATGGTAGTGCTGCGGTATTGTTCCGAAGAGCTGCGGCCTTAGAGCGCAAAGAGCAACTGAAGGGCTTTAGTCGGTAAAGGTTTGCCCACTAGCTTTTGCTATTCTTAGTAGGAGTAGAAAAAATCTATTTCCTAGAGGGTATGGGGTGCGTGAAGAAACTGACGTCTTCAACTTTAGCGGTCGCCACAGGAGATGCTCAGGGCATCGAGAGTTATATGGCGATCCCTGGCCACAGTAGGCTTGCCGCCGGACGACGAGCAATGGGTAGCTCGCCGTCATGTCGTCCGGTAAGGGCCGAACCCTAGTCGTTGACGGCGCTCAAGTGTTTCACGCGCGCTTCAAAGTGAAACCGTAGGGACCCAATAGGGCTACGTGGAATTTCTGGATAAGTACCCCATGGTTCTAGAACGCAAAGGAGTGTTACTGTAGGACACTGGTATGGTTTTAGTCAGTAAACATCTGACACTGCCTCTCGCCCCACCCCGAAGCGGGAGCAGTAACTAGATGATTACTACCCAAAAGAAAAAACGATAATCCATCTTCGTAATATTGCGGCCACAAAATTGATTATTCACTTCACGTTCATATTGTATGGTTATTAATTTTCTAGATCGTAATATGGATATATGAGAGTATAACACTCAAGGAATTATGATGAGGTCATTGACTTATCGTTATCAGTGCAGTAATCTGGAGATAACAGTGAGTAATGTTTAGGACTTCCGACGCGCGAATGTTATGTAGATACGTCTAGAGTACCTACGTCTAATGACGTAGGGGCGTGTTATCGTGTGTCTGATAGTAAATCTGTAGGCTATCTGATGGTATACTTACTGGCGAGCGTTGTCGGTAGCAGTCTGAAGTATTGGCGTATCTAGAACTAGGGTTATTTTTCAAGGTAGACCTTAGTATGAGGGCCTTACTCTGAAGTGTTAAAATATCAGTAGTGCAATCGAAAAAGAGGGATAGGAGGTATACTGCGCCCTATTTAGCTCTATCCCTTTAAGGGTTCAGTTTAGGTCGTCAAATGGATCGCTTGAAGAGCTCGTAGTATGACCTCTGGACCCTAACATGCCTTATGTTTTTGTGAAGTTATCAATATTTTGGAGTACATCATAGAATCTAGTAGTCTAATATTTTGAGGTGGGTGCTAAATCATACTGGGGTAGGCAAGGCCCACTCTCCCCCTCTAAGGCACCACCTACGGTCTGAATTACTATATCAGTTTTGGTTTAAGTAGTCACATTCGAAGGCTAGTAAAGTAGTTTTTACACAACAGCCGCTTGGAGATCGCTTCAAGATTAAGCAACCCGAGGTTGAGCCGAAAATGAGTGACCATCAAACCAAGATCGAGACTACATCATGTCTCGGAATTCACGTTGAACCCTCGGTCCTGGCTGTTATTAAAAGATATGAAACCTAAACTGGTTTCGTTGAGGCTGTTAAGACTAGCTTCATGGAAAATGGTATTCAGCTTTTTCCGGTTAGACTGAAAGACGATCTTCTAGGCAAGTTTGTAAAGTATCTATAGACGGGCATTTCTGACATTATTTGATAGGCTATATCTACCAAATTGATTTAGTTGTTTAGTGTCAATGGACGGGGATTTCTGCCATAATTTTTTGTCATTGGTTTTATCTACCATTAGCATAGAATTAGCGGCTTTGTAATGTTCACATTGTTGAAACTCGGGTCTCGAGAGGGAATGGGTCGTAATCTACCACGTGGGCCCAGTGCGTATTGGTGGATGTCACATGTCTTCGAATTTTTGGTTCTAGGACATGTCGGTTTCCTCACGATGTTTTTCTTCACCGTCTTGAGAGTAGAGGTAATGCCCCTGGCTGGGTTCGAACACGCGACCTACAACTTGTAGCTTTACAGTTGCATGGGGCCGTTACCTCTTAGCCATCACAGCTCTCCTAATCTCTCATGCTCTCTCTTTTATCTACCAAATAATGAAAATGTCAGAAATTGAATTAAACGAAAAACCTACTAATCCATAAGTTAAGCAAACCGTAACGGATCCGGAGGTAAAGTAACAGGACATATAAATCTAAATCGAAAAAACCTTTTTGCCCAGATAATGGCACACTATAAGCTATTTTTACGTAAACCCGTTTCCTATAATGGTATTGAATAACACGCTTGACGGACTCAATAAGGATCTGGTTCTTTATTGAGATGCTCCATGGAAGGATATACTTATAATCTGATGAGTTTCATGAATAGGTCTTGTGAAAAAAAAATGTTTGTTAACCAATCACTATTCAGGGCTCAATGGTTCGGCCTTTCGCGTTCGGCCCTGGTATGGGCGAGAGGAAATAGGAAGGAGTCATCTCCTTATGCGAAACAGTATGGGCAATACCGCACTAGCGGCCAGGTTGCGATGGCCATCGAGATACATTAGTTTGAAATCGCCATAGAGCGCGCGCACCTGGCCGCTTGCGGCTAGCGGCCACAGGTGCGCTATTGCTCTCATACAAACGTAGAAGTTGGGTGAAGCCATGACGTAGAAGACGCAGGGCGATTCACGGTCGTCTTAGGCATGGGTTTTCGGACGGTGAACAATGAGTAGCTGTCTGTTCGACCGTGCGGCAAAGACTAAACCCGAGTCGATGGCGCATTGGGTTCCTCGCGCGCTTCAATTAGATATCTGAGTGAATAGGTTACTTCTAGGCAAGCGTGCTCCATCGTCGGCTACCTCATCGCTTACCATCAGGTGAGATAGTAATCAAACGCGAGCCTATGAATAATAATAAAAAAAAAAAACAGCAAAATAGACGGGACGCACCAGGGTCCATGCCTGCTAGGATGTTCGAAAGAATTACCGCGGCTCTAGAACGCTAAGGGGCACTGAAGACGTGTGACTTAAGATGTGTTAGTCAATATTCATAAAGTCCCATCTAAAATCTTTTGGGAACGCTTTCACTGTGCGCTCAGCTAAGGAGTGCAATTCGCTGGCGGTGTCTGTGTTTCCTTTAGAAATTACTCACTCACTTAATATTTCTACACCTGCAAAAGCATACCTCTGTAATATGTAAGTGCTACCTATGATCAAGATCTTCATGTACTAAATACTCAAAAATAAATAATTCTATTCCATTATAACGTTGATTCTAACAGACAACTTTAATCGCTTAACAAATACAATCATCTAACTCGCTATCACAGTAGGTCACCGTCTAGAACTATTATCACTTATCAAGTTATCACACGAGGGAATTATCTCCAGTCGTAAAGATGTTAACAGCACGTACCTATAGTCTAAGCGCGTAACTTAATTAACAAAACTTTCCTCTTTATTATTTTCCCTCACGACTTCAACTGAGTGAAAAAGTTTTCGAATCAAATTATATTTAATACAGTAAATTCTAGGAATGGACGTTTTTCTGCTGCTTTATTGCTTAGATCTTGAGTGGCTATTGTTGAACGTTATATTTTCTACTAAAATAAGCAGTTTTATTATTTATTCATTCTTTTATTCGTTCATAAAGAGAGAAATATTCTAGAGCAAAACTTTATTCAAGTTTAATCCTTATTTTTATTAGGCAAAATGTTAATACGTGCACAAAACTTTATGCTTTTGACATCCAAACTAGAACATGTGTCTAGGACCTCAAGTCTGCTATTAGAAATGTATCTAAGTTGTCGATCATTGGCTTTATTATTTGTTGATTTTGACAAGTTTGGTTTGTCAAAATTGCAACTAATTTCAACAAATGATAAAAATTATGAAGCCAATGATCAGAATGAATTCAGATACCATTCTAATAGCAGACTTCCTCAAAACACACAGAAATATCTAAATTCGAGAAATATTAGTCTTAATGTCACTGGTTTCTTTTATGCAATAGAGATTGTTTGAAGATGGTCAACACATGAAAGTGGAACAAATAGACTATTTTGCAATAAAATAACATTGGACGAGATACCTCGCGCTGACGTGAAAGTTGTAAGCATGCATGGTTATCATTTAAATGAATTATTTCAATATATTAATTAAGAAATCTGCTGTAAACAAAATAGCAGAATCTGTAATCTGGTGCATAATAAAAATAAAGTGTTATGTCTGGGATTTTTCTCTACATCACCCAAAAGTTGACTGATAGATAATGCCTAAGGCATTGAGTCCGCCTCTGTACTTCTCTGTAAATAAAGTATTTAATAAATATTTATCTGCAGAGTCAAACCATTGCAACGGTTTTGTGGGGCTTAGTTTAATAAATGACTTACTATTCGGGAATAAAATCTATACATCGGCATCTATCTATCCTTTTTTGTTACGCAATGAACTACTGTGTAGTCTGGACTGCATTTGATCGACTAGATCAATGCGTGACACTTTGCAATGTTTGATGGATCATAGAGGTAGCCGTTTTCGCCGCCGGATTATGACATACAGTGAAAACAGCTCGAAGTGATAGGGAAGATGCACTTACCCTTTTGAATTTAATCACAACATAGCAGATCTGTACTAATCTTTAGGTACGCGGCAATTACAAATCCATATCGGCGTAACACTTATGATATATGCAAATAGTTCCAATGGATTCTGAACTTTCCGCGTGTGAGTCGTCTACAATTAACTAAAACTCCAAATATCAATTAAATTACGGCCACACACCTCTTTGAACCCAGTAAACTTGATAATAATATATTACAGTACGTGTAAAGCCGGGGACGACTTTGGACGCCAATCGGTCATTAAATCAGCCGAGCGGATAATATGGGCGTTATGTTGTCAATGATGAATAGACTTGTCAATCGACGGAGGACGTACAAATTAGCCCGATGTATTCAACCTTTTGAGTCGAGGGCTCGAGGTACGAGAAATTATTTACATTAAAAACCCTACGATGTTTGATAAATTCTGGTATATTTTTTTGAGGCGTGTCAGATTTTTGTTGACTAAAACTCACTCTTCTGTTCCTTTTTGCCTTGCGTTCAAGGATCCTGGGGTTCCATTTCGAAAGCGAACCCATGGCCCCAGTAGGTTCCGGCCCTGCTGGGTCCCTACGGGTTTGCTGACATCTTTTTGAAGCGTGAGACAGTACGAATCGTCGACGACTCGGGTTCGGTCTGGAGGACTACCGGACGGCCGGAAAGCGAACTACCTGGTGGCTGGAAATCGGGTCGGGTTTCCGTTCGTTTCCTCATGCGTGTGGAAACCTCCTTCGCTAGCATTACTGCTTCCTCCTCGCTCCAGAAATTCTAGCACATACGGTGTAAAAAAACCACTACTCCTTACTTTTCATCTAATACTGACTGACCTACGGACAGTGTCATCCACACTGATTACCCCGACATACCCAATCGATGCAGCAGTCTGTACGAGAGCCCGGCCAGATTGCCAATCCCCAGGCTGCCTGTTGACATGAATATTTCCACAGTCGATCATAAAACATAACTTGTCTCGCCTATGTAAAGTTTCACAGAAATTTCAACCGTCCTAATTGATGCTAAAATAAATGTGGGCAGGGTTTATATCAAGGCAGGGCTGTTCGAAGCACTTTATTAACAAAATGTGCTACCCACAGCGAACTTTACCCGAGCCTGGTTACCTTTCCCTTGGCTTTTCCGTGAATGTAAGCATCTTTACCGCGACGCAAGTCATCCGCTAAAGTTAGGAGTTATGTAATAATGTCATATAACCTTCGCAGGCCGTCTATATACTATACTACAACGTCTACAACCCTTTCTCTAAGAGAGCTTCCACTCGCGTGGAATGTTAAGTAGATGAAGTATATCCGTATTTTTGCTTTTCTTCTTTATTGTGTTACTTTTGTTTAGATGAAATTCTTACTGGCAATTTTACTGTTGAGGGCGAGAAAAGTGTTCGTTGTTTACTGTTCAAGGGCTTCTTTCTCTTGTCAATATGCCAAAGTAAGTGTTTGAGTGTTACGGCTCTGAGTATACTCAACAGTATCAACAATAGATTGCGATGGTTAGGGTTCTGTAGTCCATGCAAGGGACCGTTATACTCGTAATTTCGCTATGCTCTTCTGTCTATCCTACAAATATTATAAATGTGAAAGTTTGTGAGAATGGATGTGTGGATGTTTGTTACTCTTTCACGCAAAAAATGGCTGGACCAATTTGGTATGTAGATAGGTTATACCCTGGATTAACATATAGGCCACTTTTTATCCCGGTCAACGGGAAAAAAATGAATAATCTTATGTGTTCTTTAATTTTGTTATTTCTGCTATAGGCTGCTTTTTATCAACACACCACGCGGGCGAAGCCGCGGCCGGAAGCTGAATTTTTACATGGATACAGTAAAGTACCATCATTCTTAAAAAAAAAATTAGGCTTCTACTTTTTTACGTAAAGTGAGGATTATCTTTTTTTTCGTTCCTTTCCTTCTATTCCATAGCGTGATTTATCGTTGGACAGGTCTTAAAACGCCGCCGCGCCAAGGCGTTGTGATTTTTTTTCAATTCTTGTAACCGTTTCTTAAATATTAAACTTTTTAAGTACAAATTAAAATAATTCAATAAATATGTTAAAAGTTATAAACAGGGCATTTGGGGGAGGGGTTTAAGAGGGGCTAAGGGGGCTTCCTCTTTTAAATTCGGATGTAACGGGCCACTACGGAACTCACTGCACGTGGCCCGTTACGCACATAGCCAATTTTTTAATTGTATCATTGACGGAATTTGCAAGGGACTCGTTTTCTTTTTCGTTCATACTTTCGTGCCTTTATGAAATATTTTATTATGTGAATTGCTTTTCATACTGCTTTACCTTTTATTCTCTATTTTTTTCCTTTTGTATTTTTTTGTCGTATACGTCATATTTGAGCTCATTTTCTTTTCTAACATTTAAAGGTCTACGACTAATAGCTGTGTATCTCAGTTGTATTGTGTTTTCCAACAAATAAGAAAATGATATTTCATCTAGAGGGCGTTCTTTGTTCAGAAGAGACTTCATTTATTTTAATGTTGGACTGTCACACGCAGGGTTTGTTAGCAAAATATGGCATTAGTAAGTCTTTCTTGCAATGGACGACCATGATAAAATATTTTTGTATTTAGCCAGAAAATGGTCAGGTCTTGTCATCTTTGGTCTTTGAATAAAGATTTTGCTGGGTGTAAGGCGAAAGATTAAGTTCAGTGCTATATTTATGCGCTATATTTATATACTCTTTATTGTACACCATATTTTTTTTATTTATTTATTACAAGTAGCTTCAGATTAGTAGGGGTGGTACAGTAGGCTATAGTTATAGACATGAACAGTCGGAGTCATATAGATTTAGAGGCAGTCATTTGACTAAGTTCAATAAAAGAGAACGCCCGTCAAATTCAATGTTGCTGCCCCTGCTAGAATATTTTTAAATTGTATGTACTGGGCATAGACGTGCATTTGAGGACTGCGTCCTATTTGTAACTGTCAGTTGGGACACTACTACCACGTACAGGCACTACTTTTTTGAAGAGAAGTCTCAGTGCCACGAGAAAAGGTATGATGCAGAAAACTTCTGCACCAGACATTTTAAAACTTCTGCCAGAAGTTTTATTCTTGCTCCCCGTTGTGATAACTAATCTCCACATAAGTAATATAATCGTTTGGTTTTCAGTTTCGACGTGTGGCGCGAGTTCCCCGACCGGATAGTGGGGTTTCCGTCCAGACTGCACGTTTGGGATAACACCACCAGCTCGTGGCGATACCACAGCGAGTGGACCAACCAGATCTCTATGGTGAGTGGTTGCTTTAATCCGATTTATTTAATCTGACGTCATATAGGTCCATTAATTATAAGAAAGTTGTTATTATGATCTTGAAATCTATATGAGTAATTAATAACTAAAAGTGACTTAGTCCTCTGGGTAAGGTTCCACACTAGATCACACACAAACACACACTTTAACTTGTTTTATTCGGAGATTATTAAATGTATTTCACAGCGTGATTATTTTCCTTCCCGCGCGCGCTGACCGCATAGTTTACTGTATCGATGGTGGAAAAACAATGCACTATTGGATTTTAAAGACCATTGAACGTAGGCTTGCGGACGGCAAGCAATGTGTAGCTCGCAGTCTACACCGAGCCCGAGTGTCAATGGCGCTTAGTGTTCCACGCACGCCTTTAGGAGATATCAGCAAAACCGTAGGGCCCTAGCAGGGCTGAAGCCCACTAGGGCCATGGGTTATGTGAAAGATAACCCCGAGCCTCATAAAGGCAAAGAAGTAACATTGGAGTGGGTTTTAGTCAGTAAAAGTCTAACACATCCTCAAGCACCGGCCTAGAGTGGGAGAAGTCATTGGATGGTGGGAAACCAACACCTGAAACAAAAACACTGACAGTTGAAAATCGAATAGTGCAATAAACGATATTTGAAATTTTCACTATCGATACATATAACACGGGTCGCGGTTTCGCAATCGCATCGCATGCGGCTTTGAGAAATGATCGACCTCTGAGTTTCCTCCTAAGCACTTCTTCAAGTAATACTTGAAATTCTGACTTCAAGAGCTTTCTATAGAATACAATATTATTGTGCTTGCAGATTTTGTTGGAAATTCGGTGGAGTTTAGCATTTTCCTGCTAAGTGCTAATAACAAATGAATAGCTTTATACAGAATTATAGAATTTACAGTTTCTGTGTACATAATATATAATTATGATTTCCAGTAAACACTGGAAGACGAGTGAAACAATTGAGAAATATTTATTATCGTAATTGTGTTTATATACAATATGTAACTGGAATAATGCACACTTATATTAAAAAATTAAGGTACAATTTAATAATAATATAAGCGGGTTTTCGTAAACTCGTCACATTTTCGATTCACCTCACTGCTCCGGCGAATGAAATTAATATTATTATTATTACCTAGCCTATCATCTGCCTAGCCTTTTCCCAACTAAATTGGGGTCGGCTTCCAGTCAAGCCGGATTTAGCTGAATACCAGTATTTTACGAGGAGCGGCTGCCTACCAGACCTCCACAACCCATTAACTGGGGTAACACGGTACTTCATGGCAAGACTGGAGTCAGATTTACTGGCTTCTGACTATCCGTAACGACTGCCAAAGATCTCCAAATGACAGCCGGGACCAACGGCTTAACGTGCTTTCCGAGGCACGGAGGAAATTCGTTATGTTAAGATGGTCACCCATCCACAAGACCAACCTAGGCAAGCGTTGCTTAACCTTGAAGATCGACCTGTGCGGCTGTTATTATCTAGCCACGAGCTCCTCCTTATTATTACCTAGCCTATATAATATTGTCCCATTGCTGGCCAATTCTTAAGGAAAACATCCAAGTCGTCTCGCCATCTCCTTCTTGGTCCGCCGCGACCCCGTCGTGCGATTTCAGGGCGAATGAAAATTAAACAAAAATGTGACGAGTTTACAATAACCCATTTAAGCACTGTAATGCTCTTAGGTTTTTCTTTAAAGAAATTAGTTGTCCTAATAATAGGCAAATATCCCAGCATTCTGCAATATACTGGAAGAGCATAGGTATTGACATTCACACACGCACACACGAACTCGCTAGTAACGCAATCAGGGCTTATCAAGAATTTTATTATATTTAATTATAAATGGACTAGCGACCCGCCCCGGCTTCGCACGGGTGCAAATTTATCAGTGTTACTCTACTATATTATGCATGTATTATACAGTCATATAAACCTTCCTCTTGAATCACTCTATCTATTAAAAAAACCGCATCAAAATCCGTTGCTTACTTTTAAAGATTTAAGCATACATAGGGATATAGGGGCAGAGAAAGCGACTTTATTTTATACTATCTATATATGTCGTAGGATAATTTGATACTTCGAATCTTCGCGAAAATCCTAGGGGTTTTGCGAAAACGCGGATAATTAGACATAGGCGAAAAATTATCAAATCTTACTGGACAAAGTCAGGATTTTTGCGAAAATACTCGTTATTATAGCAATATTGCGAAACAAAACGCTGGCTGTTATGAAATAAGAACGCTGATTGGTCGGTCAGCGCGTTCAATAAGAGATCGTCTCTGATTGGTTGACGTCTTAAATGTCAATCATTTGTTGCCGCACGTTATTTGTTTACGTTTGTGTCTGAGTTAAATTGCAGAAGTGTTTTGTTTTTATCGTAAATAGTGTACCTACTTGGACTTAAATAAAGTGGTAAATAAAAGTGCTACACGGATGTACATAGTGTCATATATCATAAAAGTCTTAGTCAACCACTCAACAACAACAATGCATCTCTATGATACAATACTTGAAGTTAATCATCGGCAAACTAGGAACCAATTAGAAGTCAGCCAGCAAAATTGTAGCCAATCAGTGTTGAGCACATCAAATCTTACTATAGTAACGAGTATTTTCGCAAAAATCCTGACTTTGTCCAGTAAGATTTGATAATTTTTCGCCTATGTCTAATTATCCGCGTTTTCGCAAAACCCCTAGGATTTTCGCGAAGATTCGAAGTATCAAATTATCCTACGACATATACAGGGTGTCCCAAAACTCAACGATAATCAGGGACCGGATGAAAGGCCAAGCTATACCAGTTCTGGGAAAAATAAAAACTAAAATCCATATCACTCAGTTCAGCGATAATAACCATTTTTTAAAAAAAGTTGAAATTCGACACCCTTGGTCGCATTTTCAAGGATTGTGATCACCAATGTCACAATTTCGCTGCGGTTTTTTTAATTTCGTGATCTTCATTAACGATGCTATTAATCGCAACTACAAATAATTGCAAAAAACATTGTTAATTTAATAAAATAAGTTAAGTTTTAGTGAGTCATGGTTCACAAAAATATTGTTCGATAACTTTAACACTTCATTTTGAAAAAAAATTGTACTACACTACCCTTGGCAAGTCATTTCAAAAGATGGCGCATTTAATCAAGATTTCAAAATGGTGCAACACTTGCCACTTTTCTTGCCATTAAAAAAATTATTTCTTATTTTTTTCAAATTGAGCTCAATTTTGAACAACTCAACATTAGGAATTTTTGTTTCTAAAAGGAGATTGACAGGGTGTGGACCAAGTGCATTTTGTTCCTCAGCCCAACACTAACTAACTCTTCAAAATCTGCTCCAGGAGTCAAGAGAAAAAAAGAGTTTTTCCAACCTAACCTAACCTAAGTTAGAAATCGTTTTAAGGAAGTTTGACCAAGTGCTGCCCAGAATGAACACCTAGTGCATTTTGTTCCTCAGGTCAATACTAAGAAGCAAACCGAAGCGCTTTGAAATCTGCTCCAGGAATCAAGAAAAAAAAAGACTTTTTCCAACCTAACCTAACCTAAGTTAGAAATCTTTTTAAGGAATTTTGACAAAGTGCTACCTAGAATGAACACCTATTGCATTTTGTTCCTCAGGCCAGTACTAATCAGCAAACCGAAGCACTTCGAAATCTGTTCCAGGAGTCAAGAGAAAAAAAGAGTTTTTGCAACCTAACCTAACCTAACCTAAGTTAGAAATTGTTTTAGGGAATTTTGACCAAGTGCTGCCTAAAATGAAGATCTAGTGCATTTCATACCTCAGACCAATACTAAACAGCAAACCAAAGCGCTTCAAAATCTGCACCAGGAGTCAAGAGAAAAAAAGAGTTTTTGCAACCTCACCTAACCTAGGCCAATACTAATCAGTAAAACACTAATTAGTGTTGGCCTGAGGAACAAATTGCATTAGGTGCTCATTCTGGGAAGAACTTGGTCAAACTTCTTAAAAAAAAACTCTAACTTAGGTTAGGTTAGGTTGGAAAAACTCTTTTTTTCTTTTTACTCCTGGAGCAGATTTCAAAGCGCTTCGGTTTGCTTCTTAGTATTGGCCTGAGGAACAAAATACACTAGATGTTCATTCTGGGCAGCACTTGGTCAAACTTCTTCAAAAAGATTTCTAACTTAGGTTAGGTTGGAAAAAGTCTTTTTTTTTTCTTGACTCTTGGAGCAGATTCCAAAGCGCTTCGGGTGCTTATTAGTATTGGCCTGAAGATTAAAATGCACTTGGTGTTCATTCTGGGCAGCATTTGGTCAAAATTCCTTAAAAAAAATCTAACTTAGGTTAGGTTAGGTTGGAAAAAGTCTTTTTTTCTTTTTACTCCTGGAGCAGATTTTAAAGCGCCTTCGGTTTGCTGATTAGTATTGGCCTGAGAAATAAAATGCACTAATGTGTTCATTCTGTGCAGCACTTGGTCAAAATTCCTTAAAAAGATTTCTAACTTAGGGTAGGTTAGGTTGGAAAGTCTTTTTTTCTCTTGACTCCTGGAGCAGATTTCAAAGCGCTTCGGTTTGCTTATTAGTATTGGCCTGAAGAACAAAATGCACTTGGTGTTCATTCTGGGCAGCATTTGGTCAAAATTCCTTAAAAAAAAATCTAACTTAGGTTAGGTTAGGTTGGAAAAACTCTTTTTTTCTTTTTACTCCTGGAGCAGATTTCAAAGCGCTTCGGCTTGCTTCTTAGTATTGGCCTGAGGAACAAAATACACTAGATGTTCATTCTGGGCAGCACTTGGTCAAACTTCTTCAAAAAGATTTCTAACTTAGGTTAGGTTGGAAAAAGTCTTTTTTTTTTCTTGCCTCTTAGAGCAGATTCCAAAGCGCTTCGGGTGCTTATTAGTATTGGCCTGAAGATTAAAATGCACTTGGTGTTCATTCTGGGCCGCATTTGGTCAAAATTCCTTAAAAAAAATCTAACTTAGGTTAGGTTAGGTTGGAAAAAGTCTTTTTTTCTTTTTACTCCTGGAGCAGATTTTAAAGCGCCTTCGGTTTGCTGATTAGTATTGGCCTGAGAAATAAAATGCACTAATGTGTTCATTCTGTGCAGCACTTGGTCAAAATTCCTTAAAAAGATTTCTAACTTAGGGTAGGTTAGGTTGGAAAGTCTTTTTTTCTCTTGACTCCTGGAGCAGATTTCAAAGCGCTTCGGTTTGCTTATTAGTATTGGCCTGAAGAACAAAATGCACTTGGTGTTCATTCTGGGCAGCATTTGGTCAAAATTCCTTAAAAAAAAATCTAACTTAGGTTAGGTTAGGTTGGAAAAACTCTTTTTTTCTTTTTACTCCTGGAGCAGATTTCAAAGCGCTTCGGTTTGCTTCTTAGTATTGGCCTGAGGAACAAAATACACTAGATGTTCATTCTGGGCAGCACTTGGTCAAACTTCTTCAAAAAGATTTCTAACTTAGGTTAGGTTGGAAAAAGTCTTTTTTTTTTCTTGACTCTTGGAGCAGATTCCAAAACGCTTCGGTTTGCTTCTTAGTATTGGCCTGAGGAACAAAATGCACTAGGTGTTTATTCTGGGCAGCACTTTGTCAAAATTCCTTAAAAAGATTTCTTACTTAGGTTAGGTTAGGTTGGAAAAAGTCTTTTTTTCTCTTGACTCCTGGAGCAGATTTTGAAGCACTTTGGTTCGCTGATTAGTTTTGGTCTGAGGTATGAAATGCACTAGATGTTCATTCTGGGCAGCACTTGGTCAAACTTCCTTAAAATGATTTCTAACTTAGGTTAGGTTAGGTTCGAAAAACTCTTTTTTTCTCTTGACTCCTGGAGCAGATTTTGAAGAGTTGGGTAGTATTGGGCTGAGGAACAAAATGCACTTGGTCCACACCCTGTCAATCTCCTTTTAGAAACAAAAATTCCTAATGTTGAGTTGTTCAAAATTGAGCTCAATTTGAAAAAAATGAGAAATAATTTTTTTTATGGCAAGAAAAGTGGCAAGTGTTGCACCATTTTGAAATCTTGATTAAATGCGCCATCTTTTAAAATGACTTGCCAAGGGTAGTGTAGTACAATTTTTTTTCAAGATGAAGTGTTAAAGTTATCGAACAATATTTTTGTGAACCATGACTCACTAAAACTTAACTTATTTTATTAAATTAACAATGTTTTTTGCAATTATTTGTAGTTGCGATTCATAGCATCGTTAATGAAGATCACGAAATTAAAAAAACCGCAGCGAAATTGTGACATTGGTGATCACAATCCTTGAAAATGCGACCAAGGGTGTCGAATTTCAACTTTTTTAAAAAAATGTCTATTATCGCTGAACTGAGTGATATGGATTTTATTTTTTATTTTTCCCAGAACTGGTATAGCTTGGCCTTTCATCCGGTCCCTGATTATCGTTGAGTTTTGGGACACCCTGTATATAAAAATGAAACCCGTTTTTCGTTGTCACGACATCACATGAAAACGGCTTGACCGATTTGGCTGATTCTTTTTTTAAAATGTTCCTTGTAGTTCAATGATGGTTCTTACGGAGAGAAAAATTCAAAAAAAAAAGTTAGGTAAAGTAGGGTAGGTAGGGTAGTGTAGGGTAGTGTAGGGTAGTGTAGGGTAGTGTAGGGTAGTGTAGGGTAGTGTAGGGTAGTGTAGGGTAGTGTAGGGTAGTGTAGGGTAGTGTAGGGTAGTGTAGGGTAGTGTAGGGTAGTGTAGGGTAGTGTAGGGTAATGTAGGGTAGTGTAGGGTAGTGTAGTGTAGGGTAGGTAGGGTAGTGTAGGGTAGGTAGGGAAGGTAGGGTAGGGTAGCGTAGGATATGTAGGGTAGTCATTTTACGGGAGCGAAGCCGCGGGTAAAAGCTAGTGTAGTGATAAAAATTACCTATACGGCGCGTAGTACACAACGCACCGTCGACCCGAGGATGATCTTTTTTCGACAGACGGACGGCGCGCTACCCATGCTCATCGAACTTCTCCTGCTCTGTGTGGAGCGAAAGGACATGTCAGACTTTTATTGACTAAAAACCCACCCGTATTCCCATCATCTGCCCTTTTCATTCCAGTACCACGGTAGATAACTCGTGTCATAAAATTCCCGACACATGACATACATTTTGATACATTAGCACATTACAATGCATGAAAACTTACGTCAAAGCAATTATCCGTCAAACTGCATATTGCAATGCAAATATTATTCAACGAACTGCAGAATAATTCCGAAATTACTGTGTTATTCACAAAATAGCTACAACATCTATGTACCTACGTATATAAAAGGAAAAACAGACTGACTGACATTATCGACGCAAAGCGCAAACTACTGGGCCTAGGAGGGTGAAAATTTGTTGGTACCAGGTTTCCTTTTATGACTTAGGCGAGCACTAAGATAGGATTTTTAAAAATATACCCTGTAAGGTCTAAGGTTCACTCGCGCCTCAAACATACGATTGTACCACACTATTCCGACAACCGAAATCCCGACGAACGCTATCCCGATAGATCACTATCTCGACCTGCAGTAGACCGACAGAACTCTAAGGCGATGGAGTTTATCTCGACAGAACGCTATCCCAGCAGTCATGGTCGACAGAATCCTAGATCGACTAACTGTAGGCCGACTGAATGCCATGTCGACTTGCAGTAGCTGAACAGAACATTATGGTGTAAGCAAACTGTAGGGGCCCGACAGGGTCAAAACCTATGGGGCCCTGGGTTGAATGGGGTCATTGTACATTCGACACACATTCCATTCCCCATTGTTAAAAATATGTGTAAACTCGCCACAAATTTATTTTTTCTTAATAAAATATTTTGGAGTATTGTAAACTCGTCACACGTGTTTTCTACGTACGGACAGCAGAGAAATCAAACACAAGAATAAAAAAGATAAACATGTATTTTTTTTAAATTAAATATAATCTTTATAAAATCACTATTATCACAGTTTTAATTGCAGTATCTAATTCGTAGCTAAATATATATTAATACTTGCTGATTTACCGCTAACATAGTAATATTATTTTCTATTATGACTTTCTCAAATCACAGAACTATTATTATAAATTCAACTTAAATCTAATTAAAAAAACAGTATTATAATGTTAAAATAATATTACACATAAATGTAAACAATCATTGAAAAGTAAAAAAAATAACAGTACGGTCGCCTCCTTCTGCGAAGCAGTAATGCTAGCGAAGGAGGCTGGCTACCGCGAACGCGTGAGGTAACGGCCCTCACGCCGCCGCCGCCGAGATCCCGATCCCGATTTCCGACCACCGTAGGCGCGGGCTCGCGGACAGAGAGCACTGGGTAGCTGGCCGTCCGACAGTCTGATAATAACCTGGACCGAGCTTAGTCGCAAACAGCGCATTCTGTTCCACGCGCGCCTCAAGGAGATGTCAGCAAACTGTAGGGGCCCGGTAGGGTCGAAGCCTCTGGGGAACACGGAAAATCCGAAAGCTGCTCACCGTGTCCCCCAAATCGAAGGCAACGAAGGAACGGGGTGGGGTTTAGTCAGTAAGAGTCTGACACGCCCTCCCGCTCCGTTCAAGAGCGGGAGAAGTCATTCTGATGGTTCCCCTTCACTTTACTTCACAACTGTTATAGAAAAAATTAATTTCATTACTTTAAAGTTATTATATTAACTTTTGATATATTTTCTTATTTAGTGTATTGTTAACCAAATAACTTATTTGGATTTGAAGAGTTTGATTCATATTAACATTAAGTATGTAAAAGCTAGAACTTTACTTGCTAACGCTACTTTCCTTAAAAATAGCATGAAATTAAAATGTGTGCCGAGTTTACAACAAGTTTTATTAATAATTTTTTTTTTTTTGTGGTTGTGACGAGTTAACAATGGATGTATGGGAATTTTCAAAAGTGTGGCGAGTCGACAATGTGACGAATGTACAATGACCCGTTGAATGAAAGAGAGCCCCGGGATCCTGGAATGAAGGCAAAAAAGGAACAGGAGTTGGTTTTAGTCAGTAGAAGTCTGACACGCAGAAGTCATATCGATGATCATATCCCCCCTTAAAAAACCCTCTAAGAGGATAAAACGGGGGTCCAAAGTTCCTATGGAGAAATAGATCTATTAAAAACCCCGAAACCCTACTTTCACACGGGCCTAGCCGCGGGCAAACGCTAGTAAACAAATATAATTTTAAACAGTATCAATGAGCTTGTTTATGAGGCCGGCTAATTACCAAAAAGGCGCGTTTTAATCAGCCGTTATTGTGTTTAATTAAAAAGTACCGTTCATAATGAGTAGGTATTTATTATCAGTGCGGTGATATTTTAAATTGTATTTCGTATACAAATGGTTTATGTAGAGAGTTATCGCCGGTAATCTGAGTTCAGTTATCAATCATGACCTGGATTGCGGCACAGGGATTGTTTGCTGTGTTTTCCTAGCATTGTGACCTGATTATAATGTGTTTTTATTTGTTTTTAATCTGGGGATATTTTTATGGTGGCTGCAAATGGTTTATTGAACTGCACACATATTGCTTTATGAAATAACTTTAAAATGCACTCTAAATAAATCCAGGTCGGATTTAATCTAACTAAAAAAAATGCCAATGATGAATCCGAGTTTGTGGTCTTTATGGCCTTCTTTCTAGGAGAGGCAATGGGCCGTAATCCACCACGCTGGCTTGCGAGGTGGTGGATGTTCCGTGTCTCCAAATAGTTTGATTTTAGGACATGTCGGTTTCCTCACGATGCAAAATGCAAAAACTTGCGTCAATTTTAATTTCGCGGGTTTCCTTGGGGCATCCTCCTTAAAATATGAAAGAAGAAAGAGGCTGACTGACATATCAAAGTTTCCTTTTATGAAGTAGACGAGCACTAAGAGAAGATTTCCCAAAATTCACGTACGAAAAAGATGAAATGTAGGTTGAAGGTTTGTAAAGAAATACCTACCTTCACGTGGGCAAAGCCGCTGCCAGAAGCTAGTAATAATATAAGTATATGCTTAACTCCAAAGAAAAGATGGATGGATTGTGTGAGAAGTGATATGGAAGAAAAGGGAGTTAGTGATAGCGTGACGAGTGACAGGATAGAATGGAAGAAAAAAACATGTTGCGCCGACCCCAAATAAAACGGGACAAGGCCAGGAAGATGATGATGATGCTTAGCATCGAACGATATCAAATCGCTAACAATCGTAAACTGACACTAATCAGCTGCTCCTCAAGACCGAGTCCCCAGCAACCGTCCAATTGTCTCAATCACAACTGCATATAAATATTTATTTGAGCAATGACCGTTTGTTATGGCCACTTACCAATGAATGAATGTAGCTATCTCGTGGACTTCGCTAGGGGTCAGGCACTATCATGTATATTAATTCTTTCTGACTCGTGTATAGCAATTCTCTGGTTAGATTGAAAGCCGACCGCAAACTAGTTGGGAAAAGGCTAGGGAGATGATGATGTATGATAATTCCTAGTGTGGGCCAAAGTTTTTTAGAAAAAAAGTATGGCTAAGCGCATTCTTATAACGAATGCGCTTAGGGTCTATTTCATAATTATAACGTTCATTGTGGCGACATTTGGGAGAGGACTATTGCCAACAGGTTTTTTCGTCTTTCGGTTGAGTTAATGATGATGATGACGACATGGGATCGAATTCATGTTAAACTAGCTTATCTGTCAATGCAGTCTAAACTTTCGTATACAATTTTCATATAGGTATGTATAAAAAAGCATTTTCTGAATTTTTCTGGCAGCATTTCCAATTTTCTTAAAAACTTTACTCAGCCAATATTCAGACAATAAATTTTTACGAGGGGTTTTTTTCGCGTTTTCATCGTTAGTTCCATAGTAGATGTTATTCACAATTATGTCTAGCTGCTAAACGCAGCTCGCGTAAACGCAGAAAATTGTAAAATACACTCGAGGAAAAAATTATCATAATTATGTGCTAGGACATGGTCTATCCCTGTGCCAAGTTTCATCGAAATTCCTTCAGCAGTATACGCTATATACACATTGACAAACTTTCACCTTTAGTATGATGATACTTATCTGTTTCTTAATAAGTAGTGATTATGTCATAAGTAATTAACCGATTAAAAAAAAAGAAAATTTCTCAATACGGCAATTTTTTTATAATTCTTATTTTCTTCTTAGAAGTTATTCGTAAATTTTTGTAGAAAGTTTCAATTTTTAATTTAAAAAACCCGTTGTATTATTTATCGCATAAAAATAAATTAAGCTGTTGCACAAGCTAAATCCGGAGATTTTGCTCTTAGCACCTAGCTAGATAGCACGGTATATTATTTATCGGTTTTCCCGCCTCTGGTAGAATACTTCATTAACCCATGTAAATGCGCCTGAAACCTTGAGGAGCGAGCGACATCGCCCATATTGAAAGTTTATTCCATGCAAATTAAGTTTTTAAAAGGCGTTGATGAATACTAAAACCCTTTTAACCATTATTGCACTTTCTCTTTGTCTTCTCGTCGATTCAGGTTCTCATACCTGTTAATATTGTAATACTAGCTGTTGCTAGCGGCTTCGCCCGCGTGATGTTAGAAAATTACCCCAAGGGAACATATTCCCAGGATAAAAAGTATCCTATTTGCTGTTTCAGGTTGTGTTCTATCTGTACACCAAGTTTTATTGAAATCTATTCAGTACTTTTAGCGTGAAAGAGTAATAAACATCTATATATACAAACTTTGGCGTTTGTAATAGTAGGATAGAAGTATTACCATGGAGTTTCTTGTCTTTTCTTCTCTATAGAAAACGACTAATTGGAATTGTGCACTAGCTTCGCGATGCTTTATAAGTGCCCATGTAGGCCTTTTTGAAATCAAATAATTTTGAATTGAGTCGAGAGACGTCCTCTGCTGGACGTAGGCCTCCCCCAAGGCTCACATCCATCGGATTCCCGTGACACCAGAACGTCGGTCTACCTCGTTGAAGCTTGTAAGGTCTTCTAACGTTGCATTCAGAACTACATGGTTGCCACCCCAGAACATTTCGGTCCGATCGAGCTCTACGAGCAATATATACTGCCCACTGCCACTTAAGTTTGACAATTCTTCGACTTAGGTCGGTAACTTTGTTCCTCCCACGGATATCTTCATTTCTGATCCAATCATACAAGGAAACTCCGAGCATAAACCTCTCTATTGATCTTAAAGCCATTGAAGCCTCTTATCTACCTAGCTTTATTCTGTCAATAGCTTTTCTGCGAGTGCCGTGAAAGTAAAAAATTATCCCAAGGGAATATAGTCCTGGGATGAAAAGCATCCCATGTGCTAACTCGTGTACGAAATTTGATTCAAATTCATAGTACACACATAGGTATATTAATTAAGTAGCAAAGGGGTTTTTTTTTTTTTTTTTTTTCCTGGTAGGGGAATCATCAGAATGACTTCCCCCGCTCTTGGGCGGAGCGGGAGGGCGTGTCAGACTCTTACTGACTAAACCCCTACCCCGTTCCTTCGTTGCCTTCGTTCTGGGGGGGACTCGGTATCAACCGTTAGGAATACCACATGTTCCCCCCAGAGGCTTCGGCCCTACCGGGCCCCTACAGTTTGCTGACATCTCCTTGAGGCGCGCGTGGAACAGAACGCGCCGTTGACGACTGGGCTCGGTCCAGATTATTTCCAGACTGCCGGACAGCGAGCTACCCAGTGCTCGCCGTCCGCGAACCCGCGCCTACGGTGGTCGGAAATCGGGATCGGGATCTCGGCGGCGGCGGCGTGAGGACCGTTCCCTCACGCGCTCGCGGTCAGCAGCCTCCTTCACGAGCATCACTGCTTCGCAGAAGGAGGCGACCGCATGCCAACCCTCCTCGCTCCGGACCATGGCCTGAACCAGGGCCCGGCGCGAGAGGTCGCCGCTCCCGATAGTCTCCACGAAAGTAGCAAAGGGGTGGAATTTAATGCTGGTGTCTATATTCCTGATACCGGTGATATTCCATTCCGGATTAATGCCGGTATCTGTGTTTCCAGGTATGTACAACCTGGGGGTAAAGTCTAGAGTCACGCGTGAATAGACTATTTCTAGACAAACGTGCTCCGTCGTCGACTACAACGTGGCATACCATCAGTTGAGATTAGGGTTGCCAGACGGTCGGGATTTGGCGGGATTCTCCCGATTTTTTGTATGTCTTCCCGACTCCCGACAAAGCAAATAATCTCCCGAAAAACAAGTTCGATAATTTTAAGTTCACATTTTCGTCAAACGAAACTTGCAAACCACTTGTAGTCCGGTGCCTGGGGTTAAAATCATCAAACCCTAGAACTTCGTTGACTGCGGGTAGATTAAAAAAAAACTGATATGTGAAGCTAATAACAAGCCTAAAAAAGTTTACCTATTAAAAATTGTGATTTTGACTATGAAAAAAAAGTGAGAATTAAAATAGCCCAATTAGTATCTCAGGACCTACTAGTTCGAATTGAAAAATTCTTTCAATGTTGGATAGTCCATTTATCAGGGAAGGCTATAAGCTATATAACATTACGCTACGACTAATAGGAGTGAAGTAGTAACCACAGACGTGAGTGAAACCGTAGGTACAACGAGTAATACAGGGTGATTGGAAGATCGATGCAAAGCTTTAAAGCGAAGATAGTATAGACCATTTAGAACCATTTAAGCCATGATTATGTTCGGCGAAGTTTTATCATTTTTTTTTAAACCTACTTTTAAGATTTTTTTCAAAAATTCCCAAAATTTTGTGTAAACTGCATATTTTTAGCCAATTTAAATAATAAATGAATTAACTTTTATTTTATTCAATTAAAGTAGTGTCTAAGCAACCCAAAAAAATGTTTTAGGCTTTTCTGTAATAAGACAATTTTTTTACGGACATTTAAAGTTCAGCAGAAACTTAGAAAAAATTAACAGTACGTTTTTTAAAACTTATTAAAAAAATAACGATGGGTGCTTTTTTTGTTCAAACCTTTTTGAATACATGTTTGATAAGCGTTCTTTCTTTTGAGGTATGATTTACGCGGATATCTTACAAATTATTGAAGTTAGGACCTAGAAACCAATGGGAGGGAGATTTTCTTAAATTTTGGCAGATTACTTAAAACAACATTTGAACTAAAATTATTTACTTTTCATACATAAAGCTTTAAGGCGAAGATAGTACAGACAATTTAGAACCATGTAAGACATGATTGCCTAAGACAAAGTCTTACCAATTTTTTTTAACCTACTTTTGTATTATTTTTCAAATATTCCCAAAATTTTAAGTAAACTGCTTATTTATGGCTAAATTAAATAATAAACGAGTTCATTTTTATTTTATTTATTACAGTAATGTGTGAGCAACCTAACAAAGTATGTCTTAGGTTTTTCTGTCGTATTGATAAAAAATTTAAATTTCTTCTGAACTTTAAAAGTATGTAAAAAAATGTCCAATGTTAGAAAAACCTAAGACATACTTTGCTGGGTTGCTTACACATTACCGTAATAAATAAAATAAAAATGCAGCAGTTTTCTTAAAATTTTCTTGTCTGAGTCGAGTCGAAAAGATATGTTTGTTTACTTAATATATTATATTTAATATTATTAACTTATTTTTCTTATTTCTCCCGACCAAAGCCATAAAATCCCGAAAAAGCGGTTATTGATCCCGATAACAGGAAGAATCGATCTGGCAACCCTAGTTGAGATAGACGTTTGAACGTGAGCATATAAATATTCCAAAAAATAACCTAATAGTTTCGGAAACAGCGTTTATTACCATCATCATCATTATCATCTCAGCCAAAAGACGTCCACTGTTGAACCCCAAGCGTCGCCACAACGACCGGTCCTGAACGTCTCGCATCCATCGGATTCCCGCGGCCCTCGATTATATAGCAAATGAATTTAAAGCAAATAGTATCAAACAGATTGTCCCTAATGATCGCCGAGTGAGATAGGTACATGACCCACTGGCCAGCTATGCGACCTTCACGTGATTGTGACAACGAGATGTAGTGACCGGACACCGGATGATGGAGGTACACTGACACATATATACGCTTGGATGCGTTCTGACTTTGTTTGGATTATCCTCCTTTTCATTTTATAATTCCTCTCGGTTTTGATCAATCCCGTTGAGGCATTAAGAGTGCCTAATGCGAGTTTGTTTTATGCGATTGGGTCGGTTTTTAAATAATCCCATTGAGACATTAAGAGTGTCTAGTGCGAGTGTGTTTAACGTTGACGCGATTGATACGTTTATGACGTTCAGTAGTCCGATTGGCTCGCTCTTAGTTCTTAACCAATCAGAGAGCCAAACACCGTAAACGTAAAAACAACTCGCACTCGTCACTCTGGTCGTCCCGTTTTCCAGGACCCTTAATAAAGCGATTTTATTTTATTTTTTAACACAGTGTGTCAGACTAAAACCTGTCTGTATCCTTTAGTTGCCCTTTGCGCTCCAAGGCCATGGAAACTAGTGATCCTAGTAGCCCTAGCAGGCTTTGGTCTACTAGGGCTTGTCCATTTGCTGACATCTTTTAAAAGCGATCTGTCGACTCGGCCTTGGTTATTATTACTTCGACTGGGCTGCGCACTTTCCGTTGCTCGCCGTCTACTAGCCCGTACTTACGATTACCGAGGTGGTTCCTACAGCAACGCCTGGCTCATCTCTTCGTGAGGATATCAAGCAACATCGCCACACAACATTCTTCTTCTGAGAAAGGCTGACTAAAAACAAACAGCATTTTAGGCAGTTATCGAGAATTCTGGGAAAAAACATTAAAGGGTTCAAGAATTTCTAACATCCAGATAAAATTGATGTTGATAAACCACATCTGTTTCCCGTAACTTTAGCTAATGCGAGGATGTGGTGATGATAGAACTCCTGAAGTGAACAGATTGATCGTTGACTGATCATTTACAGTATTCAGGAAAGACGTAATATTTTCAATCTGTACTAATACTAAAATATTTATATTCTTGGTTGTTATGAATATACTCAGAAACTGGACCGATTTTAAACATTCTTTCACCAGTAGATACAGTGCTACTTTATCACTGAGTGACAGGGCTGTGGGTACGTTTGAAAGATTTACTGTGGCTCTAAAACGCTAAGAGCCAATTAAGGAACATAGGATTTTAGTCAGTAAAAGTCAAGAGTCTTTAGAACGGAAGAAGTTATTTAGATAAATTATTTCACACCATTTCACTCAAAAAAAGGTACCATTGATTGACAGGCATATATTTTCTTTCTACTGATAGTTAATTTTAGTTGAGGCGTGTAATAAAATGTAAGCCGTAAAAGACAAAGGCATAAAACATTTCAGGTTAAACCTTTCCTCTTCCACGATTTTATCATTGCATAAACAATAAAAAAATACAGAAGACATTGACAAGACGTTATAGCACTGACATCTAGAATTTCAAACAAAACTCACAAACAGCCCGAAAAATTTATAGAAAAAATTAAACTCAAAACAAAAAAAAGCCAAAAATGGAAGATCTCTTCAACAAGCTACAAAAAGACGGAAAAAACAGTGTCGATAACTTAATCAAATGGATGAGTGAGTCAAACTTAATCGAGGTTGATTCGACTAAAGACAAAAACTACCCGAATCCAAGTAATGGGCTTGAGTCGCATCTTCGAACACTTTTCGGGGAGTCTCACGATGAGGACAAAGTGCCCCTAGAAGAGTTTAAAAGTGTTCTTACGAAGATAGCTCAAGATCAGAAGAAGGGTATTGAAGAGCTAACTCAGCAGCTTGCTACTGATGGACCGAAGGTGATCAAGGCTGCCCTCGCAGGCGCCAGCGCTTTTAAGAAGGAAATCATGAAAGATGACTGAATGATTCTACCGACAATAACAGACGTAGTATCTATTGATCAACAGAATATACTTACTCGCTTCATTTTTGGTGATATTTTATTTTAGTTGAGTGGCTGGTACTGTTTCGGGAAACTTTTTTTAGGAGGTGGGAAATCATCAAATGACCTCACTCTAGGGTGAAGCGAGATTGTATTTCAGATGTTTACTGACTGAGAACCTATGTCTTAAAGTTGCCCTTTAGTAGCATTTTAGGGCCACGGTCACGATCACTCTTTCAAACGTTTCCACAGCCATAGCATGTATAGGCCTACTGGGCCCCTTTAGTTTTCCTGACATCTCTTTGATGCGCGCGTGGAACACTGTGCGCCGACGACTCGGGTCTGATCCTTACTTTGCTCTTTGCCAATGACATTGTTTTGGTTACCGTGAGTGGCCTAGAGGTCCAAAGCAGATTGAACCAAAACTGGATACTTGTTCTGCGATTTTGGCCGTCTCTCCAGCTCTACCCTCGGCTGAACGCCCATACCGATCTGCTCCGATTTTCGGTACCACGGGGCACTTGTCCAAGGGGATGGCAAGTAAGAGTATGACGTAACGCATCGGATCCCCTCGGTCAAAGGCTCTGCTATTCATTTGAAAATTGACATGATTGGGTGCATAATCCAGCACTGTCCTAAACTTAGTTTTCAATTTAACCTTTTTTTTTTACATTGTTTTTAACGAGGAATCTGTATTTGATGTATGAGACAACTTTAAAAATGCCCAAAACGAAGAACAAAAACGCAGTCAGTCTATTAAAACACAGCCGTCTTAACAACCACAGTTCCATTAGAAACACAAAGCTTTTAACGCCGTCAATTTAGACACATACATAAATTAATGAGTGCTCACACTTCGCCTGATTGTGATTTACGAGACGACTCTACGTACAGTAGGCCGCACTTTAGTAGTCACACAACATTTTATAAACTAGAACACGGTTAATAAAAGAAACATTTAGTTTTTTTTTAACAATTATCTCATAATCTTTAAATACAACTGAATATTTCTACAACTAATTATAATTAAAAAAAATAAACCATTTTAATACCAAACTCGATAGGTGTAGTAAATATTATGACATGTAGCATGTATTTTTGCATTGCATAGGTACCTATTTTATATTGATTAGTCACCTTATCAGTTTTTTGAATTTAACGTATTTGTAACGCATTTTTTTTAATAAGATATTTAGTTTAGGAGTCATTCTCCCGCTTTGGGCGGAACTAAGTTTTACACTGCTGTTCCTTATTTGCCTTCGTTCCTGGGCCCCTGGGTTCATTTTCACTGGCCGACGCATAGCATTCGCTCGAATTTAAGTTAACCTCTGAGTTTATTTCGGTGTAACTTCGCAGGCTTGTCATCCAGCAAACACCGGTTTCATCTAGTTTTAATTGAAGAAAAGTTTGATGTGTGCTAGCGACTTCGCTCGCTTACTGGCGCACTGCTGCACTGCATATTACGGGTTCGATTCCTGCACGGAAAAAATATTGGTAGGGCCCACAGATTTTAGTTAGGTGAGGATGTATCTGTATAGTCCATGTGGCTATTCAGCCTCCGTTGAAAAGGGAAGGTCCTCCAATCAAATGGGTGTTGTGTTTGGTCCCGGAAACAGCTGGATAGTTGATTTCGGACAGTTTTATAATTATGTTCTTATCGCGCGGAGATAATTGTACGATAATTCCTATGTACATACCTACCAACCTGCTCCAACTGCCAAAGTCATAATCATAACCCTCCCAGTTCTCCTCGAGTCGTATTCCTCATTACTTAGGGTCTTAAAGATCCCGTTGGATTAGCTTCTTACTGCTGCAAGTACTCCCCCAGTAGTCGAGTAAAATCCAGTATAAGCTGACCTCTTATTCCAAAGAATCTTCGTATTACGCGAAGCCAACTAATGTCAGTGTTACTATCGTATGACATGCGGACGACTATACCGTATGTGTGTTAAGTTCAACGAGACAATTGAGTCAAGTTTGCTTTGCTGAGAGTTCACACCCAATTGTGATAAGGAAAATAATAGAGCAGTGATAACTGCCCCGACCTGGAAATAGCAGTTCGCGGGTTCAAACCCAGCCAGGCACATTACTTTGTGTAATTTATTTCATTACCGCTGCTCTTAAAAACGGTGAAGGAAAACATCGTGAGGAAACCGGCTTGTACTAGAACCGAAAGTTCGAAGACATGTGATATTCAATCATTCGCATTGGACATGCATGGTGGATTGCGGCCCGTTCCCTCTCCTGGAGAAGAGGCCTGAGCCCCCAACAGGGGGAACATTACAAAGCCTGCAAGCATGTTAAGGACGGTAAAGATACTTCCGTAGTGTTATGTTTTGAACACATTATCTAGCGTTTATGCTGAAAAATAACACCCATATTACTAATATTCTTTACTGCAGTGGATCGTATACTTTTGCGCATTATAAAACTCGCTTCTGTAGTACTCTTAAGGGGTACGGTAATGCTCCATGCATAACCGGCTAAATTCTATTTTTCATACGTTATTTGCATTTTGAAGGTGTATACAATATGTCACATAATTAACGCATATTCTCTTGGGGTCATCATTATGGACAACTTTTACTATGGGACCAAACCTGAAATCGAGAAAAAATAATCAGCTGTTCCCTATATTTATGTTCGCTTATTTCGTCAAAATGTATGGAACAGCTGATTATTTTTTGTATAATTATGTAGATACACATAGTTGTTGATTAAAATTATGATTGGTAGCCGTAACAATTATATCTCACGTATATTTTCATAAAATAGCCACTCGATTGTGTGAGATTAACTGAGAGGATTGTATTGATGATTTTAATGATTGTAATTCCGTGAATAAATACGTGTTACGGCCGCCAATATTATATTAATCAACATACAACTTGATAGCCTGCAAAATACTAAAAACTTTGCGTTCTTTTTTATTTATTTTTTATTATCGATATACTCGCGTTAGAACCCTATCTCACCTAATGGGAAGCGATGATGTGGTCGACGATGCAGCACGTTTGCTTAGAAGTAACCTATTCGCTGTTGACTGAAATACCTACTTACTTCACTATTGACTAACGGCCGAAACCAATAGCCTATCGATCTCCAATTTTAGCATACTGGAGATTGTAAAACAAATGATACAATACAAAAATTATCATTTTTTCTGTTGTTTCATTTGTTTTTCTATCTCCGATATGTGATAGATCGGTTATTGGGTTCGGTCGTAAAAGATTCCTAGGTTGTAACTATCAAGAAACATAGACCCCGCTTTTACCTTCGCATGGAAAACTAATTTTGGTCTCAAAGGAAAGCGTTTTTTGGCATAAAAAGTAGGTACCATGAGAGTCGGCGATATTGTGGCTTTATTTCAGTAAATACTCGTATCAGTGTTTACAGAGATTACCTCCCATAAACAAATCAAACACATCTACACAGTTGGCGCAGTCGTTATGCGATTGACTGCTGCGCTGAGTGTCGCAGGTGCGATTCCCGTACCGAAATTTTTTTATATGAACTACAGATTTTTGTACTGGTTCTGGGTTTCTTTGTATGTAAGTTTACATGTTTGTGAAGGCACCCACGCACCTACAGCCCCTACAGGTAGACCATTTCCTGAAATAGCATACTTTTTATGCTAGGAGTATGTTCTCTTGGCATAATTTTCTACTATAACGCGGACGAAGCCGCTGGCAGCAGCTAGTAAGTTATAGAATCAACAAGTGTTGAGGCTATCTCACTATTTCCTATAGTCTAATTTTTTTAAATATAGAGACCGTTGATTGATATTTTCGTATTTCTATTTGTTTATATCGAAGCTCCACTTTAATATAAACAAGGAGGAGCTCGTGGCTAGATAATAACAGCCGCACAGGTCGATCTTCAAGGTTAAGCAACGCTTGCCTAGGTTGGTCTGTGGATGGGTGACCATCTTAACATAACGAGTTTCCTCCGTGCCTCGGAAAGCACGTTAAGCCGTAGGTCCCGGTTGTCATTTGTAGATCTTTGGCAGTCGTTGCGGATAGTCAGAAGCCAGTAAATCTGACTCCAGTCTTGCCATGAAGTACCGTGTTACCCCAGTTAATGGGTTGTGGAGGTCTGGTAGGCAGTCGCTCCTCGTAAAATACTGGTATTCAGCTAAATCCGGCTTGACTGGAAGCCGACTCCAATATAGTTGGGAAAAGGCTAGGTAGATGATGATGATGATGATACTTTTTTATCCTGGGAGTAAGTTTCTTTGGGATTCTTCTTTTCGAATCGATGGTGAACTCGTTAAATTGTTTGGGCCCGGTCTGTAGGCCGCTACGCTAACAGTAGCATCGGTGGCACTCATTAAAAGTTTATGTGTTTGGATACATGGGACACTACAACGTGTGGCTCATGTTTTGAACAGGATCATCGCACTCCCTTGGGATAATTTTCTACTATAACGCGGGCGACGCGCTGGCCGCAGGTAGTAAGTTATAAAGTAAACATATTGTGTTGAGGCTATCTCACTATTTCCTATAGTGTAAATTTTTAGAATGTAGAGACTATTGACTTACAATTTTTTTTTACAATCGAAGCCCCACTTTAATATAAACAAATACAAAGAAAGACTGAATAGGACGTAAATCAGGCCACATACATAGTAAACATAGCGCACAATAGTTGTAACGAGTCCCACCAGACAAAGTCAAATTAAGAAGTTCCCAAAGTGACAGCGCTGCTCAAAGCGAAAAGTTGAGATGTTACCCTCGCCAAACTTCTGTTTGAATTGGACTCGATTCTTAATTTTGAAACTTTTTTTATTCAAATGTTCCTCGCACCGGTGACGGTAACCCTGGGTAAATGGGAGCCATTTATTTTAGGTACTTTATTTGGAAAAAAAAGAAATGTGAGTATCGGGTGGAACGGTTGAAAAATGTGCTTGTGTCCATCAATCTGGTTAGCCTTTGGCCAGCTATATTAAGGTTGCCTTTCAGACTAACCTTTTTTTTTGAGGAGGGAATTCATTAAACAACCCATATGTTATACTTTCTAAAAACCCAGCTATGTTCCTTCAGTGGCTCTTTGCGTTCAAAGGTAATGTTGCCAGGTCCGATTAGGTTAAAATCGGGGCAGATGTTAAAACGGAATTCATGGATTTAGACTGGGATGAATAGAAAGTACTTTTTTGTTGTGTGTTTTGTTGGGGTGACATTATTCAATGCCTTCTTCCGCTCTACAGAGGAGCTAGAGGGCATGTAATACTTTAACTAACCAAAACTGACCTGACCGGTATGTATGATTTTGAACGCATTAGCACACTACGAATGTAACTGATGTAAAGAATATTTGCATTGTGTTGCATTATTAGCATTATCAGCCTTGTAATGTTCCCACTGTTGGAACTCAGGCCTCCTCTCTTCTTAGATAAGGTCTGAGACCTAACACCGAGAAAACAATTGAATTTTGGTAGTGGAATTATAATGATTTTTAATAAATTTCGGGAACGACGATCGGGACATTTAGCGTTCCGATCAGGTGCAAATCAGGATGTAGACCCCCGAAAATCTGGATGTCACATGTAACACATTCAAACAATCCCGATGCCTTATGTCATGACTACAAAATAAAAATGATGCCGAGACAAATATAGAAGTTTACAAGTCCAGTTCTGCGAAGAAACGGATTCGGAGGAAATGTTTATTACTTTAGATTGGATGTCGTCCAGTTTTTAACATTGTGACTCCATTTTATTTTGGGTGTTTTCTTTTTGGTGTGATTTTGTGTAATATGTCTTTTTATATATTTTGTAGGAGGTATTTACATACTCATAAGGTGTACAAAGTTGGGTGCTTTAAAATAAGTTCAGTTTCGGCCATCAGGATGTTTTTTTAGTTGTGTTTTTTAGTGTTAGACTTCTACTGATTGAACCACACCTGTGTTTCTCCATTTGTTTTTTGCGTACCAAGGTCGTAGAAAGAGCAAAAAGAGCCTTCCGAACTCCGTGGAAAGTTGATATACAAATTACACTTTAGTTTTATTATTGGCGATGGCAAGCGAGTATGTCATCGACGATGGAGCATGCTTATTTTACGAAATAACATATTCACTCTCGACTTAAATACGTACATAATTGTAGCTATCAGAAAACATAGACTCCTGGTATTCAGCTAAATCCGGCTTGACTGGAAGCCGACCCCAATGTAGTTGGGAAAAGGTTAGGCAGATGATGTTGATGATGAGAAAACATAGATTCCTGGTAATTCAATTGTGTTTTCAAAACTGGTTTGTGCGTATGGATGGGATGTCCACCATATACCGGTAGTGTAATATCATACCTACATCAATCACATTTCCAATACTAAACCCAAACCCCGTCACAATTGCAGGTGCTGACAGGCGCAGCGTTCCACCACAAGATCTGGTCGTGGTACTACACGTACAAGATGCCGGCGGAGATCAGGACCTGGGTGGACGACAACTTCAACTGCGAGGACATCGCCATGAACTTCCTCGTCGCTAACGTTACTAGGAAGGCGCCTATTAAGGTTGGTTGGAAGGAGACGGGTTTCTTGTAGGAAAGAGAGTTTCCAGTGATAATACGCCAAGTGGTTGTATGTCACTTCTTCATGAATAAATTCGTGTTGGATAAACGCAGCTACATGTCGATAAAAAGTCGGCTGCAAAAATGATTTATTTACTATCTATTACCAGCAGTTTCGTTCATTCTTTCGCGTGGAATTTAAGAACAATATTATGGGGGAAATTGAGTAAAAAAATTATCCACTCATTATGTCCGGAATTTAAGTCCTGTTCCTGCGGGTAAATAGAAATTGGCCAATCGGCTGAACCGTTTCGGAGATTATCCGGAACAAACACAGACGGACAAACATATTAATAAATACATTTTTTATGTAGATATCGAATATAATTTCATTTGCATTAAGTAAAATGTATATGTAAATTTATATACCTACACACATACACTAACAAAGAGAGGTAAGATTCTGACATTTTGCTATAAAATATTTATCTATTCATTAAAAAAGTTTATACAGATTCTCACTCTCTCTTTTTGTTATAAAATATTTATCTATTTATTAAAAAACTTTATACACTAGTAAGAAACACTGGTAAACAAACTGTACATTTGCTACCAGTCGATATTCCGCGATAAGGATCATGTTTTGTGAATGTCAACTACTACATTATAGTTCTCTGGCATTTCGCTTAACTGAACCTATTTGGCGTAACTGTGAGGCATACAATGTCATCATCATCTGCCTAGCCTTTTCCCAACTATATTGGGGTCGGCTTCCAGTCAAGCCGGATTTAGCTGAATACCAGTATTTTACGCGGAGCGGCTGCCTACCAGACCTCCACAACCCATTAACTGGGGTAACACGGTACTTCGTGGCGAGACTGGAGTCAGATTTACTGGCTTCTGACTATCCGTAACAACTGCCAAAGATCTCCAAATGACAGCCGGGACCAACGGCTTAACGTGCTTTCCGAGGCACGGAGGAAACTCGTTATGTTAAGATGGTCACCCATCCACAGACCAACCTAGGCAAGCGTTGCTTAACCTTGAAGATCGACCTGTGCGGCTGTTATTATTTAGCCACGAGCTCCTCCTGTGAGGCATACAATGTATTTTTTTTTATTTCCTGTTTGTTTGTTCTGACTTTGTGCGTTTTTGTAACTTATTATGGAGATCAGAATAGAGGAGAGGTTAGAGTTAGAGTGCGTCTAATGAAAGCGCGACCTGGAGTTTTTTTTTAAATTTAATTGGCAACATTATTCAGCCGCAATAGGGAATATGCAGGCAATTTTTTTATTCAATATTCACTTCATTTTGATGTAGAAAAAAAATAAACCATAGCCGTAAGAGTAGTAATTACTTTTTTATAAAATCTTAAAAATATTGGTTTAATTTGACGAGTTCAAACGCTACTATTTCTCGCGCGCTTGAGGCGTGACGTCATAGGTTACGTCCTGTCAGTTTATTGTTTGCATTGAGAGTTAGTTTGATATATAACAAAGTGTTTTAGTCGCGTAATAATCATGGAAGAAGAAAAAAGCCATTTTATAGATATTGCATGATACCAATGTGTATAACACTATAAAAAGTACACCATAAATTCACCATTCCTGTCAGTTTTGTGCCCTATGACGTCAACGTCGTCGCCGTCGTCGTCTCACCATTGGTCGTTTTCATACGACCAATGGTGAGGCGTTTTACAAATTTGAATTTCGCTCGTAAATTTTTCACTTTTTGATTTACGTTTTAAATAACTAAATGCATATTAAATTAGAAAATAACGAATTGAGTGTATTACTACGACCTTAAAAGTTTAGGAAAAAAAAATCAGGCCATTTTATTTTTTATGCATATTCCCTATTGTAGGATATAAAAAAAGTGAAGAGTCAAAACATGATTCTCCTACTAGTTAGTAATACCACATATAACATTTTTGGATTTAACCTCTTTTTCTTAAGTCACGCTTTCATTAGACGGACTATAGTACATTTTAGGCTTCCGTATCCAAAGGTTTACCCTTTGAATTGCGGACCCTATTACTAAGACTCCGCTGTCCATCCGTCCGTCTGTCTGTTTGTTTATCTGTCTGTCTGACCATCAGACGGCTGTATCTCATGAAGCATGATAACTAGACAGTTGAAATTTTTACAGAAGATGTATTTTTGTTGCCGCTATAAACAAGAAATCTTAAAAAAACAGAATAAAACAAATATTTAAGTGGGGCTCCCATCCAATAAACGTGATTTTTAGTCGTTTTCTTGCTACGGACGGTAGGGTGTGGTTGTGTCTGTCTCGACTGTCGAATGTCCGACTCGCACTTGGCCGGCTTTTTTTACGTACTGTGCAGGGTTTAAGTTCGCCATGTTTTGTAACGAAACTAAATCCTTTTTTGAAATAAAAGGAAAGACGCTATAACCAGTAAATTCTTGCGTATACAAGGTTGTGGGCTGCTAGCTACCGGTTGTTTCCTAGCTCAGAAGGCGAGTATCTAGGCTGTTTAGATTATTCCATTGGTGGCCAGTTATGTCTCGTGAAGTATGATCTATGCGACGGCTCATCTATCATACAGAATGATTAATGTTAGAACTGGTTTGTAAAGTGTTCATGATTCATTTAAATCTCTAGGTTTGATCTCCAGGCTTGACAAAGCGTTATTTAGTTATTAACTTTGTTCTGCAAGTGGATTCACATGTATGTAGAAATTATCCCAAGAGAATATGCTTCCGGGATAAAAATATTCCAGAATATTGTGTACGGGGGTGTCAAAGAATGATGCCAGGGTTTCTATGAATAAATAAAATAAAACAGTCCAGTAAAAAAGATATTTTTTTTTTATTTTGGTTGATAGGCTCGCGCTTGACCACTATTTCACCTGATGGTAAGCGATGATATGGTCGACGATGGAGCACACCTACTTAGAAGTAACCAAATTCAAGAAATTACACTCCTTAGCTCTACCCACAAATCACAATGAATTTGTTCCCAAAACGGTAGGACGGCTATGAATCGGTGGCGACTATTTTAAAAAAAAAACTTAAAACCTGACTTCGACCCAACCTGATGACCAGTGAAGCAATCGTTGATGACGAATTGCACTAACTTATTAAGAGCCTATTTACCTTGAAGACACCTAAATTACAATCGGACGGTTTACTAAAGCATTCTTCTTCTTTGTCGGTGACCACGACCACTCTATCAAGAGTGATAACTCTTGACAGAGCGGTCGTGGCTATTACTTCAGGTTTTAGTGGCAAGCTTCACAACACGCTGCCACTCTTCTTTGATGGCCGCCTTCCTCGTGCATTCTATACTAAAGCATAGACGTTTTCAAATTCCAGGTGACACCACGAAAAAAGTTCAAATGTCCAGAATGCACGAACACGGAGATGCTATCAGCGGACGCCCGTCACATGTCGCAGCGGTCCTCGTGCATCGCGCGCTTCGCCGAGGTCTACGGCCGCATGGCGCTGCAGCCGGTGGAGTTCCGAGCTGATCCTCTGCAGTACCGCGAGGTGGGCTCCGGGGTGCCTCACGCCTACCCTGAGATAGGGTCACTGTAAGGAAGGTTAAGGTGGATGGGGCCCTCTTGTAGTTGATGAAGTTAGGGAATAGTGTCCTAGGTGGGATTTAGTTATTTTAATGCAACTTCAAGTTAGATTCTGGAACGTAAAGGGCTTCTGAAGGAACACGGAACAGTTTTAGTCAGGGACAGTTTGATACTCCATTTCGCTCCACCCAGAGCGGGAGGAGTAATTGGATGATTATCCACTCTAAAAAAACCTATTTAAAAATTATGAACATTCAAATCGCAAGAGAAATCAGACAGCGAAGCACTTCTTTCATCGACCAAAAACTACCCGTGTTCCTTCAATTGCCTTTTGCGTTTCAGGGCCTCGGTAATTTTTTGGAACAATCCCTCTGACGTGAATTTGCCTTCAAATATAGTTGAAACATATAACAACCAAGTTTTTTTTTCTTTAAATTCTCTCATGAGAGTATTAAGAGGGCCCCAAATGTTAGATTTAAAGGAAAGTAGGTGGTACGGACAATAACAAATTGAATGAAGGCTGTAAGAGAAATAAAAAATGGGATTTCGTCCCCAATACCAGGGTATGTAGGAATAAACTGCCATTATTGCATTAAACTCCCCGATACATCCCCATTTGTACATTTACGTTGGAAAATCTGTAAGTACGAAGTGTTAAATAGGAACTATCCATGTAAAAATAAGTCTTAATTAACCAGTTTATCAATAAATATACAAAAATAGAATACTAACTGTAAAAACAAAGTCAAAATTGGTAGGAAAGCAAACGAGATACCTAACAATTTAAAAATATAATTATCTGTCTCCTTCGCTAAGACGCCGTTTTCTATGGCACCCGAACGAGTGTCAATAATAATCTGCATTAAAAAAAATATATAATGGTATCGCATGTGGATCAAAATGACCAACCTTAGGAAACCTTTGAATATGGTCTGTGTACCTAAAAACACCGACGAAAGCATATACTTAACCAAATAAAATACTAGCGTTTGCTGCGTCTTCACCCTTGTAACAATAACAAATATATCTTCAAATAAATTCACCAGCTCTGACAAGTGAAACATTTTTCCTTTGCGTTTCATACCGTGGTAACTCTTCCAATGATGCTCGTAGCTCTCTTGGTGCAATACGGCCCATTCCCTATTCTAAAGAGGCGTGAGTTCCAGCAGTGGGAGCATTATAAGGCTGATTATGTTATGTCGTGACACACTCCTATACTGAATTTTTCTGTCAGTGAAAGAACATTATTTTGTAATCCAATTTGTGTATTATTATTTTTGTAACAATCACGACACATTCATTGGGCTTCTACATTAATTATAAAATAGGAAAAACTTGAACAAAAATACTCAATTAACCAAAACTAATTAGAACAAAACAATTTGTAGGTAATTTTTATTTAATATAATAATTGAATTATTTTTAATTGGTTTAACTTATTCTGTTATATACTAATTTTCGTTGTATTTTTAAATGTATGAACTAGGGCTTGACTGCGATCCCATCCGATGATAAGCAGCGATGCAATCGTTGATGATGAGGCGCACTAGTTTATAAGAGCCTATTTGGCCTATTCACTCTAGCTTTGAAGATACCTACATTATAATCGGACGGGAAGCAAACGCAGCAGGCAAATTGTACTTTCTATAAATTCGTACTGATATAGATTTTCTAACGTAAATGTATAGTCAACGCGACGAATATCTACTCAACTGAGTGTATATTGTTCGTGGTCGAAAATCCCTTATTCTTATTTTAAGGACTTGCGTTGTGAGCTTAATAATGCCTTCAGATTGTTTTGACGTTATACAATGTCAAATTATAGAGTAACGGATATTGTTTATTTGTTGTTTTTATTAAATGAGCTTTTATTGGTGTTGGCATATCTCTGAAGGTTTTATTTTAATTCGTTTCATGTTTTAACTTTTTTTTTCAATTACCTTTTTTTCTCTTTTGAAAAAATCTGATGGATTTATCATCGAATTTTGGTGTTATTTTCACGAATTTATGTGATTTTTTCACTACTTTCAAATCAAACATTGAGTATTTTTTTACTAATTTTTTAAATGTTTTTTTTTTATATAAAAACGAATTAAAACAACACTATAGAGATATAGAACGCTCGAGCTTTTAAAAAACACGGTCCCTGACATAACGCGTCTAAATAACTCAGACATATCCACTTACAGTACAGTAGATGATATTGAGTGTTTGTTTCAAATGATTTCAAATCTTTTACCGATATTTATGGGTACGACTGTACTTTTATATCATTTTTTTATTGAATATGTTTTCTTTATTAGTCCAACAGTCACAATTGTTAATTTAATATTATAGGACTGCCCAGCTTTTGAGTTATTTTTTTTTCGTGCTATCTCCACGCTAAAATGCCTAGTTATAATTTTAAACAAAAGTCGTAAATGAGCTCTCTAATTAAGTAAGGATTATACGAATTGAACAAAATATTTTTAACGTGATTTTGTATTAAGTATACCCTTTTTTTCACCAAAATTTTAACAAAAACCTCTACAATGAAATTGTTTTTTTACGGTCGCATCCATAAATATTGGTTTTAAAGGTAACCTCGTAACTTGCCATTCCTTTGAACAGTATAAAATAATTTTGTCTATGACAATAAGTTTGTAAGTAGTTAATAAAAAAATCCCCAATTGGTTTCAAGTCAATTCTTACTATTTAATATTAATGTATTTTTCTAGATGTCTGCCAAAATTGTGTGTAATTTGCGCGAATAAAATATAGTACAGTCAGCCAAATAGATTTGTGTCTGTAAAAAATAAACTAGCACTTTTTTTATTTTGTATAAAATTATTTTTTAAATCTCTGGTCATAATAATATTCCCAATTTTGGCAAACAACTCGAATAAAAGAATAAATGTTTAAATGTAATGCCATCTGTCCTTAGATGAAGTAAAGAAATGATATTCTAAAGAGTTAGTGAAGGTAAAAATAGTAATATATAGATGTATAGCGAAATAGTCCATCTTAACATATCGGTGCTTGCGCGAAGAAGTAATGTAATTCCTAATAATTTTAAATTGTGTAGATATTATTATATATATGTAAGAAACGCACGATATATAAGTAGTGAGATATAAATAGTTTTATTAGTCTATAATTTATGCGAATATATGTGTATTTTATTATATTTTTTGTATTTACCGCTTTTTGGTTAGGGCGTAAAACGAGATCCTAGCTATTGGTATTTGAAACCAGGTTCATTGGTTCTGAACAGCACTTTTTTGCAGCTATTTTTGTATAGCTATCAAATTTGACAGCATTTTACGTCTTGCCCTTAAGGTGTGCGAAAATTGGTTGAAAATTTAGAATTTTCAACTTTAATTCAGTAACAATATCATTGTAGATTTGAAATGTCACGTCTTTTGATATTGGTTAGGGATTTAATTGTCTTAGCTGTGGAGACGGATTAGTTAACTTTTAATGAAATCGGAGCCAGTGCTTTTACTGCCAAAAACTGTATTTTTTATGTTGTTGATATCATTCTGGGCATTACCAACTTTACCCGGGTTGTATCAACAGTGGTTGGTAACGTTTAATCAATCTTTTATTTGTATTTTTACTGAATATTTCATTACAACATTTTTTTATCTATAATTTATGTATACCCATTAAATTTTGACTAAATTAATAATTCAACCATTTTTACTTTTATATGAAAACTAAGTTTTCGTAAAAAAAGCAATAGAAGTACATAATTGTTTTAAAATATTTTAATACGATACTAAATTATAATTTTTAATGTATAATTTTTCATACCTAAATAAATCATGAAGTTTTCATTTGTATTTCATATACTATCTGTACAAAAAAAAAACATAATTATTTCGAACACAATTAGTTTTTAATAATCGTATAATATTATTTATAAGTTTTTTATTTTGTATAAAATATTTGTGTAACATTTCGTGAAATATCGATCAATGTTTAAAATAATAAAGAAAAAAATAATTTTGAACAGACTGAATTACATACAAGCTGCTAGTGATGTAGCTATTGATTAAATATAAATACATTTTAGGTGTTTTTCTTTTAAATGTTAGCCAAAGACCTAAACGACTAGTCGCAGAGATGTATTTATTATTTTCGCATTTAATTATTTAAGTGAGTGGTCTATGTGTTGTCGTGTTGTTACCAAAACTGTCAAGCGTCAGACTGAAGAGTAATGTTTTATTTTATAGGAGTTGTGCTAGATGCTAGGTAGTTGGTGACTAGGGGTAAATGCTACGCTGATTTGGAGTGACATTGACTAAAATAACGTTACCCCACTATACATATACAGCCATCGGTATTAAAAAGGGCACAGCTAGCTTTTTTGTACGAAATTGACTTAAATACATATACGGAATCACAAAAAAATACTGATTCCGAACACGTATTTATAAAAAAAAACGAAAAATATGTTTGCCGTTGTCCTTTTTAAAAACGACAGCAGTAGATATGTTTTACCATTAACCTTTTAATGGTTATAAATTGACCAGCCAATTCGGTCAATACAGGTAAAATTACATTCAGTGATATATTTATTGAAATTGTAATAAGACACTGCATGTAATTTACTTGAGTTGGTCATTTCCGTTCATCAATTTTCACATTACATTATTTCTTACATTTTCTTCCAAAGTTTTGGTCAATGTCACTTCTAACTAGCCTCTAATGCAAATTGTAGAATGATTAGATTGGCCTACATGAGTGTGACAAATTAAGATGAAATATAGTAATAATAAAATATATTATTTAATGAGAAAATCTGTCAATTACCTATTTTCATCTATGGAAAACTGAAGCCAATGATACGAATAGGTTTTTGATATAATTAGTAACTTAGAAATTATTATTATTTCATGATTAATTTTATTTAAATACGGTAATTCTATGTCTCGCAGGTCCCAAGTACAGTTGTGTAAAAAAACCTTAGTAATTTATTTAAACTGAGGTGAAAAGTCTAGCAGTCTTAGAAAGAAAGGTATTTAGAAGAATTAAGAGATAAATGTTAAAAAATACAAAGTTGTACATATTTTATTGTTGTGTTTCCGACGTTTATTTTAATTTTATAACCTGTGGGATTCGTATTAACGAAACTGAAGCAGCTATTTTTATAAATCGCTTTAGTTGATGTATGTACTGTTTAGATTGTAAGCAATGTTTGATTTGTTACGAATGTACTGGGAATACTGTAAATATACGTTGAGTTTACGGATTAAATGCATAATTATATATAAATGTGTGAATGTTTTGGGTTAAGTGCAGAAGTGAATGTATTTTATCTTTTTATCTAAACTCTGCTTTACAATCGTGAAGACTGCAGATAAGAATTCATTAATAAATCATTGATAATTTTGCCTTGAATACAATAAGATATAGATTGACTTTTCACATAAAAATAAACAAATTTTATTGAAAATTCCCGAAAAATAAAAGTTTTATAAATAGGAAAAGATTTTAATGAAACCCTTGATATTTATGCCTGTGAGTGTACCAATGATTTTGTCCATACAATGTTTGTTGACATTTTTGTAATAATTGTGTAGATAAATGTTCTAGAATAATGTAAGTACTTAATAGATTAATTTGTTGCGATCATGTACAGCATGTAAATAATACACATATACTGTGAATAAAAGGAGACATATCAATTTGTAGAATATGTTTTATTTTTACCTTACTTTGGAGTTGTTTTCCTTCGTACAAACTGAAATGGTAGAAAAGCCTTATGTAGTACATACTAAGAAGTATTTAGAGCGCTTATTGACTTGGAAATATTAATTGCTTACCTGCGCTAATTATATCGGAAATTACTGATATGGTTTCTATGAAATCTTATTCTTAATTGAGAAAATCATGTGTACAACAATAAATCATCAGTACATCTGACTCCAGTCTTACCATGAAGTACCGTGTTACCCCAGTTAATGGGTTGTGGAGGTCTGGTAGGCAGCCGCTCCTCGTAAAATACTGGTATTCAGCTAAATCCGGCTTTACTGGAAGCCGTCCCCAATATAGTTGGGAAAAGGCTAGGCAGATGATGATGTGTTAAACAATACAAATAGGACAGCTGATGGACACATGCGTGCTTGACTTACAATTGGGTATTCTTACAATCTACCATCTTCTATCCTACTAATATTATAAATGCGAAAGTTTGTGAGGATGGATGTATGTTTGTTACTCTTTCACGCAAAAACGGCTGGACCGATTTGGTTGAAATTTGGTACGTAGATAGGTTATACCCTGGATTAACATATAGGATACTTTTTATCCCGGTCAAAAGGAAAAAAAATGAAACTTAATCTTATTTATTCTTCAATTTTGTTATAGGCTGCTTTTTATCAACACACCACGCGGGTGAAGCCGCGGGCGAAAGCTAGTCTTCTATATGTTCAAAAATCAACTGCTGTTCGTTAGTCTCACTCAAGAACGGCTGAACGGATTTATCTTATCTTGGTTTTGAAATGTTCGTGGAGGTCTATGGAAGGTTTAAAAGGTGAGAAAAAGTCGAAAAAAAAAGAAATTCCGCTGTACGAAGTCTGCCGGGTCAGCTAGTACGTTAGACGAGAGAAAAAATTGGCATTTGTGAATAATTATGCCAGTACCGTTCCGGGTTCTCTCAAAATGAGGCTCTGTCGTTACCACTGGGCGTTGTAAGTTGTGAGTTCAAACCCAGGCAGATTCTGCTGCGGGTAAAAAACTACAAATACATACCCACAGAACGAGACACAATAGTAAAACTAACAGCGCGGTCTCATAGTACCGGTCAGGGATTCATGAACTAAATGCTATAATTTTAATTTATTTATTTGTGTTATTTGTGAAAATGTGATTTTTTGTTTGTGTGTGTGGCTTGAAGATAATTCTTCAGATGTTACGCCGCCAGATATTGTGATTGAGGTAAAATATAGTTGCAATAGTTTACTGCCATATCTATCACATACCCGCGAAACGAGACACAATAGTAAAACAATAACAGCGCGGTCTCATAGGACCGGTTGAGGATTCAAACATTAAATCTAAGAAATTTTATTCAGTACAAAATGAACAGAAATGCGCCGTAATTTTCTTTTTTAAAATATTTGTGAACAAGAATACTGATTACCACACCCCTCACCATCAACGACTGCATCATTGCTTACCATCAGATGAGATCGCAGTCAAGCACTAGTTTGAAAAATAAAAAAAAATAGAACGAATATTTCTGTGACCTATAGATAAGTAGGTAGTCTGGGTGTCTTCTTTATGTGAGTTTACATGTTTGTGAAGATGATGTGATGAAGTTATTCCTAATGTGCTGACAACGAGAAACTCAAATCTGGTAACTGCTTTACCAAGAGGTAGCAAAGACCGGACAGTGAACGCAAAAGACTAAATAAAAAAATGACACAAATTATTTCTAGTGTGTAGCAACGTTTACATTTTTAAATCTACTTACGTAAACTTCCCTACACTACAACTACAACACCGCACTGCTAACACAAACAACGTCCTACAAAAAGGCCTCTTAGACAAAAAGTACACAATACACAGACTACCTACTACCAGCAGCCAGCCAATATTTCTTCCAGCTCAATAATTTAAATTAGGCTCCAATTTTCATTATAAATAAAATAAAACTAAAAGTCCTACCGTGCGTGCGACACAATGTTGTGTAGGGTTCCGCATACAATATTTTAGTCTTCTTGCTGCTACACTTATTCTGAAAGTTCTGTTAGCAGTTCAGAATCATCAAAGGTAAGGTTTGGGTCAAAGTTTTTAGACAAACTAGTTATTAGGTGGCTGGTGAGGCTCTCGGGAATCCAAAGGATGCGAGACAAACAGGACCGGTCGTTGTGGCGACTGTTAGAGGAAGCTTCCATATAAAAATAAGCAGGTTCGTCGGTATCGTTACTAAAATACTCGTATGTGTTTTTGCTTTTTAAGGCTCCCCCACACAGGCGCGTTATTATCGGTCGATAATATCGCATGCGGTATTGCGTTAATGCGTCCTGATTCCTTGCACACAACTGCGTTTTTATCGTCCGATATTTCTTACAAGAGAGCGCCGGTATTATCGCAGCTGTGTGTACGGTCGTTTGCGTTCTGATACAAAACATTCTAGAACTTATATCGGAATATCGCAGGACGGAGAAACGCAACGTCCCACTTCCATTGCAGCGTTATTATCGCAGCAGTGTGTAACTACATGACCGTCCTAATACAAAATGTACTGCAAACAGATATCGCAGTAACGCATGCGATATTATCGACCGATAATAACGCGCCTGTGTGGGAGAGCCTTAATTGCATACTAGCTTTTACCCGCAGCTTCGCTCCCGTCAAATGACTACCCTACCTATCCTACGCTATCCTACCCTACACTACCCTACACTACCCTAAATTTTTTATTAGACTTTTTTCAGCGTAAAAACCATCTGTGAACTTCAACGAACATTTAAAAAAAAGAATTGGCCAAATTGGTCCAGGCGTTGTTGAGTTATGTATTTACCAACACATTTTGCGATTCATTTTTATATTATAGATTATTTGGACGAATCACTAAAGAGATAATTCAAAAATCGCATGGACATGCACACAGGAATTTAAGGCTTGTTCGTCAGCTCGCGGCTGTAAAACTCGCGAGAGCTACAGTTTTACAGTGCGAGCGAGCACTGCGACTCCCACAGTTGAGAGTTGACGAACAAGCCGAATTTAGCGCCAAACGCACAGTATTTCTACGAACGACCGTCAAGCGCTTACCCAATATTAGATGTTTTTCAGCTGAAATGACGGTGATGATGATAATGTGGTTCTATAAATATAAATCTCTTAGGTATTTCTACAAATTGATAGATTCACATGGTGAGAAAGACCTAAATGGATTCTGTGAGGTATGATTTGAAAGAAACAGGAGACCATGCACCAGCTTTGTCTCCTATATCTTAACCATAAACGACAGAGAATAGGAAAAGAAACAGGGTTGCACTCACCTCAATAAACCTATCATATACCCGCGAAACGAGACACAATAGTAACACAATAACAGCGCGGTCGCATGAGACCGGTCGGGGATTCATGAATATAAGATGGCAGTCTTTTGTGTGGCTTCCATTTTGCTATTGGCTAGTCTATTACACTTTATATTCGTGGAGAATTTCTGGTAAGGCATTCCGTGGTCCTAGAACGCAAAGGTTAACTGAAAAATAGAGGTCTGGTTTTAGTTTCTTCCGTTCCACCTACCGAGTCGGGAAAGGCATTGGGTGTTTTCCTTTTTTTGCAGACTTTTTTCAAGATTTCATTTTTAAAGGAGATTATTTTTCAATCTTTACTTTTAAGAAATTTTCTACGGAACCCCAAAAAATAAAAGAAAAACCTTATAAAATCCGCAGCGGGTAGTACGGTCGACAGAAGAATGGAATTCGAAGAACACGGGATTTAGCGTCGGGATGCGCGCGGCATGCCGGCCGAATAGTTACAGGCATCGCGGTAATTTTATGTGGCGCGCCGTAATTCAAGGGGCACCAGTGTTGGCTGCTATTGTGGTAAATACTTTTCACTGTGGAGAACGGTAGATTTTTTTTAGGTGGGAAATCGTAAATACGACTTTTCGTCGAGTCGTATTTACGATTTCCCGTAAATACGACTGCTCCCGCTCGGGAGAGCGTGTCAGACTTTTACTGGCTAAAACCCACTCCTGTTCCTTCGTTCCAGGGTGCCGAGACTCTTTCGTTCAATCCAAGGCAGAACGGTAGAATGTTGTGTTGGGGAATGATAGTGTCGATTGTGTGGCAGGCAGCTAAGGTAGGCACTTCTTTTTTGTTAGAAACATCATCCTACGCTCTATAAGTCTATAAGTGAACACAGATAAGTCTTATTTACTAACAATAATTACTAACAAAAAGTAGTTTTTATTTGTTTTTCGTTAGCCTTACGGTTCATATTTAGAACCAGATGCACCACAATGATGCGCGAGTAATTCAAGGGGCACCAGTGTTGGTAGGTACTTGGTTGCTATTGTTATGCTTTTCACGGTAGAGAACGGTAGAATGTTGTGCTGGTGAATGATAGTGTTGATTGTTGGCAGGAAGCTACGGTACCGGTAGTTACCTTTTTTTCGCCCTTCATCTACTAATTTAAATAAAAGGAGAAACTATGTAACTGACTGATGAGAAGCTCGTGGCTGGATGAGAACAGCCGTACGGGTCGATCTTCAAAGTTAAGCAACGCTTGCCAAGGTTGGTCTGTGGATGGGTGACCATCTTAACATACCGAGTTTCCTCCGTGCCTCGGATAGCGCGTTAAGCTGTAGGTCCCGGCTGTCATTTGTAGATCTTTGGCAGTCGTTACGGATAGTCAGAAGCCAGTAAATCTAACTCCAGTCTTGCCATGAAGTACCTACCGTGTTACCCCAGTTAATGGGTTGTGGAGGTCTGGTAGGCAGCCGCTCCTCGTAAAATACTGGTATTCAGCTAAATCCGGCTTGACTGGATGCCGAACCCAATATAGTTGGGAAAAGGCTAGGCAGATGATGAGATGATGTAACTCACTGATATGTCAACGCACAGCTGCAACTATTGGGATTAAGGACGTGAAATCTGGCACAAGGCTTCCTTTTATGACGTAGGCGAACACTAAGAGAGATTTCCAAAATTTGTTCCGTAAAGGGATGAAACGAGGGTCCAAAGTTTGTATGGAGAAAACTACTTTCACGCAGGAAAAGCCTATGGCAGCAGCTAGTGTAGTAAGTGAAATTTTACTAGTTCTAAGTCTTATATACTAACAATAAGTTGTTTTTATCTGGTATACCTTAGCCTTATGGTATATACTTATGAACCAAGAGGTCTGATAATAAGTGTTGATGCGCGAGGATTCCCTCTCCTGGAGAGGAGGCCTGAGTCCCAGCAGTGGGAACATTATAAGGCCGATAATGTAAAAAAATGTTTTAAAAATGCGCGAGGTATGCCGGCCGAATAGTTACAGACATCGCGGTAATTTTATGTGGCGCGCCGTAATTCAAGGGGCAGCAGTGTTGACTGCTATTGTGGTGAATACTTTTCACGGTGGAGAACGGTAAAATGTTGAGTTGGTGAATGATAGTATCGATTGAAGCTAAGGTAACTTTTTTCTTTATGGGAAATCGTCTAATGACTCCAGCTTTGCCACTCTGCTGCTCTGGGCGGAGCGGGAGAGCGCGTCAGACTTTTAGTGAATAAAACCCACTCCTGTAGGAACAGAAAGAAAGGCAAAGAAGGATCTTTGCCTTCGTTTTAGGTCCCTGGGGTTCTTTTGTACAATCCAGGGAGAACAGTAACATGTTGTCTTGGTAAATAATAGTGTCGAATGTTGGCAGCTTCCTCCCGCTCCACTCAGAGTTGGAAAAGTTATGTAATGATTTCCCTCATAAAAAGGGGCCTTAGTTTTTTTTCGCCTTGGACCATTGGTCACGTCCTGCTACGCCACTGCTTCATAAGTGATGCAAGATTTAGATTCTTCTGTGAATGATGATCGATTTCAAAGATTTCTATCAATTCAAAAGTAAATGGTTTTATATAAACACAAATAAAAATTACAGTGTCCGTTTGTAATACCAAAATATATTTTTTTACTACATGCTTGCTTAAGGAAACATATTAGTTAGTTTATAAAAACTGAATTTTTGTTATAGGATAACAAAAAGAAAAAAAAATATTTTTAAACTGTAATAGTATATGAGTAGCGACCGCGTACCAGAAGACGCAGCGTTGGAAGGTCTCCCAGGTGGACCGACGACCTAGTGAGGATCACGGGAATCTAGTGGAAGCGAGACGCACAAAACCGTTCGTTGTGGTGACGCATGGGGGAGGCCCATGTCCAGCCGTGGACGTCTTTCGGCTGAAATTATGAGTATTAGATGTTTTTGATTGTAGGTCACTTCCTGTTTTGTAGGCTTGTTTGAAACAGTTGCTGAGGATTTAGAACTCAAAGGTCAATTGCAGGAAGATGTGTGAGTTCTGTTCAGTAAAAGTCAATATAATCTTACGCCACCCAGAGAAGCAGAAGATAGTTGTTTGATGATTTCCCACTACACACAAAGTTCTTCAGTCCTTTCCGTTCCTTGCAGAATCTGCCGTTGCAGCTCCGATGTAGGTAAGTACCTACTGTATTTAGTCATTTCTTATTTTCACCACAGAATAGGCATCACTCTCTGCCATCGTGTGTGCTATTATTGAAAAATAATAGACCACATTATCTATATATGCACATGCACATGTATGTAAACCATTGTTTACAGGGTTTTTCATATTACATCACCGCGCGCACCTTCCTTAAAAGGGCTGATCTACCATAGAGATGCTCCTTAATTGGCGCATTAAACCATAGTCAATTAAATAGGCGCGATCGAGCCATACCGAAACAAAGTGAGTGTAATAAATCGAACAGATCCGAACTTAACATTCACGTAGTGCGAAACAAACGTATTCTATTAGGCGGAACCGATGGGATCTGTGTGTGAACAAAGCTCCCCGTCCTCCATATATCCGCGCTAGTTTACTTACGACTCCGCTAAACGCATTGTCAGCCCCCTCGATATATTTAAAGTGCTGGCCGCAAATCGATGCGCGCCTTTGTAGCCCCCGACAAGTCTCGCATTGTACACACCACGGCGGAGGTGTTAATGTCAGGGCCCACAAATATGTAGCAAGTGGCAAACAAAACAAAACGCGTTACTACACGCCACCCGAGGCCGGCCGCGATTTATTTCGCGCGTTACACCAACCGAACAATTTTAATTAGTATGGCTCCGGTTTAATGAATAGAGACATAAAGTACGATGCTGGATTCCGAGAGTTTCGATACCCCATTGGAGCGTTCCTCAATAATTGGCTACTAGATGACGATATTCGTGCGATGTTCGGCATTCGTTCAGTTAGACATTGTTTGGATAAAGGCCAGGTTGTGGCAAGTTATGGGGACCACGTACGGGGCGGTGCGCGGTGGCTGTGTGCGCCCATAACAAGGCGCCTTCCATAAAGCCGCGTCTAATGAGGTTCTTAATTTTACTGTAGCGGTAATAGACAGCTGATTAACATTTTTTTATAAAGGTTATGCTAATAAATTGTTGAGGGAGGCAGTGATTGCCCCTGTGGTATAAAACACCTCTTTTCTAATTAGAGTCGAAATAAATAAGTTTTGTCAAGACAAGTAGTTAACATCACTGATTGCACGACGAACGATACGCGATCCAGTGAATTGGTTTTGTCAAGGCAAATGCGCTTTATCATTAACGCTTACCACTAAATAAGATAGTGGTTAAACGCGAGCCTATCGATAACAAAAAAATATAATTTGAAATATTGTTTATCCTACAAAAGATTCATTTATTTAATACTTTTTGCACATAAAGGTACAAAGGTGGACTTAATTCCTTAGTTTGAGCAGTAGATTGAAGATTCCTCAGTTACCTGGTTTTTTGTGATGGGACGGCACCATGAAAGATAGTGCAGTGGTGGCCCTGTGATAATGGGCCCGACTGTTGTACTTTGTGGGTTCTAAACCTGCCTGGGTTGGTGCTTTATTTTTTATTTATTTCATCACTTCTGCTCACTAATACTTTAAAAACCGACTTAAAACCAAAAATGTGAAGACAATTGACATTCAACGATGTATATTGGGCCTGCGTGGTGGATTACATACAGCATTATTACAGCCCATTCTCTTTCTTACAGAGGAGGCTAGAAAATCGCATTGAGATCTTTATAAGGCTAATTATATTTAATACAATAATAATATATATATTCCACGTATTTTCACACAACGCTGTCTAGTCTCAAGCTAAGCAGAGTTTGTGTTATGGGTACTAGACAACCACCACCAACAACTATCAACCATCAACAATTGCATCACTGCTTACCATCAAGTGGGATCGCAGTCAAGCACCAGTTTATAACAAATAAAAAAAAACTTAGGTACATAATTATTTCTAAATACCTACATACATACCTATTATAGATAAATTACACCCAGACACAGAACAAATGATCGTGCTCATCACACTAACATTTGTCCTGGGTGGGAATCGAACCCACGACCTCTGGCATAGCAGTCAAGGCCACTAACCACTAGACCAACAGGCCAGTCGATTACACTTTTACTGCACTGCATTTGGTTAATTGATATCTTAGTACTTAGAGTTCACCAAATATAAACAACGATTGTGATATACTATATTGGCACACGCTGCCAAATGATATCTCGTAAGATGACATCACGCCTAGATAATGTACTAGTACTAAAAGTGTGACTAAAATACTTACCTACATATATATTTTTAACTATAGTTACAATTGCAGTATTGTATAGTTTAGGAAACGTGAATGTCTGTTTGAAACTTGTTGTGAAGTTTTGCTAGGAATAGAGATAGGTACACGATTATCTATATAATACCTAAACACTTTTAATTTTTATTGAGATAAATGTAAGTATTCCTTGACGATTGATCACAAATAAAAACAGAGAAGAAAAAAATATACGTTGGTATACCCATTCCCCGAATGATATTAGATTTGATATCTTTTCAATATGTCAGGATGGCCGAGCGGTCTAAGGCGCTGCGTTCAGGTCGCAGTCCACTTCTGTGGGCGTGGGTTCGAATCCCACTTCTGACAAATACTTTTTGGAATGTTTAATTTTTCTTTCTAGATTAACCACGAGTCAATCTAGTCAATTGGATTGAAATTATCAAAGCGTTTTTTTTTACAAAGATAAAACATATTAGTAACAACAGATGCAGGCATCGATCTTCAATGTTAAGCAATGTTTGCTGAGGTCAGTCTGTGGATGGGTGGCCAACCATTACTTAGTAAAAACCCACCATGCCTCAGAAAGCGTGTTGACGTACTTACACATAGGTCCGTCATTTGTAGATCTTGGACAGTGGTTACGGATAGTCAGATATCTGAAAGACTTTTAACTAGTCTTGACAAGATTTATAGCGTAACCCAGAAACTGGGTTTGTGGAGGCATCGAAAGAACTCTTATTTAAAATTACCAAAAATGTAAACAACTAAGCATTTAAACTAACATACTAACTCATCATCTTTGATCTCAGGGCTTGCGGACAACGAGCAATGTGTAGCTCGCCGTCCAGCCGTCCGCTAATCGTCCTTCAGCAAAACTATAGGGCAGGGCCGAAGCCTACTGGGGCAAAGAAGGAACATAGGATTGGGTTCAGTTAGTAAAAGTCTGACATGCCCTCCCACTCCACCCTAGAGCGGAAGAAGTTATTGGATGATTTCCCACCTAAAAAAAATCGTCGTCATTGATCTCTTGGTTTGCCGGTGCTAAATTATTTAATCACTTGTGTTGTACAGATCATCATACCTTTCTCTGAAGCCCTAAGAAACACATGGCATGTAAAATAAATAGGTACAGGTTAAAAAAGATATTTGTCAGAAGTGGGATTCGAACCCACGCCCACAGAAGTGGACTGCGACCTGAACGCAGCGCCTTAGACCGCTCGGCCATCCTGACATGTTAAGATACGGCAAATAAAACCATTTGGAGAAATGCCTTCTATAGTAGGCGCCATATGACATTGACATTGAATTACATTGGCATTTTCCTTATATCCCAAGTAATATGGAATAAGGACAGGAAGAAGAAGAAGAAGACCTTTTCCTGATATCTCTACGTATGTAATTTATTTGTGAAACTTAATGTATAAAGAGTAACTAATATTAGAAAAAAAAAAATCTTCGAAAAATTGTGCTCCAATGGCATTGAGCTGTTTTTAGGGTTCCGTACCTCAAAAGAAAAAAACGGAACCCTTATAGGATCACTTTGTTGTCCGTCTGTCCGTCCGTCCGTCCGTCTGTCAAGACCCTTTTTCTCAGGAACGCGTGAAGGTATCAAGTTGAAATTAAAACCATATATTGAAATCCGCGGTCCCAAACTTGTAAGTTGACGGGAAAAAAAGATACGCCCGTTTATGTTGCAAAAAACGTACATTTCGACACTGTCAAAGGAATCAAAACTCATAGGGTGCTTCCCGTTGACCTAGAATCTTGAAACTTGGCACGAAGCAAGGTATTATAGCACTAATATCGGGAAAAGTCTGAAAACTGAAAATTTTTAGTTACGTCACAAGAAAAAAAAATTGAAAAGTCTTCAAGACTCGATTCGAGAATTAAACTGTTTTTATAGGTAGGTTGGTACGAAACCCTCAGTGCGCGAGTCCGACTCGCACTTGCCTGGTTTTTTTTTCTTTTGGGCACATTACCAGCGATGTGGAGGAGTTTTTTGACGCCATACTTTAGTTCATTTTAAGTTAGTTTAGAGTTTTTATTAATACTGTAATTTTCTAATTAAAAAATAAAAGTTTTTATGAGTTAGACGCAAACGAAATCACAGGCGCTAGCTAGTCCATAAATGTAATTTCAATAGACGATATCAAAGTCTAGTCCAATGACTCTTGTGTATAAAAATAAATTGTAAACAAAATAATGACGTAATGCTTAAAATAGAACATTTATTTGGCAGTTGGTATACAATACAACGTGATAGTTTATATTAGTGATAGGTTTTGATATTTAATCAGATTATTTACTGTATAATTTGTAATCATGTATTATGAGTATTATTTAATTTATTTTGTATTCTATTATTAATTGCAATTTATTTGTACTGGCAACATCGAAACGTATTTATGATTATCTGTAGTAAAGCTGCCATAGTAAGAGTTTTTGGCGGGATTATTTCGAGTGAAGTTTAGTGGCTGTTATAATTATTCGCAAATTAATTCCTAGTGGTATTGTGATGTAAAAAAATGTGTAGTTCTGTATCTAATTGTCAAGCCCTTAACTATTAACAAAAAAAAAAATGTAACATAATGATGGGCGACTGCTCTTTTGATCGGTTGGCGATCGCTGAAATCGGATGCATATTTTATCTTTTGCGTTATTTTAGTGGTAAGAAATATTATGTAACCGAGATATTTGTCATCTACCTAGCCTTTTCCCAACTATATTGGGGTCAGCTTCCAGTCAAGACGGATTTAGCTGAATACCAGTATTTTACGAGGAGCGGCTGCCTACCAGACCTCCACAACCCATTAACTGGGATAACACGGTACTTCATGGCAAGACTGGAGTCAGATTTACTGGCTTCTGCCAGCCGGGACCAACGGCTTAACGTGCTTTCCGAGGCACGGAGGAAACTCGTTACGTTAAGATGGTCACCCATCCACAGACCAACCTAGGCAAGCGTTGCTTAAGCTTGAAGATCGACCTGTGCGGCTGTTATTATCTAGCCACGAGCTCCTCCGAGATAATTGAGTAACCGAGATATTTGTAATAGATAAAATGAGTTACAAGAGTGTTCGTGAAGTTTTTTTTCACATCTGTCACACACACACATACACACTTCCTTCTGTTTACAGATCTACCTACTTACTTTATACCGTGTAATTAGCATCATTTTTCTGACTGACTACCTTTTTGACGATCAGGGTGGGGAACACGCCTTCCCGCTCCACTCAAAAGCGGGAGAAGGCATTTTGATGATTTCTCACCTAAAAAAATAAATAAAATATAAAATATTGATCGTAATATTTATGTATTCATTTCATTTCATACTTTTTCACACTGAAGTGAGCGGGTTTTTGTACATTAGAACATTACACATTTGGTTTATTTTTAGTTACAAGTTCCTATTTCCTGTATTCAAAATTATGTTTATCCTATTGGTAACTGATGGTAGATAGGCCTCAGTTTACAAGTTTCCTCTTCATGGTATTTCCTCCGAATGTCAATACGTCAATACCTACAATGAACGGTCTCGTTGACTTTTTTCTGCAGTAGAATATCTAACAAGCATGTTCTAACATTGTCGACTACATCATTGCTTACCACCAGGTGGGATAGTGGTCAAACGTGAGAGGAGCGTGGCTAGATAATAACAGCCGCACTGGTCGAATTTCAAGGCTAAGTAACGCTTGTCAAGGTTGGTCTGTGGATGGGTGACCATCTTAACATACCGAGTTTCCTCCGTGCCTCGGAAAGCACGTTAAGCCGTAGGTCCCGACTGTCATTTGTGGATCTTTGGCAGTCGTTACGGATAGTCCGAAGCCAGTAAAATCTTACTCCAGTCTTCCACTCCTCGTAAAATACTGGTATTCAGCTAAATCCGGCTTGACTGGGAGCCGAACCTAACATAGTTGGGAAAAGACTAAGTAGAGTGGGTAAACATGAGCCTATCGATTATACGCTTTAACTTTTTCCAACTACATAATTATATTGTACTCGGCTTCCAGCCTAGCCGGATGCAGCTAAAGACCAGTAGTGATTGTTTATCTGACCTCCACAACCCAGTAACTGGGTACCTTGATATCTTTGGCTAGTAAGATGTCAGGTTTCCAGAGTTGTTAGTGGTCCCGGCTGTTATACATAGATCTTTGACAGTCGTTACAGATAGACGGACACCAGAAAGACTGACCATCAGTCTATTCAAGGAGTGTCGTGTTGTCCAGTTATTAGGTTGTGGAGATCTGATAGGCAGTCGTTCCATGTAAAATTCGTTTAGAGTGGAAGCTGACTCCAACATAGTTGTAGTTGGTAAGTCCCCTCTTTGAGGAGTGGCTGGAAAGACGTCACAGAGTTATCATCTTCCGCATGACGTAGATCCTCACCGGTCATACTAAGTTACATACGTACGGGTAGTTTCTGCACCGGATTCGTGTGGAAGAAACACCCGGGTGTCACCATTGTGATGGTAGAGGTGTGCCCCACTAGGGAGATGGTGACATAATATCGTCACCCTCCCGGCTAACTGTCCTAACTAGCAATTGATGTTTTTCCAGGGCAACTGTTTTTCGGTCGGGCGTTACAGTCAATTTATTACTGTAGTTGCGATAGTTGTGGCTTTATCAATTATATAAAAAGTTTTTTATATAGCTCTTGGCTTATTCTTTAAGTTAGTAGTCGCCCTAAAGCCCTAAGGTATCTATTTATTTATTCATATTAATTTGAAGCTACGTCTCGCAAAACCAAATACGTGATTATCTCCTAAACGGTAAACGATACAGATACGACGATTAAAGAGAACTTATTCGAAATATAGCTAAGAACGCGTAGGTAATGTTAGTGCAGATACGTCAGTTTGTGAGATACGACAGTTAGCGGGGAGGGCGACGATATATGCTCCGCAGTATTTAAAAATAGACCTCTAAAAACCCTTACGTAGGTAACATAATCAATGAGTTTGTTACCCCCATAAGAATATTTAATATTATTAATATTATCTTCAAACATAAATCTTCAATCAACAAACCATAAAAAACCAGCAACACAATATACTTTTAATATTAATATTAAATTCATTGATTAGCTGCATAAGGCTGCGTACATAAGAACAATGCCAATAGGTGTGTATTAGCATGTATTGACGCAAAGATTAACATTATATACAACGCCATAAGTCGCGCCGTGAATCAAGCGCAGGTCATCGACACATACTTCTATAACAGCTACCCTGTGTAGGGTGACCATTGTATTCGGTATTTTTGTCTAAATCCTAAAAATATACTAGACAGAAATATCAACAAAATAAAATAAATAAAAAAGCCCTTTTTTTCATGTAACAATAAAAATCAAAATAAATAATTCAATTGATAGACAATTATAATATTATATTTAAAGGAGAATATTTTTTTTGTATCAAAATAAATAAAAGGTATGACCCCAAACTTGCCACATGGTTAGTTCTAAAGATCATCTCAAATACAATATTTTAATGTAAAGAATCAAATAAATCTGTCCCGCAGAAATCGAGATATAAACAAATAATTAGTTCTTAGAAAAAATAATACGTTTTTTACTTACGTAAAATATAAATGTAACTTCAGGTTCGATTTTCTTGTGTCTTTGCACACAGTAAGTTCAAATGAATGAGTCGATCAACAATGGGTTCAAGTCTGGGGACCGCAGATATTTTTTGGACCAGGGCGCATAGTAAAAAATATTCTCCTTTAATTTAATGATATAGTGCAATTTCCATACATTAGTGATTAACATTTATTTTGCCAGTCTTGCCATGAAGTACCGTGTTACCCCAGTTAATGGGTTGTGGAGGTCTGGTAGGCAGCCGCTCCTCGTAATAAATAATACTGGTATTCAGGTAAATCCAGCTTGACTGGAAGCCGACCCCAATATATTTGGGAAAAGGATGATGAGTGGTTAACATTTATTTTCAATCTAGTTAAATTTCAACTATAGAGGTTTTTTTTGTAACTATGCAGTGTGGCAATGATGATTCAATTCAACTCGTAAAACCCAGTTTTTGCTAATTAAAATAATCAATGCACTTTGCAATGCTCCCAATATGGGAAACCAAAATTGACGTTATTATTTTCATAATCTCCGTATATGGTCAATTGGTCATTTAAAGTTGTTAGAACTAACGTAAAGTGATGTTACATTAATTTGCCTATGCCTACCTATGGATTTCCCTGGGTCATTTATTACATTACTTTTAGTTTACCAAGCAACTTTTTCCTTATTTATTTCTTTTTAAATCAAATTTCAAAAAATGAGGGCTTTCAGCCTGGTCTTTTTTTAGGGTTCCGTAGCAAGAAGGCAAAAAATGGAACCCTTATAGATTCGTCATGTCTGTACGTCACGTCACGTCAGGTCTGTCCGTCCGTATGTCACAGCCATTTTTTTTCCGAAACTATAAGAGCTATACTGTTGAAACTTGGTAAGTAGATGTATTCTGTGAACTGCATAAAGATTTTCACACAAAAATAGAAAAAAAACAATAAATTTTAGGGTTCTCCATACTTACAACTGAAACTCGAATTTTTTTTCATCAAACCCGTACGTATGGAGTATCTATGGATAAGTATTCAAAAGTGATATTGAGGTTAACATATTGTTGAGGATATCATTTTTTTCTTAACTGAATAGTTTGCGCGAGATACACTTCCAAAGTAGAAAAATGTGTGTGTGTGTGTCCCTGTAACTTCTAAAACAACAGAATGAAAAAACAAAAAGAAATATATGATGTACATTACTATGCAAACTTCCACCAAAAATTGGTTTGAAGTAGTTTTTTTTTAATACGTCATAAATCGTAAACCGTAATTAAATTGGGACGGAATCCTCAGCGCGCGAGTCCGACTCGCACTTGCCCGGTTTTTTGTAACCATGCAGTGTGGCAATGATGATTCAATTACAATTCTACTCGTAAAACCCAGTTTTACTAATTAAAATTATCAATTGCAATTTGCACTGCTCCCAATATGGGAAACCAAAATTCACGTTAGTATTTTCATAATCTCTCTGTATATGGTCATTACAGAACTACCGTAATGTTAAATAAATTTGCCTATGGATTTTCCTGGGTCATTACTTTACTTTTAGTTTACAAAGCTACTTTTTCCTCATCTACATTTCAAAAAATGAGGAGGTCCTAAAGTCTTTTTTTTGTGTCTTGTTCAGCAATATGTGCGTCAAGACCAAGTTGTTTTTTTTTTTAATATTAAATATTGACTTAAATTTTCGAGGTAAACGGAAATACCATGTGATGTCATAATCAAAACCTTAAATGATATGGGCTACGAAAACGTTTAAAAAGTTACAGAATAAGCCTAACATGTGAGGTATGTTAGGCTTAAGAGTGGGAGAAGTCATTTGTGAGGTCCCATCTAAAAACACAGGCATAAATGATAATTTCCAATAAGAAAAGGAGGAAATACACAAATACGTGGTCACCGCCCTCACAAATCCATTGAAATGATTAGGTAGGTAATAAAAGGTTTCACACAAATATTTGTCTTGGGGTGGGAATCGAACTCACGACCTCCGGCAAAGAACCACTAGCTACTAGACCAACGGGTTTTTGGCGCCAAATTACGTGTACTTAAAGATTTTTGCTGTTGATGGAGTGAGAGGCAGTATGATCAGATTTTTAATTATTAAAATCTAACCGTGTTCCTTTATTCACTTTTGCATTTCACGATTGAATCTTTCAAACAGAATAATTTTCCGTTTTCTACAAATACTATTTGCAAAAATCGGAGTGGACTATTTTTTGGTTTTACGTTTAATGCTCGTATTTACCTGGCTAAAAATTGCCTAAAATAAACTAAATTGGTTCTTAATACGTAATTATTTCAGTTACTCTGAGTGAATCAGGTTCAGTACTCTGGCCGTAATTTAAAAAAAAATTACAATGCAGTTAAAATAAAAATTAATTATTTCGAAATTCGTCATTACTTCGTCCATTTGAAAATAAGACAAACACGATCAATTTTAATTTTCTGAATAGGATTTTATACATATATTTACTTATTTATATAAAAAATATAATTAATAATATGTATAAAAACCGGCCAAGAGCGAGTCGGGCCACGCCCAGTGTAGGGTTCCGTAGTTTCCCGTCAAAATAACTGTCCCCAACTTTTCAAAAACTGTTCGTCATCAAGTTCAAAATATTTTTCCTAGAAAGTCTTTACAAAGCTCTACTTTCCACATTTTTTCATATTTCTGAACTTATGGTTCAAAAGTTAGAGGGGGGGGGGGCACATTGTTTTTTACTTTTGGAGCGATTATTTCCGAAATTATTGATATTATCAAAAAATTATTTTAGTAAACCCCTATTCATTTTTGAATACCTATCCAAAAATATACCACACGTTAGGGTTGAAATTTAAAAAAAAATCGCTTTTTACTTTACATGTAGGGGGGCTACCCTAATAAAACATTTTTTTCCAATTTTTATTTTTGCAGGCGTGTCGGCGTGATTGACATACATATTGGTACCAAATTTCAGCTTTCTAGAGCTAACGGTCACAGAGATTAAGCGAGGACGGACGGACAGTCATGGCGAAACTATAAGGGTTCCATTTTTGCCAATTGGCTACGGAACCCTAAAAAGAATGGGAAAGAGAATTTTTATAATTATAAATTAGTCTATTAAAAAAAACATAAAATTTTTGAGAAACCATGCAGCTGGAAATCTAGACTTGATGAAATTTCCTTCAAATATTACTAAACGCATCGGTGCAGTAATATATGACCATAGGGCCATATCTGTTACTTTAACCTGTGGATCCCCGTGGGGACCCCCATTTTTTATTATTTATTTATTTATTTAATATTAATAAATTAATATAAATAATATTAATAATATAAACTGTTATTGCTCTGTTTCTGTTGCTTCTGTAATTTATTATACTACTAGAGTACCTACAATTTTAAATCGGTCGGGGTTTGGTGGCACAATTTTTTTCCAGCGGTTCTCAAAGTTAAAAGGCACGTTTTTGAGCCACGGGGTCCTACAGGTTTAAAAATAATTATTTGTTGGTCAGCAGATATTCATAATTTATTTTGAATTCAAGATGCAGTAGAGGTATTCAATGAAAGCATTATCTGATTTGACAGTCTACCTCCATGTCAGGATGGCCGAGCGGTCTAAGGCGCTGCGTTCAGGTCGCAGTCCACTTCTGTGGGCGTGGGTTCGAATCCCACTTCTGACAAAATATATTTTTATGATTTTTTTTTGTGGGACCATAATTCATCAGCGGTTTCCTATTGAAAAACTAAGCTTACCCTTGATAGTTTTGGATCTCATATTTAGGTATAGCTCATATACCTAATATCTAGAAATGGTACCTTTTAGATTTAAAGCGTCTATGAAATGGGCGGTTGATCCTTTTGATAGTTTTTAATAGTTTGACCATCGCCTTCATCCGCAGGGAAAATAAAAAGTAAGGTCTATTTGCTATTCCAAAACATGGTCTACATGTTAGGCGAATTCCATCCAAATCCGTTCAGCCATTCCGGCTTGAAAAACACACCCACACTCCCAAACAGCCTTTACAATATTAGTGTAATATTTTTTAATAGATTGATTATAGCCAACTTTGGACTGCAGTTGGGTAAAGTAAGACTGGGCACAAGTATATTGTTATACTAGCATCTGCCAGTGGCTTCACCCACATGAAAATTGATTTCTCCATACAAACTTTGGGTCCAAAGTGTATAATTTAATTCATTCATTTTAAAGGTTGAATTCAAACGTAACATATCGTGTCTTTATATACTTACGTCATTAAATTAAAAGGAAACTGTCAATAATTTTAACTGTCTCGCTCCAAGGATTTGGGATAAACGTTGATGAGTCAGTCACGATTTTGCCTTTCAGACTTTAGTCAGTCAATTTAACATGCCTTTATAAAACATTCATGAATCCCTGACCGGTGGCATGAGACCGCGCTGTTATTGTCTTACTATTGTGTCTCGTTTCGCGGTATGTGATAGGCTAAATCATAAACTATCCTGTTTTCTTGTACAAACTCATGCAGTCACTAGCACGTGTGGCATATTGAATGGCATTGCGTCAACGTGTCCATCCCTGGCGCGAACGCTCGCCAGTTTTGGCAAGGAATGCGACTGGCTCGTCCCGCGGTCCTCGGTCACTCGTTTGTTTAGAAAGTTGAGCGCTGGCCTATGTGTGATGGGGGTAACAGCTGATTGCTGGTTTGTAGGGCTACCTTAGAACCATATATTTGGAATAGAGCGACCATTATCGTGGGCCATTATTATGGGCCTCATCAGAAGGCTTAAAGTCACCCAAAGAGCAATGGAAAGGGCTATGCTCGGAGTTTCCTTGCGCGATCACATCAGGAATGAAGAGATCCGCAAGAGGACTAAGGTTACCGACATAGCCCGAAGAATCGCCAAACTTAAGTGGCAGTGGGCAGGGCACATTGCTCGTAGAACAGATGGTCGATGGGGACGGAAGGTTCTAGACTGGCGGCCACGTACCGGAAGACGCAGCGTCGGAAGGCCTCCCACAAGGTGGACCGACGACCTGGCGAGGGTCGCGGGAATCCGATGGATGCGAGACGCGCAGGACCGGTCGCTGTGGCGACGCTTGGGGGAGGCCTATGTCCAGCAGTGGACGTCTTTCGGCTGAGATGATGATGATGATGATGATGACCATTATCGCAAAACACAACAAAAATAACAGAGCAAAAATAAAAATTCATTAAGCTGGCGTTGTATTATTTTTTGGTTTGTATTTTCATTTAACATTATTTTTAAGCCCAACGGTTTTGACAGTATTTTCTGCCTTGCCATTAGATGCCGGATGATATGGAGCGGTTGTTTAATGTTGAATGCCGACAGTCTAATAAAAGTTATCGAATGGACTTGAACAAAAACTTCAACCATTGTCTGTGTCACACTATAGATAGAGGTAAAGTGCTTATTTTTGGTTGGGAAATCATCAATATCTCTTCTACTGCTTTAGGCGGAGCGGGGCGCGTGTCAAATTTTTACTGATTCAAACCCACTGCTGTAACTTCTTTCCCTTAGTTCCATGGCCCCGGGGTTCTCTATCGTTTAACCCAGGGGCCCAGCAGGCTTCGACACTGCTGGGCCTCTACAGTTTGTTGACATTAGAGGTAATTTAATGTGCTTATGCTACCAAGGTGGGCGTGTCAAACTTTTACTGATTCAAATCCACTCCAGTAACTTCTTTCTTCTTTTTTCTTTCCCACAAGGTGGACCGACGACCTGGCGAGGGTCGCGGGAATCAGGTGGATGCGGGACGCACAGGACCGGTCGCTGTGGCGGCGCTTGGGGGAGGCCTCTGTCCAGCAGTGGACGTCTTTCGGCTGAGATGATGATGATGATGAACTTCTTTCTAGTTCCAGACTCCCGGGGTTCTCTATCGTTCAACCCAGGGCCCCAGTAGGCTTCGACCCTGCTGGGCCCCTACAGTTTGCTGGCATTAGAAGTAACGTGCTTGCGCTACCAATTCCTGAAAAGAACTACTGACTTCATAATTGCTGAGTTTCTTTCAAACTTTTGATTGTATTCATTTGATAGCTAGACAGGGCATGCTCTAGCGCCATCTATGGCGCAACATAGGAAAACGTTTGACAAATGTCCAAACAAAGAAATCCATAATTAAATACATATTAAAACCTGTTTTAGGCTATCACGGTTTGTTTCATAATCTAAATTGTCACTTACGGGATATCTTCCGTGATTTTTATTTATTTTGAGTTCCCGATATTTCAAATAAATAAAAATCACGGAAGATATCCCGTAAGTGACAATTTAAATCTATATATATAAAAATGAAACGCGTTTTCGGTTGTCACGACATAACATGAAAACGGCTTGACCGATTAGCCTGTTTTTTTTTTTAAATGTTCCTTGAAGTTCAATGATGGTTCTTACGGAGAGAAAAATTCAAAAAAAAAAAAGTTAGGTAAAGTAGGGTAGTGTAGGGAAGTGTAGGGTAGTGTAGTGTAGGGTAGGGTAGCGTAGGATATGTAGGGTAGTCATTTGACGGGAGCGAAGCCGCGGGTAAAAGCTAGTTATAAATACATATTATCCGTAACTAGTTTTAATTCTGGTCTTGGAAGTAGAAAGTAAAGTTACAGGACAAAAATACCAGTGTCTTGATTAAAAATCCTTGCTTACATGTAGATGGATGGAGAGGAAGAGGGAGGCAAAAGAAAAGATGGATGGATTGTGGGTGGAGTGATATAAAAGAAAAGGGAGTTAGAGACAGTGTGACGGGTGACAGGACAGAATGGATTAGAAAGACATGTTGCGCTGACCCCATGTAGCATTAGCATTATCGGCCCTTTTTTTAATGTTCCCACTGCTGGAACTCGGGCCTCCTCTCTAGCGTTTCGAGAACAATGGTGATGAAATAAATTACACTAAGTAATGCGCCAGGCTGGGTTTGAACCCGCGACCTATAACTTATAAGTTGGGGCAGTTACCACTCGACCACCACTGCTCCATGACCCCATATAATATGGGATAAAGGCAGGAAAAAGTCTTGATTAAAAATCGTTATCACTCTTTACAAAAATTGTATTTTAACTAGCAATACTAATACTGACTAAAGTTTCCCATTCATTTTTTCGGTAACGCTTTCAGGGAAGGAAGGAAGTTAATAGATTTCTATCAAATATTAGCAACTAGTGAAATAAGTTATTACTATTAGTTTTAATTTTCCGCATGTCTATTCACAAACTATTAGTCATATTATAAAACATGTAACTTATGACAAACGCACATTTTAAAGCTATAGATTGGGCTACTGCATTGGTGACAGAATCGGCTATTCGGATACCGAATCGGCTACAATATCGGATTCAGAATCGGCTACTTACTGGATTGGTTACAAATCGGCTAATCGGATACAGAATCGGCTACAATATCGGATTCAGAATCGGCTACTTACTGGATTGGTTACGAATCGGCTAATTGGATACAGAATTGGCTACAATATCGAATACAGAATCGGCTACTATATCGGACACAGAATCGGCTACAATATCGGATACAGAATCAGCTACAATATCGGATACAATATCGGCTACAATATCGGCTACAATATCGGATACAGAAGCGGCTACAATATCGTATACAGAAGTGGCTACTGCATTGGTTACAGAATCGGCTAATCGGATACAGAATCGGATACAGAATCAGCTACTGATTTGGTGACAGAAACAGCTAATCGGATACAGAATCGGCTACAAAATCGGTTACTGAATCGATTTCAGCAATTTTTATATCGAGAACTAAATTTTAAAATAAAAAATTACCTGTTCTGAAAAATCTTGATTGAGTCACTGGTGTGTTTTTGTGTGAATACTGATATAAAGTGATATAGCGCCCATATTATTTTTCTACTTAGGATAAAAAATTCTTTAAAATATTAACGATGCGCATAAATTACTTACCTTTAATATTAATTTATTATTGCTTATAAATCAATTTGTATTTGGTCTGTAAGAACCAATTATGATCTGGATTATTACGGTTAGCTACTTGTTATATTAATTACTTATTAATTAAAATATAAAATTAAATATGGGGTCACACATTACTATCGCAAATAAATTAATAATTGCAGTTTCCTTAGCTACACGACGATAAAATTTAAAATAGTCGGGTTACCGAAATTACGTCATAATCTAATTACGGAGGAACTGCGGCAGGAAATACGTAGTACCTATGTAACTAAATTTAGGTTCTGCTCACTTAATTATTATAATTATATATACCATCGGTGACCATATTATTAGGGACAGATTTCTAGAATAATTTTGACTTCAAAGGAGACAATTTCTTTTGTTTGGGGAATAGGCCCTCTACAAAGTGTGGCGTATAGCAATGAAATGCACGTTAGTTTATTCCTTACAATCTATAGATTACAGTGGTAATATTAGCAAAACTTTATGAAACCGGAATACTGTGAAATACGACAGTCAAAACATGACTCTCATAATAACTTAAAATCTCACAAGAGCTATTATGTTATGAGTGGATAGGTCTCCTTGGTATTTTAAGTCAAAATAGTGCACTTTTCAATAATATATAGTATAAAACAAAATCTTCTTTTTCCGTATCTTCTTTTTCCGTCAACTTACAAGTTTGATATTTACACAGCTTTAAGGGACCACGGACTTGAGTATATAGTTTTAATTTCAACTTGATACCTTCACGCGTTCTCGAGATAAAGGGTCTTGACAGACAGACAGACGGACAACCAAGTGATCCTATAAGGGTTCCGTATTTTCCTTATGAGGTACGGAAACCTAAAAAGATGCAGGTGGCTCAACTTCACCTTGATGCCGTGCCCAAGATAAATACCACACTATACACATCACATGTGCACAGCAACCAACAGCGCGTCTGCCCACTTAAAAATTACAACAGTATCCAGCAAGAGTAGCTCTATTGTTAGTAATTGATAGAGTGGTGTCAACTAATATATAAATATAATGAGTTTTCTTACTTGCGTGCCTTGATTGTATCCTACCTTGTAGGAGATAATTATTTGGACCATAATCATGGACAGATACCTCGATTTTGAATTGTCCGGAGGCCCTGACATGCTCTCCATAGTATGAACGAGATTGTTTGATTTGATAAATTCCTAGAGAAAATAGAATTAGGTCCTGGAATGACAATTGAGGAAAATCATCCAGCTCTGGAAGTTTGAAGGTTGCTGCTGGGTGTGGAAACTGGAAGACAGAGTATCTGCAACGGGCTATTAATTACGTTTTGTTCCACGGTGATTTTGAAAATAAACCTAAAAACGCTCCTAACAAGCATTTTTTGCCGTAATACTATTTTACTATTATTTCATTATTCCGGTTACGTATCGATATAATTTTTGGTCTGTTAATTATAACAAGATGATCACTTTTTTCATGTGCAATATCATTAATAAACATTACCGTTTAACAGTGGGCCGAAAAAAAATTGTCTCCTTTGATGTTTTTATTATCTCAATCAATGAAGTCTTTAAATAAAAATATTTGCCGAACCTACAACCAACCATTTACCTGCAAAATGCAATTTTATTAAAGTTGATAATAATATAAGAAATCTAGGTACTGTCCCTAATAAATTGGCCACCCACTGTAGGTATATGTATATGTTACTGTAAAAGCCCGAACCACGGTATATCTCAGGTTTTACCAGTAAATCTTAGGTTTTACCAACACGAGTTGGTAAATGTAAGAATATGTGAAAAAGAAACGATTTAATCGGGCTTTTACCATTAGAATTTGGTACATGCTAGGTTTTACCACTGTGGGTTGGTAAATGTTGGTTTTGTATTTTCGACGATGGAGCGCTTTTACCAAGAAGTAACCTATTCACTCTTGACTTAAAGATTCCTGGGTTGTAGCTATCAGGAAACATAGACTCCGGCAGGGATTTCTACTCGTTGGCTGTACGTAGAATAAATGTGTTCCCAAAACGTTTTGCGCGTATAAGAGGGATATCTACCATGTACCGATGGCGCATCGCCGTACGCCTGATGGTCCGATAATGGAACGGGCTAGGAGGAATTATTTAGTTATGCAATTCCGACGCACACTCCTCAAAATGCAACCGGTAGAAACCTGACAGGCTAGCGACTCGGTGTTGATGCACAAGATTTTGAAGCCTCGACTAAACGAGTGCATCATTACCAATGATCTTCTTGGCTCTCGTTTCAATAGCTTCAAGCGCTTCAAGCTGATATCGGGCAGATCCATCCCAAAGATGAGAGGAGTACTCCATACATGATCGAACTTGCGCTTGATAAAGTGTGAGCAGCTGTTCCGGTGTGAAGTACTGTCTCACCTTTGCAAGGATTCCTAGCTTTTTAGCAGCCAGTTGAGCCTTTGCTTCAATATATGGAGCAAAGTTAAAAATCGACGTCAACGTAACACCAAGAAGATCAAGATGGTCGGTTATCGGCACGGTTGCACCTAAGAAAGTAGGAGAACTGAATTGTCTGCTTTTAGCGGAAAATTGGCATTGCCCCATTCAGTGACCGCCTCCAAGGACCAATTCAAGTGCTCAACCATAGCCACTTGGAGAGACTGGATCTGTGACCCACTAGTTCGTGTATTGGATATATATCTTTGAGTAACATTTCGTACTTAACTAGTGTCACTCTCACAAGCAAGACGAATCTAGCGACACCTCTAAACTCCTCACCGGTATCCTTATATCACACCATCACACTTAATTGGCACACCTTTGTGCCAATTAAAATATAGGCACACGCCTAGTCAGATAAAAACCAGGATACCACATCATTCATATCAGTAAGCATACATTATTAATTAAATACCGGCTAATATAATAATAACTTAGTACTGTAACTCACTAAGTTTGCGGTTAAAATTTCTAAATATAATTTTCATATAGCAACACTAATCAGATGTGGTAACACACTAGCGCGAAACGTTTGCCCAATCGCGTCACAATCGCGCGCCTACGTCACTGAGCAGTCGCTGGGACGCGCGGACGGTGAGTAACCGGTGACCGAAACCCTAATCAGTTGCTACGTGCATCCGAATCATTTTCCTTAACGTACCTACTACAGAACAGGAACATTATAACTACTAAGTAGCTATCCTCAAATCATTTATTAAATTAATTAATTAATTCTTGGCATCAATTAATTTAATTATGTGTATCAAAGAGCATTTTGTATGGTTTGGAGATAAATTCAACGCCTTCTAGGGATGATGCGGTTTTGATGTGTTCACTGGAAAAGATTAGAATATTTCGATTACATAAGTTTTAGGTGTTTCTGGGGCCATGAGTCTACTTCCGATAGGGAAACTCATTGTCCGGTACGCAAACGAGGTTTTAATTAGCAAAAGTCTCGCCCGCACCGCTCTAAAGCGGGTGAAATCATTGAATGATTTGTAACCTTAAAAAAAAAAATTTTGTTTGAAGTCAATCTTACCAAGGGCTAATGAAAATTGGTGGCCCAGTCATATCGGCCCTGACTTATTCGAATCCAGGCAGGTACATTAACAACACTAACTGCACTCAAAAAGAAGAAAATAGATTTCGCTTGATACCCTCTCTTAGAGACGAGGCCTGAGTTCCAACTCCCAGCAGTTGGAACACTGTAAAAAAAAGTGTCTATCGTTGTTGTCAATACTTAAGTAATCAGAATAATAAGGTAAGGGCATAGTAGATCTAAAAGGCCTCTTACCTACCTGATGATGGTTGCTGGAATTCGATAGATCTGAGACGCACGGTACGATCGTTTTGGCGACACTTGGGGAAGGCCTACGTCTAGCAATGGACATCTTTCGACTGAAATGTTGATGTTGATAGTAGATCTACCTCTGCACATCCACATTGCCACTCATTTGGTTAAAGTTGGACAGTCTAAGTTGGCTGATAAGTGATAGGAAAACTTATAATGCCAACTTTATTTCGGTAAATTATTTTCAATCCGCATTGTAAAAATTCTAAACATTTTGGACTAATCACACTACACTATACCGATAACAGACAGGAATTCCGAGGCAGAGTCTTCTGTATTTTCACAATAATTATCTGGACATGTTATAATCGCGCAAAACATTACTTGAAATCGAGGAAACTATAATTTTGAAAACTAATGATTTTTTGTACTTGGACACATCATTTCTAGGTTTCCTCACCTGCAAGTCACACTTAAAATTTATCCCTGTTTTTATTTAACCATTAAAATAAAGAATAATGATCATACACACACATCATGCCGAACACAAAGAAATATTCCCTCTACTAAAATTGTTTATGGAAAACTAGGCCCCGATCCAACGGGATTTGACAGTATCGGATATCCGGCCATTAGACAATGCAGTCATAGTCATTGACGAGTTTACTATTCCAGTCATAGACAATCGTCATGTTTACGGATATATTTATGTCTTACTCGCTATGGGTCACGTATCCCAGTGTTTATTTTATTTTATTACAGTTAAGCATGGGGAATAACGCTAGATTACCTATGTTATTTTTGTTATTCCCTTGCTAAAGTGACGAGGGCTCAAGCACAGTCGGAAAATCCTAGTATCTGTGTTGCCAATTCATGGTTGACTTTACTTCCTATTCGAAAGACGTCCACTGTTTCACAAAGGTTTCCCCCAAATATCACCATAATGACCGGTCCTGTGCGTCTCACATTCATCCGATCCTCTCGATCCTCACCAGGTCAACGGTACATCTTGTTGGCCTTCCAACGGAGCGGCTTGCAGTACGTGGTGGCGACCAAACTGCAGAATTTTTCGTCCCTATCGACCATCTATTATGCTAGCAATGTGCCTGCTCTCATGAATCGTCTTTCCTTTTGTAAGTAATTTAACTCACTGCTTCCAGCGGCTTCCCCCGCGTGGTAGTAGAAAATTATCCCAAGAGACCACCTGGGATAAGAAAAGTATTCTATATAATGCTATTCCAGGACATGGTCTACCCGTGCGCCAAATTTCATGCAATGGCTTTCTGGCGTTCGAGTGTGAAGAAGTAACAAATACACCTACACACTCAATACATACAATTTTGCCTTTATAATATTAGTATGATTATTACCCCAATTAACGAAATTAAACCAATCAATTCATCGGTTACCTTACAGTATTCCGGGAACTACCTACTCATTTAGCTTAGCTCACATTATCCTCCAGATTACGTAGTTATATAGCTAAGGTCGTTCCCAGAGGTCATTCCTATTGATAATTTCAGTGAGTAATAGGTATATGACGGTTCCTCTGTGGATGGGTGACCATCTTAACATAACGAGTTTCCTCCGTGCCTCGGAAAGCACGTTAAGCCGTTGGTCCCGGCTGTCATTTATAGATCTTTGGCAGTCGTTACGGATAGTCAGAAGCCAGTAAATCTGACTCCAGTCTTGCCATGAAGTACCGTGTTACCCCAGTTAATGAGTTGTGGAGGCAGCTGCCCCTCGTAAAATACTGGTATTCAGCTAAATCCAGCTTGACTGGAAGCCGACCCCAATATAGTTGGGAAAAGGCTAGGTAGATGATGATGAATAGGTATATGACGGAAAAGTTGGTAGGAAATCGTTTAGCTTGATATGGGCATATGATGACGAAGAGGGAAGCACATGTAACTAAGAATAGTTACGAATAGAAATGTGTATGGAGAAGGAGATAGGGAAAAGAAAAGGTGACTCACTGTTTTTATAAAAATAAATGTTTTCATTTACATTGACCACATTAATGTCTGCTAATACTGGCTACAAGCAACGTAACCACAACGCAACCACTTTGACATTTGTAATTACTACAACGCAACTGCTAAAAGCTGCTGTTTTTGTCGCTGCGATGAGGTGATGTTGTGATGCCTATGTAGTGTGTGTATTTAGATCTTAGGATTAGTCCTATGTTCATCATCATCATCATCTCAGCCGAAAGACGTCCGCTGCTGGACATAGGCCTCCCCTAAGCGTCGCCACAGCGACAGATCCTGTGCGTCTCACATCCATCGGATTCCCGCGACCAGGTCGTCGGTCTACCTTGTGGGAGGCCTTCTAACGCTGCGTCTTCCGGTACGCTGGGTCTTCGTAATACGTAAAATGTACTAACTATACGTACTATTTTTTTTTTTTAATAGATTGGTTAATTCTTTGAAGCTTTGTATGAAAGAGCTACTTGAATCCCTATGCATTGTCTACATATCAATGGGAATTATTTTATCCTAAACACGACGTTATTAAAATACCTACTTAAAAAACTTTTCCAATGTCGCAGGGTTTACTGAACTCTGACTAAGCATAATAAAATATACTTAAAAAGGCGAAACATGGCAATATTACGGAAAGTGGGCGGCCAGTTGCGACTGTCGAGAAAATTTACAAATTTCTGCTAACAACGCCATAAATGCGTCTAATTTTAATTTTAGGCCTTGAGAGGCCTCACCCTTTTGGACCAGGGTCAGAAAACGCATATTTTATAGTGTTGATAGCTTGGAACATAAACACATATGTATTAATTCATGAATCCCCGACCGGTCCTATGAGACCGCGCTGTTATTATCTTACTATTATTGATAGGTTAAGAAGGTTTGCGTGCCTGCCATAGCTCAAAATTCGTTGAAAGTGTTACAGCTGCCCTAAACCGCTAAAGCAACTGAAGGGACACAGGTGGGTTTTGTCACTAAACGCCTGACAGAACTCCCTACCGCTTTACTCAGAGCGGCAATTGAACATTTTCACTCAGAGGTTGAATTCATCTAAGCCTTGGGAACAAGTGTTTTATGGAGCTGATTGAGCTGAATGCTATAATGACAAACCGACAAAGACGTTCTTCAATACATAGGTATACGAAGAATGAAATAAACGGGGATTGCCCCATATTTATCGTATCAATAACCCCGATTAAATTGTTGTTGTGTACTTCTTAGCACTAGTGCGAAAAACAGTAAGTTGCGTGCCAAAAAGCGGTAGGGGTAGAGGTGGGTTTTCTAGTAGCTTTGTATACACTACACAACAAAAATTGTTTTATGTCCATTATTACGTCCATCACAAACTAGGTATATCCTGCAATAAATAAGAATGGCTATGATTTGAATCAATTTACTTCTCAATACAATTCGATACAATGCACTATTATCAGGTTGGTTAAAACAACAAAATGTAGAACCTTTCCAGTGCATGTCTGCGTCCGGGATCCAGGCGGGTTTTCCTCAACTTCAAACGCCTTTTTTTTAGGCAGGAAATCATCAGAATTACTTTTCAGGCTCTTGGGTAGACCGGGAGGGCGTGTCAGACTTTTCCTAGATAGTCAGACGTCAGAAAGTCTAACCATCAGTCTATCCCAGTTAAACCCCACTCATTTGTTCTTCTATACTTACGTAGTAACTATTTAGTAATCTGTGTCTATACCTCGAGACTGTCAAAAGCGCGCTAACTCTAGTTCTTCTAGTTGTCACTAGATGGCGTGCCTTGTTTTGTTGTCAACGAATCAACTACAATATTCCACAACTTTCACACAATTTCAATACCATAAGTCCCAATTTAAGCAGACTTGTGTTATGAATACTAGACATCAGATAAACATACTTACTTTATATTTCTAAATACATACTTACATGCATACATATTATTACACCCAGCCACAGAAAAAAAGAATCGTGCTTATTACACAAACATTTGTCTTAGGTGGGAATCGAACCCACGATCTTCAGCATAGCAGTCAAGTCAGAGCCACTAACCACTAGACAGGCAACTTCTCCAACTCTGGATAGAGCGAGAGGGACTGTTAGATTTTACTGGTTTTCTAACCACCTGCGTTTCTTCAGTTGCCTTACGCGTTCCAAGGCCGCAGTAACTTCATTATAGGTCAGTACTTTGCAAGAGCTAGGTAGGTTTTTAATTAGGTACCTATTCATCAGATCATGAGACTGTATTGCAAGACTTGCAACATTGACTGCATTGAATACTTAAATTAATATTGATCATTCATCATGTATCATGTACCTAACTTTGTAGGTAGGTACTACTAAAGTACTGATAGTAAATTAATGTATAGTTAGCTAGGTAGGTATGTATAGTTAGGTAGTTATTGATACACCAATTGTACTTAGCATTATCGGCCTTATAATGTTCCTACTGTTGCAACTCAGGCCTCCTTTCTAGGAGAGGGAGTGGGCAGTGATCCACCACGCGTGCCCAGTGCGGGTTGGTGGATGTCACGTCTTCGAATTTTTGGTTCTAGGTCATGCCGGTTTCCTCACGATGTTTTCCTTCACCGTTTACGTATACAAAGAAATGCGCCTCACTGGGTTTGAACCCGCGACCTACAACTTGTAAGTCGGGGCAGCTACCACTGGGCCACCACTGCTCAATTGTACAATATAAATCGAATAAACTATAAGTACATACCTTATTTCTCGTAGACATACGAGTACCTACTTAGCGTTTAGACACTTGGTTATGAGCCTACTTAACAAGCCGTGTGCAATATTGAAATAATTTAAAACATAAGTAGGTACCTATATCCTCTGAGTAATGTCTCTTCATCATCGTCATTTCAGCCGCAAAATGGCCACTGTTGTTTATAATTTAGGTGACAACAAGGCTAGAGGGAATAAGGCTTTAACTACAGTTATACACACTTAAGTTAACTATGTACAGTTATATACAGTCATGTATTTATGTAAAAAAGTTCCTAATTAAATAAAGTTCTTAATTAAAAAAAAAAAAACTACAGTTGTAGTTTGATACGAGTGTATCGACACGAAAAGAAGAAGAGGAATAAACTGGTGCGCCTCACCATCAACGATTGCAACACTGCTTACCATTAGGCAGGAGCTTTGTTAAGCACTAGTTTATAGGAATTTATTAAAAAAAACTAGTGGATACTTCAAAAGCCACATTTACCGGTCCGCGATTTCACCAGGTCTTCGGTTCATCTTGAGGGAGGCCTGTCAACGCTTTAAAGTAATTTCTAAATGGGATGAACTTATAAAAAGCCTCGCTAGGTGCTAGAGGTTAAATCCAGCGGTAAAGTTTTTTTTTGATTGGGATGTCATCAGAATTACTTTTCCCGCTCTTGGGCGGAGCGGCAGGGCACGGCAGCTTTTACTAATTAAAACCCACTCCGATTGCACAACAGGCGACAACAATCTGTCTACCAATATTTATTTACACAATGCCTATAAATATTTGTACCAAGTTTTGTGTCCAGGCAATCACTATCCATTCCAGGTCGCCTGGAAGAAATCGCCGTGTGTGACAAAGCCGCCAATTGTATGTTTGTTTTATTATAAGGTATCCTTTCATATAAAATTATAATATTAGTGTGCAGTGAAGTGTACAATAAATAAAAAGTTAGGTACCAATTTTTTCCCATACCAACCAATAAACCCAAAGGTACTATTTTTTCCCATACAAAAAATCAATGGAAGTTTAAGTAGGTACCTACCTCGGTAGGTTATAACTTAAGTAATGTTTTATTATTCATGATATTTTAATTTATAATTAAAATAATTTATTACTTATGAATTATGATATTTTAATTTAAGTAATATCATTAAATTGTTTATTAGGTACCGTTTGCAGTTGTTTTGTACTCCGTATACCTATGTTAGCGTTTTAAACTAGGTACTAATAAAAGTAGTAGTTACCTATGTACCGACTTATATCCGATTTCTTTATACTTTTGTACTATACTTACTTCTTTTATTGTAATTTTAACTAAAACTGTTAGTTTTATAATTTCTCTTCAACTGAATTATAATTCTTATGGAAAATAAAGATATTGAACTTCTGTATAGATTACCATAGTTTAAAACTGCACTGATGCTAAAGAATTTATATTAGTTCTGGTGGTTCTTGGTAATATAATTAAATACTTCTCTTTTGGATTCATAGAAATATAAACTCAGTAAATTGGTTAGAAAAAGCGCAAGTATAAAACTTGATAATTTGAAATAGAACGAGCTAGGTACAGAGCTACTTACGTGTACGAAACATACATATTAAGTAAATGTAATGAGCCATGGTAGGTAGGTATGTATCATTCAATACCTAGCTGACGTGACAAAGTTTTTAATTATTAGACGTGAAAATCGCCAGGTGCGAGTAGGAGGGATTTCAGTGGCCCCCATTTGACCGTCGATTGCCATATTTGGCACGGCTCGCGTCTAAATATGGCTCTGGCACTGCCCACCGCCCCGCCGCTCGCCCGAGCGCTCCACTTCCGACTCTATTATTTCTATTTACGAAATAAACTCAAAATAAAAGCTCTATTTTAATACGGATTTCGGGCACTGAAACGTTCGCGGGTTCCCGGCGAACGTTCGCTTTTCCTACGGATGTGTCGGGTTACGGCCGCGCTTAGCGTTTCCGTCCCCTTCGAAAGATATTGCACGCGCCGTGCGAGACAGAGACAGCTAGAGGTCGAGGTGCGCGGGACGCAGCCGTGCGAAGTCAGTCGCGGTCGGAGCGGCCGACTCGTCAGTCCCGCCCTCGGCTTTTTCGCGTTTTCGGTTTGAACTTAGTCTCCGTTCGTCGTTCGGACGGTGAGGTGTGTATAGCGCGTCTGCGCACCGGTTACTGTGGCGTACTGCGAGGTTATAATGGACGCGCCCGGCGGAGCGCGGGAGCCCCGCTTCGGGTCGCCGTATGGTATGGGACTCCTCGGCGAGATGCCGGACATGTACGGGTCTGGGCGGCCGCCCAGCGCGCTCGGCGGCGGGCTGCGGCCCGGCATGCAGCCGTGCCCCATGCCGCGCGCCGGCGTCAAGAGACCCTCGGACCAGTGCTACGACGAGCGGCCCCCGCAGAACGTCGGCCTGGACCACTGCCCCATGCCCGACATAGCAGACGACGGCTATGCATCTCTCCAACCCAAGAAATCGCCACCTTCCAATGGCAAAAAGACCAAGGGTCGTGTGAAGATCAAAATGGAATACATTGACAACAAACTGCGACGGTACACGACATTCTCCAAACGGAAGACTGGGATAATGAAGAAGGTGGGTGTGTGAGACCGGTTTTGGCAATATTCCATATGGGTCGTCAGGGAGCGCTGGCTGCTTGCAACCAGCATGCGTGTCAGAGTGCATTGCTATGTGTAAGTTCAGAGCAAGCATGAGTGAACCGAGCCATGTCTGTGCCTCTGTGCTGCCCAACCGATGAGAAATATTGTGTTTTAAGTTTTGTTTATGTGCGGAGTTGCTTACTTGATATCCAATTTTCTTACTTAAATTATTCATAGAACCAAATTGTAATCTTTGTTGATTACTAATATTTGATGTATATGGTGTAAATTGTTATAATTTCACACAAATAATGTGTTTATAACATTCAGTACTGTACCATCTGAGTCTAATTTTACTCAAGTTCTTTGACAACTTGAAGATAATTAACATCAACATACTTAAATGAAAAACTACACCATTAATAAAATCAGTGCTAATTTAAATATTCAATACTTTAGTAAAAACTGAGTAAAAATTAGTAAAAACCTAATTTGACTGGTGATGAATTAGTGCAAAGTGTAAACAGTGAGATGTCAATGTTGAATGCTCTGAAATCTTCTAAAACTAGAAGTAAAGCTAATAACATTCAACACAGCACTAACAGCTACGGCCAAATTGCTGTTTAAAGGTAAAATAATTGCATAAACTTGCTGAAAAACATAAAAATCTCTCATTGTTTTGGGCTTAGAGGTTATGATTTTCCCAACACCCAAAAATCATGGAATATTGCCGAAAACTTGTCCAGATGCTATTTTTCTACCAATATTTAACAATTTCTCGTTCGTCGAGCCCGTAAACTCGTGTTTTATGATTATTTACAGTGTTTTTGTGAACATTTGTGATCAAAGTTTTGACAGATGTCAGTTGTTGCAAGGTTATGTTTCGTGAGTATTTTATAGTTATTAGCCCGTTTATCATTACCATACGACTTAAATTTTAATATATTTCATCATAAACTACAAGATAATAGTTGCTCTGTGTCATAAAAGGGTATATTTTTAGTCAAACATTCTGTAAATAGAAGACAAGACAGCTGTCATAATTAACTCATATGTTGCATCAAGAGATGGCGCTACTAGTATTATTTGTGCATGAATTTTCATGGATAAAAGTGCATAAAAGTTTACTTTTGACTAAATATTTTTTTGATACTTGACTTGAATAATATTTTTGATAAAATATCTACAAGAGCTAAGTTGTTCACTTGGCTGTTGGCGACGAGTTGCGAAATGTTGGAGGAAGTTAGTCTTGAGAGTTGCATATGATAATAATATCGATAATCATCTACATATAAATATTTATTTAACAGCAATCTTGTTACCATACTAATTATTGTATAAATATAATTGTATTAATTCTATTTAAGTATGTTAATATTTTCCAATTCGATTAGGATTCGTTTCTATATCGCGTCCTATTGGCCGGACGCCCCGCAGTGTCCCGGATTACGCCTGGACTACTTGCATGCATTTGGCGACTATTACCCAGTGTTCCAATGGCCGACGTCAAGATATTAAACGGAATAAGCAGTGCTTTATTTTGCATAAATATTGTGGCGCGCCTCTCGAAATGATCTAGCCAATAACACGTGTGATTAACGATTTAAAAATATATCTTAATCTAGTTTTATAGGGATCTTTTATATACGGGTAATACTTATGAATCCTCTCCGGAGGAAGTTAGTTATTACTAAATGCGAGACGAGAATGGAAAAAAATGGGATAGAATGAAAAAAAAACTTGTTGCGCCGACCCCAAATAAAACGGGACAAAGGTAGGATGATGACTTATGAATCCTTTCGCATCATCTTTATTGCCAATAAAAGGTTTTTTTTTCAACTACAATCGTTACAGTCCCTGATACGGTATCAGTTAAAATATGCTAACGAAATCAATAATTTTGGTTTTCATTCTATTTATTTATTAAACATAAAGGCACTATCTTTACAGGCTGAACCCAATATAATAGCAGTTCCCAAATACACAAATAATTAAAATGAAAAAAAAAACCATTTTACGGCTCATACTTTCATAAAAATCTATAACTTTTATTGCTGTTGATGCTCCAATTAAAGTTATAATATTTAACCAGTCGTTATTAAATGCGAAATAAAGTGAAACACGACTTAATAAAAAGATAAGTCAAACAGTGAGATGGCGACAGTTTTTTACTCTTGTCATAAAAATAAACAGATCAGAACCTACGTCTACGTATCTTTTTATTAATTCGAAATCGTGTTTTGACTTGGTGTAAATTGTCAGATGCTTCGAAGAGTTAACTACTTATATTATTTACCGGTTATTTTATTCCTTGAGTACTTATTAAAAAAACTAAGATTGAAATTCACTGTCAAATTGTCGTATTGTATCCCTCTAAATAAGTTTTCGAAAGGCTATTTTTTTGTTGCAGTATTCTAAATTCTTGCAAAAAAGTGATCGCCTCATTGTGTATTATTTCATTTCTATCGTTAAGCGAAGCTAAGTAGGCTTTTTGAAATACCTAATGTAGTTACGGTAGCCGGCTATTTTGTATATTTTAGTCCTTCAAACAACCAAAATTAATTATTGTTTTAAGTGTTCTGCACTAATTGAAGTTACCGGAATACAGAATACGAGTAAAAAGATTAAATAACTCAATTTGATTTTCATACCAGACCAACGAGCAGTATTGAAAAGGAATCCTATCTTGTTTATCTAGAATACGCGTTACGAATGTAAACGAAGGAATAGATCAATTAGTATAATTAGTGCGCACAGGAGGAATATAAATGATACGTAGCTAGTTACTCGTTGTAAAAAAAGCTTTATATTGATGGCAAACTTTTCAATATAAATCCAATCTTGCAAGGTAAGAAACTTTAATAAAAGTACCACTTATTTCCTATATTCCTCAACGAAATACCGAACGGTAGCTTCATTAAGCGGCAAGACATTGTCAATCTATGCGTGTAGAAACGTCTGATCCGGCCGTGTAGTGATGTCCGTCAAAATCCTCCATTGAACTGTGATGCAAATGGTGAGCGATGGCGAAGGTATGCGCTAATGCAGGAACTGGACAGCTCGGGTTTGCATGTTAGGAGAAAAATCGATTTATTTAAATAATATCCAATTAGATTTTTCAAGACTGCTGTGAAGGCGTCATTACAGAAGAAGTTACTGTCTTTTAAGAATATGAATAGGTGTTTAATCCAATTCATCTAACCAATTTGTATCATAATGTGAAGTTGAGGTTAGGTCTGAATTTAACCTTTTCATTAAAAATAGTTCCAAAACACCATTGAAACATACCTCTATCAAAATCTAGATTCTTCAAATTCAGTATGATTTTATTGTTAATTAGGAAAATGTCTTTTAATAAGTAGCATAATTGAAAGAAAAGGATGAGTTGAAAATAACGAAAAAGGCTGTAGAATCTTTAAAATTTTTATATTGTTTCAAAATCTTTAACAATTTTCGGTATAAAAGACTCAGCTGAATCGCCTCAATCTTGCGCCGCATCGGGGTCGCGCGCACGCAAGCGATCCTGTCGCGCAGCGGGTATCAAAGTCGCCGGCGTGCCCTGTTGTTACTTGTTAGGCGTGCGCCCGCGCATCCGCCCTCGTTATGCGATGTAATGCCCCTTAAAACGTGCAGCCTTACTTGCCTTTGCAATTAAACGTGCTTTACTGAATGACAGCGCTTAAGAATTTAAGCAGATGAGTTTTAGGACCAAATTAGCTATTTTAGGTCTTTGTAAATTGCGGTCGCCTTGCCGACTGGTCTAAATTTTGGTTTAATTAAATAAAATGCCAAATTTAACTGAGCTGTTTAAACTTTATCTTCTACTGATGTTAAACCAAAATCTGACATTTTGGGGACTTTTTGGGGATCCGAAAATATTTTAAATAGGAGCAATATTTAATATCTAAGGTGAATCCATTTCTGGTTGTTTCGTAATGCTTTTTTTTTCTGGGGTCACAAAAGGGAAAGGAGTCTAACTACATAAATAACTAATATGTACATATCTTAAGCTAATCAATGTAAAGGCTTGCTCATCAATTCGGTGCACCTATCACCTCGTGCAACCGGGACTTTAATTGCGACGCCCCAGGGGCCGTCAGGCCGACACGACGGCATTTTGTTGTCGGCATGCCGTTGTATTGTGCCGACTTTGTCATGAAAATTGCCGACAATATGTTGTTTAGAACCTAACCACCCAGCCGACTAGCAACTCGCTGTTATTGTTAAAAGCATCACTGTGTTTAAACGTAATCCATTAAATAAACATTGACTCATTTCTGCTTAGTTAACCGAGCTCGCGTAATTCCTACTATTTATGGAAAGTACTGTCTTAAAAAAAGAAGTGCATGTCAAAATGTAAATACATATCATCATAACTCATAAAACTATAACAAAATAAATAAGCAGGATAGCTTTTAGCAAGGATGATAATGCAGTGCATTTATAAATCAAAACGTGCTCTTCTAGAAATGATAATAGCCCTCATTGTTTAGCGCGTTCTTCCAATGCAAGAATAAATTATACAGTCCGATATAGGCGTTCCGATATAGTCCTTAAAGAGGACATTTTAATAAATTTAAAATAACGATTATCGTTGTCTGGCGGAGTCGTGATTTCGTTAGGTTCGTGGTTGGGTCTAGGGCCGGAATAAGTCGTCACGAACGATTACTAAATTAATTAGGACCTAGCTCGGATGTAGATTGCGCTTGAGATTATTTTCCCACACGACTTGACGACGTTTAGATCTTGAGATTTTGTGAAGTATTGTTTAATGTTAGTACATGGACGTAGATATCTGTTAATTGTGTGGCGACAGCTTCTGGAATGGCTGAAAATTGGTTTGTCAAAAATTTTGTGTTCGATAAAATGTTTGTAATTGTTGCGTAGATTCTTGTCGGGGCTATTAAGAGCATTAATATTTTCGCGAACTATTCGCGCAGCAGTGAGAGGGACAAGCGTTACTGAAATGAAACAATTATATATTGCGCCTACACTAATTACGGCGGCGCGGCGCGGGCGCGCATCTGCGACCCATATCTCACGGCCCGCAACCGTTTTGTAATGCTAATGCCGGTGCGACCTGTGTGGCGGGCTTTTGTGTTTTGGTGGGTTCTTAAACGTTCCCAAATTAGATGGGGTAATTGTGAGCCGAATAAAAACAGAAGCCTTGATTCCACAGCAGCACAGATTAATTTCTATAAATGCTTGTTGTGGAGTGGAATGAAAGAACATTATTGTTGGTCTTTTGTGGAATTCGTATCTGCGGTTTATCAAAATCTATTGGTATTGGGTTAATTTCTACCCTGTATTTTATCCTTAGATAAAATGGTATTTAAACAGTAACTATTTGTTTTCGTTAATGCACATTGCCAATATTGTAAGTAGCGTATCTTTCTATCAATCGGTGTTGTGCATGCATTGCAACATTTGAAATATGTACTTAGCTACATTTTTTTTATTGTACCGCTGATTCACTTGGTTTACCACCTGCAACATTCCCTACTCTTTAATTTATTGTTAATCGCCGAAGTTAGAATGTTATTTTTATTAACATGTTTTCTGCGAATATAAATATTATCACGAATTTCTAACTAATTTCTACTTACGAATAGGTACAAAGCATCTTAAATATTTAATTTGTGTAACAATCACTAAGAGTACGAATTTTATCGCATTTGCCAAATTTTAATTTTGAGTCTCATCAAAATTACACAAAAAAATTGATTACATGTATCAAATTACACAATTTTATTATTTATCAACTATACAAAGAAAACAAGTATTCGAACTATTATTTCTCTGAACAATAAGATAATGTCATAATCAAAATTTACTGCAACGATCAAGAACGTAAATCTCGATTCTTTAAATTACTTATAATTCGATTTTCGTCCGACTCCAGCCCATACGGCCCGTGCGGACGAAATGAAAGCGCCAAATATGGACTCAAAAATACCAGGAGCGCATTAAGAATGAAGAGGTTGCTCATTCCCGTCCGTTCGACATCGTGTGCCATCTTGCGATAAAATGTATCACTACCAACTAACAAAATATTAGGCAGGTGGCGCTTTTATCGTAGTTATATTAGAATTTAGAAATAAATGTAGTATTAAAATAATAAAATAGAAATACACAAGCAGTATTAAAATGTATTTATTCCAGGAATATTTTTTTGTTGAAAAAGTTTTGTGGGGGAAAATAATACATTAGAAGTAAACAGTAAACAATGAGTGCTTTTTGCCCGATCCTAGTCAGCATGGCCATGGGCGCCCCCTGCCATATTACGGTTCGTTAGCACCAAACGCGACCGCGTAACCAACTCACTTACCAGGCGTCCACGACTACGAGAGAGGTTGTCAAACGCGTCCATATTATAATGGTCCCAAGTTAACTAACGCGTTACTCCCTTTTAGCTAGGAAACGAGTGTCGAGCGGGGGACGGGGTGGATCAATAGCGATTGGGCGGTGGAAAGGGAATGTCTGGCGCGTCGGCCCGCCTCCCAACGACACCTAGCGTGAACGCCTTGTTGTTATGCGCGCCTAGTACTCGGGGGGCATTGCGATGCCTTGCTAAGTTCTGCCACTAGTTGATTGATTCCGATGAAACTTTGCGTTTTTTCATCATTTTAAAATTGTTTATTCATATACAGGGCTTTTCATTAAGTGCGCTTAATATAAAATGAAATAAAACAGAACAGTTTAAGTAATATTGCTGCAATTATTATTTTTTATTTTCATATGCGTTCTAAGAGATTATTTAAGGAATATAATTTCGGGTAAAAGGCTGCCAAGACTCGGCTGTAATCGCGTATCCTAGTGGCATAATTTTAATAGACATCTTTGCATAAGTTACACCAATTTTTTGAAGAACGCGTGTTACGTTGGTATTCAGGGCAGATATCGTTTGTGGTTTGTCGGAATACACCAGAGACTCCACATGCCTCATAGAAAATCAAGCAGTGTTAAGTTACACGATCTTGATGGACAGTAAATAAGAGCTGAATAGATAATGAACGCAATGCACAGAAGAGGAGGTGTAAATACAATGATTGAATAAAAATCATCCACAATAAGTTTAATAAGCAAATCACTATGAAATTCAAACTTTTCTTACTAACTGAAGTAGAAATTGTCATTGTAACTGCTGGACGACATCTGTCGGCATGTTTTACCGACTAATAGTTGTCTTATCGGTCGGCATAGTTCGTTAGTAGTCCGGCACACATCAAAGGGTTTTTCGAGACTCACGACTGAAACGATCACGAAGCGAGTTTTCGAGAAAACCGAGTTATGTGCACGAATATGTGGTAAAGTTTTGTCATTAATGTCCGTCAAGATGTTTAAACAAGCGATTGTATTCAATTCACATACAATAATCGCATTGTTAGAATTTGAAAATGTCTAGGAATTTATGAGTTGGTTGGTGGGCCTTTTAACATTGGTTTGGTATTAAAAAAGATTCTAATAATAAAATGCTAACAAATTATGTTCCGAATTAACCAGATTATTTGACTTCCATCCTGGCCTCTCTCTGACAGATCATCTCCACGCAGTCAATCAATTAATAGAGAAACACCAAGAGTACAAAATCGCGCTCCATCTGGCGTTTGTTGACTATTCCAAAGCATTTGACAGCATCACACACACAGCCATTTTGACGCTTTAATTAGGCAACGAATAGATCCCACTTATGTAACTTATTTTAAATTGATTTGTTTCCGCAAATAATATAAATTAATAATATAAAGCCACATTGCATTGATTCCCATCGCCAAAGGATCTCGCTCTACTTTACTTATCAAAGCAATTTTGAAGACATCTGAATTGAAGTTGTGAAAGTATACGGTTCTATTTGATCGTGATAGGTTAGTCGTGTTCCCCTCGGCACTTCATTCCTTCCAATTTTCAATATGATCTGTCTCTAGTTTCGTCATTGATTTTTTGCAATGTAGATATATCTGGGGCCACAGCATACTACGGAGATGACAGGACGATCTGGATATATGTTACTTAAGAATTGGAAAGGAGAAGCGAAAAGTTGTGATTGTCCAATGGAATGGAGGGAGGATTTGCCCAGTGGTGGTAAAATACGGGTTAGCAATTATAATCATTCTAATCATCTATTTTACTTTAGGCATCTAAAGGTATATTCATTCAATAAATATTAAATTTGGTAGACAAAAATCAGTAGGATCTAAATATGCAAACATAAAAATAAATGTGTCATCATCGTTTAGGTTAAAAATTGGTAAGGTTGTTTTGAAAGTTCAAACGTGACCTAAACAGTTGTCAATGAAATACTCTATGTAGATCAGAATGATGACACAGTAACGGGTATTTTTAATTTGTCACAAGAAGTACTCAATCTATTAATAATGCAATTTTCCTATTATATGGTACTACGTGACTTGAACATATTCATAATTATTATGAATGACGTATAATGACCATAATAGTGTTGTTTATGTTTTTCAGCAGGATATCTATCTCCGTTAAGTAGTCAATATGTCCTCATTTCTAATTCTAAAAATAATCGTATTACAAATTGACCACAATTCTTTTCGGAAATTCTTCAACCATTTTAAAAGTCGAGAGGAATTTTAAAAAACTGTTTCGAATTACTCTTCTTAATTGTATGCATTTTATATATCTCAAGGCGCCAAGCTCGATGTACGAAATGCTACACAAAGTGGTAAATAAGTGTTTCTTTTAACAGTTTTAACCAAATGAATATTTAATAACAGTGAAGAGTACTTGTTGCAATTTGTTAAGAGCTAATTGAAAAGTTAATGTATTTAAACTCTACAGGTGTGAAGCGATACAAACAGCTAGAAATTAATTTATAGTACTTCTTTTTCTTTGTACAATCAGTTATCTTCTGTAATTCGTCTTGCTTGGAATACTTCTCTCTTAGAATCTTTAGTTTCTGTAGTTATTTTTGTTTTGAATTCCAGTTTGGATATTAAAAGTCCATAAATTGTATTGCCACATATTTCAGTATCGATTACGCAGAACTTTTTCTTGTACCAATACAATTTAACAAGTACAAAACAAATAACAGCTAATCATCAGCGATGCCAGTTGATTAGTCCATAAGATAGCATCGGGTCGTGACTGCAGTACTAAAAGATGAAGTATTGTTTCCTGTCGATTGTATTTTTGTGAGCGTGGCACAATGGCCGCGATATCGCATTACACTTGTAGATAGATCCAGTCATTATCGCGTGTAATGAGCGCCCTGTGGACAAACAAACTGACTACCCACAAGTTATAGGCGATAGCGACGTTTAAAGAAAGAAAGAAAAACCTTTTATTTGCGGGGACAACAGCAGTGACTAAATTACAATTAGACATTATTTAAAAAAACAGCATGAAAAAAACACATAAAACAATCAAACATAATCAAAAGCCATGAAAATAAAATCAGCTAAAAATACATGTTTGTATTGTTCTCTAGAATTGTTATGTTGCTTCTGAACCTAGCCGCTGGCTACGATCAGGGCCTCAATTCTGATATTAGAATTATGCTTGAATTGTCGATCATCATTGTCGGCTTCATAATTGACCACAATTCTTTTCTGACTGGCCTGTTGGTCTAGTGGTTAGTGACCCTGACTGCTGTGCCGGAGGTCGTGGGTTCGATTCCCACCCAGGACAAATGTTTGTGTGATGAGCACGATCATTTGTTCTGTGTCTGGGTGTAATTTATCTATAATATGTATGTATTTAGAAGTATATAAGTATGTTTATCAGTTGTCTAGTACCCATAATACAAGCTCTGCTTAGTTTGGGACTAGATGATGTTGTGTGAAAGTTGTGGAATATTATTAATTGTTGATTTTGACAAGTTTAGTACTACCAAATTGTCAAAATCAAGCCAATACTGATACAATTCTAACAGCAGATTTGAGGCCCAGGTGTCGATAAATTAGGTGATCCTGTTGTTCAAGTGGATGATGTTAAGTTTAAGTGATAGGGAAGTCGCTTTGAACGGCGGCCAAAGCTTATTTAAATAGATTCTTGCAAATTGGAAACTAAAATTTAATAACCTGTGGTTAAAGGATACGAGTATATGGATGATATGTTTAATCTAGCATTTCGTAAACACGTTTGCAGCTTCTGTTGTGAGTAACAAACGCTCAACATTAAAAATTCAAAACGACAGTGAATAAATAAAAACACAAATTCAGTTTTCGTTTCGCTCAACAAAACGTTTGTTCCAAAGCTTTCGGTTGAAACGAACGGAATACGAAAATGTTAGATTAGTTTTCAGAGTTTCAGGTTTAACTTTGAACGTAAAACAATGCAAAAAGTTATTTTGTCGTGTTTAATGTTAAGTAACTTTGTGTTTTAATTTTTAATTAAGGTGATTTAGTACTTTGTCTTTGTCGGAATTTCTATTAAGTTTCACTTTACGTTATTTTGGAGTTTAAGTTTGTATCTTGTGCCTCAAAAACGAGTGACTAAGGAGTTAGTGTGATGGCCGACTTGCTTCTTCCAAGAGATGTAGATTGCATGGGATTTATTGATAACAGTGCTTTACATACTTTGTACACCATCGCTATAAATTAACTATGGTGTTTAAATTTTTATTTGATTTGTGAGACGAAGGCTGTTGATATAATTTCAGAAATTTCTTCTGACGTTTATTTTTGCGTCTTTGTAAATTGAGAGTCACTTACTCCAAAAATAAATTAGAAGATCATTGAAATTAAATGGTTTATCAACAATAGTAATGACTATAAAATATTTAGGTTGCTTACTACCAATCTACATATATTTCTGTTAAAATATGCATCAGTCTAAATGTAAAGCGTTTGCAATAGATAGAGCCTTTGTGCCCTTACCTAACTCAAGTTGACTGGCCCATGTTTATAGAGCAAGAAACGTAAAATGTCGGTGTTGTATAGCAGACAGTTTGTTGCTAAGTAGTATTTATTGATCGGTGCTAGAATGTCATATTTATTCATCTATGATATTAGTATCATATTCTGCGTTGTTAATAGAAAACTGGATTTATACTCATGAAGAAGCTGCGGACCTAATCATAATTTATTAAACAAGAATTATGTTAATGAAAAATGTAGTTTTTAAGTATATTTTCCAATTAAAATAAAGTATTAAGAACGAATTTCCATACCTAAAGCAATTGTTAATAAATAGCGTCTAATGCAAGTGTGTTGGCCACCCTACACAGCGACACCTGCGCGGTAACGATGCGCCCGCGCAACTGGTTCGACCGAAATAGTCCCTCAGGTGTCCCATCTAAACAAGCCGCGATGGTCACCGTAATAAATTGTGATTGTTTACTAAATGTACCCCTATTTGTAAACGTCTTATTGCGTTGTGCAAAGATAATTATTTACTTGCAATTTGTTGGCCGGTAATTTGTTGAAATTGAGCCGTTTATTTTTTTATTTTTTATTTTTTAACGGTGACATGGAAACTCCATTCGCACGGCTGCGATCTTCTGTTCAAGATTATTTTTTAATTGACATAGTTAATTTTCATATGATGTGTCGGGGCGGTTGAGTATATTTTTTTCAATCAACTTTTCCATTCCTGACTTGATATTTATGTTTCTAAAACTGTTGCTGATCTTTATGTTTTCTAAGCATAGTTTATATGGAATTCATGTTTGATAATACATTATTTACATAGTTAAGCAAGATCGGGGTTTTGGAACGTTTACTTCTTACCGACGTTATTCGACGTAAGATGTTATCGGTCGACCGAGTCACGTAAAAAAACCGAATGAGATCTGTGGCTACCATAGAGATCGACGATATCTGTCGTTCTGTCAAAATTTCCGAACGCGCCAAGCCAGCAGGACTCCATCCATAATGTATCGGCCTCGGGAATTTCATACATAAAACATTAACGAGTAAGGTTTTTATTTGATTGCGGTTCGAGAGCACGACCACATGCTTTTTTACCCGATCAATTAAAAAAAATCGCCAAACATCCAGATTTCGGTGGGAAACCGCACGTTTTGCCGTCGTTTTCATGAAATTGAACAATACTAAAGCTTTTTACCCGCAAAGCTTATTTCGATGGAATTCAAAATATTTAAGAAAACTGGATCTTGTCGCGCGCTACGGCGATTTCAGAAACGATGTCGTTTTTGCCAGGTAACCTCGATCGATAAATTGAAGGGTGACTGACAGCTTCAGCTCTAGAACTTTTGCCGAGTATAAACTCGAACAGAAAACTTTATGACTTCTAGTTTTAAAGTTGTGCGTTCATAGTTTGATAGTCCGCTAAAATACTATGAGGCAAATCGTCCGGCTGGAGGTATCGAATGCGCCCATCGGCGTCAGTGTTGCGGCCGCCGCCCACGCGAGTGGTCGTGCAGTGGCAAACCACAAAATCACATCGTCGTCACGTGCGCGCCCACGTGACGCCTACCGTCGCATAACATTGCGAAAAAAACTAAATCTCTTAACGTAACTCCAGCTATAACCTTGAGATTTAATGCCTTCGTTAAATTGCTGCATGTGGGCTAGTTAGGACGTCTCATAAGTTCCATTCTGATTCTTTTGTTCATTGTATTCAAAGGAATTTAAGGCTTTTGAATTTTCCTACGAAGAGAATTAAGCGCACAACAATGGCAAACCATTTCCAATATCAATTTTCTCTTTTAAATGTCTTATTAAGGCATGAAAAAGGCGTATAGTTTGTTTATCGTCGCTTATAAAAAGGACAAAAAGCTTGTGGTGACGTGCACGTCCAGGGGTGAACCATTCTCGTGTCGCGTGTTAGCCGTTAATTAAGCTATTTGTCAGGTAGCGGCTCAATTTACATTTCTCCGGGAGTCTCGGGGATTCTCTCGGCTCGGGAGCTTCGCAACGACGTATTATTATCCTTTTAGGGAGGGCGGCATCCTCACACAGGCGCTTGGCGTCCTCCGAACCTTTTATTGGGACCACCTGTGTTTGTTTGCATGGACGTATGAATTGTCCAGTAAATAAGGTTAGCGGAATATTTGCCCGTAGCTGCCTTAATGCTATTTAGTGGCACTGCAGTTCATTTGCATAAGGCCGAGACAGAAATTAGCATTTAACACGGGGTGCATTCTTCGCGATCTAAATCTTCGATTGCATTGAATCGACGTTCGTTCCGAATTAGAAATTCTATCGGGCATCTTAACAAACGGAACGAGATCATCCACATAAAGCTCTGAGCGATAGCAAATACATTAACATGGAAGCCATCGGTCGCTGGTACACGTTGTCGTACAGAAGTATAAAAATGTCTCGCACGCAACACAATTCATGGGAACTCGTTCTGGGCTCGGACAGGCCATCAAGTTAGTTCAGATCGCAGGTGAAATGTATTGACAACTGGTCTTCCTTGATGCGTATCGGCGTGATGGTATCGTGGTGGCGGCGCTTCAGTCGGCTCCGGCTCCTGTTACCCTCGGACCCGTTGCATTGTGGAGATCACAGATAAAGCTTGTTTATTTAGCGCTAAAATTTATTCAGCCATGAGAGGCCATTAAGAAAAGAATTATTAACAGTTGGACAGGTTTACGTTCATAAGCTCGGGTAATAGCGTGTTGAGTTATGTTTGTTTTTTCGCGTGTTCCAGTAATGAATTGAATGTTAATACATTTAATAAATTCATCTCGTATATCTACACAATGTATGCCGGCGACTACATTGGTTGCAGCGGCGCGCACTCGGTATAATTGGACTAAGATTAGTGCTCGTGCTATATATGAATGAAGTTCATAAATCAAGGTCGCGTAAGCTTCTACAAAATTACATAGTACACGAACAACATTCGATAAATGGTAATAATCAAACAGGAAACTTATGGAAGTGTATTGCGCGACACAATAAATTAAGGACACGGACCGTCTACCATTCATAAAGCAATCTCGCATGTTTATGAATGAAACTGGCAACGAGACTATGAACGTGTAATTACCGACACCATTGCCGTCGATATCGACGCCCGACACATTTGCATACGGCTCTAGGCTCAATCTTAATATCTATAGAACACCCAACCTGCTTATATTGATTCAAGGATTACCCATTGTTCTGTGGATTGTGTATTGTTAGCTATAGCTCCTATTGTCGCTTGAGATTTGGTCGTTTAATTGAATCTTCCTTATATTGTTTCGTCGGATAATAGTGCTCAAATTGCTCAGTGGCTTTTGGTATCTCTTTAACAAACTCGCTCGGCTTTGTCTCTGTATATTCTGCAATAACTTAATAAGAAAACCAGACACAAATAGAGCTGGAACGGTATGTGGGATGTCTTTGCTCAGCACTAGGATAACGCAGGCTATGTTAACAAAAAAACGTAATACATCGTCTCGTTAACGGAATGTGTCGACAAGCAAAGAAACAGTCTTCACCGGTTTGTATACAAATTCATTTAACCGGTCATCTTCAATGGCGGTTGTAGATTATCTCTGGCGTTCGAGTCCCGGTGACAAATTGAAACGTTGCGTTATTGGAAATTTTTGCACGGTCTCGGTATTAATCTTGATCGCAATAGTCCCGCACTAGCCGAGTTACACCGCCGATATCACACCGGTTCTCCGTAATCGGTAATTATTGTTTAAGCGTCGTTTAAACTAATCGTCGTAGACGCCGCTGAACCGCCGTCGAGTGCCACTTTGACGCCGTTCAACGTGCAATCTCTGGCTTGAGCTGAATGACAATTTCAATATTGCCGATACAGATTTTTGCTTAATGAACAAGACTAACAACATTCACTTTGTAATTACCGTGATACGTTTTCATTAACAGCTGATTTAAGCTTGCTTTGCGCAATTTGCTCCTGTTATTTAGGTCTTTTTTCTCTGTTTTTAATTTATTTGCGAATGTGTCAGTAGTTGGATGAAGAAGTAAACTTGAAATGGTTGTGGCATGCGACAATTGTACGGTTCCATGACTCATTTATTTGCTTGAAAGATATTCAGAAATATTATTGTAGCGCTTTTATCTTAAATGGCATATTCTCTATATGCGTAGGTTTTCGTATCCGAATCCTTCTCTGTTGCATCTCCAATGTAATTTGCATACTGTACCGCTATTCAAGGAAACATCCGAACGACTGGTTTGTTCTGAATCATTACTTTTTTAGTAATCAAGTTTTCGGTCACATCTGACGACCTCACAAAACAAACAAGCTGAATCAAAATCGTTCTCACATACTTAAAGATGTTGCTTTAAACGAATTCTGTATGGTTACTTATATCTTCGACATAGTTGTCGGTTAGCAAATTGGAATTGGCGTGCTTAGCAGTACACAAGTAGTCTTAATCGTGATTAAACGTGTGGCTCCCGAGTGGATTGCACTCAGAGATAATGAAGCTCGGAACTTTCACTTTTCGATCATTACGGCGCTGGCGCTGATTACACTGAACTCTGAATTGGCAACCCCCTACAGATCCTCATGATTTATTATTATGTCCTGTACCGGAATACGAATCATCCTTTTATATTATTGATTGTATAGCCGCTTATTAGTGTCATATAACTGACCGCTTGTTAATGTTTTTGCTGGAACTTTACAGAGGCTAAAGCTCTTGCGGTACTATTCAATGAATCTTTAATGATTGAACTTTTTAGAAAAACAGGCATACTAGAAGCAAAACTTGATTACTTTCATCGCTAGCCTGATGTCAAGTTGCATAACAGACTGTGATCCCGTCAGAGGTGAATCAACTCGACGTCCTCACTGCAATGGTATCATCCTTTCCATAAAGGGTGTACGATGACGTAGTGCAGCAGACAAATACAGCCACGTGGAGTGGTACGCTTCGGTAGGCAAAAGACGAACACGGCCCGTTTAAACCTTTTACGACTAATCCAGTCGAGTGCTGCCCACAAATGGCAACCTGGCCTTTCATAACCTGTTTTTGGGGTTTCCTTAGCCCCTTGTTAAGGCTACGTTATTTTTTATTATAGAAACGCACGTGGCGTGTGACGTACCTGTACCGTTAACAGATTGACGCGTTTTTATCAAAGCTTTTTTTGTTGTATTTGAAAGCGGGTCTTATCAATCCTCACGCGACGTTCGAATCTTATCATTTGGCTTTCACATTTTCGCGTTCTATTTGTTGTGGTTGCATGTTCATATCGGCTTTTTTAGTTCATGAATTTCAGGAAATTCCTTCATTATCATTCTGTGTTGAATAAAATTAAGTGATATCATTATCTCTTGTCAGTTCTGCACGATGATATGGATGTTGAAGATATCGAATGCTCATTAATATGAATTAAGGAACTCATTATTTTTTTTTGTTGATTCATAGCATTGGCGATTCTGACTGTTTTCTGTAACCGACGATTCATTTACTTTGTCTTTGAAATTTAAGTTTAACTTTCCAACAAAAACTTTACGGAAATTCTTAACCTCCCGTACTTTCCAACTACCGTCTCTATTATATTAAAGTTAGCCACAGTTTCCTGTAAACTAATTAAAGTTAATGTTGAGCGTTTAGCCTTGCCGTCAGTTGAACCTGTCGGCTACTTCATTTCCATATGAATTGCCGTCTAGCCACCGTCAGATGATAATAGGTTAACACCTTAGGCTATAGTGAAAGTGGATCGGTACAGGCTCGTGTGGTTATAGGGAATTCATGGAATTTTATAGACCGAGTAATCAATGGTGGGCCGAGTATTGGACCTTGGTGAACACTGAATATTCTATCGAAGTTAATAAGGTTGATGAAAACGTTTTTGTGTTACCATTCCTGTTTGAGTATTCCTGTTTTATTGTTAATGTATTAGAAAACTAATCACCGTTGAAAGTCTGGAATAACAAAACAAGTTTCGTGGAGTTTTAACGATTTTTCAGCGCATAGCTTTTGATGTTTTGTTGATAAATTATAGAATGGTAATAAGTTTGACCAGTAAAAGCCATACGTGTGTATGTTTCGTTCTTCAATATCTTATATTATAGCTATAATTTCTTTTCTATTTACTGGCGATGTCGGTTTGAATTTTGTTTTGCCGCCTTTTGTTAAGGTTGAGACAAAGTAATGTAATAACTGTACTGCTACATTGTATTAATTTGTCATCACTTATTTTCTTAATTTTATTACTGTTATATTTATCTTCATGCAACACAAAGGTGGACTTTACTGTCTTGGGCATTTTCTGTCAGTCAATCTAGGTTTATCAATTTCTTTAGGGTGATATCGCTAGGACCGACCCAGCAAAATTCTTTTTTGGCATACGCAGGTCAGTCACTTTTTCATGAAATAGCTATTCTATAAGGTAAAACGAACTAAAAAGGTTGTATCGATAATTTTAATAATCTTAAAACCGGGAACAAACCCGTCAAGCATATTTTAATCAACACACAACCTGCAAAATGCAGAACCTTAAGGTTTCGCTTGCTAGCCTGGAGCATTCCCCTTAAGTACTTAGGCACTACTTAACTTTATAATCATGATTAACGAAGTAAACGTTCAATGTATTAGATTCTCACTTTGTGAGTGCCAGGCAATGTTAGCTTATTGCTAGGTTTAATACTATTTGCATTGCACCACCACAAGCTGCATCTGCCTTTACACTTCCAGTTAAAATTATTGATACTTCCAACTGGAATCTTCAACTTTTTCTGCAAAAAATGTCAATATCAGCCTCGTAGCTATAAAGTTGTTAAAGCAAAATTGCACAGTGATCCAACGGAATGGGCAAAATTGCATTAACCAATAAAATTAAAATATCATAAAACGACGATTGAAGACCAAAAATCGACACAAGAATCACAGGGTATTCGTAATGTTACGTTATTATTAGTCAGTTATTGCGAGTTTTATGTGTATTCTGGTTTCTTATTTCCAAGAAATGTTACTTTTAGTGTGACGGGCGGTTTTACCGACGCTGATTTTAACAAGACTGGCTTGCAATTAAGGACTGTTTACCGGGCATTAATTTTTGGCAATAAAAGAGGAGCACGCATGAAATGATCGGTACGCATGCGCGCTCGGATGCTGCGTGGGAACAGCGGCCGCTTTGTACTCCATTGTAGTCGCAATTAGCTGGTTTTTTGGTCCACGTTGTCGCAGGTCGCACTTGTCACAGTAATGTCGTATCGCTATGTCCCGGCCCGAATGCTTTCTCCGGTTAATTCGTGAATTTACCACAACTCTTACATCGGCGTAGGGTTTTTTATTATGAAGCAACGAGGAGGGACAAAAATTCGTGGCGATCAAATGTGATTTTTTGCAATTCATTTGTTGTTATTCACGTGTGAACGGTTTGACTGACGTTTTTCATCGCTCGTTGTCCGTTTTGAATTTCTTTTGTTACTTTTTCTTTATTTTTAATTTGTTCTTTTATTTCTTGGTCCTTCAGTTTTCCTTGTTCTGGACAAAATAATGTATTGTTCTGTTTCGTTGACATGATAACTGACTTCACAAATTCTAACAGTTTAACCATTTGATAAACAGCAGCAATAAGCTGTTTACTAAACAACTCCATTTCTCCGAAATTTTTGGTAAACACATAATCGTTTGCCCACTTAAATTCACCTATTCGCCGCTATCACAAAATCTGTGAACTTTCATATTTTTTAAAGTATTTCATAAGTCGCTGGCACGACATCTTTCCCAGCGTTTACCGGACGATTATCTTGTTTATAGAGCTATTAGTTGGCGTGCTATCGGATTCTGTATCTGATCTCGGCAAAAAGTGTAGTTTTCATCGCCCAGAGTTGGGGCGACAGCTAGGATACCGCGAAATTGTAGGGCTGTCACGGCGCCGGATTACAATTTAATTTTATTCAAAGTCCATATTTGAATTAACTTTTATGATAAACACGAAATTGTAGTTGAAGACGAAAGACATTGTTGGACACAGTCGTCACCCAAGGTCTGTGTAACTCGCATCCATGGCCCTCTCGCGACTCTCACCAGGTCATCGTTTCACTTAGAAAGAGCCTTCCTATGCCGTGTCACTGAGTACACGGTCGCTACTCCAAAACTTTTCAGCTTCATTGGTGATCTGTTCTGCAAGGAATGTACCCTGCTGAATGCCCATTGCCATTTAAGTTTGGCGGTTCTTGGGGCTATGTTGGTAACCTTAATGCGGATATCACATCTAGGTGTAATAATCTTTTTAATGACAAATAAAGTTGTAGTAGCTTTATAATTTGACGACTTTATATCATCAAACACTTCATGCATATTAACTGCTTTTAATATCGACACTTATCACTTCCATCTCAAAAACTATCGCAGAGCCTCATTAAGTTAAAGTAATAACTATTATAATAGAAAAAAAACCTCATATCTCGTTATGATAAGTGGCAAACGTAATCATCATTTACTTAGCCGGATTGCTGCGCGTCGTAATGACTGACTTTATTATACACATCAGATCCAAAGGTGTGGACTACACTTAAATGAGTTGCACAGTTAAATCGTTAGCTTTAGGATATGAAAGTTGAGGAAGTTGGACGGTTTTTAAGCTTTTATAGTCTGTGCACTTAAAGATGCGTTTTATGACAGCTGTCAAAAGATGTCTGTGGTGCAAAATCAATTGATTGTTTGAATTTTTTGGTTGAACAGTGTCTTTGATAAAGTTGAGTGTAAGTGTCATCCAAATCTCCACAAAATGCGCAGACTATACCTTTACTAAAAGTATAATGTACTTTTGTGATTTGCTGTAAAAATAATGGTTTATTCTATAGAAGATCTCTATGGTGCTCCAGTCAATTGATCGGCTTAAAATTGGAGTGCTCTTTGTACAACCTTGTGCGAGTCTTGAAACTTGTTGAAAAATCCTTTTGCAGTAGCTCTATAAATGAAAACTAAAGCTAAGTGAGCTTGCGTCAGTAAAAGTCTGACACTCACTTTCGCTCTACCCAGAACGGTTTTATTATTTGAATCTTTGTCATCATTATCCATCAGCAAAAAAAAAAACAAGATTAAGTGATGGAATATTATTTGAATAGGATTCTTGACAAGTCTGTCTTTTATTACAGTATATTGTGATGGCAGTAGATTTGGCGTTAGAAATGACTGTCGTCTTTTATCACTAGATGGCGTTAGTATGTTTACTATACATTTTTGATTAAATTTAGGTATTATATTTAAAGTTGTGTTGTGTTAGGCATAGACAGCTTTGTTCAAGCTCGTTCTTACAGAATAGGCCAGGTGGAATTTGAAATCTTGTAACTCGTTTGCGAGCTGTCTTAGTTCTGTCCCAAATTCCTACAGATCCAATTCCTTGCATCGTCTTTACGCAATGACCTTCTGCTGTTACTGAATATAACCATACATTTTTATTCGCCAATCCAGTCTTCGTTTACCATACATTTTTATAACCTCGGCAAAATATTGACATTTACACCTTCATTGATACTTTAAAATTTGTATCTTATGCCTTGTATTAAACGACAGTACACGAGGATCTTCGAATTTACCTCGGGCAGGTTGTTTCGTTATTCTGAAATCTAAATGTCGTACGTATAAAGCTCAGTTTTTTTTATTATGGCTTGCGTGTGACCATTATCTCACCTGATGGTATGCGATGATGTGGTCGACGATGGAGCATGCTTGCCTAGAAATAACCTATTCACTCTTGACTTAAAGACTTCTAGGTTGTAGCTATCAGGAAACACAGACTGCGGCAGAGAATTCCACACCTTAGCTGCGTCTAGTGCTCTATATCAATCCTAAACGATTATAATTTTTAATCAATCTATGCAATTAATTGTTTATTGACACATACACTGTAAAATTGTATGCCGTTCTGAGGTAGGTAGAAACCTGTATTTCAAAAGTCAGTGTCTTCTCCCATTAGTGTTCATTCAATATCTACTGCACTAAATTACTGTATTTCCAAATCTTAAACATCGTAAGATTTGATCCCACACAGTTATATCTGGCTCCTAAATCCTCGTTATTTTAGTATGTTGATATTGTTGGAGACAACGTCCCTAACTCCTCACGAACTATTTATACGGCCAATTGTTTGGACAGGTTGCTAAACCATCGCCTACGCACGCGTAATACGCAGGATAAGTGTTCCCTTCAGTCCTAAATTAGCGAGAAAACAATGGAACATGGAATGGAGGAACGGGAACCATCGCTTTCTTTTAATAGCCTTCCTTCCTATAGGTTTAATCGTACGTTAATTTTCAGTTGTCAATTAACAGAGCGAGTGTGGCTCCCACATTAAGTATCAACTTTGACAAGCTAATTGGCTTTCGATTTTCGAATTTACCTTCGGAAAGTTTCGGCTGCACTCGGGCCTATGTCTCGTGCGCACCGGTTTTGCGGATTTTAGTTGCACCTTACTACAATCACTTGTGACTTAACTGGAGCACTTATCCGGACGTTTTTTGCAACATCACCGTCGGTGTGTATAAAACGTTATGAACGGATCTGTCAATCTTACTAATACTGGCTCTTTTTAATTTAAGGATTATGTTGCGTCATTGAGGTTTGGCTTTTAAGGGATTATAGTGAAAGTCGTTAATGTGTGCTAATAGAATGTTAGGGCGTTCGAGTGTCGTAAATTGACAGTGATGTGATCAAGTACCGTCGACGTCCATGGACCTGCTTTCTTATTGGGTTTTGACATTGTTATTTAATAAAAATATTATTGATAGGCTCATGCTTAGCCACTTTTTCACCTGCTGGTCGCAACCATTTGGTCGACGATGGAGCACGCTTGCCTAGAAGTTACCTATTCACTCTTGATTTAAAGACTCCCAGGTAGTTATGATATCAGGAAATAGAATTTGGCAAATAATTGCACTCTCTTATCTTTACCCAAGATTAATGGTTAGCAAATATAGAGTAAAAAAATATTTTCTCTTAAAAAAATAAAAAAAATAATTCTCCGTGGCAGCCCTAGCGTAGGTCACCGCGGAGTCAAACAGGGGTTAACCAATTGTTTGCCGGCTAATCATGTTTCAAACTAAGCTATTGGTTTAAACTTGGACAGCGTAATTTGAACTTAACTGTAAAATTGACGTGATAAACTTATCGAGAAAGTATTTTGTTTGAGTAAACAATAGGAAAGTAATTGAGATTTTCACAGGGAACCGATTTTTATTGAGATTTACTTGATTGTTTATTGATACAATCTGTTGAAATAAATTGGATGACTGTCTTCAGAAGATTTATTTGTATTTTTAATAGTGATAAATCCCTACATCCAATATGAATAGGTATAGTAAATAACGTGAAATTTACTACTGAAAGATCTTTGGAAGAACTGATTTGATTAATACTTATAATATATTTTGTGTGTGTATAATATAATGTACTATATAGAATGGATCACGAGGTCAGAAACGAAAAACAAAACATTTATTTCAATAAAGCCTTTGCAGGTGTTTTTGAATTGTCAAGGCCAGTCAGTCAAAAACAGACGAAACTATTTACACGTTCCGAAGCGTAAATCTCTGTGCAGAAGAACGTGTATAAAACTTCACCGAAACATTAAAATCAGTAAACAGTTAAAAAAATATGGTTACATCGTTAACGCCTAAATTATATCTACATATATGTGAGAACGATGTAGAAAGACATGCACGTTAAAAGCGTTTGAACTACAAAAAAACAATTCTTAGAATAAATAATTAAAATAAACCGTGGCAGTTGAGAGACGACCGGTCCCAACTGACGGCGTCCGTTGACTGACGTGATGCATGTGGTAGCACCATTCAGCTCCAATCAATCAAAGAGTAACCATAGAGTTTCTTAGTGGTTCTTCTCCATAGAAAATTACCAATCGGAACCGTGCACTAGCTTCTGACGTTTTATAAGTCCCCTGAAGGCCCTGGCTGAATAAGTTATGCTATGACTTTAGAACAGATGAAATCACTGCGGGGTTGGAGATTTACGCAAAGGGCAGCTGAAGATACATTGGTGGGTTGTGATCCATAAGTCACACTTTCTGTCGCGCCATCCAGAGCAAGAGAAGGTATTTGATGATTACCCACCTCAAAAAAAAAACAAACAAAAAACACACCAGTCGTTTTTGTTTTTAGATGAGAAATCATCCAATGACTTCTCCCGCTTTCTGCGCGGAGTGGGAGGGCGTGTCAGAATTTTAATGACTAAATCCCACTCCTGTTCCTTCTTTGCCTTTGTTCCAGGGCTCTGGGGTTCACTTTCACATAACCCATGGTCCTAGTACACTTCGACAATGTGGAGGAGAAGTTTTTGTTGTTTACCTACGACAAAGAAGGCTAATTTTATAAGTTAAACGATTAAGAATAAAAATAATCGCTTTTTAAAAGTAGATTCAATAACTTCAACCCGGTTAATTATATCACGATCAAATTGAGCTCCATTTCGATTTGACCGATTTAATATTTATTTTCGATTTTATCAATGTTAATTTGCTTAACCCCAGTGCAGTAGCGAATATTTATGTACACATGAAAACGATCATAAAAATCAATTGCGGCTATAAAGTCGGATCTTTTAATGCAACCCGTTTGTATCGATAATCGTTTTTATATTACGTTTACTTTGATATTCTTTACCTGATAACGAAGAAAAATAGATTGTGCTTACAGTAAATATTTCGCGTAAAAATTATACTGTTATTTCCATAGAAGAATTTGGGTTAAGCATCACCCCTGTACCTACTATTTTTTTATTTACGTAAATGAAAATAAAGAATAAAGTTACATTGAAGAATTTATACAGATTAATATATAAGTCCTGTAAAACTCCATTGAAAACGGAGGATCCTCTCGGTCAGAGTATAAATCGCGCGGAGAACTTTAATACCACGATGCAGGATATTAGTTTTAGTTCCCTTGTGGAGTCATAGATGTCGCTACAATGGCACCTAATACTACGATTCGTGGGATCGTTGTGCTTGGGGTACTGATTTCGATTCCTTGGTCGTGCAAAAAGCGTTATTGGGTTTTATAATGAGTTTTCTCCGTAGTAGCCCGGAGTTTATAGTTGGTGGTGTGATATCCCCGTGCCACGGACATACTACAATTCATATATATTTAAATCATGATTTCTTTGGAAATGAAATATTCGTAATTTACAGATCCCTTTCAATCACCAAAGTACCGTCAGACGTCTCATATTATTTCTGATTAATGACGTAAAATAACGTAAAAACATGAATCTCCATATTCAAAAGACCGATTTTTAGGGTTCCGTACTCAAAGGGTAAAACGGGACCCTATTACTAAAACTTCGCTGTCCATCCGTCTATCTGTCTGTCGACTGTCAACATGCTGTACATCATAAACCATGATAGCTAGACAGTTGAAATTTTCATGAGATCATGATTTCTGTTGCCGCTATAACAACAAGTGGCGCATACATACAGTAAACGTTATTTTTTTGCCGATTTTAACCACAGACGGTACGGAACCCTTCGTGCGCGTGTCCGACTCGCACTTGGCAAGATTGACCTCAGTACCAATAATTTCAAGTCCACTGAAATTTCACTGAAGCCTCATTAATCATGTGTAACAACAACGCTCATTAAAGGTGCATTTGTAATTGTCAATTTCGGCAGTGTCTTGTACTCGTACCAACTAAACTGTGCTGTCAGTAAGAACCATACCCCCAAGTATATAAGAATCATTTTACAGTGACCCAGTTACGAGATTAAGGGTGTCGATGTCAAAGATGCAAGCAGTAGGTTCGCTAATTACAGCTTTATCATCAATCACTTCAATGAATGGAGAAGGGAAGTGCAAGTTTCGAGAAAAGAGCGATCACTCAGCTCTTTGTGATTTAAATAGAATCTTAAAGCAATGGGGGTTAAGTTGAGAATCCTAAATCACAGGATTCAATTAACTACAGCTTTGGTTGTCAGAGCCCATTTCCGAGGCTTATTGTCATTGTAATGATACTGTCCAAGTCCATTGATTCTCTTTGATATTTTGAAACATTGGACTTTGATGTGGAACAAGGCTTTAAAGGATATTGAAACAATTTGATCGTTTTTTTACGCTGACTCCTTTTTAATGTCAATCTTGATCCTAATCTCAGTGCTCTTTGAACTTCGCTTACTTTTGTTACGATAAATCATTGGCTATTGTACCAAAAGTTTATACAGCGCGAAAGTAGAACATGAGCTTTCAAACTAGATTTGGGACACCGAAACTAGCAAACTTATATTAAAACCACAAAAATAAACAAAGACACCAAAGACGTTTGTAATAAAATTCAAAATCCGATACATAACCAAGTCAATAAGTGGTAAACAAAATGGTTTACAAATAAAACCGTTACCACGTAACCGATAATTCTAGTGGGCGAGAAAGACCGCAGACCGATATTACGCAATAGAAAAACCAATTGAGACACTAAACAATCAATTTGCATTGAAACCTGACAGAAATCCTTCACACAATCCTCTATTCCTATCGCACTAAGGCACACAGTGTAGTTAACATCACTTTGAGAGATGAACGCTAGCTACCTGACTTTTGTCAATTGTCCGTGTCAAATTGCTGTTTTAACAACATATTGTCACACAGCTCTTAATACTCAGCCACTGGGGTCGAAATTAGAATGTGCTGTTAGTAAATAAACGGTGGTGTAAGTAGGTGTGGGTGGATGGGCGCCAGTGGGTGTGATAATTCGTCTTGCATACACAAAGAGTGCCGTGAGAGAGTGATATGCTCCCGAAAACGAACGTGCAGTGGTTTACATACGAATTAGAGGCGTGGCGTGGGAGAGGTGAAAGGTCGATGGGGAACTTTGAGGAGCCGATAACACTGGCCAAGTAAACTTTGAAGCACCGAGCGCCAAATTGGCTCCAGGAGAACTTTCTTATCGTCTTGTTGACGAAACAAACAGTTTTTCCGCCGTAATGGGTCAACAGAGTTCTATGAGAAAGTGGTGATGAAAAAAGTTGCGTCTTTAAAACGGTCTAGCTCAAATCTTTCAAGACTTTTGCTTCTTAGGTTTGGTTTTAGGTCAAGTCAAGAATTTAGATTTTCTAAATGTTTCAGATTGCTTGACCGAGATTTCGTAAACCCTTTTGTAAGTGTTAACTAATGGAGGCTTTAGTTAGTTTTGAATCAAAATATGCCAAGACTTTCCGACAAGGCGGTGGTATTAATTGATTTGACAAGCTTATTGACTACATAAACTTTCAGCACAAATGTTCACAAACCGTTGGTAATATTAGTAGGTATTTAGATTTGATGTTATAGAAGTATTAACGAATTTATTTCTTTTTTCCAGGCATACGAGCTGTCAACCCTGACGGGGACACAAGTGATGTTGCTAGTCGCGTCAGAGACCGGCCACGTGTACACGTTCGCGACACGGAAGCTGCAGCCGATGATCACGTCCGACTCGGGCAAGCGGCTCATCCAGACGTGCCTGAACTCGCCCGACCCGCCCACCACCAGCGAGCAGCGCATGGCCGCCACGGGCTACGAGGAAACAGAGCTCACGTATAACGTAGTAGACGAGGATATGAAGGTGAGGCAATTGGCGTACGCGGGCTCGGCGCAGTACCCGCTGGAGCACCACCCCGGGCTGGCGCCGTCGCCGCTGCAGCAGTACCACCAGCACCCGCCCTGTCCCTCGCCGCTGCCGCTCGGCTCGCTGGGCCAGCCCTACTCGCACGCGCACCTCTCACACCCCCACATGTCCCATCACCCACAACGGTAGTTCCGATGGCACTTAGACTAAATCCCCGACATCGACGCGCCCCCGCGGCAGTTACGACTGTTTAACGAGATAGTCACTCTCTAGATTAGCTTTTTAGATAAGAGAAAGAATAATATACAAGCAATAAACTGTTTTGTTAATATATTTGTAAATATTTTGACGAGTAGATTGTTTTCGCTGATCACTTCTCCTCAGGTTTGAGTTACGGACGTGTTTATGAAAGTTTGGTTTTTGCGTAATGTAATAAAAATGTTCAGCGTATGCTGATGAGCGAGCGCCTCATAACCGATTGCGGACCAAGATTGACGTATTCATTCAGATTCTTAAAGATAAGAAGAGCCGTGGACGCAAGAAATGAATTATCACGTGGTGGAATTTTACGCTTCCGTTGACGGAGACTTCATCATTTATCACAGTTATTTTTCTCAGTTATTTTCACGTCGCTTATAAATAGATTTCTGTAATGTACACCTTATACAATTTCACCAAGGCCGGAGCTTAGAATTCAATTAAAGTAAGATGATTCAATTACAATCTATCGAAAAATCCTATCAATGAAATTGATGATCTCAGACGCAAAGATGTCGAAATGGATAGCTCGGTGTTCGGTAGCGAAATAATCTGATTTAGAATCGGTTTATAATTAACGCCTTGGACCGGTTTATCATTTAGAGTCCGAGTGACGACTCGGAAGTGGGAGCGGTCGCGCTACTATTCATTAAATTATTGTGAATGAATCGGCCTTTCATTCTAGCTCTTTGTAAAGTTCACCTATTCGGAACGGCGCCTAATAGTATTGATTATAGACCAAATCGTAGAGAGACGCTTTAACGACCATTCTATTAGCATACCTACGTTGTAAAGTTAAATGCGGCCAAAGAAAAAAGAACTGAAAGACTAGACTGTAAAAGTATCGTTGGCGGTGAATATTTATGAAATACCAAAGAAAAGCAACAAAAAACTAATAACAAAGTAGGTAGCAGGTGTTATTTGTAACTAGAGACAGTTTCCAATTATCAAGGGAGCGCGCTGTCGCCTCAGGTTCTAAGTCCAGCCGGCCCGTGATCCGGATTATCAAGAAACTTAATTGAAAATTACTTTCGGTGGTACCGCCAGTGATTATTATAAATTCTCCTGTCAAACTCGACGCCGGCCGTCGAGTTACGGGGAAAATCAATCCCGAGTAACGCAGTAGCTTTCTCGCGCGCCTCGTATGTAAACAGGTCAGCACGCGCATCTCACGTCCACACGTCCACACGTGGACTATATTCAATTCCGATAACTATCGCGCCTAATTGTGTTCCGTATCGTCTTGTTCGCGCCAACGGTTAATCAATGGCGCTCGCGATTGATCAAATACACCCAAATACGGAGCGTTCGACGCGTCGATTCATTGAGCTGCTCGGATTCGATTCGATTCATCCATTAAGCGCTGAACACACCTTGCGCCGCTAATCGGACACTATTTATTCATCGATTTGTACCCAGTAGCTGATCTCGCGGCCGTCGCGTCGATTGCACCCGACGATTAATTCTCGTACCTGATTTGCATATCGTTTTAATTTCGAACCCATCCGGCGCCCACTGAGCCTTCGCCCCCGACCTCGAATATCGCTTGTCAGCTCCGATATGTTGAAATCGATTACATCGATTCGTTCGTTTCGCGGGCGGATCGATAAAAATCTCTCGTCTTCAGGTGGGTCGTTCTCACCGGGTCCACGTTTGACGTACGGAAATAATACGTCCGGACTGATATCGATCATTATTGTTCGCGCATCATCGATAAGTCGAATCGATTGAAATATTCACGCGGTAATTACGATTCCCAGAGATAAGCGTGTCCCGCGACGAGCGCGCTTGAGATCTCTATCGCGCACTGTTCTATTCGCTGTACATGTTTTCATGACTTTGTTATGTGTTGGACATACCGTATCTCGTTTTATGTGTCTTAATATTCAAAGGCGGCATTTTTCTCTCCCGCTAGGAACGGTTTCACCTGTCATCACTGTGGAGTCGTTTACATAAATATAATTCTTTACGTATTCTCGGCGTGTAATGTGCGTGGTGTGTCTGTTCCGTGAATATAAACGGTATTAGCTGGGCGAGTGTTTGGCGTAACGCTGCTCGTAGGATGCAGATGCTCTTGTGCATGAATTAGCGGTATAAATGTGGAAGTCGGTCAGTGCCCTCGCTCGCCGTATCCCCTAATCGAGAATACGCATGTTTCGTAACATCTCGCCAACTCTTGAGTTTTCGCTTTCGGCGTGCGCGTGCTTCGTAACATTCCTGCGTCGATGGTTTCTTTCTGTTTCGCGTCACGTTCGCGTCTCCCGACTGGTAAAAAAGCGTAGTAGCGACTATGGGAGATGTCGACGAGAATCGTAAATTGTTAATGTTTTTGTAGCGGTACGGGTTGAGTAGAATGGTGCTCAGGACGCGTTTCCCTGGCGGCCGTGAGTCACGCCGGATCACGTATTCCGCGCGGCGCCCAGACGCGTGGCGTGATGGCGTCTATTCTCCACATCGCTCGGTAATCGCTCGTTAGGCGTCTCGCACCTCGCTTTATTAACTTATCAATACTATTGTTTTGATAAACGCTCGGGACGCAATTTCTGTTGACTCATCGTATTGTATCAGCTAATGTGCCTACATAATTGTCTGAGTGTAAGCCGATTGGTCGCTTTGTGCAACTCAAAGGCAACAATAAAGCTAATTTGACTAATAGGTGCCTTGTAATCATCGCCGCGTGTGGCTCTAGGATTACACGATTGCGTCGCCGACTTTCTTCACTGTTCGTATCGCCGGTTAATGAACGTCGTTCCGCGCCTATTGTTTCAGTTTCAGCTTTATTTGTTCTTTTGTCTGAGCTGTTTTGATTATCCTCCCGGAGACATATTTGTGTGTAAATTTTAAGGAAGCGGCGCCCGCAGTACTGTCGAGTCCCGTGTCCCTGTTGGTGCGATCGTTAATTTATTATTCCTCGCGTGAACGCATCGCCGGTTCAATATTTTAAAAATTATTTAATGTTTGCGAAATTCACGTTAAATGATCGGTTCTCCCCTGTAATTAACGTGGTGCCGCCGACCACCCGGGCGCAAGATCGATGCTCTCACAGTCGATCAGCCACGAGGCTAATATTCGTAAACCGCCTTTGCCGTGTCCCCGCGCTCCGGACAAATGAAGAGATCCGTCCAGCAGCACAGGAGGCTTCGCAATTTGGTGAAATTTCGACAAGAGCAATGACCGTAATAAATACCATTTGCGCCGTCATTTAGGTAATGGATCGTTGTATTAATCTGCGAGGAAAGTCGCCCGTCATCGGCAGGGTTCCGTCGCGTCTAATGTACTCCAGTCCCCAGTGGGGAGCGTTGCTTGCTTAAGATTCGGGAGTGCGTTATTTCGAGAGGCTCGGGCTTCTGGTTCAGTTATCCACATTCGCGGTACGTATATTTTAGGAGTTGCGTTGGGCGCACTCCGTGCACTATTACGGCAGCCTGCGCCCGCGCCGCTCTGTTGCATAATTCAGACACGAGCCCCGCCGTTTGCATTCCGATACTTGATATGTGCTTTCACATGTATTTATGGACAAGATTTTGTGTCTCCGTAATGTTTGGCGAATAAATAAATTGTGTTTAAGGCATAAATACAATGGGCGAGCCGGCGGCTCCCCTCGTTACGTCGGCGAATGTAAAGTCCGAGTAGCTTCTTGTGTTGTCGACATGTCAGCCGCTGAGATATATCCGCGGGTCGCTTGATGCTCGCTTATTTCGTTGTTTAGGTGCTTCGTTACACCGCGGTTTATGTCGGCGCTTACAAATTGGCGAGCGGGGCGCTCCGCGTAGGGCGTCACAAATCCTCCGACGAAATTATGCCCGACGTTTACATTGTACATCATTCTCGTGTGCCGACGTACCACTGACACGTTTATTAATTCCGCTCTCACATTTATTATCTCCACAACAAACAACCTGCCCGTTTCGACAGGCGCCATTGCGATAAATAGACAGTTCCCTTAGGCTTACCAACAGCAGTGACACTAAATCCTTAGAGCTACGTAGTATATGTCAGGTAAACATTCTCGTGGCCGGTGCCAGCTAATCCGAAGTCAACGTCATTATCTAGGAGCTGCATCGGATCTAACAATTCCGCTCACATCTCACTTACCGCAATTCTAATGATTTGCGGCGGAGGTCCCCCTTTGTATGCGTCGGACGCGGCCATTCGTATGCACGCGGCCGCGCGTCTATCCCGGCCGCATCTCCGCGCGCTTCCGCGAGACGCTCCGATTGCTCTAATTGAAATTTATCCGTGCTCCCAGAACGCGCCCCGATTACCTCTACCTAGCTTTTTAATTCCTCCCGATTAATGAGTGCAGCCGCATTGTCTTTCTGTTATGTATGCGTCCGATTATGCGATCTCGTTTACTGGATTGACGCGGGACGCGCCTCATCCATTATAGATTTAGCCGGGAGTGTATTGTCCGACTGGATATGCCAGACGTCTGTGTCATTTCGATAATTGGACCCTCGATTATATGCCACTTGCGCAATTTACAAACATCTGTGCTAGATCCTTTGATTGGCAGCTATTGCGTCATCTGGATTTATACAAGTCCAATTAAGTGTTTTGTTTTTAATTAAATACAATGTACTATGGCTGGCTGGCCGCATTTGTGAGCTTAGGCGTTCATTGGCCCATCGGAATTAGTAGCAAAGCTTGAACAATTCTCGTTCACGTCACCGATGATATGTTTGAAACGAACGGTCGGACGTTACGTATCGAGATCCGACTCGATTAATTCGACGAATCTGAGTCGGCCCACTTCCTAAAACTAGACTGGGAGACGCAGATGGTTAAAATTAGGCCCGCGCCGAGAATAGCGTAAACTGCGAGCGCGCCGCGTCACCGCGCGAGCCGACCTGCTTTAGATATTGTGTTACACTACATCAAATCAAATCGATTCTGCTCCTCAGCCATCACTCCCACTGTATTTACTACACACATGATTTAAGCCATGAATCATACCAACGAAATCGTTGCGAGAATTCCGAGTTTTTAAGCAGACCGCATGTTAAGAAATAGGTGACGACAATTGGGTTTCTAAAATAGTTAAACTGTGTACAAACTGATGCCGATGTGTGTATGAAGGTCATTAAACTGATTGAAATTGAAAATAATCCGGCCACGCTGAACAAACAACACAGAACTGTCCACGTGGCCGGACGAAAATAAGTTTGGTTATTTCCAATGTTTGACGGGCCGTGTTCCACACAATGAGATGATCAGAATCATCAGGTGGTTTAACAATTGCAATGACTCAAAATATTCGCCATAGATCATCGGTCATAGCTCTTTATCGTAACATGACAGCATTTTTTTTTGTATTTATTGTTCAAACAATGTTTCCTCCTGTTATTGAAAGAACACAGCTTATCGGTCAAGCTTTTGTATCGCGATCTGTGCGCCGTTTCGGCTTCATCACTGGCGAGCTAATATCTGTAGCGTGTAGTACATCTCTGGTTTGTCTAGTAATGTCTTCACTAGTGGTCATCTTGAAATGGTATTGGATATGGTGCGGGGCGATGGTTCCGCGTCCATAAATTCAAACTAGCGTCCCAGTTGAGGTTCGACCGTTACCGCGTGGGAAATGATTGGGTCCCGGCCTCGGTCGGTAAGGCTTTGTTAGGACGATTGTCCACTGGAGTGGTGTAGATGCTCCGATAGGCTGTGTATAGTGCGCCTTCGCCCGCGGTGACAGCTACGTGGGAACGTCCACCGGGATTGTGTGTAAACACCATAGTTATTTGGATGCAATTGTCATTTTTGTTTTTGAAGATTTATGCCGGCAATTTTATGGCTTGTTGTACCGATCGAACATTCAACTGTTGAGGCTTTTTGATTAAGTGTGTTGGCATGTTTCTGTGTCAACTATTATCATTCTTCAGTCCAAGTAGGTACTAACGGTTGATCTGCTAAAGGCAAACGATTTCAATTTTCAATGCCATGTACGGCACCAGATACAGTCTCGTATTTTCCATACATATTGTTATATTCTCCTTACTACGAACACTTGTACACATAGAGTGGAATTGTACTTCCAGTTATAATGTATTCAACACGCGTCCGGCGCTAACGCGACGGCCATTCAGTACTGAAAACAAATCCTTAGCTTTTGTGACCGCCGATCCATCATAACACTTTTTCTATAGGCCAGTATCATCGAGCTTTACACAAACAAAACCCTTTCAAATGCAAATTGTCAGTACGTGCGGATTAGTTCCGTTCTGACTCGTGGGAAATGTCCTAAACATATAACAAGAACCTTTCAAAAGAGACTAATTGTCGCTTTAAACATTAACCTTATAAGGCCACCTACATAAACGGTGATATAATCGACGTATTGGCTCATGGTTGCATTAGAATGAGGCGTAGGCGACGTCCTTCCACCGCGAGCGTCGGTCGTGTAATGCCCGCGTTTGCTACACATACGGGCGCGTGCACTCCTGCGCATGATTTATGTATGACCACTGCAGTTGGTTCATTTAACTAGATATGTTCCGGAATTATTGTGTTGCGGACAACTATCGTACCGTTGGGATCGTGTCGTGAATCTCAACTCGTTGATGCGCCTAGAGCGAAGGTGATTTTCCACCATGCTGTATGTGTTATCTAGCTCGTTTGTGTTTTCATCTTTTGCCGAAATGAGGCTGAATTTAAAGTTGCTCGGTTTAAATTTCTCCTTCCTTTTAATAAAATCGTTTTGAATTAATTTAGTCGTCAGGAGGCCTGATATAAAAACTTCGTATCGAAGCCTTGTTTATGGTTTTCTTAATGCGTAATCAATGCCTGTCACCGTCTCCTTAATCAGTCCAGTTACCGTAATTACCTTCATTACCAAAGCCTTTCTATATATAAAAAAAAACTGTATCAAAAAACCTGTTACTGTTTTTTTCTCTAGAATCGAATGTCCCTTTTAAAATCTGTAGCAAATTAAATTGGTTACGTTCAAAAGGAAAGTAAAAATTTGGAAACCTGAATAAACAACTGTATGTGATTGTCTGGTCTGCAGTTTTCACAAAATTATGTATTTTTATTAAATGACGGTCTTTATGTCCTAATATGGACTGTTTGTAATCGAAGGGTGGTTGTAGGTTTGGCTTCTTCAATTTATCGGGTGTTAGTGTGTATAATACGAGTATGTTGACAGATGTAGGAAATGTCGGATGGCGTTCATAGTTCGGCGCTCTTGCGACGCGAGCTCTGTTCCGAAGATTGGATCGTAAAATCGTGGCGATGTTCTCTCCGTGGCTTTCGATACAGTAGACCAAGCTGTAAGAACACAGCGGATAATAGCTTTGTATTTACTTCTCCGTTGAATGGCAGATGGCAACAATAAAGCGATTCGCAGAATAATAAAAGATTAGAAATATGGAAATTAGCTTAGTAAGCAATTCGATGTGTCAACAGAAAATAAATAATTCCATCCAGATTAATTCAAAGACAAAGTCGATAGCAGATGTTGATGACGCCAGAATAAGTCGATTCAAAGTGTAAATGAGGCAAACTCCGGCAACCCGTTTTACTCCTTAGCTGTACGCACAATACAAAGATTTCTATAGAATTTTGTCTGTCCAATATAGCATGTGCACACAATTGTTGTCTGTAAGTCGGTAGTTTGTAGAGACACCATTAAAGAATGAACATTTAAGTGTCTTGTCAGTCGTGAGAGCCAATGGTCCATCGCTTACAACTTGCACCACGATTTAATAGTAGATAAACCGATGAAATCGCGTTAGATTCGCCGCTGATCCCGCAAATTTGACGCAAAAACGACAGACACCGGCGAATTTTATTGCTATAAGTAATCCTTTTGTCTGTCTGCACTTAAGTGTGACTGTAAAACTGTCGGCGATCACTCCAAGCTTTTCCTAAAAGTAATTTAGCGTTTAGCAATTTATCTCCTGTTGCGGCCTATTCATTCCGATATCTGCGGCCGATATATTGTGTCACAGACACGTGCACACACATAATGCTCGGCAATAAATATAACTTTTATTAAGTTATGTCTATAAAAGACTCACTATTATACTTTAACTTTAAAATACTTCTATATTACTAGATTTTCTGATCCATTCAACGTTGTCAATGGTTACACCCGCCTTTTATGTCACAAGTTACTTGCACACGTCAAGGTAGGCGCTGCTTTTACCTCGCTGTCTTACTTTTAATATCTCATTATTTAAAAAAAGTTTCAGGTTTGCGAAATGTTGGCTAACTGTATCAAATTAATGTGTACGTATGTAATTGAGCCTCGGCGGGCTGCACGTCGGTTGATCGATAACTCGCCTGTATATTTGAACTGTATCAATTTCGGTGCGATTCGCCGTAAAACCAATATTTATTTAAAAAAAATATATATAAGACCATTCACGACGAAACGTGACTTGAATATTGTAATTTTTGCAATAAGCACTCGCACGATAATGACCATATTTTCTCAATGAAAGGCACGCGTAGCTACGTTAACTTCGCATTTCAAGATCCGATCGGTTGCATCACAATCTGCACCGAAAGTGGTCGTAAACTGACGAGCCTTGACAGCCTAGTATCGGGTTTTGTGATCTGTGACATTGCGGAATTGTCTATCTGGCGTCCTTTTCGCTCTAAGTCGTGTTAATTGTTGTTAGATAAGGATGCAAAGTCTCCACGTTGACGCTCTCACTTCCGCCCGCCCACGAGCGCGCGCCGCAACCTACGCGACCTAACTTACTTTTTAAATCGCAAGCCGGTGGTCTCGTCGCCACAAATTGTTAGTGACTGTTGCCAGATTTAAATCAAATTGTATTCGAATGTTAAAATTTGAATTTTTAAAAGTTTTGCGCCTTGGGTTGTGCGTGACGTCACAGTGAGTAGGAGGCGCGCGCGATAAAAACCGTCCGCGGTACCCTCGGCGTTACACAACCTTTCGAAATGGCCATCCTCCTTAAATTATGACTTAATTCTGTTCTCTCTTTTGTGCTGTTATACGATATGTTTTGTAATAACGGTACTGCAATATCTACTTTGTGATTCGGAATATCACTATTGCTTTCAGCTTTATAGTAACGGATGTTGTAAAATTCCACATTAAGCCCTGTCCCAATATGAATTTCAAAAGTTTGGCTCGGGTAATAACTCGGTTAACGATTTCTGTTTTTAGTTTATATGCTCGTATTCAGCAGTTGAACATTTTTGTTAAATATGGGGTCAATTCTTAGTAAATTATGCAGTCAAATTCAAGTCTATGTTAATCGAATAAAGTTGGTAGCAGATGTTCTCTGCGACGTATCCACGGTCCGTAACTCAGTTCCTCGCAGATCGAATCATACAAATCAACAAGTCATTAACATAAAACCATCATAAATAGTTGATATATCAAAACGGAATGACGCATAGAATGTAGCGAGACAAGAGGAAAGACAAACAAACAAACTTACGTGACTCGCTTTACCAAATCACACGAGACGCGAGGCTTAGCATAATAAAACGTTTATGTTCGCTATGTACATTTTGTTCATATATTTTCGCGTTATTTTAACTGTAAGGAAGGTACGGAAACGCGGAAATAAATCTTGCATCTCGCTCAATATAGGTAAGTACAATCAGACTCAAAAACAAGTGAGATGCAAGAATTAAATCCGTGACGCAAGTCGATTACTGTAAGGTTTACTCTAATGCATTTTACTCATTAATTCTCAGGCCATTAAACGAGTGCCATCCTCTTTATAGATTTAAGTCCAACGATTACTGAATTTGAATGCATCGAATTAATTTTAAGGATTATTATTCTGTCTCAAAATCCCGTTCCCTTAACATTGGTGCTAAGTGTTGGTCCTGCTGCAGCGACTTCGGATACATTCATGGGTGATCTCTTAAAAATTGTTTCATAATAATTTTAATGGTAAAATTCTAATATATATTTTTATAATGTAGTTAGTTAGAGACGAGTCTTTAAGGACCGAGTCCTGTTATTGATACCTGTATGTACGTAACATTCCCAGTGTGCGCTTCAGTGTATATTTTTAACAATGTTTGTGATCCATCCAGAGTAACGAGCTTAGTGTAAGGCATGATGTGTGTTTGAGCGACTTTTGGAACATTTGGCCGATGCTTTGTTACAATATTTTTGTACTTCGTGATATCTGAGTTGGCGTGGGCGACGGCACTCGACAGCCAGTCACCGGTGATCAAATAAAGTGGTTTTAGAATGAATATTAAATTAACAATCAAGCTAGTCTGCACAGACTACGTTATGATCAATCTTACCATTTATTTCTCAACATAATGATTTAGTTGCTATAATACTTATTTATTTTTATTTAGTTTTTAAATTGTTCTCATTTTTATTTTAATGAAGCATCAGCCAATTTATAGTTCAATTTTACTAGTATCCAAAATTTTTATAAACGGCTAAGTTATAGTGATAAGTAATAAAGTGCTAGTAAAATTGGATCTCGCGATTTTGACGTTGATACAATAATAATAATAAATTAATATATTAAGTGTTAAGTAACGTATGTATCCTAACAAGTGATGCGGTTGTACACTCAGCCACATACATAGCTGAATTGGCGTAATCTTGTAAATATTTGAAAGTACTTAAAAAAAAGAAGTTTAATGCAAGTTCGTCAACATTTTTGAAAGTTTGTTGTTGCTGACTGTACTTATGAAGACTTATCGAAGTGTCTTATTAGTGCCTTATGAACGACCAAGTGAAGCCGAAGATTGTACTTAAAATTAAACTTAATGACTGTTACTCAGTATTATATTACGGAATCTCTGAATGTTAGGCCTCTGAAACTGTGGTCGCGATATTTGAATTATATTGGTACTTAATTATTTTTGAAGCACTAAGTTAACCAGACGCTAGTCTAGAAGTTTTGTAAGAGATGTCAAGAAGATTTTTGATTATTTAAATACTGACAATGATAGTTCAAATATAGAGACGTGTTGACACTTCACTTGTCATTTCCATCATGACATCAGTTCAGTATTCTGTCTGAAATATTATTAGCTTTAATGTGAAAGCGCTTGATAAGTAAAAAGCGATTCATTCCCTGATTCATAATTTCGGAACAAAAGAAAAAGTGCTATTACTGTTGAATGATACCTTAATTTAGTTCCGACATCTTGTTCTCGGCTCTCCCGACAAGCGAAGTGTCAATCATGAAATTAGGCACGCCGTTGACAGAAACATTAGCCGAACGCCGAAAAAAAAAGACAAAAAAGATCGAAAACATATATTTAAATATGAAATTAAGTTTTTCGACGGGCGCTCATTGCTTTCCAAGACGATTATTCATGTTTCGCTGATAAATGTGCGACGTGCAATAATTCCATTCTCGTTTAAGAGCTTGTTCGTGTTAAGGTCTTTACACACACGCGGTAGCTACGTGTATATTTTTGTATAAAATTTATAGCTCTCATTATAATATTTATAGTACATTTTTGACGCGCGACTTTATTGTAGTCCGCGTGTGTGTAATCGCCTCATATACTTTATTGTAACGATGAGTACAGAAAATTGTTTGCAAGCTGTAAATGAAAATTAATTACAGACTCATGGGGAAGTCCACAGTCGACTTCATAAATTATTTATGTACTCAGTATTAAGCTGTCACAAAAATTTACAATAGCCATTAAAAACTTAATGTTGAAAATGTTAATTAATTCATTTACACTTTGGACATATATTTTCGTCGGTTTCTGCAACATTTAAATGAATATTACTCAGTGTTATGACAATATTTCTGGGATATTACTCCAATGGTTGTGAAATGGCCGACTGTAATTCAAGTAGAAAGAAAATTACTCGATGATTAAGTTTTTTACTATGAGGTCGCGCAGGGGAGTGTCTTGGGTCCCCTCGTGACGCGAATGACAATGTGATAGAAACAATACCTAAAGACGCTAGATCATTGTTACTGTAAAATACATTTTTTTTTTGTAAATATGTACAATAAATAACATAATAAGCGAGGTCTTGTAATACTAGATGCAATGTTGTACAAGTTTTTTCTATTTAAATATTTTTTGAAAGATTTAATCTACTCTATTTTTAATAAACTTATTTTATCGTTTCGAGTAATTTATATAATGTGGTTGTACAATGTCGTTGATGAAATCGGAAGAGACATTACAAAAAATATATATATAAAAAAATAATAAAACGTTAAAAAATCTTATCAGGTTTTGTATTGTGATTAAGTCTTCCTTCCTCCCCATCCACGGTCGGATAATCCCCGGGAACTTGGTCCTCTGTGATGTCCAGTGCCGGAACTTGAAGTTTCACCAGCCAAAAGTAAAACTTGAAACTTGAGTAAGTAAACTTATCTTTCCTTTTTATACCCAACATGGTGGAACTTTAACAACGGCACCGTCAAACGGAAAATGTAAATAGGGGCGGCGACTAAGGGGCCCCAATTAGGGTACAACACTATTTTATCGACATTCGGCACATCATTTAAAGGCCTAAAGTGATGTGTACGCATTCGATTGAATTTTGTTGCACTTTAATACTAGTCGCCGCCAACCGGACCATAAGGATCAACCTCCCTTCGCGTTTCAATATTAACTTTATTGCAAACATTGTCGTAAAGCATCCAATTTGACGTTTTTAATTACGTTACAATATTAATATCGGTGTTTTAAAGGGGTGTGTCCGATAGTGTTTGGATTTTATCGATGCTACAGTCCAACCGAATCGAGATGTTCGCTTGTGCATGCGTGCGATTACCAAAGTGTTGCATATTCGATTCTGTCGGCTGATAATTTTTACTGCGCCGAAGTCAAAAGCTGTATTGCTGTCCCCATAATTACTTTCGCCGTTCAGACGCGAATATTACAATCATAAACATGCAATAATTGCTCAATGATCCACCTTCGGGTTTGTGAACACCGGCCGTCGAAAGGCGTTTTGGACAGCTTTCTTTTGCCTTCGACAATGTTACGTTTTAATTCTAGAATTTAAGATTGGCCAATCTTTTGCGTCTTGTGAACATTGAAGAAGGAAAACGAAGACTGCAGTAAGGTACGTGGTCTTTCCTATTATTTACTAGATGTAACTTTAATTTATTAACAACTAACATTTGACATTTGCATTGTGTGTGTATTTTGATGTGCTTTTCAGGTATGCTTTAAGTTTACAGGTATCAATAGTTTTGTGTTTACAGATATTCAAGTTTTATGTTTATTTACATCTTAATTCAAATTTTTCCACCAAGAAGTTGTATGTTTTGTTTAGTAAAAAAACAACAATGGATCATAAAATATTCCAAACTTTCATTCTAGAAATTGTTTTAATAGGTTATGTGCTGATTCATAAATCAGTCTTCCAAAACACCATAAACTTTCAACTCTCAGCGTACAAGATAAACAACACGAAACATATTAGTTTTTTTCGCTTTCTCGCCGACAAATTGTAAGTCATGGCTTTATGCACGATTCTGCATAAAGTAACACCTTATTTTTCCACATTCATTAAATAATATATTAAACTGGACACCAATATTATCTGTGAGGGGTCAGGACTTAATGCATCCGTTTAAAATATTGTGACGTACCATGAATAATCTTTAGTACGTGCCTCGCTCACTACATAACGCCGACCATTTTCATTTGAGCTTACACTTTCGTCTTAAGTTTCACCGTCTTTAAGAATTTCTTATTTTTGAGCGAGGGTAGGTGTATCTTTTTATGCTGGTCGAGTAATTTCACAAGTTGATCGTCATTTCAATGGGGTAAATTTATAGAGGAGCCTAGTGCCGTTCGTCTGTTGGCAGACTTTATTTGACCGTCAATCTGCTTGTCCGAATTATTGTAGTATGGAGATTATCCAGCTTATAATAGTACAATGGACGATTGAGACCGTGTGTATTGGTAATTGTGTGTGGTCTCTGATAATGATTAGTTTGATATGTTAATATGTTCAAGTTCATAATAGCTACGTTTACCATTGTCACGGTACAAAAAAATGAAGAAGCTTACTGCTCCAAGTTTAACCGTTTTCTCATTGACAGAATATTAACATAATTGCTGAATTTATCACTTAGGTTATTCAACTCTTGTTTTGTAGTAAAATGTTCGCAAATAAATTACGTTGTATAAAAAGCGCATCTTCATAGTTCGAAAACTTTTCTCTGCTGTGTACTAAAATTTCTTGTCTTAAAAACTTCAGGTTATATCACAGAAGCTGAGTGCTCGTATACTTTGCCAGTTCCTTATGGGACATCACAACTTTGCCCATCACGCTAAGTTTACGTACTACTACTTATTTTTGCTAAGTTTCTGTCGATTCCGTCGCCGTACAACTTTGCAACTTATCCGAACAACAGTTTTTATTGATTCCTTTTTCTCTTAAGCTTCATAACTTGATTGTTTGGAGTAAAAACAATTTGTTTTATTGTTTTCTTCGGAATTGGTGTTATAGAAGTTGGAAACTTAGGGACAGTTTTATTTATGAAGCCACAAAGTTGCACAATCTATTATCAACATTTTGACTTCAGCAACATGTTTTATGAACACATGAAACATGTTGCTAAAACAATATGAAACTGCTCTTCTTTCTGAGTATCTTTTGATATATCATCATTTATCATCATCATCTCAGGAATCTTATGTACATTTTTTCTGAAGCCACAAAATTTCAGTCTGTAACCAACATCATTTTGACATCAGCAACATGTTTAATGAACGTATATTCCTGCAACAATGTTAAACAACTTTTCCTGACATATTACACAACTGATGTATAAACAATATCTAATTCAATTAAACGTGCAGATCCCGTTAATTATTCTGCAGAAATTTCTACTTACGATTTCATGCAATGAAAAAAAAACTAGAATCGATTTCAGTTTCACAAACAAATGCCCATTGCGTTGTAACGCTCGATATGTGTTGCGTTATGTTGATGTATGACTGTTGATTGTCACATTATGTAGATGGTGGGCAGTGAGAGCCATGATAGACGTGCCTGCTGCCATTACCGAGATTCCTGCTTAATTATATGTAGGTATTTGATGAAGAGTTGGTCGGTTGTACTATTTGAGCGTACTTGACGCATGTGTGCTCTGTATTTTGGCTTTTCATGGTTTATCCTTTGTAAAGTCTAGATACTTAAATAATAATTTTTCATACAGCATACAGTCACGTTGTTTTCCATGCGTTTAATCTCTTTGCATTAATTGACAGCAATATCGACATTTGCAAGCATTTTCGGCAAATATCACTGACGTAGAGAATACTGTAATAAAATTCTCAGTCCATTCAAAATTAATTCAATGATTCCACATAATGTCCAGTTGTGTAGGCACTTGAGTACAAAACTATAACAATTTTACATCACAATATTTACTAGGAAACAATATGCGAGTCATTTAAACAGCCAATAAAATACACTCCAATAGTTTCGCTAAAATCCTTCCTGTGATCTGTTGATCTAGAACTACAAGATAAAGATGATTAACTGTTTTTCTACTCATATGTTTAGCTGACTATATTAACAATTTCTAAGATTTGACTGATAAAGGTAGCTTATAAATTGGAAAACAGTAAAAGCAAACCAATGTTTGCGATAGTACACAATTTATACGAGTAGTAGAGGTTGATCCAATTGACGAAGAAGAAAACGATAGATACTAAATCACCGATGATCGAACTTAGGTAATTCCAGACCAGATCGAAACTACAGCATCACCATCTAAGCCAGAAGAACTTATCGCCAACATTTCGGAGATCGAACCCAACTTTCCATTTACAACCTGTGTCCCGTTCCTGTCGCATCAAACTGGCGCACGAGGACGCAAGCGATAAGGCGGACACGTTATATTAATGCAAATTGCCGAGCGAGCCACCAACCCGGTGTTATCGAGCATTTTTATACGCGCCAACAGAAATACCACAGTCCACGATGCCATTACTCGGATGCGTTCCGTTGCGTTCACATGCGTGAGAATGATTATATTTAATACTCTTATTGTGTTGTTTACAAATCGATTTCTTTAGTTAATGTTAAGGGATGAAAAAGGTTGAGTTACTGACGCCGTGACAGAGTTATGGTTATGGGTTCCGATGGTTGTTCATGTTTTGTTGGGGGTTGATTAACTTTTTACTGCATGGCGTGCTTTCAGCGAGTTTGGTCTTGCACCTTTCTTCGTCTTAATCACACTGGTCCAATTAATGCCAGAATACCAGACAAGATCAAAAGCTATTAATCTATTTAATATTTCCAAGAAATCTTCGTCGCTAAAAACTTGATTTACCAGACAACGATGAGACTCAAAGATTCCAACACTGCATAAATAACAACAAACAGAACAGCGCTTGCAAGATTACAATTTTTGAAACATACAAAGAATTTTTGGGTGCGCCATCCAGCTATTAGTCATTAAACATAATTAATACGTATTATAGAAGTGATATTTGTATCAATTTTGTATACTTTCTATCTACCCACGCAATAGAATAGCTATTTACCTGTTTGAGACCAAGAATAGAGAATAATTTGTGTGTAGATATTCCGATATCCAATATTGTCGGAGAGAATGGGAGCTTAGGAAGGATTAAGCTTAGGGTCAAGCTATTGTAAGTTTGCCAGTTAAGCGGGTGACCTAAATCCGTTACATGCAAGCTTGTCTGGAGGTAGGTCAAGTAATCGATTAGTCTATCGGCTAATACTGCTAAGTGCCAGTGATTGTCCAGCCACTGAGAATGGCTCTAATTAACCAGCTACCAGAACGTATGTTTGTCTTGTAACTTGTCTAGCAGAGTCGAACAGATGGTGTTTGATGTGATTGAAAGTCAGGAGTAAATGAAAACATAAAAATATAACTTATGTGCTTATGAATGAAGCCAACGCTTTTTCTCCAGTCTCTCCAATTATTGAAGATGAAGAATTATGAAGCCATTTTTTCTGTTCTGCATCACCTGCATCAGTGCTTCGGTCTTCATAAAGCCGGTCCCATCAGATATCAGATATGTTTACACTGTTTTTTCTTCGCTTGGATGAATTATTGGTCATTAAAACTTATATTATGTGCTAACTACTGTCATCATTAGGTACTAACTGTCCGGGGTCTGTATTCGCAGAAAAAGCTGTTAGTGTCTCGTGGTCTTAGCACAAAGACTGTAAAGCTCGAAACGACGGAAACATAAATCCGAACAAGCACCAGTAGAGAACTCTTAAATATCGCAGAACGTTGAGAATTTACTCTCTCAATTCTTCACAAATTACATCTGATTCATTCACCATGAATTCCGTTGAACTTTTAACAAAAAGTCATCTTATTTTAAACAAAAACGTTCGGGGCGTTACTCGGTCAACTTGACCCTACAAACACATAGTAATTTTGGAAAGTACCCTCAAAAAATCAATGCCTTTTATCTTGCATTTTCAATTACCGTCAGAGGACTTGATTTCAATTATATGGTGGGGAAATTGTTGGTTGGAACCATCATTTTAAATGTTAAGCGTTGTGTAGTATTTGCAGTGCGGCGCAGAAATCACATGGCTTATGGGAGTCGGGGTTTTACAGTAAATTATCATTTTTGCTCGTTCACGCAACATTGGGCTGTCGGAATTGCGTAAGTTGATGTTTTTTGTGGGCGCGTGTTATTGTGTGAAGAGTCAGGGCACTTGGTTTATTTTCTTTTTATTACACAACAGTAAGAGTGATGTTTTTTGTCTTTCGTTTATGAGTATCATCCGCGTGGATTTGAGAGTAAAATACTGAATTAGCTTTTAGTACTCTCCGTGTTTGTTTATGATGAATAAAATGGTACCTTTCAGGGAATGGTTCTGAGTGATTCAAGTTAAATGAGGATTTAGGGATGGCAGAAGCTTTCTCGCAGATACAAAATTGTTGACAAAAAAAATCCCCTGATTTTTTAATTAGGAGTTTTGAAGATTTTCTACTTTAGCCTGAAGAACTGACAAAATTGACATTAGACTAGTAGGGTTTTACAAGCAAAATTCCAAATGCGAAATTTGGAATCCGGTGCTTAGCATCAACCTAGTTAAATGGACAGATTGTTACAACTCACTTAAGAGTAAATGAATGCAGCACATCATGTGTTTGAAATACCTATTTAAGGAGTGAGTAATTGCATTCTTTAGAGTAGTTACCCTAAATGAGAGACTACTAATTCATCGTTAGACATTCAGGCACTTTCGCGAAGGAAATGATTTAACAGTAGGCACGTTGGAGCTAGGGTTGCCAACCTTTTTAGAAGTTTGCATTTGGAATTTAACCTATCACATACCCACAAAACGAGACACAATGGTAAAACAATAACACCGCGGTCTCATAGGACCGGTGAATCCGCATTCATGAATTAAGTGAATATGCGACCTATGCGCCTATTCACTTTAGCCTCACCTAATGAGACTAAAGTGACTAGGCTCTTAATAAACTAGTGTAATTCATCACGTGTGGGATCACAGTCACGCACTGGTTTATATAATTTAAAAGAAAAATAGAGAATTAAAAATAGTAATAATGACTACTAAACAAAATTACTTTTCTTTTTTTTTAAATCTCTATTTATTTTAAATTTATTTAAATAAATAAATAAAATTAATAGTATTTTAAAAGAAATTAAAAAGATTAAGTAGGTATATATTGTTTTTACAATATACGTAATATTCAACAAACAGTCGGAATTACCAATAATTATTGTATTACAAAAATAAAAAATATAATATAGAAGTCGGAGCTCACCTACATAATAAAAAACCATTTTGTCATTTACAAAACCATTGATTGAGTAGAAACATTTGGCCAGTAATGGTTTGCGTATGTTGGAGTTAGGGTTACCACCTCTTTTTAGAAGAAATAAAGTAAACCCGATTTTATAAAGAAAACTTTTATACATCCTCATCCATCCATAAACTACAATACTCTATTCTAGAGTGCAATAGGTAACACTAGTTAAAATGACACAGTTCAGTAACTAAGTAGAATAATCGGTCTATTCGATTGAGGTAAACCGATTTAAGGCAATAACTGCCGATGACATAAGTCCCCAAAGCCGGGTTTCCTTGCTACATAAACCATTGGGAACACTCCGACATTTTACGAGATACTTCCAGATCCGAAAACAAAACACTGATTGAATTACGGAAAAAATTAAGGTCAATTATTTTTAAATCTGAAGACTCATGCGCAGTCGTTAGTAGGTCGAGTAAAAGAAGATTTTAAGGGGACTATAGGAGCTTATCGTGAGTTTTTTAATGCGCAAGAGTACCTATATGATGCGATCCGGTAAACAGAATCAGTGAAATATAAATGTTATTGCTCAGGATAAATGCTAGATAGATAATGTACAATACTAAATAGGTACAGATAACTTAGTGCGATAGAAAAGTCACGAAGATGGTCCTTTTTTATGTGGGAATCATCCAATGATTCAATGACTTCTTCCACTTGTGGGCAGCTATCGGAAGGACGTGTCAGACTTTTTACGAAAGCATGTTCTTTCGTTGCCTTGCGTAGCCTGGGTCTTCCTTTCAGCAGCGAACTCATGGCCCCAGTAGGCTTCGACTCTGCTGGGCTCCTACGGTTTTGCTGACATCTTCTTGAAGCGTGCGTGGAACACTACGCGCCGTCTAGTTGACAGCGCTTGGGCTCGGTATGGAAGGTTACCGGATGGCGAGCTACTCATTACTCGCCGTCTCTAAGCCCACGCCTATGGTGGACGAAGACGCCTTTAAAAACTGCTTTTACCAACTAAAAATCTGATTGTTGCAATCATTCTGATTGTTTGTTAGATTATTCTATAGGCAACGTTTTAGCGTCAAACTTTTTTAGTTAATCGCTAAAATGATTCATATTTTGTAAGCACAACGTCACAATGTCATTGCGCATCTTTTTCTTTTGCATGCAGTCTGAGACTGAGCATGCAATAAGTACTATAGTCCTCTTAACTCGATCCAAAGAGAACGAAATAACCAAAACAAGTTTGTCATCAAAGGGAAGATTTTCAATAATTACCAACAACATTAAGGCTGTAGTTTCATTAAGCCGCTGACATAATCGAGTGAAATTAAAACGTTGGACATCAATTCCCATGTTAATACGTATTTAGTAAGAAATTGGATTTTCGATGGTGACATAAATATGGGAAATTATGCTTTAATGGCAAGGGATTATGTCGTGTTTTGCGATAAATTTGTGTGTAGCGGTTGTTTCGGGCCGTAGTATTGGGTCGGTGGGACGTTATGAAAGGTCAGGGAAGTAGGTAAAAGGAGATTTTGTAGTTCTTACGTTTATGAAGCTTTGGGAATCACACTAATATGTAAAGGCGAAAGTTTGCGAGTTTGTGTAGGTATGTTTCTTACGTCTTTACGCTTGAATAGATCAACTTTGGATGAAGTTTGGCACAAATGGATATTTTTTATCCTTAGAGCAAGTTCCACTGGGTCAATATATTACACTACAATATATTACACCACTAGCACACGGGCGAAGCCGCTAGCAAAAACTTTTTGATACAAAAATTAATTTGCCAAAAGTGTGACGATGAGATGATTATGATGATATGAAGGATTTTTTTTGTCTATGTATAGTCCCGATATTTTTATTTGAGTTTTGCTGGCGACAGAACTTACTGTAATATCAATACTTCGAACACCTGTTATACGATCTAGGATAGTATCTAAAACCTTTTACCATGGCACTAGGGTCGAAGAATATGAAAACAGATCCACCAATTAATAACCATAGGAACCAGCGTCCACAATCAAACACCCGATTGATAGCCGAAATTATACAGTCCAGGCGACGCGTTTTAAATACAAAATAACGTAAAAGTAAGCACATAACAATTTTGGTGTTACCTGGAAGACTGTAAAACAATTTGTTTGATGATAATATTCGGGCGTTAATTCGAGGCCCGTCGTCGATAAGATTGACGGGCACAACATGGCGACGCGTAATAAAAATGTACAGGGAATTCTTTTTTCGAAATTATTTGTTTTTTTTTTGCAGATGCGCCGTGTCCTGTTGCTGCTTTTTTTTTAAGATAGATTGATATTACCGTTATGCATCTATGCCTAGATCAAGTAAAAAAATGTGACATTTTTTAATTTTTATTCTTTATGTGGTCTTGTGGCTTGAAGTGCGAATGCAGAGCGAGCTGTAGTTCGATTCTCGGGTCGGGTATCAAGTTCATATCTAAGCAAAATTTAAATAGTGGAAGTCATTTTATGACTGTTGCAGTAACCATCACAGTACACTTAAATCAGGGTGTATTGCTATTGCTGCTTACTGCCCTAGGCTTGTACCTAGAGCAGTCGTTTGCCTGACCTCAGTGGTCTAGAATTCTAGGCGTTATTAAATATACCTAAAGATATTTAAGTAGACCATCTACAACATAACGCTGATATAATAATCTAGATATGTTAACTTAGTGATTTTTCCATCCAAAACTATCTTCATTTTAATATAAGTGAAAATAAACTTGCATACCTAGCAAGTCCAGAATTACTCTTGACATCAATAGACCCTTAATTGATTGTTTGGACAATTTACTGTGATTCTCTAAAGCAATGGGCAACTGAAGGGCACAAGTGTGTTCAGTCAGATGAAATCTGACACGCCCTCTCGCTCTCAGAGTGGGAGAGGCAGGGAAGTCATAAAAAAAGCCCGTCAAAAATAGACCCTAAAGAATAATTACCTACCCAAATAAAAATCACTCAGGCGTTGTAATCACGCGTCCGTAAGCCTATAATCGTCAACGATACCCTGGGGTCTATTTCACAGCTCGGTCATCTCATTCACTGCCTCAAAGTACAGTCAGCACCAAAAGTCGATGAACAGAATCAACATAACAAAACACCTATTCGCAATAAAATGTGTTTCATCTGTTCACAATAAAATGTTTTGTTATGTTTGATTCTGTTCATCGACTTTTGGTGCTGACTGTACTCTAAATGGTTTTACTTCAACATCATCACCATCGTCATTCACCTGTGCACCATTAAATAGCCACATTAAGCCCTGTAGTGCTCCAAGCCACCATTCATATCTATTAAGAAATTAAATTTAAAGACCAGAAAAGTGCTTAGCCATTTGTATGAAACATTTATGTGTTTAAGACTAGGTTTTGCAAGCGGATTCGCTCGCGTGAAAGTAGGTTTGTAAAGAAAGAAAAACATTTAATTTGGTGGAAAAGATGCAAACTTACAAATTATAAACATTCTTTATGAAAAAAAATGTCATGCATACATTCGATCTCCGTTTCATCCTCTAAGGGAATGAATTTTGAAAAATCCTTACCTATTCTTTATAAACATGTAATTCTAGCTCCAAGGATTTGGGCTGAGAGTTGATGAGTCAGTGAATGAGTCAAGACTTTTGCCTTTTAAATAAATATAGATTAGCATCTACCACTGGCTCTTCATGCGTGACAGTAGAAAATTATCCAAAGTATGCTCTATCACATACCCGCGAAACGAGACACAATAGTAAAACAATAACAGCGCGGTCTCAAAGGACCGGTCGGGGATTCAAACATTAATATCCAAATCTGTTAAACCTTTTGAGCGTGAAAAAGTAACAAACACACGTACAAACATTCACACTTTCGTCTTTATAATATTAGTGTGATGGCCAGACATCTAAGTTTTATCAGATGCGATAATATGGGGCTGATGCCCGAAGCCATGTGCAGTAAAAATTCATTTTCAAAGGTAATGGCAGCTTGCAAATTCATATACGAGGAGGTGTAATAGAAATATGAAAGAAGAAGGTGGAATGTGTAATTTATTACTGTATGTTTGTCTGATAGATATTTTAAACACAAGGTGTGTAAAAAGTATAACTTCACTCTTTATCTTCAATTATATCACTTATATAATCTTTGTCCGTTCAAACTATGCATAGTTATAATAAAGTAAGTAAATAATAAAGAAAAGCCGCTTCGCCATCAACGACTACATCACTGCTTACCATCAGGTGTGATTGCAGTCAAGCTCTAGTTTAAGTCACATAAAACAAAGAAAAAAAAGTATTCTCATTCATAGGTACTATGAAGGCAAAAGTTTTTGAGTGTTCATCACGCTCAAACGGCTGAAAGGATATCAATGTGCACGGATAAACTACCCGTACGTACCGAAAAATCACAAAGGATAAAAACTTTATCCGGAGAATATGTTCCCTAGGGATAATTTTAATAGTAATGAATTAATAATAAATTTTGTAATGGCGTAAACAATAAAGAAATATTAAAAATAAATAAATAAATAATAATTTTCGACAATCACGAAATCAATTCTATAATTTATTTTTCTGCCTGTAAAAACGATTCAATGTTAAAACCACGAGTATTACTTTTGTTGGTTCGTCGATCCCCCTCCAAAAGCCATTGTCACAGAATTAAGCAGAAAATCTTCAATATTCAAAGTAACTGTTAACCTATAACGATCGAGATATTTCACATCAATTTACCTATCAGATTCAATAAATAGAGGCCCCAGCTAAAGCGGGGACTCCCATCATTCTCGATGTATCGAATTTAACACAATAATCGTCGATCATCGCTATCAACTGATTAAAATTGCGGGTCAGACGTTGTTGAACCCAGAACGTTGTGCCTGAGTTTTATAGCTATCCGGATCTGGTTTGAGGAAAGATTGTCCTGAGATGGGGGGTGAGATGCTCTTAAAACTTAAAGGATACCTGAGAAATTTAGGGAGAATTGAGTAGTGTCATTCTAGGGCTGGGAAATCATTACACAACTTGTGGAGTGTCAGACGTTTACTGTTTAAAACTCTTTTTAATGATTCTGCTGCCATCCATTAATGAGCTATGTTTTACACCAGTACAATTAACTGTAGGAAACAAGTTACCGAAAAATAATAAGAAATAACTTAAAAAAGTCCCTGAGTAAAGTTCACGACTAATAATAATAGAACAAGAAATTTTGCGTCATTAGCATAGCATAATCAACCTTATAATGTTCCTACTGCTGGGACTCAGGCCTCTTCTCTATGAGAGCCGTAATCCACGCGGGCCGAGTGCGAATTGATGGATGTCACATATCTTTGAATGTTTGGTTCTAGGACATGCCGGTTTTCTTATGATGTTTTCTCTCACCATTTTCGAGAGCAGTAGACCTACAACCCGTAAATGTTCCGTACTCGTAGATTTCTCCAACCTTAGGTAAATTGGGATACGAGTTGGAGAATGATTTCTTAAGTGAAACTCAAAAAAAAACTTGGAAACGAGAGACCATTTAATTCTAATTTTAATTCCACAAACTCCAATCACATAATTTAATCTAAATTAGTATGAAAAGGTCCTTATCCCCAACAATTTATTACGTGTCGCAAACGCATCTTTTAACACGGAAGTGTTGCCAAAAAAATCGTGCTTTTAGGTGCGTTTCGTGGTAGCCCATCAATTTTACGAAGCTACCCGATTTTTCTGCGAGCGTTGATTGAATCATGCAAATTAGTTTTAACACGTTTTTATAAAATGTTGGGAAAGTTAGCGATGTTATCTAAAAGTGATTTTTTTATGTACGAGTACGGTATATGAAGTTGGTGTTTGATAACAGCATCTGTAACCAAGTCTGAGGACTTAGCTGTTCGTCTGGTAAAGGATAGGAGAAACTTTATCTACCTACTTTACATTAATTTTATATAGGTGAAGGTTTACATAGATTTGAATGAAATTCGGCACACAACATGTTACTTTTTATCTTGGGATTAGGTTTACTTGACACAATTTTTTACTTCCACGCGGAGAAAGTTGCTGTAAAATGTAAATGTAAAGTACGACTATGAAAAGATATGATTAAAAAGATGGACATGAAAATATATGGATAAATACTAGCTTTTGCCCGCGGCTACGCTCCCGTCAAATGACTACCCTACATATCCTACGCTACCCTACCTTACCTTCCCTACCTACCCTACACTACCCTACACTACCCTACACTACCCTACACTACCCTACACTACCCTACACTACCCTACACTACCCTACACTACCCTACACTACCCTACACTACCCTACACTACCCTATAGTACCCTACACTACGCTACACTACACTACCCTACACTACTCTACACTACCCTACACTACCCTAAACTACCCTACACTACCCTACTTTACGTAACTTTTTTTTTTTTAGATTTAAACTATCCTATCTCTCAAGTTGGATCGAACTGCACATGGTGTGTGAATTTTATTATAATCGGTTAAGGGGTTTAGGAGTCCATTGAGGACAAACATTGTGGCACGAGATTTATATATATTAAGACTAGCAGCCCGTCCCGGATTCGCACGGGGTAGACAATTATTTATTTTTGGAATTTTTCCCGTCAAATGACTACCCTACCTTCCCTACACTGCCCTACCTACACTACACTACCCTACAGTACCCTACACTACACTACGCTACACTACACTACCCTACACTACCCTACACTACACTACACTACCCTACACTACCCTACCTTACACTACACTACGCTACACTACACTACCTTACACTACCCTACACTACCCTACACTACCCTACACTACACTACACTACACTACCCTTCACTACCCTACACTACCCTACACTACCCTACACTACCCTACACTACCCTACACTACCCTACACTACCCTACACTACCCTACACTACCCTACACTACCCTACACTACACTACCCTACACTACCCTACTTTACCCATTTTTTTTTTTTTTTTTTAGAATTAAACTATCCTATCTCTCAAGTTGGATCGAACTGCACATGGTGTGCGAATTTTATTATAATCGGTTAAGTGGTTTAGGAGTCCATTGAGGACAAACATTGGGACACGAGATTTATATATATTAAGAAGATTGTTCAAAGGTGGCATGTTGCGGAGAAAACAAAATTAAATCCCTGTCTTTCTCGCGACTGTCAAAAGAAAATCATTGCTTGCACAATCCTTTGGGTTTCTAACACTTTTTTTTCTCCTCTCCTCGGACAGATTTCGAAGCACCCCGGTTTACTGGCCTGAGAAACAAAATGCACTGTGTGTTCATTCACTATCTTAAAGAACATTGCCAATCTTTGTATGGAAGTTGGACCAACTACTACCAACTATAGAAGTCACAAAGATCGGCAACATCCTTCAAGATAAGGGCAGGAAGATGACGTTTTAGTGAAGTTATATGAGTGGAAGTATTAACAGTTAGCTCGAAGTTAGGTGCTTAGTGAAGTCGTATCAAAGTGCCAAAAGTTAAGGGAGTAAGGAGTAAAGTTTGGCGGTTGTACTAATTGCCGATTTACTTGACTTGATACGCTTTTGAAACTGTTCTTGTTGGTACGTCGTTTGTTTGGAAAGTCGTTAGTCCAATTAATATCGGAGCCCGAATGGAAAGAAGAGATAAAAAGTATGGAGGTTTCTTTATTTGTCATAGGGAACAGTCGTAGTGGTCGTTGCCTTAGTAGTCCTAAAACTATATTAGGTAACGCAGCTTCTGCCAGCGGCTTTTTACAATTGAAATTAAATAGAATTATCCCTAGGGAAAATACCAGGAATTAAAAAAAAACCGTGTCGGCTATTCTTATGGTTAATCCGTGTGCGTAATTTATATAAATCAGTTTAGCCATATTTATGATCCTAAAGAAGTAATAAATGTACACACATACATAAACTCACATTCTTTCATTTCTATTATTTCGAAAAAGAACAAAATACTTGTATGTTTAAAAACATCGACACCTTTACCAGTCTCTATTAAAAGATGATGATGATGAATGTATCCTTCAAAAAGGCTCTGTCGTGCCTCATAAACAATTACAGTTTCGCCCATCAGCCATCATTTCGCGTATTTATCATATTCATCATCGACCTGTCGCCATCGCCGACGTGTAGGAGACCGTTAACAGGTGCCTCTAGCTATGACTAGTGAATGCAACTCGATAAGAATAAATCGATTGTTGGCCGGCCATTCTACTTTCATAGGGATTTATTGCATATACTAAAAAAAAAACCGGTCAAAAACTAGTCGGACTTGACCGGTGTTTTGGTCTGTCAAAACTCATTCATGAAAAAATTTAAGCTCATTCTATGAGCCTTTTTTAACGTGAGAATCAGTCATTTGACTTCTCCCGGTCTGAGTGTATCGAAAGAGTGTCAGACATTTACTAGTTAAAGCCCACCTGTGTTGTTTCAGTTGCCCTTTGCGTTCCAAAGCCGCGGTTACACTTTCAAACAATCCCGCAGAAAGTAGATTGTCTCCTAAACGATTATATCGTTATTAATTGCTGCTGAAAATGTCGAGATAAAACTGTTACGTCTACCGCGAGCACATCGATAAGATAAAAATCGATTGTTGATCCGATTGTATCGATATGAATCGTTGTTAAAATGTCAAAATTAATGCGGGAATAGTTTCAAGCTTGCTGATTAATGATGAAACTTTAGATAATATTGATCGGTTTAAAGATTACTGTATATGTCAGATAGGAAGGTGTAGGTGAATGTTTTAGTTTTGCATTTAGTTAATTGACTTAATTAAAAGGTAGTAATTAAATGTCGCTCTTTCTTTGAGACCGCTAATGTCAGTAATGTCAACCTGCATATACTGTAGTATTCAAATTTTTTATCGTATTACTAGTGAGCATGATTACCATATCCTATATTAGCTACATTCCTCGACAAAAGAAAAGTTTTGCGTACTATTCCATAAAAAAACTTCAACATCATTTGTCGTTAAATGTAATTACGTTATTATGACCCCATCTTCCCTAATACGAACAAGAATAAGAAATAATGCGAAAAACTGCCGTTATTTGTAATTATTTTATTCTTGCACTGACGTCTTAAAGGACAGTTTCTTTAATCGATTCTAAAAAAATATCGATAATAGTCGATTGTATCTGCATATGTATGCACTATTGGATGGTGTGGAGTGTTTCAATATGTGATATGTGTGTGTATGTTGGTTTCATATCTATAGTTTGGTCTTGTAAGTGTTGAAGGCATTTTTATTGTAAACGATAATCGTTTCTGTGTGGACTCTGACGGGATGATTGCATTTTTTCATTCATTTTTGACATTTAATTTGGAGAATGTTCGCTCTTTTATTGTTTGTGTCGTGATAGACGACTTTGATCCTTGCCATGCTTATATTAAGGTTATTTTTTGAATATTAATAGGTTTTCGGTTGGTGTCGGTCGAAAAAGCTTTCATCGATTCGTCAATCGCATTTTTTTGCTGTGGAAAGTTATTGATTATTATCGATAATTTTTGGTTATGGTTTCCATCGCGTGATATCGTCACGGGATGCTGTAGAATACTACTTTTTCAACAGTGATTTATTTTCTTCACACTGTAAGGAGGGCTATAGAGTTTTTGTTAAGCTTATTGTCCTGACGAATTTGAAGAGGCCATCAAGAAATAATGGCAAACATGATGTTGTTTTCGTTATTAGCTGCACTGAAGAAATATACAATTAAATCGATATTTATGCCTTGAGATGGAAAAGATACACGTATAAACCAATACATAAAATCTACTAAGTAGATATTGACTGACAAGGCAAGGTAAATGAAATGGAATTGTTTATTTCCAAATTAGAATCCAAATAAATACATGAAACTCATAGATCCCTAGTCTTTTCCAAACTAGCTTGGGGTCGGCTTCCAGTCTAACTGGACTTGTCTGAATACCTGTCTTTTACATGGAACGACTGACTCTCAGACCTCCACAACCCAGTAACTTACTAGGCAACACGATACTTTTTTGATACATCCTCCTTCTACTCCTTTGTTACACTTTCTGGCTACTAGTAACAACTCCAAATTTACGAATGATAAACATCGGCTCTACGTGCTTTCCGAGGCACGCGATGTCAGTAAAGTCCTAGATAAACTTTGAAAACTACGTATGAATTGACGCTACAGTATGATGAGCCACTTAAGCCTCCTAGGACAGTCATCAGCCTACAACATCAACAACCATGACACTCAAAGGCCACCAACATAATAAACCTAACTTCACTACCAACATTACAAATCACAGTCAGACCTACGCTATCAACGTAGATCGACATTGACCCAATTCAACCTTGTACAAACAAAATCATACTTAAAACCACGTGGAAATTACCAAAAAAAAACCAAACGTACATATAATAACCTTTGTGAGTGTGTAGGTATAGTCTGACATATAACGCAATTTATAATGAATATTATAGAATGTATCGATCGTCTTGTCGCGATTTGGCGTAGGCGATACACTTAATTGACTGTTCGTTTTGTTTGGTGCAAGTTGCGAAAGTTAGCGGTTTGGTTTGGAGGTTGGGGGTGACGTCATTGGTTTGTTACTGAGCTACAAGGATCTTTTTGTCCTTGAAAGATAAGGCGGCGGTGTTTGTTAATATTTGTGAAATTGCTTGTTGAAATTAATTCGTCAGATCATTGTACTGTTTATTGGACATTACGTATCACTAAACCACAGTAAACTTTACATATATTTCCACCACCAACTGCTCCAGTCGTTTGCCGGATCTCAACTGCCAGGTGTCAAATATATAATTCAAAAACAGTCAATACACCACACCTGTATAAACAATAAGTAAAACCATAAAATATTATATATGATATTTGAATATCATTTACCTAAATTTCATCACGTACAAAACAAACCAAGTGTACCTAACAGTTTTATAGGTAATGATGACAAACATATTTAGAAAGTAAATAGACAACGTGCTATTCCGAAACATGGTCCTATGGGCTATTCCAGGACATGGAATCAGATTTCATCAAAATCCCTTCAGCTGTTTTAACGTAAAACAGTAACAAACATACACAACAAAATTTACTTCATACTACTAGCTGCTGCCCTCGGCTTCGTCTGCGTGAAGTAGAAAATTGTACCAAAGAAACATACCCGTACCCGGCACAAAAAGTATTTTATTGCTATTTCAGTACATAGCTTACTTGTGTCTCAAATTTCTCCTTTATAATATTACGTCGCACGCGTAGCAGCCCGACAAGTGAGGAAGGTAGCCGACGGCGCCAACAGTGTGATTTCTAAAACTAATTAATTAATTAATTGAAAACCAGCGCTGGGTGTCTGACGCCCAGCAAATGCTGAGGTGGTCACCCTTTCGGTACGGGCACGCTCGGCGCATTTTGTACTTTATTTATTTTTTTCTAATTTACTTTGTGTTTGCAATCGTTGTGCTGTGTCTGTCCCGAATAAAAGTATTTCTATTCTATTCTATTCTAAGTATTGCCGCAATCACTCCTAACTTGGACCACCCAATCCTTGACGCCGCCCGCTAGCAGTGGGCGACACAAAAAGGTGCCGCGCTACAAATATTGTTGTTCTAACAATTTCGCTAACACGCCATATACACAGCTTCAGACATTTGTCATATACATAATTAATACTACTATAAATAATGATTAACTTACCTTTATGATAGTTTCGACTTTTTCGTCGCTCCTTGATACATTTCACCGTTAAGTTTTCTGAAAAGGGTATTTGTGTCGACGATTTGAGTCATGCTTACATCACTAGCTTTTGCACACGGCTCCGTTTGGACGTTAACCCTCTTTTCGCTATGTAAACATGCTACCAGGACAATAAAAGATTCGTTTAGTCGTTAGAAAAGCTTGAATGGCCATTTTAAGGTGGTTTTGTCCATTTATATTGTGTTAAAGAGTGAGAAAAGATAGCGATTAATTTGTGAGGTTATATATTTTATTTCCTTGTTGTTTTGGTAGTTTATTACGTGTTTTCGGTTTCCAATTAGCTTAGGATTAGTTCTAAAATACTTTATTAGAAATTACCAATTGGAACTACATATGTTCTAACTGACGTATCATAAGTGTGAAATAAAATATGAAAATGTACACAACTTTTTGACAGTATCTGGATTTTTTTGTATTCGTTCGCGTTTAACCACTATTTTACCTGATGGAAAGCGATTATGTGGCCGACAGTGGAGCACGCTTACCTAGAAGTAACCTATTCACTCTTGACTTAAACAGCCCTAGGGTACAACCTAATACATATAGCTACAACTATCAGGAAACAAACTCAAAACTCAAGCTTCAAATAATTATTGTTGAATATGCATTAACTATGCGCAACTCCCACTCCCTCTCCTAGAGAGGAGGCCTGAGTCCCAACAGTGGGAACATTACAAGGCCGATAATGCTAATGCTAATGCGCAAGTCAGGCAACATAAGGAAGAAATATCAGTTTTACCCAACGCAACAGTAATCTACAAACAAACAGATCAATAGCTGGCCATCCCTCATAACTCTACAAAATCCATATTTATCCAGCACAATCAAATTATTTATGATCTTTCATCAGGTTTTCGCCGAAATGCTCTTGAACTGCTGAATATAATCTTATCTCCGATCGGGAATCTTGACCATCAGCCGTCCGTCACGAATAAACATGTCATGCCGTTGACGTATCGGAATAAAGTGAGCAATGGGCACAATGGCATAATTTGATGAGGAATCGAAATATGAGCGGTTGTGGGCAGGGCGGTGGACACACTGGTTGGCTTTGTGAGAGGCTTCATAGGAAAATGTGAAAACTAAAAGAAAGAGATAATCAACCATTAAGACTTGAAGAATAAATCTGAAAGCTATGAAACTATTAAACTTATCTCTACAAGCTGGTGTTGCTAAATTTTACTCGGTTATATTAAGCTTAATCTCTTTTTAGAGCTGGTAATCCAAATCATATTTATTGTTAAGTTTATGTTAGCCTATTCTGTCCCACTCGTTGGCAAAGGCCACCTTCCACTCCTTTTATTTGTCGCGGGCCCCCTAGCGTTTCTAGTTCCGTCATCTTTTTCGTGGCCTGTTGCACTGTCTTTGGTCCTCAGTTTGTCAGGCATACGACAGATATTTCCTATTCAGTCCTAAATATGTTGGGCAAACTTTTTTTTTCTTTTGTAACGTAGGCGACATATAGTATTTTCCGTTTCCCAATGAAACAGAGGTCCAAAGCTTATGTAGGGAAACTTTCCTATACACAGATAGCCGCTGACAGAAGCTAGTTATATTAAAGTTCTTACAACTAGAACATTTTCTGTGATGATCATTATGATAATGATAATACTAAATAAATTGCAACAGTGCTTAATTGTAATACAAGGTACACATTACCCAGATAACAATATTTAAAATACTTGCAGGTCTGGTTCAAAGATTTCATACCAAGATAAAAACACAGCAATACTCATTTGTAGTACAAATGGCCGTATTGTTTGGAAATAAAAACAAAAAGCATGTAGTTCATATTTTATTGTTATGTCCCGTCTCATTAGCGCGGGTTTGCAAACATTTTAACTGCCCGTTAAATAGCTTATGACTGCTGATTCGATCTTTATGCATTTTATCTTTGATTAATCATAAAGCCTATGCGTTTTACTGGCTTTTTAAGTTATCTGAAACCTTTAAAGATAAAAATAGAGCAGATTGAAACTTTTTCGACAAAAATCTTTTTTTTTTAAGTTGCAAATCATCAAATAACTTCTTTCGCTTTGGTAGTAGTAACAATGCGTATCACACTTTTACTATCTTTATCTTTATTTTCCTTTGAGTTCCAGGGCCAGTAATTCTTTAAACAATCCCGCTTTCTATAAAAGGTACAAAATACTATAATATCAAGAAACCAAGAACCACATATTGTTTCATGTCAATTCATTATTCCAAATAGTCATCATCTTTATCATTTCTGCTGAAGATCGACACTGCTAAGCATCTCGCATAAAAGAAAGACTGATGTTATTGAAAGTTGAGTATTCGTTCCAACTACGACAAGTACTAAGTTTTAATCAATTAGGAAGGTCTAACTGTAAGGCAAATTTCCTTTATAGTGACGGGACTCGCAAGAGCTCTTTTGCCGACTAAAATCACTAGAGGTTTTTTGGTTGATTTTTGCGTTTCTGGACCGTAAATCTTTCAAATTCACTATTGTAGCAAATCCGATTTTGCAATCAAGAACTTTAATAGCATTTTTTTCTCATTACTAAGAAGAGTTTGATAAGGTGAGCAAACCAGTTCATTACCTGCAGAAACGTCTTGCCTTACAAAATCCGAATTATTTCCAATCGATGTGATCTCAATTCGATGTATGCCAACATTGCGATAATTCGATTTTATAACATCATTAGAACTGCCTTAACATTTAAAGAATTGTAATCGCCGCTCATTATTACTTAATAAAACGTAACTGTGTGGATGCAGCGCACCGGGCCCATGTAATAAAGATCTAAGGAACCTCCCATGAGCTGATCGGGCCGAGATAGCACTCTTCAGATCATCACTACAGATAAGCGCACAGATTTGAAAGTATAAAATGTTTGGACAGCTCTCGTATAAAATCTTTCACGTTCGTAGACGCACGAATATGACGTCATTGCAAACCAATCGAAAGTATACCTTCGTTGTTGATTAGAAGGTTGATTTTTGAGTGTACAGTCATCATACACCGAGTAATGCCCTTAACTGAAGAACAATGAGAAATACATCTTAAATCTTCAGTTGGAAAGATGAGATTCCTGTGGGATATCTTTATCTGGCTCCATCGCTTGACTTTCGCACGATTGATCGATAGTATTTTTTGCGGTCGCCTTTATTTATAAAACAATCGAACATTCGATAAATGCTCGCCCCTACCAGTGGTAATGGTTCCACGAAAGAAAATTACAAATGGTAAAAAGATGACGTGCTAAATACTCGGGTCGTAAACGATGTGCGGTGTCGTCAACCCACTTGCTATGTGTGGCCACTGAGACAAAAGATCTGTCTCTAAGAACGCAGCTGTGCTGGTCTGTGAAAATGTTTGTAGGTTAGTTTTAGTTCTCTATTTTTTTAGTTCTGATTTCCAAATTTAAAGTGAAGCCTTGTTTTTCTGTAAAAGTCATCCCATCTAGTCGAGAAACTATCACTAAGAACTTTGATTTGACCAGTAAATTAAAACAAGCCAAAACTTTCCTGACACTTGTAGCTATAATCTACGGGTCTTTAAGTCATGAGTGAATAGGTTACTTCTAGACAAACGTACTTCATCGTCGGCTACATCATCGCTTACCATCAGGTGAGATAGTGGCCAACGCGACCCTATGACTAAAAAAAAAAATACTGTCAAAATTCTTGATCTGCAAATGACGATCTCAGCTCTTCATAGTATTTAGGCACTAGATGAAGTGAAAATGTATTAGCAGTAGCGATGGTTTCTTTTCCATTTTTTATTGTGGATGGGTTTGAATTTGACTATTCTCTCATCTGATGGTAAACGAAGATGTGGTCGATGAAGCACGCTTGCTATGAAGTAACCTATTCACTATTGACTTAAATACCAGGTAAATGTCGAGTAGAAATAATGAAATGCCATGTATTATGAATGAAATCTCATGATTGACATGCGCTACCAAAATGTCAATTTATATATTGACTTTCCGTTAGTCTGCTAAGTCTGATAGGATGTAATCTTGTCTAGACGATCTTTTATTGAGAGATGTGAAGCTAGAGGGAGTGTCAGAGTATTGTTGATTTAAACTGACCTGTGGTCCATTAGTTACCCTTTGCGTTCAAGATCCGCGGTAGCTCTTTCAATCAATTTTGCAGCCATGTTCCAAACATCTAGATCTTCTTCATGATCTAATGATCTAATCTAATAAACAATCCTCAATTAATTTCAAACGACACCGTATCGAGAACCCACAGTACCTTCCTCAAGGGTCCGTTTCCCAGTTCAGTAAGGTCGCAAGGAATCCACTCGCTTGTCGTAGGTAATTGTCATTTCATTATAGAAGTATTCACTCAAGTTGTAGCGCAGGTATTTGGGCCCAGTTTTTGGCTCGTAACGAAATTACCGATAATCGGACCAATCGATCCGCGATCGATGTTGTATTGTATCGATTTTTGTGTGCGATGAACCGGTTGTTAATTTTGAGGGGGACAGCTGATTGTAGTACGGAGGGTATTTGAAGGGAGAAATTGTTTTTATTGGTACTGGACAAAAAGTGTCAGGTGCTCGTTTCTTTTTTTGTGGTATTACAAGAAGCGAAATGCTTCTGTTTCGCAAGCGATGAGTCATTACTTGCAAATGTATGTACGTATGTATGTACGTGTATATGTGCGTGTAATATACTAGGTTTATCCGGTTCTGCATGTGCAAAAGATTAATACATTTTTCCGGGTAGTAGTACTCAGCGTTTGATCGGGAGTAGAGCTTTTTACCAGTGACTGAAAGGTTTTAGAGTCGGACACGCTTGTCCAGAGATTACCTACATCTTATATTATATTAGTACCTGCAGGATACATAAAACTATGCAAAAACAATGTTACCTGGTTAAACGAGTGAGTTATAATGTAACTAACGCGGTTTACCATCAACGATTGCATCACTGCTTACCATCAAGTGCGATCGCAGTCAAGCTACATTGTTAAGTTTGCATTGTATACAAAACATTTGAATGTAGCTAGACGTTCTAAAACTTGCGCTACCTTCAAAGGATAATACAATTTTCTTCATTTACGAATTCTCAGAGAGATCCATCCATCGCAACCATTTTACATTTTTCAATTGCGACCCGCTTTATTTGAATAAAATTACTGAATTGCTAAGTTTCCAGTTCAGTAGGGAACTCTCTGAAAAGCTTTCAGGAAAATTGTCTTTTTAAGACCTCGGCGAAATTGAAGAAGTTTCCATGAGACACTGTTATTGCTTTTCTCTTGCATTTTTCTGGAATTGAAGGATACTCGTCCTAATGATGTTAAATAAAAGTAGTTTACTCGAAGGAAAGTTGGTTTTGGAGTTCTGTTTGTAGATAAAACCACATATTTTCGGCTAATATAAGTTTTGTTATTTGGCTATTGGCTTACCTTTTTTGCATTGCCCTACTGGGCCCGTACCGTTTTACTGACATGTTCTTTAAGCGTGCCAGCTGGACGGAGAGTTACCCGTTGCTTGTTGTCCTACAGTGGCTGGCCGGGATCGCCCCACGACTTCCGACGCCTGGGGCGACTCCTGTGGCTACGGTTGGGACGTGAGAATGTTACTCATGTTTGCGACTGTATACTAGATCGTTAAACTTTCAAATACAATACATATTTAAAAAAAAATTACGGGACTCCCAAGTTGGAGACTAACTAATGAGTAGGTATTTCATCACCCAGTTACAGACAAACATATGTTGATAGTCACCAAATTCTAAAATCCAAGCCACTTTTATTGGGTAGCAAATCATCTAATAACGACTGTCAGTCTGGATGGTGTGAAAAGAAGTCAATTTTACTGACTAAAACGTATCTGTGTTTCTTCAGTTGCCCTTTAAGTTCCAAGGCCGCAATTTCCTAAGTCCACTATCGCGGAATGAAGAAGATCAATCGATCAAACTGTTTGCTTACTCCAACTGTCATTGGTTGGCAAAACGATGGCCATTTCTCTAAGTTGATTGAGCGGTACCTGCCTACTATGGAAGCAAGACACTCGTAGTCTCCAACCAAAAATCGATGCAGATAACGCGTGAGAGCTTTAAGAAACATATTTTTATAGAACGGAGCATCTTCAGATAGCAAAGAGCACCGCTCCGCTATGTCTTATAGCTACAAAAAACCACAACAAATTTGAAATATGACTTATTAAAATAACCAATAATAATATGTTACTGCCTCATCATGTAAGCCATAACATAATTTGACCATCGATCGTAATCAAGCATCTAACATTTTTTTCCTCAACCATTTCTTTCTAGAGCTTAGTACACGGGGACGTCATTCAATCATTCGACCAATAAATATTTCGCCTCATGTTTTCATAATAAATACACATTTCACTTGTGTAATGTAACATTATGACATGGCGTAGTAATAAAAAGTTTAAACGATGTTCGCTGACTACTGAAGATACGGAATTGATGCGAACGCTATTCGTCTTTCGGCTTGGCGAAAGGGATGGCCGATCGTTTGCTTGGTTTAGTGACGGAAAAAATGGTTATATTAAAAACTACCAAAATTGTAATTAATATTTCGTTCATGGTATTAATCGACTGCGGTTTTCCTGTGAGGAAATTAGTTGGCAGATCACTGTTGGAAAGTTGAATTAAATTTTACCAACAATAATTTCAAAATTTAGTAAATTAGAAACCTTTGAAATCTGGTGGAAGAGGAAAATGTCAAGTAACAATAAGGATGCACATGCTGAAATATATATAAGTATAGCGAGATATTCTCGTCACACTTACAAGCTTTTTTAGCATTATCGGCCTTATGATGTTCCCACTGTTGGGACTCAAGCCTCCTCTCTAGGAGACGGAATGGGCCGTAATCCACCGCGCGGGCCCACCATTCGGCCATCACACTTAAAGGCTGCTTCATTTAATTACCAGACGCAGGATACCCCGGTGTCTAACAGGTCCGTTATAAACATCGCCATATTGACATCTTTAAAATCAATATTCTGCTATATACCATCTCAATTTCCGTCAGAAGCCTGCCTTCATGGGACATCCCTGTAGGAGAGATTCATTTGTCAACGACACGAGCATATTATGTAACTGGTTGTCATTGAAACAACTGACAACGCAACTGTCAGGGCACACTGACAATGGCGATTTAGTCAGCAATCGTAAAAACATCAGGTTTTGTAAGTACTAAGATGTTTTGATGGTTATTTTTCGTGTTATCGGATTTTTTATTACAATCTTGAAGAATCTAATTAATATTTTTTTAAGTGACTGGTCTAGGGTAGCCTATGAAATTCAAATGTCTCATCATCATCATCATTTTAGCCAAAAGGCGCCCACTAATGGACATATAGGCCTCCCTCAAGTGTAGTCACATCAACCAGGTCATCGCTTCTCCTAGTAGCTTTCCAACACTACTTCTTCCGGTAGGTAGTCACACTAGTCACCACTCCAGAACCTTTCGGTCCCAACAGCTCTGCGAGTAATGTATCCTGCCCACTGCCAACTTAACTATGCCAAAATTTGTTATAATTACTTATTACTTCATACTTTGTCCAGTCCGAATAGACCAAAGAAATGAGGGTCATTTGATAAACAGAGTAATCAAAGAAACCCATCCTTTGAGGGGTTCCATGTTACAACTTTTTAATGTCATCAAAATCCTACTAATATTTCAAAGGTGATAGAGTGAGAGTATGTATGTTTGTTACTACTTAACGCTGAAACTGCTGATGGGGTTCGGATGAAATTTGACAAACGGGTAGACTGTGTCCTGGAAAACCGCTTAAAACACTTTTTTGTCCTGAAAGTATGTTCCTTTGTTATATTTTTTACATTTATTACTTTGACACGGGCGGAATCGCTGACAGAATAGTTTTTACTGATAATTTTTTATTGATAATTTCTTCACCATACTTCTCAGTAGCTAGACAGCAGTATGTTAGACATTAACTCAATAATTCTCCAGCCATACATCAGTGTCATATACCAGACATCACTACTCTGCAAAAATTAATTTATGCCAAATGCGACAACTGTCATTAGACCAGCACAACTAGTTTCCCTAATGACGACATTTGTCACTAGTTTCAATTCCGTCATTGCGGTTCCGTGTGATGTATGAACGTCATACAACTCATACATAATTAGGGGATATGCGAATTCAAATCATTTTGAGGTTTGAATTAGGGTGTTTGCATCACTGAAGTTATCTATACTAATATTATAAAGAGGTAAAATTTGTAAGTTTGTAGGTTTGTATGTAGGGGGTAATCTCTGGAACTACTGGGCCGATTTGAAAAATTCTTTCAGTGTTAGATATCCCATTTATCGAGGAATGCTATAGGCTATATACCATCACGCTACGGCCCACGGGAGCGAAGCAGTAACGAAAAATGCGGGTCAAACCGCAGGGGACAGCTAGTATTGTATAATGCAATAGTGACCGATCACGGTTTTGCACAAGTTCAAATAAGATAGGTAAATGAACCTTCTTCGTTTATTTATTTTAAAACCGCATTAACATTCGTTACGTGACAATTTAAAAAAATAAAACGCAATCATACATTTCATAGTTCTTTTTTATTTTTGGAGACACGTGGCCTATGAATGTAATGTTGTTAAGAATTATTGCACACTTTTGGGCCCTGTAAGAAGGGATCCCTGTATCATTGATGCCTCTGTTGCATGGTTTAATTCATGAATCCCCGACCGGTCTCATAGGGCCGCGCTGTTATTGTTTTACTATTGTGTCTCGTTTCGCGGGTATTGATAGGTTAAAAGGAGCGCACAATCAGGCAAATGCTTTTCAATGGAATGCTATAAAATAATGATACTACAATATTAGTGGTTAATATGAAAAACTCTTATTCAGCGAACACAAGAACCATTTAGAATTAATGCAAATATTCACACACAACTCTACCAGGGCACATCTATCTGTATGCCATACAAATATTTGATCTGTGCGGGAATCGAAGTCGTGATACACAGCTTGTCATTGGATCTTAATTTTCAGTACCTATACTAGCTTAACAACTGGTTACTGCCAGCTACCCTCATAACGAAAAACTCTAAACCCGCGGGAAGCGTCTCTCTAGCCTATTCTAACCGCATTCCAGCATCCCTGTGGCCAGCAATCAAGCATACCTAATTAAAAAAATATAGCTTTTCATTAGTCGAACTAATTATAATAGTAGGTACTTCGTTCCACTACTAAACTACCTAACTCATTTAAACCCAACGACATTCCAAAAATATTACAGATACCCTCATTTCATTAATAAATTATGTTAATTGAATATTATTAAATAATAACACGCTCGATAAAGACAAAATGCCAAAAGCAATTAACTGGGACTTAAACAAAAGTGATAATAACATAGGCTTTTTACAGCGGCGTCGCTCGCTTATTAAAAATAAAGCTAATTTTACGCGAATTATAAAGCGCTTGAATGTGATCCAGCGTTTCGCTACATATCAATTACTGGGAAGTTAGCATAAAATGCGTATTAGTTATTGTGGCAAGCGTAAAACTTAGTTCTTTTGTGACCAGTTCTTTCTTGATAATTTTTTTTTTAGTAAAGCAGGTGAGTATAAAATTTTCATCAATTTATAAATTGGGTATGATTCTGTTTAGTTTTATTTTATAGTAAACTTGCTTTAGCCCGCAGCTTTTCCCGCGTACATAAAATATAGCCTATGCCACTCAGAAATACAGCAGCTTTCTATTGGTGAAAAAATTTTAACAATCGGACCAGTACTTCCACAGATTACCTCATACAAACAAAAAAACAAACTTTACCTCTTTATTATATTAGTGTAGATAACAAAAACATCGATAAAGTGTTATTTAATGAAGCAACAATTAATATTTCAAATATTGACGCGAGGGAGAGTCCCGTGTAGTAATGTGAGGAAGTACCTACACACGTAACCTAATAGTGGTGACGTCACATTCTACTGTCGTCATCCTTATGGTTTTGCTTGTTAATTTCCCCATCCACTATTATTTGACAGGCAACTTACTACGAAATAGATTCGAGATATTTTTATATTTGGGGTTTATTATGAAGTTCGTTTTTGATACAAATAATAAAAATATTGAGTTAGAACCTAATTGTATATCATAATTTAAATTGTCACTTACGGGATATCTTCCGTGGTTTTTATTTTTAACTCAAAATAAATAAAAACCACGGAAGATATCCCGTAAGTGACAATTTAAATTATGAAACAAACCGTGATAGCCTAAAACAGTGTTTAATTGTATATCCTTTCACGTCACTCCCATTTCTCTTTACATAGCTTTATGGCCAGAGTGCTAAACACTTTAGACTCACTAGCCGTGGCAGTAATAGTTGTGTCGCTGTTTACAGCTCATAATTCCGATACTGGAGTTTTCTAACATAGAAACTCACTAAATCAAGCCCAAGCAGTCGAGGTCTTCAGGCTTGCTGCTTGTCACCAGCCAGACCGATGGGTCAATTATAAACCCTTTTTAGGACCCAATGAACGCGCCTTATTGATTGAAACCCCGCTTTCCTGCAGAATTTGAACCTACATAAAGTGCGTCAGCTGAGCAGGAAAACGTATCACATCAAGCATCGATACAATGCCAATAAATCATGTTATGACTTAGAGTCCAATTTAGCCCAAGAAAGTCTAATCCGAGCCGCCGTAACTCAGCTTTCTAGGACTCACTTATTCAATTTACGTTCTACGCCGGACAAGAGTTGGAACAATAAGCGGGAGCTACATGGGCGAGCACTACCGACCATTACGTATTCCGACCACGATCCTATCTCAACCTGAACGCGCAGGCTTACACGACCGCTCCTACCCAACGAACAACTTTCAACGATGCTTTACTCCCCAACCGAGTTAAATCAACTAAGGTTTATGCAGCGATGGTTGGAGAACAATGCGATTTCTGCTATCGCATTTTCGCACAAGAGCCTCCGCGAAAACGCACTAAGCAAACGTCATTGGCTGATAATTGTCGCTCCCCGGCGCGGGCCCTTATCGCCCTAGATAACCACGCTTCCATCTTATTGTCCATTTGTTAAGATACCACAATGCACTCGGAATATTACTAATTAGGCTCTGTTTATGAGCCTACCGGCCATTGTTGAAAGAATGAGATAGTTATCTGTTTGTTGTCTGCAAATGAGATTTGCGATGCCGCTTTGTCGGTTGGCAAAATTGTATGAGCTTTGTTTCATCTGAAATATTATCTGTAAACCAGTGTGGTGGACATTGTTTTTGTGGCAGTTAGCAAGGGGCCGTACATTCTGGTCGCGCTATCTGATGGCTTAAGCTAAGGTTTCGTTATGTGCCTGTGGTGCAGTTATGTTTCGAGTTTTTCGGGATGTGACCCTTGCTACGAGAATTGCACCGGTATCGTACACTGGAATGCAATTAAATGCATTGTTGGTTGCTACGCTTTTGTCATCTTGTTTGTCAATCAGTCTGACTTCATGTAGTTCAAAAACAAGTGTCCGTATAGCTAGTGAATCGGATTTCCTGCTGGAGTCTGTATGAGTGATAGCCTGAGTAAGTCTTTAAGAAAGGTCTTTAAGAGTGGATAGGTTACTTTTAGACAAGTGTTACATCGTCGATCATGTCATCACTTACCAACAGGTGAGTTAATAGTCAAACGTAAGCATATCAATAATAAGTAGTTCTTAATTGTTTTCTGTGCACTGTGTATATTACAGTGTTTTTCGGTTGGTTCCTTTTATTTTATTTCTGACGTACCTTTTTGTTGATATATTTATTATATCTCCTCCCTTCACTCCAATTACTTTAACAATATCAGCGATGAAATGAGCCAATTGCTCTTAAGAATTTATTACATTTCAGATGCTATTTCTTCAGAAGATTTACGGCTTAACACTTCGAGTACCCGCAAATAAAAAAGTGCATAAAAATTCAATATTCTCGTAATGACTATTGAAATATTCACACGGGGATCGTAAAATTCAATTGTGGGGGTGTAAATGTACAATGAAGTTGGAAACTTTAAAATACACACCGTTTTATACTTTGGTTGAAATACGGCTTCTTCTGATAGTAGAGTTTGTTGGCCCAACTTGAGCAAATGTTTGAGCAAACTTATGTTATTGGGTGGTGAAACTCGAATGAAGTTTGGCAGTATGGCTATTTGTGGTTAGTCATAGATTTATTGGAGGCAATTGTGTTTGTTTATTTGATAGAACCTTTGTTATCTTTCTTTCATTTCAGTGTTCTTTAAACACAAATTAATATTAGTCTGCTTATTTTTCATTCTTAAAAATTTATTCTCTTTACCTCACAGGATATTGTATCTCGAAGCGTTAAAAATAAAATCTATCATCTACCCAGAACAAAATCATAAATGTAAAGGCTCCGCAAACATTTGTTCAAACGCCCGAGCTCGAAGGGCTGGTGCAAACAAACCAATATTGGTTTTGTCGAAAAAACACGTCGGTGAATTTTACGTCGCGCCGCCTTGTCGCTAGATAAAATCGCATTTCGCGTTTATTGCACAATGAATTGTAGCGTTTTATGTTAATAACCGCGCATGTGGGCCGAGAATGTCGAAATACTGACTAATCTGGCCGTGGGTTGCCAGCGGAAAAAATGGCAATTTTAAATTATACACGCTACCCACATCGAGCTGTACGATATAAGTTCTTTATTAAACACTCCTAGATTTTTAATTACTTAATTATTTATATAAGTTTGTCCTGTTCTTCGCCTACATTTTATGTTAATTTTGTTTGTCTAAATAATAGTTGTGTTATGAGTGTTAATGTATTTTGCCCATAATTAGCTTCGTTTTAGGTGCTCACTATTTAGCAGTTTTGTAGCCATATCTCATGTGCCCGATTAAGTTGTTTTTGGACTCCTGAACCATTCGTCTAGTGAACTGTTGTTCTTTATATGGAAGGTTTACATGATCATCGATGGTCTGGGCTGAATTATGAGTCTCATCTTTTTAACAGCAGTTACTGTCGCTTCTTTTAAATAATAAATTGTGACTGAGAAATCTCTTTGAATTAACTGCGTCGTAACGACATCATCTAGAATTTATTGATTTATAGATAAAACAAAGTGATTTAATATCTCATTTTCTAATATCTTTTAAGTTGATAAACACTTAAAATTTTACCTTATAATGTTCTTTACCTGCTCGAAAACCTACTATTATCTTAATTATTGCCTTGTCTAATATATACAAATTTCTTGTCACAGGATTGGTATCGAACTGCTTCAAAATCGCTTTACCAGTTTTGGTGAAACTTTTTGTATATATCTGGTAGGTCTCAGAATAGGCTATTTTCATACCCTTCTGATCTTCTAACCCGCGGGTGAAATGGCTGGCAGTAGCTAGTTAGTAGTAGCAGTTTACTATATATAATCTAAACGTAGTAACTGTTTACTTACAATTCATTGATGAAATTAATCTCAATTGACTAAATATTTGGACAGAGTAGATTATACATAGGATAAGTGGCAAACCAAATGTACACAACACCCTAATTTCCATATATTGGTAACAAATACTGTAATCGATACCTGGAATAAAAAAAACATAGATTTAAAAGTTTATAGTAGCTATTGAGACAATATAGATGTGGAGAGAAATGAAAAAAAAACATATCGTGGGAGAAAATTTTCCAATCAATTTGAATGTTTCTGAATGAAAATATAGGTGTCGTGATGGCCAATTGGTTAAGACGCCTGGCTTTTATACATGAGGGTTCGTTACCGGGCAGGTACCAATACGTTTTTTTCAAATCATAAGTACTTTCCTAAGTTTATCTAAGACATTGCAGGCACCCTGTGCCTTGGAAAGCACTTAAAGCCATTGATCCCGGTGAACGTTCGTAGTTCTTTGACGGTTGTTACAGGTAGACGCCAGAAAGTCTGACCATTAGACTATGCGAGGAGTATAGTGTTGTTTAGTAACAGGATTCTGGAGTTCTGATAGGTAGTCATTCCATGAAAAACACAGGTATTCAGCCACATTCGATTAGACTAGAAGTCGATCCCAAACTAGTTGTGAAAAGACTGCTGATTTTTTTTCTATTTTAGTACCGTTAGTTAGTTAGTTATTTAGCCTGTAGTGTCCCACTGCTGGGCGAAGGCCTCCCTCTCCCTTTTCCACACACGCCTATCTTCAGCCATTGCCGGCCAGTCCCTCCGATATTTGTCCAACTCATCTCTCCACCAAAAGCACCGTGTAAATGAATTATTTGTATAAGTCTAGTTTATATTAAAAAAATACTTAACCGATTCTTCCTTACCGCTCTAAAATACCGATACATGGAAAGTGATATGCGAATCCGAACCGGTGACGGCTATCGAGGTGAAATCACTACAGTGTTGAAAGCTTCTCCACCACCCACGTCAAATGAGTCCTCTTATTAAGATGTTATTTTGTTTCCGCAGCCATTCATGAAAGTTGTTTGTCCTGCGAATAAATGTATGTTATTGGTAGGGGCGTAGCTAACGCCGTTTCAGCCGTATCAATATACCGTAGGGGCCCAGCAAGGTTGAAGCCTCTGGGCCCATGGGTTAGCTTCTGAAAGGAAAACCTGGGATACTGGATCGAAGGAAAAGAAGGAATGAAGTGGGTTTTAGTCAGTAAAAGTCTGATACGCCCTCGCGCTCACGGGCGGGAGAAGTCATTCTGATGATTTCCCGTACTAAAAAAAGCCGTATTAATTATACAGGGCCCCCAGGCTCCAGGTTGGAAGCATAAAATTACGGTTCAAAAACTTTAATTCTTACTAATGAGAGTCTCAGACTATTGGCCTGTCCGATCGCCGAATTATCAGGTGTTATTTGGGTATATTTCGTAATAAAAACAATCTAAAAGTGATTGTTTTTTTTTATTACGAAATACCTAAACCTAACTAAGTAGCTAGGTTTATCGCAATCAGATAAAAGTGGGGCCCACATTTTTGTATTATACGGGGCCTCTTAGGGACTTGCTACGCCACTGGTTATTAGTGAGATGAATAAGAGCCAATATGTTTGATGAGAGAGGATTTGCTGAATTGATCTGTGTGTGGATGTCGACAGAGATTTACGAGGTTATTAGTGGAAGTAGCTGATGGTAATGGAAGATAGGAAGTGTAGATAGAGTGGCTGTATGTCGCTTTTATCCTTTTTTAGAGCTCCGTATTCAAGGGGTAAACACGGAACCCTATTGCTATGACTCCGCTGTCTGTTTGTCACCAGGCTTCGTGAACTGTGACAGCTAGACAGTTTAAATTTTAACAGACGGTGGATTTCTGTTGTTGAGGAAACTTTTCGTTCCCAACTATATTGGGGTCGGCTTCCAGTCAAGTCGGATTTAGTTGAATACCAGTATTTTACGAGGAGCGGCTGCTTACCAGACCTCCACAACCCATTAACTGGGGTAACACGGTACTTCATGGCAAGACTTGAGTCAGATTTACTGGCTTCTGACTATCCGTAACGACTGCCAAAGGTCTCCAAATGACAGCCGGGACCTACGGCTTAACGTGCTATCCGAGACACGGAGGAAACTCGCTATGTTAACACGATATTAATATATATTCGATAAAGAAGTTAAATACATAAGTTAAGACAAGTCCTCATATTGTACAGAAAACAAACTAAGTACAAAATTGTTGAAAACCGACAGCACTAAGCGACAGCCCTAAACAAAAACCCTTTTTATCACAGCCGTGAAATGATAACCATTTATTTAGTAGATACCTTCTTTCACAGTTACCTACAATATCGTTTTATATCAATACGCAACATACCCACCAGTAGGGTTGCCAGATCTTCAAACCGAAAAGCCGGACAAACCAGCCAGTTGAGCCGGACATTTGATTAAACAGGCCGGATTCGGAAGTTTTACTTTTTACATTCTAATGAAATAAAATGTCATTGCCGGTCTGCAAACGCTTGCAATTGCAAGAACACATGAAAATCTATAAAAAATTACCTAATTTAAAAAGCCTTACAAAAGCCGGACAGGCTGTACTCCGCTTAATTTGGCCGGACATACAACCAAAAAGCCTGATGGCGCTTGTGCACTACATGGAATTTTACTGTCCGGCAGTCAGATTTACATCAACTTTCATTGAGAATTCATTGACAATTGTAAGACATCGGACTGCCGGACAGTAAAATTCCGTGTAGTGCACAAGCGCCCCGCCCGTGTCCGGCTTTTTCCGGACGCCTGGCAACGCTATCCACCACATATTGGAACCGCATCCACTCTGGTGGGCAAATATTGAGTTTTACACCCCATACCGGTCCCCATAAAATTGTAAGTTAATATTATTTGACGTTTATAGCGCTGGTGACGTCATTATATTTTGATTACGTTTCGGTTATTGAAAAGGATGTCGCCTTTTAGTCTGGAGGTGGTTTGTAGGGATTTGAGTTTTGATTTTAAGGAATACTGGGCTTAATCAGAGGTGAATATAGCGGATTAAGTTTAGTTTGGCGCCAATATATACTACTGAAGATTTCAGTGGTTTTTATTTGCTCTAACGTGGAGCGGGAGGGCGTGTTATTTACTGACCCACTCCCATGTTCCTTCTTTGTCTTCCTTCTTGGACCCCGGGGTTCTACTTCGCACAACCCATTGAGTAAAGGTTTCAAAGCTGCTTTTGACAATTATGTGACTACTTGCTGGTTACTGCTTTACTCCTTTTGGTAGTAGCGTGATGTTAAATACTTACGCTACGACCAAAAGGTCCACTTCAGCCCCACCTAGCCACTGCCACGCCCTAGCACACCAGAGAAGTTATTACATGATATTCCATAAAAAAAGGTTAGCTGAATGTATACCTAATAGCTTATTTTCACTTTTATATTCCTGGGTTCACAATGACGATGGTTATGGATTTAAAAACTATTTACCCAAGTATCCAGATTATTACACTAGCGCTGTTATGTTAAGGATAGTCTAATTTAATACCTCTATATTTAATAACGCCTAGAATTCTAGATCATTGCACCAAACGACTGCTCTAGGTGTATTACTGCTCTGCCTAGGGCAGTAAGCAGTAATACTCCTCGCTTTAAGTACTTTCTGATGGTTACCGCAACGGTCATTGATATAAAATGACTCCCACTATTTAAATTTAATTTAGATCTAGTTGTTGTGGTTTTATTTATTTAAACTACATGTACAGTGGTGGTACATAGGCGGACTTAATGCATCAAGGCATTCTCTACCAGTCAACTTTAGGGTTGAAACCTTAAGTTTTCTTCAGGCAGCTTTCTACTTATCGGTTTTCCCGTCCGATTATAATTTAGGTGTCTTTAAGGCTAAAGTTAATAGGCTCTTAATAAGCTAGTGCGTCTCACCATCAACTATTGCATCACTGCTGTCCATCAGGTGGGATCCCAGTCAAGCACAAGTTTATAACAATAAAAAAAAATCAAGTACAAGAGATATTATAGTGCATAAGTGTGTGCACAAACACAGGTGCGCTCTCTATCCCTTAACTCATATGGGGTGCTATATCACCAATATCAAACCTCTAGGCTACTACAGAGTATCGCTTAAAAGAAATGTCCAATGATAATATAATTTTTGTCCGACCCGGGAATCGAAGTTTATTTTTATATTAGTCAGGAAAATATAGTTTCGCTACACCTTTTCGGAAACCAGGTAAGATATCAGGGCATCGTTTTAACGTCTTTAGTTTAGCATAAACTAATTTCTTCTTAAACAATCTGTCTTCACCCATGCGTGTCTATGTGTCTTTGGTAGTTCTTCAGAACCCACCGGCTGATCAGATACAAAAAGGAAATATATGTCAAAATATAAATAGGTATAAACTTCTCTTACATCATTAAATAAGTGTGCCATACAAAAATTAAACAAAAAGAAAAATCAATAAAGCTACCTGCGCGTCGCATGGGCGTTCCGCGGTTCCGATAAGTAGAAAGCTGCGTCTGCGCAGGCCGTGGCGATTGAATCAATCACGACGGTATCTTCGCGAGCTTGTGTTGACAAAACAATATGTCTTCACATGATATTATGTATTGATGTAAAAAAATAATTCGTTAACACGTTTCGATGCTCAAAATATTGAGACGAGGATTGAGATGGATTAATCGGCAAATCGATTTTATAGGTCAAAAAAATCGATCTCAAATAACAGATAGATTCTGTGAATTGAACTTGGACCCTGAAAACCTGAAGCTTATTTTTATGTGAATGCACCGTGGTGGTAGGAATCAAACCTGCTCGGTAACCAACGGATAGATCTACAAAGTATTTTTTTTTTCAAACTCGACTTATGTCTTCGATTCGAATCGATTAACAAAAAGATTTTCTTAAGGAAGAATTGCCATCCGTATTTGTTGTCCTGAAATCGGTTGAATGCCATCGTCATCATTTTTATTGAAGTAGCTAATATTGTTCAGCCAATTTGAACAGTCTAACTTTTACCAAAATTTATGACGTGTGACGTGAAAGCACGGGCAACCGAGGCATGTTTTTTTTATTGATATATCTAAACTAGTCCTTGACTGCGATCCCACCTGATGATTAGCAGTGATGCAATACGAGTATTAAAGCCTATTCACTGTAGCCTTGCAGACACTTAAACAATAATCGGACTGGAAAACCGTAGCAGGCAAATTGAATTTAATCAAACAAATGCTAGAACTAAACCATACCTTGCACACTTGTAAGGTACGATGCAAAATAGGGTGGATACCTTAATGTTTATTTTCCCGTGAACGTTTGAGTTCTAATGTTTGAAAAATACTCATCGCGTCATTTCTCGCTTCACACGAATTTTTTCCTGTACCTACTCATCATCTACCTAGCCTTTTCCCAACTATTTTGGGGTCGGCTTCCAGTCAAGCCGGATTTAGCTGAATACCAGTATTTTACGAGGAGCGGCTGCCTACCAGACCTCCACAACCCATTAACTGGGGTAACACGGTATTTCATGGCAAGACCGGAGTCAGATTTACAGGCTTCTGACCATCTGTAACGACTACAAATGACTACAAATGACAGCCGGGACTTACGGCTTAATGTGCTTTCCGAGGCACGGAGGAAACTCGTTATGTTAAGATGGTCTCCTATCCACAGACCAACCTTGGCAAGCGTTGCTTAACGTTGAAGATCGATCCGTGCAGCTGTTATTATCTAGCCACGAGCTCCTTGAACGTTTGAGTTCTAATGTTCGAAAAATCGCGTCATTTGTCGCTTCACACGAATTTTTTCCTGTACCTACTATTTATGCAATTTTGCATCTGACTGTACCACATTCATATTTACGATCTCCATAATAACCTGTTCCTCTTTGCTTCTACAATATGCGTTCAAGTGACAGAAACCATGTTTTCCTATCTCATTACATATTTATGTACGTGTAAAGCCTGTGCATACATTATTTGTAATTATTTAATTGCCTTTAAGTGTGGTTCATTCATTATGCTTCGCTGTAACGTAAACAACATGGTAGGTATAGGTTTGTAGTGGGGATTTTGTAACCCGGAACTAGATGACCAAAGGGGAAATAATAGAAACCTGTGGTCCTATAAATAAAAGGGTGACTGAAAGACACAAGTGTGGATTTGGTCACTTAAAAGTTTGACATGCCCTCTCAATTCACCCTAGAGCAGGAGAAGTCATTTGATGATTTTCCACCCCAAAATCAAATTATGATAAGTATGAAGGAAACTGATGTTTTCTCTCGCTTCTGGATAGTGTTAGAAGGATTGTGTGTCAGCGGTGTTCTTATAACGACTGACTTCCTTGGAGCCTCGGGCGCAACATAATGCTTATTTGATACAACCACACAGACAGATACAGACATTTACTAACTAAAAAATCACCTGGGTTCCTTCAGTTCCAGTTCCATACTCCCGGCATAAAATTTCTATGTGCTATCCACAACATATTCTACCCGTGTACTCTTCTTCTTAGCGTGTCGATAAACCCCGTACCCGTGTATATATATAAATTTCATCGATATCCATTCAGCCATTTGATACACATGTAACAAACATACACACGCCCATATATGCAAGCTTTCGTCTTTATAATATCAGTGTGATATGTTAGCTACCTAACTATGTAAGTACTTAACACGATCAACTTCACATTTCCAATTGTAATTTACTAATTACTTAGTCAAATCTAACGGTAAACTGGTCTTATCAGGTACTTTACGGCGTCCAGATTGTCAATCAGCACCTACATACACTAATCGCTTATCACTGATAATCATTTAGTAGATAGCGAACTAGCCTGAGTAGTCAGGTTGCTCAACCAATAAGGACCAATCAGAAAGAAGCCTGTATCATGCCTGGAGCCTTACCATGAAGTGTTAAAATGTTAGGTAAGCGAGAAACAAGCATGGAGCTATTCACTCTGTATAGCTTCATCCCTTTAACAGTTCAGTTTAGGTCGTCAAATGAATCGTGTTAAGATCTCGTGCAGTGAATGTGACGTGTCTAGCAAGCGTTACGGTATCTTAGTGGAGTATATTTACTGGTTATCAAGCTGTGAAGGTCAAATGGCAGTAGGTCTTTAGAAAATACTATAATTGCTTCCGAGTCAGGATAACATACAAGCTTTATCAGCCTTTTAATGTTCCTTTTACTGGGACTCAGGCCTCCTCTCTAGGAGAGGGAATGGGCCGTAATGCACCACTGGTTAAATATTTTTTTTTTTCGGTGAAACATGATCCAGAGCAGGACAAGTCATTTACTCGTCGCACTCTGGGTGAAGCTAGATCCGAGTGTCAGACTTTCCAGTCCACCCAGAGCGTTAGATGTGATTTGATTGTTTCTCTCCAAAAAAGCATTTTATGGCAGACGAAATTCATTATTTTTTCCCTGAGTTTACCAACAATTTGCAAAACTTTTAGGTCGTAAATTATAGATAAGCCTCAACAAGTTCCTCTTGGTTTATCAGGTGGCATTCCATGATAGACCTTTCCTTTACATAGGAAATTATCTAATAACTTCTTCCTACTCTACTTGGAGCAGGAGAGGAAATATCAGACTTTTACCGACTAAAAGTCGCAGTGTTTCTTCAATTGCTCCTAATGCGAGGGCTACAAACTCCTTCTAACAACCTGTAGCCCATTCCACGAGAAACCTACTTCCTGTTACTTACCAGCAAAAACTAACCGTTTAAACAAACAACTCGGAAAAACAGACAGCTGCAGAGTTTTTCTCACAAATTACCATGAAAATGTATCTAGTATTTAATTATACAAATAGTGTTAGTTTCTTTGTACAAAGTTAGCTTTTGTCCTTTGTCACATGCTCTGCGGATGAATATATTAGCAGTAGCAAAGTGACGGGTCCACAGTGTCAGCTGTGCCCCCTACTGATATAGCGCTATAACTCAGGGTAAAGGTTCGTTTCCATTGATGCAGAGCTAGACGAAGTGGACAGGAGCGGGCCGTGAATTGTCTAATGACAGTGCTCATAATCTTCAGTTTCTATCAGTCGAAACAGTGTAAGTGGATCTGAGCAGATTTTCAAATAAAAATAATATAAACACTGTTTTAGGTTATCACGGTTTGTTTTAGATATTCCGTAAGTGACATTTTAAATTTTGAAAAATAATGTACCCGGGGCCTCGAGCCGGACAGAATGGAGTCGAGTGAAGGGAAACTCGTCACTTTTCTGCTCTTATTTTTATGACATTTCCTGCTCTTGTGTGGAGCGGAAGAGTGTGTTAGACTTTTATTAACTAAAACCCACCCCTTTGTTCCTTCGTTCCAGAATCTCAGGGTTCTCTTGCGAAATACCTATGACCTCGACCCTGTTGGGCCTCTACGGATTAGTTACGCGCCATCGACGACTCGGGCTCAGTGAATCTCAAACCAACGGTGGTTGGAATTCGGGGTCGGGTTCCCGGCGGCTAAGGATTGACAGCCGTTCTCTGACGCGTGCATCCGCCTCCTTCATTCTTTACTCTTCTCTGCTCCACTCCGCGTCAATGGAATCGCACCCTTACAGTCATCCATCTCACTAACAACTGATACTAATGAATTTTTACTGTCATTTGAATAGGAATTGTTGACTACAAATTGTTACCAGTAAAATAAACTTAATTGGCTCTTGTATCTATATATAATGGATAAAAGGTTTAGCCACTTTTGTCTCACTTATTTATTTGGTCATTAACGTTATTTTATTAAGTTTATTTAAATTCTTGCTAGTGGTAATATTGACAGACGTTATTCTTCATTATATATCGTTAGAAAAATGTCAATGTTATAAACGTTTTTGTTTTGTGATCTAGGCGGAAAAAGTTCAGCCGTTTTATTTATTATATACATTTTATTTATTTGTTGGAATAAAATAAATGTACATTTATTTAATGCATGCTTTTAGTGGTCTAAAATCGTCTTCGCATTATTAGCTTTCTATTAAAACCAGTTCGGGGCACATCGGTCAAATGGTTTCAAAGTTTATAACGGCCATAAGCAGACACATTTTTTATTTTTTACATAAAGTTACATGAAAACAGTCTCATCTCATTATTTTTAACCAAGGACCATCAAACCCAACATTTTAAATCTCAAAACCGTCCAAATTAAACGTCAAAACCACTTCGAAAGTAGTCACCCTTCACAACCTCAGCTGCAATAAAAAAGCACACGATACTGTTGCACCGTCCCATCCCTAGTCTTATTTAATTAGTAGCTTACACAATCAACTTTCCACAATTTCACGGAAATAAGATTTCATGGCTAATTATCACTTTTGTGCGTAATATTTTTCCCGCCGACACTATACGTGTCGACGCCATAACTCACGGGTTAATAACACGCCGGCGGTCCGTCCACATTATTCTTACGCGAAGATGCGCAAGAGTGCGATTTTTCAATGTTTGGTCCAAGTTTTGGCAAATGGCGGGAGAGTAAAGAGATGCAAGCGTGTAGTGCCGTAGCACTATTCAAGCGTGTTCCATCGTTGGTTACGGCACTATTCAAGCGTGTTCCATCGTTGGTTACGGCACTATTCAAGCGTGTTCCATCGTGGGTTACGGCACTATTCAAGCGTGTTCCATCGTGGGTTACGGCACTATTCAAGCGTGTTCCATCGTTGGTTACGGCACTATTCAAGCGTGTTCCATCGTTGGTTACGGCACTATTCAAGCGTGTTCCATCGTGGGTTACGGCACTATTCAAGCGTGTTCCATCGTGGGTTACGGCACTATTCAAGCGTGTTCCATCGTTGGTTACGGCACTATTCAAGCGTGTTCCATCGTTGGTTACGGCACTATTCAAGCGTGTTCCATCGTGGGTTACGGCACTATTCAAGCGTGTTCCATCGTGGGTTACGGCACTATTCAAGCGTGTTCCATCGTTGGTTACGGCACTATTCAAGCGTGTTCCATCGTTGGTTACGGCACTATTCAAGCGTGTTCCATCGTTGGTTACGGCACTATTCAAGCGTGTTCCATCGTGGGTTACGGCACTATTCAAGCGTGTTCCATCGTGGGTTACGGCACTATTCAAGCGTGTTCCATCGTGGGTTACGGCACTATTCAAGCGTGTTCCATCGTGGGTTACGGCACTATTCAAGCGTGTTCCATCGTGGGTTACGGCACTATTCAAGCGTGTTCCATCGTGGGTTACTTTCTGGGGGATTGCTCGAATGAGTTACCGTGAACTGAAGGAACATAAGCGGGTTTTAGTCAGTAAAAGTTTGACACCCTCTCGCTGTCTCAGAGTCAAAGGAAATGATGATGATTTCTCATTCAAAAAAAGTGTTCTATCGTTGATCACATCATAAGATAAGAGTCGATCGTATAGTTTGAAAAGTTTTGTTTATAGATGGCTCGTCGTTAAAAAGTTTACATACTTAAACATTTATTGATTTTAAAACAAAACAAATTTCTTAATAGTCTTGGGCTTTTCCAACAGCTAGACTTGACCCACTGCTCTTTTCGGCAAATCATAAATTATGCTGATGAGATGATAAATACATATATTACGTAAAAGCACAGACTGTATCTACGTATGTGGTTTACCCAAAATCTGTTAAACCACACCTATTTTAATGAAAACAATTTATTTCAATAACAGTTACCATGTAATAAGAGTAATTATTGAGTTTTTTCTTGGTGCTCCTTACTCTATAGGAAATGACCAATTGGAACCGTACGCTAGCTTTTGACGTGTTTATAAGTGGTGACGAAGGCTTATGTTAAATAAAAAAATTGAGTTTGAGTAGATACATACGAGTGTAGCGACTACGATCATCGACATCTACACATGACGTCACAGAATCCTGCATCGCGCAAGCAAAGTTCTCCGCGCGATTTGAATAGATACAACAGCCCGAAATCATCTATCGGGCAGTAGCCCACCGGACATAACACCTCGTCCGGTCGGAGGATCCTCCCTTTTCAATGGAGGTATGTGGGACTTTACTCTCTGTTCCACTACCTCCAAACGAGTACATGTCTAAGACAAAATTATTTCAGCAAAATATTTTCTTCGGTGAACAGTGACCGCTACAGGCCGTCACTCACACCGCAGTGTAACGCAACCGTTCATTAACGTACGCGTTTCGGATAATTACGTACTGATAAACCAAGCAAATTGTTCGCGAATTATCTTCTCGGGGCGTGTGTGATGAATATCATCTTGTGTCCCAAAAAATGCTTTTTTTACTGACAAACTGTCACTGTAATTGCGTAGTGTTAATTATACAGTTATTTTGAAAGTTTTATGATGTATTCAATTTGTGCATCATTACGATCGGAGCATGCGAACACCATGACATTAAACATATAATTGGTAGAAATTATTACCGAGTATTTATAATAGCCTTTGTTAAGTTGTATCGCGGATTCGCTGCGGGCCTACACAATTTGAAAGCGCCATCGCTTCCAAGTAAATTAATACTTGCAAGCAACTTTACGTTTACCGTCTGTAAATAAAATCTTAAAATTATTCAAACTTTGATTTAACAGAAGGATGTCCGAATGATTTCAATCGGCAATTTAATTTAACACGACTGTTTTTACATTAACTTTTATTACATTGAACGACATGGCGAAGATAATAAATTCAGTCTCGGTAATAACCGTACAATGTGACAGAAACTAAATATAAATTTGTGATCGATACGTGTACCAATAAAATCTTTTTCGCGAAACTGCAAGTAATGGCGGCCCAGCGTCAAATTACGCGTCAATCATCGACTACTCGTCTCGGAAGCAATTATAGTGACACGTTAAAAATCAGGTCGATAAATCTCTACGTACTTAACAAACATAAATGTGGCTTATTCCCTGATATTAAAGTTGAGAATTACTTTAGCATTGTCCACAGCCTCGAGTTGTTTGGCCGAAAATCATGATCTGATGTTCTTTATGTCCTCTGTTTACTTTAAACCAGCCCACGTTAATTATCGCATCCAATTTAATTTTATGCACTCTCCTGCTTTTGTCTCTTTCTGTCTTTGTTAGTTAGAGCGAGAGGTGTCTTCAGGTGATACATTTAAATCGACAATGTAAAATTTTACGATATAATCGCAGTGAATTCGACAGGGTTCGCTACGGTGTGATAAGAAGCGTGAACTGTTCATGTGTAGAAGTAATTTGGTTTTTTGTTTCAGAACTTGTTCAATAGATTACCGTATCCTTTACTGGCTCGGAAAGTGAAAAGTTCTGCAGGAAATGCTTTTGAAACCCAAAAACTTATGGCATTCTAATTTCTAATATGTACATTAAAATGCATCGGAAATCTTAACCCTTTCTGACACTTCGAAGCATATTGGGGACAGTAATTGTGCTATCATTTTATCACAGACTATCTGTCCCCCGCGGACTCACCCGCTTCTTTGGTTACTACTCCGCTCTAGTGGGTCGTAGACTTTACAAAGACATCCTCGATAAATACTATTAAGCATCATCATCTCCTTAGCGTTTTCTCAACTAGCTTTGTTCTAGCCTAATTGGATGCGGTTAATTACCCATGTTTAACATGGAGCAACTGCCTATCAGACCTTCACAACCCAGTTACTGGCCAACATGATTCTCCTTTGATAGTCTGACAGTCAGACTTTCTGATGCCTGACCGCCTGTAACGACTGTGATGAATCGATACCGTCACCGGGGAACAAGGTGTCAATAATGTCCTAAATAAACTTTAAGAAGTAGGTACATATGAATTGATTAATTCACATTGGTACTTTTTCGGTTTCGATAAACCCTGGACCATCACGACACAATCATTGACGAATAGGCTATCCGACAATAAAAGAGAATTTATATTTAAACCAGCAGTTCCTGAGATTAGCGCGTTCAACCAACCAAACAAACTCTTCAGCTTTATAATATTAATAATATACAATATCGCAGCGACTAGCCAACTTTCCATAACCATTTAACTCTTTTAGGCAACACAATTTACACTAAAATTACTGCTACCCTATCCATTGTTACCACTACCCTAGATCCTTACAATCTATTATTCACCCAAGAATTATCCTCGTTGAAAATACTATTAAATCAGGCGTACAAGCGAATCCGTGTAAAATGGTTGTAATAAATAACAATACAATATTTAGGTGTAGTTACAAATCGTGTCGCTGTGTCGTCCGGCGCTTTGTCGCGGTCGCGTCGTGTCGCGTCGCTTTGTTGCAAGTGTATAGCGGCACTTATGATGATAAATGTACGCGGACATATTGTGTGCGCGCTGTGTGGCTTGCCTGCGACTGCGTAAGTACTGTACGCATAGAAATTGGATGACTAGGTTTTTGTTGCGGGTTTGGGTCTGGGTATTTTTAGCTGTAGGTACTTTTTTTTAGTTTTACGAGAATATTTGTCTTAATAGATTTTTGTCAGCTTAGGAGAATATTTGTAAGCTTTGATATGTGATTGGTAATAGCTCTTTATTTCCTAGTCGTAACATACTTAGTTTGGTTCTGAAATTCAGGTGAATTCTTTCAGTTTCAGTACCTAGTATCAGATTAATCCAATAATGATGGATTAATTACTTAGCCCTAGTTACATGTTAGTTATATTTTTCCTACATTCCCCTATGTAATCTGCCACATATTCCACTATGTAAGCTGTCACATGATGTGATGTGATGGACAGAGGGACTAATTTCGCTCTCTCTGGGTAGAGGGAAAAGGAGTGTCATTTGATCTTGGTCACGTGACTTTTGCTGACTAAAGCCCACCTGTGTCCTTTTAGTTGCTCACTGCGGGTTGGTGGATCTCACATGTCTTCGATTTTTTTAACCTTAAACATGCCTGCTAACATGTTTCCTCACGATATTTTCCTTCATCGTTTTGAGAACAGTGGTCATGGAATAAATTATACAAAGCAAAGCACCTGGCTGGGTTTGAACCCACAAAGCAAGTCCGAGCTGTTACCATTAGGTCACTACTGCCCTAGACTTTAATTCATGAATCCCCGCCCGGTCTCATTGGACCGCGCTGTTATTGTCTTACTATTGTGTCTCGTTTTGCGGGTATTGATAGGTTAAAGTAAAGATACACACCTTATAATTTATTCTACAGATTATAATTTATGTTAAAGTTGTTTACTAGCCAGGGCGCACGTGATAGGTTCATGAATGACATTCCTTGCCTCGTTAATGCCATCGAGCTTATGAATGAAACAAAGAGATTCTAACACAAAGGGAATTTGCAATTGCAATTATTTTAATGTATCACTATGGTAAATAGATTGATTTATCTGTTTCTAAGTTGAACTTACACATAAGGCAAAAATAATTGGTAACTTTTTTTTTTCAATTGCAGTTTTCTTGACAGCTCATCGTGTCACGTAAAATGAAACGTATTCCATATTTGAAAAAACTTTTAAGAAAAAAATACAGCCGTCTTAAATGTTAAAAAAACACTAAAAAGTACAAAATAAGTTGGTGTTTCTACTCGTATAATAGTTTTGCTGCTTCTTTATTTAACATCGTCAACCGAAATTAAAGTTATTGTGTACTATTTAGTGTTTTTTTTATCATTGAAATCGTTTTGTATTTTTTTTTTGTAAAAAGTTTTTTTACTTCACATTTTTTAGTTATGTTACCCCCTGCTCCCCTCTCTTTCATTCAGTCAATCATTGACTACACGTACCTATAAACAAAGCAATTTAACTTAGTTAGCTAAGATCCTATGAGGAGTTCCGTTCCGGTCCATAATAATTGACCGAAAAAATCAGTGAAAATACAATTTAAAAACATACAGCCAGATATAGAACCTCCTCCTTTTTTGAACTCGGTAAAAAATGTTCTAGATGTTTATGCGAACGGTACTACGTGTGAATGGTTGGTTATTTTTTTAAAGTAACAGTGGACAATATGTTTTGGAGGTGACCAGACTTTGTCCAAAATGCGTCCATCATTCGACCTGAAGGACGGTCTTATGCAATATCACGACAACCATTTTATTTTGTACTTACATATAGAGCAATTCGGTAGATAGAGTGCGTCTAATGAAAGCGCGACCTGGAGTTTTTATTTTTATTTAATTGGCTATATTATTCAGCCGCAATTTGTAGAAAATAAAAAATTGTGATGTGTCAAGACATGATTCTCCTACTAGTTAGTAATACCATATGATATTCAAAAATTTTGGATGTAACCTCTTTTTCTGAGGTCGCGCTTTCATTAGACGGACTATATCGCCACAGTAATTTTATTTCGTACTTTCAACTAAAGTAGTTCGATAGATATTATGTAATATACTTTTAAGCTTTTTATTCCGTCACTAATTACATTATTATTCTATTAGCCGGAAACGGAAATAGCTACTTTAATAATTCATCCTAGAAGTGAATAAAGCAATTTATTTACTACGATGTGTGTTATTTTGTATTACTTATGATATCCTGTATGAGTCTTATTACATAAATAATCTCGTTGAATGTATGGCAGATAAATTGTTATATTAGAGCGTTAGGTAAGCTTTTGAAGATGGATTTTTAGGGTTCCGTACCCAAACGTGTAACGTACCGTACGCCACCATCAACGATTGCATCACTGCTTACTATCAGGTTTGATCGTGGTCAAGCACTAGTTCATATCAAATAAAAAAAGGGATAATAACGGAACCCTATTGCTAATACTCCACTGTTCGTCTGTCTGTCACCAGGCTCTTGAATGTTATGCGTGATAGCTATACTCGTACAGTCGAATTTTTTACTGATGATGCAGATGCAACAAATATTAAAAAACAGAATAAAATAAATATATAAATTAGGCTCCCATGCAACAAAACGTGATTTATTTACCGTGTTTCTTGCTACAGACGCTACGGAACCGTTCGTGCACGAGTTTGACTTGCACTTGGTCGGATATTTTGTTCATTTTATTTATTTATTTATTATACTCTTTATTGTTTACACCACATTACATATAATATAAAATGAAACTTATACTCATCATCATCTGCCTAACCTTTTCCCAACTATATTGGGGTCGGCTTCCAGTCCAGCCGGATTTAGCTGAATACCAAAAAAAACTTATACAAAAAACACACAAATGGTACATACAAGGGGAATTTATTGTCTTGTCATCATCATCATCATCTACCTAGCCTTTTCCCAACTATATTGGGGTCGTCTTCCAGTTAAGCCGGATTTAGCTGAATACCAGTATTTTACGAGGAGCGGCTGCCTACCAGACCTCCACAACCCATTAACTGGGGTAACACGGTACTTCATGGCAAGACTGGAGTCAGATTTACTGGCTTCTGCCTATCCGTAATTACTGCCAAAGATTTTATTGTCTGGTATAATTATTTATTTAAACTCCATGTACAATCGTGGTACCTACATAGGCGGTGTTAATGCAACAAGGCATTCTCTACCAGTCAACCTTTGGGTTAAAAAAAACAACATTAATTTTATATTTCTAAAAATATGTTAATTAAATTAATTATGTTGGATATACGTATGTAATTGTTAATCTAACATGCACCTGTCTCGATACCTTAGCACATAAATTTGTTCCGTAACAAAATTCTCCATGAATTAATAGACTTTATGCAGAAATATTCAAATTGCTTGCAAGTGCTTGTTGCGACGCTTAACACATGTCCTGTGCTTGCGTCTCTAAGTATTTAAAGACACGCCCTTTTTACGATAAAAAATGTCGGTAAATTGCATGGTTTCATACTGTATGAGTTTATATTGATGAGTCAGACTTTACTATTGCGTTTTAAGGTGACGCTGGAATACTTGGTTGTAGTCGACATTTTAATAAAAATTTGTAGCCCAATTGGTGAAAGACCGTAATCAACTAAAACAACAAAGTGATCTATATATTTGTATAACACAATGTTTTTTTTTTCGTTAATGTTTAATATTGCACCTACCACAATTTTATTTATTATTTATTTATTTATTGGTTTATCCTCGTTTTGGAACGCCTTTCAGCATTTTGTCTCCGTATCATCCAAAAGTTGACTGGTAGAGAATGCCTCAAGGCATTAAGTCCGCCTCTGTATCTTGTGTGCATAAAGAATTAATTAATAAATAAATAAAATCCAATAAGGGTTCCATATTTGCCGAATTAAGTACTGAGCCCTAAAATATCTCATAACTTTCTGCATTCCTTTTAAAAGCATTGTAACGAAACGCCATACTTTTCCTTACATACTACTTACGGCTACGTTAAGTTTCACTCTCGGTGTCAAGACCATACAACCCGCCTTCCGAGTAGTTCTTGTATATAGTACAGTTCTTTTTATGATTGGAAATTATCAAATGACTTTGGCCTCTCTAGGGTGAAACGAGAGGGCGTCTCAGACTTACTTAAGAAACTTGCTTTTATCGACAAGACCACCCATTGTTACAATAAACTAATAAATTTTAATAAATAAAACAAATAAAGAGTATAATTATTATCTATCGTTTAGTTGCCCTTTGCGTTTCAGGATATTGCTAAGTTGTTGTTTAACAGTTTGACTTCGACAGATTATGCATAGCATCGGCCTTATAATGTTCCCACTGTTGGGACTCACGCCTCCTCGCAGTTCGACAGATTATGAATTACCGAAAAATATTGCGTTAAGTTGTAAGTCTGTTATGGTTCACAATCTTTCGACATTTTACAATCTCGCGCGACTAGTCACTTACTCTTAAAACTTAAAGTCGCAAGTGTGCAGTAGCACTTCGATTTCTACTTCTATATTCAGTCGATGCTAATCGATACTGTTAACTACTTAATATCGATATGACTACTAATCAATATACATGTGATCAGGAATTATATCAATCAACGATTGCTTCGTTATAAGATAGCATAATTCGATACTAATGTATAAAGAAATGAAATAATTGAAACTATGTTTGTGATTTTATTGAGTTAATGTGCGTCTCGTTAGTATGCATAAGGACTGTAGTTTACATAAATTGTTTTTTTTTTGCTTCGTTTTTCCTTTATCGTGTTCTAGAAGGTGTAGAAGTCTTGACTAGGCTATTAGGTACTAGGAATCAATTTATTTACTAGTGTTGTATCGTTTTAATGTTCATGTTCTGAACATGAGCCACATATTGGACTGGGCTTATACCTACACTTTGAAAGAAATAATGAGTGCACCCGATGCTGCATTGACGTAGCCACCTATACTGTATACTGTCCAAAAAGTTTACTGAGTTTACCATCAATTCGACAAGAAGATCGTTTTAATATGACATTAGCGGTCATATTCCCTTTTCCTTATATCTCTATATACGAGTAAGATCTGATCTACGAATATATAACGTTTTCATTAGTGACAAACGTAAAGGATGGCAATGACTTAGGTAAGCTTCTTGAATTCCATTTTTAACCGACTTCAAAAAGGAGGTCCCTATATTGGACTTTACGTTTTTTTTTTCATGTTTATTTTAAATTAGGGCATTTTCCACAACCATAAGGTCTTCGACCACTATGGTTGTGGAAAATGCAATTAATATTTCTAACGTAAAAGTAACATGTCTTACCTTTACCTAAACGTCATTCTGTCATGAATCATCGGAAAATTAAACTGTCACTTCGTGCACACTGACCGATGTGCCATTGGCCAAACTAAACAGTTTAATCGAACGCATGTGCAAGGTTTAAGCCTAAATGTCAGGCTAACAAGTCATTACCTTCAAATACTCACGTCTTTCAAAGAACTGTCCCTGTAGGGCAGTACTTTATATTAATTAAAGAACTGATGGGCCTCATGTTTATTTAATACGATCTAAGGTGTTGAAGCAGATAAAAAAATTTTTTGCTTCCAAATTTTCAAAAGTTTTCTATGTTTATTTTAAGTCTCATATGCTTTGTTTCTTGACTAGCTTCTGCCAGTGGCTTCGCTCGAGTGAAAGTAGGTTTCTCCTTCAAAATTTAGACACCCGTTTCATGCCTTTTAAACTCACCCAGAGTTAAAGGAAAATCATCTCTCAGTGATCGCTTACGTCATAAAAGGAAATTTTGTGCACAACTTTAAGCTTCTTGTCCCAGTAGTTTCGGCTGTGATTTTATATGTTAATCATTCAGTATTTCCTTTTATATATTATATAGATAAACGATTTACAGACACTTTTGAATTGTCAAAATGTCGGTCAGGTAAAAAAGATGTGAAGCTAAACTGCACGTTCCCAAGCGTAGATCTCTATGGACAATCTTTTATATCATATTATTAGTTATATGAATTTTGGTTACCTATGAACTTCTCTGTATATAACTAGGTATAAAATAAATATATCTTGTAAATATCTTTTTGTGTATTGATATTTTATATGGATTTCTTGTATTTTCAGGTCTGTATGCAACTGTATTCGCTGTTAAAGGTTGGTCAGCATGAGTGTGTGCTTTGAGTGTTGTTTCGTTAGTTATTTAGTAGGTACTGCTAAGATTATGGATTATATTGATGGAGGTCATGGCAAACTTATAACTTTAGGATGATTCGTTTTGTTTTAGTACTTATTAAACGTTTTATACATATACAAATTAAACATAAATATAGTCATAATTTATTGATATAATTCTGATGGACAAGCATCCTTTATGTGTCAAAATAAAGTATAAATAACAGGCATTGATCTACTACATGTAACTGGAATAATGCACACCCTCATTACTCATTGGGGTGTAGGTATATATCCCAATGAGTACATCAAGATACAACCAAGCACTCACTGCACTTTGGTTGAGTTATTGATTGTTTGTTTTCTTAAGAAATTAGTTTTCTAACTGAAGCACTTCATTTGTAATGCATCAGTTCGCACAAACACTCCAGTGACCCAATCAAGACATAATCAAAACATTTTTTTTAACCTAAAATAATTCTTCGGTAGCCAATTCTGAACAGACTACTTTCAATATGAGCGTTTATTATCGTACATATTGTATAAAGAGTTTAACAAACCTATTTACTACACAAACAAAACATTCTTCCACTGTTGTTCCAATTTAAATACCTATAACATTCACAAAATATCCCTACAATTTCCGTCGTGGTTCCGTACAACATGCCGCGGTCACTGTGGCACAATTCCATGGTCTCGGTTCACGATTCGGCCTCTATTCACCCACACAATCCTGCCAGCACATTTAACTGCTGTTTTGGAACTTGTTATGGTCAATATAACGTTTTTAATATGTGTTTTTTACTTCGTTTTGCTAAAAAAGTCAAAATCTTTTTTTTATTTTTTTACATAGGCCTACATGGGCACTTATAACTCGTCAGAAGCTAGTGCACGGTTCCAATTGGTCGTTTTCTATGGAGAAGAACCGGCAAGAAACTCCATGGTTACTCTTTTCAAAAAAATATTGGGTTTAAAGTATATCCATATTACAATACAGAAACATAATACATACATATATGCGAGGACAGGACAAGTCAATCCAAATGAACCTTTTAATTGGGCAGTTTGAAAGAACAAATGTAAATAGGTATTGGGTTAACTTAATTTCTTTAGAGGCTTTAGAAGTAGCATCTATAATAATAAAGCATAATCAGCCTTATAATGTTCTCAGTGTTAAGAATCACGCTTCCTCTCTAAGAGAAGGAACCGGCCATAATCCACCACGAAGGCCCAGTGCGGACTGGTGGATGTCACATATTTTCGAACTTCTGGTTCTAGGACATGCCGGTTTCCTCACGATGTTTTCCTTCACCGTTTTGAGAGCAGAGGTGATTAAATAAATTACACCAAGTAATGCACCTACCTGGGTTTTGACCCGCGACCTACCGACTTACAAATTAGTCGGAGCAATTACCACTGGACCACCACTGTTCCTTAATATAACTAGTAAAAAATACTTTATTCGATTAAGTCAAGCAATAGGTACAACGCGATAAGCTTATTTTTCAATAGTTTCTCACATACATTTTTTAACAGAGCTTCTGCACCAAACTATGCAAGCCCATTCAAAAACAATGTCGCCAACATCCAAACAATGTGGTTGACTCACATAATTTCTACAAGCAGTATCACACACACTATTTTCTTATGTCCCTCGGCCTATTTCCCTCCAATTAGGATAAAATGGCGGGTATTTAAAATGCGCCAGTAATGGCGGCGCCTGCGCTTGCGCAGATCAAGGCCCGCAATTACGTCGTTATCTGGGTCGCGTCGACGACGTGTGCCAGAGTGATTTACTGCGTTTAAAACTATTATGCGACTGGGTTTTGGAGAAATGGGTGGGCTAAACGGAGGATTTAAGTGGGTGGAATTAATTTGGGGTTTTGGATCCTTCTTTTCTCATGTAGACACGAACAAGAAATGCTATTTCCTCCTCCTTGTGTCTTACTCCTCAATGCTGAGGGTACGACCTGCTTGCTTCATGACTTTCATTCGTTCATTTGTTTGTTCGTTTCGTTTTCCTAGGTTAACGGGTAGAAAATGCCTGTGGCATTAAGTTCGCCTTTGTACATTGCGTTGTATGAAGACTAAATAATAAATAAATAAATTCGCATGATATTCTTCCATCTGTTTCTGTCTCTAGTGGTATGAAGGGCATTGTATACCGTAGAGTCAAGAGCGGTGCGGATCTGGTCGGACCATGCCATTTAGAAAGGTTAAATGGACAGAAATACAGTCTCAGTAAGGTTCCGTTGCTTGCTGAACTGGACATATTTCGCATACCTGTAAAACACACAAAGTTGGTGTTCTTTTGGAAATATTAAGTTTCTACAAATTATTTCTACACTATATGCCAAATTAAATATATTTAAGTCTGTTTATCAAATCTTATAATTTTCTAACGGTGCAAGATGCTTGAAACCTAGTCAAGTGTGATCACTTTTAAAGGCTCTTTTGATACACCGCTGTAGTAAAGTGTCTGTATACTTTACAGTTAAACTTTAGGCCAAGAAAACTGACCCAGGCTTGAGATAGAAGAGATTTACGTGGGTTCAGGGTTTAGCGATAATAAAATTGTGTTTATCTGACGGTTAAACTGAGAATTTTGTAGGGAGATGACTATTAAACCGTGTGTTAGATATCGACGCAAAAACAAATAGGTATTATGAATCCAGTACTTGTGTATTTTTTCGTCGGTCTTTCCTAAGTGAAAAAAACAGTACTTTTTTTAAACTAAAAATTCGTTATTCTAATCAACCCCTATGACACGTTTATTTAAAATTTTATTGTAATAAAAAAATAAATATTGACAGCTCTGACTGCCGGTAGCTTGGGCCCTGTTCCCGATACCGGTGGGCTACTATTATTTTATGTTTTTAAATGTTTTTTATTTTATATTGAAATATTTAAAAATATAATTTATATGTATTTATTGAAGTGAATAAAGGGGAAATAAATATTATAATAATAAATAAAAATGTTAAAATAACGACTTCATGTAGTTTAAATTAAAAAGTAGGTACAGACACAAGACACAAGAAGTACAGCTTTTTTTTATTAGAATAAACCCGATGAATAAAGGACACTGAGGGGTTCCAGAATCATGTACTAGATCCATGGTATTAAATTATTTTTAACTTTCTTTTATCAAGATCTACAAGATCGTTTATCCATTTACCACCAAAAACGTTCACATTACAATCTTTTAAGACAAAATCAACTCGATTTATCACTTAAACGAAAATCGCTTCAATAAAACTTTACATGCGCTATAAAATTCAATTCATACCATGTATAATTCGGCCATACGATTAATTAATCGTCCCCTTCAACAATAAATATGGCATATAAAGTTAATAAAGTAACTTCAATCAGTATATACGTTGTTTTATTGAAGGCAGTCACGAAAATATCGGGTGAACACGCTTAAGTAGTTCGCATATGATTTTATCGGCTGGACGTACGGATTTATTGAAAAAAATTAAGCGGAGTGTCAGAAATAATGGAATTAATATATAACCCAGAAATTTTCGGGGAACAAATTAGGGTTATTACCATTGTGATTAAGTAAGGTGTTCCAACAATGTCAGCCTGCATCCTACACGCGAAGTATGTTTGTGATAATCAATATGAATTAGCTAAGATTGCATGGGAGGCAGTCGAGTGGTCGCAGTGATGTCATTTGTAACCTGGTTCTCATCACATCCAATGACGAATTAAATGCATCTAATTCTGATAATAAGACAGCCGATTAAAGAAATATCTGGATATATTCTTTATTTCTTTAAACGATTGTCGAATCACTCCTAGTTACAAAGCTCAATATGTTTTATACACCATTTATCAAACATCGACGCACATTTGAAGTACAAATCAAACATTTTTTTACAATTTTTATTTTACTACTTTGTCGGCGTGCTTGATATACATAATTATTTGTACCAAATTTCAGCTTTCTAGTGCTAACGGTCACAGAGATTAAGCGAGGACGGACGGACAGACATGGTGAAACTATAAGGGTTCCGTTTTTGCCATTTGGCTATGGAACCCTAAAAGGTTTTATTTTAACTCGCTTCTCTTATTTTGATTTGTACGTACGCAACTCTAAAAACTCATAGCAAAGTAAAATGTAAAAAGTAACATTACTAAAACTTAACATATTTACTTTAATTGTTTTAATCACTCTACATAAAATAAAATTTTATAGAAGATAGAAGACTATAATAAATTCTGTGATTTTATATAAACAGTGTTCAAATCAACACAAAGTATATTAACAACAATATTCCAGGTCTGTGTAATTTTTTCTACTCTATTATTATTTGTACTAATAAACATTTAAAATAAACTGTTTTCTTATTTTTTTCCCTTCTATTTCCTTACTATCCGCTACTAAAACTAGAGTACTATTGCATGTGACTGTAACCTCTCTAAACAATCTTCCTAACAAATCATAATCGTCATGTCAGTTGTAATATTTTGACGTGATAGCTACGACGCGACGACGTAGCAAGAACGTAGCCAGTTGCTACGAAATGTGGCGTCTACGGCTTTTGTCTACTACGTTCACTAGTAAAAATACAGTGTATGTATAATTGCATATAGAAGCTTAATTTTTAGAATTTTGTTCTGTTTTTGGTACCTCACTACTGATATTTTCACACTAGCGTAACCATCAGATAATTTAAATTTAAAAATCTCAGGTCCCATTTTAATGTAAAGAACAAATCATCATTTTCATTTATCATGCAATTTTGTAATGTTGAGTGATTCGTTTCCGATTTTATCCCCCATAACTTGTAAATAGTTAAAAAACCAGTTTCAAATTAAAAAAAAAACTACATTCAAATCGGTTCACCCGTTTAAGAGCTACGGTCCCACAGACCACCTCTTTTTGCGTCGAGGAAAAAAAGGAGTAGTGACTTTTTTTTACTTCGTAGTCGTGAAAACTGCTAATGTGATTACATTCTATTCCTACTGTGATATGTGCGAATGACTGCCTTTACCAGAATGGGCGTTGTCATTCGTTTTGTAATTTCGTAATGGTTTCAGTGCTACCATGTCGATAATATTAAGAACTGACATTTATGTTTATGCTGGACCCGACTAGCTAGTCCAAATCTAAAAATGATTATAGTCCGTCTAATGAAAGCTCGACCTGAGAAAAAGAGGTTAAATTCAAAAAAATTGTATGTAGTATTACTAACTAGTAGGAGAATCATGTTTTGATACTTCACATTTTTTTTTATTTCCTACAATTCCGGCTGAATAATGTTGCCAATTAAATTTAAAAAAAAACTCGAGGTCGCACTTTCATTAGACGCGCTCTAGCATAATTAGATTTTTGCAGATTTTTCAATTATTGTACCCATTTATCGTTAAGCCGTTTTCTCATTGGACGATAACGATATCGACACAATATCATGGGACTGATAGTTTCATACATTTTGTGACGAAACGATGTAAGTTTCTGGTACGACTAGGCACTTGAGGCTACTCAGTAGCGTAATGCATGCAAGCTTTTGATTAATGTTAACTCGACCTCGAATTACCAGCCCTACAATATTGTGCTGATATTGTAATCGCATAATGTGAAAACGGTCTTTGGCACCAAAAATGTAAAAAAATATGACCTTTGCAATAGCAAAGGAAGGAGCTGATAAGCTTACCACGTAAGTGGAGAAAGAGGGATGGATCTATCGTCTGTTTTTTAAACTCTGAGACTAAAATGACATTGCAACACAAAATAACTGGCGTCACTCCTATAGTAAATTTGACATTACTTGTGTCAATTTAGTCTCCGGGTATAAAAACAGACAATATAAATCCTATTTAGTTCCATCCCTTTTACAGTTCAGGTTAGGTCTGATATTAATCGCATTTAGAGCTCGTGGTAGGCCCTTAGAACTTTTTGAAATAACTTAACTCTTGAACTCTAACTTTGGATGGATCGCTGCCTAACAATAACTCCTCTTTTTAACATAATAATGACCTAATTAATAACAGGACTTTCTGATTTTCTTTTGCTTGTCTAACTATTAACATTACTCTCTATTTTCCTCAACAGGACCTGGAATCTACGATTAAGAAGAAAATAGCTAAGGTAAGTACTTTAAAATGTTCCTAATAGAACAAGATGCTAGAGCCTACAGAAGTTAGTTTTTTCTCAGTCTCTTCACGAAAATATGGGCAAGTTTGAACGAAGTGAGTGTTGACTCCCGTTCAAAGATATGCCATTTCCCGGCAAAGGCTTATATATATTATACTATATACCATTATACCACTATCTACCATTGCAATTCAACTTAGGAACGGAGCAAGCGTTATGCTTAGGCCCAAAAGTGCTCACACTTGTGCTGAGAGCGATTGCACCCGGGGCGCAAATGTTCTGATATAGGAGTGCGTTATTTGAGCAGGTTTGTTTTTATCTCGTTTTTGTCATTATTTATTTCTTTTTCTTTGCTTATTATTGTTATCAAAACGAAGAATTAACGAAATGCAGAGGTAAGATTAGTGCTGTCGTCTACATGTCGTATCTCATGATCAGATTTCAAGTTACGCACAAAATACCAGCGTTGAATTACATAGAAATTAACTGTAGGTAATGAAGGGAACTTAACGAGGTTTAATTTACGTATTTAAGAAAAACACTGCCTAAACAGATCGAAAGAGGAGTTTTGGCTAATTACTGTAGTTTAAAAAACCAACCAAATGACACTTAGCGGCATTTTAACTATAATGAGTGTGTATAGTATATTTTGAACATGCGTATAATTTCTAGTTTTGCCTGAACATAGAATTGAGGATTCTAGGGTCTTGAACTTGTCTAAGTCAATTCATTATAAATATTGATCTGCGAAGAGATAAACTAATACGGATGTTATTAACAAGTTTAATTACGATTTTATCACACAATAAATATTCAGTAGAAATATTTTAATAATGGCAAATGAAAATGATATCGTTATTTTTTATCAGCATGCCTGTTTAATGATGTAGGCACTATTACCGAGCCTACTTTGTGAATCACAGTTGTTTACATTCTTACTTCTAGAAATGACATCACGAACGAGAAAAAACATAAGTTTATTTTCTACAAACAGATGGTCATACAAAGTAACTGAAAGTTGCCACATATGGCGTTTTTAAAACGCACGATTGTCGTTTCTGGTCTGGGCCATTACCATGACGTGTTAAAATGTCGTGTGAGCGAGAAAGAGGGATGAAGTTATATACCCCATATAGCACCATCCCTTTAACAGTTTAGTTTAGGTCGTTAAATAGGTCGCGTTAAGGGCTCGTGGTAGAGCTTTTCGTTCTATCATTATATACCAGCAGCCAAATCCTCTTTGTTTGAATCTTGAAAGTAGTGCAGAATTTATATACCAAGCTTGGTTGATGGTCGTAGTGATTGCGAAGCAACTAGCAGTGGCTTCGACTACGCGGTAGTAGAAAACTATCCCAAGAGGGTAAAAAGTATCCTAGGATAGCAAGTCCAATAAAACATGGTCAGTGATTCGAGCTTGAAGAAGTGACAAACACAAAACACACATACAAGTACACTCAGAAACTTTCGCCTTTATAATATTATCTCTTTTACCGACCACTAGAAACGTTTAAGCGGTCTAAAGCCTGTTTTCAATAAGCTATCTATCTACAGTTGCAGCTACTAGAGATAAACAAATCTATCCTTTTGCCCTTACTTGCTTTCCTATAACCTACCGACGTATAGCATTTCCTACCAAAGTTAAAAGAGAGAGAGAAAGGATAGATAGAATCTTACTGTTTATCGGGGATAGCTATCTATCTATGAACTGCGGAAGGTTATTGAAAACGGGCGTAAGTGGTTAAAATCTTTTTAAAAGTAATCAGTGTTTTATCGTCACATGATAATTGTAATATTACATTTAGAATCCTCGTAATTATAATATTTTGATATTTAATATAGTACGGTACATATTTATTATTATCACAGACAAGTCTGTAATTTATTTTTATAGGTACCTAATTCTATTTTAAAAATATTATTTGTGTATAGTGCGCAGTTACCTATCGCACCTAAATTATTAAATGCCATTATTTATTTTAAAACTAATAAACAGTTACAAATTTGGGCTTATGAGATCATAAGCGAAAATCAATTTACCTTACCATCAAACAGTTATCTAATTTAGGACAAATTGTCGTTTAATCCAATACCTAAAATATATACAATAATAGAATACTAATAGTATACAATACCTAGGTAATGTATGAAATGTATAAGTTACCTAAACCTACATTTTATACATCACCGACAGTTTAGTTTAGACAATTATTTTTTAGTGTGTATGTTTTTACATTTTAAGTATATTATAATGTATATTTTAGTGTGCGTACATTTAGGGCGAAATAAATATGTTTCTTCTTCTTCTTCTTCTTCTACCCAGGTATTGGTATATAAATAATATTTAATACATTAGAATTAAATATTTTTTATTTTGTACTTTGCCTAGGTATTCTATAAAATATCGAATATGCAGTCGGTAATGTATGTAAAAAACAAGAGCAAAGAAGGAGGTGACGTAATAGACACGCACAGGTTAGGTTAGAAGGCTAAGGCGGGAACTCCGCTAGACTTCGCTCCCGCCTTATATAATACCTAAATTATACAGATTGTCAGTACCTTATTTTTTTATTACTTGTGACTGTTCATAATTGTGTGTAATGCAACTGGCATGCAAGTAGCATTTCACTGTGATTTATGAGGTCTCGTGATTTAATTATTATAACCTCGCGTAATAAAAGGTGGAACTCAGTAGGAGCTTCAATTAATTTATGTACTTACATGACGTGTGTCAAGCTGTGTCGGCGATTTTTTTATTAATCGAATATTTTATTTGTTTATTGCTTTGCAATAAATGAAGTAAATCACGTTATTTTATTATAATAATTACGGAAAAGTTGTTGATGCTAAAAGACCCAAATACGTCTAAGATACCTCCTCCTAAAAAAAAACAACAAGGTATTTTTTCACCTAGGAGGTCATCAAATGACTTCTGCTGTATGGTGAGTTCAGATGCTGAACCTGTCTTTTACTGACTATATTCCTTCATTTGCTCCTTGAATTATAGGGTCACAGTAAATCTTTCAAATGTTCCCACAAAGACAAGATATCTATGTTTTGCACAGTCATCTTCTTGGCTTGCTCATGTTATCTCTTAGAAAATCTTCTGGTCATCAGATTTTCTGGTTTCTGACTATTTGTACCAACAGTAGATCTAAAATCTAAAGAGTTGGCTTATTCTGAAAGAAAAATAACAGCTTCGAAAGCTCACAGACATACGCAGAAAACCTTCAACATGGTACTCTAAATAAATATTCAACGATTGTAGATTTAGTTAAGGAGGTAAATGACCTATTACCATAGCTTATCTGCTCTCGAAATTAGCCTGGACAAATAGTCCGATAGTAAACCCGTTCTGACCTACGAGACAAGGCTAACTTGATAGACTTCGTGATATATTTACTTAAAGCTTACGGAGTGACAGTTTTATACAAAATGCTAGTCGAATAATGCACTCCCTTATACATTTTTTGCAGCGTACCCAAATGTCCTTTGATATTGAATTACTAGCTTGTGCTAGCGGCTAGCGGCATCGCCTGCATGAAAGTAGGTAGAGAAGAAATGGAGATCAAGGTTTTACCTAGGCTAGGGATGAATTTTGGAAAATTCTCTTTTAGTGCTCGCGTACGTCATAAAAGGATCCTTGTTTGAAATTTAACGTTTCTAGTTCCAGTAATTGCGGCTGTGCTTTAATATGTTAGTTTGTCAGTTTCTCCTTTTATATGTATAGATTTTTTAAGTTGACCTTAATAGTCCTGAGTTAAGCTACACGAATACGTACATAAACTTGCACTGACTGGACAAGTTTACCCAAATCTGTGTGGTTCTTTCATCAAATTACTATCTCAAAGATTAATCTGCATGCTTCTCATATGATTTTACCATAATATGTTTTTTGTATTGATATTAAAAGAGACTTTGCCCACTAAGCTTATTCCGGCGTTTCATCTCAGAGTAGTCAACTAGGAAACACCGGCTTCATCCAGTCACGGAAAAATTTAAGTTAAAACCTATTTGCAAAATAAATTACATTTAATCATTGGTTATTAAAATAATTTACAGAATTAGGCTATCACAGCGATAATACCACCGATTTTGCTTGTTATTATTGTTAATTTAGCATTTTCCTTTTCATATTAGAGGTAGGTTTATCAAAACAACATAATAGGTACCTTATATTATCTATACTAATATAATAAAGAGGTAAAGTTTGTTTTTTTGTTTGTATAGGATAATCTCTGAAGATCCTGATTCGATTACATAAATGTATATATTGATAGAAAGCTGCTTTCTTCCTGAGTGCTATAGGCTATATTTTATGTAAAAAAAAGTACTTAGTTTTCGACTTTCACGCGGGCAAAGCCGCGGGTAAAAACTAGTTAGATATCTTACGCCAAAAATAGAACAATGCTCTTGTACACATAGGTTTAAGTTACTCGTACTTTTTGGTGTACAATAAAGTTAATTCTATTCTATTCAATGTTTTTCTCGTGACGTCACAGTGATACGTCACGTCAGAGAAACAATCGTGTCGCGCCGCTTTGAAGTCGATAATTGAGAATTATTGCGGCGCGCGCGCATGGCAGCCTGCGTCGCGTCGATTCGCGCCTATTGCGCTTTATAACGCGTGTTGGGCTCTTGAATTAGCGATCTGCAATTAATAAAACTTTTGTTCTACGCCCTGTGGTCTCTGAAAATTTCTATTGTCTATTATTTTTTTGGATTAACAAGTAACTATCAATTCTAATGAGGCACCGTTGGACCATGGACAAGTGTACATTAAAGTGTATGAATAAGAACTAAGCTCCTTTGTTGTGGACGTCAAAATATATTCAGACTGTGGCTGTAGGGTCAAATGAAAGAGAGTGTCTGACTTTTACTGACTAAAACTTACCCTTGTTCTTTAGATGTCATGACTATGCAGCTTCGACTTTGGACTGACTAAAATTCATAGGAAAAAGGCTTATTCTCTTCGGTTCCGTCTGTTTGCCGTCGTTCTATCCGCTTCCGAATTTATTACAAGAGCCCAGTGCGGGATTGTACAATATTTACCTATCACGCTTCATTCAAACTGTTTTGCTGTACTCAATTATTCAGCACCTCCAATTAAGCAATCAATTATGCAGACCCCTTTTCATCACGTCCCTCGCTCCGCTCATGCCCCCCTCGCTTCGCTCATGCCCCCCTCGCTCCGCTCATGCCCCCCTCGCTCATGCTCCCGCTATTTCTGAGGCCAGACCCTCGTTTCTTCACCATGGAAGGATAGCGACGTTACGTCATTCCCACAATTTATGACAATGTTAATGTACTTTACGACTGTTCAATGTACACAGGGATTTTGACTTATCGAGGCTTTGCGAGCCTTACAGGCTTCGCATTTAGTTTTAGTACTATTTATCGTTTGCTGTTGTTCGTTATTTGCTACTGTTTCTCTTAGTTTTGGGGATTATTGAGTTGGGAGTAAATCAAGTTTAATCCGTCTTTGATAGTTCTGTGTTTTGTTGTTAATGATAATTCTGTGGTTGTGGGTTTGCTTGTAAGGATGTGGGTGTAAATGTGGATTAAGGTCTGGTCAAAGTAAATATAAATGGATTGTGAGACTGGACAAAATGGAAGAAAGATACATAGTGCGCTGACCCTAAGTAACCTGGAATAAGAGAAGGAAGACGATGACGGTAGTAAATATGGGGCTTGAAGTGTCATTTTTACCATACATCAGGAGCTAGCTAGCTGTAAGCAATTGTGCACTCCCGGTATTAAAAAGCCTCGGAAAGCACGTTAAGCCGTTGGTCCCGGCTGTCATTTGGAGATCTTTGGCAGTCGTTACGGATAGTCAGACGCCAGTAAATCTGACTCCAGTCTTGCCATGAAGTACCGTGTTACCCCAGTTAATGGGTTGTGGAGGTCTGGTAGGCAGCCGCTCCTCGTAAAATACTGGTATTCAGCTAAATCCGGCTTGACTGGAAGCCGACCCCAATATAGTTGGGAAAAGGCTAGGCAGATGATGACTCCCGGTATTAAAAGATAACATCTAATGTGCTATTTAAGGACATGGTTTCAAGGTTACAACTAATTGAGTGTAAAGATATAACAAGCGTACTTACTCAGTCACAAACTTTCGCTTTTATAATATTAATGTAAGTGGTTTTTTTAAATTAAATATTTTTTTAAAGAAGAAAACAAAATGTTTTTTCCCAACGATATTTTTGGTCTAAGTTACTTAATTACATGTACAGAATGTGTAGTTATCGACTATGCGATCGGTCTTTTTAGACCCTGTATACTGTGTTTAGCTGTATCCCTCTTAGTCACTCGTATGACTTACATTTTTAACAATTTATGGTATGGCCCCAGATTTGTCAGTCGAATAAATTGACAGTTTTTTAAAAGTGTTGATGCATCCGTAAGCAAGTGGCGTAAATCCAGCGCGCGGTGAGATTACTGTCACCGCGGCATGCAGTTTCCTGAGTGCTGACATTTGTAATAACCGTACATAAACGAAAAAACAAATAAATATGATTTTTAAATAAATAAACAACATTATCAACATGTTGAGCTCTTTCAGAAAGAACATCGTAAGTAGTGATGTTCCGAATCTCCGTATTCGTATCCGTATCCGCAGATATCCGTGGCAAAAGAAAGATCCGTATCCGTATCCGTGTCCGTTACTTTTCACGCGGATCTTTTACGGATCTTTTTCAGGTGATTAAGTAGAACTATTAAATAAAAAACTATAAAATTCCAATCAGATTATTTTTATTTCTTAAAATCAAATATATGGCACCTTTATATTGCAAACATTTCGATAGATAGATCTTAGAAAACGTCAACTATCGTTTCAAGGTCGCGGGCGCCGACACCAATCCAATAATTTTGAATAAGAAAATAAAGATCCGTATCCGTATCCGCGGATCTTTACACTAAATATCCGTATTCAGATCCGTATCCGCGGATATACATTTTTAACGATCCGGCACATCACTAATCGTAAGCGACAATTTTGTACGGGTCCAAAAAGATCGTAGCTTACTGGAGTCATGGGTTCGCTCCTGAAACAAAAACCCGAGGCCCTGGAACCTGGTCCTGGTGGAGTGAGTCTGTAAAAGTCTGACACGATCTTGCGCTTTCCCAAGACCGGTAGAAGTCATTGGATGATTTCCCACCCAAAACAGCTACAATTTGCATTTTTTGTAGGATTGGGTTGTGACTTTCATAATTTATTTTTCCTGCTCCTAACCCAAATTACTTGGGATCTGCGCAACATGTATTTTCTTCCATTCTGTTCTGTCACCAGTCACGCCATCACTACTAACTCCTTTCCCTCCTACCACTTCTCACACAATCCGTTAATCGAATAAACAGCCATTTTACTAAAATCTTTGTTCCGCAACATCCGGACGTTTTCCCGTACGTCCGGGCACGACGAGATAATTGTCACCGTGGCGTGTCGTGCCGTGAGTCCTGACAATTTGTTTCGCGTGTTGACACTACAGGGTACACCGCACGCTCTAACACAGTTGGTTCGCATTGTTTAGAAGGATACGGTTTTAATGACAGATGTAGAGGAACGTATTTTTATTACCCGGTGTTTAAATAGTGCCTAGATCCTGTATCTTCTTACGTTGGTCAAGTACCTACCTACTATATCGAATGGATCAAAACTTGTCATCAATGACTTTTTCTCTTATCCGGGCCGTAAATAGATTAATGGTCACTGCATCGTGAATTTGTGTTGGCGTGTTGACATGGTCGTGTGTTGACAGTTTGTAGGGTACGCTATACGCTCCATCTAGTCCCTCATTATTTAAGACAATTGTAAGGTGAAAATATATTAAGCTTACGTGGGCCTTGTCCGCCGATCTGTAGGTCTCCATACATTTCATATGGCAATTAGACTTGTAGAGCTACATTAGATGCCATGCCATGTGACATAGTTCTATGTACAAATAAGGCGTTGTCCACGTGTGCTTCGTTATACCGTAGTTCTCTCTTTAATGTTGTTAAAGTTTTCGTCTCTCTTATTTCAATTATTTACTATCTTACTTAAATTTAATTCAACTAGTGGTATACTTTTTCTGAGATTTGTTTTTCACCTGATTGTAAGCGATGATGTGGTCGATGATGGAGAATGCTTGTTTAGAAGTAGCCTATTCACCCTTGACTTAACTACACCTAAGTTGTAGCTATCACGAATCACTATAAAAAGGCTCATGTCCCGTCCTACAATGGAAACAGCCAGCCTAGTTACCACCTGTACCAGTGTATAATTCTAAAATGGCGCCTAGGGCAGCGGTCCGCGTCATCGTTTGTATGAGGAGCAGAGTTTATGGCGGCCTTATTGGCTGGCTTCCGGACAATCATTGCTGGAGTTAAACAAGCTACAGTTATTGACATGTTTAGGATTTGTGTGATTTAAGAATATCTGTATTTAATTATGTAACCTGTTTGCAACCAAATTAAGGATGTGCACCATTTACTGATGGACGGTACCCAGAGCAGAGATCAAAGAAAGCTATTTATAAATGAATTTAAATAAATCAACTAGATTTAGGTATAATACAATCCATCTTATCCGTACCATCATCGGCGATGACTAAATAGTATTCTTATTAAAGAGATGATGCCTAACTTACATATATTAAAATTGTAAGCATTACAACTGAATTTAGTTACTAGAACCAATGCAAAAAGGTATTAACCTATCACATACCCGCGAAACGAGACACAATAGTAGGACAATAACAGCGCGGTCTCATGCGACCGGTCGGGGATTCATTAATTTTTTTATAATTACCTACTGCCTGCTTTGCACAGGTACATATTCTATATTACTAACTGATACCATCGGCTTCGCCCGTTTGTAAGTAGACAATTGTCCTTCTTCTTTCTTCTTCTACTAGGCGTTAGTCCCGGCTTTTGCCAGGGTCCGCCTTCCGGCTTAGCTTGCTCCACTTTGCCCGGTCTTCTACATCCCTGACAGTAAGGCCATTGGCTCTCATGTCGGACTTGACGACGTCCAGCCAGCGCTTGCGAGGGCGACCACGAGACCTACCGCCAAGGACAGCCATATTCATGCATCTCCGGCCAACGTACTCCATAGGGCGACGCATGATGTGGCCATACCATCGCAGACGACACTCCTGCAGTTTTTCCCCCACGTCACGGACACCAAGACTACCTCGGATGAACGAGTTGCGTATGCGATCGGATCGCGTTACGCCGCTCATCCACCTCAGCATCTTCATCTCCGTGACGCGAAGCTCCTGGGTGTGTCTGCTTAGTGCTGGCCAACACTCGCCGCCGTACAGGAGGACAGGACGTATGATGCATTTATATATCTGTCCCTTAAGCTTTGGAGGCATTTTGCGGTCGCATACAACGCCCGTTACCTCTCGCCATTTTGCCCAAGCCGCGCCTATACGTGCTTGGACATCGTCGTCCACGTTGCCAGACTCGTGCAGCACAGATCCAAGGTACCTGAACGTATCGGAGCTTGTGATCCGGTCCGAACCTATTCGGATGGTATTTGAATCCGCGCTGCCACAGGACATGTACTCAGTCTTCGCCACATTTAGTCTCAGACCGCCGTTTTCCAGCGTGTCCTTCCAAATGTTGACCTTCCGCTCAAGTTGGGCTCTGTTCTGGCTAACGAGGGCGATGTCATCGGCATACATCATTAGCCATGGAGGCTGATCTTGGATGTATGCCGTAACTACATCGAGCACAACGTTAAACAAGAACGGGCTAAGAGCCGATCCTTGGTGAACGCCAACAGATATTGGAAAGACTTTGGATTCGCCAACCGCGGTCTGGACAGAGGACACGGAATCGCGATACATGTCTCTGATAATGTCAATATAGGCCTCGGGCACACCCTTGAAGCGAAGTGCCCACCAGATGGCCTGCCGAGGAATACAGTCGAAGGCCTTCTGCAGGTCTAAAAAGGCCACATGCAGAGCTCTCCTTCTCTCTCTGTAAGCCTCAGTCAGACTCCGCAAGGCGAACACTGCGTCCATGGTGCTGTTACCCGCCCGAAAGCCATATTGACACTCAGAGACAGTACACTCGCTACGGAGCCGTGTGTCAATGATCCACTCGAAGAGCTTCATGGTGTGGCACATGATCTTAATACCGCGGTAGTTACTACAATCCTGTACGCTACCTTTGCCTTTGTAAATAGGGATAATGAGGCTTGATCGCCACTGGTTCGGCATTTCCTTGGTGGTCAGGATGCGGTTAAATAGATCCGTCAGAAGGTCCACACCATGTGAGCCCATGGCCTTCCACACTTCGATTGGCACATTGTCAGGCCCGACCGATTTCCGGTTCTTCATGTGGCGAAGAGCAATGCGAGTTTCGTCGGGGGAAATAGGGGAAATAAGACCAAGGTTAGGAGGCGGTTCGGGAGGAAGGTTATGGGGATACTGTTTGTTAGACAGCTCCTCGAAGTATGTGCACCATCTCTCCTTAACAGAGGGGGCATCATAGAGCAGCTTACCCTGGGCGTCCCTTACACAGAGGCATTTGCTAATGTCCCGTGTAGCTTTTTCCCGGGCACGCGCCAGCTTAAAAATAAGCTTTTGCCCCTCCGCAGTTTCCAGCTTGTCGTACAAGGGCGCCAAACTTTTGCTGCGGGCTCTGGCTACTGCTTTTTTGCAAGCGCGCTTAGCCGCTCCATATGCCTCCCTGTCCTCCGGAGAGTTGGACCCCTGCCACTTTTTAAATAAAGCCTTCTTCTTCCGGGTCGCCTCCTGCACCCCGTCATCCCACCACCATGTCTCCTTGTCCATGGTGCGACCACCACGAGAAGTGCCAAGGACGCGCTTACCCGCGGCGGTGATTGCTGAATGAATCCTACTCCATATCTCTTGAGCGGACTCATGCGGAGAACTGATCTCGAGGTGCTCGACCTCCGCGATGAATTCCGACAGTTTAGGACCATTAAGCAACCACCACTTGGTGCGGGGATTGCGTTTCTGGGTTACTTTTTTCCTTGATACGATCGCCAGGTCCATGACAAGGAGGCGGTGTTGAGCCGTTAAGGCTGGCGCGAAGTGTCAATTTTCCATACAAACGTAATACCAAAATCATTTGCAGTTTAAGCATATTTACACCATAATATGATGTTATTCGGATTCAGACAATAATTATCTAGGTTCCTACGTCGTCTTTCTGTTGAAAAACTTACCCCAAACGAAATTTAAGCGAATTTAATTTTGCACATTTTTACACCGAAAATGTCATGTTTTTATTTGTTTTTTTCTATATTATAAACAACAATACTTCAAGATATCTCTCCGTAGGAACACAGATATTATTATCAAGTTATAAAGAAACGAAAAGAAATTGGAAAATCATTAATTTTTCATTCATCATTTTTGGTATTACGGTACACATCCAAATTTCTCCCAAATTTTCAGTAGTTTTTATTGCTATCGCAGCAGGCTAATGTCAGTGTGTGGGAATGACATTACCTCAGTCAGTGTGTCTCAGAATGATTTATACTATCTGGATTGATTACGTCAACCTCAAAAACGTACTCACAAAAGGGTATCTTATCTCTTTCTACCATGGTGTCCATAGACGAGTAAGAAAGGGACACGCTACCTCTTTCTATGCTCCGTCTTGCTGGGTACATTTTTTTCCTTTTTGCTTGTCAAACAAAAATATGAACTTAATGGCAATGAAAATGAAGTACACTTCAGATTGTGTGATATTACTTCGTAATCATTCCAGGGTACACAAAGTCCTTGCGTGTGTGTCGCTCCTACAGGGTTACCTACTTATCATAGGTTCGAAAAATATTTGATCGAAATTCATTTCCTATAAAACTTTTCAACAATTATCGTTTCGTTTTAAGGGTTCCGTACCTCCCGCAAAAAACGTACGTTTTGATACTCTCTAAGTAATCAAAATTTATAGGGTACTTCCCGATGACCTAGAATCATGAAATTTGGCATAAAAAAGGTCTTATAGCAAATATAGGGAAAAGTCTGAAAACTGAAAATTTGTAGTTACGCCTCTAGAAAATCGGTTCCCCTCCTATAAGCATTCACACTAGCGTAGGGGTCATATCGCACAAGCGGTTTGCGAGCGTTTGTTTCTTATATTATATAGATTTTAATCACCATAATTATTTTTTTTTTTTTTAATTGTTATAAGCTAGTGCTTGACTGCGATCCCACCTGATGGTAAGCAGTGATGCAATCGTTGATGGTGAGGCGCACTAGCTTATTAAAAGCCTATTCACTCTAGCCTTGAAGACACCTAAATTATAATCGGACGGGAAAACCGCAGCAGGCAAATTGTTCCAATCCCTCGATGTCCGCGGTATAAACGACGAAGCGAAACGCTTAGTCCGGACCGTAGAGGTTTCGACAACGTAAGAGTGAATACTCGCCGTACGATGGTGAAAGCGGGATGGCGGAATCAGTTCATACAATTCCTGCGCACACTCTCCGAAATGCATCCTGTAGAAAACCGAAAGGCTGGCTACCCTACGCCTGTGCTCAAGGCTTTGTAAATTGGACTTAACCAGATCTGGATCTCCAATTAGCCTCTTCGCACGCCTTTCCACTGAGTCCAAAGCTGCCAGGTGGCATTTCGCAGCTCCAGCCCATATGTGGCTGCAGTACTCCACACACGATCGGACCTGCGCTTTGTACAACATTAGAAGCTGTCCTGATGTGAAGTACCGCCGGACCTTTGCCAGAACGCCGAGTTTCCTAGCAGCTATCTTGGCCTTGGACTCAATGAACCGCCCAAAGTTGAGGTCGGAGGAAATTTCAACTCCTAAGAGCTGAAGGCGGTCGGTGCATTCTAGGGATACATTCCGAAAAGCAGGAGCCAAGGTGAACGGGCTCCTTTTAGCGGTGAATAGACACGCTTGTGTTTTGGCGGCGTTGAATCCCACCAGATTGGCTTCGCCCCACTTGGAGACTGCCTGAAGTGAGTCATTCGTACGCTCCACCATGGCCTCTCTTTCGGACTGGATTAGCTCCTTACTAGCCCGATTAAGCGGCAAGTATCTCTCTACAACTGTGCTATCATCTGCATACCCATAGATACCGGGCATCAGCAGATCGTCGATGTGGAGCAGGAAGAGAGTTGCAGAGAGTACAGATCCCTGAGGAACTCCGGCATTAGTCCACATGGGCTCCGATGAGCACCCGTCGACAACAACTCGGAGAGACCGTTCGCTCAGGAAGTCTTTTATCCACTTAATCAGGCCAGGGGAGATGCCGTACGCTGGAAGCTTACTCAGTAGGCTAGCGTGCCAAACCCTATCGAAGGCCTTCGAGACGTCCAAGGAAACTGCAAGACCTTCCCCATTCTTCTCGAGGGCCTCGCCCCACAGGTGAGTGGCATACACCAGAAGGTCCCCAGTAGACCGATTGCGGCGAAACCCGTATTGTCGGTCACTGAGGAGATCGTTACCTTCCAGGTAAGCCATGAGGCGCGAGTTCAATACACGCTCCATAATCTTACAGAGTATGGAGGTGATTGAAATCGGCCGATAGTTGGCAGGGTCGGCACGACTGCCCTTTTTGGGCACAGGTTGCACGTTGGCAAGCTTCCAGGACTTGGGCACTATACCAGTCGTATCGCCTCTCATATACTATATATGAGAGGCGATACAAGCGCGTCAGTACAGAAGACAACTCGGGCGCACATGCCTTGAGAACTATCGCTGGAATACCATCTGGTCCACTAGCCTTATTCACATCTAGACGACACAGTGCTCTCAGAACCTCTTTGTTCCTTATACGGACCTCGGGCATCGAGGCGCCGCAGTGTGGCAGAATCGGTGGAGTAGCACTGCCAGTGTCAAGACGAGAATTATGGGCGAAGAGAGATGCAAAGAGACCTGCTTTCTCTCTCGCCGTATGAGCTAGTGTTCCATCTGGCCGAACCAGCGGAGGCAATGTGGGCCGACAGAAGTTCGCTTCGACCGACTTGGCAAGGGACCAGAATGCTCTGCTACCGGACGGTTGCGCAGAGAGCTTCTGGCCAATGTGGGAAATGCGATCGAAGCGAGCCTTCCTTAGTGTCTTTTTGTAGGACTTGGCAGCATGGTTGAAGGCTCTCTTCTTTGAACTCAGGTCCGGAGCTTTGCGGTCACGAGCATCCACCCAGGAAAGAAACGCCGAGTGCTTTCGCTTTTCAGCTTCAGCACAGTCGGCGTTGAACCATGGGCGGGCTGAGCTACCGACGGGTACGTCACTATGTGGGATGTAATACTCCATAGCTTGACGCACCACATCGGAAATTGCCTCCGCACAGCTCGACGGATTTTCCGAAGAGAAGCAGACCTGCTGCCAAGGATAAGACGCAAAGAAGTGCCGCATCTCATCCCAATCTGCTGACTTGTAACGCCATATTCGCCGTTCTCCGCGTGAGTCGCAGTCGGGCGGGGAGAAGGACGTTACAGATTTCACCAGACAGTGATCTGAAGTTCCTAGTGGCGAAGAAACTGTTACGATACATCTGTCCGGATCGGTGGTCAGCAGAAGGTCCAGACAGTTGGCAGTATGACCATCTACATCAGGGACCCTTGTCGCTTGCCTTACCAACTGGGAGAGGCCCATCGAAACCGCAAAGTTTCGCGCTTGTCTCCCAGCGTGGTCGGTCCTCTGGTAAGGGAAAAGCCAGTTTTGATGGCAAGCGTTAAAATCCCCCAGAGCGACGAGCTGCGCGTCAGGGTGCCGATGCAGAGCCGTATCGGCGGCCTCACTGAGGTGGTCAAACAGGCGAGTTGTCTCCTGATCACCGCTATGCGATCGGTAGACACAGGCATAGACAATTTTGTCCATACCAGTGTCCACCAATAGCCATAATGTCGAGAAACTAGGGTCTTCGAGGTGACGGAGACGCTGGCAGCAGATGTCATTGCGGACGTACACACAGACCCCGGCACGCTGCAGGAAGTGATGCTCCAGTGAGTATCCCGGGTAGTTGAGGTACGCCGGATCTGACGGACATCTAATCTGCGTCTCCGTCAAGAAAAGCAAGTGTGGCTTGTCGGTTTCGAGATGGTGGTGGACCGCTGGGAGATTTGAGTGCAGCCCTCGAATATTCGAGAGATGCACTTGGAATGGGAGGACGTGCAACCGCTGTCGACACCTGCTTTTCTTTTTACCTTTCATTATGAAATTATTTTCTTGAGCGAATAGGAGAGATGGAAGATAGCAGTTGAGCGAGGTGATGTGATGTTGAGCCCAACAATACAACCAGAGTTGCTGCGCCAATGGAGGTTTGATCTGGAGACTGCGGGGACGCCCGAACCCCCCCAGGGATCGCCATCGGGTCCTCCCATCCGGTCGCCAACCGGCACGATGGGGCCACCCTGGGATTTTTCGCAGATGGCGGGGCAGCCTTTCGTGTGTGGCTGGCACACTACTTGGGCCCCCAACTGTCTACGGTCGGCCAGCGGAGTACCGTGCTTCGGATCCCGCTACCCTCCACGATCAAACATCCGACACAACAACACCGGTGCATCGCACCCGGTATACATCACAACACAACTGCTCAGACCCATCCTCCACCGTACGGCTTCACCAGACATCACGCCGGAACACGACGGATCGTTTGGCGGCATGGTTTTTGTCTAGCGGGTGGTAACCTTTAAGCCGGCGGCCGATGCGATGGCCTACCACCGGATTAAAGATTAAGAGATTAAGTCGTGATTTATTTTTGTTAGTTACATCTCATGTTAATAGGTTTGTTCTTTTTTCTTATATTTATATTCTCTCTTATGGTGTGAATGTGGGAACACTAGACTACGATTTGATTACTACTATTTCGACAGCTTTTTGATAAATATTATTTTTATTGTACTTTTGGTTATCAATCTTAATCTGTCTGTTAATATTGTAATCTATACTTATAATAAATTTGTAGAAGTATAAATTCTGTACATTGAAAATATCAAAAAAAGTAATGGCTGGGGGTGTTACGAGACCGACACCGAACTCATTTTTTTTTTAATTAGGTAGGTACTTAGGTTTACTTTTATAGGGCGCAGACCGTATAGATTTTAATTTCAAGTGTAGGTAGTATACCTACTTGATAGTATGTAGGTAACGTAGGGTATTTTAGTATTCTTAGGTAAGATTAGTCATTCGTATAATTATGTAGATATTATTTTTTAGGCATTTTGCTTATTTATTGATATACATAGAAGTGAAGGTACTACACTAAAAACTTATTGATAAGTTTTGTCATCCACGCGAACGAAGTCGCGGAACGAAGTAGTATGGAAATATTGTAAACCCAATATTTTTTTGAAAAGAGTAACCATGAAGTTTCTTGCCGGTTCTTCTCAATAGGAAACGACGAATTGGAACTACGCACTAGATTCTGACGTTTCATAAGTGTCCATGTAGGCCCACGTAAAATAAAAATATTATTGATTTCCATTCGATAGATTGATCACTACAGAACACTTTTTTTGCATTAAATTTATTTTTAGGATAACATTAAAAGTGACGACCCTATTTCTTCAATGGAGCATAGGTAATCTGGGGGCACGGTAGTGTGAACCCACCAAGTCACGCAAAAATGTGGCATCCTTTTCTCGAAACATTTAGAGCCATTTTCAACCTCTTATAAATTTGTTGTGGACGAAACTAGATCAGGCAGGCTTCTTAAAAAGACGATATATTTCAAATCTCATTAAATTTTCTTATCAAAGTTTCTAAATTTTGTCACTCACTGACTGAACGAACATAAAAAGTCTAAGGTACTTTTAGCAGACATAGAGACAGAAGTTTCAAATTTTGATTACAATTAGTGTTTACTGTACAAACCAAGGGAAAACTAAAATATTTTGCAATTTCGGCCTAGTTTTCTAGATACACCAACTGCATATATAACTTAGTAATCCCATATAAATGTATAGGATTACAAAGTTACATTTTTAAGATTTGACTTGGTAATCGCACTAAACGATTTACTTAATTACTTTTGAGATACATTGTGTTTTCATGCGATTACAAAGCTAAATTCATTTATTTAAAACATACAAGATATTTTGACTTGGTATAATATGGATCTCACATATTTTTACGGTGGAAGAGTAGTGTTGCGAGACTTGAGTTTTTTACAAGCTGTGTTTTTGATGGAATTATTTTGTCAAGTTCAAAACTGTTCCATATTATGCTGTGAAGATTGTCCAACTCACACGTACACACACATATGCAATTTCGCATTTGTTTTTGCCAAACAAAGATAGCAATATACCGCGAACGTATTTTATTTTCATCTCAACTCGAAGTAGCGAGCGATCTACGCAGGATCCTTAAGCTTTCGCCTGGGATAACCTTACAGTTGGTAACCTTGCCAATGTTGCACCGTCGCACCAGCAGGTAATCAATTTGGGTTGAGTATGAGCCACCACGGTACGTAATAAGATGCTGGGGCTTCTTCTGAAAGAACGTATTCGCGATGGCTAGGTCCGACACAGCGCAGGTCCTGAGTATGCTGACTCCCTCTGCATTTAGTTGGCCATAGCCAAAACCACCGTGAACACGTCCGTACTCTCCAGCACGCTGACCTACGTGACCGTTGAGATCCCCCCCAACCAAAATATCTTCAGAATTCGGAATAGCGCGCAATACGTCCTCGAACTCATCCCAGAAGGCCTCCTTTTCAGACTCACAGCAGCCAGTTTGAGGAGCATAGGCGCTGACTAAGTTCGTTACCGACCCTTCGATCAGCACCTTAACTCGCATCAACCGGTCGCTGTATCGGTCTACTTCAAGAAGTCCTTCCTGGAGGTCCTTAGACAGTACTACGGCTACTCCGTTCCTGCCCGATGGTGATCCGGTGTACATTAGCCGGTACCCCTGCCCGATGTCACGGGACTTATTCCCCTTCCAGCGCGTCTCCTGAAGGAAGGCGCACTGGACCCGACGTTTCGCAAGTACGTCCGCGAGTTCTCTGCAACGTCCAGTTAGAGAGCCAATGTTCCAGGTGGCAAAGCGGAGCTTCTTTTTGGGTACTAACTTCTTTAGCCGTGCCCGTACTTGACACGGTAGCCCTAGCCCACTTATCGCAGGTTTAAGGCGATGTGCCTGCGCGTCGTTGTTCGGCGACGCCCTAGCCCAAGTACCCACATTATTCTTTGCCATTCCATGTATATGTGACTGAAGTTGGTTTTACGTGGGGCGACCAGCCGTCTGACCCCCACAACCCTACGAGAGGGTAACCAGGGTCGCCAGAGCCTCGTCCGTTGAACAGCAGGGTGCACCGCTAGCAGGTGAGGTTGGCTTGGGTCCTTAAGATGTAAACGGACCCCAATCACCCCACGTAAGTAGACAATTGTCCTGAAGGAACATAATCCCGTGATAAAAAGTATCCAACGTGCTGTTTAAGAACATGGTCTTACCATGTGCCAAACTATCATAATTTTGCATTCAGCCATTTGAGCGTGAAGAAATAACAAACACACACACACACACTCAAACTTTTGCCTTTAGTGTGGCACTTTGTGAGTAATTTTATAGAGAGAATTACTCAGTTCATAATATCCATAACTATATTTCTTTTATTGCCACCTGGCTGTCATAAAAGACAAAAAGGGATAATATTTTATTAAATTATGTCAAAAACGACTTTTACATAGTTTTCTTGTATCACAAGTTGGCTGTTATTTTTTGATGTTAAATAAAAACTGATGTATGCAAGCTTGTAAGAAATAAAGGCAAGAACTGGTACATTTTTACATGAATTCTATTTATAATCTATATATATAAAAATGAAACCCGTTTTTCGTTGTCACGACATCACATGAAAACGGCTTGACCGATTTGGCTGATTTTTTTTTTAAATGTTCCTTGAAGTTCAGTGATGGTTCTTACGGAGAGAAAAATTCAAAAAAAAAAAAAGTTAGCTAAAGTAGGGTAGGTAGGGTAGTGTAGGGTAGTGTAGGGTAGTGTAGGGTAGTGTGGGGTAGTGTAGGGTAGTGTGGGGTAGTGTAGGGTAGTTTAGGGTAGTGTAGGGTAGTGTAGGGTTGTGTAGGGTAGTGTAGGGTAGTGTAGGGTAGTGTAGGGTAGGGTAGTGTAGTGTAGGGTAGTGTAGGGTAGGTAGGGTAGTGTAGGGTAGTGTAGGGTAGGTAGGGTAGTGTAGGGTAGTGTAGGGTAGTGTAGGGTAGTGTGGGGTAGTGTAGGGTAGTGTAGGGTAGTGTAGGGTAGTGTAGGGTAGTGTAGGGTAGATTAGGGTAGTGTAGGGTAGTGTAGGGTAGTGTAGGGTAGTGTAGGGTAGTGTAGGGTAGTGTAGGGTAGTGTAGTGTAGTGTAGGGTAGTGTAGGGTAGTGTAGTGTAGGGTAGGTAGGGTAGTGTAGGGTAGGTAGGGAAGGTAGGGTAGGGTAGCGTAGGATATGTAGGGTAGTCATTTGACGGGAGCGAAGCCGCGGGTAAAAGCTAGTATGTTATAAATTTATTTATTTATTTGTTAGGTTTAAAAGAAATGTAATAGAACATTGTTGAACTAGTAATTCAACTTGTGGTTAGTTAGTTGCTTGTGATTTTATGCCTAAGGCATTAAGTCCGCTTCTGTACCTTCTGTGTGCATAAAGTATTTAATAAATAAATAGTTTTTATTATTTTTTATAGGTTTGTGATACACCAATTTGACTAATAAAACTAGAACTCAACAATAATGAATAATTGTTAAAAATAATTACTTTTAAATTAATAATAATTAACTTTTTAATTCGAAATTTAGTTTATCATTTCTTTAATTTTTATTTTTAAGTTTTTCCTGTAAAAATAAAGCAAACAAGTGTAATACACTGTACTAAACATGAAAGCTTCCCGTTTAACGTTTTAAAATTATTTTTCTGAAATCTTGCAGACTTAATATGTATTAATTAGATACAAAAGCATGTCCTATCACAGTTTTAAAATCGTGAGAAATTTCGCCTAAAACATCCGCGTCTTAGCTTAAATCCCAAAATCTCCTACTACAGAGCTACCGACCGACCTACATTAAATCTTAATGTGTTCATAGAAATTAATTAGTGAGAACATTTCTCGCTAAGCGTATTATTTCGCCTGTCACCGACCGTTACCCACAACCAGTCCGGAGATGCATCTATAAAATTAATCTCATCACTTTCAACACAAACTTTACCTTACAACTCATCAACAGCCATCAAAAGGAAAAACAACTCTATGACAATAACCATTAAAACCATAATCATAATTTTCGAATGCATCACAATGTTGGTGATGACATTTACAATTTTTTTCTCTGCATATCATGTCAATCTTAATATGAAAGTTGTAAGGTTGAAAATTATAGTTGTTTTAAAATGTTATTCTTGTTTAATTTTTATAGATTACAACGATAGAGGAGTCGTAACGTAAATTGTCTGGTTTTAAATGTAAATATAGGTGTGTTACGGTAATGTTCGTAATTTAGACATTGCGTGTATGTCTGAACGAAGTATGTGGTTTTATTATCGTTGTAATTTTCCTATTAAGGAAGTGATGAAGGCTTATTTATAATATATTTTCTTTTGAACTACGATTATCGTCGCTATTTGTTTAAAGGTTAGTAATATAATTTATAACAAAAACAATTGAATAGGTACTAATTTAGATTATCTTGGCAACAACAGATGGTTTTTACGCGAGTGAGTGAGCTTTAATAGGATGGAGCTGTATATAGGTATAGCTTCATACCTTTTTTTTTACGCGTGACTGACATTTTCACACGTCATAGTGAGGTTCAAAATCAGAAAAAGATTTAAAAATATTAGGTATGCATTATATTTATAATCTTAAAGTAACTGAAATTGTTCTTCAAGGAAATTGATAATTAATTTCGAGCAAGATGTCCAAATCCACTACCAAATCTATATCGGGTGCGTCTGACATCGACGCACAAACTAATACCATGGATCCAGTACATGATGCTGGATCCCCCAGTAGTGGAACTTTTCATCGGCTTTTTCATCATCATCATCTCAGCCGAAAGACGTCCACTGCTGGACATATGCGTCTCGCATCCATCGAATTCCTGCAACTCTCGCCAGGTCGTCGGTCTATCTTGTGGGAGGCCTTCCAACGCTGCGTCTTCCACCAGTCTATAACCTTCCGTCCCCATCGGCCATGCGTTCTACGAGCAATGTGCCCTGCCCACTGCCACTTAAGTTTTCGGGCTATGTCAGTAACCTTGGTCCTCTTGCGGATATCTTCATTTCTGATGTGATCACGCAAGGAAACTCTGAGCATAGCCCTTTCCATTGCTATCTTTTTTTTATTAATTAAAAAAACCATTCAAATAAATTTTGGGATTATTTAGTCCTTTCATAATCTCTCCCATTTCCCAACTTCCCCCACAACACATCTAAACTTAACCTTTTTGTAAATTTCACACTTACATTCAAGCAGACGAGCAGATTTCGTCATAACGATACCATCTCACAAAGTATGCGATGCTACTTTCGCGAAACTATAATGCATAACTTAAAAGATAACGTGTTAAAATAAGTGACGTTGAGTTGATATTATCGGTGTAAACTGGTGTATTGTATTACATGTTCCAACAATCAATATGGCAGGTGGTAATGTTAGCACGACATGCTACAGTTGTAAATCAAATTTAAAGGGACGATTGGAGAGATATCGGGAAGTGTTATGACCAGGTTTTCCTTGCTTTTTTTTGGGGCTGTTACTGGGTTAAGGGTCTTTTTTTTCTTATATTAGTAGAGTCCCGTTTGACCATTATGTCGCCTGGTAGCGATGATGTAGTTGACGATGGAGCACGATTGCCTAGAAGTAATCTATTCACTCTAGACTTAAAGACTCCTAGGTTGTAGTATCGGAAACAGATTTCGGCTACGAATACAATATATTACATGTTCCAACAATCAATATGGCAGGTGGTAATGTTAGCACGACATGCTAAAGTTGTAAATCAAATTTAAAGGGACGATTGGAAAGATATGGGGAAGTGTTATGACCTGTATGCTGGGTTTTTTTTTGCTTTGTTTTGGGGGCTGTTACTGGGTTAACAACAACGCCAAAGATAGGAACAGATGGAGGAACATCTTAAGGGCTAAGGTGATAAAGCAGGGAGGTCACGACCCTCAGCATTGAGGAATACGACGCAAGGAGGAGGACTGGGTTAACGATTTTTTTTTAATTGTGTTAGATAGAGTCGTTTTTGACCACTATGTCAGCTGGGTGGTAAGCAATGATGTGGTCGACGATGGAGCACGATTGCCTAGAAGTAATCTATTCACTCTAGACTTAAAGACTCTTAAGTTGTAGCTATCGGAAACAGATTTCGGCTGCGAATACAATATTACATGTTCCAACAATCAATATGCAGGTGGTAATGTTAGCACGACATGCTAAAGTTATAAATCAAATTTAAAGGGACGATTGAAGAGATATCATGATGTGTTATGACCAGGTTTTCCTTGCTTTTTTTGGGGGCTGTTACTGGGTTAAGGGTCTTTTTTTTCTTATATTAGATAGAGTCCCGTTTGACCACTATGTCGCCTGGTAGCGATGATGTAGTTGACGATGGAGCACGCTTACTTAGAAGTAATCTATTCACTCTAGACTTAAAGACTCCAAGGTTGTAGCTATCGGAAACAGATTTCAGCTACGAATACAATATATTACATGTTCCAACAATCAATATGGCAGTAATGTTAGTGCGACATGCTAAAGTTGTAAATCAAATTTAAAGGGACGATTGGAGAGATATCGGGAAGTGTTATGACCAGTATGGGTTTCCTTTGCTTTGTTTTGGGGGCTGTTACTGGGTTAAGCTTTTTTTAATTATATTAAATAGAATCGTGTTTGTTTAGCCACTATGTCGCCTGGTAAGCGATAATGAGCACGTTTACCTAGAAGTAATCTATTCACTCTTGACTTAAAGACTTCTAGGTACAACCTAGAAGTTTATCTGGAAATACAGACTTTGGCTGGGAATCTCACTCCTTAGCCAAGTTTTAAGCCAGAGGCATAGCTTCTTGCTAATTTAGGATTTGTGCTGTAGAAATTATCTAGCAAATGATAGAAATGTTTGTAGGAATTGCCAAATAGAAGTTTCAGATTAATAATATGGTTAATTATACCCTTAACGACACCTCGGAATAAAAGAATTCCGGCTTGATTTTCAAAATTGATTTTTTTTGTAGATTTGTGACAAAAATATAAAGGAATTTGCTTTACAGCCCGCCCGGGTGTGGCAATTATTTCGCATTAGCTACTGCCGACAGCTTCGCTCGTGACAAAGTAGAAAATTGTCCTAGGAAACATAGGTACCGACTCCCGGAATAAAAAGTATCCTGTGTGCTATTCTAGGACATGCTCCACCCGTATGCTAAACATCCAAAGCCGTTTAGCCGTTTGAGCGTGGGGATGTTGCAAATGTACATACAAACACACTAACTTTCGGTTTTGTTATATTAGTGTGATAACTTTGCCCAAACACTTCCGTATGTATGGGTATTGCCTCACACCTTTATAATTTTGTTTTGATGATATGGGAATGCCTCCCAGCATTTGATATAATCTGATTTGGGTTTCAATGACTTCGCTGACACTTTTAAAACGTAAATATTTCTTAAATAAATAAGTCTTCAGAATTTATTGATTTTGTGAAGATTCCTGTATACCTAAATATATAGCATAGACCATCACTTGGGTTCAAACAATTTTTTAAGCTCTGGGTGGAGCGGAAGGGATTGTTAGATTTTACTGACTAAAGACCGTGTCTTCTTTCATTTGACCTTTTTTTTACGAGGACTGCGGTCAAGCATTCCGAAGAGTTATCGCGACCTGAAGGAACACAGTTAGGTTTTAGTCAGTAAAATTCTTAATCACCCTCTTGTTCTACCCAGAGCGGGACAAGTAATTTTATGAGACTCTACCTCAAAAAAAAACCTTTCACATTCTTAATCTTAAACATATTAAATTCAAGGTTAATATTGTACCTACATTGAAAGGTCCTTCTACAAAGTATGTAAAAGACATAAGGACACTTTACACTACTCCCGCTGCCACATTAAAGAATTTAATTAATGGTAAGCATCTAATAGTGCACACATTAGTGTATCGCACACAGATCAGGTGACTTGTAAACAATTACTACACACCTGTGTGTAACCACCATGTTTAAGATATACCCTGAGGCCACTAGCTAGAACAGTGGCACCCAACATTTCTTTGACCCTTTTTTTTGAGATGGGTCTTCATCAAATTACTCTATCAGCTTTAGGTTTTTTAAGGGGGGAAATCATTTAATGACTTCTCCGACTCTAAGGCAGAGCAGAAAGGGAGTGTCAAACTTTTACCTGTCATGTGTTCTTTCTTTGCTAAAGGAAAACCCGGTAGCACGCCACGGGCACAACTAGATGACAGGCTTAAACGCTGATAAATATTACAAGAAAGTATTGTTTTTTTTATTCGCATTCTTAAAAGGTGTATGTAATTGCCAAGCTGCCTGTTGGGCAACTGTCAATAGATTTATTTATTTAATACTTTTTGCACAAAAAGGTACACAGGCGGACTTATTGCCTTAGGCATTTTCTACCGGGTCAACCTTTGGGTAATGCAGATAATATTAGTGGTAGGTGCAATAAAAGAGAAAAAAAATAATATTGAAAGATATAGATTGCTTGAAAACTTAATTCGGTTGGCACTAAGATGAGATTTCAGTAAATAATTTTTAAATTCTAATTATTTTGCGGCCCATTCCTATGTTCTTGTAGGTACATTTCTGACGTTCCGGAGACAACTAGTTGAGAACCAGTGAACCAGGCAGATGGACGGGACTCCCTATCTGAACCATCATCAGCTATCATTACAACGGAAAGGCGTGCGAAAACACAGTTTGTATGCAAAACTCAATTATTTTTAAAGATCCTTTTGAAATTGCTTGTTGAAAACTACAGGTCGATTCTCGATCCTAGGTATCGATAAGGGATCTCGATGTTTTTATTAATGCTCGTTTGTAGGATGGTATTAATGTCTCTTGTTGAAGATAGTGGATGAATTGAGGGGTGGGTGCTGGGGTGTTCTTTGTCATTGTCACTGAAATGCGTGGGGTCTTGTTAATTGAGTAGTAATTGATTAGTTGCGGTTTATTGTTGTAGTAGGTATCTAATTGAGGGATAGGTAGTGTTTCATCTTAAAACAATACAGTAGTTAATTAAGTGCAGGTATGGGTGGTCTTGTCGCTGAAAGAGATTTTTACAGACAACCTAAGGATGGATTGTCGGCAAGTAATTCTAAATTGTATAAAGTCAAATTATTCAAAACAATGAAAGTAATTTAATTAGTATTTTGAATTCATTTATAAGAGTTCTTATCTTTAAGATTCCTGGTTAGTTTAAGCTATTTCATTACACAAAAAATAATATTAATACTTACATTAATTTATAATCCTTTACATACTATTTACTGATTTTTTTGGTCAATTCAAATGAACAAAATAAATGTTTTCACGTTTATACAGGTTAGAGAAAAGTGAATATAGGTAAGGGACCAAAATAAGAATTTCTTGGTTAGTGATTATTTTTTAATGTATTTTTACTTGGCACAATTAATTTTTCTGGATACAATTCCTACTCGTTCATGCAAATCTTAATCTATTTTGAGCAAGACATTTCAATAGTATATAATTGCTCGTTGAAAACTCTAGAGCGATAAGCGATCGTGTCGACGATAGCGATACTGATGGTTTTATTATCGATTCGGTATCGATATGTTGACAACTGTCTTTTGTAATCGGTAATAACATCTAAGAATTTACTGTTGATTAAAATGTTGAAGGATTGAGATGTATGTTACAAACAAGTATGAAATGACAGCAAAATAATAATTTGATACTTTTTCATAGATACCTATACAACATGTACCTATCTGGAATAGTGAATACTTAGAAAATGCGAACATTATATTTATTTAAATATGTAAATAAATATAAACTCCGAGTTCTAAGTGTATATATGTGTGTATATCATCAATCATAATTCAAACACATAAATTTTATTTAAATGCACTTGGGTAGTGTTTTTTGTTTAAGAACTTAATAACCCTAATTGTTGGCAAATAATAAGGAAATCCACACACTACGTTGGTAGCGCAGAGTACCTATCCGTAGCATGCGCGTACAAACAATGAACAAAGAATTTATAAAAATAGGTCATAAGTATTTAACCTAAAATAGTTCTTCATTATTTTAGGATATATTTTTCTTTGCTAACCTATTCTGTCCCACTCCTGTGCAAAAGCCTCTCTCCACTTTTTCCATCTTTCGCGGGAACTAGCTTCCTCTTGTCAGTTCTGGAATTTATCCAATTCGTCGCACCATCAGAAATAACATTACATTACATTATCGGCCTTATAATGTTCCCACTGCTGGGATTCAGGCCTCCTCTCTAGGAGAGGGAATGGGCCATAATCCACTACGCGGGCCCATTGCGGATTGGTGGATGTCACATGTCTTCGAATTAAAAATACCGATTTACCTATATTTAAGTAAAATAGCTGAAATCGATTCTTAAAGTCTATACCTATCTATTTACTATAGTAGTATTATATCTATCATCTAGGTAAGTACCACACTAGTATTACTTTCGAGATGTTCGTTTATAGTGCTACATGTCGTGTCGTATTTTTTTTCAAATCTCTGCCCATAAGAATCTAAGTGTAGGCGACATAAACATGGCTGACGACACCAAGCTTATAAATAAAACCAAAGCGCAAAACATCACGTCTCCTACTGTCATATCAGCCACCATATTTAGAAAAGAACAATTACACCCTTCTGAAAGCACCAATCATCATTATGATACCGTTCGCTTTCTAAAAACGCAAGGATGGGAAAAAAGCGTTTATCGAAATAAACGCTTTTTTTCTCAAGACTGCATGCGCCCGCCCGCTAATTTGCGTCTAATCGTAAACTTCGCGTAGCGTTTAACCCGCGCCGTGCGAGTGGCGACAGAAATGTCGACACATTACCGACGACCTAACGAGCCGACTCGCTACCAGTGACGTGACTTGTTATCGATAAAAAGTGCGCTATGAATATGAATTTATTTCGACGCTTCTGAAATATAATCGGCTGCTATCTTGATGTACAATGTGAATTATTAAACTGCACAGCATGGTTTCGCACGCTACATTTTTATAATTTGCTGTTTGTGTGTTGTAGGTAGGTAGGGTCTTGTGTATGTTGTGGAGGGACAAAGAAAGTATGAAAGCTTGAAGACGATGCAGCCTTTGTGCACATTGTTTGTAAAATATCACAGAACGTAACATCACATTGCATGACCCATATTTTGTAAATTCCCTTTGTGTAATAAACATCAGTCTCTTCACTGAATGTTTTATATTAAAAGCAATACTCCTTGAATTTTCGTGTTTAAATATCAATTTATTTGTCATTATCGATGTGGCATGGTAGTACCTAACTATTACTTCGAGATGGTTTCCAACAAGAACTAATGGCTATAATAAACATTATCCGCTATATCATAAAGCTCATAAAATATTTTTGACATAAAAAACACGGTGAAATATTTTAAAATGACATACAACATAGACCGGTCCACCTATCGTTTCAAGTTGTTAAAATAAACAAAACTTGGTGTACATCGGTCGCTAACAAATCGGCTTGTTATCAGCCGATCGGTGGCTATAAGTCGTGGCGTCGCATCGATAAATATCGATATAAAGTATCGACACCAGTCGCTGACGACACGCGAGCTCGCACAACACTAATTCACGGGTTGACACGCGACTGTCAGGTTCCACTCGCGATATCAGACTACTTATGTTTGTGTGCTTTTAGTGCGGGAGCTGTGAGTACTGGCCTAGTAGGCCGCATTTTATGCAGATGGGCTTTCAAAGCTTAACAATAAAGAAGGTTAAGTTGTTAACATCTTTGAGGCAATAAATACGTAGGTACTACTAGCTATTGCCAGCGGCTTCGCCCGCATGATAGTAGAAAATTGTCCTAAGGGAACATACTATATCTTCTGTGCTACTCCAGGACGTGGGCTACCTGTGTACCTTTATCATCATTTCAATCAAAGGACGTCCATTGATGAACATAGGCTTCCCCCAAGTGTCATCATAATTACCAGACCTGTATTCCAAGTTTCTTCGAAATTTATTCAGCTGTTCGAGCCTGGACAAGTAACAAACACACATACACAAACTTTCAACTTTATAATATTAGCGTGATCGATTCGAAACAATTAAATCTTGTGCGACAAACTTAATCTATAAGAGGGAAAACAATCTCTTGGTATCGTAAGTCGTAATTATTTTGACTATTTATGTAACATACTCTTGAATAATTTAAATAAGTAATGTTATGACGGGTGACAGAACAGAATAGAAGAAAAAGACATGTTGAGCCGACCCCCAGTAACACGAGATAAGGGCAGGAAGAAGAAGACTCTTGAATCATCATCTTCTGCCTAGCCTTTTCCCAACTATATTGGGGTCGGCTTCCAGTCAAGCCGGATTTAGCTGAATACCAGTATTTCACGAGGAGCGGCTGCCTACCAGACCTCCACAACCAATTAACTGGGGTAACACGGTATTTCATGGCACGACTGCCAAAGATCTACAAATGACAGCTGGGACTTTAACGTGCTTTCCGAGGTACGCTTCTGACTATCCGTAACGACTGCTACAGATCTACAAATGACAACCGGAACCTACGGCTTAACGTGCTTTCCGAGGCACGAAGGAAACTCGGTATGTTAAGATGGTCACCCATCCACAGACCAAGCTTGGCAAGCGTTGCTTAACCTTGAAGATCGAGAAGACGACTCTGAATAATTTCCTAAATCCTTTACTTAAATCAAAATGAAGCCTTATAACTCATATCCCCGTTAAATGGTTTCGGGCCTTGTCATCACATGCAAATCATTGTGGTTTATAACAGAACGTGATTGCGATATTTTTAACCGATCGATGGTCATTCTCTTGCAACAATAGTGAAACTCAATGAGTCATAAACACTAAACTGTGGCCAAAACAGTTTGTACAATGACACATGGCTTTTGATGGTCAAATGTTAATTTGTTATATCTCTTAACTAGCAAGCAAGGACATTTTGGTAAAATTTTTTAGGTGAGAAATCATCAAAAAAAAATGTGTGTAAATAAGTTATTGTGTGTACAATAAAGAATTAAAGACGAAGATCAAAGGACTGTTCCCAGTCTAGGTAGAGTGAATTTTCCCAGTCTGGAGAGAGCAAAAGAGAGTTTTTTACTATTGCTTACATATACTGCTTTGCTTCAGTTGCCCTTTACGTTACAGGGTGGTAGCTCCACGACCCTGTAACGTAAAGTAAAGCTGGTTGGAATAATCCTGTTGCCCTGACAGGCAACAGTCCTGGAATCTGTTCAGTCTTGCCTTGAAGTGCCGTGTTACCCCAGTTAATGGGTTGTGGAAGTCTGGTAGGCAGCCGCTCCTCGTAAAATACTGGTATTCAGCTAAATCTGGCTTGACTAAAAGCCGACCCCAATATAGTTTTTTTTTTTTTTTTTTTTTTTCTGGTAGAGGAATCATCAGAATGACTTCCCCCGCTCTTGGGCGGAGCGGGAGGGCGTGTCAGACTCTTACTGACTAAACCCCTACCCCGTTCCTTCGTTGCCTTCGTTCTGGGGGGGACTCGGTATCAACCGTTAGGAATCCACATGTTCCCCCCAGAGGCTTCGGCCCTACCGGACCCCTACAGTTTGCTGACATCTCCTTGAGGCGCGCGTGGAACAGAACGCGCCGTTGACGACTGGGCTCGGTCCAGATTATTTCCAGACTGCCGGACAGCGAGCTACCCAGTGCTCGCCGTCCGCGAACCCGCGCCTACGGTGGTCGGAAATCGGGATCGGGATCTCGGCGGCGGCGGCGTGAGGACCGTTCCCTCACGCGCTCGCGGTCAGCAGCCTCCTTCACGAGCATCACTGCTTCGCAGAAGGAGGCGACCGCATGCCAACCCTCCTCGCTCCGGACCATGGCCTGAACCAGGGCCCGGCGCGAGAGGTCGCCGATGATATGTGTAATAGGCGACAATTTATAGCTTCCTACACTTTGTACACAATTTGTGTTTATGCCAGTCAACAGTGTCCCCGGATGCCTGAATAAAGAAATTTAAATTGAGACTTTTTCAAATTCTACTTTAGTCGAAAAACCTTTCTTTTGGCATTAGAGTTGAAGACGTTAATGACTGCAAATACTCAATTCAGAACAAAGCCTTATATCTTTTACTGGTAGATACTGCAAATTGCATTACTAAGCTCCTAATAATCAAATATATAACACCTTCAATACCAACGCTGTTTATTAACTAGAAGCGGTTTCATCACAAAAGGAACCCAAGACCTGACCCCCGACCTCTTGATCGCCATTCCACACAACTACATAAATATCTCCCACAGAAGCCTAGTTATAAAGCTGCGTATGCGTCAAAAGTAACCGTGGTCTTATTTCATACGAACCCTTAGGACCGATCACTCTTGCCTCGGAGGTGTCTCGGAGATCCGCTAGTACCGCTTGCAACTACCGTTCAGTGACGTCACCAGACAGAGACAAACATACATCGGAGGAAGAAGATAGAAAAGGACGGAGACAAGATAAAAACAACATACCAAATACGGCGATCACATGTGACTAAATATCCCTATAAGTGACGATACCGAGTACTTATTGGAACGAAATTTTCGCAGTTTTATCGTTTTATGTATAGAATTCATTTTAAAGTGTGGTCGCGGTGATTTTTCGCAAGGCGTTGCGCAGGAGTTGGTGTTTTCGACACATGTGGTTTGCGAGTGTGTGAGTAAGAAGATGTACTGCGTATGTTGTTCTCCGTTAGAGGTTTTTTCGTACAGAAAACCTACGGGTCGAGTTTTCTAGCGGTGATCTTGTTATTGTCATAATGGTTTAGATGCCTTCACACTTCTTGCCATTCTTTAATTAAGAAAACTCTTAGGATTACGAGTCAAGGAAGCGCTTTCATTATTTTTTTAGTTTTTATTATTATTGGTGGGCTCGCGTCATTAATTACTTTTCATTATTTTCTTTGGAATTCTTTTAATTGGTTTGGTTAAGTTTCTTATGATATGATTTGAACATTACATTGCAACTTTATGGTCTCTAAATAAGACTTTGGTGTCTGGGTTTGTTTTGGTGTTTCTTCTCAGGGTAGTCAGCCAGGAAGCACTGGCTTCATCTATTTTAAATTGTTGAAAAAATAAATGCATAATAAGTATTATGACTTACTAGCACTTAGACCGCGACTTCGTTCGAGATTCCAACAAATTTTCCCCTTTTCATCCCCTTAAAGGTCGGTTTTCCAAAAAAACCCTGCTTATTTCTCTCCGACGTCTTAAAAAGAAGCCTTTTGCAAAAGGACATGTCCATAAATGTATGGACCAAAAACCCAGAATCGACAGGAATGAAATGTATACCAGTGGATTGACATTGAAATATAATATAATGTTACCAAGGGGGCAACCCTGAAATCGTTATAGTATAGGAGCTAGGAGCAAAATAAAATAAGAAAAAAAATCGTTTAAAACAATAATAAAATAAGTATACGTCATGTTGTGGCTTAATATGACGTTGTTTTAATGTTTTATCACTTGTGATAATTATCATCAACACATTTCACAAGCAACAGCTACATAATAACAACATCATATTAAATCACAACATAACAAACACTCTGTTTTTTGTATATTTTTTTTCTTTTGGCCCATAGATACTACAATCGTTACAGTACTGTGTGTATTATTGGTAATTCTGTGGCTAAAGATTGCAAATATAAAAAGAATTGGTATAGTATAGGAGCTAAGAGCCATGTTGTGGGTGAGAATATCGTTGTTAATCATTTATTTTCATAATGTAAGTCTTATTGTAATAAGTTCTAATGATATTTCCTATAACAACAACGACATTCTAACCCACAATAACTTGTGTTACACATGAATGTACAAGCAAAAGAAATACTCTAACTTTTATACTTATTTTTGTTCGCTCATAGATACTACAATCAACGTATTGTGTGTTATTGGTAATTATGTTGCTTTGGATAAAAAAAAATCAACAATTATTATCATAAAAACTTTATTGCCCAAATAATCAAAGAAAATACAGTTTGGAACTATACACGAACTAAAAACATGTCCGCGGTTTTGTTGTAATTGTAACAGTAATCTCTTTTATTTATTAATGTTTAAACATACTAAGTCTAAAAATCCCGCAGGTTGAATCAAATCACCTTCGTATTTTTTATTTGCAATCCTTAGCTACAGAATTATCAATAATGCCAAATAAAAATAAAAAAACATAAAATAAAAGATTTTTTTACTTATTTTATTTTGCTCTTAGCTCCTATACTACAACGATTTCAGGGTTGCCACTTTGGCAACATTATATTATATTTAAATGCCAATCCATTGGTACACAGTTCATTTCTGTCGATTCTGGGTCATTTTTTGGACATCATCTTTCATGTTCCTAGTCTTCGAATACCCTTGGCTGTGCGTCAATAAGTCAGTCAACTTCTTCTTTTATTAACCGACTTCAAAAAAGAGGAGATTCTATGTTCGGTTTTAAGCATTTTTAATATTGTTTATATATTTAAGGTTTTATTTTCTTTAGTCACTAGTAAGCAAGCTAAACAAGCAAGCAAGTGAGGTCTAGCAAGTAAGGTGATCGTCTCATTTACTCCTAGATCTTAAGAGTCAATGACTCAAATAATATAGTCAAGAAAGCCCAAGGTTATGAGAGTAACATAGTTATTGGCTTATGCATCTGTGTTACCGTGACAAATCCTAATGAATTCAGCGTGAACCCTGGCACCTGTTGCCTCGTTACCCGCGACTTGTACTTCACGCTATGTTGTCTTACTTATTAGTTTAGCTTCAGTTTTAGATCATGTCTAGTATTTACTGTTTATTGGACTTTCCTGTAAAATTATAGATACGGCTTAATTTATTGTTGGATAGGTATATCATATTGGTTCACCTTGTAGGAAGCCTGTCAATGCTGCGAGACGCACAAGATCGTTGATTGGAGTGACATTTGGTAGCGGTAAATGTCTTTCACTGGACGTTTTTTGGCTGATATGATGACGATAACGAGGTATATTGGTCGGGTTTTTGTTTTGAAATTGAAATAGCATAAGCTGTAAGTCGATGAGGGTTAAAAGTGATGGGGATTGTTAAATTAGGTAAGCATTGACAGTATTTTTTAAAGAAATAGACACCTAAATTTTTTTTTTACATAACTAAACGGTCTTCATATTCTTTCAAGGAAACCTTACCCTTTTATTAGAGATTATTCCTGTATTGTGGGTACGTTCACAAATATACTCAAGACACCCCTTTATTATACTTCTTTACTATTCCTTTTCTAGTTTTAGCTTACAGTCCATTCATAGGTTTTGTGATAGACATCGCTATCAGCGATAAGACCGCCATTACACCCACAGAATTGAGTTTGTGTAAAATTGTATCACTAAGTTTGTGTACTACCTATAAAGTTTATTCCATATCTATTCTACATATACCTTTAAACACACACCTAACTTAATAATCCCACTTAAAATCTCAAGAACAATCGAATATTGCGTACACAAAGTCAAACTCTCAACCTTAACGAAGTTATCACGAACTTTAGTTAACACCTCTTATCTCATACAATCTAACTTGCGAACTTCATAGCGATGAACATCTTAATAATAATGATCTTCTACACAAGTTATAATTGCAGTAGTTCAGACAAACAAACAGACGGTTATCTCAAACTATTATCTCGGTTTATAGTCATAAATTGAGATTTTAAATGTTGGGCGGATGATACACTGGCGTGAGTGTGTGTTATGTTGGTTACGAACATTTATGTTGATGTAACTTGAGGTTTTGGTACGTGTTGGTAGCTAAGATGGAAGTTTGATTAAAAGGTTACAAGTTTGTAGGATTATGTTCGAATCGGTAGAGTGTATTTACCTAAAGTTCGTGTAATTGGTTACTATACAGTTGATAATAGTATCTCCTTTAAAATCCTGGAATCATAAACAGGACGATTAAGTCCTGAAATTGAAGAAACTAACTATCTAGGTACAAGTCTTAGAATTTATTGTTTCTAATTTACATAAACCACTTACGGCTAGTGACTAATTAGTGTATTAGTACCTAATATATCAATAAGTAACTGATATATTAGGTACTAGTTTGTTTTGGTATTAAGTTTAGTTACAATATTTGACACGATACAGGAATTAACACCGAAATATGTGAATATGAAGTGTGTGAGTGACTTTTGGTATTATCATCAGAAAATTAAATATACATAAGTACATCAACTGACGCCTTTAGCTAGTAATGTTAGTCAGAACGATACCTGCTAGGTCAGGAAACATTTAAAAGAGTTACCATAGCCCTAGAACATAAAGGGCAAATGAGGAGGAACACGGGTGGGTCATCAGTAACTGAGTTTTAAACGCCCTTTTAAGCTCTATTCTAGTGCGAGAAAAGTGGTTTCGTAAATTCTTACCTCAAAAAAGAAGTGATCAGAAACTATAAAACACCGCCTAATATATTTACAATAATTTTACATAAAATTTTAGATGATTCTTGTAATTTTTCAAAAGTACATTTAAACCTGACCATACTTTGTTGTCATTATCAGTTAAACACCATCGCCTCAAAAGCGCATACTAATCAGGTTAATAAGTTTAGAAAACTAAATGCATAAACAATCGCGATATATTAGTCAGCTGCTTCATATCCATATCAAACTGACAACATAAAGCTCCAAACTTATTGTTATGTTGCCAACATAAAGTTGTAAGTGTACACCCGGCCTTATGCCCTAGGCGCCGTGGAGACCGTATCTTTTAGATCTACGCGCATGCGTACTAACATTAGCACTGTTTATTACTTAGCTCACCGATATCATACTTAGATTTCACTTAGCACTTTATCCTGACAAGCAAATACTCACTTTGTGTTACAAAACAGAAGGTTAAAAATTCTTTGACGTGAATTTAAACGTTTAAACATTTTGGCTATCACGCTGAAGCCTATTGATTTAAACAGATAGGATAAAATTACTTTTGTCTCTTTTCTTCGCGTTTGTATCAGATACATGTATCTCTTTCTTCTTAGGAAATCTATTTGCAATGTTCAGATATCTAGTCTCAAATCTTAGTGTCCAAATGTGATTTATTGGTACAAATATGTGAAGGCTAGCGTTTGAATTGCGTTAAAGATCTTTTCTGTTTCGCGGTAAATTGTTTTATTATCAGCTTTTATGTCGAGTGAATTTTACGTGGAAATATTTGTTTAAGGGTCGGATAAAATCATTATGCGATAGCTTGGAGTCTTGGTAACTGACATTGTTTTATAATCTACCACCATATCTTGGGTTGTGCAGTGTTGAAAGGTCTCTTTCAAGGAGTACCGATGACCTGGTGAGGGTCACAAGGTTCTGATGGAGGCGAGATGCACAGGACTTGTCATTATGGCGAAGTTTGGGGGAGGCTTATGTTCAACAGTGGACTTGTTTCAGCTGAAGCGATCTTGTAGAAGGAACTGAGTTATAGAAACACTAATTACTTGTAATCTACATATTTCGTCCACTACTATATTTTACAAAATCTTTATTATTCTGTTTAGCATCTTACTTCCGGCTTATGAATGAAGATTCTGAAGTTAATAACTGGTCTAACTCTAATTTAGCACTATCTTGTATCATCGGCCATGCCGTGTGGGAGTAGAATGATGGCTAGTTCAGTCATTAGTGCTAGGATAATTAACTTGTGGAGATGCTTTGCTGAGAGAGATGCCATTAAAAAATAGGAACGTTGTTATCAATTGACTAATTTTATGTATCCTTAGCGTTATTCCAAGACATTGTCTATCAGTGTACTTAATTTAAATCTGCCCAACCGTTTAAGCGTAAAAAAATCACTAACATACACAAACACACACAGTTTAGCCTGATGCTCACTTTTTTGCAAATCTTCGATTCAGGAACCAGAGTTTTACGCCTATCTTTATTTATATTGTCTCCAACATCCGTCTCCACGTCATCGCCTTCCTCCCATTTATCAGTTTCATCATACTCGTCAAGTCCCAGATCAGAATCTGCCCTCGCATCCCCCAATCAGTGTCAGAAAACGAGACCAGTAGGCCGATTCACATAATCAAAACCGTAACGATATCGTAGCGACTTCGTCTTTTAGACCATTATCGTATTCACATCTATGAATCGAGCTTGAACGATACCGATTTTAAAGTCGTTTGATCGAAGTGTATTTGAGTATTGAGCTATGTCAATCATTATTCTGGTAGAATCCTAACTATATATATAATAATATATATATTATTATTATTAATTATTATTAATATTATAAATGTGAAATTGTGGATGTTTGTAACTTAATCACGCGAAAACGGCTGAACGGATTTGACTGTAATTTGGCATGCATATGGCCTTTGACATGGAAAAAAACATAGGCTTCCTTTTATCCTGATTCTTTTTTTTCTGAAGTCCTCGCAGACGGTCGCGGGTAGAAACTACAATATAATAATCTAATTGGCAATAAGCTGATAGATCGTTTAATTTTCAAGACAGTTGATTTATCGTTCTATCGAATCCCGTTCAAGGAATACGCGAATACCGATTTTGGGTTGGCCTTCGATGGAACGACTATTTTATAGTTTCAACTTCAACGATATTTGTCTTGTTAGGTTTAACGTGAATCAGGCCACAGTCCAGTTGTATCAATATTGATATTAATAACCAGTGAATAGGATCAGATTGACGGGCTACCAGACCTGTTCGGTTATCTCTCATCGAGGACAGGTGGTGGAGTGAGGTTCCAAGGAAACTGCGGCCTTGTAGGTTGCTTGTGTTCTGTACTTACAGTCTGTGAGACTAAGGTACGGTTGGCGCAGTAGTTGAGCGATTGTCTGCTGCGCTGTAGGTCTGTGGTTCGATTCTCGCCAAGATTGAATATTTATTTAGCCTGCTGATTAGTTGTTTTGGGTCTGGTGTCTTGTTTATGTGAGTTTATATGTTTGTGAACGCAATAAAAGGAGTAATTCCTATTGTAGTTTTAGGTTTCCGTACCCAAAAAACGGGACAGTTTTACCCTCTGGGTACGGAAAACTAAAAAAGTTCTTTGTCTCGTTCCAAAATTATCGTGTTTTAACCATTTTTTTTCTGATGAAATCTTTTAGTTGTGTCATACTATACCCGCTGAATTATAATTAAGCAGAATGAAAGTGGTGCTCTGATTGAGGATTTTTGAGAAAGGGCCAAAACTGACAGTTTTTATGACGGCTTTCTGAAATCTGTCAATTAACCAACGCTGTGTCGCAATCGTGCCCATTTTCCTGTTGGATAAAATTGAGTCACTAAATTCCAACAATTGGAAAGTCGTCTTTTTTGCTAGTCTGCGCTGTCCGAATCCCGATCATGCATGAAAGATCATGGAGGTATCTTATTAAAATTGTAGTGTTTAATCTAAATATGCTATGAAATGGACATTTTTCCTTTCGCCTTTTCCCATCTAGCTTGGGGTCAACCACATTCGGGTAGACTGTAATCTAACCGAATGTGGCTGATAGACACCCGTGTTTTTTTATGGAACGAGACAGTTAAACTGTTTAATTCTCAAAAAAATTCAATATTTTTCACATCATTCAAAATCGCGTGATTGGGTTACTAAAATATCTATATAGGTACCTACTCGTAAATACGAGTACACGCACAGCCGAACCTACTACGAAGAAGACTTACTGAGTTAAACTCGCCTCTTTACTCGCACTGCCCGAATCACTATGTTGTATGTTATGTTTTGTAAACAATGAAGAATTAAGGTTTCCTTTTTTGACGTAGGTGAGCACTAAGTTAGAATTTTCCATAATTCACCCTCTAAGGGGATAAAACGGGTGTCCAAAGTGTGTATGGAGAAAACAACTGTCACGTGGGCGAAACCGCTAGCTAGTCCTCGTATATTTTAATGTATTACTCAATTTTACAAAAAAAGTTAGTAAGAGTCGTTAACAGTTTAACGTGTAACGTGCTGGGTCAGAGATCAGAGCTGCAAGAACAATGTTTCCCCATGCCTTGCAAGGGCTGTAACAATTACATTCACATTATAAAGGCGGAAGTTTATGGAAGTGTATTTTGTTTTTCTTTACCTTCGAACGGCTAAAAGTAAAGGGTTGAATCTTTGTACACGAGTCCTTGCGACCAATAGGCCAACAAAATGAATTGTTATTCGTATTCGCTACTCCACGTCTCTTAATAAACTAGTGCGCTTCACCATTTACTATTGCATCTGCTTGCGGCCACTAGGCCAACAAAATTTAAATAAACTTTTTCGCAAAAAAAATAAAAATTGCAATACACATCTCAAATCTCAAAATCTTGTACGCAACGTCAAAAGCCAGTCACGTACGTAGATACATACGAATGTCCAGTGACCCCTCGGCGGAAAGATATCGATAAATGGGCCACGCGCGGCCGAGATAACGCGCGGCGGACGGGGCGCGGTCTGACGTCACTTCCTTGTCGGCGCGTGCGACGCTCTACTAAATGTTAGGTGCAAGTTAGGAGTGGAAGAGGGTGAGGGGTGAGATGGAGATTGAGTTATGATTTGGTAGCCCTTAGGGTGAATATAGGACGTGATATTTTACCTTCAATTTTACGTCTTGTTAAACCAGAGCATTCAATACTTTAAAGTTACTCGTCTGTTTTAGTCTATAACAGAAAGAGCTTTAAAGAAAATCCTCCTTATCTGGGACTCCCAAAATTTTATAGTTATTTGAGACTAAAGGGCATGTGGGTTTCGATAGAGGTTGTAACTTATTAATTCTATATAAAATGTACCTATAAAATGTATAAGACTTGTGTCTTGACTTTTCTATTTCCCTGTAAAAATAAATTCTTCGGAAATTTTTATATCCGGGGAAAATGAAGATTTAACGCTGTTTAAAAAAACCTTTCACTCATTTGGCAGTTTAACTAATACTTTACTATATAAAATTGTAAGTAATACATTCCTACATCTTCCTACTACTAAAAAATCCGAGATTAAAAGCCTACTTCCTCAAAGCCTCATTCCTCACTCATCGCTTACACCACACCATACACGCGAGGCCGCGCCGCTTCCGTCACAACACCACACACTAGCACACCACCCTCCAACCCTATCTTCTACAAAATAAAGGTCATATTTGAACAGCAAAGTAGCAAACTTAAGATGGTAAAGTGTTTTTTGAGCGGCGTAGTTTAAAAGAGTTCAACGGGGTGCTTAGAGGATGTCCGTTTGTATCTTACACTAGAATCTGAGTAAACATAGCTGGGTTGAGGTATTACACGTTGGCACAGTTTGTGGTAAGTTTCTTGGTTGATTGGATTTAAGTTTTTAGTTTTAGGTGAGTGTCAGACTATTTTTAGGGTTCCGTACCTCAAAAGGAAAAAACGGAACCCTTATAGGATCACTTTGTTGTCCGTCTGTCCGTCCGTCCGTCTGTCAAGACCCTTTTTCTCAGGAACGCGTGAAGGTATCAAGTTGAAATTAAAACCATATATTGAAATCCGCGGTCCCTTGAAGTTGTGCAAAAATCAAACTTGTAAGTTGACGGGAAAAAAAGATACGCCCGTTTATGTTGCAAAAAACGTACATTTCGACACTGTCAAAGGAATCAAAACTCATAGGGTGCTTCCCGTTGACCTAGAATCTTGAAATTTGGCACGAAGCAAGGTATTATAGCACTAATATCGGGAAAGTCTGAAAACTGAAAATTTTTAGTTACGTCACAAGAAAAAAAAATTGAAAAGTCTTCAAGACTCGATTCGAGAATTAAACTGTTTTTATAGGTAGGTTGGTACGAAACCCTCAGTGCGCGAGTCCGACTCGCACTTGCCCGGTTTTTTTTAACCCACTCCAGTTCTTTTCAACAACCCGAAATCAAAAATTATGATTAAAAATTAATTTCGGAAAAAGAATTATTGAGCAGTTGCATGGATTATACAAAACACTCATCTAGAACTCTCAGGATCCTCCCTTTTCAACGGAGGTTTTTGGGATTTTACGTACTTACTGTTCTGCATCGTTCGATCAAAGGTACAGTTTCGAAAATAAAACTAGTTTCGGCCATAAATGGTCGAATATATGGAACGATTGAAACTAGCCTTTGAACTAGCGGTTGTTATAGTTTCGGCTGCAAATCAATTTACAATGGGCCCCTACTACTACAGGTCTATCTTTTAGATAAAATATTATTTTCTTCCAACCCTAGAACCGATCCTATGACGACCTCAATTTTAAGCGTTAAATTAACTATCTCCGTAGGATGTTAAGATACCTCACTATATGAAGTGATAGATGAATAATGAAGCTTTTAATTACAATACACAAAGATACATATAAAAATCATAATGAAAATAAATAAACCTCACATTTCAATTTGTAGTTAAAAGTTTCCTCTTGTAATCAAAAGTTGAATCCGTTTCAATCCGAAACCGTTTTTTCAGCCGGTCACAGATTGGATTACATGTACAACGGAAAATTGCATATTGACCCAATATTGATGGATTGGAGTGCAAACCGGTAGTTTTTGTCTACGACCGAATAGTGAGGGCTGTTTGAAATATTGGGAATCGGGACTGTTGTGTGCAGAAGTGGGATTAGATACTCGTTGGTAAACACAGTATTTCCTTCTTTTTTTTTTGATATTATGGACTAACAATGCTTGCCTTTAGCAGTTATAGATTATCATGATAATTGTTGCGTGAAATGGTGCAAGGCGACGAATTTGATGATAAGCAGTGATGCGATCGTTGATGGCGAATCGAACTAGTTTATTAAGAGCCTCTCTAGCCTTGAAGACACCTAACTTATAATCAGACATGAAAACCGGTGAATGCAAATTGTTCCAATCCTGCCATGCACGCGGTTATAAATTACGAGGCAACCCGACAGACGTCATTGCGACACAAGACAAGACATCCAAAGAAATAAGGCACGCCTCGCATTTTTACCAATTTTCTCTTCAGAAGACCTTCCTGAGACTTCAAAAATTACATTAGAAGTTCATAGAAATTGGTTCAGCCATTCTCAAGTGTTGAGTTTAGCAATGCCTACACGTAACTTTTTAAATACAAATTTACAGAAGATTTAGCCACGTTCTAGTGTTGTAACGACACCAATTCTTCGGGAGCCTTTCACAGTTTTTCGTGAAAGTGTCTTCATAATCTTTTTGCCGTAACACTTCGCCACAAAATCCATATTATTTACGTAGACTCCATATTTATGATCGGCCGCCCAACGGTTGATGGTGCTTCAATTAAAGCGTGGGATATACTGGCCAATTCGGCTGGTGCATTAAAAATCAATTATGGTGTACGCCTGCGGCCTCCTCTGTTCGTGATTAATATTGATATGAAAATATACTACTGTGACCTCATTGACCGAAAGTTTGGTTGGCTAGAGCTTTTAAAATCGTGGTTGAAAGTTTCATGCAATGTTGTAGCGTTTCGTTTCGTTGTTTATTTTGTGTACGTCGAAGGACTGGAACAATTTGCCTGCTGCGGTCTTTCCGTTCGATTGTAATATAGGTGTCAAGGCGAGAGCGAAGTGTGCTTCACCATTAACGATTGCATCACTGCTTACTAACAGGAAGGATCGCAGTCCTGCACTAGTTTATATCAGGAAACAATTAAACGAAACACCTACGTAGCACAGTAATCATAGACATCTTCTGAAAAGGAAACTGGTGGTTCTAGAACGCAAATGGTTATAATGGCTTGATTTTAGAAAACACATAAAGGTCTTTTTAGGGTTCCGTACTCAAAGGGTTAAAATGGGACCCTATTAGGTACTAGGACTACTGACCGTCTATTACCAGATGTATCTCATGAACCGTGACTGCTAGACAATTGAAATTTTCACACAAAAAATAATAAAACCAGAATAAAATTAATTTTTATATTAAAGTTGGGTGCCCATACAACAAACATGATTTTTTGCCATTTTTTGCTACACTCGGTATGGGACCCTTCGTGCGCGTGTCCGTATTTTAAGTTCAGCATCATTTGCATGTGTAACCTGTGCTACAATGTGTCAGATTTCGGCACGTGTATCAAATGACGCTGGGTAGGCATACCGTGCTTCATCGGGTTGCGATCTGCTTCTCAGAATGCTGATGACGCTCCAGATTTTAGAGATATATCATCAGCTTAGGGGTGTTCAACATTTTACCTTATTATTATTCCTAAGATAAATAATACTGCGTGCCGTTTCTTTCTTTTATCATATTGCCGGACGGTGAGCGAAGGGTAGCTTGCCGTACAATCGTCCATTAACCGTTCAGACTGAGCTTGAGTCGTCGACTGCGCATATTATTCGACGCGCGTGTTAGATTCAACATTATTTATGACGTAATTAAATCATGAATTTTCATTTTTCACTATATTTTTAGTTGTATTTTATACATTGGTAACATTTATGTAGCTTGAATCTAATATTGAAGTACCTACCAAGAATAATAAAATTATTGTTGTTTACAAGTATAAAACGATAAACATATAAAAAGCCCTATTGATTATAATCTTATAAATTATCAAGTAATTATTAATGATCTTTGGAACGAGTCTTGTATTTTATATTGCTACTTTAATGTAATAAGTACTCTGAGTCAATAATTGCTTTTGTGACAATCTGAGATTTGTAGAAGGTAGCGGGATATTGTATGGATTTGTAGAGGGTGACGTTAAGTGTCAACCTGTCAACCCACAGGTCGACACTTTACTATAAAAACGATGCAATTCTTATGAAAGCCCTTTTACTTCTTATCCAGCAATAGACCATTACAGACTACCAAAGCTCACGTAAGTTGAATAATATTATATCGATTCTGTGTATGTGTCATACTGTGACTTTTGTTTCTAATTATGTTATTGTGACCAACTATAATTAATGATATTGTAAAATGTGTATTTAAAAATGCTATAAATAAGCTACCGTGGAGTTTCTTGCTTGTTCTTCTCCACGAGACCTAGTTTTGAACAAGCAGCTAGTTATTCGACTAATTGACAAGCCTTTTTTAAATAAATACTTAGTCTTGTCTTTCTGTGCTTTTCTTCATAAAACCCTTTCCTTACACACCAGTCATAGGAACACAGTAGTAGAAACTTTACACACAGTAAATAATCGTTTTCCATCTTGACATTTGAACAACATGTGGGTAGATATAAATATATATATCCATACAGTTACCTCCTGATTCTAATATCAGAAGTGGGATAGGGCTCTGGCTTACATAACCGATTTTTAATGTATTGTATTTTGTTTCATGAACTATGTTGGAGCATTGTGTGAACTTTTGAAGCCGTTGGAGACGACCCGACGTCAAGTCTACAAGTCGCCATGCCACCCTGGACAACGGCACAGCAAATCTACAAGTTGCGTTGGGATCCAGCGAGCTATGGATCTTCCAGCTGTTTCATCAGCACTGGTAAAATTATATCTACAAAGTATGTGTGGTTTCCAAAGGTAGACCTTTGTTGGCATTGATTTTATTTCTTTTTAAAGATTTGTCTTATCTATCATCCTCCAGATGATGAAATATCTGACGTCGAGTATCTTAAACGTCGTAAAGAGTTTTTATGTACAAACGTAAAATTGTACCTTATACAAAGTACTAGGAATAATATCCAATTCTTTTACCAGGAACATGACAGAGTACATGAATTGTACAGTCATAGGTAGAAACTTGTACAAAAAGATTGTAGGTACATAGATATTATTTGCGGATAAGTAGTTGTCCAAGTCTAAAAAACGGGGTAGTCCGTATCTAAGCCACCTTAGACAGCCATCTATTTGAAGCAAAATGGTAATACTTTAAGCAAAGCCAACTTATAACGAAAACCGATGTTGATATCACATCGAAATCTAAAAGTTGGTTAGCGAAAAAAATAAATAACTTAATACAGTCAATAGTTTAGTATTATAGAGTAGGAAGATAGCGTAGGATAGTATAGATTAGGTAGGGTAGCATAGGTTAGCATAGGGTATTTAGATAAGTAGGGCAGATATTTTATTTATATTTTTATAAGACTACCAATATATTCACAAGAAATAAACTATATGGCAAAGGATCGTTTGCCGAGTCAGCTAGTTATATAAAATTAAAATTGAGAAAGATTTACAGCGTACCAGCAGTTCATAGGTAGTCGTTTTATTTATTGAAATTAAAAGTTGAGGTGATACAATAAAGTAAACAAAAGTTTTATGATTAATTTTGATTTATCAAAAAATAATTAAATTTTATTTTGGTGTTTAAAAATTTTGTTACTTAATTGGCTTTTAAGAATAACTGCAATAGTAACTGATAAAGTTGAAAGAGTAAATTAAATGTACCCTCAGTTTTAGTCAGAAGCATAGGTTGTTTCCGAAATCAAATAAAAAAAATCTGAGTTAGTACCTCAATTTTAATTCAGATATCACTAATAGCAGGTGTAACAATTTGTAATAATTATCTATTTGTAATTATTAACTTTAAAAATACCTATGTTGTGGTCTGAAGTAAATAATAAGTGTCACTGACTTAGTCATGTCCAGTACTGGTCTAAGTGGCAATTTCAAAATATGTAAAAGTATAGTAGTAATTAGAATATTCGAGGTTCAACACCTACAACTTGCGAAAAAGTATTCGTATCGTTAACGTGTTCATTTTGTATGAAAACATGAACAGCGCCCTCGGTGTGCGTTATTTTAACTGATGTTGTGAGCATGAATAATGTCAAGTTCATTTCGTATCGAATCCGTAACGTAAACTTGAGCAAATGTTTAGTATCGTCATTGTCGAAATCCGCCCCTAAGGCTACCCACTGACCGAAGGCTGGCTTGCGAGTTTCTCGAAAGTTTTGTCACTATAAATTTGGCAGTGAGAGTTTATTGGGAGCATGAAATAATTATTGAAGTGATTGAGTTGATAAATTTTGTTACAAAATGCTTAGATTAACTAGAAGCACCCCTCGACATTGTGGAGTGTGCAATTATTTATTTATTTAACTTTATGTACAGTAGTGGTACATAGGTGGACTTAATGCAACAAGGCATTCTCTACCAGCCAACCTTTGGGTCAAAAGGAAACATGTGGTAGGTTTGCATAATAAATAAATAACAATCAGAACAAATAAGTTGCTAATAATAATAAAATACATAAATATGCTAAAAATATAAACTAATAAATACAAATTAAATGTAATAATTATCTTGCGGCGCGATTAATTGTTGTAAGTAGAAATTACGAAGAGATCGTGTGATTTATTTTAGAACACTAATTTTTTAAATTTACTATTTTGATTACGGAGAAGTCTCAAGTAGAAATTTCCTCAAAAAAATATGGCAAATTTTAATCTACAAAACCTAAGCGATACAGAATTTAATAATATATTTCGTCGTAAGTGAGGAAGCATTTTTGTTTTTATGTCGCGAATTGAGAGATAAATCCAATCTAAGATCAAGCAAAAGGATCAGCCTAAAACATAAAGTAATGTAGGAACAAATAAAAATAGTAAAGCCTTAAGTACCAAAAAGTTTTAGATTATGTTTTAGAATTTTAAATGTAAACAAATAAAAGTACACTATAAAACAAAGTTGACCTTGAATGAGCTTCGCATCAAGAAGTGTCAAGGATTATGCGTCGTTCGTTTAGGAATACAGTCCACTAAACACAGTTTTAATAATAATTAAATAATTATAACACTTACCTTAACTACCTATCTCATACCCACAAAACGAGACACAATAGTAAAACAATAACAGCGCGGTCTCATAGGACCGGTCAGGGATTCATGAATATTTTACTGCAGTTTCTATATTGCATCAAAATTTGAACAGTTTTAAAGTTTTAAAGGCCCTAAAATCACTAAGAACTAAATACGTATATAGTTTTTGAACGAAACATTCAATCAATTCGTTCAATTTTGTACATCCTTTCTTATATTAGTATGTCGTCACTAACTTAATCGTATCGCGGTCTCGATACGTTTACGAAATAGCTTCGTACTTCCGACGTTAGTTGTATTGCGTTATCGTATCGTCAACTCGATACGTTTACGATACGAAACTTACAAATAAACGTGTTAGGGGGTACAGAACAATTTGCGATAATATTGTCAGGTAGACCGAGCGATGGTAATGTTACTAAAACCGGTTAGTTCTTTGAATCCACTGTAAAATAACATGTAATTATTGATTTTCCAGTTAATTTGATAACTCATAAATATTACTTTAGATATCACTTGGATAGTCATCCTAGAGAAAACGATAAATAGTTGTAGAACTAGAAGTTCTTTTTCTCATGATATTTAGGTTAAATGATATCTAAGACGAGTAGTAAGTTATAACAAGCCAACATGTAAAGAGAAATGGTTTTCTGTAACATACTGTTGACTAGTCTAATTTGACCTATATTAGGTGAGCGGAATCAGCATAGCTGTTATAATGATTTAGTCATTTAGTTATTACTTATTCGCTGCTAGGCCTTATATTTGGCGCTAATAGATAGATCTCACCGGTGGCAGCAGGTGAATGTGATTAGCGTGACAGCTATATTTAGCTCAAGTATTAGCTGCTAGGCCTTATATTTGGCGCTAATATATAAATCTCACCGGCAGCGGGTGAATGTGATTAGCGTGACTAGGTATTTGGCTCAAATTTTAGCTGCTAGGCCTCTTATTTGACGCTAATAGGGCTCACCGGCAGCAGGTGAATGTTATTAGCGTGGCTATGTATTTGGCTCAATGATTCGCTGGTAAACTTTTTATTCAATGTCAGTTATCTCACTAGCAGCGGGTGAATGTGATTGACATGTCAGTGTATCTTGCAATGATATTTTAGTATCAACTAACTATATAAGTACCATATTTTATTTACAGTATAATAAAAAATCTCTAAAGTTCAATTAGAACTAACTAAAAACTAACTAAAACTATTTTAGTAAACTTGTAAATAATTTCTGTTCTCAATATTATTGAAGGAGACGATCATGTCTTGGTACAAGTAATTAGTAGTACAATAGTAGCATTGTGTATATTTATTTGTAATTTGGTTTCCATATTTTGCAAATATTAAAGTACCGAATTAATGTAAAGAAAGCTAAATTACGTAAAATAGTTGAACTTATTTCAAGCTCATTGTTTGACACTTAGATATTTTATAATACCTCACTGAATAATTATGTTATTGTTATTTTCACATCAAAGCAGTTTAACAGTTGTAAATAGATACTTTGAGGACAAAGTACTGTCAGTATGGCCGTGTTAGATTCAACATTATTTATGACGTAATTAAATCATGAATTTTCATTTTTCACTATATTTTTAGTTGTATTTTATACATTGGTAACATTTATGTAGCTTGAATCTAATATTGAAGTACCTACCAAGAATAATAAAATTATTGTTGTTTACAAGTATAAAACGATAAACATATAAAAAGCCCTATTGATTATAATCTTATAAATTATCAAGTAATTATTAATGATCTTTGGAACGAGTCTTGTATTTTATATTGCTACTTTAATGTAATAAGTACTCTGAGTCAATAATTGCTTTTGTGACAATCTGAGATTTGTAGAAGGTAGCGGGATATTGTATGGATTTGTAGAGGGTGACGTTAAGTGTCAACCTGTCAACCCACAGGTCGACACTTTACTATAAAAACGATGCAATTCTTATGAAAGCCCTTTTACTTCTTATCCAGCAATAGACCATTACAGACTACCAAAGCTCACGTAAGTTGAATAATATTATATCGATTCTGTGTATGTGTCATACTGTGACTTTTGTTTCTAATTATGTTATTGTGACCAACTATAATTAATGATATTGTAAAATGTGTATTTAAAAATGCTATAAATAAGCTACCGTGGAGTTTCTTGCTTGTTCTTCTCCACGAGACCTAGTTTTGAACAAGCAGCTAGTTATTCGACTAATTGACAAGCCTTTTTTAAATAAATACTTAGTCTTGTCTTTCTGTGCTTTTCTTCATAAAACCCTTTCCTTACACACCAGTCATAGGAACACAGTAGTAGAAACTTTACACACAGTAAATAATCGTTTTCCATCTTGACATTTGAACAACATGTGGGTAGATATAAATATATATATCCATACAGTTACCTCCTGATTCTAATACGCGCCTCAAGGAGATGTCAGTAAAACTGTAAAAGCCTAGCAGGGTTGAAGCCTACTGAGGCCATGGCCATGGACGCAAGGTAAACAAGGAACATAGGAGTGGGTGTTAGACAGTAAAAGCTTGACACGCTGCCCTAAAGTGGAAGACGTCAATGGATGATATGTCACCTAAAAAGAAAAAAAATAGTAACTACTTTTAGTGAGACAAGGTACAGAATTTTGTGTGGAATTTTCTGTACCTAGGTTGTCCTCTTATAGTTCACTTGTAACCCTGTACGGTTTCTTTCAGTAATCAACCTTATTATAAGCACACCTTTAAAAGAGAAAACGGCACAGCTTCTTCCTTACGCAAGAGGATTATCTCCGCAAAAAAGCGTATAATTTAATCTCGTTTTATTTAAGAGTTGAATCTTTATAAAATGTTGGCGATCTCGCGTGGATCGCGCAAATCTGAACCGTGTCTGATTGCATTACAATCAGCGGTCATTATTTTAAACATTTACATTGACAGGTCAAAGTACAAAGCGTCCATCTTGAATGATCTTGATACTTTCACTTTCAAGGCTGTAGGTACCTTGAAGTTGGTTTGTGTTTTTTTTGTATTGTTGGTAGGCTCGCGCTTGACAGAGATAAAGCAAGTGGTCATCGTTGGTCATCATCACATCGTCGCTTTCCATCTGGTGAGACAGTGATCTCACCTGATAGAAAGAAACGACGACAATGTTGCATGCTTGCCTAGAATTAACCTATTTGTATTCACTCTTGACTTAAAGATCCAGATTACAGCTATTAGGAAACACAAACTCCTGTAGATCTTAAGTGAAGTACTAAGTTTTGTTGACCGTAAAATCTTCATGTCAGAACATTTTCTTTGTCATTCGTCTCTAAATTACCTACCCTGTTTCAGGTAGATATAAAAATAATTGAGCCTACAGTTTTTTTTCTACCTAGAATCGAAATGAAGACATAAAACCGGCCAAGTGCGAGTCGGACTCGCGCACCGAGGGTTCCGTACAAACCTGCAAGGTTTACAAAGTTCGTTCATTACGACAATCGAGTCATAACTATGGTATTTTTATTGCAAAATGAAATTCATAACATTACAATGGGGAAAGATGGAGGAGCATAAATTTAAGACAAAGATCTCTTTATCGTTTAAGTAATCCTTTATTTTATATTAACACATATCATTTATCTATAATATAACTGAAACACTTATACTAGCCTTGCAGCAGACTTGCGAAAGTTCTTTTATTAAAGTTATTTATTTACTAAGTTTTTTAGTCACTATTTAGAAATCTGGTTCAAAAATATTAATTAAGTATTAAATTTGAACCAGACCTGTAAATGGTGACTGAAAAAGTTATGAATAGTACCACATTGAACATTGAAGTTCGAAAAAACGTTATCAATAGTTGTACAACTTCGTGTAGTGCTACTGTTTATTAACGGAAACATGTTTATGGATGAAATATTGCTTCTTACCAAATGTCGAGATTCTATGTCAACGGGAAGTGGTCTTTAGGTTTTAATTCCCTTGCGTGTAGTTACGAGTTTCAAAATATGCGGTATCAATAGTTGTACTTTTGCGTTTTGCGTTTTTGCGTTGACTTAGATTTTTTTTTTTTCACGGGTTAAAGGCAATTAGATCTAAGTATTTGATATGAATTTCAACTTGATAGCTCTACGCGTTCATGAGGAAAAAAGTCATAAGTTTATATTTATTAAAACTAAAAAATATATATTTTGTAATGTAACTAAAAATTTAAGGTTTTCGGAATTTTTCCTTTATGTGTGCTATAAAACGTTGCTTCATGCCAATTTTCAAGATTCTAGGTCGACTGGAAGTACCCTTTAGGTTTTGATTCCCTTGCGAGTACTTGCGAGTTTCAAAATATGCAGCTTAAATTGCTGTTTCTTTTGATTGCGTTGACATAGAAGTTTGATTTTGTTACAGCTTAAAGGTATTATAGACCTGAGTATTTGGTATGAATTTCAATTTAATACCTCTACGCGTTTATGAGGAAATGGGTAATAAGTTTAAAATTATTAAAAAAAAAAATATTATGTGATGTAACTAAAAATTTATGGTTTTCGTAATTTTTCCTTTATCTATGCTATAAGACGTTGCTTCGTACCAAATTTCAAGATTCTGAGTTCACGGGAAGCACCCTGTAGGTTTTGATTCCCTTGCAAGTGTCGAAAATTTGCGGCATAAACGGCTGTATCTTTTGATTGCGTTGGCTTAGAAGTTTGATTTTTTCACAGCTTCAAGGGACAGTAGACCTGAGTAATTGATATAAATTTCAGCTTCATACCTCCACGCGTTCCTGAGAAAAAGGGTCTTGACAGACGGACGGACAGACGGACAACAAAGTGATCCTATAAGGGTTCCGTTTTTTCCTTTTGAGGTACGGAACCCTAAAAAACGCAAGAAATTATGTAATGCATTTATGAATGAATAAAAATTCCGAGGCATTATAAGAAAACTTGCATTAACATCGAGCTTGAAGACACGTTGTTGTCCAAAGACTTTTTATGACCGCGCAGGTACAAAACGCTCTTCAAATCAGCAAAAAATAAACAGCGAAGACAAAAACAATATAAATAAATTACTGTATGTTCTTACTACGGTTTTTCATCGATAACAATTTACTACATGCAGTTGACATCTCGGGACACGAGCATTCGTGCAAACTTCAAACTGTCATCGAATGTTTAGCTTTTAAAAAGGCCAGTAAAAACAGAATTGCGCCGCCATGCCAATTCGAGCTATCGGTATTAAGTTTTGACAGGTGACACAATTCCCCACGTCCAATGCACATCGACTACCGACTTTCCAAATGGAAACGGGCAGCATTTAAAATTGAATATCTTTATTTCAATAAAGAAATTTGCATTCATTCGTCCACCTATCTTGTTTCACCACGTTTAACGTAATAGTCCATGTAATGAAATCTAATCAACTCTATGTAAATTTTATTCGCTTTGAGTCTGGAAGACATTTAATTATATCGCATTGGTGAATAAAAAAATGATTCGTCAAATCGAGTTTGGCGGCTGTGAGTGCCGGCTTTTTGCCGGGACTCAATGTTAATTTTATGAAGTTTAATTAAAATTGTATTAACAATTCATGAGTCCGCGGGGAGCCTTTCGTTAAACTTACTGGCTTTAATTTATCCGCGAGGCCGGTGTGAGATCCAAAGTCTTGCAGGCCGGGGATCAATTAGACGGTTGGCAGGAGAATGGCAATGTCTAAGTCTAACGAGACTCGCATTTTTCTCGGTTTCTGAAGTAAACGGCTCTATGAATGGTTTTTACACCATCGATACCAAACAACGGTACACGGCATATTTGCGAGAATCCATTGTCATTTCTACAAGTGATATTTATCATTTTAATTACCAATTTTTTAGAATACCCCCTAGTGTCAAGACTGCTATGTCACAGTAGGACAGATGCCTTGTATTTGCGATTTTTTGTGTCAACAATACTTAATGCAGTTATTGCTCCTGGGATGCATCATACTTGAATTCGCAAAAATAAAAAGAAATCTACTTAAAACAATTGCCGCATTGTTACGCTCAATCAACAGAGTACATTATCGAAATTAAAATAATTACGGAAGTTTTTCTGTTTGACGAAACAATGCGAACTGCTGGAGCTTTTAACCATGACGTACTCTTTTATCGTTAAATTATTTTAACTGTTATTGCACTGTGAATATTTATTCAAACTTGATTTTTTTCTTAATTTAATCGGATTAGATGCGAGAAAGGCCGAAAAGAAGGCAGGTGTCGTCAACATTTCGGGAAAATAAAATTTGAATTCAATGTGTCGTGATGATGTAAATTCTCCATTCTGAATTCAAATGTTACTAAGTTAAATATTCATTTGGTAACGAGAAGAGGAGCTTTAATGCTTATTACTTTGGTACACAATGCTTCATGATTATTTCAGACATTTTTGATGATGATAATATGTATTTTTTTATGCCAATTACATTTATTTTTACGAGTATATCGAATTATAGGTCGTAATTCTTACAATACCTTTCGAAAATCAATAATACAAAATAAAATTGTCCATAACGTGTAGATCGTATCATCTCCACGTCGTATTTAAACTTGACAATAATCGGTGACAGTAGCTGTCAAAAAATTGTCCTACCCAGTGACAGATTGTCAACTCATCGCCAATCTAGTAGATCCACAGGCTGTTGACAACAGTACGTCGGATACTACATGAGTTTAATTAATTCCGTATGTGACATGGTCCCCTACCTTGAGCCGTGTTGTCGCTGTGTTGGCATCGCGTGTGTTAACAATTGTACACGCAACATGTTAGCACAGCTGGGCTGTAATGATTGGGCTGAAGTTAGGTTAGTGGATTAGGAAATAGATTGTACATCTACCTATCTATCTTGATTATGGATTGTTGAGAGTTAGGCATTGATAATGTAGGTAGTTAGTTGGTTTTGAATTTGACATATTATTATCTTAATGATTTCAGTTTGATTCTAGCTAGACAATCAAAAAATGTTTATGACTCCTGTTTTTGTAAATTATGTTTGACTGTTGTTTAATCAATCAAATTACATCGATTAAAGTAGATTCTTAAGGGTCTCAAAAGTTCATTATCATCAACAACTTTTAATACTAAAAGCTGTTTATACTTTTTGAACATAGCTTTAGGTAAGTGTCGCCAAGAAAAACCTGCAAAAATTCTTGCATATTGAATTGATCGTCATCAGCGTAGACTTTAATCTTGCTTAACGACACATTACCATAGAATAATGAACGACCAATATTTAGTACCTCATCTCACAGAACCAATGAGGATTAACGTTCTACCAATTTGCAGACAATACACCAACTAGCAACATGGATATACAAATTATACGATCCACGATGCACCTGTTGGGTACACTCAATAATGAATGTGTTTCAATCATAAGTGCGTACTTAGCGCATCTAGTGGACGATGATTTGTGATCCGTGATGTATGTGATGATTATAATAAATTCTTGTAATGGCCAGCTGCGAAGTGTTGGTTTTTTAGGGGTCTGTTTTGACAGGGTTGTTCTGGACCATTAACGTTTGAATCCCCAACCGGTCCTATGAGACCGCGCTGTTATTGTTTTACTATTATGTCTCGTTTCGCGGGTATCTGAGTAATTAAGATGGAGGGATGAATACTGTGAAGAAAATCAAAGGTCCTGTATAATTCTGACGATAATGTTTTATTTTTGACAGCTGGTCTTGATACCTAATCTAATGTAATTGGACCTAGTTCTGCAGAAAGCAGCCATATGAGGAAAAGTACAAACAGAGTTATGAGCGTTTTTGTATCGAAAGTTGCCCTTTCTTATTTTTCTGCCATTTTTTACTTTTCTGTTTATTTGATATTTGAGAATTATTGGGAAAAGTATAGCAGTTATTTATATCCTATTCAGTATTTCGTATCATTTAGCATAATACCAATATTAGCGTTTTTGACGTGGCTGTTTTATGCAAAATAGCTTATTTCGTCGGAATTACAATAAAGAATAAACCAGCCACATAAGTTGGCTGTTCTGCATTAATTCAAAATGGAATAAAAGTATGTAAAAGACAGACAAGATAATAAATAAAATGTTGTATTTAGGTACTGTTTTACTTCTTAATAGTGAAAACTAAAAAATCGTTTTAGAAGTCTTTATTAAAAAACGTAACAAAATGTTTATCGTCTTCTTACATTAATGAACACTAGCCATTTATTGAGATTTCAAATAAAAAAAATCCGCTGTCACTTGTCTCACACAATTTTTACACGCCTATTTCGCCTCTCATATGAGACTGGAAAAGTGCTGGTTGCTTGGAAGCAAGCTAACGTGCAGCCTGTGCCCAAGAAGGGTAGCCGAGCTGACCCAGCGAACTACCGTCCTGTATCCATCACGTCCATCTTCTGTAAGAGTATGGAGCACCTTGCTCAACAGGAAGCTCCTGGCACACCTAGAAGTGAATGATATACTCAGCGGCAATACCGTTTTCGAAAAAATCGGTCTACTGGGGATCTTCTAGAGTATGCCATTCACATCTGGAGCGAGGCCATCGAGAAGCATGGGGAAGCGCTTGCCGTCTTCCTTGATATCTCGAAAGTTTTCGACAGGGTATGGCAAGAAAGCCTAACAAGCCTTACTAAGCTTCCTTCCTTCGGTCTATCCACCTGCCTGTATGATTGGATCGCCAACTTCTTTGAGGGATTGATCTATCCGCGTAGTTATTGATGGTTGCTCATTCGGTCAAATGTCTATTAATGCCGGGGTCCCTCAGGAGTCGGTACTCTCGGTTACATTGCTTTTGCTGTACATAAACGATTTGCTTATATAAGTCCGGTACCTTTGGGCATGCAGACGACGGCACTGTTGCTGACAGGTACTTGTCCGACGCACGCGCTTGTGGGTCACAGATCCAGTCTTTCCGAGAGGCTATGATTGAACGCTTAAACTCGTCCTTGAAGGCGGTCTACGATTGGGGCGATGCCAATCTGGTCAAGTTCAATGCTGCTAAAACCTAGGCGTGTCTTTTTTCCGCTAAACGGAGTCAATTCCACCCGGCTCCATCTTTCCGGGGTGTAACCGTTCCGATAACCGACCACCTTGAACTTCTTGGAGTAACGTTCTCGTCTACCCTAAATTTCGGCTCGTACATCGAGGCAAAAGTTCAGCGGGCTGCTAATAAATTGGGGATCTTAGAAAAGGTGATACGATAATTTATACCGGAACAGCTGCTCAACCTTTAAAAAGCGCAAGTTCGATCGTATACACGACCCATCCCAAAGATGAGAGGAGTACTCCATACGGAGTACTCCTCTCATCTTTGGGATGGGTCTGCCAAATACCAACTTGATGCACTTAAGTCAATTGAGAAGCGAGCCAAGAGGATCATCAGTAATGATGCTCTTGAGTCGAAACTTCAAAGTCTTGGACATCGGCGCCGACTTGCTAGCCTGTCGGTTTTCTATCATTTACACTTCGGGGAGTGTGCACAGGAATTGCACAATTTGATTCCGTCAAGTCCTTTCCACTATCGGACTACTAGACATACGGTGAAGCGCCACCGATATATGGTGAAAATTCCGCCTATACGCTCAAAGCGGTTTGGAAACACATTTATTATGCGTACAGCTAAGGAGTGGAATTCCCTGCTGGAGTCTGTGTTTCCTGATAGCTACAACTTAGGAGTTTTCAAGTCAAGAGTGAATAGGTTACTTGAGATAGTGGTCAAACGCGAGCCCAAGCAAAAAAAACGTTTCTATTTTATATTTTCGAAGAAACTGTTTCTTTTTTGTAGGTTTCCCGCTTCTAACCTCCTTCACAATTACTAATTTAAAGAAGTAAACATTATATGGCTACGCTCAGAGATGTCATAAGCTAATATTAATAATAAACAAGTTTAAAAATCGTCCTTATTCGCATAGACGTGTCATAATGATGACGTCAGAAAAAGCCAAGTATGGACTCATAACACATATACAGTATACAGAAAACAGCCTACGTACACTGGCTGCTTTTTACGAAACTCGATCCCCAATAACATCAAAAATTTTGAAATTTGTACAAAACAGCCAGATAGCAGGCTGACTTGTGCAATATAGGCTAGGCAGTTTGCCTCAAAATTGGCTGCATTTTACACCATGATGACTGGTTTTTACAAAATATTTTTTATTGAATGGCTGCATTTGACGATTCATATCTCAGCCATAAGAAGAGATATCGAGCTGGTTGTCTTTGTAAAACATCCGGCATGTCGAATTTAGTATGGCTGTGTTAATAACTCTATTTTCGAAAAAGTACCACTTGGCTGCTTTCTGCAGAACTAGGTCCAATTAGCTTATGTCGACCCTCTCCCAATGCTGGACAAAACCCTTTCTGTCTTCGTGCACACTATTCTGTTTTCTTCTACTGCAGGCAAGACCTTTTTGGTCTAAATAAAAAATCTAATAAGTCTAATACTTCTATAGTTTATATTATTAAACAAAAAAAAAATGCTTTTGATGAAAAAAAATATGTGTAAAATGGTTATTTATAAATTTGTCTGCTGGAACCCTTTTACTGAAAAGTCCGACTCAAACTTGCTCCTCGCTAATAGTTGTTTACGGTCTCATTCATTACCTATTAAATTTGATTTACAACAGCTGTATAGTTTTTGTGAGATATTCAAGATACACTGCAGTTTTTAGTATCATTTCACTATGAAAGTATGTGTCGATGTTTAGTGTGTTTTTTCCATTTATTAGAAATTATGAAGAAACTTCTTTTGTCCCTGTGTGGAGCTAGTATTATATAAAATATGCAATGGACAACAATCGACCTAAAAGTTCGTTGAGCTTTCCGTACTTTTCCTCTCATTTATGAAAATACCTAATCCCTAATATTATTTACGCGAAAGTTTTTGTTTGTTACTCTTTCATGCAAAAAGTAAGGAATGTTTTTGAATGAAATATTTACAATAATACAACTTATACATCAGATTATACAGGATGTTTGGTTCATCGTGTGCCAAATTGATATGGTCGACTGGAAGGGTCATCTGCTATCCTTTCAGACTCCAAAACACTACACATGCCCTGTGGATATTTTGTCATCGAGTATTTAGTATTTGTTGAAAAATAGACCCGAATTTTACATTCAAATACAAATATAAAAAAATGTATAAGACGTCGAGCCTGAATTTTAATTTTATTTAGACGTTTATTGTATAAAGATACTTTTAATTCATGAATCCCCAACCGGTCCTATGAGACCGCGCTGTTATTGTTTTACTATTGTGTCTCGTTTTGTGGGTATGTGATAGGTTAAATACAAAATACTAATTTTGTATTTAATTCCACAGGGCATGGGTAATGTTAGGGGTCTGAAAGGATAGCAGATGACCCCTCCAGTCAACCATATCAATTTGGCACACGATGAACCAAACACCCTGTATATCCATATTAGAAAAACACTTAGACTATTTTTTTTAAATGCACTCGAGCGAAGCCGGGGCCGGCTGCTAGTAAGCTATAATTATCTCTATAGCGAATGGAAAACCTTCTCAAAATCATCAAAACACATACCTACCACTGTATATATCTACATTATTACCCATACGAAGAACTTTTCCATTCCACAAACTTTAGAACCCGATACAAGATAAAAGCATCTCACGCGAAAGTTTACTTTTAATACACCGATATTTTTACACTGTGCCGTACTTCAGTTAATAAAGTCTGCTGTCAGTGGGTGAAAGTCCTCAGATTTATGCCGCGAAGTGTTGTACTCATCCTTATGTAACTTTAGCAGTTGGTTAATAAAAATCAACATACATATATGTGGAGCCTAGGGGCATGAGTGGGCTAGCTTTTATTTTGATGGTAGGTAGGTTTCGTGTTGGTGGTACCTTATACCATCTGCCTAGCCTTTTCCCAACTATATTGGGGTCGGCTTCCAGTCAAGCCGGATTTAGCTGAATACCAGTATTTTAAGAGGAGCGGCTGCCTACCAGACCTCCACAACCCATTAACTGGGGTAACACGCTACTTCATGGCATGACTGGAGTCAGATTTACTGGCTTCTGACTATCCGTAACGACTGCCAAAGATCTACGAATGACAGCCGGGACCAAAGGCTTAACGTGCTTTCCGAGGCACGAAGGAAACTCGGTATGTTAAGATGGTTACCCATCCATAGACCAACCTTGAAGCGTTGCTTAACCTTGAAGATCGATCCGTGCGGCTGTTATTATCTACCCACGAGCCCCTCATCGTGTTGGTACTACCTTATTATGTATGTAAATTAGGGTAATTAAATGATGGTTTGAATGGAAGTAAAAAAGGGAAAGTTGACAATAATGGTACTAAAGTTACCTACCTCCTCCCTGCGATAATGTTCAAATCCTGTATGGAACAAATATTAAGGTAAATGGCTTACAGATAAACACTTCGGGGCTGTGTGTTGTGTGTGTGAGTTTACGCATTTGTGAACACATCTACGACACAAGTTTCTAATAACGCGGGACTTTCCCGAATATAAATTTTCTCTCTGCTTCTCTTCATACATTATTATAACTGGGTCATAACCAGCTTTCCTTAGAGGAGCTCGTGGCTAGATATAACAGCCGCACAGGTCAATCTTCAAGGTTAAGTAACGCTTGCCAAGCTTGGTCTGTGGATGGGTGACCATCTTTACATAACGAGTTTCCTCCGTACCTTGGAAAGTACGTTAACAGTAGGTCCCGGCTGTCATTTGTAGATCTTTGGCAGTCGTTACGGATAGTCAGAAGCCAGTAAATCTGACTCCAGTCTTGCCATGAAGTACCTACCGTGTTACCCCAGTTAATGGGTTGTGGAGGTCCGGTAGGCAGCCGCTTGTCGTAAAATACTGGTATTCAGCTAAATCCGGCTTGACTGGAAGCCGACCCCAATATAGTTGTGAAAGAGGCTAGGCAGATGATGAACCAGCTTTCTTTACCAATTAAACATAATTATCCTAGTTTAACTAAACCTAACTGTATCCTAACAAAAAACCTCATCACCAAATAAGTCGTCAATTGAGATAAACAGAACATACGATGACGAAACAAAAGCATGTAGTACGTGCGCAGCGTGTAAACATCACGCTGAGTCAGCGGGTTCCTGGTAGAGAGGCTGGTGTTTAGGTATCAGCACGTTTGGCTGTGGCGAGGCTTCCATTGTGTGAGTCCAAGGTTCTGTTCTAGGTTGGGGCTCCAGGGTGAGAGGTGTCGATTTCTGTGACACGTCATCTTCCATGGGGGACAATAGTTTTGTGGATGAGTGATATATTTGCATCTTCTTACGATAATTCCAGATTCCGTTCTCCTTCGATACATACAAACATATTGCCACATTTAAATACTACAGGAACACCATGACAATTAGGTAGGTACTCGTACAAAGTTTTGCGAAAGAAACATTATCAAGGTTTTATTGCAACATCGTGTATGTTTAGTGAAGTTCAACATCATCATTATTACAGCCATCACTGCACAACGACCGGTCTTGTGCGTCTTGCATCCATCAGATTCCCGCAACCCTCATTATGTCATCGCTCCACCTTCTGGGAAGCCTTTCATCGCAGCGCCTTCCGGTGCGCGGTTGCCACTCCAGAAGTTTTTAGCCCCATCTCTCGAGATTGTTCTGCGAGCAATATGCCCTGTCCATTGCCACTTAAGTTTGGTAATTCTTCGGGGTATGTTAACCTTGGTTCTCTGGCGGACATCTTCATTTATATACGATCACGCAAGAAAACTTCGGATATAACCCTTTCAATTGCTCTTTAGGTGACTTTGCGCCTTCTGATGAGGCTCATTACGAGTACTATATACTACACCGGCAACACAAAAACGTTTTTGAGAATATAGACAATAACTTTGTTCGTTTTATCATCACTTTTCTAAAACAGTCTTTTCTTCCATTTTAATCCAGCTTTATATTGTTTATCTCATCTTAGCTGTGAACATCTCAGAGCTACACAGATAACTCCCACGGTATCGATATCGTAAGATTGAAAGATGTATGGCGATAATATCCCATCGGCGACGCTATTGACTCGCCATCAAAAGGTCGCGGGTTCAAATCTTAACCCGTTGGTAAACTACGTTGTGGACTCATGCTTAAATCAGAAGCATTGGCTTAACTAGCTAGCTTAGGTTTGAATTATTAAGAACTAGCTTAGCTTTTTCCTGCGGTTTTGCTTGCGTAAAAGTATACAATTTTCCCAAGGGAACATAATACATGTTTATAGACCCTCTCTTCTAGTCTTCTCTAGGTCTTGAGTTATAAAGCTGATTATAAAAAGTATACAATTCCAAAAATTGGTGTACCTAGGTGACTTCAAATGAAATCCATCCAGCCGTTTAAACGTTTCAACGACTAGGTACCAAACGTACACAAAAACACATCTTGACGGAATGGTTGGTGAAGTGGTTAAGCGATTGGCTACTGCACTGCGCGTCGCGTGTTCGCTTCCCGCACTAAACAAATAATTACACGGCCTTCTGTGTGTGAGTTTACATGTATGTGTATCTACGATAAAGGAGTAATTCCTAGTGCAAGGCAATGTTTATTAGTGTGATAGGAGTACTTACGTACTGACCTATAAAGTTTTATTTTAGTTTTCGTAATGATTCGTCTCATCAACATCCTCTTGACCTGTTTCTCATTTCATTCGGACATCGCGTCGTCGAAACTCAACTCATTTTTACTCGACTGCTTCAGAAGTAGAGTTCTGTTTTTTTTCATGAATCTCTATCAACCTTGGTGACAGTGTTCACGCCCTGCTTAAATGTTTGTATAATCTTCCAAACAACTCTTATTCTAAAGCCTATCTGCCCTTCGTTTTCAAACATACCACATTTCTTGTCAGACTTTTACTGACTAAAAGTTCTCTAGGGTTCACGATTATTCTGCGGTCCTAGCAGGCATCGGATCTACATTTCTTTGAAGTTTGAGTGAAACATTACGCGTCCTTGATTCTGGCTTTGTCCTTACCAGACGGCCGTGCTCCGCACAAGCGGAGCAGACTTCCACTGGAAACTCAACCGTGTCCTTCGGGCCATTCGCATACCTACTAGAGACAACCGGGTGTTTCTTGCACCTGCATCTGAAACACCACCTTCCAAACTGGCCATGTCCAGTGAAGACCTGCATCAGGTGGATAGGGAGGAAATCGTGATGCCTCTAGCAACTCTTCAAAGAGGAGACTTACTGCTGCGCTGCGATAAGACCTACAGTGACCTAACAGAAGCTTACTTTAATGACGTCCAATGAAAGTGATAATCTCATAAAATGCTATTTATACTCAGGTGGCCAAACGACTATTTTAATAGCCAGTATTCATTATAAATTCAGTATATCTGATGACTGCCTTCCTGTGGTCTGCGATGAGTTAAAGGTACCTACCTAGTGCTAACGATGTTATAATATTATCTGCTATTGCAATCTGTGAGATGTGTGCTAACTTACTGGAGGCGATGACGAGGTGTTTGTTTAGTAGTACATTGAGATTACGACTATCATATCATATAATCTGACTCCAGTCTTGCCATGAAGTACTGGGGTAACACTCTAGTTAATGTGTTGTGGAGGTCTGGTAGGCAGCCGCTCCTCGTTAAATACTGGTATTCAGCTAAATCCGGCTTGACTGGAAGCCGACCCCAACATAGTTGGGAAAAGGCTAGGCAGATGATGATGAGAATACGACTATCATATTACTAGCTGTGGTCAGTGGCTTCACTCGCTTCATAGTACAAAATTGTTTCGAGAGAGTGTTCATTACCAGCTTTTGAACCCGGATGTACTTATTTAGTCCTGGAATAAAAAGCTTGGTCCGATATTTTCAAATTACTTTTCCCGCTCTGAGTGAAGCTGTGGTGGCTTGTCAGGTTTTTACTGACTAAAACCCGTCTGTGTTCCTTCCTTTTCTCTTTGCGTGTCCTGACCACGGTAAATCTCAAACAATCTTGCAGAGTATGTATAGAAAGGTAACTCTTTCGGTCCTGAAGAGTAGGAGCAAAATTCTAAAACGAAAATCCAGTTTATTATCGAATCAAACTTCTCAAACATTAAATAAACACCTTACCTACCACAAGGACCTCAAAACGTCCAAAACATCTGGCCCTCACAATATAATGCCAAACGTCGATCCCCGACCTACATTCTCCATCTTGGATCTAAGACGATAATTTACTGATGACGTCACCAGTATTGTGTGACAAAAGCTAACTGAAGGCAAACATGTTGCTACGTTTGATAAGTTTGAGTGAAACGGACATAGTGTGACCTTTGATTCTGAGGCTCTGGGTCCACTTGGATTATAATGTTACTGGGTTTAAGTACGGAGATTGTAGAGCGCGTTTAGGAAAGTATTCAGCTGGTACGTTATTGATAAGCAAGGGTGTAGCATACTCATACGTCGCGGTCGCCGCGTCGTATCAGCTGTAGATGTCAATGACACGGGGTCTATGGGCTACAAGAGCTAAGACGTGTGCAAAAATTCGTACCAGGTTATCCACAAGCCTAAACTCTCTTATAGGAAAGGGGCCAGTGTAGTTAACTAATAAGATTATGAGATTAGGGTTTTCCAATTTACATTTCTAGCATTCTTTTCGTATGATCACAATAAAAATGTTACTTACTCTAGTACAGAATACTTAAAAATCTAATTCATGATTCATCATTTTTATTCCAGATTTGTTAACCTATCTAGTTAGTTAGCCGTTGCGGCCGCGTCTCGAAAAAAGCTTTCAAAAACGTTTGATACTTGGCCCCTTTTTTACTAACTACGCTATTGTTTAAAAAATTATAACAACAGTTTTAAATTATGCACAAGGACATCATCATATGTCGTATTGTCGTCGAAGACAGGCCTAACTTAAATTCAACTCATCATCTACCAAGCCTTTTCCCAACTATATTGTGGTCGGCTTCCAGTCAAGCCGGATTTAGCTGAATATCAGTATTTTACGAGGAGCGGCTGCCTACCAGACCTCCACAATCCATTAACTGGGTAATAACTTAAATAACTTAAATTTATCTACTGACTGCTTAAACATTGTCATGTTAATACCCTTACGTTGTGGTCTAAAATAATTTAACAAAGGTACTAAGTCGTGAGGCGTAGGAGTAAAGTGGAGATAATGTGTCTCTGGTTGACGTCACTACGGTTAAGTTGGGGTCAGACCTCAACTTACTAGAATGTGCAGCTTCAAACATATGATTCACCGACGAAAAGATAAGAAAAAGCTCTCAAAAATAATTGTAAGTCGCCACGTCGTCAGTAAGATTTTTTTTTTTTTCATGATGTATTTTTTTATTATTTATAGGCTCGAGCTTGACCACTATCTCACAAGCGATTATATGATAGACGATTTAGTACGCTTGCCTAGAAGAAACCTACTCACTCTCCACTTACGACCCTTAGGTTACGAGGTTACTTGGACCTAAAATGCAAAGCGTTTTTATTCCGGGAAGTAGTTCTTTTGGGATAAATTTCCCTTTCTTTTTTGTTATGTAACATAAACTAATGCTTTCACCTGATGGTAAGCAATGATACAATCGTCCTTTCTTTCAACTAACATTAGTCAATTGATAAAAACGTGCCTCTTTATCTCAGCAAAGCTTCTCGATAACCACAAGTTAATTATCCAAGTACTAATGACTTAACTAGCCATCAGTATCATAATTAACTTACTCAATCAGACGGTAAGTAGCCAGATAATAATCTGACTGATTACTGATTAAGCAGAAGGAACAAACCGAGTCTTAATCAATGAATTAGCGAATAAATCTCGCCGCCAAATAAGCTTAATTTCTTGTATTAAAAGTTTATCAGTGGACGCTGCATCTTGCCCTTGCGAGGCGAATTGTTAGTAGCATAAGATGGTAAAGGAACAGAAGGTTGGATTCGTAGAATACATGAAACCCACCAAAGTTCAAGTTCAATCCAAGTCTGTAGGTTTTCTATCGTTTACATTTTCGAACCACTAGACGTCCAGCGTTGCACCACCGGTACATGGTGGACATCCTAACCATACGTATAAAGCATTTTGAGAATACTTGCATTGTACTTGCATTCTAAGCAGTGGAATTCCCTGCCTGAATAACTACAACCTAGGCTTTTTTAAGTCAAGTCTAATTCGCATCACAAGTTTCTGCCATGCGGCATTTTATATGGGAGCGCTTAGACACTCTACTTGCTACGCTACGCTATAGCATATCTAGATAGTTCCAGCACGCTATTGATTAAAGAAACTTATAAACGAACTTATTTGTAAGTTCGTTGTAGTCTAAGGGCCTGTTTCACAATGTCCGAGTAGGCACTACTTACTGAATAAATTCAAAAATGTGACAGATTTTGTATGAGCCAAGTAAGATACTCGAAACTTAATCATAGGTGGTGAAATAGGCCCTAATAGTGATGTTTTGTTTGCATAGCATAAAATATAGTTTGGATTGATATCTTATACTAAGTAAGGTGCATGATAAGTTTCTACACTACAGTTTTCTCAATATATCTTATAGAAAGTCAAGACGATGATTGGATTGCTCTATGTCCAGGATATGACTGGCAATAGGCTGATGACGAAAACGATAAACTTTTCTCCTCATTCACCAAGTGGGTCTTCTGCCATACCTGCGCTTGCGGCGTATGATTCACCGGTGGCCGGTCAAGGGTACGTCAGTCCGCGTTAATTTTAACATTACGCGCTTTATGCAAAAGGTTGCGCAAATTGCGCGACTCCTTTTGTTGTAATCTTTTGTTTTTGAGGACACGCATTGTGTTCTAGATTTCTTATTTTTTTGCTGTGTTGTTGTTTAAAGAGACATTTATTGTGTAGGTTCTGTGTTATGACACATGCCTTTTAATAGTATGTAGAGGATATTTTTTGAACTGTTATCATTATTATTTCAGCCTAAAAACCTTTTCCACTATTCATGAGCATGGGCTTCCCCCAAGCGTCCATCAGATTCCCGCAACTCTCACCAGGTCATTTCACCACCTTATGGAAGCCCTTCCAACGCTGGGTCTTCCGGTACATTGGCCGCTACTTCAGCCCCATCGACTATCTATTTTGTTAGCAATATAGGGTATATTCCATTCGATGAATTCCGCTCTAAAGCGAAGCTTGTATTTCAGAAAGAACTTTCATCAAAAGCTAAGATTAGGGTCATCTACCACTCCTTCGCATGAGTAGAGTTTAGCGTGACCACCAAAACCCAAAATACTTCCCTAAAACACATTGTCAAACAGAAACAATATCTCTCTCAAAATTGAAACATAGTAAGAATTCCAAACGTTGCATATGAATTACACGTGCGCCACCAACTTTGACCGCTTCGACACAAACTAGCTGACACTTTGACCCAGCGGCGACACGTGCAAAACTCGAGTCACGGACACAGAAAATATATAATCATCATCATCTGCCTAGCCTTTTCCCAACTATATTGAGGTCGGTTTGCAGTCAAGCCGGATTTAGCTGAATACCAGTATTTTGTGAGGAGCGGCTGCCTACCAGACCTCCACAACCCATTAACTGGGGTAACACGGTACTTCACTGCAAGACTGGAGTCAGATTTACTGGCTTCTGACTATCCGTAACGACTGCCGAAGATCTACAAATGACAGCCGGGACCGACGGCTTAACGTGCTTTCCGAGGCACGGAGGAAACTCGGTATGTTAAGATGGTCACCCATCCACAGACCAACCTTGGCAAGCGTTGCTTAACCTTGAAGATCGACCTGTGCGGCTTTTATTATCTAGCTTCGAGCTCCTCTACACAGTAAATATATAAATTGTACTAAAATACATTTTATTATTTGTTAGGAAGCGGAACTTCAGGGTTTTTGTAACCGCCACCGCGACAAAGGAACGACGGAACAAGTTTTCCTAACAAGGGAAATAATCTTTGAGGACCGGTTGCAAAGAAAATGGGATTTTCTATTTTCTCTCGCTTTTTGTTGTGACGCGTCGTAGTAACGCTAAAATGATAATATATTTCCTGCATTTCCTTTTCTGAAAACAGTGGAATTGTTTGTTAATTTTAGTCTTTTGAGCAAAAATGTACCTTTAATTTCGTTTTTGTATCGTGTTGCCCAGTGTTTTTGCTGTGGAGGTCTGATAAGCAGTCGCTGCAAAGTTAAGCAACGCATGCTGAGGACATGAGGAGGCTGTCTACAAATAGAGGGTCATCTATCTGTAGACTAACCTCAGCATTTTATGACTTATCTTTGTCTTGGCAAGCACGTTTTGTGTTAGTATGCACATTGATAACACTAATATTCTAAAAACAAAAGCTTGTGATTGTGTGAGTGTAGGTTTGGTACTTCTTCACGCTCAAATTGTTGAACAAATTTCCTTGAATCTAGAAACAGGGGGAGACCATAAGACAAAAGCTTGTGATTGTGTGAGTGTAGGTTTGTTACTTCTTTACGCTCGAACGGTTGAACAGATTTCCATGAAACTTGTTACACGAGAGACCATATTCTGGAAAGGCACATAGGTTCTGTTGTTTGAACCTTAACCACACTACGCATTCAGAATAACAGCCATACTAAGCTGTAACTCCGGTGCGTACATCCTTTGGGATATTTTTCTACTATCATGCAAATGAAGCCGCTAGCAGCAGCTAGTGTTATAATTATATTCACGAATTAATAAAAACGTTTTTCGTTCATATGAATGGGGCACATAATCACCTGACTCTCTTATGGGTAATTATAACCTTTTTATTCTACGCCAACAATTTACCTTAAACCATTTTTCCTTAGCAACATTTTCGCAGCGAACATGACTTAGTCCGTCTTCCACCAATTACGTTCCCAGTAAAATTAACAAAAGGAAAAGAGAATTACAGGTGCTAATAGTAAAAACAATCATCTTCAAGCTCAAACAGGCTTACAGTGTAAAACAATTACTTCTCGTTTGCCACTTAAGTTGGTTTAACTTACAATTAGCGTATAACGCGGTGGTTGGGGTGTATGGTAGAGGAGATAGAGGGTAGTGAGTGGTATTGGGAAAGGTGAAGGTCTGATGGGTAAAATCTTCTATAGAGCTAGTTGATTTGTCCCAGTTTTGCTTGGGTGTAATTTGTGTACATGAACCTTCCTTATTTATTGTGTTTGTTAGTGTAAACGGCATTAATCTGTTGCTGGGTTCGAGAGAAGTTAGCAGATAAACAGATAGACACATAGAACAACTAGCGTTATTTTATGTAGGTAAATATATGAATAGGATCTTGTGTGCTTGTCGCGTGATTATGACGATTTAATGATACTCGTAATAAGCCATTCAATTGATTCCTTAGTACGGTCCTGGGGAAAATGCTGTGACGTTGTAGACGTCATGTGAGCGGTATTATTTGGAGGGGCGTCGATTGACACATCTAACACTCCCTCATGCTCCATGCAGAGCGGGAGAAGTTATATGATGATTTCCCACCAATCCAAAAAAAACTGCTACTACTACAACTAAACTAAACTGCTACTGCATACAAGCACCTTCCATATTGTCTCCTCACCACCCAAGGTTAACTGGTACAGAATGCCAAAGGCATTAAGTGCCACCCTATGCACTTTGTGCATGAAGAAAAAATGTATAGTTAAATTAATAAACTGCTAACTTTGTCAAATCTTCAGCTTGCGCAATATCTACCCATCCTCTACCAAGCCCGCTCCATCTCCCAACTTACACCACCACCATTTACCAAGTAACATAAGCCAGGGTTAGTAGCTCTTGGTTCCCATGCTCCGCCCACCGCCTGGCGTTTAGTGCTCCACGTTTAATTAGTGATAACTGGGTGGCAGCCAATCACCACTCCTGTTTGTACTACACTTGCTTTTTCACTGGTATTGTGTATTGGTGTCTACTGATAGGTTCTCTTTTTGTATGTTGTTTGGCGACTCCGTTGGTTTTACTGTTCTTGTTAATGTTTTTGAGAATTTTTGCCTGCTTGTGTTTTATTTTTGTTTGAATAATAAATATTAAAAGAACAATACTGTTGGTCCATCTCATCTTCCCAAAACCCAACTCGTTGTGCTGTGCTGGTGTTACTGCTGCGGTTGTGGAGAACCTCAAGCGGCAGAATTGTAGTAAACTTGTTATATTTTCGAGAAGTTTAGGGTTGAAACTCTCGGATTGTGGAGCCCGCGTGCTTATGAATTGTATAAAGACCATTCCAATCGCCTTGTTGACACTTAGCGTGACCAAGGGTTGGATTTTACCTTAGACTGAGACAATGCTTATTGCATCTTCATACAGCGTGACAATACCACTAGTCTTTTGGGTACTTTACCAGTCGACTGAGACGTGGAGGATTTTTTTAACGCCCTTTGGATAATTTTTAGTTAAAAAAAATTCAAAGCAGTTTTATCAAAAGTTAGGTCAGATGTACCTTCTTGCAATTTCTTGCAATCAAAACTAGGTTTGGGATTTAGATAGCGGTGTAAGACATACATTGCTACTGGGTATCTAAAATGGCAGATCATAAAACGGCAGATAGAAATAATGCAGGGTAATAAACGAAATGACCTATTCCAAATCAAATTCAATTACATAAGTATTGCAAAACAAAACAATGACACTATAAGTCTAAACGACCAGCCCTCACTAAAGTTCATGCCAACAATAAATCTTCAAATGTTAAGCCGGTCTGAGCTGATCTATCTGATTGACAAATGTATGGACACGCGAACAATGTATGACGTTGTATGGGGGAACAATTGCGGTGTTTACAATGCTCAATAGATGATTAAGATTGTGTATGACTTGAGAAAATAATGTATGATCGCTACTGGTATTTCTGAAGTGATTAAGATCGATTTCGATGTGAAAGGTCACATTGACTTATTATATTAAATGTTTCATTCATTTGTTACTTGTTTTAGTTCCTGAATGTGTGGAAGTTAGTTGTAAATGTTCAAGATAAAAAACGTCTTCGTCATTGTCCGTTGCCATGACCGGTCAGTAGCATAGTGGTGTAATGGATAAAGAAAACTCTAAAGTATATTTTTTGTTGTCGTTAATCGCCCTTGATCATAGTCGTCACCTGATGGTAAGCAATGATGTGGTCAAAGATGGAACACGCATACCTAAAAGTAACCAAATTACTCCTGAATTAAAGACTGAAAGGTTGTAGTATCAGGAAATAAAATCAAATTAGACTTTAATGCGGTTTTGCGACATCATAATAATATGGTGCTAAGTGAGAGACAGTACTAAAATAATACGGGAGGCTGTACATTGACTGGTCACTAAGCCATGCTCTCATGGTCTTTAACCCGCCACTTACAATCCTCATTAGATGGTATCGTCCGTAAAATTAATGTTAGCTCGTTCAACAGACGTTGTGGGACAGCCAGCAGTTGCATGAGGGCGTTACTGATCCTTATCCAATTGTATTGTTAATTTTTTATTCAGTTAAATGGTTACTGACTTGTTCGTTTTTTAATGTAGTTGTAGTTTTAATGTGAATAAATGGGGTAATAATATGTAGATGACAGAAATAACGTTCAAGAAAAAAAAACCAATGTTGTTCTGCCATATTTATTTATTAAAATTTTATTCACTAGTATTACTATACAAAAGCAGACTTTAAAAAATTAGGGTGGGGTATAGGAGGATAATTAATAGCCTACAACTTTTCTGTCCAGTCAGAACAGAACTACCTATTCAAAAAATCTTACAATAATCGGTCACGTCGTTTCGGAGTATTTCGATAGTAAAGTAAACAGAGAAGTAGACAAGATTTTTATGTATTAGAAAGAAGATACATTCGAAGCTATTTATTTGCAATAAATTAGATATCAGAGATGGTAACATATTACATAAAAATTTGTGCTTTCAAAATAAACATTGCAAAATCAAAACGCAATCCATCATTCACCTTTATAGCTTAACAAACAACTATCTAGAAAGAAAGAAGAAAGAAAAGAAAGAAAACGTGTTTATTTTGCCCAAATGGACGCACAGTACAATAATGATTACAACATTACTGTCAGGCTATGTGAACCCGGCATTATATAAAGCATCATAGACATATAGAATGCAGTTGTCCGGCTGTCAACACACATACCACAATCCACATAGATAATCTGTGGCAAGTTGTATTGAGTTATGATCTGTGGTTTATTGCAAGACAAACAAATTAACAAAATATAAACAGTACTATGATTAACAACAAGAACAAAAACAATATATAAATCCAATTTGTGCGACGCATCTAGGCGAAAATAGGTCGTTGCTCAGCGTATACCGTGACGCTGGGTTATTCCAACAATCTACGGTGCTGATTTTCAGCAACCACCGTTCTGTGTGACAAATTGGCGTCCGTTCCATGAAACTACTAGATGAATACGGTAGGTTAGTATACATATATCAATTAAATACACACGAACAATCCTTATACAACAACATAACACAATAGACAACAAGTACTAGATTTGAATAAATCCATTATACAAATCATTCATGTATATAACATAATCTTAAACTGGATTCAATTTTTATTATTGCAGCTATAATTTTTTATCGATGGTGAATACAACAGAACATACCTACATCATTGCACAATATTATGGTGATATATGGTGAATAATATTATATATCTACTTCAAACTTTGTCTTAAATTTCACCATACAAAATTTACTAACCAATAAATTTTCTCTAACATGTGACCTGACATAATCTAGGTGGAATAGCACTAAAAAAATTAAGTAAAACCTTGAGGCCAGCCCCGCCCACGCGGCGGTTATAACCAACTCTAATGGATTATTCCCGTTTCGACACCAAAATTTTCGGCACCCTAGCTATTCCCGTTGAGTAGCTCGTGGCTAGATAATAATAGCCGCACAGGTCGATCTTCAAGGTTAAGCAACGCTTACCTAGGTTGGTCTGTGGATGGGTGACCATCTTAACATAACGAGTTTCCTACGTGTCTCGGAGAGCACGTTAAGCCGTTGGTCCCGGCTGTCATTTGTAGATCTTTGGCAGTCGTTACGGATAGTCAGAAGCCAGTAAATCTGACTCCAGTCTTGCCATGAAGTACCGTGTTACCCCAGTTAATGGGTTGTGGAGGTCTGGTAGGCCACCGCTCCTCGTAAAATACTGGTATTCAGCTAAATCCGGCTTGACTGGAAGCCGACCCCAATATAGTTGGGAAAAGGCTAGGCAGATGATGATAGGCTCGCGCTTGACCACATCTCACCTGATGGTAAGCGATCATTTGGTCAACGATGGAGCACGCTTGCCTAGAAGCAACCTATTCACTCTTGACTTAAAGACCCCTAGATTGTAGCTATCAGGAAACACAGACCCCGGCAGGGAATTCCACTCTTCAGCTGTACGTATAATAAATGTACTCCCGAAACGCTTTGTACGTATGGGTGGGATGTTCACCACAGTACCCAGTACCTAGGATGATGGTTACCTATACAAAATCTACCTTTTGGTGCCAAAACGGGAATAGTATGTCGAAAATTTTTGTGCCGAAAATCTGGGTGCCGATTCGGGAGTACTCCACTCTAATGTGACGTTATTTATTAAGCCACTGTAAGCCCTTATCTGGGTTACCCTTTGTTGCCATGGCAACGTATAAATATCAGACATGAATTAGTTAATATGAACGGGAAGATGGATTGGGGCTGTGTGAATGGACTTTGTGTGTTTTGTATGTATTGTGTGTTTTAAAGCGGTTATTTTCTAAGTGATTTGGTAGTTTGTTCGATATTAGGGTTTTTTTTACTATAATAAGGGAAGAGAAAGTTATTAAATAGTATTAATGTAGCAAGTCACGTATAATGTAAAACATATAACTATAAATTGATGCGTGACTTACAGGAATCTGATATTAATAATATAATATTCAACAACCTTCACATAACGGCATCCAGTCCTAAACTAAAACTCAATAATAAAACTCATCATTAGATATTGCTGACTTCTTTCCAATATTAGCAACACACGCTACTAAAGTTGTAAAAATATAATAGGCCCGTTTTGATATTTGAAAAAATGTCATGCTACTATAAAATAATCGCAATATATTCCATCATTAAATTAGCGTTAAGTAATATGATGGAATATATAGCGAGTATTCTTTTGACTTACTTAAATCTTCGCTCATTTGATTCATCACTATGTAAAGCAAGCAATTTCTACAAATGTCAAAACTAGCTTAATATTTTTTGTCAACTCTAGTACACCCAAAACGGCTAACTGTTTGCCATTTATGTTCAGAAAACGAAAGCAAAATCTCTACTTAAATCATTGCTATGTAAAACATGCAATTTCTTCAAATACCAAAACTAGCATTCATGAATCCCCGACCGGTCGCATGAGACCGTGCTGTTATTGTTTTACTATTGTGTCTCGTTCCGCGGGTATGTGATAGGTTATATTTTTTGACAAATCTACTAATCCCAAAACGGCTTAACTGTTTGCCATGTGTTCAGAAAACGAAAGCAAAATCTCTACTTAAATCATCGCTATGTAAATAAGCAATTTGATGGTCGAACAATAAAACAAACGCGCAGTCGGGGTCAGGAGGTAGACTTTTGATTTATCACAAAAACAGCAATTTAAACTTGGGACCTTTTTGCGTGACACTCCCACGTACTTCCCACACCTCACTTTGTGTTATTAACAATGTCGGAAACCTGCTTGGAGATTTGAATTTGTTTTGCAGTTAGGTTCTTTAGTTGTTTTTTTTTTGGTTTGTGTTTCTGGCGGTTTTTATTTCCGGCGTGTGGCGTTTTAGACATTTGTAGCAGTTTTTTTTTGTTAGTTGATAGGACGAGCCTATTTTTGTTGACCTGATATTGAATGACTATATAGAGTTTTACAAAAAAAATAATAGCTACTTTCCCATTTTTTCATTCGAAAATACACTTTTAATTTTGCTTTTTTGGCCTTTTTTTGGAGGAGACAAATCATCAATTCTCCCGGTCTGGGTATAGCGAGTGGAAATGTCAAACTTTTACTAACTGAAAAGCCAGAACATACGTTCCATGATTCATTCAAATAATCCCACTATGCCTGCCACAGGCATCGGCCCTCGCGAGCGCAGTCACTCATGTTAACATCTCTTTATTAGAGTTTCTACTGGCCTAAGATCTGATTTTTCAATAAATAACACCATTGTTGAAAAGCCATGGTTTTAATAGTTTTTATATGGAATTATGTCAAAGTGAAATATTTAATTGCAGAACTATTGAAAATCAGTCTTGACTCTAAACGATTCAGGATTGGTTTTCACACTATCATTTATCAATCACTCAAACAGATCTCAAACTATACCCTCACCCTACACCCAACCCAAAAAACGGCGCAAAAGCAAAACCTACACCACTCTCCCCACATTTACATCTATTACAAGGAAAACACAAGAAAATCATCAAAACGGCCGGCTTACAATAACAACCGAGATTAATACGATACAAAACGCTCATGCTCGATGTAGCACCGCTGCACCGTTTGTCCCGCACAGTATTCGTTACAGGATGTAAACAGCTGGTCTCTTACTGACTGAATAAGTCTCACACTTACATTGCACGACTCTTTCGAATAATCTCACTATACCTACAAGAGGCATCGGCCCTCGCGACCTCAGTGTCACTCCTGTTAATATCTCTTTGAGAGCTTCTAATGGCTAAAACCAGATTTTTCAATACGAGGCATCACCATTCTTGAAAAACCATGGTTTTAATAGTTACCTGGAGCTTTTGAACGCAAGGTAAAGAAGAAACAAAGGAGAGGGTTTTAGTCAGTAAAAGTCTGACACCCCTCTTTCCGCCCAAGAGCGGGAGAAGTTCCCACTTTCCTACCTTAAAAAGTAATAGTCATATTTAATTTGACTATTGAAAATCAGTCCTCAAATCAGTCATCAATCACTCTACCAAACCACAAACTACTGCGTAACCTTATACCCAAACAACAAAACGGTGCAAAAGCAAAACCCACATTTACATCTATTACAAGGAAAACACAAGAAAAACATCAAAACGGCCGGCTTACAATAACAACCGAGATTAATACGATACAAAACGCTCATGCTCGATGCTATCACCGTTTGTCCGCGCAGTATTCGTTACAGGATGTAAACAGCTGTCTTGTCGTCGCCGAAGCATTGTCCTGTCATAATAATTATGTATCGCAAAGCGTTAAATATCGCATCGGATTTTGCAGTTGCTACTTTGTGCTTGAGGAGCGTGGTTTTTGTTTTTTGGATTGTTGTGGTGGCTTTTGTGGAGTTTGATCTGGTTTTGTTAAAGTAATATGTGTTGTACCTACATCATCAGCTTTCTAGCCCTTGACCTCAAGTTACATGGGACTATGTTAATCAAGACTTTTTTTTCTTTCGTTTAGGGCCTGTTTCACAATGTCCGAGTAGGTACTACTCACTGAATAAATTCAAAAATTTGACAGAATTTGTATGAAATTATCTGTCAAGTAAGATACTCGAAACTTAATCATAGGTAGTGAAATAGGCCCTTATACTGTTAGTCGTCACGCTATCCCTTACTCCTTTTTCTTTCATATGCTTCATATAAAAGAGTGTCCAGGGAATTTCTTGCACGTTTGGAAGATGCAATTTAGATTAACTTTTTTTTTTGACTGACCGTCGTTTTGACAATTGAAAAGTAAACGGTCTATTTGAAATAAAAGTCTCGGATTTCTGATTTTACTCCTCACACTATTTATTCATCTTTTCGTTGGACTCTCTCTTCCTCTCCGATTCTCCCGATTTAGTTTCGATGTACATAAGAAACTTAAATATTAACTAACTAGCTTCTGCCAGCGGTTTCCTCTGCGTGAAAGTAGTAAATGATTCGAAGAAAATTCACGATATAAAAAGTTTTGGTATTTCAGGATATGATCTACATGACCCACAACGGATAGTTTTTATTTTTGGAGTATATTCCCTAGGGATAATTTTCTACTATCACACAGTCCAAGCCGCTGGCAGCAGCCAGTCTAAGCATATTTGAAGAAGCTGACATCCTGTGTCGACTCCAAATAAATTAAGATAAGATCCGGAAGATAATGATGATAGTAAACTTTCCAAAACATTAGCCTGAGGATGAGAAAGAAAGGAATAAAAAGCTAATTTGTGAGTTGCACGTGACAAACAATGACATAAAAATTATGAACTCACTAAAATAAAAATCCTACTAATATTATAAACGGACGTTTGTGACGCTATCACGAAAAAAGTACTTATTGAATAAATTTTAATAAAACTTTACAATAACATATTATATTATTATAAGTTTATCACATAGGTTACGATTTATAAAAAAGAAATAAAATAAAAAAAATGCACCCGAGCGAAGACCTAAATGAAATTAAAAAAATAAATAGAGCGATGCCAAAAAAGCTCTATCTCAGCATCATTATTTATGCGATTTAAAAAAAAAATACAGGATCAAAGAGGATGTATGACATCCTTAATGAAATCTATTAAGAAGAAATCAAAGCTTTCTTCAAACTTACTTCAAAATGATTCTGCAGGTTGTAAATTAACATTATTAAAATCTATGCAAATTCACGGTTATTAAGACCTTGGTATCGAAGCGGAAAGAATTAAATGAAAACAATTTAGCTAGCGGTGGGTTTCAAATTAAATGAACGAAATCAATTATGTTATCTTTAGATTTGAATTTAATTATGTCAATTAATTTTATATGCGGCGAAACTAAAATGAAGTAATCAAACTTCATTTTGGTTTAGTTAAGTTTTAGATTCATTAGTTCAATTATTTTGTTTGATAGCATTCGCTTATTAGGCGAATTAGAGAGTGATCAATATCTTTTTTTTATTCTGGGTCATAAAAATAATATGTATAGGTTTTTATAACCTAAACTGGTAGCGATTTACCTTGACAAGTGTTTTTAGATTTTTCTTAGTTGTAAGAGTGTCCACTGGTTATATTAAAATTATAAAACATTTTAAACAGCGCCAAGTTATATGTTAAAAAAGTTTTTCGCGGCTTCCTTATTATCAAAATATAGGGCTCGACGAGCTTTTTAAATAAAATGAATTACTCACTAAATTTTAAGAAATACATTATTTTACAAGGTCAAAAAACCGGACCACAAAAAATACGATCTAAAGTTCAAAACAAGTCACTTTATATAATCTGATATAGTCGCCAGCATCAAATCTGTTATTGAAATTAATAAAATAAACTCCATCCCTCAACTTTTTTTACAAACTTGATGAATATCAAAACTAGAGCAAACAAACTCCCTATCTTGACTTTACTTGACTTAAAAATAGAATATGTAGACAACATTTTGCTCCATTTCATGCAGATGCGATAATTACCGTATCAGTTGCTTATCTCTCTGCATTCTCGCTCTTGTAAACTAATTGAAACTGTTTAATTAGCATAGATTAAAGTAGGATAGTTGGCCTTCGATTTTTGTTATCTTGTGTTACATCTTCAAGATTTTGCTTGACTAGGGCTTCTTGGTTATGTGCAATGGTGGCTTGGGCATGATATTTTTTATTTTTTAGGTTGTTTGTACTTTACCTATTCGTAATTAGTAATCTTCATCAGTAGCAACCTAATTTATTGTAAATACAATCTCGGAGGGTCGTGGGAATCGAATGAATGCGAGAAGCAAAGGTGAAGCTTGGGGTAGGCCTATATCCATCAGTGGCTGTTTTCGGCTGAAATGATGACAACTTAGGAGGTTTAAGTCTAGAGTGAATAGGTTATTTCTAGGTAGTCTCCATCGTCAACCACATCATCACTTATCATCTATATTAAAATATTGTACCCAGAGTATATCTTCATTAACACCTTAGAGCTACAGCATTCACAGTACTAGGCACCACATGTTCTAGATAATTGTAACTGGCTGCTTTTTCATTTTGACAATACAAGTTACCACTTCCAGATAATTTCGACTCCTTGATTCTTCATTAAGCAATGTTCTTTCAAATTTCATAACACTCTTGTCTACAATTTATGATTTGTCATTACTGTAACAGAAAACCCATTACCTATCTCCATTGACGGTTGTAACACTGAGTCAAGTCGCCGCCTTGCGCCAGTTCATACAATCAGAGTCAATATTTGACATCCGTGGCGTCTTCCCGCCACACATCCTTGGTTACTCATGAGGCTCCGTCACTATGTTTCACTTTAGCCTTCGGGCCTTTTTGGGACCTTGAACTTTGAAGATGTTCTTTTGGGTTTTTTTTTAGGTTTGGATGTGGGTGTGGGTTTTGTGGAAGTTATAACTGATTAACTGTTGATGTTTATTTGGATGACTTTTTTCTTATTTAAATTGAGATCATTTTTTTTTGCATCAAATTCTAGATTTAAATTTTTGGGGGAAGAGCTCATGACTAGTCTATTGTAGGTCATTGTAAAACTTTGACAGTCGTTACGGGTAGCCAGAAGTCAAAAATTCTTAAACCGGTTTTTCTTAGTGGTATCGTGTGTTTTCTTTCTATTTTTGTACCGTTTTATAACAGCCAAGGGAACAGACATGATCTACCCGTGTACCCAAATTTCATCTAAATATATTTAGCCGTTCGAACGTCAAGAAGTAACAAATATACACACAGAACTGTCGCCCTTATAATATTAGTGTGAGTTTTTCCACACATTAAAGCTCCCCAAAGTTAACCAAACCTTAAGCAATTACTTCACCCCTCCAATCCTCGGGTCCTGCATCACAAGTCGCGTTATCAGCACCCGGTGAAAGCGCGTATCTGAGTATCTCGGTCGTGGTCGCGCGCTCGTGCGGTGCGCGGTAAAGGCGCCGCGCGTTTGTGTGTGCCGTGCCGCCGCCACGCGCGTTGTAAGTACTCTTTGATGTTACTGGTGATTATGGATTTAGAATGAAGATGGAATTTTTGAGAAGTTTTTTTAATGGAGAATTAGTTGTGAAGGCTTGAGTTTTGGATGTTAGTATGCATCTCACGTCTAGGGTCAAGTATGATCTATATTTAAGTCTTATGTATGGATATTGAAATGAATGGAGCTTTAGATAAATACGTCACTGACAAATTAATGAGATGGGGTCTTGGGTTTTTAAGCTGTCATCAGATAAGTATTTGCGAGGACAATAGATGCTTTTTTAGGGTTTCATACCTAAGGGGTAAAAACGGGACTCTTTTGTTATGACTCCGCTATCCTTATTTTTTTTATATGACATAAACCAATGCTTGACAGCGATCCCATCTGGTGGTAAGCAATGATGCAATCATTGATGGTGAGGCCCACCAGTTTATTAAGAGCCTATATTCACTCTAACCTTGAAGACACCAAAATTATAATCAGACGGAAAGACCGCAGCAGGCAAATTGTTCTAGTCTTTCGATGTACGCGGTATAATAAACGAAGAGGTGAAACATTTCAGAAGTCGGTATTGTTTCTATAATAGTTTTGTCTCTTCGCTAATTAACACCTCCTCGTGTTTGGAGTCGGTTAAACATGACGACTTACGAAACCTGGAAAACTAGCCTTTATGAATTGTACAAGTAAGTAGATATTAGTTGTGCTAGTACGATTTTTAATTTTGTAAAGTACTTACAGTCAATCTACAGTCCAATTCGGTACCTATCAGAGGCTCTACCATGAGTGAACACAGTTTAGAAATGTTTTTTGTATATATTAATAAAATAATATAGCACAAGTTTCACATACGCTGTAAGCAAGTACCTCAGTACAGAGTTGCATTTTATTCGCATCCAGATAAACATTTATTACAGCCAGTAATTCAATAAGATAATGAACTCAGCTACTAAAGATAACTTTACAAATCGAATCACAAATACAAATAGAGACTATTGCCTACGATTCTTTACCATATACATGTTCGTACACCATTCGCCACCCAGCCTTGCTACCGCATGGACAATTTATAAAGTCTGCCACCGACCGCCCACCGATTCAACCGGGAATCGAACCCGCACCCCGCAATTAAACGACGCCTCGGGACCTCTCGGTCATCCGATACTATCTGTATGACCCGGCGCCGCCTGCGGAGATCTCCTTTACTTTTCGTTAGTTGGTTAAAACGTCCTATCTCGGATGCTGTTTCATTTAAAATTCAACCTTAATCTCCACTTTATTAGATTCAATTTCATGTAAATTCTTGCGGTTTTCCACCATCATTGAAAATTCAACTTTAAGTATTCAGTTTTAGGGTTGTTATTTCTGTATATTATGTACTATGTGACGTTATTATGTAGTATATTTGTTTGGTTACTATCACGAGCATCGTGACCCCGTCCAATGGTCATAGTTGAGTCCACGCTAAAATATGGACTTTTGGAAATCCGTTCGGACCTATAAAGTTAGGTTTTAGGACGCCTCTCTAGTTCTTCGATTTATTGTTGTCTTTGGGCTAAGCGCCGTTTAGAGAGTTGGATACCAACTACGCAATATTACGTAGCTAGCGCGACCACGTTATGTTAGCAGCCCGTAGTAAACGGGACCCTGGAAGGAAAGCAAAGAAGGAACAACGAAGAGGGTTTTAGTCAGTAAAAGTCTGACACACCGGAGAAATTCTGCCCAAGAGCAGGAGGTCATTATAATGATTTCTCACCTTCAAAAAAAGCTGTAGTTATGAATTATGAAAGTAGAAGTTATGAATGGTTTTGAACGGCTAATAAATTAATACATTAAGATATGGAATTAAGAAAGAAAGGAAGCGAAATAAATCCCCTAAATGACTCCATGATGACCGGTCTTAGCTTAGAAGCTCATGCGCCTTGCATCCTTCGGATAACCGCAACTGTCACCAGGACATCAGTCCACCTTATGAGAGGCTTTTTAACGCTTGGTCTTGGACTTGGTACTTCAGAAGTTTTCAGACTCATCGACACTGCTACACAAGTTTGGGAATTTTTTAGGCTATATTAGTACCTAACCTTATCTCTGTTGCAGATTTTCATTTATGATTTTATTACGCAAAGAAACTCCCATTGCCGTTTAGTGACATAAACGTGCTAAAAATATATCATTATTAAGTACTTATTCAATGTTATGTCACAAACTCATATTTCATAAGACACACATGGATAAGCAAATATTTTCAATACTATTCTCTTCATAAGCAAAATTGAAATAAAAACTGATGAAGCACTTAGTCTCAATGCCCATTATTCCAGCACAGCGCATTCCGCAGTCGGCATCAAATAAAGATATTATCCGTTTCAAGGAACTGCGATGCAAATACAAGCATCTTAATTTACAAAAACAACGTCGCCCACTGAGCCTAATCTCGTTTATAATAAAACAATAGATAGGTTTTCATAAGCATCCCATTTCTTACACAAAATGACTCATCCAGTCCTCTAACTTTGCATAAATATCTCCTTTTAATTATATACTATCATATCAACACAAACTCTCAAACAAAAATCAACCTTAAATCCTCCACACACGTTTAATTTTTGAACCAACAACACACGTTTCGATACGTCATTTTTCATAACGTTGTAAATGCAAAATCTGAAGTTTCAATTTCAACTTTAACTTAAAGGGGTAAAGTTGTAAGTGCAATGTGTGTTGGTGTCGTTTTTGTAAGTGCACTGATTCAAACAGCTAGTTTTGACTCCCGGGGTGGCTTGTACATTGTAGGCGCGCGTGACACTGCTCTATTTACGACTGAGTTGGTCGCACGGACCCATAAAGGTGTACCACGGTTCATAAAAAGAGGATTATTTGAGATATATTTTTTTTAAATTTTTGGGTCATATTGTTTTAGTAACAGATTATTCTAATCTTCGTTCCAAACTTATAGTTGGACAGGCACATAGACATTTGTCTAATCTGAACTCAAAAAATTCGCATGGTTTCTTTAATTTCAACTCTCTCAATAATTGAAAAAGTCAGATTTTCATCATTAATCAAGATATATCTAGACTAGCCAGCTTTTGCCAGCGGCCTTGCTAACGTGACAGTAGATTTCTCCATACAATCTTTGGACCCACTTTCATTTGGGGACAATTTTGGAAAATCTTCTTTTAGTACCTACACCATAAAAGGAGCAAAATATCACGCTTTAAGTACCAAGAGTTTCAGCTGTGCGTTGATATGTCAGTCAGTTTCTCCTTACCTTCCTTATATTCCTACATTGATTCAGTAAAGCAATATTTTCACATAATAAACTTCATCGAAACACCAAATAAAATATAACAGCGCGAAAGTTTACACAGTTTGACTACTATAATTTGCGGTTCCTTTTCCAAGAGAACAGGTTCTTTTCACCCAGAGGGGATGCCAAGAATCTGTCACTACTTACACATTATTACGATGTCCCATGTCCAAACTGTGGCTTGCTTCGAGCGTCCATACATTTTGGTAGTATTCTCGATTCGGCACCCAGATTTTCGGCACCAAAAGTTTCGGCCGCCGAGATATTTCCGATTCGGCACCAATAAGTATTTCAGATTGGGATTTTGTATTGCTTACTACCATCTGCCATCTGGACTAAGCGTTTCGCTTCGTCGTTTAAACCGTGTACATCGAGGGACTGGAACAATTTGCCTGCTGCGGTTTTACCGTCCGATTATAATTTAGGTGTCTTCAAGGCTAGAGTAAATAGGCTCCTAATAAACTAGTGCGCCTCGCCATCAACGATAGCATCACTGCTTACCATCAGGTGGGATCACAGTCAAGCACTAGTTTATATCAATAAAAAAAAGAAAGAATCGGGAATAGCTTGTGTACCAAAATTTTTGGTGCCGAAACGGAAATACTTCGCATTTTGGTACACCTGGTTGTACCTGTAAGGGGACGTAGTCGTAATCATAATAAAATCATGTTTCGTGTTTATAGCCACCGCAAATAATCCATTACAGCTCATTTTTATTCGTAATCTGATGCAATGGCTCCAGCAAATTGCATAATTAAAGTTTGATGAAAGTTTTCTTGAATTGTTGCTTTAAGTGTTTCAAGTTATATTGAAATGGATAGATTACGCTTTTATCTATTCCATTTGCCAGTTTCATGCGCATTCCGTTTAGTTTCTAATGAATACTGAATGTCCATGAAAAGCCATTTTCTTTTAATTTGGAAAGTTTTATATCTAATCCTATGTCCAGCGTGGCTGCCACCATGCCAGTACCATAGCCTTAAAACGCAAAGTCCCACTTTCAGGACATCATCTTTGTGTAAATTTGTGAGTGGTAAACTTATTAACTTTATTTTTAGAGATGAATAATCATCAACCTTCTCTCGTTCCGATTGGAGCGAGAGAAAGAAAGTGTCAAACTTACTGACTAAAACCTACCCACGTTCAGTTAGTTACTCTTCGCTTTCCAGGGCTGTGGTGATCCTTTTGAACAATTCCTGATTCTCACTTGCTGCCTGGACTCTGGAACCCAGTTATTGGCAATAGTCTCATTCCTATTACATATATGTGATTAAGCGAGAATGAGCTCTCCCTAAACCCTTCAAAAATACTAGCATGCCGTTAAATAACTCTAAAATCTCCTGCAGATCATAAAACCAAACCTAAATTTTTCCGCACAAAATTCCCTTTACCTATTCCATTATTTCGTGTACCGCGTCACACTCAAGTTAAGCTCATAGTAAGGGCAATGCAGTAGTATTGTGTGCCATGTCCACACTATTAACGGCCGATTTATATGCCCTTAGCAGTCGCCCTCGAAGATTTTGAATAATTACAAAAGATGTGCGCGCGCGCCGCGATTTATGTACACGTTGGCGCGTCTTATTGGCTAATTCAAGTGTCCGTTACGTTCGAATTTTAAAATTGGTTTATAAAGATTTCTGGACGGTTTGTGATTGGTTGATTTATGGTTTATTCGAGATCAAGTGGGCATAGTATTTTTTAATATCGCAGTCTTTGTGGTCTATTATGTTGTTCTTAATATAGACATAAAAAGTAATCTTATTCTAATCGTTTCAATACTTGCTACCTAATTACGCAAAACTGTTAAATATTTCAATATTGTATTATTTTTATCATCATCATTATTTCAACCAAAAGACGACCTCCCCCAAGTGTCGCCACTACGATCAGTCCTATGAGTCACGAATCCATCATTTTCTCCTGGCCCTCACCAGGTCATCGGTCCACCTTATGGGAGGCCTTCCAACACTATATCTGCCACATCATCAACACCCCCACATAATGGTTAACGATTACAAATTGAATCGAAAACATAATCAAATGACTTTGGCAAATCGAAATTCTTAGAAGCTTAGTTTTCAGTTTATATAAGAGCTTAGTTCTACCTCTTTCAGCTCGCGAATCGTCATCATGACGAGTCCACTCCAGCCTCTCTCCAACCTTCCTCTACTTTAACCGGTTATTACTCGTATTCAGGTCACCAGTCGCTAGGAGACAACTAATTTATATACCTCAAAAAAATTCAAATGCACGCGCACCTCAAGGAGATGTCAGCAAACTGAAGGGCCCGGTAGGATCGAAGCCTCTGGGGAACTCGGAAAATCCGAAAGGTGCTCACCGTGTCTCCCAGATCCAAGGCAACGAAGGAACGGGGTTTAGTCAGTAAGAGTCTGACACGCCCTCCCGCTCCACCCAAGAGAGGGAGAAGTCATTCTGATGATTCCCCTTCTAAAATAAAAAAAGCCTGTCTGCAACCTTCGCCTACTTTAACCGGTCATTACCCGTATTCAGGTCACCAGTCACTAGGAGACAACCAAATTACATACCTCAAAAAAATTCACTTACGTCTTAATTCTGCGACACAGTTAATATGATTTTAATTTCAAGTAAAATATCGAATTAAATACTCATCCATTTTAATCATTTTTCTTAACAAAAAAGGCTTAAATCGCTGATAAATTTGATGAAGAAAAATCAACCTTATGTCTTGGGAATAAGGGTATTGGAAGGTGAATGAATCTTTTGTTTTATGGGAGAGCTTTCGATGGTGGTCCAGCGGCAGGTTTATGACGTAACAAGAAAGTTCGCGTATTTGAGAATGCAATGGTTTACTTAATTACTATAAAAGCAAGAAAAAACAAAATTACGTGGGTAGGTGCTTACTTATTTTATCAAGCAAATGACTTAAGTATAGGACTCTTAATACATTCGTCGTTAAGCATTTAATTGTAATTGAATAATTTTTAATTTTACATATTTGAGGGAACGTGTAATTATATTTACCAATTTCGATGTAAGTGGTAGTTATGGTTTGGACTTGTTACAATTTTGATTTACTGTTTAAGTATGGTTCCGTTTTTGCAAAATGCCCCGTTACTGCAATGACTACAAAATTAAAAAGTAGCCTTGAGCAAAACCTGCACGAAATTAAATTTTTCAGGGGAGGTTTTCAACAAATACAAAATATGCGGTGTTCTTTTTCGTTTTAAAAGTAAACCATTATACACACATATACGTACTAGTGTGTGTGTGTGTATTATATTTGTGAATCTCACCCAAGGGTTACAAATATAATATATAAAGTTACTTACACAAGATACTTCTGACTTACTCAACTCAAGTCACGATCTGGGACCTAGGATCTGTAGGTAAACAAATTTTGTTCCGTCCGGGAACCAAACCAGCTACACACAGCTCGATAACCATTTGCTCAACCACTGCGTCAAACATGCTGTCGGGTTACATCACAGGATTAGATAAACTTAATGAATTCAAAAAGTTCTCTACTCTACTCAAAATTAACTCCACGAGAAATTCAATTCAGAAACTATTTAACACCCCTTTGAGATCGTACCTCCATCACGATTAGAGGAAAGAGCAGTAACATCTGTGAGTGCCATTCGGTCCTCCGATGTAGTTGCTAACCCGCCGTTAAGGTGCCCTCTCGTGCCGCTTACCTCCAGTAGCGAAAACGCTTGGGTTTTACAACATCGTATAGTATCCGACAAAGTAATGCTGTAATGCCGTCTAAATGTTAAAGGACGTATCTGCTTTTTTATGCAATTTATGTCGTACCAAAAAAAGTCATGCAAATCTAGCCCTGAGTATTTTTCTTTCTTTTTTATTTAAAAAAACTTTTCCCCACTTCTGGAATTATACTCCTGTATCCTAAGAATGTTTACAAACGTATAAGCCCACTAGCACAAGACACCCATACGCGGAACAGCTTTCTGTGGGCCATCCAAATGTTTCATCCGTGCGAGAATGGAACACCACTCGTTGCCGAAATTCGACAACGAGCTAAAGAACTCAAGAAAAATAACAGCCAAATCGGAGGAATCTTTCCCATATTTATTTATTTTATAACTGGTATTATTTGCACTAGCAGTCGAAACTAACACATGCCATTATTGTGGTCATACTGACCCATTATTTATTACATTACAATAACATTACCAAACAAAATATTACATAGATCACATTTGTGTGATATATCGTTATCATATCAGCGGAAAAACATCCACTGCCAAAAAAGTTTAGTTACGTCGAACATAAATGTTAAGAAAATCAGTTCTTTTATTTTCTCCATTTTATGCTTTTTTAAGATACGCTCTTTTTCCATAAGGCGGCAGTATACTAATTCCGATTTAACGCGAACCAATCCGCGATGGGAGATGGCTTCCGTACTTTCGATTTTATTGCTTTTGGATTAGATTCTCTGGCTATAAGATACCTGCAGTACCTACGTTGGAATAGTTGTAAAGATCGATTTAGAAAAAAAAACATGTGGGTAACTTTTTACTGGCTTTGAGTGATGATGGTTAATGACTACTGGTCTAAATACCATAAATGGATTATTGTCTCAATAAGCAAGAAATTTTCTTTTCAACACAGACACAAAACAACAGTAACACACACTGATATCGCAGCCCAAATTGCTCCGTTTTAAAAAACGCCAGTTTCGTATATAAGGACCTACTATATCGAACCCAATTTTCAACGTTTTAGGAATGCTACTGTAAACATGACAATAACTTTATTTTTATTGAATCAAGTTCATGTCATAAAATAAGTGATTAGGAATTTCTTTTCCAGGGACCTTGTCGGCTATAAAAAGTAGGTATAGTTTTCATAGGTTTTGATAACCATGAATTCACACACAACTCCACACACCGCTGCACTCTCAAATAAAACTCACTCACCAAGAAAGAACGCCTCTATTAAAATTCATAAAACGAACACTGAGCGGCATCCTCGATACACGTCCAAACCTTTCACAGAAGAAAATCCAATTAAAAGTAAGCACAATTAGTAAATCATTGGCCGTTTTTGCCGCACAGCTCAGCCGTTAAAATTCGCACCTCGGTTCTGTAGGTTCGTCGAAAACTCTTGAAACTTAACGATCCATTGATTCGGATAAAGTTGTTGTCCAAAAACCGCGTAAGTGGGGCCTGCCACTATTGTGGCGGCCACAATGGGCTGTTACCCGTAATGTGGACTGTCCACTGGCCTGAGGTGAGATGTGGCCAAGAATTTATGGCTTGGATTTCGTAGTAGTTAAGATGTTAAAGACGAAGTGAAATTGCTGTAGAGATTTTTAGGATGAAGTCGAAAGATAGTTGTTTAAGATTTATTCTGTCTGTATAAATTATTCAATTTCACACGAACATACGAAGTAACCCATGTTTTTATTATTTATATGCTCACATTTGACCACTAACTTACCTTTTGGTAAGCGATGATGTGGTCGACGATGGAGCGCGCTTGCCTAGAAGTAAACTATTCACTCTTCACTTAAGTAGTAGTCGTTAAGAAGTAGTAACTCTAGCTGAGTATTGCAGTACACTTTGATTTTAAAGTATTTTGTTAGCCCTACATAGAATAGACAAACCTAAAATCCACCAGCGCAAACTATTTGAACTTTTATCTGCGGCACAGAACTCGAAATAGAAATGAAAAATTCAGCGCAGACCACACTAGCAACAAAATCAAAAATAGACTATCAGCCAGTGTGTACGGCCAACAAGCTCGATGGTTCGAAAATTGATTAGCCGACAAAAAGCAGGCGACAATCGACTCCCGCCGCACGTGTATGTGGCAGCGACAAAAAAAACGCAACGCGACGCGACACTACGCGCGGATTTCCGAAACGGAATGCAAAAAAAACGCAGGCCGGAAAAAAATGGCGAATGAAAATTTTCCAAAGAATTTATAAGCGCAAAAAGTTGGAATTGTTCTATGGTTCGCTTAACTTGAAATATGTTTTACGATTGCTTTTTCTGTCACAAAATGTTGGGTTTTGAAAGGTTTGTCAAGTAAGTTTGTGTCCTAATGCACTTCTCTATCAAGAGCTTGAGCATGCAAGGAATAACTTGGAAACTATAAAGGATGATTATCGCGATTCTTTTCTGAATTTCAAACCATTTTTGTGTCTTATTATTAGAACGATTGTGCTTGACCATTATCTCACCTGATAGTAAGCGATGATGTGGCCGACAATGGAGCACGCTTGCCTAGAAGTAACCTATTCACTCTTGACTTAAGGACCCCTAAGTTGTAGCTATCACGAAACACAGACTCCGGCCGAGAATTCCACTCCTTAGCTGTAGGCACAATGAATGTGTGCCCAAAACGCTTTGTACGTATAATCCATATCTAAACTCCTATTTCTCAAACATTTCAGTTCGTTGCTAATCGTATAACTCCCACATAAGCAGTGTGTTAAAACAATTAAACTCAAAATGGAACAGACGGATCTCGTTCCTTTTACGTCGAGGTCCCGGGTTCGAGCCCCGTATCGGGAAAATATTTGACCTACAGATTTGTAGCCGGTCCGGATGTTTGTGTACGTGATTTGTTTGTATGGAAGATTTTATAGGGATGTCATTAAGCATTTTGTTTTTATCTAGCTCTTTATTTATCCTTTAATAGCGACCCGCCCCGGCTTCGCACGGGTGCGAGTTTATCAGTGTTACTCTACTATATTATGCATGTCTTATACATGTAAACCTTCCTCTTGAATCACTCTATCTATTAAAAAAACCGCATCAAAATCCGGTGCGTAGTTTTAAAGATTTAAGTATACATAGGGATATGTGGACAGAGAAAGCGACTTTGTTTTATATTATGTAGTGATTAATATTTTCGATTGTAGATTTTTTTTGAAGTGGGAATCATCTAATGACTTCTCCCGTTCTAAAGTTGATCTTGAGGGTGTATCAGACTTTTAGTGACTAAAACCTTACTTTGTTTCTTTAGTTGCTCTTTGTATTTCAAGGTCATGGTAATTTTTCATAGTTCTAAGAGAATTTGAATTTGAAAACTCTTTAGTTTTCTACTATAATTCGTGTGAATATCTATTCATCTATACTTCCTAATAATTGAAAGCTGAAGGCGCTTTGTGTGTTTAGCACTCTCATACTCCTACAATTCAAATAACACAAAGCCCCTTTGATCTGTGATCAAATACATGGTCCTAATCTGAACATCTAACGGTGTTCAGACCTACAATCCTTATCACGACGCTACAGCATCGTTCCGAATGGCGTGTAGCGAGACGTGTCGAGATTACGAAACACTAGTCTGCATAATTAGATCGGTTTGCCTGCTTGTCGCTTGGGAGCATCGCTGTCAGACTGTGGCGGGATGGAGTGGAGTGAAGAGGGAGGGGTAATCTGGTGTGGTGATATTGAGAGGTAATAAGTTATGTGGTCTCGTGCCTGTTAGTTATAGTATTATTTGTGGGCATAATGGAGGCACGTTAAGCCGTAGGTCCCGGCTGTCATTTGTAGATCTTTGGCAGTCGTTACGGATAGTCAGAAGCCAGTATATCTGACTTCAGTCTTGCCATGAAGTACCGTGTCACCCCAGTTAATGGGTTGTGGAAATGTGGAGGTCTGGTAGGCAGCCGCTCCTCGTAAAATACTGCTATAACATGTACAGCTAAATCCGGCTTGACTGGAAGCCGGCCCCAATATAGTTGGGAAAAGGCTAGGCTGATGATGATTATGATGATGAATGGCTTACCGAAGGCGACAGCGAGCAATGGGTGGCTCACCGTCCGGCCGTGTAGTACGGACCAAGCCCGGGTCGAGGATGCCCGCTCCACTCAGTGAGAAGATCAAAAATATACACAATGGAAGCCTACGATATTTTTTATAACGATTACTACTTTGGGATGGTATCGAATGAAAGAAAGAGTGAAAAATTTAATTACTGAAAATGCAATACAATACTTATACTTATGATTTGATTTTCACCCAAGATTACTTACTATTCAAATACGAGACTTCTATCAGTCACCATCATCATTTCCACCGAAAAACAACGTAAAAAAAAACTGTTGGACATAGGCTTTCTCCAAGCTTCGCTACAACTACCGATCTTGTGGGTCTTGCATCTACCCGACGCAACTCTTACCAGAATCGCCAAACGTAATGACAGTGGGCGGGGCATATTGCTCTCAGGATAGATGGTCCATTGTCGAAAGTTTCTGGAATGGCAACCGCGTGCCGAAAAACGCAGCAGCATTGCACTTCGCGTACTATAACTGAGTCCAGTTAAATCCTGTACGTCTCAACGGGGACCGACCATCATATTTCCAACGGTATCAGCCCATCCAAATAAGGGCCAAGGAAACCGCTTATGTCAGTCGTTCCGGTTGACAGGCAACACAGCATAGTAGCACATTTGTACGTGTTACTAATAAAATAGATACAGCTAACAAAAAGCTATCGTGGCAACGTAGCCATCGTAAGGGCGAGTACACACTGCCGCGATATCGATCATCGGGCGACGCTCCCACGCTGTCGCGCGACAAAAACCCGCGCTCATTAGAATGCAGCGCGCGACAGTCGCGCGTCGCCGCGGCCGCCAGACAATTGCGCTTTTTGACCGCGCACCGCCATCGCGTATACGAAATTCGAATTATTTTTAAATGAATTGTTTTCAAAAGTGTACGTACCGCGCTTTTTGTGACGGTTTAATGATATTGTGGTCGAATAGTTGTGAGGTGACAATGGGCAGTTACGTAGGTCGAAGAAGTCGAGCATTGACAGCCGATATGGTAGAGAATGTGCTTGAGTGGCGGGTTGGCACAGGAAAACGTCATCTAGATTGAAACAACCTGATTAATTACTGTTTTTTTCTCTGCTTCACCCAAAAGTTGACTGGTAGAAAATGCCTAAGGCAGTAAGTCCGCTTTTGTAATTTTGTGGGCATAAAGTATTTATGAAATAATAAAGAAATTAATTAATTAGGTCATGTGAAGTTTTTTTTTTACAGTCCATATAAAAACTTGCAATAATGCTCGATTTCTGTATGACTTAATGAGTCTAATTAGGAGAATGCAACCTTTTTTTACCCGCCACCCCAAACTAGGAATTACTCCTTTTTTCATATTTGGGACACCCAGACCCGAAATAATAATCTGTAAACCATACAAATATTTGTTCCGTTCAGGATTCGAATCAACGACACGCAGCGCAGCAGTCAACTTCGCCACCACTGCGCCAACAGTACCGTCAGCTTTGTTAATTCAAATCATATGTTAGACTCATCAGTTCACATAAAATTCTTAGAAAAATTTGACAAGAAATTGTTGGTATTTGAAAATCACATTATTTTCTCCAGTCCTCTGTCTCGTCTGTGAAACCAGAAAAATAAACTTCTTCCGCCACAATAAACCCAATTACAAATTATTTGCATCTCCAACAAAGTACAGTCAACAAAAAACATTTCCTATATCTCCGATCAAGATGCAGGTAATAGGCGAATCCGGCCTGTGTGCCGGTATGCTAGTGGCCCATCCGGCAGAGTAATGGCCCAGACCGGGGGGCGCCGCGCTTCGCAGAATCGTACGGGAGACATCCTATTAGAAATTATTATGGATGAGTGTACTTGCGCGTGGTGGATGTCGGAATAATAGATTAATTAGTTTCTAGGATACGGTAATTGGTTATGAATATATGTGGATGATGTATTGTTTGTGTAGGCATTAGTAAACAGATGTGTCTGAAAAACTATTGTGTATATTACTTAGTAAGCTAAGTTACTAATGTATGCAGAATGTGTAAGCAATGAGAGCGATATATGTGATATTACCCGATCGCGAACCGTGAAGGTGAATAGGAACGCAGGGGTGAATAGAGTCAAAAGTTTGATTAGGATTTTCACTTTGGTATATGTTTTAAGTATTAATTTCTTTTAAAGCATCGAATTTTATTACATTTAATGAATAAATTGGAGAGTGCTTAAGAGGCCTGCGGAGACCGCGCGCTATCTCGAGTTGAGACGAAATAAAACACGTTTTTGAGGTTGATGGAAGCAATCCAGATAGTTTAAACAATTCTTGGACACACCGACTGGAGTAAAGTCATCATCCGCACACTGACAGTTGCTTGCTGTGATAGCAATACAAACTATTGGAAATTTGGGAGAGGTTCCGTAATACCAAAAATGATGAATGAAAAATTAATGTATTTCCATTATTGTTTAGAGTATTTATAACTTGATAATAATATCTGTGTTCCTACGAAAAGATATTTTAAAATATTGTTGTTTATAATATAGAAAAAACAAAATAAAAACATGACATTTTCGCTGTAAAAAAGTGCAAATTTAAATTCGCTTAAATTTCGTTTGGGGTAAGTTTTTCAACAAAAAGACGATGTAGAAACCTAGATAATTATTGTCTGAATCCGAATAACATCATATTATGGTGTAAATATGCGTAAACTGCAAATGTATGGATAATTCTAACGTCGCGCCCGCCTTAAAAGCTAGGATTTTTTTTTAAGCAACGACAAAATTGGGCTTCAAATTGTTGGCCCAATTCACCATTTTGTCCATATTCATCCCGCTTGACTGTACTGTACAATCACACAAATACTTGACAAAATTAAGCATCACACATCATAGCAATCATGGCGTGCGATATTCAGCGTTTTCTCGTACTATTCTGCAATTTTCGATTATATCAGACGGTCTAGCGCACTCTGGGGAAAACCCTTTGTTCTTGGTATAGATTTGATGTAGGGTTTTAAGTATGAAGTGAAATTGATTTTGGTACATTCATGTAAATTATGGCGCGGCGGCCGGTTGTCAACCGCTTATACCTACAGTACGGTCGTTATAAGTTGGCGAGTCTGAAGTTAGGCTCTGCGAATTTTGGCGCTTGAAATATCGTACAAAAATAATGGTTTTAAAAAAAGAAATGCCAATAACTGTTTTTAACAGCAATAACAGGGTGGCACGACATTGGTCAAGTCGGTAATTCGTCAAGTACGCAGTTCGTCAAATTTGAAATTGGTCAAAGCTCGTAGATCGTCTAATTGTGAATTTGCCAAATTATGGAATTCGTCAAATACGCAATTGGTCAAGTCCATGTACAGTCGATCAAACGCGCAACGTGTACCATCAAACGCGGGGTACATAGGAACGCAGGGATGAATAGTCTTTGATTAGGATGTTCACTTTTGTATATTTATTTATATTTTTGATTTCTATCAGTTATTAAATGGTGAATTAAATGTGCTACAGTGCTTGAAACAGTTGTGTTGGGTATAAATAAATTAATACCCAACACAACTGTTTAAACATAATAACATAACATTTAAACGTGCTATCATTACACGACTGACTACATACGGCTGATGTGCCCCGCCAAATCACATTGTAGCTGGGTAGCCTTTTTGCCATGTCTATGCTTTCCATTTTTAAGCGTAGCGTTGTTTCTCTTTTAATATCGAGGATGTTGCTCTTTGACAAACCCCAATGCGAAACATTTGCGAATCGGTGAACATCCACGTCTGAGCACCGTATGTTATTCTCTATTGAGATTTACGTTTAGGAACGGGCAATTTAGCTTCACTTTTTTTTTGACTGACCGACATTTTGACGATTCAAAACTTCCTATAAATAGTCTATTTGAAAGAAAAGTTTCTGTTTCTTCTAAACGTGTACGAGACTTGAACGCAATAAACATTTATAGGTGCAAAGCTCATCAAATAGAAACCCTAGCCGTGAGAACAACACCGATCCCGTTGATTCCAGGCATCGCACACTTAATGTTTAATTACCAGAAACCAATGCTAGTAATTTCAAATGTTCACCTTTATGTGAGGGCTAGATATCTTCCTCGTATGGACATAGATCAGTTAGGTACAGTTTACGATGTTTTACAAGTTGATAAAGGTGTTCCAAGTTATATGACATCGCGTGCCCAGTTTATTGCAATTCCATGAAACGTTAGGTGCTATGATTGATGGAGAATTTGTTTTAGACGCTCGAACATATGTGCTGCAACAGATAATAGATCGATTTCTTTATGAGTGTTTAAGATTGAGTAGTAAACGATAAAATGACTGTAATGTTTTATTTTTGTTTGGAGTACGTTGAAACTGATACAGTCTGGGCTTACGATATCACGCTTGTTTTCGTGTTTCGGGTAAGTTAGAGAGGTGGAGCATTTTACCATTTTCATACTTCTGTTTAAGAACAAAATAGTTGTGAGTTCAATTTCACTTGATGGATTGATCATATGGTCAAAATTGGAACACGCTTGCCCAAAAGTAACCTATCCACTCTGGACTCTAAGGTCCCCAGGTTGTGCCTAACAGAAAGCACAGATTCCGGCAAGAAATTATACTCCATAACTGAAGCCTACTGCCGCCAATTAATCTTAAAATGTCAAAAACATGATAATCACCAGGTTCTTTTAACCGCATGTCCTGTTGTCTGAAATAGATAAATTGCTGCGGATTGTTCGAAAAATTTACCACGGTTTTGGAATGTAAAGGGTAACAGAAGAAACACAGTGAGCTTGCCATTCTAGAACCTTTCGGCCCCACCGACTATTCGTTCTATGAGTAATGTGCCCTGCCTACTGCCAGTTAAATTTGGCATTCTTCGGGCTATGTCGGAGACTTTGGCAAATACCGTAGCCATGGCTAAATACTGAATCAAACATATGCTTCTTATTTAATTCTAAAATGAGAGATACAGAAGTAAAGGCACATTCTCCTTCTCCCGTCCTGCTTAGGTACATTACTGTCTCATCACAATAAACCAACATAATAGCTGTAAATGCCTTGCACTGCACTCTTTTCTCTAAGTCAGAAAACATTCCAGCACGAGTAAGTTTTTGTACCACATACCGATGATTCAAACCATTTCGATAGTTACTTAGTATCTTTACTTACGGCATTACGATAGATATAAACACATTAAAATTGTCTCAGGGTACCTACCCTGTCTACCTAGACTTAGATCCTTTTTTTTTCCTTGAAAAGTTAAGATTCCTGTGTGAGTAAGCTCTATCTTATTTTTTTCTATAGAGATGCCTATGTGCTAGAGGCAATGGGTATAGTCAGTCTTCTAAATTTATACATTTTCTCATACATACCTGCTGCTGCTGAAAACTTTTATGCAAGTATCTACTAAACGCTTTCTAAGACATTTATTGCGTGCAGCTAAGGAGTGTTATTCCCAGTTCAGAGAGATTTCGGTACTTTCAATTTAAATACAAAAATGCAGAACTACCAATAAATCATATTAGAAAAATATTAGAGTCCAATCCTACTATAGTTCAAAAATAGTCAAGTGTGAGCTGGATTCGCGCATCAAGGGTTCCGTACAATCTTACTTACTCTTATGTACGAGCCGAATCGAGCCTCAGAAAAATGTCTGAATCGCCAAATATGTAGTAATAATATTTTGTGATATATCTACGGTTTTTAGACTTGTTCCTTTACCTGTGCTATCAAACCTTAATTCTTGCCAAATTTCAGAATTCTAGGCAAATAGGAACGCAATGTATTCTGTAGGTTTTGATTTAATATCTTTAGATATTAATTTTGAGTTTAAAACCTCTACACATTCCTGCGAAAAAGGGTCTTTTGTAGACGAACAGACACACAGACGGACAACAAAGCGATCTTACCAGGGTTCCGTATGTTGCCTGAGGTACGGAACCCTAAAAAGCAAGTAAAATGAAACAATAAAATAATGAGTAGTGGTCGGCGATCGCGCGTGGTCGTCTGGTCGTGTCCTTTGTTATGATTGCTTTTTATTCGGCCGCGTCTTTTTGTTATCTGCGGTGCACCTACTGTGTAATCATTATGTACAAGTACTGGAAGCAGATTCACTTATTATTATATTTTATTTCAGAGGAGCTCGTGGCTAAATAATAACAGCCGCACAGGTCGATCTTTAAGGTTAAGCAACGCTTGCCTAGGTTGGTCTGTGGATGGGTGACCATCTTAACATAACGAGTTTCCTCCATGCCTCGGAAAGCACGTTAAGCCGTAGGTCCCGGCTGTCATTTGCAGATCTTTGGCAGTCGTTACGGATAGTCAGAAGCCAGTAAATCTGACTCCAGTCTTGCCATGAAGTACCGTGTTACCCCAGTAAATGGGTTGTGGAGGTCTGGTAGGCAGCCGCTCCTCGTAAAATACTGGTATTCAGCTAAATCCGGTTTGACTGGAAGCCGACCCCAATATAGTTGGGAAAAAGGCTAGGCAGACTGGAAGCAGATTCACTTAGGATTGGGTTTAGTTAAGTTGGCAATTATGTTACCGTCTGTTCTTAAGAATTTGGGTCAATAGTATGATTAGTAATTTCCAACCTCAGAAAAAAATGTTGATGTTGGAAATTACTCGTTTGACTTTTTACACTCTAGTGTGGAGCGGGAGGGAGTGTCAACTATTTCTTTTAGTTACCCTTTGCGTTCTAGGACCACGGGTTTCCTTTTCAGAAATTCCTCACGGCCCTAGCGGGCACCCATCTTGCTGGGCCTCAACGGTTTGCTGACAAATCGCTAATTTAGCATGAACATGACATAACATTGTAGAGAATATTGCCCTCTGAATGTTCTTATGTTTCAAAACTAAAATCACGTTGAAACCATTAATAACATAATACAATTCAATTTTAATGATTATAAGAATCATATAACTTCACATTCCTTGCTAACTGACCTATAAAAACAAAAATGTAAACTAAAAATGTATGAAACATTCAGATGACATCCACGGTCCGCCATATTGAGTTTCCTTTGACGTCGTGTGGCCTAGATTCATATTTCTTTCTTTAAGATTTGCTAGGGCCACGTTGAAAAGATTTTATTTTTTTCGTTTTTTTTACTTTTTTTGCTATTCTGTGTAGTTATCGAAAAAATGCCTTCTAAAATATATCACACATGATACCTGGTGGAAATCCCACCCGTACAAAGCATTTTGGGAACACATTCATTTTGCGTACAGTTACGGAGTGTAGTGTGTTTCCTGATAGATAGCTATCATGATACACAGACTCTACTCCTAGAGGTCTAACCTAACCTAGAGGTCTGTAAGTCGAAAGATTACTTCTAGGCAAGCATGCTCCACTGTTGGCCAAATCATCCCTTAACATCAGGTGAGATACAGTCAAACGGGGTGAATAGGAACGCAGGGATGAATAGGAACGAAAATGGTTACTGGATTTTAACGTTATTTAACAGGTTTTTCCAGCATTTAATTACTCCTGTTTATCCATTAATTGTAATAAAAGGCGATGCTTATACAGAAATGAAGATAAAATATTTAACCAAAGTAAAAATTAAAATCAAACTTTCGTTCCTATTCACCCCTGCGTTCCTATTCACCCCGTTTGACGGTATTGGTCAAAAGTGAGCCTTATACCTACATTATAAACAAAAAAATTTAAACAACGAAAAAAAAAAATCATTCATCAAAAGAGGAAAAAGGGAGCTTAAGTACCCCAAATCCAAAATTAATTAATTAGTCAACAAATTCATCTTCCTATGCAAAAAATAATGAAAACACTCGTAAATGATCCGCTTCCATATTAAAATAAACAGATTTCCACACGAGTTAATTTAATTGTTAAAATATTTTCATTGTACAAAGTAAATTGTCGACACCCGTCACGAGTTTACATAATTCCATGAGCGTTCCAGCCTTTTATTTATGAAAAGTCCGCTTTTCAGCATATTTGCTGAAATTAACTCTGAATAAATATTAACATTTTGTGTGGGTACTTTTCATAGCAGGTGCTTCGTCGTTATTGTATGGCCTATGTGTTGTTTTTCCTCCGTGCCTCAGAAAGCAAGTTAAGCCGTAGGTCCCAGCTACCATTTGTAGATCTTTGGCAGTTGTTACGGATCAGATCAGTCAGAAGCCAGTAAATCTGACGCCAGTCGTGCCATGAAGTACCGTGTTACTCCAGTTAATGGGTTGTGGAGGTCTGGTAGGCAGCCGCTCCTCGTAAAATACTGGTATTCAGCTAAATCCGGTTTGACTGGAAGCCGACCCCAATACAGTTAGGAAAAGGCTAGGTATCTACCTAGCCTTTTCATTATCTGATGATGATCTGTTTATTTTTGTTATAGATGCCAAAAGAGTCATGATCGTATACTCGTAATTGAACTTTAGATAGAGTTTGGGCTAAAATAGATTTTAAGATGGCCCCGTCATTTTTGCCTTTTCTCTGACAATTAGACAAACATCATTGGTGAAAACAACTGTCTAGGTATCACGGTTCATAAGATACACCCTGGTAACAGTGGTAACAGACTTACGGATAACGCAGTCTTAACAATACAGTTCCGTTTTTCCCCCTTTGGTTACGGGACCCTAAAAAATAAGTCACCTTATTTACAAACTAAAAAACTCTACTCACGCTCTAGCCATATTTCCCGTTTTAATTTATGACATTTCCTATGCATACTATTTCGTACTAACACCTAAATCAAATTCCTTATCACTACCACCCTCCCTAAATTAATATAATCCATATCTAAACGAGACACATTCGTTTGCTATCGGTACAAATTAATTAATACAGTATTTACGTGAGTCCCTCGTCGTGTTTAAAGGCAACCGCCCCGCAGATCATGCCTTAAGGCTAACGTTGTTGCGGTAATTCCATTTTGTTATTATTGTTTCGTAACGTAGGGGAAGATTGTTTAGTATTGTGTTGTTTGAAGTCTAATTTTGCATTGATTTTGATCAAGCTGTGTCTAGCTCTACTAATAAGTAATTACCACGGAGATGGGGCCGATGGATGCGAGACGTACAGGACCAGTCGCTGTGGCGTCACTTGGGGGAGGCCTATGTCCAGCAGTGGACGTCTTTCGGCTGAGATGATGATGATGATACAAAGAAAGCGAAAGTGGCCTGTGCTTTTTTGCACTATTTGAAAAAAGCTCTTTTCGGTATCTAAAATGTCTTTTTCCGCTATAATGTGGAGCAAGAGGGAATGTCAGACTTTTACTAATAAAACTCACCTGTGTCCTCCGATACATTATCCTTGCTAGCCGATCAACGTCTTACTGACGACGACGACTTTTTTTTCCGGTACCTAGGGGAATCATCAGAATGACTTCTCCCACTCTTGGGCGGAACGGGAGGGCGTGTCAGACTCTTACTCACTAAACCCCTACCCCGTTCCTTCGTTGCCTTCGATCTGGGGGACACGGTGACAACCTTTCGGATTTTCCGTTGTCTCCAGAGGCTTTGGCCCTTGACGACGACGGCTGGCGCTGAAAATTAGCGCTGTGGCTCTGTCTTACACACGAGCTTTAGCTTTTTAGTGAGCGCTACCCGTTTTGCGAGGTTGTGATGCATATATTCCCAATACATTCTCAATACAGATTTTTATTAAAATATTTTAATGGAATATGCCGTGTTTGACACAAATAAACTCTTGCTTTCTAAACTAGAGCTTGACTGCGATCCCACCTGATGATAAGCAGTGGTGCAATCGTTGATGGTGAGGCGCACTAGCTTATTAAGAGCCTATTCACTCTAGCCTTGAAGACACCTACATTATAATCGGACGGGAAAATCGCAGCAGGCAATTTTCGAGATGGGGAATGATCAAATTACTTCTCCCGCTGCGCTGTAGAGTGGAACGTGTCAGACTCTTACTGACTAAAGACCACTTGTGTGTTTTACCACTTAAATTAGTAATTTCCATTAAATTCCTTCAAAGCAAGCTTGTTCTTAATAAGTATCAAAATCGTTATCTGTATCTACACACGAGTTATGTGCTAAATACTAATAATAGTCTGAACTAGTGCCCGGTGTGAGAGGTCTGGCTACCACCGATTGCCTCCACGAGGAGACGGCTCCGCCCAAGCGGGGCACAACTCTACCGTATGCATCACTACCATAGCGATTTCAATTTAATTTCTCTCAAAGCAAGCTGGTCCTTAACAAGTATCAAAATCGTTATCTGTATCTACACACGAGTTATCTGCTGAATATTAATAATGAGCTTCATTGTATTGTATTATTCCGGTTCGATCTGTACTTTCGGCTATGCTTCGATTTCCCCCTCGGTTACAGACGCTACTTGGTTTCATTACAATTCGGGGATTTCTTTTGCCTTTATGTATGATTGTACAATTTTTTGGGTGTTCATGTTTTGATGGTAGCTTTTTGATCTGGTGGTAGATCTGATGGTATAAGTGAAATTATTTTTAACTAGCTTCTGTCTGTGGTTTTGCCTGCGTGTAAAAAGAAATTTTATGTCTATTTAACTTAGTGCACTTGATAGTAGCATACTACTGGTTAAATAATTTTTAAACATCGGTCCATTAGTTTTTGAGGTAAAGGACTACAAAAATAACAAATATTAAAAAAAAAATTAAAGTAAGCCTTATTTCGCATTTTTTTCAACAAATTCTTTTGATTCGGTCAACAGGAAGTAGTTTAAAAAAAAAATAACTAGTCCGCTATTCTCAGCAGTCTACCATATTGGATTTAGAATGACGTCACGATGCATTGTTCAAACTGTCTGTCTATAAAAATTTCGGTCGATCGGTTATGGAACAGTGATTTAAAATTCAAGATGCTAGATTTGACCTAAACAAACAGACACATTTACAGACGTTGCAACTAAAATACGAGATTGTAAAAAAAAACAAAAATAAAAACAAACTACGCGGTCATGATTTTTAATGATTAATCATATTATTTCTTCTCTCTGTATGAGTCATCCTCATAATTTCAGCCGGAACACGTCCACTGCTGGACATAGGCCTCCCCCAAATGTCGCCACAACGATTGGTTCTGTACATCTCGCATCTGTCAGATGTATGTATGTATGAATAAGAATATGTATTGATATTTTGTCTAGGGCTCCCCCAAGTATCAAAGTATGCCACAAGGAATGGTGCTGAGCACAGAACAGTTGAGGTGCTGAGCGTCTTGCATCCATCGTATGCTTGATATTTTGTGTAAGTATTGTACTGTGCATCCATTCAGTCACAATAAACGTGTTTTCTTTCTTTTCTTTCTATCTGCAGAATAGTTTCGAAGATCTGCTGAAAGATTCCTCTTAAAATTACTAGGTTATTTTTTGATACGGTTCCTACCACTAGTATTATACGCAGAAGGCTTGATGTATTCATTCAGAGCGTGCGAGCCTGTGGCTGGTAGTTTTACATAAATCTTGTCTATCAATTGAACCTGCCGTACTGTTGAGCACTGACTGGTCAAGAGTGTAAACAGTATGCTTGAGGCAGTACTGGAAACTGGTGTGCGAATTGGTGTGATGTTGTTTGAAATGCTGTCATCATCAGTCTGGCTTTATTTTACCATTGATTTTCCGGGAATCTGCTCATTGACAGGCATTTTACTGACTTCTTTGGGGTTATGACAAGTTTCATGATGACCTAGTTAAGGTCGTAGGAAACTTGGTAGAGGCCTATTTATTTATTTACCAACTCTATGATAATCACATTAGACAGTTGCTTTATGTATTGAGCCATATCTGGTTAGCTAAAGAGGAATAAACACTTTACGTGCAAGTTTCCATGTTGACTCCCTTGCAGTGTTCGGGAGTTAATTATATAATCTCTCACTGCATTCAGGATTAAAACTTAGCAATATTTACGTTCGGAATCCAAAGTGCTGCCTGTGACTTAAAGACAATACTTTATAACCTAGTTATAATTATAATCAACTATTATTGTCTTAATTTTCGAAAACATCGAAGTTTATCAAAAACATCTAGTTAGGAAATATAAACACCATAGTCTGGTACACCTTATCACTCCACCTAGAGCAGAAAATAGAGCCTATCAGGCACAAAAAATCACCTCGTACCAACCTAACAACTGATCGTGATGCCATGCCCATTGCTACACAGACTCTTTGCCAATATTTTATCGATCTTTATTGCTTATAGAGCAGGTCCCACGACAATTATACGAAAACAGGGAATATGTAAAAAATGCTTCGATTGACTAAGAGGCAATGTTTATAGCTTGCGTGTCACAAAGTAGAGCAAATAAATATCAATTACTGCGTTTAATTTGGTTGTTTTTGCGTTGGTGTGATTGGTGCAAGTTGTAGGAACAACGCCATTTTACCATTTTTATCCAATTATGGTAGATATTTGGCAGTCGTTACGGATAGTCAGAAGCCAGTAAATCTGATTCTAGTCTTGCCATGAAGTACCGTATAACCCCAGTTAATGGGTTGTGGAGGTCTGGTAGGCAGCCGCTCCTCGTAAAATATTGGTATTCAGCTAAATCCGGCTTGACTGGAAGCCGACCCCAATATAGTTGGGAAAAGGCTAGGTACATGATGAATTGATGATCCACTTATGGTTGTGCTACACGTGTTTGATTTGTGATTTTCTAGTGGATACTTTAAAGAGGTGAATTGTACAAAAATACTTTATACTTAACTAGCTTTTGCCGCGGCTTCGCCCGCCCGCCCGATACAAATATAGTAAATTTATGACGTAAACATATTTTTTTTAGATAAAATATAACCTATAGCACTCAAGAAGAAAGCAGCTTTCTATCAATATATACATTTATGTAATCGAACCTGGATCTTCAAAGATTATCCCATACAAACAAGAAAACAAACTTTACCTCTTTATTATATTAAGTACTAGCTGACTCGGCAAACGTTGTTCTGATATTATATGTAACTTGATTTTTTACACCTTGTGTCCGACAAACCCAAAACTTACAGAACCCTAAGGCATTAAGTCCGCCTCTGTACTTCTATGTGCATAAAGAATTAAATAAATAAATAAATACTTAAATAAATAAATACTTAAATAAATAAATAAACCCTATTTTTTTCCAAAATAAAATGTAGCCTATGTTACTCGTGGATAATGTAGCTTTCGAATGGTGAAAGAATTTTTAAAAACAGTCCAGCAGTTTTTAAGCATATTCATTACAACCAAACAAACAAAGTTTTCCTCTTTATAATATTAGTATAGATAGACTAGAGGTAGGTACATTATATATCTGTGTGGTCGCCGGAATCTGGTAGATACTTCTCGTTGGATGGTTTTCCTGTATTTTTTCCTGGAACTATATGTAGTGCTAAAACCTAGTACCTTTTAAGGGACTCCAGAACATGCCGCAGCTGCAAAAAAAATTGTTTCTTAGCCTATATGCTTATTTTATATACTCACATAAGTACTCGTAAAGCTAATATAACGTGTCCTGTTACGCGATACTTAAAAAATAACTGGCAAATTATAGCTACGCTTTCACTATACCCTTCGAGGCATATAGACGTGAAAAAAACACAAAAAAAATCTATGACAAAATCAAACCGCTATAACTCTTACCTTGGACCAACATAAGCCGGCGCAATGGTCAGTCGAAAGCAGTTTTGTTAACAATTAATGCCCTTTAATTAACAAAAAAAACGTACATTTAAACTGTATCAAAATCTCGGCTAATGAATATTGAGAGGCGTGCTACCGCCACTGTTCGAAAGCACGTAACTTATTGTGAAAGTACATTGCAGAAGTTAAAGTCTGTAGTGCTTTTTAGTGGACGAATCTAACTTATACTTTTATTTTTACACGGCAAAGTGTTTAGTGGCGCTAATTCTCTTGTACACCTATAAAAGAGTTAGCAATCATTTTACTCCTGCCAAATTTTACGTGATTCCCTTCTTTGTATTTTTACCCAACTTTACGTAATTTACTTCTTTGAATTTTAACCCAACGTTAGTGATGCATTTCTTTGTATTTTTACCCAACTGTTATCTACTCTTTCTGAAATAACGTCTAAAATTGTATGGAGAACGAAATTCTGATGATTTCGACATGAGTAAAACCCCTTAACCAATCAGAGAGATAAACGCGGTAAACGTTTCGATAGCGTTAACATAAAAAAAAAACTTAGACTTAGCGCACAGAATACATTTTATCTTGCTAATACGCTCCCTGGGGACAGTAAAACACCTTTTAAAAGCAGTAAAAATCGCATAGCAATAGAGAGTGAACCTAGTATTTGCTGCATGACTGTAATTGTTACGATATCCTTTCGACTGAATACTAGTGCAAAGTGCCAGACTACGGTTTAAAATACTTTGGCAAGAGCATCGATCTTTAATTGAGTTGTGAACGCTGATTGAGATTAATTAACGACTAAATAAATCGATTAATAAGAGTAACGGATAAATAGACGATTTAATTGCTTTGTTTTGACATGGTGCAAATAGATATCATTACTGTTTCCTTGTGCACACAAGATTAAAATATAGATATATATAACTGTATATTATAATCTGTACAGGAAAATGAACTAATGACTTCGCCCGCTCTAGGGCAAAGCGGGAGTGCATGGCAGACTCATACTAAATAAAACCCACTTCTATGTTCCTTCTTTGCCTTACATCCCAGAACCTCGGGGTTCTCTTTCGCACACATGGTATCTATACAGGGTGACACTTAATAAAATTTAAAAAAAGAATCAACTACTCCATACATTTTTGATCTCATGACTCGACTTACAGCCAAAACCAATAACCTATCTATCACATATCGGAGATAAAAAAACAAATGAAACAACAGAAAACATGATAATTTTTGTAATGTATCATTTGTTTTACAATCTCCAGTATGCCAAAACTGGAGATCGATAAGTTATTGGTTTCGGTCGTAAAGGTATGGAACAGATGATTTTTTCAAGATTTTCTTTTCATAGGTAACCAATTGAAACTGTACACTAGCTTCTAACATTAACATTATTATATAAGTGCTCTAGTTAGCGTGTATGAAATAAATATTTTGAACTTAAATCGGACGATAATCCAAATATCTTTGGAAACGAAACTACTGAAATTTTTCTGTCAAATTATCAAAGTGGACAGTCGATTTTGATCTCAGAGATTGATAAATAAATTGTGACAGATATTGCAGTAGACAGGCAACAAGTAACCTTTATGACAATCATTTTAGTTACTTTCGAAATGGCGAAAATTTACATAAATAAAAAATAAATATTTTGATGTAAGAAAAGTTGCGTGACTTGCAAATTACACATAACGGTATTTGAAACTTTATTTTAAAGTAATAATTGTAATTTAACTTATCTTCTTAAAAGCTTTCTGTCATAATTACTTCGTTATTTTCCTACTGTTACCTCCATGATCCTCCTTGCGACACTACCAACCGTCACCGATCACCCCGTAAACGTGAGGGAACGGCCATACTCTTTTTTTCTAGTTCTAAATTTGACTTTGCGTTCGCAAAGTGACATTCACGAGGACGATTCATCATACAAAAACAGGTAAGTAGGTATATAAAATAAAAAAGCCTTTACAGTCCAATACCTATAACATATTTTTTAAATCTAATTCTATATATTATTTGATTTCTAACTTGTTATTAGTTTTTATTTTTCTTAAGAAAAAGAAAAGAAAGTTGATATGTTTTTTTTTGGAAGAGAAATCATCAGAATGACTTCTCCCGCTCGCTCGCTCCCGCAAGCGGGAGGGCGTGTCAGACTCTTACTGACTAAATCCCACCCCGTTCCTTCGTTGCCTTCGATCTGGGGGACACGGTGACAACCTTTCGGATTTTCGGATATGTACAGTCAGCATCAAAAGTCGATGAACAGAATCAACATAACAAAACACCTGTTCGCAATAAAATGTGTTTCATCTGTTCACAATAAAATGTTTTGTTATGTTGATTCTGTTCATCAACTTTTGATGCTGACTGTACGTTCTTTGGGACATGGGCTCCTTCACGTGTGAAGATCTCCACTAGTTTATTCTATTTGTCCCTGCTACTTGCACTGCTGTTGCTTGTACTGTGTGTATATTTATTTGTGCCAAGTAAAACATTTTTTCTTTTCTTTCTTTCTTTTCTTACTTGCAATATTCTGCCAATTATTTGCCTTCACACAAGTCTAATGGGCAATAGGCTGGTAACAAAAACAAAAAAGGGGCTTACCATCAGATGGAATCGCATACAAGTACTAGTTTAGATCAATGCAAAACATATGGTAGGTGGAGAGCTAAAACAACAGAGTGGAAGAGTCAGAAGCAAAAAGAAGAGTAGACAGACCGAAGAAAAGATAGACTGACGATTTATCTGATACAGAAAAAAATATTATATAAAAAAAAACATAACTACAAAATAATTCTCAGCTTCATTACTGAGATCGCGTTTATTTGAATTATTATTTTCGCGGCTCTTTTATTGTTTTTCCTCCATCTTAAGCCAACCATAATAATTACAAGATTATCTCTCAAAGAAAAGAAATTTTACCTTAAAACCTTTTCAATCCGCGCTATTTCCCCAAGGTATCCAATTAAAGTAAAAGCACTTAGCATAATTGGCAGCAGTTCATCACACAGTTCAGCTTAAGATGTGGGGGTCAGATTTGAACTCCCGACCCCGCCGGACGCCGACTGACGCCGAGTGATCGTATGTTAGGTAACTAGCCACTCACTGGCCGTAGGGGAATCTAAATCGCTAATGATGACGTTGGATCGGTATGCCTTTGATATATTTGTAATGGGGTTTAAATGTCTATACGTATATTTTAATTTTACAAGTTGTACAAGTTTTGTCAGAACTAACAAAAATATGGAAGGAGTGCACGGAGGCCTTTGCCTAAGAGGCAAAGAACAGGCTAATAAAAAAAGTATTTACATATTTAAAGTACATACAGTGGTAGCTCACCGGAAAAAAAAAACAAAAGTAACGGCCCCGATTTATGAGTTAGCTACAACCTATGTGTATTTAAGTCAAAAGTGAATAGGTTGCGTTTAGGCAAAGGGCTCAAACAAAATAAAAGTGCTCTAAAAACAATAAATCAATAATATTTATTTCATATGAAACACAGGTTTCACTTTTGAATTGTCAAAATGTCGTTAAGTCTAATTGCACGTTCCGAAGCGTATATGACTATGGACCAGAACGTGCAAGAAATTAAATGGACACTCTTTTAAATCATGTTACGAATTGCAAAAATCTTTCTTGTCGCTTTACTTTCCTTATTGATAGGCTCGCGTTCGACGACTATCTCACTTGATAGATAGTGGTCAAGTGCGAACCTATAAATAGCAATAAAATAAGAACTTTACTGTAAACTCTACAATACAGTTTTCCCACCATCATTTCCAAGATCCCGTTACAAACTACTCATTGACAAATAGTTTTCGATATCTGACCGTCAATTCTGGATCGGAGCGGGAATCGAACCCGCTATCTGTGAGTTAGGAGCGAGAATAATTTGGTTAGTGTCGGGGGTCACGGTACATTTTTAGCGAAACGATAACGCGCGTGGTGGCCTAGGGCGGCGTAGTGATGTGCTCAAGTTCGATGGAGTTGTCGATAAACTGGGTATGTCTTGACGGGGATTGACTAAACCGGGTATCGACTATTTTAAGTGTCCAATATGTTGGGCATTTTTGATCCGCACGTGTTATTTGCTTTCTGAAACTAAGTTGGATATGGTTAGATTTATTTAAATCTTACAAATCAGTAGCTATAGGATTGTTAGATGGTGTCTTTACTAATGTCCAAGTGACCAACCACCTACAAACAAACAAACAAATTAACGGCGATTTTCTTTATAAAAACTAAAACTATTACTAAAAGTATTAACTTTTCCTTGACCATTACTGTTGTCAATAGTAAATGTCATCTTGTCAATGTCTTCATCTAAGTGACAGCTAAATTAAAAGTCGACTAAAATAAAATGTAGGGATAAACGCAGTGAAACCTATACAATTTTGTCAAAATGAGTGACTTTGGATTTAAAAGCACATCAATGAGCAGCCAAAGCTGTTAAGGGCAAAAGTAGCAGTAAAACCAACGGTCAAAATTGTGAAGAAACGAATTTAACCGTTATTATTACTTTATGAGGTTACTTTGGCTGTTACTGTTGATGAAGAAATTGGCCGATAGACATACAACATAATTCACTTATGTTACAACATTCTTCTTCAACATGTAAAATCTGTTCACCTTTCCTTCACAATATTTATCGATATCGTCGTGGCGCATCACTGGCACAACTATGACGCGCGTAAATCGATGCGCGTGCGCGCCGCTGGGCGACGCGGGCTCGTAATTCGCGCCGCCCCCTCCTCGTTGCGCAGGATTCGAACCCAGACTACTTATCTATACACTTTACTATGTTACTTACTTCACTGAGCAATTGCAACTGACAACTGCGATTGTTTACGAAATTGTGAGCCGTTTGGCCGTCGTATTTTAGCTATTTTGATTTTATGATCATTGATTTCTAATAGTTTAGTATCTAGCTCAATGGTATTAGATTTCTGAATGAGAAATTAATCTATCACATACCCACAAAACGAGACACAATAGTAAAACAATAACAGCGCGGTCTCATAGGACCGGTCGGGGATTCATGAACTAATAGATACATTCCACTGATTAAGGCACGGTTAGCGCAGTGGTTGAGTGATTAGCTGCTGCGTTGCGTGTCGTGGCTTCAATTCTAGCGCCGAACAAATACCTATTTGTATGGCCGCCTGCTAGTGGTTCCAGGGCTGTATTCTCTTGTGTTTGTCAGTTTAAAAATGTCTAGGAATGACTTCTGTGTCGTGGTAGCAAGTAACTCCCGGTGTATTACAAGTTTTTAAAAAAAAAAAACTAGTCAATGGAGAACAGAAAATGTAAAGGTGTAAACTTTAGAAGATTAGAATAAAGTTTCTTAGAGAAATTGTAATCCTTCCCGCTCGACCCAAGAGCGGGAGAAGTCAGTCTGATGATTTCCCACCTAAAAAAAAGAGTCGCGTATTTATAAACAGCCTTAGCGACAGTCACTCCACGAATACAGTTACATAAAACTTTCTTACAAAAGTAAAAAGCATAAATTAAAACCAAAAGGCCTTTTAATCCGCATACTCCTTAAGTTAGCTTAAGCAACAATATAGCATTATATTTTCAAGCACGTCTCATTGTCCAGCACGCCTTCGGTACGCCCTTAAGAAAAAAAACAAAAAAAAAAAACAACAAAAAAGTCCGCATATGATTATAGCGAGCAATATCCGAAAAGATTACGATCTTATCTCGAGATCGAGACATGAAGCGCATCTTGAGACGTTTTCACCTTTCGACTTTTTCAGTAAATAAAAAAAAATCGAATAAAAATGTCCCTTTCACTCATATAGGACTGAATTAAGACCTAGCGAATGTAGGTGAGAGACCCAAAGAATTTTTTATTTTGACGGCTTCGCACCTGTCACCGATAAAAATATACTTGTGTTTTCTGTATTTTTTTTATGTAAGTAATATAAACTAGTGCTTGACTGCGATCCCACCTGACGGTAAGCAGTGATGCAATCATTGGTGGTGAAGCGCACTTTTTTATTAAGAGCTTATTCACTTTTGCCTTGAAGACCAAATATAATGTTCGTTTGAAAGTTTTTCTTAATTATAGTAGGTAAAAATAACCTATATAAAAGTAAATATCATTTAATTATGTATTGAGGCCACATTACATTTTGGTCTGTAACTGTTAAAGGTTCTGTTCGCCCGCGTAAAGAATATTATCCCAAGGGAACATGCTTCCAAGATAAAAAGTATCCCATGTACTATTCTATGACATGGTCTACACATTACCAAGTTTAATTGAAATCCATTCAGCCGTTCAAGCGTGAACAAGTAACAGACAAAAAATTTCGCCTTTATAATACCTATTAAAGGAATTTTCAAGAGCTGATTCTCAGTTCCAGTTCACCCGAGTCGTGTCGGATGCAAATCGAATCACGTTGTGTAAACGTCACCTTATTAATGCGCCCCTCTGTAATCTGTCTTGTGAAATCCCGCATTGTGTCCACTTTCTTCTGGCCGTTTGCGAAACACCAGCATCGGGCCAACGACCATCTTTTACAAAACAACAAAAAACACTGACGAAAAATTCTTAACCGACACTTAAAGAAAATTTAATTACCGCATCCGTTTGTTCCAAACAAAATTTGAAAAGAAACTTTTTGAATAAAGTAAGAGAACTTATTTAATTGTCTACGCCTAAGGCTGCATAAAAACTTTGAAAATATTGTCTCCGGCGTTCAATTAAGGCGGGTTCAGAAAGAGATTGCCGAAGAATTTCGCGCGAGCCGCTACGCCGGCCGCGGTCCCCCGTCTTGTCAATAAACTCCATATAAATTGCCTTCCCAAGTGAATTTGAATATAATAGCCTCTATCCTACGAGGCCTTTTTACCCCCCTTTCCTTGAAGTCGCAATCTTTGTACGATTATATTGTAAGCAAATTATCTGTTCGGATCTGGCAAGCGGATTGAAGTTGCAAAAAGTTTTTCCTTGATATTTTATTTCGTTTATTAATTTTTGTTTTATGAATGGGTAGGTATCATTTCAATCAATGTTTGAGATCGTGTGTAAAAAGAAATGCTGTTTTCTCAACTTAAATCTTTAGGGCCACAATAATATCTTTGTATAAATAATCAATTAAAAATAAAATAATTGTACATTAAATTGTACATTATCTGGAGGATAATGTACAATTTTATTTGAAGCGCTATTTTTATCGAGACCATTATGTTGTCAAAATAGCTAGTTCACTTCGAGTTTTATCAATTTTATTCAGTCATTAAATGTAGTGAGTTCATTGTGTATTGGCAGATTATGTTAATTTGTGTTAATGATACAATTATAATCATTAAGAGCTATAGTAAAATAAGACGTACGTAGATGAGCGGATTCTTAAGCTGTTGTGGGCTATTGCGTCACTAGAATCTCGACAAATATTCTGTTTAATACTTCTAATACTTTTTTCGTATCACAAAAAGTCATGAACTACATTGTTTGCTTTCCAATACAAAGGTGAACACTGTCAACAACCTCAAAAACGAACAAACCCGCATGCAAAAGCATTTTTTATTAAATTTCGCTACCCGATAAACACTGACAAGTTGGTAAACCGCGACAACGTTGTTCATGTCACATGGCGAGTATGTCGCGCTTCGGCGGCCATTTTCGAAATTCGAAATTCAAAATTGCAATGGCGCGAAATGAAGAGGGAATTATATTTGACGGACGAGTCGCGGGTGACGTATGACGCGTAACGCGCGCGTAAACGTTTAATTTGTGTATTGACATTGATGTATGGGAGAGCATTGTTGGATGGGATGGTTCTATTTGATGTATTGGACTCCATTTTGTTAGTGTTGTTATTAGAAAAAAACCCTAACAGTTAAAAAATATAAACCAATTTAGATTGGTTTTGCAATTTTGATTTATATTTTTTCTATGTTTTACGTAGGTAGATCTGTTTGAAGCTACCATTTTTTTGTCGTCCTTTTTGGACAGGCTAAGGTCTTAGACCATACCGCTTCGTCATCAGCATTCTAAATCGTTTGAAGCTACATACCCTATAGGTAGATATGCATACTATTCTCCATTTTCTTTCCATCTATGTCCACTCGAAGCTGGGTAACTGAACTTATCCTAAAGAAAGGATTGTATTTTAGGTGCACTATAAAATGAGGCCTTTTCTGTCTCGTGCTCGGAATGGGATCCACAATATTAATGAAACGGTAGATTATTCGTAAAAGGCCACCGCGGCCGCATAGTGCAAAAGGCAACTGAAAGAATACGGGTGGATCATTGGTCAGTACAAATCTGACACTCTTGTTCGCGCCACCTAGAGCGAGAGAAGGTTTTTTTAATTACATAAACTATTTATTTATTTATTAAATATTTTATGCATACAGAAGTATAGAGGCGGACTTAAGTACTCAGATACCCGCGAAACGAGACACAATAGTAAAACAATAACAGCGCGGTTTCATAGGACCGGTTGGGGATTCAAACGTTAATGCCTTAAACAAGTTGGCGATCCTATTTAATACTAAGCATATTTGAGGACTTCCTTAAAAAAAAAGAGTAACATTAAATGGCTAATATTTACGGTCAATCGGCTTCCAAGACTCACTTTAAGTAGCGTGTCGCAAAATTTGCTCTCATTAATTACTTTTACAATTAAATATTTTAATGTCCAATAAAATAGCATTCTTTAATGTCAAATAAAAGTTTTTACATATTTCTCAACGCCGTAAATTATTTTTATCGTTAACTAAATTTTAATTTTTAATGTTCCTCGTTGCATATGATTGCATATTTTGTTGCCTGATAAAAATAAACTGTATTCAGATTTTACTGCTCAAAGTTATTAAATAAATAATTACTATATTATCGCCACTTTAAAAAGGATATTTCGAGCTAAGTTTTGTTACATGGTTTGGCTACGGTTTTTTTATTTTGTTAAACATATTTTTTTATTATGCTTTCGTTAACCAATATCTCACCTGATGGTAAGCGATGATGTGGTCGACGATGAATCACATTTGCCTAGAAGTAACCTATTCACTCTTGACGTGAAGACCCTTAGGTTGTACTTAGCTATCAGGATACACAGACTCCGGCAGAGAATTCCACACTTTAGCTGTATCTTCAATGTACAAGTGAATTTAGTTTTTGCTGTCTATAATCGTTCAACTGTAGCTTCTTGTAAGTTCTAGTACTATCATCAAGATTGTTTTGCTCTAACAAAATAGGAATGATAGATTGATTGACGAATGAAAAGTTTTGCATTTGAACTAAAACAGTAAACATGGAGCAAAAGAAGTTGCCAAAAGTCTTCCTAAACGATCAAATTTCATCTAACACCTCAGATATTTCCCCATCTTTTCAATCTCAAATGATTTTACAAAACAACTTTCAAAATAAAACAGCAATATAGACTCTTTTTATTGTAAAACAAACTCCTACTTCCACGTTTTATATTTATAAACAGATCAATTTTTAAAAACATCATAAAATCGTCGATTTACGATAAATGAAAGTAACTCCAGTCTGATTTACTCGCGGCGTTCGGAAAAATTAAATTCGCGGTAGCAATTAAAGTTTTTTTAAGTTCAATTAAAACGGTAGCATTTTAGTGTTGCGTAAGGAATCGCGTAATTAACCGACAAATTTACGCAATACGATCGCGTCCGATAACAGACGGGTTTGTGGTGCAAGGCAGAGGAGGGAACGAGTTTCATGAGAAATGCGATTGAGGTGTCATATATCGATATGTTGTATTCAACAGGAATCGTTCTTCTTCTTTTCGAATCGATGCTAAACTCTTCAAACTGAGCCCTATAGGTACGTTAACTGCAGCATCGGTGGCACTCATTATACCACAGAAATGATGAGATACATTGAGTTGTATATCCAAAGTTAAATTAAATTTGAAGCAAGAATTTCAAACAGAGAAAGGTAAAGAGAGCCCAGGAGCATTACCATGACATGTTCTACATTACCATAACAATCTAGCTTCATCCTTTTAATAATTCGGTTTAGCTAGTCGAATAGATCACGGCAAGAGCTCGTGGTAGGGCTTCAGATAACGATTTGTTTTACTGTCAGCTTAAAAGTATCCCTTAAATGCTATTTAAGGACATGCTTTACCTGTGTACCAAGTTTCATACAAATCTGTTCATTCGTGAAGAAGTAACACACACTCAAACTTTTACCTTCATAATGTTAGTGTGATTACTGAAAGGTATTAGCGTCACATGTGTTTTATTATATTATTATTTACCTAAACATTACATCATCATCATCATCATCATCATCTGCCTAGCCTTTTCCCAACTATATTGGGGTCGGCTTCCAGTCAAGCCGGATTTAGCTGAATACCAGTATTTTACGAGGAGCGGCTGCCTACCAGACCTCCACAACCCATTAACTGGGGTAACACGGTACTTCATGGCAAGACTGGAGTCAGATTTACTGGCTACTTTACCTAAATATTACAAATAATTTTAATTTCGCACAGGATTTAATACTACTTTTTTTTAAATAACTTTTTTCTTCTTCAACTCGCTACATCTTATGCTTTGGCCTTATCACTTTCCTGTTACCAATACCTAATTATTTTTACAATTTATACCCTTCCTCTTAATCTATCATCTTTAGGTATAATATAAGTAAAGACCCTTCGTTATTGGAAGTCGTAATTATAATTTTAGATCGCAAATATCTGGTATTGGTATCGGATTCGAGGAATAGTCTAAAGTAGAGTTTTCATTGAAATTAATTCATTAGTACCTATATGAAATATTTCAAAGAAAATTCAATGAATCAAATAAAGAATATATTTCAAATGAAACATTTTGAGGCACTTATGATTTGTCAAGAATTAAGAATCTAAGCTTTTGCTTCAAATAATTCAATCATTTACCTACAGGCTTTTGATTTTTCAAGAAATCAGTCAGTCAGAAAAAGCATGCTAATTGCACATTAAAAAGTCTAGATCTATGGAGATGGATGTGCAAGAAACTTTATGGACACTTTTTTAATGATGTTATGATATCTTGTCGTTTATATAATGTGCAAACAATCTAAATTAATAAAATAAATTAATTTGTCTCTAGACTTGCCAAGATTTTTTGTCTACCAACTCCCAAAAAATCAGTTTTTTCACCTTTCTGCAGATTGCACACACAGATAGCTCATCTGCCATATTAGTCTACGGAAAATGGACGTAATACCTATTTGCGCCTGCAGTACATCCTTACAGGTCATTCACACTTTCCATCAGGTCGAAATTACATCTCGCTAATTCGCTATCTATACTAATATCATAAAGAGGCAAAGTTTGTTTTTTTGTTTGTATGGGGTAATCTGTGGAAGTACTGGTCCGATTGCTAAAATGTTTTTCACCAATAGAAAGCTGCTGTATTCCTGAGTGACATAGGCTATATTTTATGTACGCGAGCGAAGCTGCGGGCTAAAGCTAGTATTTAATAGAAAACCACAGCTAAGTTTTCAGTTTTTTTTTCTTGTAACTTTTGGCAGATATACAACCATTCTTACGCATTAACTCGCCATAGATACCTACTCCACAATTCCCTTTCCCCAATTCCCACATGTAAGATCGTGCAAACAGCCTCGATTAGCGCTCCTCCCGGGTGTCCTAGCCTAGGCTGTGTGGTCCAGGGTCCGGAGTGCGCCCCGTGGCGACTCATTCATCCACACTCATGCTGCACTTTATCTTGCCAACCCCACCCAGTATATGATTTAGAAACTTTGTGGTGGTATGTATACGGTGTTGAGGGGGATTGGAGCGGAATGTGGATGAGGAGACTCGAAAAATGGTGATGGTCCACCTTGAATTGTCCAATCCTGAATTGTTTGAATAATGTCCGGTTTTTCAATAGGGTATTGTAGGTACCTATTCTTGAAAAGTATCTCAATTCGATCTCAAAGGGTCAATAAAATACTAAAAAATCCTGTCAAATGCTGGTCGGAGGGTTCCGAGCCATCCGTAGGAGCCATCCGTCCACTGTACCAGGCAGTTAAAATATTTAATAGGTTGCCGCATGAATTGAAAAGCACACTATATACAAGCTCGTTTAAAGCAAGGCTCAAGGCATTTCTGTTGAAGAAATGCCTTTACAATGTAAATGATTTGTAAAATACTATATTAAAACTATAGACATTGTTATTATTGATTTATTTTTATTTTATTTTTTATTTTTGTGGACTGGGTGTTATAAGTTATAATTTATTCTTATATTGTTGACATTGGTATTATTTAACTTAACGTCTTTTTCTTTTTTTTTTTTTGACATTTTAACTTTTGATTACTCATACATTTAAATTGTTTGACATGTATAATTCTTTTCGTATATTTTTTGACATTATTATTATTTTCCATTTGATGATGATGATGATTATTATTTTCTATTATTTTTTTAATGCGATTAGTCCATACATTAATTTGTTAGTTTTGTTTTTTACTGCATGTGTAGTTGCTAGTATATTCGCATACAATGTAAATTGTTTTTGAATAAATAAATGAAAAAAATGAATTGTAGCAAGAACACGGCAAAAATCACGTTTGTTGTATGGTACTTAAATATTTATTTTCGATTTTTAGTTTTTGTTGTTATAGCGGCAACAGAAATACATCATCTGTGAAAATTGTAACTGTGTAGCTATAACGGTTCATGAGATACAGGCTAGTGACAGACAGAGAGACAGTGCAGTCTTGGTAAATGAGAAATAGAGTAACTTCGTCCAAACATAACTATTACGATTTTATAAGAGAACCGTATGATATATCAATATTTTTGATCAATCGGTTGTTAGTATCAACAACATTTTTGCCCACACGTTTAATAGTCCAAACACTATCAGATAATCTCGCACAGAATACATTAGGAATAAACTCCTGAGCTAATTTCAATAATATACGAGTTAATTCTTACGTCGTAATTCAAACGAAACGCCTTACTCCCTGAGGGAATGAGATACCACAGTCGTACACCCACTATTTTCCGATTACTCTAGAGTATAGTACCTACTGTATATGTAGATCAGGGGTGGCCAACCAGTCGATCGTGATCGACCGGTCAATCTTGGCTGTTATTCCAATCGATCTGGGCGAACGTTTTTACTTGGACCCTGCCGTGACATTTTGTTAGACGAAATAAAATCGAACTTATTTTAGGCAGGTTGCTCAAATTTTTGAGCTCGCTCACTCTATTACTCGTATTCTTATTGTCAAGTTGATTTCATTTTGTAATTGGTAGATCTCACAGGGTTTAATTAGTAAACGGTAGACCGTAGGTCAAATCAAGTTGGCTACCCCTGATGTAGATAGATTTAAATGGTATAGAGATCTAGCCTTTTAACGAGGTACTCCTTTTTTACGTGGATAATCATTAAATAACTTTTCCCGCTCTAATTGGAGTAGGAGGGAGTGGTAGACTAAAATCCATAGTGTTTCATTCAGTTAATCTTTTTGCAAGGGCTACGGTGACTCCTTCGAACTTGCAAGACGCAGGCTTGGCAGGCATCGGCCCTAATTCGTCGATTACTGACATCTCTTTGAGGCGCGTGTGAAACACAACACGCTATCAGCAAAACCGTAGGAGATCAGCAGGGTCGAAGCTTGCTAGGGCCATGGAAAATATATGTATGAAAACGATATTTGTAGTCCTGAAACGCGATCGGCAAGTGAAAGAACGTAGGTGTCGTTTTGGTCAGTAAAAGTCTGACACGCCAGAGAAGTCATTAGAACATTTCCCACCTCAAAACATAAAAACATAGACACCCAGACCCGGAACAACCGTAGACCTGTTCCGTGCTTCAATCGAACCCGCGACACACAGCGCAACAGCCAATCGCTGAACCACTGCACCAACAGTGGCATCACAAAATCGCACCCAAAATCATCTGCACACGATTCACACCAGCTTTTTTATTATCTCTTTACCCGAAGTGTTGACATTACCAAACAGCATCCTCACGCAGGTGATGTGTCGACAGTCGACACTCGGCGAGGTGCCGACACTCAAAGTTGCCGGCGACTTTTAATTTCGCCACACAATCAGTGTTCAAGTAAATTAACCAATAAATCAACGGGCACAGTACAGAGTAATTGGTTATTTAAATTCGAATCTGCCTTCAGGCGAAACTCTTCAAAGTGAGCGCTTTTGGTTTTATTTTGATGTATTGTTGATTTTCAGTTGTTGTAAGGAGGTAACTGAAGTTTCTGAGTTACGGTCGTTGTGGAATTGGCGTTCGTTGGTTATCGAATATACAAGTTGTAAGGTTTATAACATGTACATAATATATGTCCATCTACTACTGAAACAATTTCAACTATTTTGTAATAGGTAAGAATTACTCCACAAAAGCTCTTAATTGAATAAGTTGGAAGACATGTTGACAGCGTCAAGATAATCAGTAAGCATTCGACGTGTAGCAATTTTATTTGTTGACTTATTTTAATCATGGAAAGGTATTATGTATTATCTGGCGTGATCGAATTAGGAACGACGATATCTGCAGGAAACCTAAAGTTACGAAGCCCAAAGAATCGCCAAACTTAAGTAGTTGTGAGCAAGGCAAAGCACATAAACACATTGCTCGCTGGACAAGCGGTCAATAGGTCTAGAGTGGCGACCGCGTATTGTAAGACACAGGCTTGATAAACCTCCCATAAAGTAGACTGATGACCTGATCAGGTTTGCGGGAATCTGATCAGTTATTGTGGCGATAGATAACTTTACGCATAGAAACACACAAAGACGGACTTTTAAGAATAAAACGTATTTACTTAGCCTTAGCTCAGATATCTCACGGCCCTTAGCTAGCACATTCCATTAGCCCCTACCTCCGTGTTATGCAGTCATTCCTCCGAAAGCAGAGCACAATTGCATAAGTAATTAGAGACACGTATCATAACAATCGTAAGTTCTACGATTACAGGCATAGAACACGGAATAGACGCGTTGGCGAATCTTCTTGTAGAATAGGATAAACTTTATTGTTCACTTAAATAGTTGTAAAATTATAAACTGACTTGGTAAATGTGCTGCAATATACTCGTAATGATCAAAAAAATAAATGGGGAGTGGAGGTAAGAGGGTAGCCTCCGACCTACCAAATCACAGTGTAACAAAACTCCTCCGAAGTGGCTAGACCGATTCTTATGAAATTTTCAATATTCAGTAATTCTGAGAATTGAACTTAAACTATTTTGAATGCCTAAAACTCATTTTTTTTTTTGTAATTTATATGGCATAACAATTTGGAGTAGGTACAGATACCAGGATACGATTTAGAGTATAGCCATTACCAACAAATAGTATTCATGTTTGCGTGATGTCCACTGAGCTAAATTTCAACTGCCTACTTCCGTAAGTGCCATGATACTTTGCAATGACCCATGGGCCGTCAGTTCTATGAGAATAGAATGACAGTCACCAGTAATAGTCAGGGTAAAATTAACTTTCTTTCTTTGCGTCCTTTGTTGATGGCTTGCAGCTTTAGCTGTGACCACAGCATAGCCTAGCTGGTCTATGCTACAGCTCTCCCGCGCAATCTGGATCAATTTGCGTGACGTCATGGTGCGCGTGCGATTACCGTGTGTCACAATACGCTGACTCATGTAATTGTTTCAGGTCACCGCTGTTTTAGTAATCTGCGCTTTTACCGACACTAGGGGACACCTGTGGCTTTCGTCATTCTGCTTTTTGATGTTGGTGTTTTGAGTGTCGTACTCATAGTACGTAGTAGAGCTCGTGGCTAAATAATAACAGCCGCACAGGTCGATCTTCAAGGTTAAGCAACGCTTGCCTAGGTTGGTCTGTGGATGGGTGACCCTTAACATAACGAGTTTCCTCCGTGCCTCGGAAAGCACGTTAAGCCGTTGGTCCCGGTTGTCATTTGGAGATCTTTGGCAGTAGTTACGGATAGTCAGAAGCCAGTAAATCTGACTCCAGTCTTGCCATGAAGTACCGTGTTACTCCAGTTAATGGGTTGTGGAGGTCTGGTAGGCAGCCGCTCCTCGTAAAATACTGGTATTCAGCTAAATCCGGCTTGACTGGAAGCCGACCCCAATATAGTAGGGAAAAGGCTAGGCAGATGATGACTCATAGTACCAACTGGCTCTAGTTATTATTTTGCATTGATGCCTTTGATGCCAATGAAATGCTCATGGGAAAATTTTGTCCTTCAAAGTGACAGCTATAGTATAGGATAAATAACAACACGCAATAACAAATAGGAGCGGAGCAGTAACCCAAGATTCGGATAAAACCGCGGGGGCCAGCTAGTTATAAACCTAATTTATAAAAATGAGTTTATTGTTAAATTATTTCGAAACGGCAAATAAGTAATTGTTGTGAATTATTTTGCGTAGATATATATTTTGGTATGTCTGAGAATAGGTCATAACTTATTGGGTTATTGTAAACTCGTCACATTTTACCTTCCTAGGTACTTACCTCTACTTTTTTCTTTGATAACTTCTATCGCAGAACAACGTTTACCGAGTCGGCTAATATACAGATAAAGTTCAATTTACTAACGTAAATACAGTCTGCATCAAAGTTACTACTGACAGATATACCAATTTTATCATGTAAAGTTGTAATGATAGTGATCTTAACGTAGTGTGGGTAGATCTAAGTTGTTGATTTAAATATTTACTGCTAAAAACATTAAGTAGGTGAACCGAAAATGGTAATGACGACGTAGATGATGGTATTTATCGATTGTTTGAAGACCTCCTTTTTAAATTAGACGCAGGTGATCTTTGTGGAACAAAGCAATTGGATATCGTTGTGTTGATCACAGAGTACTTTGTAATATACTAATGTTGTGTAGTTATGTAGAAGGGACTAAAGGCCCTTTTAAGTGAAGGTGATTAGCTTGTGTAATGTTAAAACTTGAATTTACTATTTCTTATCATGTTAGCATTTAGATATCTGAACGAAGAGCTCATTTGTTTTTATTATATGCTAGTTGCTGAAAGTAAAGAATTATGCCAAGGAAACATATTTCCGGAATAAATAGTTTTGTTAGCTTGTTTTGTCCTAGGCCTCCCTTCACTCCCTCCATCCTTTGCGGGCTGACGCTTCCTCTTGCCAGATCTGGCGAAATCTACGTAGTTCGTCGCACCATGTCCTTTGTGGCCGGCCGCGATCCTTTCGCACACTAAAGTCTATAGAGTTCGTGATCAAATTCTCGAACAAAATATGGCTGGCATAATTTTTAAACTTTTAATTATGATAATTTTTTGCGAAACCTTGACTCGCCGTTAACTTAATTTTATAAAATGTAGTAAATTATTTTACCAGTATGACCCATGTAGACACTTCATTATTTTATCGCCGTTGTGCTTTGCTGATGAACTGCCATCACTACCACTGTTTCCTTCGCTACTAACTGTCCCAAGCAATGTATACCCTGACAGATTCTGTGATGAAGGGTCTCAAGTCAAGTGTGGTGCTGGTTTAGGAAGTCATTTGTGACGTCTCTCGTGTTATTGGACGCACACGCCTGGAGCATTCTGTTTAGCGACCACCAGCGGAGTAGGTTGTGTATTCTGGAGAACGTGGAACCTTTCGAAAGGCATTATTTGTTCTGGTTGGTTGGTTTATCGAGTGTTTTGTTTTTTTTTCTTAAACAAAGATTTACTCTAATCAAAGTATAATGGACATCTGTTTTCTTCTTCTTCTTCTTCTTCCTGCCCTTATCCCATATTACTTGGGGTCGGCGCAACACGTTTTCTTCTTCCATGGACATCTGTTTTATTTTATTTAAATTAATATACACTAGTGCTTAACTAAGATTCCACCTGATGATAAGGAGTGATGCAATCGTTAATGGTGCAGCGTATTAGTTTATTAAGAGCCTATTCACTCTACCCTCGAGAACTTTTAAATTATTACGGGGCAAGCTTTTTCATTAAAGGAAATGTTTTAAAACCACAGTCATCATTATCTGCCTAGCCTTTTCCCAACTATATTGGGCTCGGCTTCCAGTCAAGGCGGATTTAGTTGAATACCAGTATTTTACGAGGAGCGGCTATCTACCAGACCTCCACAACCCATTAAATGGGGTAACGCGGTACTTCATGGCAAGACTGGAGTCAGATTTACTGGCTTCTGACTATCCGTAACGACTGCCAAAGATCTACAAATGACAGCCTGGACCAACGGCTTGATGCGCTTTTAGAACCACAGTAATTGCATCAATTGCAGAAGCATTGCTAGTAAGGTAATTGTGCTTATTTAACAATCTTGTTCATCTATACTAATATTATAAAGAGGTAAAATTTGTAAGTTTGTATGTAGGGGGTAATCTCTGGAACTACTGGTCCGATTTGAAAAATTCTTTCAGTGTTAGATAGCCCATTTATCGAGGAATGCTCGATAAATGCTCGAGAGAGCGTGTCAAACTTTTACTGACAAAGACGCACCTATGTTTCTTAAATTTCCCTCTTCGTTCTAGGAACACGGGAACTCTTTCTAACATTCCCGCAGACACCTTTAAAACTTAGCGATTGACTTTCATATTCCCACTAAATAAAAGGCTTACCTTCTAAAAGAAAACAGTTCCTTCTTCTTCCTTCCCAAAACAAAATCTTCATCAAAACCGTAGCGATACAGCATCGATCCTCCAGAATAGTTCCCCGCTTACAATCTGCCACAGCGGGGGCTCAAACCAGCGCTATGCGTAATGCATGCGATATTTTTTATATAAATATGGTATTAAACATGAGACCGAGGTTTTTCTCTGCATTTCCATTAGTAACTTGCTCGCTAATATAAATCTGTTTTGTGATGAAAGGCCGGCTTTAAAGAAGTCATGAATTTTTATTTCAATATTACAAAACTAGAATGATTTAGAAGTTTTTACGAAATATTCCTATTTCGGCACCCAAGCCATTCCTGCATCGGTACCAATAGGTATTTTGGATTGATAGTAACCAACTACTTTTTACTAGATGATTGAGCATAAGCATGATTAGATTATTCCACTGCTGGGACTCAGGCCTCTTCTCTAGGAAAGGAGAGGGAAACAACCGTTATAAACCACGTGGGCCCAGTGCGAGTTGGTGGATGTCACATGTCTTTGATTTTTTGGTTCTAGGACATGCCGGTTTCCTCACGATGTTTTCTGTCACCTTTTTGAGAGCAGTGGTAATGAAATAAATTACACAAACTAATGCTGCTAGGTTTGAATCCGTGACATACAACTTGTAAGTTGAGGCTGTTAAGGGCTATTATTAAATGTCACTATTGTCCCAATAGAAGATTTTTCGCCAAAATTATTATAGACTAGCTCGCCCCAGATTCGCTCGGGCGTTTTTTTATTTTTTTCTTCTTTATAATTTTTAGCCTATGTGATATTCTGATGGATAAGCTATATGATTGTGAAGTTTCATTAAACTTCATTCAGTCATTTTTGCATGATAAAGCAATAAACATCCACACTTACCTACACATTCGTGTTTATGATTTGAGTAGGATAAATATCTTCAACCCAACCTCAATACGTATTTACTTGCAGTTAACTTCCAAAAACAAACAGTACCGCGGCCAAGTTTACATACACAAATTGAAATCCTCAAACATAATTTCAAATTGAATCCATCGCTATCAACTAATCTAATTTAGACGAAAATAGCGTAACACGGTAGCTTTCAATCGATAGTGCACATAATCGATTAATTTAGTATCGATACAATCGGATCGCGCTGCCGAGATATTTCGCTAATCGAAATCAATTAATCTAGACTAGTCGTTCCCAAAGTGTTCTAACCTGGACCCCTGGGGGTCCACACAGACCTGTAAAGGATCCATAACACAGTAAAATAAAATTAACGATACATTTCTGGCAAGTACAGGTCTGCAAGACCAAAACCGTAGTTCTCCAAAGGGTTCTCAGGCCAAAATGTTTGAGAATCTCTGATCTAGACATTGCATCGTCTCGACTCGGTAATAGTTGTAATTATTAACGGTTTTGATACGAAATGAGATTACGGATATCGCGGTATTCCGATTTTTACTGTTCGAGAGAGGTGTTGGGCAAGAAGCTGAGATTTCTCTGGAATGTTCATTATCGCAATACTGGACTCTGGTTTAATAAATCACTGTAATTGCTAAAACTAAACTAAGCTAGGCTTTTAAACTAGTTTATGTGATTTCCTGGAGTAGAATATGCTTGTTAAGGATAACGAGAGATACACCAGGACTTTGAATAGCTTACTGAAAGAACATGGATTGGTTTTAAGTCTGTAATAGTCTGATACTCTCTCTTCCGCCTAGAGCGAATGACGTTATTTGGTAACTTCCTACTAAAGAAAAAATGTACTGGTTAAGTTGTGGAGCATACGGTGGAAGTTTGCCCCGGATTTAGTTCAGGCCTGGCCTGAACTAAATCCCGGAGTGAGAGGCGATTGGAAGCGGTCGCCTTCTTCTGTGAAGCAGTAATGCTAGCGAAGGTGGTGATCGCAACCATGAAGGAACAGACATCCTCACATCCCAGCTGCAGCCACAAGATCCACCCCTTATGTCGGGAGTCGCAGGGTGATCCCTGGCCATCGCAGGCGAGGGCTTACGGACGACGAGCAATAGGTAGCTCGCCGTCCGGCCGTCCGGTAAGGACCGACCCGAGTCGTCATCGGCACGTTGCGTTTCGCGCGCGCTTTAAAGAGATGTCAGCAAAACTGTAGAGGTTCAGTACAGCCGATGCCCATTAGAACCACGGAATTTGTAAAGTGATACTGTTTCCGTGTTGTAATTCCGTGGTTGTAGAACTGGGAAGCACTACACAGTACAAGGGTGCCTCAAGAACATAGGTAAGTTTTAGTCGGCGGTAGACCGTGAGAAGTCATTTGATGATTTTCCACAAGTCGTTTTGAACGAGAGGATGCAACTAACCATTCTAACAGATAAAAATTGTACCTTTATTATACTTAACCACTATCGATTTGTGTTTGCCAGGTAGGTAGTACATCTCTTATAAATTATTTAATGATATATTATGGTACAATAAATATTACGAGGTTTTATTTAATTGTATACTAGTGTGGCCGCAAAAACAGCGAATTAAAATTGTAAATTCGTAAGGCATTAAGGCGGGCGCGACGTTAGAATTATCCATACAAACGTAATACCAAAATCATTTGCAATTTAAGCATATTTACACCATAATATGATGTTATTCGGATTTAGACAATAATTATCTAGGTTCCTACATCGTCTTTTTGTTGAAAAACTTACCCCAAACGAAATTTAAGCGAATTTAAATTTGCACATTTTCACAGCGAAAATGTCATGTTTTTATTTTGTTTTTTCTATATTATAAACAACAATATTTCAAAATATCTTTTCGTAGGAACACAGATATTATTATCAAGTTATAAATACTCGAAACAATAATGGAAATACATTAATTTTTCATTCATCATTTTTGGTATTACGGAACCTCTCCCAAATTTCCAATAGTTTGTATTGCTATCACAGCAAGCAATTGTCAGTGTGCGGATGATGACTTTACTCCAGTCGGTGTGTCCAAGAATTGTTAATACTATCTGGATTGCTTCCATCAACCTCAAAAACGTGTTTTATTTCGTCTCAACTCGAGATAGCGCGCGGTCTCCGCAGGCCTCTTAAGTCCTCCTATGTACAGGGTTATTTACTATTACATAAAGTTTTGATAATTAAATAAATAGTAAAAATATTATGTGACGACTCGACGAATCACTCGTTTGTTTTTTTGTTTGTTTTTGGATAGGCTCGTATTTGGCCACTATCTCACTTGATGGTAAGCGATGATGTGGCCGACGGTAGAGCACGCTTTCCTAAAAGTAACTTATTCACTTTTGACCTAAAGACCCCTAGGTTCTAGCTAGCAGGAAACACAGACTCTGGCAGGGAATTCTACTTCTTAGCTGTACACACAACAGACATCCTTCACGCGGTTTGTTAGAGAACTTTATTACTAGAGATGCTGCCAGTGGCTTCGCCGGCGTGAAACAATTTTTCTCATCTCGTAACAACACAAGTCTTATTAATATTTTGACCATGCCATCTTCCTGACCATTCTCGCAATCAAAACACCTTTTTCCCACATCCCCGATCAATATTCCCGATACCTCTCACCATTCTCTATACAACCTCTATTTTTACGGCCGCACCAGATGATAGACTCGCCTATTACCTCGTCAAAATGCAAGCTCTCGGCGACGTGAAAATGACACGATTTACGAGCTTTAACACAGCACACTGTAAAAAATGGAATTGCACGCGCGTGACACTGCTGACACTTGTGACACTTGTGATTCTTGTGACGTGACACTTTGCTGGCTTGTAAGCTAATGTACTGCGTGTTGGAGTTCGGTGTTTGCTGTAGAGTGATGGATGGATGGATGGAAAAGTATTTATTTGTGTGTATTTTTTTTGAGTGAGCAGTGGTGGCCCAGTGGTAACTGCCGTGACTTGCAAGTTGTAGGTCGCGGGTTCAAACCCAGTCAGGCGGCATTAATTTGTGTAATTTATTTCATTACCACTGCTCTCAAAACGGTGAAAGAAAACATCGTGAGGAAACCGGCATGTCAAAAATTCGAAGACAAATGACATCTGCCAATCCGCACTGGGGTGGATTATGGCCCATTCCCTCTCCTGAAGAGGATGCTTGAGTCCTAGCAGTGGGAACATTATAAGGCCGATAATGCTAATGCTAATTTTTTAAAAGGAATTTAAGTTCTGAAGTGGCGACCATGTCTCGGAAGACGCAGTGTTGGAAGGCCTCCCACAAGGTGGACCGATGACTCGGTGAGGGTCGCAGTAATCCGATGGTTGCAAGACGCACTGGGGGAAGCCTATGTCCAACAGCCGAAAGTTTCGAAGATAATGGTGTGATACACCAGTACTTCATAAAACACATTACTGGTGTTAGATATGCGCCTGGGCTCCTGCCTGTAATGGCAGCATCTATATTGGGGTCGGCTTCCAATCAAGCCGGATTTAGCTGAATACCAGTATTTTACGAGGAGTGGCTGCCTACCAGACCTCTACAACCCATTAACTGGGGTATCACGGTACTTCATGGCAAGACTGACCGTCATGACGTCATGGCGTACATGGCATACTATGAGAGTAAACAAACAAAGAGTGCACCTTTGTATGCGCACATACTTGTGCACTATAATATCACATAACTACTTGGATGATCTCTGTAGATATTGGCCATCGTGATGGAGATTCATTCACGAGGATTATTTGATTATAAAGTTTTCACTACAATATAAACAAAATAGCGCAAATATAAGATTAACGAAGTAAAACAGTCTCAGTTGTGAATAATTTAATGACCAACCAATAATTAATTCCATAATTACCGCCTCAAAGTAAATAATGATAACAGCCTTTTAAAACTAAACCAAAATAACGGACTTTAACATTTTTCATTCATCTCATTGAGAGATCACATCCTCTACTTAAACATTCATCGTATCGATTAATTATCGTAACAAATAAAACGAAATCGGTAATTACAGGAGATATCGATCAATCGTCAAATAGTTCGGATCGATGGATAGTTCGAATCAATTACTCGGTAATGATCGTTCCTAGTGTAATCATCTTTTCTTATTTGTCATTCAACGAAATTGTTGCATGTGTGGTACAAGTAATGAGCGGTTAGCGGGAATAGATTTACGGCCGAAATTAATAATCAATCCATCACATAGCGGAGATTGAAAAACAAATGAAACAACAGAAAACATGTAAAGGAGACAATTTCTTTTGTTTGGGGAATAGGCCCACTACAAATTGTGGCGTTTAGCAATGAAATGCACGTTAGTTTATTGCTTATAATAATATACGTATACGTATATACGTATATACGTATACGTATATATACGTATATACATATAAATCACCGTGGAACAAAACGTATTTATATATATAAATACGTTTTGTTCCACGGTGATTTTGAAAATAAACCTAAAAACGCTTCTAACAAGCCTTTTTTTGCCGTAATACTATTTTACTATTATTTCATTATTCCGGTTACGTATCGATATAATTTTTGGTCAGTTAATTTTAACAAGATGAACACTTTTTTCATGTGCAATATCATTAATAAACGTTACCGTTTAACAGGGGGCCCAAAAAAAACTGTCTCCTTTTTGTATGGTATCATTTGTTTTTCAAATTCCGATATGTGATGGATTAATTATTAATTTCGGCCGTTAGTTACAGACTAAATGAGAAGTGATGTGCGCTCAAACCATACTAACGATTAAAAGAATGGCGAAGGGGCATTTTCTACCCATTTCTCAATTGTATTTTTAATGTATACTAGCTTTTACCCGCGGCTTCGCTCCCGTCAAATGACTACCCTACATATCCTACACTACCCTACCTACCCTACACTACCCTACACTACCCTACACTACCCTACCCACCGTACACTAATCGAGAAATAGAAGACCAAAAGTTTAGTATATTTATTTTTTTTTAGATTTTTTCGGGATAAAAAGTATCCTATATCCTTCTCCTGGCTCTAAACTACCTCCCTGACAATTTTTAGCTAAATCGGTTCAGCCGTTTTCATGTTATGTCGTGACAACGGAAAACGGATTTCATTTTTATATATAGAAGATAGAAAATAGATTAATACTAATAATTATATTTGCGTGACTTGTGATTATAGTGGACGTGAGAACGAAGTCGAAAACAGATAAAAAGTAGCCCATGTCAATCCTTGGAGTTCAAGCTCGTACCATATTTAATCAAAATCGGTTTAGTAGTTAAATCATGAAAGCTAGACTACTAGATGGATAATTTATTACATAATCAATGTCGATTGAAGACTTAATAAAAACACTGAACTCACATAATTATAAAAGACACCTACACCCGGAAAAACTACCTGTAGGCCCTAAAAACATTTATTCCGCGCTGGAATCTAACCCACGACACGCCAAGCAGCAGCCAATCGCTCAACCACTGCGCCAACCATACCTACCATCAAATCCCCGCTTTCTTTCATCACTTGGACAGCACTCACTACATATTGAATTTGTAATAGATTTAAACAAACATTCCTATTACGACCGTCTCGGACCGGACGGAACGGACCGGACCGGACAAAAAATATCATCATTACACTTATATAAAGAGCAGGTGATAATTTTAGTAATCACTATGTTTAGCACCTAGCGCGATGATAGCTCACTTTGGGTTAGGGTACCGGGGAGATTGTGTTAGTCTACGGAGGACCCAAAATAATATTTGTAAATAATTTGGTGGAATTTTCACCAACATAATTTTTTTTTAGACTGGAAATTTTCTTATTATTTTGACGTTTTTTTTAGTGCAATTGTATAATGTATTATGCTTATCATACTAATATTATAAGTACAGGTGAAAGTTTATGGCTAGGTATGTTTCTTACTCCTTCCCACTGAAATTCCTGCAGGGATTTGGATGAAGTTTGATACACGGGTAGATCATTCTTATCTAGGGAGTATGTTCTCTTGAGACAATTTTATGCTTTCACGAGGCTGCAAAGCCGTTGGCAGCAGCTATAATTTTGTGAGAAAAAAGGGTTTGGTTTTTGTTCGCTAATCTCAAGAACTACTGGGTTAATTTGAATTTGTTTTAGTGTTAAATAGCTTATTTACTGAGACAAGCTATAGGCTATATTACATCAAGCTGCGGTTTTTTGGAGCGAAGCAGTACCATCTATACTTCTATACTATTATTATAAAGAGGTAAAATTTGTAAGTTTGTATGTAGGGGGTAATCTCTGGAACTACTGGTCCGATTTGAAAAATTATTTTAGTGTTAGATTGCCCATTTATCGAGGAATGCTTTAGGTTATATACCATCACGCTACGACCCACGGGAGCGGAGCAGTAACGAAAAATGCGGGTGAAACCGCAGGGGACAGCTAGTACCTACCATATATGCCGCTGAAACCGCGAGGCACAACCAGTGTAAAATAAAATATTGAAAAAAAAATACTTAACAAGACTTATATTAAAAAATCTGCTTGTCCCTACATTTTGTTAAGTATCTTCTTTTAACAGGTATTTTTTCCAATACGTCTCTTTGATCGATTTTATTGCCCGGAAGAAATTTGAATGATGAACAAAAACACGGTCTATCTATAAAGGGAAGTTATTTATTGAGTACCGTTAGTAAGTATGTAAAAAAGTTTCAGGGTGGCTGGGAAACAGTTACTTTTGGGTTCCCTTAAAATTTCGTAAAAACGTTTCGCAATTTTTTTTAAGAATTGCAATATAAGTTATTTTGAAGGAAGCACATAGTCTTCTACGCATGCCTCAACGAGATGTCAGCAAAACTGTAGGGGCTCAGCAGAGTCGAAGCCTATTGGAGCCATAGGTTCACCTTCTGAAAGGAAAACCGGGGCCATGGAACATAAGAAAATGAAGGAACATAGGAGTGGGTACTCCTCTCAAGAGTGGGATAAAACATTGGATGATTTCCAATCTAAAAAAGAAATGCATTTGATAAAAATATAATAAAACTAATTATAGCTCACTATTGCAGTTTAAAAAAATATCAATATTAAGTATACAATCACCACAAAAAGGACATTTTTATGTCTAATAAACTACTTCAAAATGTGACCAGTGATCAAAACTTTAAAAAATACTTATCAAAGCTTCACTTTCCTATAAAAATATCAATATAAACTTTTCAAATTAGAAATAAGACGCTTCACTCTCTGAAAGTAAACAGTTATAGTTTTTTTCTAGAACCTCTTTACATTACACATAAGGACATAAATATATGGACATGATATGATAGATGGGACGTGCTGGTCACTTTTCTTGTGCTCTTTCTTGGCGTAGTGTAACACGTTGCTATGCGATATCTGTTTATTCTGTATGCCTATTAAAAAGTAGTGGTTTTGTAGAGAGATCATTATAATGTTGACGCTTCTAGCTATGCACTTATCAGCTGTATATTTCTGTAATATAGTAAGTTGCAGACTATTTATAAAACTAAGGTTTTGCTCCGGTCGTCGACGGCACGTAGTGGTCCATGCGTGCCTTTAGGAGATGTCAGCAAAACCATAGGAGCCCAGCAGGGTCAAAGCTTACTAGGGCCATGGGTTCGCTTCTGAAAGAAAATATACGAGGTCCTTCAAACATAGGACTGGGTTGTAGTCAAGATAAACCGGATACGCCGTTCCGCTCCGCCCTAGAGCGGGAGAAGACATTAGATGATAATCCACCTGAAAAAAGTAATTTTACTTTGAACAAAACCACAGATATTTCTATTGCAACAACATACAAATATAAGTAACAAATAGTTACAATTCTTTACAGTATACAGATTCATAGTGTCAAATAATCTACGGAACCCGCAGCTCATACACTGCTCGTGCTTGACCAACTTTTTGTTGCTCACTTTCAAGAAGACGCTCCTAAAAAGAAAGTATACCCAAGTGAAAAAAGACAAGTTATGAGATCGCCCCGGGCGGACGACGGGACTCGGAAACAAAATGCTACATTCATAATTATCGACCTCTGTTGTAGTGTTGTCATTATATCGATAACGACAGTTATCAACTTAATGCGTATCATCACGATGAATTACTTTTTTTTTAATATTTAATACTGATGTGGGGTACTGGGTGAGTGATATGAATGAGTTGCCTGATTTTTAATTTTTTTTTTTATGACAAAAAGAATCACAGTTATAAATAACGAGTGAATTATCAAGCGATTTTAATTGAATATTTATTTATTTATTATTTATTAAACGTCGTTTTCCTTAAAAATATTATCGATCGGATTTATTTAATTAAGTAACAATGACAACAGCAACAGATTAATTACTTTATTCATTTTTTCCGGTATACGTGTTTATGTATTTAATTTTAGTAACTTTAACATCCAAATAAATATCTAATTTAATATCGAACTAGTATTCAAATTTTATTTTCAAAAGACCGTATTACTAAAATCTATCGACAAATTCGCATCCCTATTCGCAATTACGGCTGGTGAGCGTGACGTTTACTTAGCGCTCACATCAAACGCGCCGCACCGACCGCCGCCACTCGCCAAAATTTACTTAATCGAACACAATTCTGGCGCACTTTGCACGCGACGCGAATAGTGTGCATTTTTCGGCTAAATTCGGCGAATTTCGGAATTGCTCGGGTTTTTGGTAAAGCGTTATCGCGATTAAATCAGTTTTAATGAAGGTGTGAGGTCGGAAACAATTGAACGTTGTGCTCTGATGTTTTAATTAACTAGATAGGTATTCTTTGAGTATTCGATATTAAATTGGGATACTGGTTTCGGTCAGATTAAAAGGGAGTTAACAGATAAATTTAACAAACTTAAATTATAGAAAGTTACATTTGATTATAGCCAGATTCGAAAAATAACATAATTTTATTGGATTATTAAAGGCATATTGGATTATAATTAATTATGATAGAAAGTGGAAGTCAGTGAAATAACTTTATTAAACAATATTTTCAGCACCTAATTTATAACTTTATAATAACGTATAATATTTTTATTTACAGGTAAGTCATCAACACAATACACCTCCCACCGCCCAGGTAAGGCAATTCTTTTCCATACAAACAATTATCGTAACTTTTACATAAAAGTCATTAATATCGCATACAAAGCGAAATGTAATCGAAACAGTTAATGAAAGGCTCGTGCGCCGTTCGTTAGTACGCATGCGCGTCGACATGGTGCGATTTATCGACGCGCCGCACAGCGACAAAGTAATCGATATCGACATGCTAAATCATAACCGTATGGTGCGCAACACTAGTGAGCGAATTTGGTGAATATTATTTCGTTAAGTTTTCGTTTTATGCGATAATTATATTGATGAAGCTTCTATAATTTATGATTGCTGTTTGATAATATATTGAGTGCTGGTCAGAGGTTAATATGGTACGTTATTTAGTTATTTAACGTGTTGATGTTTGCGTTTGTTTGTATTTTATTTACTGGCAAGTGAATATGCAGTCGAATAAAACTTTAATTTTTTTAGTTTAAGTAAACTAGCTTCTACCAGTGGCATTTTCACACATTGAAACCCCGTTTCATCACTTTAGGGCGTAAATTTTACTCTTTGGTGTTCGCTTACCTCTTAAAAGGAAAACTTGTGCAAAATTTCAAGCTCCTAGTCGCACTAGTTTCGGTTGTGCCTTAATATGTCAGTCAAATAGACATAATTTTTTTGGCATAAATGATGTGACTTCATCATCTCAGCCGAACGACGTTTACTGCTGGACATAGGTCTCGTCGTCACAACGAATGATCCTGTGCGTCTCACATCCATCTCATCCGATTTATTTCCGGTAGATTCCCGCGACTTTTACCAGGTCATCGGTATTCTTAAAGTACACATTTACAGTGGCGAACACGTATCGGAAGATGCAGCGTTGGATGACGTCGGGAATCAGATGGATGTGAGATGTAGAGGACCTGTCAATATAGCGACACTTGGAGGAGGCCTATGTCTAGCAGTGGACGTCTTTCGGCTGAGATGATGATCACATTTATAACGAGCGAGTATATGGGTGACGTGTTCGCAATATCCCTCTCGCTCCCTCACTCGACTCGAGCCGATCTTTACCGAATGAGCGTTACATTGCCAAGCGTGACGGCACAGTCTGATTCAATACCCAGTAGTTTTCACTTAAAAAACACTTTTTTTTTCACAGTTTATTGACTTCTTCATATAGCTGTAGAAAAGTAGTTACCTACTTATTAATTTGTCGATAACTTATTCATATTCCTACGTAAGCCTTTCATTCACAAGATATTTGATCGTTTCGTCTGACCATACTAGCGATCTTTATGACCGTCTCTCATATGCGTAGGCGCCGCTTTTTGAATCACCACTTAAAAAGTTACTCTAGGAACTTCAAAATAAAGTTGATTTTTGGTTAAAGGATTTTTTTATGGTAACAAAAGTAAGAGTTTTAAGACTTTTTATGTATTGTAATGACACTTGTTTTAAGAGTTGCATGTAAATATGATGGAAATTAAATGTACTATAGTTTGTCGTGTTTTCTTGTAAGAAGTTCTACTTGTAAGACTCCTGATAATTGGGTGATTAAATGCCTTGGACTCTAATTATATGATCATTTAAGATTGTACAAGTTAAGTTTTGGTTTATTATGTGCTTGTTGATGGGCTAGAATTTCTTTTTTGTCTTGAGAATTCATCAATTTTTTGAGGAGTTTAAATGTTAGGTTGGTCGTGCTCCAAGGCAAGGAGGACTGGCGAAAGTGTCACCGTTACTTTTTGGTGTACAATAAAGTTAATTCTATTCTATTCTCCCTCTCGCTCCACCCAGAGCCAGCCCGTTAGGATGAACGTACAATGAGTGAAGTAAGCCTTACAAGGCATGGTCTCTTTCTTCTACCAGTCTTCACGCTTCTGTGCCAGCCTTGCCTATTTCCTATCCACGCTGCCAACAATATTATCTATCACCACTATAATTTGGCTTTCCGGCTGGCAATAGTTTTGCAGATTTGTCTACCTTTTTTACACTTTTTTCGATTTGAGTTTTGATTGATTTTTTCCTTAGAAGACTATCTTAGGTATTTTGACTGACCATTACCTACATTAGGGATTGCAATCCAGCAGCGTTTTCAATCCAGCTGGATTTTTGCTGGATTGACCTGAATCCAGCTGGATCCAGCGCGGATCCAGCAAAATGTGGAACGCAAATAAAAAGGCGACATTAATATTTTTTTTATTAAGTAATTTGTATAATAACTTCTAACGATAATCTATGAAACCTTTCACTAATTTGCTTTCGTTTCTTAGCCATTTGAGATCAAAATAAACTACTTAAAATTAAATAACATATACCCTTGTAGTGACATCTGACGTCACAGAATCCTGCATCACGCAAGCTAAGTTCGCAGCGCGATTTGAATAGATACAACAGCCCGAAATCATCTATCGGGCAGTTGCCATTACACAGTTGTCATCACATATAACAATTACGGATGCAATTCGAAACTAAACAATAGAAATTGATACGTTTGCGGATCCGCATCGCTGGATCCAGCACTATATGCTGGATCCAGCATATTTAAAAATGTGCTGGATCCAGCTGGATTGCTGTATGTTGGATCCAGCAATTGCAATCCCTAACCTACATGTTTGCTGTATGGACTTTAAAATACACTTTGGCCCCTGAATTTGTTTCGATGTTTCTAATCTGGGTAGTCAGCAAGGAGATATCGGCATATAATTGCAAAAATTATAGATATTTACCATCATTCCAGAATAAAAGACTTATAAAACAACCACAAATAACCTCCCATAAAACCAAATCTCCAAGATTCATACGCCCAAAGATACGATACGTAATCTCCAGCGTTCTTTACCGTCCGGAAAACAGTTACTCAGCCACTTAACCGCACAATTAAAACGCACTAAGTTATCACCACCTAGCACTCGACGAGATAATGGCAAAATAGAAAGCAAATAGAAATATTGCATAGCGTTTAATCGCGCGACCGCAGAGCGGCAAGCTTCTGCATCTTAGTTCGCAAAGGTGCCGCAAGATGCCGCCACCAACGCCGATTAGATGTGCAAGCGCAAGATTTACTGCCGGGGTGTGGACTATCGCGCACAATAAATTAGAAATTCGTTAGATAGAGACGTCCCGTGTTGCGAATTCCAATTATTCTGGGCTTTGGTTTAACTATGTTTGTGCTTTTTTTTTAATGCGTCGCATTGTTGATGGTGGTTTTGATGGGGAATACCAGATTTGAGGGATTTTTTAGTAGTTGAATTTTATATGGATACTTCAAATCACAATCGTCATCATATTTCTGCCTTTATCTCGATTTACTTGGGGCTGTCGTAATATTTCTTATTCCATATTTTCTGTCATTTCAATAGTGTCGTATTAGACTAATGTGACTATCTAAATGATACCGGAATTTATAATACCCACTTTGTATCCGACTAGCTGTTCCCAGCGGTTTTGCTCGTATGTTTGGTTATTGCCACTTCTATGGGTCGTAGCGTGATGGTAGATATTTGACATGATCCCATTCAGAGAGTGTTTTTCAATGCGACTAGTAGTTTTTGAAATTAGCGCGTTTAAACAAACAGAAAAAATACTCTTCCGGTATGTCGTATTAGTATAGATATGAAATAAAATATAATATGATTATTTAAATGCAAACGGCCTTCATTTGCCTTTTACTTGAAGATAGGTGGAGTTTTAGTCAGTAAAAGTCTGATACTTTATCTCGCTCCGTCCCGAGCGAGACAAGTTACCTGACGATTTCCTACTTAAAAAAAAATCTGACTAAGTGCGAGTCCGACTCGCGAACAATGGATTCCGTACCATCCGTATTGGTGGCAGGCATAACACAGAAAAAAAATCTCCCTGACAAATAAAATCCAATTGGAAAACTTGAAGTAATTAAATAGTTTGGCACAAAAACAACGGCTTCCCCGTTTCATCTACTTACTTGCTGAAAACTTTCGCTTCAACAATTTTATTATTATCACTAAAAGAAAGATAACTTTTTTGTTTTAAGAGCGCACCGAGTTTCTAGCGCTAATCGACTTTAGGTTTTCTTTGCGCTCTGTGTATGTGCGCGTGAGGCACACCGGCAAGCGAGCGAGCGAGCCGCGCGCGCGTCACTGCGCTGTGCCGCCGTACAATATTATTACGTGTATCAATTCGTCCATTATAAGTTGGCGAGTGTGAAGTTAGGCTCTGCGAATTTTGGCGCTTGAAATATCGTACAAAAATAAAGGTTTAAAAAAAATTAATGCCAATAACTGTTTTTTAACAGCAATAAGAACTGCAAATTGCATTTATTTTTTTAAAACCTTTATTTTTGTAAGATATTTCAAGCGCCGAAATTCGCAGAACCTAACTTCACACTCGCCAAGTTATAGTGGACGAACTGTACTATTTTGTAACTTTTTTCCGCTTCGCTTCTGGAATAATACTCGCGGAAGGCATAGCTTTTTTTCGTTTTGCTGACTCTTTCTTATCTATTGCGTCTAAAATATATTGTTGCTCACGAATTTCCATTTTTCTGTCCAGCCTTGAATCAATTATTTCTGGTAGAAGACAATCAAAGTAAAAACTTTTTAACTTTGTTTCCATAATGTTCTTCCAGAATTATATTATTATCTCTTTTTATTGCTTCTATTTTTTTACTGAGTAATTACCGAGAATTCAGTATGAATTTAGCTGCATAAAATATTTTCATCACATACTTAGTAGGTACCACCGTAGGCGCATGCTTGCGGGCGACGAGCAATGGGTAGCTCGCCGTCCGGACGTCTGGTAACAATCCGGACCAAGCCCATGTCGTCGACGGCGCGTATTGCTCCACGCGCGCCTCAAAGAGATGTCAGCAAACTGTAGGGGACCGACAGGGCCAAAGCCTTCTGGGGCCTGGGTTGACGAAAGAGATCCCCGGGACCACGGAATTAGGGCAAAGAAGGAACAGGAGTGGGTTTTAGTCAGTAAAAGTCTGACACGCCCTCCCGCTCCGCCCAGAGCAGAAGTCATTTTGATGATTCCCCAACTAAAAAAATATTTCGTAGGTTGGCAAAGGAGGAACAGGAGTGGGTTTTAGTCAGTAAAAGTCTGACACGCCCTCCCGCTCCGCCCAGAGCGGGAGAACTCATTTTGATGATTCCCCAACTAAAAAAAAATATTTCGTAGGTGGGCAAAGGAGGAACAGGAGTGGGTTTTAGTCAGTAAAAGTCTGACACGCCCTCCCGCTTCGCCCAGAGCGGGAGAACTCAATTTGATGATTCCCCAACTAAAAAAAAATATTTCGTAGGTGGGCAAAGGAGGAACAGGAGTGGGTTTTAGTCAGTAAAAGTCTGACACGCCCTCCCGCTCCGCCCAGAGCAGGAGAAGTCATTTTGATGATTCCCCAACAAAAAAAAAAATATTTCGTAGGTGGGCAAAGAAGGAACAGGAGTGGGTTTTAGTCAGTAAAAGTCTGACACGCCCTCCCGCTCCAACCAGAGCGGGAGAAGTCATTTTGATGATTCCCCAACTAAAAAAAAAAATATTTCGAAGATATTTTTTTTTTCACTCTCAAATATATTTTTTTCAGTATTCTCTTTATTTTCAAAATTCGCGGTCTGTAATATCTTGATCTAGAAAGATAAAATAATTGTTTTTTAAAATATCCCATTTGAAAAAAAAATATACCCAAGTCAGATAATTGGTAAATAAGTATGTAGGTAGGTACATATACGTATACGAATATTAATTCATTTTTTCATGCAACCGTTTAGCATTGATTTTTCGCCAACCACTTCTCTCCCTTGTTTTGTTTACTTTATTCCTCATTTTAAATAGGTACGAGTACCTACAGTGAATTTTAACACAATTTTACTCGTAACTTTTTTAAACCCGTGCGTAATCGCAAGCGACACAGGTTCCCCGTTCGACGGCCGAAGCATGACTAAAGCGGATAAGAGGGAGGCGAGGCGGCTCTAGTTATGATGGGCTGGTTGCGCGCCAGTTTAGGTATTTCCTTCGTATTGTTAAACAAATAAACATTTTGAAAATATAAAGTGTATACCGTATACAAAACATGTAGTTTTGTTAATATTAAAAATCTGAGAACCTTCCGTCAAGAATTCACGTCGTACTAAGCGTTTATTGTGGTTTTTAGAGGTATCTTTGTGAATTTATTCTATCGAGCAAACTTTATCAAATCGTGTTTCCATCGTATATACGGCCTAGTATATATCCTCAATAATACCAACATATTTTCTTAGATTTTAATTTAATTACTTACTACTTCAAACAAGGGTTATAAAAACGTGTTTTTGTGTATAAAAAGCTCGGTGCCTTCTTAATGTAGGAAGCTATTTATTTTGATGGGGAGCTCAGAAGTTTTATTGTAGTCTTTGCCATTTTGGATTTTATTTTACTTAGTCTACTGGTACTGATAAAAGTATCTAGTATATTCTTAAATCAAAATACTTTAAAAGTATTTAAACAAAAAATCGAATTTAAAAATTTTTGTGTCATTGAACCGGTAAACGGTTTGACCGATTTTTATGCAAGACAAACATTTATAGAAACAAATGTACAATAAGTGGTTTTATCGCTCAAGGCAATCTCTTACATACAACCTTAGGATGGATTTAATAAAAAGATAATTATGTATGTTGATGAAAACCGCATAAACTCAGAAATTAGCACTTTGTCAGCGGTTCCATTCGAAAGAAGGTTTTCGTAAACACTTGAACCGATCTTTCGCGAGGAACTCCTGAACGGATTTTTATACGGTTTTCATCGACATACGGAATGATTCATAAGGAAGGTTTCGGCTTATATTACAGGCCTATTTTACTAGACAAAATCTGAAAATGTTACTAGTATTTTAATTGAGAAAAGAGTAGAAAATTGATAACTATTAACAGATAATTTCAACTTTTAACAACCACTTATTCATTTAACTGAAACTTCCGAATTCCGCACTTTATAGCTACTTTACGTTAGCAGTATACCCGTATTTGTTGGCAAAGTAATTACTCGGCATCAAATGTAAAGAACTTTGCCATAAAATAAACACAAGTTAAGTTTAATTGGGGAACTTTGATTGGGATAACTTGAACTCTCTTTTGATGATCTTTGTGTTCGGAGAATTATGAGTGCTTGTTAATTAGTAGTTTAAGGGCCTATTTCACCACCTATGATTAAGTTTCGAGTATCTTACTTGACAGATAATTTCATACAAATTCTGTCAAATTTTTGAATTTATTCAGTGAGTAGTGCCTACTCGGACATTGTGAAACAGGCCCTAAGAGAAATGTTTTGGTAAGATAGGTAGCGTTTGCAGCGCCATCTATTTCATTTTTAATGTTAGCAATCATTTTTTATTATTATTGATAGGCTTGCGTTTGACCACTATCTCACCTGATGGTAAGCGATAGTGTGACTGACGATGGAGCACGCTTGCCTAAAAGTAACCTTCAATTTTGATTTATATTTTCAAATTCAGTCTTGATTTATAAACTCCTAAGTAGTAGTTATCACAAAACCAAGACTCCTGTAGGGAATTCTACTCCTTAGCTCTAAGCACAGTGAATGTTTTGAAATTCGTTTAAATGAAACAATGCCCTACAATTCATCTATGTTAATAAACATGTAAACTCTCATACGATACCTAATTACACTAATATTATAAAGGCGACAGTTTATGAGTCAGTGTGTGTGTATATTGTTTAATGTGTGTTGTTTCTTCACGCTCGAACAGCTGAACGGATTAGGTTGAAACTCAGTACACGGGTAGACCATGTTCTGGAATAGCAGACATGGCACTTTGTACCCCTGGAGTATGTTTTCTTAGGACAATATTCTACTTTCACGTATACGAAACCTAATACTTAGGATTTTTACTATGCATAGCAAAAACCTCGTCTTATTCTGAATGATATAATATCCAATATTTTCCAAAAATGTAAAGCAATATTTCAACAAGTCGCAAAAATATAGTTAGTTGCCTCTACCATTCTTTCAACGAAAGCTCACTTTCGAAGCCAACCCAAAGTTTATGATAGCAATAACTTCAGATATAAACACACAAACGTGGTCCATTTGTTACGTCTACGCAGCATCCCGCCTGAGATGTGGACCAGACACGGTAGAGTCAAAGATAACTTTGTTCCTAAGTTACTCTTAGTTCTGAACTTGTAAGTTTATCCATTAACTTTATAATTGTCTGCTTCCTTGAGTTTCTTGCTCATCTGGGTGAAATGTACAGTGTTTGAGGTTTATAATGTGGAGATGAGTTGGGGATTTTGGGGGTAAATATGATTTTGATTTAAACTGATTTAACGCAATGTCTGAACTTTGCGTCTGTGTTTCTTAATAGCTACAACCTAGGGGTATTTAAGTCCATAGTGAATAAGTTACTTCTGAGGAGCTCGTGGCTAAATAATAACAGCCGCACAGGTCGATCTTCAAGGTTAAGCAACGCTTGCCTAGGTTGGTCTGTGGATGGGTGACCATCTTAACATAACGAGTTTCCTCCGTGCCTTGGAAAGCACGTTAAGCCGTTGGTCCCGGCTGTCATTTGGAGATCTTTGGCAGTCGTTACGGATAGTCACAAACCAGTAAATCTGACTCCAGTGTTGCCATGAAGTACCGTGTTACCCCAGTTAATGGGTTGTGGAGGTCTGGTAGGCAGCCGCTCCTCGTAAAATACTGGTATTCAGCTAAATCCGGCTCGACTGGAAGCCGACCCCAATATAGTTGGGAAAAGGCTAGGCAGATGATGAATGAGTGAATAAGTTACTTCTAAGCAAGCATGCTCCATCGTCGACCACATTGTCTATTTCCATCAAGTGAGATAGTAGTGGTCAAACGGTAGTCTATAAGTAACAAAAAAAAATACAGATAAAGTAATATTTTATTGTAATCCCCTCGTAAACATACTTTAGATTCAAGATCAATGTTCAAGCAAAAAACTAAAAACCTAAGCGATAATTCACTGAAAAAGAAAAACCTACAGGAATCCGGTATAATCATAGTATCGTCCATAATCATTTATACCAAGTTTTCTTACAATCTGACCATAAAATGGAAGCTAAGTTATGGAAAACGTGAAATTAATTTCTCAAGAAAAACTTTAGCTCGTATCATTTATCAAAGTGGCATGAATTTCAAACAATCGCAGCCTCCCGCTCAAAAACGCACTTCATCATTATCCCTAATTGACGTTCCCTCGAACAATGTCACCAGGCCTAGTGAGGTGACCAGCAAAAACTGTAATCTATCGATTCTTTCGTCGCACGTAGCCGCTTTTTATTTCCGAACGCATGCCGATCTCCGTCGAGCTCAAATTGCGCACCAATTATAATATCGACCTTATGTACAGCACTATAGTTTCTCAAAAAAATCCGTCTCTTTCAGTCCCACGCCATAGGGTCGCTGTGTTTCGTTTTATTTTCTGTAATAGTTTTATACGCACTTTACTGCAAAAACGGCGTCATGAATTAATCATGAGGGGAGACAAATAGTGTGTGCAAAGGTCGGTAGCTTCATTATACTTAGACTGAGTGCCTATAGAGTCTCGCATTCAAGTGTCGAATAGTTGGGGCATGCAGTGTGGTGTTTTAGTGAAGTCGGTCGGTAAAGTTTGGGGCCGTGTTCGTGGCTGGCGAGTGAGGCTCTCGCTGGAAAGCGCGCGGCGGAGTGACACGGAGACGTGAGAGCGCGGCGGCGTCACACCCCGCCCCGCCTCCGCCCCGCCCACCGCCGTGCTGCCAACTTCACGCCGGTCCGGGAAAGTGGGAAACTCGCAGGCTAGTGGGGCGAAGGTGCTATGGTCGCCGTGGTGGGGTGTCGACTGGCGAGCGCCGACGTGTTGCCGCATTTGTCAATGCCCAACATTTTGATCGATCACGCTCCATCGACGTGCTCCGATATTCTCCGATATTCTCTGGTACAATACAACTGCTCGCTAATGTATTAGTTTTTTGCGCGTGATGCAGCCTGATGATATCGTTCGTTTTAATTCCCTTGCTCTTGCATACTATTGTATATTTTAGCAATAACAGAAACTGTAAGCCTTAATTAAATCATCATTTAGCTGTAGATGTCGAGTCATAAAAATGCAGAAGCCAGTAAGGAAAATGTGAAATTGTTAGTATCTTTCGTATTCACCACAAATTGCACCATCCAGTCTTAATAGCGAATTCCCGCAGTTAATATTTTTCAATAATAAAAACGATAAATTGGCTTTTAAAACAAACATATACCCATGTAATTGCAGTAATATTAGGAGTGGGCATTGGAATTGCACAGTTTAATTCCGCCAAGTCCGATCCATCATCGGACCACTTGACGTACGGCGTTGCGCCACCGGTATATGGTGGACATCCCATCTATACCCACAAATCATTTTGGGAACACATGAATTATGCGTACAGCTAACAAATGGAATCCTCTGCCGTAGTCTGTGTTTCCTGATAGCTACCACCTAGAGGTCTTTAAAACAAGATTGAATAGGTTACATCTATGCAAGCGTGCTTCATCGTCGGCCACATCATCGCTTTTCAGCAGGTCAGATAATGGCCTATACTTAGTAATAAAAATATATATTTTACCGAACTTAGACCTTATAAAATCGCTCGCCCATACAAATAGCAAGCCACAATCTGTCTCCATGCATTCATGTCAACGTTTCTAAACAAAATTATGTAGAATCTGATGTACTGCATCGCGAATATGATCGATGTGCCCTCCGCTGGGACTGTCATGTTTACTGACTGATATTACCAATATTTGCATGTTCTACAAACAAGGAAATATGAAGCGGACCACCGTTATAATATCGTCACTGAATTATTGGCCTGTAAAGATTTACTGACGAAGATGACTGATTTTAGAGCAGTGGTCACCCTGTGGTAACGGCTCCGACTTACGAGTTGTAGGTCGTGGATTTGAATACAGCCTGGCGCATCATCATCGTCATTTCAGCCGAAAGACATCCTCTGCTGGATATAGGCTAGGCGCATTACTTAGTACATCACTGCTCTCAATACAGTAAGTTAAAACATCGTGAGGAAACCGTCATGTCCTAAAACCAAAAATTTGGAGACATGTTACATCAACCAATCGGCACTGGGCAACCGTGGTGGATTAGGACCATTTTCCTCTCCTAGAGAGGAGGCCTAAGTTACAGCATAAAAAATAATTGACTGATTAAAAGATTTACTGAGTACAAACGCGGGTGAAGCCGCTGGCAGAAGCTAGTTGTGTATAGTATAGTCAGTACACTATTGTAAACAATATACCTTCTTCCACTTAAGGCGACCCTCACGCATTCCTAATAAATATCTCTATAAATAAGGTGTATGATAGATTGTTCGTGAATTTTTCAATTAAAATATGTGCTTTTCTAAATTCATCTAGGATATTATTGATACCCCGTGCTTCGAAAAACCTGTAAAGCTCCTAGTTATCATTCGTACATCTTTAACAGTCGTCATAGGTAGTCAGACGCAAAAAAATCGACCATGTGTTTTTCAAAGGTAAGTCACTAAGGCAACGAAAGGGTCAATGACCGTTATCCCATATTTATCTGGCGCCCGTCTTAGAAAACTGAATTATAACGCGTACAGAACCATTTTCCACCCAGAAGCTAAAAATGCAAGCGAAAAATCATTACTCCTCAACGTATTCCATATATTTTCATGACCATATTTCAATATGGATAGCTCGCATGAATTTCAAACGTTATTATGTAAAGATGTCTATCTTTGCATCGCATCGGCAAGATTTCCCGAGAGTCTGGGAATCTTGTTTCCCTTCTTAGGATATCATCACGCTAGTAATCTCTTTGGGGTGGACTGGGGTAGTTAGTTAGTTAGGTTAATGTTGGCTCATAAAAGGGTATTAGGTGAGTCTGATACCTTCTGTCGTGTGTGTTTTATGGTAGAGGGTGAGTTTAATAACCTCGTGGGAGTCGTATTGTGTTTTTTTTTTTGTGAAAACTATGTGGATAATAAGGATGTTTCGAAGTTGTCACTAATAAATGTTTCTTTAAATTAAAATAATGATAAATACGGTTAAAGCCATTTAAAAATATCATTGAATTTTCATTTTGAACTCTTCATCATTACTTGGCTTTCTTTGACCCATCGCAAGTACCGTGTCAGTGTGGAACCCCTTCACAAGATATGCGTCAATTCCTTTCCTGTCAAGCGTGCCCTGCTGCACTACCTGCACCTTCACCGACCTAAACGAGGCCAATGATAGAGCTGTCCAAATGGTGGCTAAATATTGGTCGGACAAAATTTGAGTTAAATCGACACGACAAGAAGAAGAATCATCATCATCATTTCAGTCGATAGACGTCCACTGCCACCATAAGCCTCTAAAGTGTCGCTTTAACGTACGGTCCTGTGCTTATCCCATCTATCGCATTCATGTGCCTTACCAGCTCATCGGTCCACATTGTGGGAAGAGTAATTACCTTATTATGTTCCACTACTGGGCGAAAATAGCCCTCTCCCTTTTCCGGGTTCGCAAGGACCTAAAATTCGAAGAAATATAAATAGTGGCAGGACTTCAGATCAAATCAGAAGGACCAGGCCATAATCATGTTATGACCTGGTCCTTCTGAGAGAGAGGTCGGCTGTATCACAGCAGTGGGAATATTATAAACTGATTTGTTAGTTTAGATGTTAGTCTAAATTATTGGTAAGTAATTGTGTATTCATTTGACACTTACATTTGTCCCAAAGGACCAATTTTACTAAACTTGGTTAGTTGGTTATGTCATATTTAATAATTATATGTATGTATGTATACAACGTGTAACTTTAAATGCGCAAAACCTCAGACACCCCAAACGATTTTTAATCCAATTGACATAATACTGAGAGAAAAAAAAATATTTAAAAAAAATTGAAGGTTTTATGTGCTGTTTTAGTTTGTTTAAAATTCGTATTTACATCGAAAGGAGTATGATTATTATCCCGTTTATGAGAAAATCTAAATTGGATGACAACCATTTGTGTTTGTTTACCTATTTACGCAGGTTTAAGCAAAGGGATGACTTGATTTGTTAATAAATAGACAAAGCAAAATTTTTAATTATTTTTTTTTGAAAAATGTGACCTATATTAAAAAGTGGTTTTATTGCTTCTGCTCGTTATTCTGAACAAACTAATTTCAGGTTTTGCGCATTTAACGTTACACGTTGTATAGGGTAGAGCAGTGGTGACTCAGTGGTAACGGCCCCGACTTACGAGTTGTAGGTCGTAAATTCAAAACCCAGGCAGATGCCTTACTTTGTTTAATTTATTTCTTTACTACTGCTCTCAAAACTGGTATGTCCTAGAACCAAAAATTTGAAGAAATTTGACATTCACCAACCGGCACTGGTATGAAGCTACTGGGCATGGTAGATTACGGCTCAATTCTTCTCAACGTGGAAACATTGTATGGTTGATTGTAGATTATTTGTACGTTTAATGTAGTTCCCGCTTGATTCCTGTAACACAGATATCCCACCAAGCACAAAACTTCAAAAACCAGCCGTATATTCATAAAATCCATCTGCACCCTCACTTCAAAACCACAAAGACCAGATACCAATCTAAACAGTAGTAAGTACAAACAAAAGGACAATATATTAACAGTCTAACACAAGCTCTTTACAACCGTATTACATGCCCAATGCAATGCCCATTGCTTGTACCTATTTCATAGTTTTAGTTCCTTTTTTGTATTTATTAATGGTAACAAACAATAAAGCATATAATAAATAAATAAATAATACAGAGAAAGTACCCCCAAAAACGGCTAACAATTAATCTAAACATCACTTTAAAACCATTGTAAATGCGACACTTACGTATTTACAAAGAGAATAGACTGAAGGTAGAACATCCTTGGGCCTAAGTGGGTCATGTATGCCGATCTCCATACTTTTTATAAAGCAACTAGACCTGTAAAGCTACATTAGATCCACGCCACGCGACGCGGCTCTACGTACAACTCAGGCGACGTCCCATATTTGCGTCCGTCTAATATATTGCCTGCTTGATTCCTGTAACACGATGTCCCATATAGCACACAACTTTAAAATCTACCGTATATTCATCAAAATCCATGTACACCCTCACTTCAAAACCACAAAGAGCAGATATCAATCTAAACAGTAGTAAGTACAAACAAAAGCACAATATATTAACAGTCTAACACAAGCTCTTTACAACCGTATCGCAGAGAAAGTACCCCCAAAAACGGCTAACAATTAATCTAAACATCACTTTAAAACCATTGTAAATGCGTAAGTGGTCCTTTCAAACACAGTAGCTCCCATAAAAGGTGACATCGTGAAGATTTGGACAGAAACCTCAGCTTTAATTGTTGTATTCTATTTTTGGGGGCTAGGAGACGAAAATGTCCTTTTTAGGGGACATGAGTCGATCGCCCACACGGCTTGTCCGATTGAATGAACTTAGATATTGTCAAGATGTGGCTTTGTTTACGTTTTGTGTGGTGATTAGGTAATTCTTTGTGTTTATTTTTGTTCAATATTTTATTTTCTTCATTATTTCAACCGAATTACTTCCACTGTCGGACATAGATCTCGGGACCAAGTGTGCCGGCATAACGGTTGCTTCTGTGTGTCTCGAATCTATTAAAATCCCGTGACTCTAACTAAATCATCATCATCTACCTAGCCTTTTCCCAACTATATTGGGGTCGGCTTCCAGTCAAGCCGGATTTAGCTGAATACCAGTAGTGACACTAACTAAATCATCGGTCAAAAAATAATCATTTTTCTGAAAACAGTAGTTGAGAAAAGCCGAGATTATTTTTACTTGATATTATAAAAAGTTGAAGAACAGATAGAGTTAGACTGTATAACATTACGCTATGTTCCCCGGGAATAGAGCAGTAATCAAAGATGCGAGTGAAACCGCACGGAACAGCTAGTTAATAAACATAGCATATCTTTCGGTATGCCAACTCTTATAAGGCTACAGTAGATATTTGCTGTGGTATGTGCACGGTTAAATATCTTCGTGATATCAATCGCAATCAGAAAGGATGTCTACGATACGGTTCTAATAAATATTGCATCTATAAACCCACCAGTTCTAATTACTCTAATTAGTTGACAATTCCAAACGAGAAACCATAAATATCCACGAAAGGGAATCCTACATTCACATCCTTACTCCATTTATTACACGACCACAGAGAATGAAGAATTAAGTTGTTAACTCTATAAACTTTATGATTTATTAACATAGTCTGTACACCTGTGATATCAATTTACTCGATAAAAACAATTCATAATCGCCACGCGTCAATCAGGCCTGTTTTTAATCGTTCATTAATGCCATGTTTAGACATTGAAACTAAATCACTTAAAATCACCGCATTTGATTGTAAATCTTACTCTACCCTCTTAAAGATTAAAATCGTTTGGTTTTCATATTTCATTATTAGGAGTTCGAAAGGCAATTTGAAAATGGTATCTGCTTATAAGGTAGTAAGGTTGGTATTGGTCGGCGGGAGGGTGACGTCATCGACTCCCGCGCATCCCACACAGCACAGACTCTCATTCACAATCTGGCTAAACAGATGATTTATTCATCACGACACATGATAATAGTCGTGATCCAGATTGCTAAATGGTGGCCTTTGATTGTACTGAGCTTTGGTTACTGATTTTTCTATTTGTACTTAGATTTAGTTTGAGGTTGGATTACTATTTCGTAATAGTGCAATACTAATCTCTGTGTGTGAAGTAACTATATCGTGGCCAGATCTTAGAATTGATTACTTCATAATGTGACCGGCCATTTCGTGAAATTTAATTTAATTTAATTTATTTCGTAAACACGACTGATAAGTTTTAACTAGTTTACAAAACTGATAAGTTTTAACTAGTTTACAAGACTGATAAGTTTTATAAAATAGCACCATTTAAAAACCCCCTTTCAGCTAAATGCATGATTATTGTGCATATGTTGTGGGAGGCTTTGAAAGGTCTCCCACAAGGTGGACCGATGACCTGATGAGGGTCGCTAGATTCCAATGACACACAGGACGGGTCATTGGGGCGACGCTTAGGGGAGGCTTATGCCTTGTCCGGCAGTGGACGTCTTTCGGCTGATGATAATGATGATTATTTCATGATATCGTTAAATATGGTAGACTATATCGTAAAATAATTACGTTGTCCATCGGTAGAATTCACTACGATCTGGTCAGTTTTAGTTGGCCATATCATGAAGTGTCAATTTTTAAACGCGCTAATCTTTATAACTATCAGTCGTCTTGGGAAAAATCTTCTATGTATTATTAGTCAGAAGGTTTATGATGAATAGTTTAAGCTATAAATGAGATTTGTTCCTTCTACGGTTCCTTCTTCAATTCTTGTGCTAATGGTAAGATAGATTTGTCATTTGATTTTTTTTTCATCTGGAAGGGATTTACAATTTTGGACACTCGTGTTTCTAATTTTAATTCATTGGAGAGACTTCCGACAATTCCTCTAAATCATTTTCCTAATTCTCCCCTTTTAATAGCTTAGCTAGGAAAATATTGAATCATGTACATAGGCGTTGCCTTCCGCGCGTAGTTTTATTATAACTAGAGCAGAAAAACACAGGAATGGGTCAAATTTGGAACGTGCATCTAGTGTTAATTCATTGGAGAAGACTTCCAAAAAATCTTCCAATCCTTATCATAATTCTCCCCCTTTTAATAGCTCAGCTGGGAAAATATAGACTCATGTACTCAGGTGTTGCCTTCCGCGTAGGTCGTGAGTTCGTTCCCGACCCCGCTGAACCGTTGTGAACCTGCTCTGCGCACGGCCACATTTATCTTGGTTCAGAAACAGGGATATTATTTATGCTTCGTGATTTGCTCTATTCTTTAGTAGGAAAAAAAATAGATTTATGATAATGACTCAAGAATTGAGTGGTGCATTGTCATGATGGTCTGCTGTGCAGGCCGGGTTGATGAGTTTATTAGATTTAAAATTGTTATCTAGTTCTGAAAGAGTGAATCTTAAGATAAATATAGACAAAACCAATGTTATGGTAAACAACCAGTAGCATCAATTCCTAGTAAGATAGGAGACTCTACACTCGATGTTACAGACGATTACGTTTGCCTGGGACTGACGGTCCAGTTAGGTAGGTCTAACTTCGTGAAAGAGGTCAACAAGCATGCTCCATCGTCGTACACATTATCGCTTACCATCATGTGAGACAGTGGTCAAACGCGAGCGAAAAAAAAACTGTCGAATCCAATTCAGCTGGGCCGCATTCGGTGAAATAATGAAGAATTATTTTTGGATAAAAATAAATCTAGATTGCATGACTAGCGTGTTTATGTATGCAATTAACTGTCTTCTATTAAGATAAATAATTTCTTAATAAAACACTACTTAACTGCTTAAATTATGATGCAACTTAATTTTCTAATAAGGGTGTGCATTAATCCAGTTACATGTAGTACCTTCTAGAAGATTTTTATAATACTTTTTTTTAAGTGATCTAAACTAGTGCATCACTGCGATCCCATCTCATAGTAAGCAGTGTTGCAATCGTTGATGGTGAAGCACACTAGCTTATTAAGAGCCTATTCACTCTAACCTTGAAGACATCTACCTAAGTTATAATTGCCAAACAAACCTTCTCAAAGACACGTCATCACGGCGCTAAACCATAAACTTAATCGGAGTCAATGTCCCCACAAGAAAAACGTAATATCCTGCGAATCGAAATATACAATACTCGTAGCTATTAAAAAAATGCACAATGAGTACTTCCCGGTTTCCGTGCAGACGACACTTCCGCCTAAATCGGGTCATTGACTCGAACATAAAAAAAATTTAGAAATGCAGGACCATCGCCGAATTACGATTTTTCAAACAGTTGTAGGATGTGTCTCTGTTGAGGAGATTTTAGGACAACTGGGCTTTAAAATACTCGTAGACCGATCTGATTTTGAGTGATCAATAAATTTCGAATGAGTAGGTATGAGTTAAGGTTTTAGAGAAAATTATTTGATAGTTTAAATAAAGAATAACTCTTTATTGATAGAGCAAAAACGATTTTTTTTAAGTGAATATTCTAGGTTTTTTTTTCCAAGAAATTATAATTTTATATCCATTTCGCATTTACTCTAATGGTAAATTAAATCGATATACTCGTATTTATATCTTATTTTATTAATAATTAATTAATTATCTGTTTATTCGCATTTTTTTTATTTAAAAATTAAATAAAAATATCAAGTTTGGTTTTCTCAGCTTTTTGTCCATGGAAAAATTCTTCCCATTTGGGTTATTTGTTACATCATAAAGTTCTTAATTGGCTTAAGACAATCCTATATCGAAATAAATCATGGTCACTCGAACGTCATCGAAACTTGGCGGAAATGACCGAACGTGTCGCCGAAGCAAGTCACACATGTTCCTAAACTTAATTACATTTTTATTTATATTATACGTTACTATGTGATCAAAAAAAACATTAATATGTATTAATTTGACTAGGAAATTACCCTAGGAGGATTTACTCATGAGAAAAAAGTACCCTATATGCTAATCTCCCTAGAGGGCATCTGTTCTACTAAGCGCCAAGGTTTTGCAGACATACCTTTGAGGCGCGCGTAGAACACTACATGTCCGCCAGAAAACTTTTTTTTATTAGTATGCATAGGCTCGTTTGATCACTATCTCAACTGGTGGTAAGCGATGATGTGGCCGACGATGGAGCACGCTTGCCTAGCAGTAACCTATTTACTCTTGAACTTATACAGAATTTATAGAAAATATGTGAGACAGACATTCTTACAGAGGAAAACATCCTGCAATATCAATATCAGTCAGGGGCTTATTAAATTCTTAAGGTGCCTCGTCACGTGCCACGCACGCCACCGTCACCGTGTCACGTCACAGCCTGTCCTAATTGCCTCACCGCAGCGCGCATAGTGAGTGCACTCCCTAAAATTATGACCGTTTTATTTTATTTCTTGGCGCCAATGGTCTGGGACTTTTGGGCTTTTAATGTGTGATGTAACAGTTTTTGAATGTGGAACTAGCCAGAAAATATTTTTTTTTTAAATAAAAATTTTGAAGTATTTATCGAGAACGTAATAACACTTAAAATCGGTGAGGACACTGGCATGTCCTAGATCAAAAAAAATATTAATATGTCCACCAATCTGCACTGGCCGAGCGTGGTGAAATACGGCTCATTCTCTCTCCTACAAAAGAGGCCTGAGTTCCCGTAGTCGGAAAATTAAAAGGCTGTACATACTTTTATTTGAAAACTTATATATAAAAATATATCTTTGGCGTGAGAGTAAGAAAGTAGGTTGAGTGGAGTTGACACCATTTTAACTCAACATATTAACAAATTCTCAATTCAAGAGCCAGATACATCTGGTTATGCTTTACATACGTAGGTATATTTTCTTTTAGCTTTTAATCAAATTACTTCTCCTGCTCTACGTGGAGTAAGAAGGCGTGTTAGATTATTACTGACATTTGACGTTGCTTCGTTTGCGATTTGCATTTCAAGAGCACCACTAACTCCTTGGAATATTCCCGCAGCCTAAGCATGGAAATGAGATCATCAAAATGCACGAAACAGATGTTGCCAGCCACAAATTTTCGCTTCCCAATGCATAAAAGAATGCTTATCATAAATAATGCATTATCCTATATTCCTAACTTGAATCGAACCGACGACTCGTAATATAATAATTTTGCAGACTTCATCTATTGTTCAACCTAACTTATATCTATGCGAGTGTCGTTGAGATCTATTACATGTACCGAAATGGAGGTATTGTTCATGTAGGACACGTCTCACAACTATTATGTCATCAGTGTATACTCAGTACTTCCTTTACATGAAAAAGTTACAAAACAAAACATTAATCAACACTCCAATTTACATAAACAAACCTTATTACCTACTACATAAGAGTTAAAGTCGTATCATAAACTATTTAGTAAAGTGTAAAGTTAAAATTGCCATTTGGAAAGTTCACACAAGATATCCGGTGTGATTTTGTATGCGGTGGACATTGGCAACGAGGAAGTCAGGGTGTCTGCACTTTTGACAACTTTGTACTTTGAAATCACATATTATCCAACTGGACTTATTGTTATATTTGTACCTATAGGTTTGTACGTACATCCGCCGTGGTATCGGCCAATCAGGGGACCGAAAGGTGACTGTGTTGAGGACAACAGATGCAGTAGCTCTGACTGCTAAAAAAAATATTGAGATTTTAGTCAGGGATTGGTATGTGGAGGTTGTAGGTAGTCCAGCCATCTAAAATACTAAATTACCACTTTATCAAGTAAGGCTGGTGCTTGAGCAGCGGTGGTAACTGCCTCGACTTGGAATTTGTAAGTCGCGGGTTCAAACCCAACCAGGCATTATTTTGTGTAAATTATATCATCACCGCTGCTCTCAAAACGGTCAAGGAAAACATCGTGAGGAAACCGACATGTCCTAGAACCAAAAATTCGAAGACATGTGACATGTACAAAATGTTACGTACGTAGCTAGTAGGGATAAAAATAAACGAATAAAAACATTGCAAGGAAAAGGTTTTTTTTATTGATATGCATGTTTTCGGTGCTAAACTACCATCTTTCCTGATGGTAAGCGATGATGCGGATGACGATGGAGCACGCAAGATAATGCCAACTGATTGGTTCAGCATTATTTAGCAGTTCAGCCAGGAAGTCGATTCCTAAATACGAGTAGGTAGGCACACTTAACCCTTGTACAGAGATTTTGGTAATTTAATGAGTTTGTGGTTACATGACTACCACAAGCCGACAATCTGTGAGGTTTGACAATGTGTTCCAACGGTTTACCTTGAATATGTGACCGTATTTTACATTAGGATTTAGGAACTTACCTTGGCCACGGTAAAGCTATCAGTCCTAAAAGCTAGAACTAACAAACACATAATTTCTCACAGAGGATTTATTTAATAACAAACAATTTGCCTATTGCGGTCTTCCTGTCAGGTTATAATTCTGTCTTCAAGGCTAGAGTGAATAGGCTCTTAATAAACTAGTGCGCCTCATCATCAACGATTGCATCACTGCTGGTAGGTAGGATCACAATCAAGTCTACTCTACAAAATCTAGTTTATATCATTAAAAAAAAGTAATTGTTTTCGTTAAATCTAGGACAAAGCTGTAAAAACGTCAAAATTTGCAAATATCTTATCAGGAGCTACATGTTGGAACCGTTTGAGTTGAAACACTAGGGCTATAGGGTTCGAGTGCTTATTGAGTGGTTTAGGCCATCAGCAAACAGCTAGCCAGTGCAAAAGCAACTCCTTTCGTGACCAGAAAGCTGGGCCTCAAGTCTGCTATTAGAATTGCATCTGAACTGTCGATCATTGGCTGTTGATTTTGACAAGTTTGGTATTGTTAACTTGTCATCGAAGAGTTCGTGGTTAGATAATAACAGCCGCACGGTTCGATCTTAGGGTTAAGCAACGCTTGCTAAGGTTGGTCTGTGGATGGGTGACCATCTTAACATACCGAGCTTCCTTCGTGCCTCGGAAAGCACGTTAAGCCGTAGGTCCCGGCTGTCATTTGTAGATCTTTGGCAGTCGTTACGGATAGTCAGAAGCCAGTGAATCTGACTCCTGTCTTGCCATGAAGTACCGTGTTACCCCAGTTTATGGGTTGTGTGTGGAGGTCTGGTAGGCAGTCGCTCCTCATAAAATACTGGTATTCAGCTAAATCCGGCTTGACTGGAAGCCGAACCCAACATAGTTGGGAAAGGCTAGGTAGATTGTGATGATGATGATGAATTCATGTAAATAAAGAGTTTTTCTTTCTTTCATGACAAGTTTGGTATTGTTAACTTGTCAAAATCAACAATTTTGAAGCCAACGATCGACAATCCAGATACAATTCTAATAGCAGACTCGAGGCCCTGGGTTTATCTTTAACCTACTATGACGATGTTTTTTTTGTCACATACTACACAAAGCTATTTAGTTTATTGTTTGTTTTCAACGGATTTTGATGAAACTTGGTAGGTACACACTACACAGGTAGTCTACTATATGTCCTGGACTACCACAAATTATTTATTTTTCCCGAGAGCATGTTTCCTTGGGATAATTATCTGCTATAAAAGAAAAACATCTGATGTTGAAGAAATTATGGGCAAAAATGTAATTGATTAAATAACTAAAACTGGTGTAAGTAATAATACAATGTTTTAATAGGTAAACTTTTTTTTTCAGTTATTAGCTACACATAGCATACTTTCTTTTTAAATTTCATCCACAGCAATAAAAAGTTTTAGGCAAAAACCCCCAGGCACTGGACCATTTACTTTTCCTGCAATCTAATATTACTTTAACAGTTAATTGAATTTAATTGAAAAATAAATTACGTATGTATTCCATAAATACCTGTGCAATTTATTATTAAATATAGGTTAACCTACAATGTATTTTGATTGCTAAACTGGTTATATAAACAGTTTTTCTTCCATAAATTCCAATTAGTTTGTTTGTTTTGGAACTCCCCATGACGCCACTAAACCAAATTCTACATACCTGTTGATTATATAAGGATTTAACCAACAGGTACATAAAATTAAGGGAAAAAGTAAACATTATTAAATACATAACATGATACAGAAATAGACTTATATGGTCAAAAATGGTAATTAATAAATTGGCAAGGAAGATCAGTATATTGGGTTTTTGCAAAACGCTAACTGGATATTGATAGCCTTAGTAGAAATTGTGGTTAAAAGTATGGGGAATAAAATATTAAAACTGATATAAAATTAATAATTAAAATTATCGTTATTAAGGTAAACATTATCTCTTTGTTTTGTGAATTTCCAAATTAATTAGGTATTATCTCACTAGTGTTGTTGTTCTGTCCGAATGTTGACGTTTCGCGGGAAAAAAATGAAAGAAAGAAAGAAAGAAGAAAGAAAGAAAACATATTTATTCCTATAATGAGAACCCGATTGTAGTAACTATCTGAAGTTTATATGGACAGAAAGATTTATATTCGAACCCAATATCGTATCACATACCGGAGATAGAAAAACAAATGAAACAACAGAAAACATGTATAAGTTTTGTATTGTATCATTAGTTTTACTATCTCCAGTATGCCAAAACTGGAGATAGATAAGTTATTGGGTTCGGCCGTTAGTAGATTTAAATTGGTTTAGATTGTAAACCAATTGGAAACTTTACTTTAATCGCTTTTTTAAAGAAATTTTTATTTTTCAGATAATTATTATTATTATAATTATCCGTGCGTGTTGATAGGCCTGGCGAAAGGTTTATAAAATCTGTTAATTTTTTTTTTAATCTGATAGCTACAACCTAAGGGAAAGAATTTGAATCAAAAGAGAGTAGGTTACTTCTAAGCACGCGTGCTCTATCGTTGACCACTTCATCGCTTACTATCTGGTGAGATAGTGGTCAAACGTGAGTCTATGCATATTAAAAAAAAACCGAGCAAGTGCGAGTCGGACTCACACACTGAGGGTTCTATACCATCTTACCTATAAAAATAGTTTAATTCCCGAATCGAGTCTTGCCCTGGCTGGAGGCTTAGAGTTACGCTCTCGGCAGCCACAGGATTGTCCGGTTAAGCAGTTAACAGCCGTAGCGAGCTGAACTGCGAGATGCCCTAGGTCAAAAAAAAAAAAGAATCGAGTCTTGAAGGTTTTTTTCAATTTTCATTTTCTCTCTTGTGACGAACTTCAAGCTTTCAATTTTCAGACTTTTTCCTATATTTAATAAAGAGTCTTGACAGACAGACAGACGGAAAACGATGTGATTCTATAACGGTTCCGTATTTTCCTTCTGAGGTACGGACGGAGCTCTAAAAATATTAAAAACTAGCTTTAGCCCGCAGCTTCGCCCGCGTACATAAAAAAACCTATGCCACTCAGGAATACAGCAGCTTTCTATTGGTGAAAAAATTTTAGCAATCGGACCAGTACTTCCACAGATTACCTCATACAAACAAAAAACAAACTTTACCTCTTTATTATATTAGTATAGATTTATGATGTATCTGATCCCCGAATTAGACGCAAAATGCGCACGTGATAATGACAATCTCCACGTGACTGATCACCTCATATATGTCACGAGAGCCTTATCAAACACATTTTTAGAATACCTACAATCTACATGAACAAGGAAAAGTCTAATACCACGTTTTTACATAAAATTATATAAATTTAATTTATTAATGTTATCAATAATAACGTAGGTAAGTGCTAGGGAAACCCTGTTAAATATTTCAAGAGTTGCTCAATTATGCTTATCAGTTTTTGTTAATGCATTAATTTAATGACGTAGTAACAATACCTAATTGAAGTCTACCTCGTATTGTTAATCCGGTCATGTTTCCTTATTAAATATTTAAATGGACATCTGCAGGAAAGTAGGTACCTATTGAAATGAGATCATTAATGCAACCGTGTAGCTTAAAGTTTTTAGGTATAGACAGCTTTACAATGTTTCCTCTTCTGGGACTCAGGCCTCTTCTATAGGAGAAGGAATGGGACGTTTTTCATCACGTGGGACCGGTGAGGGTTAATAGATTTTTTTTAAGTGGAAAATCACTTAATACCCTCACCTCAGACTCCGCACAGCTCGTGAGGAGCCTCCCGAGCTGTGCGAAGCGTGAGGTGAGGGCGTGTCAGACTTTTACTGAATAAAACCCACTCCTATAGGAAAAGGAATCCGTTTTCGACTCTGTTTCAGGGCTCCGGTAGTGGGTTAAGAGATATCACAATTGTCTTCAAATTTTAAGCTCTAGGGCATGCTGGTTTTCTAAAAATGTTTTCCTGAATTCCTGATAAAATAAATTACACAACGTATTGTCGGCCTAAGCTTGAACTCCCGACTTACAACACGCAATTCAGGGTCGTTACCACTGAGCCACTACTGCTTCTGATATAGGTGTATTACTATTTCATCATACATCATCCTTGCTTCGTTGCTAAAGTGGACATTAGCATTATTGCTGAGTATCTTGGTCTGAGCTTCAATTTCTGCATCGAGCACTACTACATGGTTCTTCTATATGGTTTTTCACACCGGAACCCTCCGGGACCCACAGGGTTTTTAAGCAGATAGTCTGGGTTTAGTACTTAATGTTGACTGCGCATCGACTGCAATCAGACTGTATAGTTTCGTTATAGTTTTAAAATTGTTGTGCAGTTGAAATGCAGCTTGTTTACAAAAAGTCTGCCAAAATAACCACCTGACTATACCGAAGACTTACCAAAAAACCTATTAAAAAATAATACCAAAAAAATATGGATCAATATTCGAGACATGGCGCGTCTATAACTTCCGGTGCCAACGTTCCGATCGGAAGTGACGTCCTTCCTAAGATTAACACCCGCCAAATATTGCGTTTAAAAAGTTCACTCACATGCGATGTGTCGTAAATGTGCAATTTGAATTGGACACACATCGTGAATGACAAGTAGGCATGTAGGATACTTTGTATCCATGCACGCTTTCGTGGTATTTAACTTGGTAGACAGAAATCTTAGAAGTTTTCCATTATTTAAATTGGTAGTCGTAACAGCAACATACTTCGATCAATCTAAAGAGTGGAATTCCCTGTCTGGGTCTGTTTCCTGATAGGTGTGACCTAGTTAAGAGTGAATAGGTTAATTTTAAGCAAGCGTGCTCCATCGTCGGCCACATCATCGCTTACCTTAGGTGATGTAGTGGTCAAACGGGAAATAACCATAATTAAAAAAAAAAATACCGAGCTTTCTTCCTACTTTATGGAATTCAGCATCTCGTCTAACCGAGTGCATAGGGTTTGACGCGCGTCTCAAAGAGATTTTAGCAAAAACGTAGGGGCTGAAAAACTCAGGGGAAAAGGAAAATCCGGAAAATCGTAGTTCTAGAATGCAAAGGGCAACTGAATGTACAAAGTCGGGTTTAAGTCAGTATAACTATAATAATATGTTATTGTCAGGCATCTAAGGCTCATAGGAAAAATAAACAAAAAACTTAATACATATGATATAAACTATTGATAAATTTTAAACTATTTAAAACTATTGCACACGAAGTGATGGCGTCGTGTTTCGTTGCGAGGTCGGTCATCGTTCCACGAAATCGTCGATACATGACACCCTTCGGCTAAAACTCTCCTTTGAGGAAGGTCTCCAAACGGTGAGTTGGCACCCGCACCACATCATCATCTACCTACCCTTTTCCCGATTATATTTGGGTCGGCTTCCAGTCAAGTCGGATTTAACTGAATACCAGTATTTTACGAGGAGCGGCTGCCTAGCAGGCTTAAAATTAGTATTATGGCGCTACTCCAACTGCACCACTCTTAAAGTCTGACACACCCTTTTGCTCACAGTGCGGCACAAGTCATTAGACCATATCCCAGCTCCGAAAAAAACACGTCAATTAGGTATAAATTGACGACAGTTCCACCATCTACGGTTTAACTACTTAAACAGTTCATTTAAAGGTTCTCTATACTATTATCACCATGCTTAATATGGGCATTCTCCATCGATAATAATTGTATATCTATTTGTTTTTTTTTTCTGCAGCGGCTGAGGTCTTTTGACATTTCGCGCATCATATATTTAATTGGGCGCCAAAATGCGAGGCAGGTGTCATGTCGCTCAAAACTTATTGTGAAGTGGTGTCTGACAGACTGGAGCGTTGCATCAGGGGTCCAATCTACCCCCCGTCGTGACCAAACGGGTTAAAAGCCAAAATTAACATAAACTTACATAAGACATTCTTTAAAGTAAAATTTAATTATATGAAAGGACTAAATGATTTTTTAATTAGCATGGCTCGGATGTCAAAAGGAATTTTTAAAGGCTTGCCTAATGACGGATGAACTAATTGAGTAACTGGAATGTTGGTGTCGGAATCTGTACTAGGTATTTATTTTAAGGATTTGATTGCGACAATCATAATGTGTTTCTGAAAGATACGAGTATGTCCCTGCATCATACGAGGGACCTGGGGCCTTACCATGAAATGTCAGTGGTGCATGTAAGATGGAGGGATGGAGTTATACAAGCTTCATCTCAATTAACAGTTCAGTTTAGGTCGTCTTATAAATAGCATAAAGTGATCAGTAATTAAATATGCTATTTTTCTCTTCATCTCTAGCCATTTTTTTTAATGTTATTATTGGTTGGCTCGCGTTTGACTACTATCTCATCTGATGGTAAGCGATAATGTGATCGACGGTGGAGCAAGTTCGCCTAATAATAACTTATTAATTTTCGACTTAACGACCGTAGGTTGTTGCTATCAGGAACATAGACTTCGGCAGGGAATATCTCGCGTTATGGTATCATAGAGCACTGCCCTCAACCCTGTTATCTGAGTGTCATCTTGTACAGATCCCTGACATTTTAATTTTACCGAACCAAAATTAAAATGTCAGGGACCTGTTCCATACATTCGGGGCTGGAAACAACATCATTTGGGCGATACCAAAAATCTGCTTTAGGTTATTAGGTATTAGGTAGGGAGGATCCCCCAAAAAAATTCCTCATGTCTGTCTTTACACGCTTTACAAGTTTTTTGAGACATACGACCTCCTTGGGAACTAAAGATATGGAACATGGACGAATACAAATTATTCCCCTTTACATTTTATTCTGTACAATGACAGTGCATTCTGTACAATCCGGTCACATTAACTTGACGCTTCTCTGAAATGCTTACATCCCCCAGTTTCCCCCATATTCTCGCCCGGCAAGTGTCAGGTATGGTCAGCATCTTCGTTATCGATACGCGCGTCGTTAATTTGGCTTGTTCTCTGTTGTTTTTATATTGTTTTTGGACATTATTTCATTGATGCCAAGCGTCAAGTTAATGTGACCGACTTGTACTATGCTGGCCAAATTTCAAATTTCTTATCTGTGGAATTAATTGGTCGTAGAGCACCGTTTTAACTTGCTTCTTAACACTTGAAAGAAAACAATTATTTTAAAACCAGCACGTGCAACTCAAAAAAGAAACACTGAATAAATAACTAATTAAAACATATTTCTATTTCTAAACTGCACTAATGAAACCTCATGATTACAAACATGTGACATTTTGCAGCGGAGTCATTGTGTCTTATATGTTACATTTGACATTTATATATACAAAGCGGTGTCCTGTCAGACTGTTTGTCTGTCACTACATAATTACTGTATTTGACTGCGGGATACCATCGGCTATGGTACCGCTTTTGTCACCAAAACTGGCGATGCACTAAATAGTGTCCACAAACGCTTTTTTGTTTGTACTAATTAGTATTCGTAATGACAATTACAATTATGGATTAATTTATGCATCTGTAACAGACATAAATAGCCATGTTTGACATTTTGTTGTAAATGACATATGTGTAATGTTATTCGGCGGTTACTTTAGATGACAATGTGACATTATTGAGGTATGAAAAAGGTAAATTAGCACCAAAAGAATTTAAAAATTGAAAGCAGGTGAAAAAACTCAAACTGTTTTTGGTAATTATCAAATGTCTAGTTCAGGTCACTCAGGGATCGAGAAAGATTGTTAAACTTTTATTGACTAATACCACGTCTGTGTTCCTTTACTTGCCTTTTACGTTCCAAAACGACTCTTTAGAACAAGTCCGCAAGAAACTCTATCTTTTCATGATGACAAATAATACGGTCAATGCACTAGCCCGAGGACCTCTAATCTCGAGGGTGGCACAACACTGATAAAAAAATCTCTTACTGATCTAGCGAAAAATTCTCCCACATTCGAAATCCAAATAAAATAGCTTACAACACTAATTTTGGCAACTCTTTTTAGTCAGTAAAATACTGACTCTCCCTCCCACTCCACCCAGAGCAAAAGAAGTTATTTGATGATGTCCCACTTATAATAAAAGGCCTCACATTTATTTTGCCCCAGGCTCAAAGAGTCATCGAACTACACCTCTGTTTCAATGAACTTAGATTTCATCAAATCAGAAGAAAACAGAAAAGGAAACTTAACAAAAATCGAACCTATTACAAATTCATGATACATTTTCTATTTCAGCAATTTCAGGAACGATTTTCGAATCCCCACATGAATGAACTAAAGGACGATGTATGAAACTTAGATAATATTTCATGAGAACTTTGAAACTCGCATTAAAATGACGAACGATCACATTAAGGTGTTTCCTTTCGTCTTTTCTACATACTAAATTATAGTTTGTCAAATCTAGAATAATTTGTAGCGTTTGTTGTTGTAAATTAGTTTAGTTATGTTGTGTTAGCTTAACATAAAAACTATTTATAATGATCTACTGTCAAATATTTATAAAATAATCTTACTGATAATGTTAATATTATAAAGGCGAAAGTTTATGTATGTTTGTTTCTTCAAGAAACTTTCTTGTTGTTGTTTATTTTTTTTTTGTTGTGTGGACTATGTTGTCTTAAATAAATAAATATTATTATTATTATAAACAAATTAATGTTGGCTGGTCCATTGTTCCATGTCACGTCGTCACCACTCGCAGGATTATTGTTGCCAATGAACTGGATATACCCGTTACCGATGAATAGACCGATTGGATAATCAGTTGAAAATGGTAAAAGAATTATCCGAATACCTACTAGCTACTATAAATTAGCAGCTTAATCTGCGTAATAGTAGAAAATTATCCCAAGGTAACATCCTCCCAGAATAAAAAGTACCATGTGCTATTCCAGGACAAACTTCCACCTTTATAATATTTATGTGATACTAGCTGTCCCCTGCGGTTTCAACCGCATTTTTCGTTACTGCTCCGCTTTCGTGGGCCGTAGCGGGATGTTATATAGCCTATAGCATTCCTCGATAAATGGGCTATCTAACACTGAAAGAATTTTTCAAATCGGACCAGTAGTTCCAGAGATTACCCCCTACATACAAACTTACAAACATACAAACTTACAAATTTTACCTCTTTATAATATTAGTATAGATTTCACAGGTTTTTAACAATCATTTCCTTCAGTAAGAGAAGACAAAGAGACCTCCACTTAAACAAAAATATCATAACACATTAACAGCCCACGACACATCGAATTGTGACACCGTCCCTTTATTTATCGCCTTGATTAAGTAATTATGTAATTAAAACGCATCGTTGGTACACTTTATTTACTTTTAAAGAGTCCACATAATGCCGCCGTCAGTAATTTTATTTGGGGAAATATTTGAGATGGTTTCTTATTACGGAAGAGGAACGTGTGTTATCCGATTAATTGTTTATTAAAATAACTCGGTTGGAGTCAGATTTATTGTCGGTTCAAAGGAGTTTAACTGTTTTTGAGATGTTGCGATGTTGACGGGTTGTTTGCGTGGTTGGGTCTTAAGGGGAGATGGTTCACTTTCGAAAATTTATAGCGTATATATGCATGTATTTTTTACTAGCCTTTACTAGCAGCGGCTTTGCTTTTTGCGTTTCCGCGTAATAGTAGAAAACTATCCCAAGGGAACATACCCCTAGGATAAAAAGTATCCTATAAGTAGTAGGTATTAGGGATTGCAATCCAGCGGCGTTTTCAATCCAGCTGGATTCTTGCTGGATTGACCTGAATCCAGCTGGATCCAGCGCGGATCCAGCAAAATGTGGAACGCAAAAAAGATGACATTTATAAGATTTTTTTATTAAGTAATTTGTATAATAACTTCTTACGATAATCTATGAAACCTTTTACTAATTTGCTTTCATTTCTTAACCATTTGAGATCAAAAGAAGCAACTTAAAATTAAATAACATATACCCTTGTAGCGACATCTGACGTCACAGAATCCTGCATCGCGTAAGCAAAGTTCTCCGCGCGATTTTAACAGCTCGAAATCATCTATCGGGCAGTTGCCATTACACAGTTGTCATCACATATAACAATTACAGATGCAATTCGAAACTAAACAATAGAAATTGATATGTTTGCGAATCCGCATCGCTGGATCCAGCACTGTATGCTGGATCCAGCATATTTAAAAAGGCGCTGGATCCAGCTGGATTGCTGTATGCTGGATCAAGCAATTGCAATCCCTAGTAGGTGTGTGTGTAGTTTTTTTTTCTTTCTATGTGCTATTCCAGGGCATGGTCTACCCGTGTGCCAAACTTGAGCGTGAAGAAACAAACATACACGCAGACATACTATCGCCTTTATAATATGAAGTGTGATTCAACTGTATGCTAGGTGATGACCAATGCACTGGACACTCCTAGCTATATGACTAATAAAAACCATTGGCATATGTATAATAATATGTTTTCAAAAGTAGTACGTGGAATATGCATGGAATAAGTATCTGTTACTCCTTTGGGATCATCATCATTACTATTTCAACAGAAAAACGTCCACTATTGGACATAGGCCTCCCCCAAGCGTCGCCACAACGACTGGTCCTGTGCGTCTACCTTTTGGGTAATCTTCTACAAACACGCGGGCGAAACCGCTGTCAGAAGTTAGTAATAACATAATTTGAGAGCCTTCAAATAATGTCGTATAAATATATTTGTTGCCAAAACAATAGGCGAACTTTATCACCCAATCAACACGGAAATATTAGTATTCACGCCTCACAGGGCACATTAATTTTGCAATAGTAATGTACAGGCATATTAATTTAGTTTAGTTCCTGAAAATCCCATGAGGCGCTGCACTGTTAGAATAAACCAGTTAGGAAGCAATATTTCGGTTATAAAATGTAATGTTTTGGTTCGCATCCCTCCCTGGTTCAGGCAATCGGTCACCTTCTTTTGTGCAGCTGTAATGCGAGCGTAAGAAGTGGTGGAAAAGCATTAAGGGAGAGGCAGTTCTCACGCACGCAGGAGACGCTCCAAGGGTCTTTGTTCAATGGGCAATTATCGGCCGTAAAAGCGGTAAGGACCAAGCCCGGCTTGCGCTTCAAAGAGTTGGCAGCAAAGTTGACAGACCCACTACTTAAGAAGGCACCGAGCTTTTTATACACAAAAACACGTTTTTATAACCCTTGTTTGAAGTAGTAAGTAATTAAATTAAAATCTAAGAAAATATATTGGTATTATTGAGGATATATACTAGGCCGTATATACGATGGAAACACGATTTGATAAAGTTTGCTCGATAGAATAAATTCACAAAGATACCTCTAAAAACCACAATAAACGCTTAGTACGACGTGAATTCTTGACGGAAGGTTCTCAGATTTTTAATATTAACAAAACTACATGTTATGTATACCGTATACACTTTATATTTTCAAAATGTGTATTTGTTTAACAATACGAAGGAAATACCTAAACTGGCGCGCAACCAGCCCATCATAACTAGAGCCGCCTCGCCTCCCTCCTATCCGCTTTAGTCATGCTTCGGCCGTCGAACGGGGAACCTGTGTCGCTTGCGATTACGCACGGGTTTAAAAAAGTTACGAGTAAAATTGTGTTAAAATTCACTGTAGGTACTCGTACCTATTTAAAATGAGGAATAAAGTAAACAAAACAAGGGAGAGAAGTGGTTGGCGAAAAATCAATGCTAAACGGTTGCATGAAAAAATGAATTAATATTCGTATACGTATATGTACCTACCTACCTACATACTTATTTACCAATTATCTGACTTGGGTACATTTTTTTTTCAAATGGGATATTTTAAAAAACAATTATTTTATCTTTATAGATCAAGATATTACAGACCGCGAATTTTGAAAATAAAGAGAATACTGAAAAAAATATATTTGAGAGTGAAAAAAAAATATCTTCGAAATATTTTTTTTTAGTTGGGGAATCATCAAAATGACTTCTCCCGCTCTGGTTGGAGCGGGAGGGCGTGTCAGACTTTTACTGACTAAAACCCACTCCTGTTCCTTCTTTGCCCACCTACGAAATATTTTTTTTTTGTTGGGGAATCATCAAAATGACTTCTCCTGCTCTGGGCGGAGCGGTAGGGCGTGGCAGACTTTTACTGACTAAAACCCACTCCTGTTCCTTCTTTGCCCACATACGAAATATTTTTTTTTTAGTTGGCGAATCATCAAAACGAGTTCTCCCGCTCTGGGTGGAGCGGGAGGGCGTGTCAGACTTTTACTGACTAAAACCCACTCCTGTTCCTTCTTTGCTCACCTACGAAATATTTTTTTTTAGTTGGGGAATCATCAAAATGAGTTCTCCCGCTCTGGGCGGAGCGGGAGGGCGTGTCAGACTTTTACTGACTAAAACCCACTCCTGTTCCTCCTTTGCCAACCTACGAAATATTTTTTTTTAGTTGGGGAATCATCAAAATGAGTTCTCCCGCTCTGGGCGGAGCGGGAGGGCGTGTCAGACTTTTACTGACTAAAACCCACTCCTGTTCCTCCTTTGCCCACCTACGAAATATTTTTTTTTAGTTGGGGAATCATCAAAATGACTTCTGCTCTGGGCGGAGCGGGAGGGCGTGTCAGACTTTTACTGACTAAAACCCACTCCTGTTCCTCCTTTGCCCACCTACGAAATATTTTTTTTTAGTTGGGGAATCATCAAAATGACTTCTGCTCTGGGCGGAGCGGGAGGGCGTGTCAGACTTTTACTGACTAAAACCCACTCCTGTTCCTTCTTTGCCCTAATTCCGTGGTCCCGGGGATCTCTTTCGTCAACCCAGGCCCCAGAAGGCTTTGGCCCTGTCGGTCCCCTACAGTTTGCTGACATCTCTTTGAGGCGCGCGTGGAGCAATACGCGCCGTCGTCGACATGGGCTTGGTCCGGATTGTTACCAGACGTCCGGATGGCGAGCTACCCATTGCTCGTCGCCCGCAAGCATGCGCCTACGGTGGTACCTACTAAGTATGTGATGAAAATATTTTATGCAGCTAAATTCATACTGAATTCTCGGTAATTACTCAGTAAAAAAATAGAAGCAATAAAAAGAGATAATAATATAATTCTGGAAGAACATTATGGAAACAAAGTTAAAAAGTTTTTACTTTGATTGTCTTCTACCAGAAATAATTGATTCAAGGCTAGACAGAAAAATGGAAATTCGTGAGCCACAATATATTTTAGACGCAATAGATAAGAAATACACGTAATAATATTGTACGGCGGCACAGCGCAGTGACGCGCGCGCGGCTCGCTCGATCGCTTGCCGGTGTGCCTCACGCACACATACACAGAGCGCAAAGAAAACCTAAAGTCGATTAGCGCTAGAAACTCGGTGCGCTCTTAAGGTCGATGCCTACCAGAGCTGCACCTTTCGACCCAAGTGTCCATGGAGTTGCTTGCACATTCTTTTTCATAGAAATCTACGCCTTGGAACATGCATTTTAGCGTAATTTTTTTTTGACTGACCGTCATTTTGACAATATAAAAGTACTAATAGATGATTACCGTTGCAATATTTCCATCATTGCTTAAGGTGGTATCGAAAATGACTGGTATTTTCCTCTAGACCCCTGTCCAACAGTAGCACCCTGACTTTGACAGCTACCTACGACTCACAGACGTCATGTCCCATCTTAATATGCACGCTCCATTGATTAGTGGATAATGCAACATAAATGTCATTGTTATACCTCTTTGTACGCCGCACGTGATCGCCATGGTAAGGCTTTAGGGGCAGATCACACTGAGACGCGACGCTAAGCGATTTTTAGTATAACGATCGACGCACGACGGTTTGCTACGTTCAACCAAAAGTGAACAGTGGTAGCCCAGTGGTAACTGCCCAAACTAAGTGACGTTGAAATCCAACCAGGCGAATTTTGTGTAATTTATTTCTTCACCGCTTCTCTCAAAACGGTGAAGGAAAAAAATCGTGAGGGAATCGTCTAGGACATCCTAGGACCAAAAATTCGAAGAAATGTGACATCTACCAATCCGCACTGGGCCTACGCGGTGGATTATATCCATCATCATCATCATCCCCGTCTAGAGAGGAGGCCTGAGTCCCAACAGTGGGAACATTATATAGGGTATGCTATGTTTTATGCTTTTCGTGTTTATAATAAATGTGTTCCAAAACTTATTCTATAAGTTTTGTTTACATTTATTATTTAATAAACACTGAGCTCAGAAATTAGTGAATATCCGAGTTTCATTAAAATATGTAACTTTTCATCGTTTATCGTATCGCTAACCCTGTGTAGGCTGACCCTTACCAAAACATTAGCAATTTGATATTAGTCACACAATCAAGGACAGACTGCATACTTTTATATAGTTATCATGTCAATTTCTTGGAAATATGTCGTTAAATAGCGTCACTTCGAAGTATAGGACAAATTCGGAGAAATTTGGTAAGTAGTAGTAGAGTAAAAGTTTGTGTATGTTTATGTCTGCTATGAAAGTGATAGTGAAGTAGCATGTATATTATGTCAACAGTAGTAAGGGTATTAGTCAGTTAGTTCAGTGTAAAATGTTAACTGATACCTTCCTTTATTTTCTCTAAAATTATCTCTTATATGTGATGATAGACATAGATCACATCACGTTTAGCACAGTGGTTAAACGATGGGTGTTGCGCTGCGTGTCTCAGATTTGATTCCCGCTAGGAAAACATATTTAGATAGTCGCTTGAAGTCCTCACTTCACTCAGGTTTCTATATTAACTCCCTCACAGTGCTTACGAGTCAATTAAAAAAATCCCTCACTGCGCTCGGGATTAAAACTTAGCATCCTTCGTTTCGTACAGAATCCAACATGCCGCCCGGTATTTTGAGACACTGCTTTATCCTTTATTCACATAATCTACTATTTTACTCCGGGTAGAATGCTCCCTTGGGATAATTTTCTACTTTTATACTGAAGCTGTTGACAGAAGCTGGTGATAAATCGGTAATCTTAACCAAAAACCCAATAACATTTTCTTTGACAATCAAGTAGTCCTAAAGACTAGTAAACAAGGTGATTCCGAAGCCCACACGCTAATTAATTATTTAAAGGAGATCAAGTTGGTGAGTGGGCATAATTTATTGACCGATTGTCGCCATCAACTTGTTATTATCGAAAAATAAATGACTAGATTTGATTTTAAAGTAGATTTCCGGTTAGTTTGGTTACCCTAACCTAACCTTTGTTGTTATGATTGAGGTTTTTTTATTTTTGTTTTTAGGGTAACTTGTTTGCAAGACGTTTTCGTCTGTTTTTGTAGAAAATTTTTGGTAAATATATTTTTTTTTTCCATTAAAGTCCACTTCACTTTACTAGTAAATGTAAACAAAAAAATAGGTACGAGGAATTGTGACGGGATTTTTCGAGTGATTTTTGCAGATTGATTCCTAGTGGAAATAGTGATGTCAAATTAGTGTAAGTAGTTTTCTATCTCACTACAAAATTGAATAATATGTGGTAAAAAATGGAGCTAACAAATTGGTCGCAGTATTGACTACCTCAGCGAAAGCTGAGAATGCTGACTCGATTCATTCGCTGCCAAAACATTACAGTATTGTTACATTTAAATTCAAAGTGGAAACAATGTGACTGTTTTATATCAAAAACTAAATGAAAAAACATCTTCTTTCTTTTAATACTTTTCGCACTGCTGTATTTCAATCCACCTCAACCTATACCGCGTATAATGCTCAACGCGCTTGTGGAGACCAACCCTGGATTGGATTGGTCTACTGATGAATGGAAGACGGTATTGTTAGAAAGTTTGCGGTTCTGTGAGAAGACAGAGTGAAAGGTTTAAGTATTTTTAGTGTTAATGGCTATTTGGCTGTACTAAAAAATAGAAATAAATAAATATTATAAACGCGTAAGTTTGTCTGTATAGAAGTATGGATGTATAGACGTTTGTTAGTCTTTCACGCAAAAACTGCTGAATCGATTTCGATGAAACTTGGTATACAGATAGACCATGTCATGAAACAACAGATAAAATACTTTTCATCCCGGCAGTCCATGCCTTCCCGATCCTTTGGGATAATTTCTTACAATCACGCGGACAAAACTGACAGCAAGAAGTATAGAATAAAACTTTCTAAACTTATTCCTGGCTAAATACACACAAACTATGAAAAGAAAATAAAAAAAACAAACGAGTAATCGATAACTTTCACACCGATCACTATCACACCAATATATAAAGACATCATAATATCTTAACCAACTTTAAAACCTTAAAAACACATTTAAACCATTCCAAACCACTATATTACTATAATTTTCTTGTCATAATCAGTGTCCACCATTGCACACGGTACGACTGTACAAAAAACCAATCGATTTCCTACCTTATTCACTTAAGTTTAAGTATCAATTAGCTTGAGCAGTTTTAGAATAAAATCATTTCTGTCCGGTCCTTATAAGGCCACTATAAAATTGAGGTTACATTTTACTTCTATTTTCTTTCTCGCTCTAGCGTTTGTGTTTTTTATATTTGCGTCTCTTTCTGTCTTGTCTATGTTGTATATATACTATTAATTTGTATGGCTAGGTAAGTCCATTGATAAAATGATATACAGTTTTGTATTGATATTATTATTGTTTTTTATGCTAGTTTTGTGTTGTAGAAACCTAGATAAGGGTTTATTGTGGAAATATCTTTATTAGTATTGATGTAGAACTTTAAACACGTACTTTGCTAGACTTAGGGCCTGTTTCACAATGTCCGAGTAGGCACTACTCACTGAATAAATTCAAAAATGTGACAGAATTTGTATGAAATTATCTGTCAAGTAAGATACTCGAAACTTAATCATAGGTGGTGAAATAGGCCCTTACTTACTTTACTTGATTCTTGAATATGTGATATTCTAAGTCGACTGGCCTGTTGGTCTAGTGGTTAGTGGCCCTGACTGCTACGCCGGAGGTCATGGGTTCGATTCCCACCCAGGACAAATGTTTGTGTGATGAGCACAATCATTTGTTCGGTGTCTGGGTGTAATTTATCTATAATATGTATGTATTTAGAAATATATAAGTATGTTTATCAGTTGTCTAGTACCCATAACACAAGCTCTGTTTAGCTTGGGACTAGATGGCGTTGTGTGAAAAAAGTTGAGGAATATAAGTCGCCTCGGGCGTCGGGACTCCTTGAACAATTTCCGGTCACCATAGGTACTGGCTTGTGGACGGCGAACTACCCATTGCTCGCCGTCTGAAAGCCGGTGAGGAAGAAACACGTCAGGGTGTTTCCCAGTGCATGACTTAACGTTTTCCAGCCACTCCTCAAATAGCCTAACCGCCATAATTACGTCGTGCACATTACTGATTAACTTAAAATCGCATTTGTGGTTTATGTAAATTACATAATTAATTGCGTAAATTACAATTATTCATCATTAATCTTAATAATGAATCATTTACTTATGAATTATATTAATATTTATTATAGAGGCCAGAGATCATGTGTGTATATTTGTATGTTTGTAACTCCTTAACGCTGTAACTGCCGAAGGGATTTGGATTAAATTTGGCATCATCATCATCATCTACCGAGCCTTTTCTCAACTATATTGGGGTTTAGCTGAATACCAGTATTTTACGAGGAGCGGCTGCCAACCAAACCTTCACAACCCATTAACTGGAGTAACACGGTACTTCATGACAAAACTGGAGTCAGATTTAAGTACTGGCTTCTGACTATCCGTAATGACTGCCAAAGATCTACAAATGACAGCCGGGACCTACGGCTTAACGTGCTTTCCGAGGCTCGGAGGAAAATAGAAAAAAAAACTACGGCTTACGGGTAGACTATGTCCTGAAATTATTTTTCTTCCCAGTTGGTATACTCTTGCAAGTGTCGTGGTCATCATTGAGAAGATGACCTTGGTAATACGGCGCCATTCATCGCGGACTGCAGCTCTCCGGGTAGACTCGCAAACCGAGAACTTAGTTGCAGCCCTGATCTGATCTGTTCACCTCATTGGTGATCTTCCTCGCGGCCTGGTTCCTTCAACTGTCCTGAAATAGCATATTATTATACAGGAAAAGTTTTTAACCACTGCGTAAATTTTTTTTGGTGGCTCAGTGTAACTAATAGAACACAGATCGATCTTCAAGGTTAAGCAACGCTTGCCAAGGTTGGTCTGTGGATGGGTGACCATCTTAACATAACGAGTTTCCTCCGTGCCTCGGAAAGCATAGGCTGCCTACCAGACCGTGGAGGTCCCAACCAACCCAATAACTGGGGTAACAGGGTACTTCATGGCAAGACTGGAGTCAGATTTACTGGCTTCTGACTATCCGTAACGACTGTAAATGACAGCCGGGGCGCTTAACGTGCTTTCCGAGGCGAAAAAAAATTACGCAGTGGTTAAAAACTTTTCCTGTATAGTATTTTATCCTGAAAGTATGTTCTGTTGGGTTATTAACGTTCACGCAGGCGAAGCCACTGGCAGAAGTTAGTTATATTATAATAATGCCTCTTATTAGATAAAAATTATGAGGTAAAAGGATATTTTATTGAAAAACGTAACCGCAAAAGGAATGGTCAAGTAATTTAATTACTCGTAAAATACGAGGCAAATTGTTGCTATGTGTATTTTTGATATTAAAAACCTATGTAAAGGATATTTTTTGTGAGTGAATTTTTCCGTAAAACTGGGCCATGACCGAATTAAATATTTTATTTGTAAAGCCCTCCTAACCTTTTAATTATAAACCTATGATTGATGAAAAATTAAGGCCAAAAAAAGAATGCTCTGCAAAGCCGAATTTGTCCAGTCGATATGTGCCTTGTGGGTAATTCAAGCTCACAATAGGCCTCATGAGAAGGCACTTTAAAGGCAATGGAAAGGACTGTGCTATGAGTTTCCTTGTGGGCTCGAATTTGGTATGAAGATCCAAACAAAACAACAGATACAAGAGAGCCAAAGGTAACATAACCCGAAGAATCGTTAAACTGGAACCGCTGAAGTGGCATTAGGCTATATGCTCGCAGAACAGATGATCAATGGAACCGAAAGATTTGAAGTGACGACTGCATACCCAAAGACGCAGGGATAACTGATGAGGGTCACGGGTACTACATAAATGCTAGACGCACAGAACTAGTCGTTACACACTGCCCCAAAGGACCGGTCGTTTGATCAGGATAGACGTCCAACTGTGGATGTCGTCCTGCTGAAATGATGATGATTATGACATCACCTCCACGCGTTCCTGAGAAGAAAGTGTCCTGAGACACGCACAATAATGTGTTCCTATAAGGATTCCATTTTTGCCGTTTAAATTATAGAACCTTCATCATCTGCCTAGCCTTTTCCCAACTATATTAGGGTCGGCTTCCAGTCAAGCCAGATTTAGCTGGATACCACTCCGCAACCTATTAACTATGGCAACACGGTACTTCATGGCAAAACTGGAGTCAGACTTGAAGTTCGACCCGTGCGGCTGTTATTATCTAGCCACGAGCTCCTCCTTAAGTTATAGAACCCTAAAAACAAAAAAAATACGTACAGCCGAACATAGAACCTCCTCTTATCTGAAATCGGTTAAAAACCTCATAGGTTAGTAATAGAGAGATGTTCTCCAACAAAAACTGACAAGCACTTAGCTACTTAACAGCAGCGCAAACAAAAACACGGCTATCCGATTACTGGAGCTTTCATCATAATTACTATTTCACTAGCGCTACACAGCGGACAGGACGTGTGAAATTATTATAATGAGACGACTAACTCATCTCGTGTAGGGTGACCATCTTCTTAAATAATTAATAATGCAATAAATTAATGATTAGTTTATTTATGTTCATTAATAATATAATGTAGGAGGAGCTCGTGGCTAGATAATAACAGCCGCACAGGTCGATCTACAAGGTTAAGCAACGCTTGCCAAGGTTGGTCTGTGGATGGGTGACCATCTTAACATAACGAGTTTCTTCCGTGCCTCGACCTCAATAAAGTTGGGAAAAGGCTAGGCAGATGATGAATAAATGTAGTGATAATTAAATTAATTAATAATACAATAAATTAATTATTGGTTCATTAATTTATTTATGTTCATTAATAATATAATGGGGTGATAATGAAATTAATTAATAATACCTAAAATAAATTTATGAATTAAATTAATAATTTAAAATGAAACTAATAATAACACTATGGACCATATACTTATGGAACAATACATCGGAAATATAAGATTATATTATGATCATTTTTTTTTAAATATTATTCTTATCATTTTTTTATATTATTCTTCTTAGCGTATTGATGGCAAAAATCGTTAAATACTTTGCCTAGCCCAGTATTTGGCCACGGAAATGCCGTCCACGATAATATCATAAAGTCCTTACGAGAATAGGTAACAGGGCACGGATGGAAGGTGGGACATGGTCTGCGGAAAGACCTCGCACAAACTGGGAAGATCGGAACCGTCCGAGAACCCCTATCTGTGGAGATTATCTTTGCTGTGCCCAACCTGAGTACCCATGAAAGATAAAAAAGGAAGTGTTTGTTTGCGCTAAGTATGACTTAAGTATGACTTAAGTATGCCAGTTTAGAGGTATGCAGAACAGGGTGTAAAATCTCGTTAGATTCCGTTGGAAAAAGAGGATACTACGACCAGATGGGTGTCGTGTTTGGTCCAAGCAACTGCCCAATAGTTGATTTCAAACTGTTTTATAAATATGATTGGTTATTAGTTACATTAAAAAAAACAGCTTAGTAAGTAGATAAATACAAAATAAGTATATTTACTGCATGCTAATGTACTTATTTTATTATGATAATATTAAATTTGTATTAATTTTATTCATTTTGTAAACTCTATTTATGTTTATTTTATTTTTTATATTAAATTATGTAATATAATTGTTATTATTATTAGATTAAAGTGACTCAAGAACCCCTTTAAAAGTAATAGTTACTTGTATACAAATAAACAGGAAAAGTGTGCTCATGCGTTAATGCATTTCCAAGATATACTTATTTTAGAAAACTTTTGGTTTCCCTGTGGTTGGATATTTAGGTACCTCTTGTAAAGAAGTGACTAGCTAGTTTTGATATGGTCATTAATTCAATTGTAATAAGTATAACCATCAAAGTCAATTCCCAGAAAGGATACACTTGGGAATATTGCAAATTGGGAATTCCTAAATGCAATTGCGTTAAATTAAAATAAAGTCTGTAATATATTTTATAATTCGTAGACCCTTCCCCATAAGATTTTTCACAAAATGAGGTTTATTTCTAAAATAGGTATACTATAGAAATAATGACTAATAAATATGTACTTTAATAGGAACTTGCCATTCAGTAGGCTCCTTTTAAACTGCATTTGTTATTCGTTATCTTTCAGTGATTTTTATTAAATACTAGCTTCTGCCAGTAATCTAAAATTAACCGGAAGGACTACACTCCCAAGATAAAAATTATCCTATGACCTATTCTAGGACATATTCCACTCATGTGTCAAGTTGTATCAAAATCCGTTTAGCTGTAAAGACATGAAGAGGTGACAGACATACAGATAGTAACTTTCACATTATTACTAATATTAATATGAATCTGCTTCAACACTCTTTTGTAAAATGTAAGTTTGAAATTAAATCCATCTTAATGCATGTGCATAAAAATAAAACCCTACATAATAAAAATAAAAAAAACCCTTAAAATCAATCTTTGTATAGTAAAAAAAAAACAAGACTTATCCTTTGAAATCCGATCGTGTGGTATCCGCAACATCAGTCATTCTTTCACTTATTAGTTCCCAGTTAATGAAAGGTTTTAAGATGGCGCGATACGCAATCAGTGAAGATTTTTTACGTTTTTTTATTGTGTTGCCACTGTTCCTTTTATTTTAGTTGCCAGTTATTAATATTGTGATGAAAGGCTTTTATCTATTGTGGGTTTTGTTCGGACGTCCGACGACGCAGTGAATGATTAATGTTATTGTGTAAATGTTTACTAAAAATAATATCTATTACATGAGTAAAATGTTTATTTTAGTTCAAAGTTATTTCAGTAAGTACTCAATTTGTATAATAATATATCGATGAATAATTGCAATAATCAGGTTTTTTAAGACCATCTGAAACTATGAACGAGTTGACAAAAACAACAACATACTAAAAAACTCCCACTGGGACCATGAGTCAACTTTAAAAGGGAAACACTAGCACGCAAGGCAAATGATTTTAGAGATGTGATTTTAGTCAGTATAAGTCTGATATGTCTGGGAGATTAGATAATATCCCCTTAAGAAAAAAACATACACAAGAAAAAGACAAAATATTAAGAAGGTTATTAATTAATTATTATTATATGTATAACTAGCTGTCCCCTGCGGTTTCACCCGCATTTTTCGTTACTGCTCCGCTCCCGTGGATCATAGCGTGATGGTATATTATATAGCATTCCTCGATAAATAGGCTATCTACCATTGAAATAATTTTTCAAATCGGACCAGTAGTTCCAGAGATTACCCCCTACATACAAACTTACAAATTTTACCTCTTTATAATATTAGTATAGAAGTATAGATAAATTCGGAAGGTAGACGGCATCTACCTTCTGAAGTGACGAAAGTCTATAAATGAGAAAAAACAAACGTAAAGAATTAAAAAAATATAAATATCAACAAACAAATACAGGTAGCAATCGATCCGATTGTGAAACCACTACCGCAGAAGCAGTAAATAAAGTGTACGGGAAGCTGAACACAACGCGAAAGACGCAAATAAAAGAATCCCCAAACATGAGAACTTAAGGACATTAATACAGGCATTGTCAAATGGAACTCACAAAAAGAACATTTAAGAGCATCACAATATACAATTTAACGTTTGAGAGTATCCAAAGTTCCTTGCTGCAACCCATGTCCGACATTCGAATTGTATTAATTCGATTTCAAGGGACCCAATTGCTGTGTTACTCGATATTTGGATCTCTCTAAAGCGTTTGATTGCGTTGCCATCCCACGAATTCGTGGTACGGAATAGACATTTTAGAATTTATGAAAAGACTAAATCGATAAAATAACAGGTTTGTTACTTACAAATATTGCTTTTCATTGAACATTATTATTGTTCCTAATGGCTAATTCGTAATCCTGTATTATTGTGAAAAGTCATGAAAGATCTTTGGATGTTAGTCGATTCGTTTTGTTCTTTAGCGCTCTTAGATTCTATTGCGGAGAGCTTTGTTCTTTTATTTATTTTATGTAGCTTAAGTTGTGCTTTGCTAGATAAACCACAAAAGTGTTTTGTTGGATGTTGCGATTCCGATTCGTAGATTAATGTTTTACGATCCCATCAAATAACAGAATCCGAAGATTACTGAGAACATTTACACAAAACACTAGAACGTGTTTCTGGAAAATTATTGAAAAAAAATTTAAACATGGCGACTGCACCATTCTTTCGTCAATTCATTCATTCGCAACATTTTCAAATTCTCTTCACAAACACTCATATAAATTCGGTTCATTTTTATCGAAATAAATCGATTTTCTTTCCGCTCCCGTTTCGAGAATCGCGGCATCGGCCCATCATTTCGGATTCGTGCATAAGTAGACAAGTTTGGACATGTCTACAAAAACCCGGGACATGTCCTGGACCGTGTTAGAACCGTGTTCGGGACATTTGCTGTGCAGTTTTTGTGCATATTGTAAACCTGTGTTTCGCTTGTTAGACTCGCTTTGGCATTTTTGGGCCATTTTGTGGTAACCGCTTGAATTAAATTATCTATTTTTACTTGGATATTTTCGTAAAGCGTTTGTTGCGCGACTGACTTGAGTACCAATGGTTTCATTAGCGCGCGTAAACGTATAATTCAGGGGTTTAAGGATTTAATTTCAATGCCGGTATGTATGGTTTTTAGTGGAAACAAAAGGTGGGGTATAAGTTTTGGAGTATTTACGAACATAAATATTTACCAGATGATCTGAATTGTAGAGAGATTTTGTGCAAGAGTTGGTTCGTTCTGGCATGAGCATTGTTCTAAGAAAATTATATGATGAAGTATTTGCAATATCTAGAAATATCATGCTATTTGATGTTAAACTAAATAGACATTTCATTACATTGGAAATCATAAAAAAAAATGTGTCAGATTTTTACTGACTGAAAACTGACTTTAATTCCACCTGTGTTTCTTCAATTATTCTTATCGTTCTAGGACCACACTAACTCTTTCGACAATCTAGTGGGATTATCGAAAGTTTCACCGTGGTCCTGTAACCAACCTAAATTTTAAATTAAGTAAAAATGAATGAACTCTCAAGACAAGAAGTTCTAGCCTATTAACAGTCACATAATAAACTAAGACTTAACTGATACAATGTTAAATGATCCCGTAATTAGAGTCCAAGACATTTTATTTTCCAATTATCTGCAGTCTTACAAGTACTTAAAGAAAACACGACAATGTAGGTATATGCTATTCGATGCTATACTAAATAGATGTTTCATTACATTGGAAATCATCAAAAGATGTGTCAGACTTTTACTAAATAAAGCCCATCTGTATTTCTACAGTTACTTTTTGTGTTTTAGTGTCATGGCAACTCTTTCGAACAATTCTACAAACCTGGCAGACATCTTTGAAGCGCAAGTGGGACATAACGCGTTGTCAATTAGGGTTTAGCCCAAATCGGACGGCAAGCTTTCTGCATCACCTTTTTCTTTATCATTGATAGGATCGCACTTTACCATATATATATAATAGCTGTTGGTCGACACTGAAGCACGCTTGCCTGGAAGTAACCTATTCACTATTGACTTAAAGACCCTTTGCTTTTTTAGGCGGAATCTATGAAATGACTTCTCTCACTCTAGGATTGAGCGCGAGAGCGTGTCAGACTTTTACTGACTAAAACACACCGCTATGTTCCTTTTTGCCCTGTTCCGGGTGCCCGGGGGTTCACTTTAAGATGATTTAAAGATTCTAAGTTCCAGGTCAAGGGTTGTAGAAAATGCTTAAGGTATTAAGTCCGTCTTCATACCGAATTTCTTACTAATTCACAAGGAACGTTTAACTCTGGTGTTTGACAAACACCCCATAAAGCGAATTACATTTAAAAACCATCAGAACTTCAACATCGAGAGAACAACTCGTAATTGACTGCAATTTTCACTCGGCACCCATATTTCAAGCGACGGCAAAAAAATTCAATCAATCACATTTACTTCTTCAAAGTAACGGCTTATGGCGTGACTATTTACGAAGAAAATACAGTTATTAAAGCCATTTATCACCTACAAACTATCTACCTTAAATAGGCAAGTAATAGGCAATGCGTGTTTCTGGAAGCCACTAGGGTTGTACCTGGTTTGACAGCGCCCTTATAAAGCCTCTCATTAGGCCGCAAATTACCTTTAATTTTATATTTATTTAAACTGTATGTACAGTGGTGATACATAGGCGGACTTAATGCAATAAGGTATAGAGAATACCTTGTTACATTAATTCCGCCTGTGTGTACTTTTTACTGATATGAAAGAATTTTTAAAAGTTAGTGATGGTATGACGGGTGACAGGACAGAATGGAAGAACAAAAGATATTGCGCCGACACCAAGTAATATAGGATAAGAGACAGGAAGAAAAAAAAGAGTGTGTAGTTTTTATAAATGATAGGTTGGAGTTTGACTAGTCTCTCGCCTAATATTAAATGATGATGTGGTCAACGGTGAGCACACTTGCTTAGACGTAACCTATTCACTCTAGACGTATATACCCCCAGGTTATAGCTATTAGAAAAAATAGGCTCTGACAGGAAATTCCACACCTTAGCTGTAAGCGCAATGCAGATGTTCCCTAAACTTTTTGTGCATATGGGTGTGCATCGTCATACAGCTGGTGGTCCGATGATGGAAAGGCAATAGAAATTTATCTGTCTGTAAAAATTTCAACTGTCTAGTTAACACGGTTCACGGTTCATGAGATATGCCTGATGATAGATAGACGGACAGCAGAGTATTAGCAAGAGGGTCCCATTTCTATCCTTTGGGTACGAAATCCTAAAAAAGATAGCAAAAGAAATAACAAAACCGGAATAAATAGTAAATTTTCAACAAAGTTTTTCTGTCCTCATTAAATAACTTGCGGTCGCTGTTCACTAGCACTTGCTCGTTTTAATAAATCTGATTATAAAGCAGACTAGTGCTAGGAATGTTGTACAGAACCCTGCGCTTTCCACTTTATTTCGTTTTAATTTGATGAGAGCAAGCGAAGAAATCGTAAGAAATAAAAATTCAATTAGACGCGGTTAAGACGCGGTTGAGGAAGAAGTAATATTTAATTTGAATTTTAATTTAGTTGGAGCATTGCTTTACTTATTTTTTGAGATGGAATTATCATTCTCTGACTACTAAGGTGGACGGGGGCGTATCAGACTTGTACTGACTAAATTCAAAATATTTAATCAGATCTTAACAACTTAATTGTAAAGATTTAAAAAAAACTAACTATTTTTTTTAGATTAACCTATTTTGTTAGTAGTGGGTAATAAAACTTATATAGCCTGATGTTAGTATTACATTAAATTACGTTATTAAAATGTTGTGTATCTGGACACTGATCCACTAGACCACCAAACCAAACAGACAGTGTGTTTGGGTCTAGTACCAGACAGTGTCCTATTACCCTTTGCGTTCTAAGCCACAGGTTTTCGGTTTTTATCGGCCTTGCTGGGCCCCTACGGTTATACTGATAACTCTTTGGGGTTCGGTCTTTACCGGACGGGCGGATGGCGAGCCACCCATTGTTCGTCGTCCGGTAAGCCCGCACCATCTGCAGCCGGGGATTGCGCTGTGACTACCGACGCCCGTGGCATGTTTTGATGAGCTTAGTGTATCGGCCAATTAAGTTCCGATACTATGAGCCTTATTTAACGTTTGAATCCCCGACCGGTCCTATGAGACCGCGCTGTTATTGTTTTACTATTGTGTCTCGTTTCGCGGGTATCTGAGTAACTACAAAAGAATTTACAGGGTGTTTGGTGCATGGTGTGCCAAATTGATACGGTCAACTGTAGGGGTCATCTGCTATCCTTTCAGGTCTCTAAACACTACCCTTGCCTTGTGGGTTTTTTTTCATCAACATTTTAGTGTTTTTGGAAAAAAAATCCCAAATTTTACATTCAAATACGAATATTAGAAAATATGTAAGGCGTAGACTCTGAATTTTATTTTTATTTAGACGTGTATTGTATAAGAGTACTTTTAAGTACTCTTTCTACTCTCAAAATTAGTAACATTAGCCATCTAGATTTTACAAAATTTACTCACGATGTTTCGAACTAAAATGAAAGCTGTTCATGTTACAGCTATGGCTACAAAAAAGTTAAATACCTACTTGAATTTCGAATCTGTTAATCAGTATTTAAACTAATCATAATTAGTTAGCGAGTTATACAAATACATTAAATGTAATGTATTTTATTAATGAAATTGAAATTATTCCTGTGGTTTAATACTAAAACATTTCACAAACTCACATAAACTAAACACGTTTGCAGTAAACCTTCCGTTTTACCAAAAAGTTAATGCAAATCCAGCGAGTGGAATACTGGGACCACCAAAGTTTCCCTAATATGTCCAACTTTCATCCAATTTCCTTACAAAAACCGGCTAAAATCGTTTATAACTTGTTGTTTATTCATTGAAAACTGATTAAACAATACGAAACTTCTCCATTTGTCGTCACAACGTCACCCCCACTGTGATCGACGAGGGAGGTCGGGAAAGAAAAAAAACCGAAAATTTATTAGTACGAAAATCCTTTTATTTTCAACAATTAATTGGAGATATCGGTCGCGACGAAATCATTTCGCTTTGACAGGTCCTAAGCCAATTATTTGGATGTTTTTTTTCGCAAACATAACTTTTACTTGCTCCGTTTTCTTGTTACGTTGCAGTAAGGTTCATTTTCAATAATAGTTCTTTATGGGTAAATGTAGATGTAATTTTGTTTTATAAAAAGCGAATCGGTAAGTTTTTGTGGTGAAATGAGTAGGACGAGACCACACAAGATGAGTTCGAAATGTCCGGTGAATCTGTCATGCGTCTTAACTTTCCATCTACAGCACGACACGATATGAAAGTGTCACCGAAAACCTCCACTTTGTATACAATAAAATATTGTAATTAACAAAAAAAAGTTAAATTATTCAGACAGCAGTGGTCGCCCGATAGAGAATCATATCCGAGGACAATTTTTTTGTCTATTATTTTATTATTATTTTTTACTTTTTTGTTAGTAAGTACTATAATAGTTTATTATTACTAGAATGAACATTGTTTTATAATTTTATTTGTTTTTGTACTGTTATAGTTTGTGTTTATTAAAACCAGTTTAATTAATCTATATATTAGTACTACCCACTATTTGTTTCGGAATACGCGAATGATTGATTTCTTCGCACCTGTGTTGCATCAACATGATTAGATCAGACCTCATAAATTTTAAAACTAGGAAATGAAAAAGTACAATATCTGCATTCATTTAATTAGTCGCCTGGCACAAAACTGTAACATGAAAACTTAAGTAAAATGAAAAAGTATACTACATAATTTGAAGAGGTTTTTTTATGATAGGAAATCATCTAATAACTTCACCCTCTTTAAGGCGGACCGGGAGGGCGTGTCAGATTTTTACATAATAAAACCATACCTGTGTTCCTTCTTTACCTTTGCGTTCCAGCCAGACCTTAAGAAATTTTCTCAACCATTTTCGTACAACACAATGTAATGAATGGATTTCACATCAAATTCTCTTAGACATATTCTAACCCAAAACTTACGTAACGTTTGCAACCTCTACATTATGTCAATGCGCCAACATGGGAGAAATGTATGTATAATTAATATTTTTTGCATCGCCGGCGATCATGAAAGCTCGACAAAATACTAAATACGTCACAATTGAAGGGAATACGCCTTTCCTCTTGTTTGTGAGAACAAAAAGTATTTTTGGGAAGATGTATGGTTTGAATCAGTTGATCGACTGTGTTTTTATGCAAAATTGAGATAATAATATCGTAAATCCGGGTTTAGAAAAACCGTTTTGTTTGTAAAGTCGCTTCTCGTTATTTTTTGGTCACAGTAATGGCATACTTTTGTACAATTTAGTGTTTCAAGAGGATAAATAAATAGAATTATCATCATTTCTATAAAATGGGTCCTCGCGAGTCCCTTAGAAATATATTTGGAGAAATTGATATAATAACTCTGCCCTCTCTTTATATTTTAGAAAGTACGAGTATATTGTATGTACGTAAAAACTTAGGACTTTTTAAAATTAGAAGTGATTTACATGACAAAAATACGCGTAGGAAACACGAAATCGTGTTACCTAAATGGAGACTAGCGAAGACCAGCAAGTCATTCCTTGTCAATAGTATACGCTTTTATAATAAGTTGCCCAAGTCCGTTATAGAACTTAGCGAGGGAAAGTTCAAAACGCATATTAAGCGTGTCCTAACCAAAAAAGCATATTACAAGGTGAGAGACTACGTCGAAGACACGCTTGTTTGGCATTAACTGCTTCTGCACATGTGGCCCCCTGGTAACTCATTAACTGCATTATTGTGTATACATGTCTATTAACTGCTCCATGTTTGTCTTATTTTATTTATTTACTCAAGCCATTGCTTTTGCAATATTTTTATATTATTCGGATCCCAATCACCTTAAATTCATTAAGTCGTGATTTTTTTTTTGTGTTAACATTTCATTCGTGATAAGTTTTATAATTGTTTTTTTGTTCTTATATTTATATAGCTTCTTTCGTATAATGTGAATGAGTGGGCACTGTAGACTACAGATTTTAATTACTACCTTTTTGAACCCAGTTTTTGACTAATTTTTATCTTTATTGTGGTTTTGGGTCCACAAGTGTCACTGTCCTCGCATAAGTGTCTGTGTTGTAATATGGAAATGTTGTAAACCCAATACTTAGTTTTTTTTGAAAAGAGTAACCATGGAGTTTCTTGCCGGTTCTTCTCCATAGGAAACGACCAATTTGGAACCGTGCACTAGTTTTCGACGTTTTATAAGTGCCCATGTAGGTAGGGATTGCAATCCAGCGGCGTTTTCAATCCAGCTGGATTCTTGCTGGATTGACCTGAATCCAGCTGGATCCAGCGCGGATCCAGCAAAATTTGGAACGCAAATAAAAAGACGACTTTTATAAGATTTTTTGTTATTAAGTCATTTGTATAATAACTTCTTACGATAATCTATGAAACCTTTCACTAATTTGCTTTCGTTTCTTAAGGCGGGCGCGACGTTAGAATTATCCATACAAACGTAATACCAAAATCATTTGCAATTTAAGCATATTTACACCATAATATGATGTTATTCGGATTCAGACAATAATTATCTAGGTTCCTACATCGTCTTTTTGTTGAAAAACTTACCCCAAACGAAATTTAAGCGAATTTAAATTTGCACATTTTCACAGCGAAAATGTCATGTTTTTATTTTGTTTTTTCTATATTATAAACAACAATATTTCAAAATATCTTTTCGTAGGAACACAGATATTATTATCAAGTTATAAATACTCGAAACAATAATGACTTAAGATCCTATATCCCCTAGCTGGGGCAGAGGGCGTCAACAGTAGTCGCCCAACGCGAGCGGTCTTGCGCTTTATGCTTGACCTCGCTCCACGTCAGTCCGATGTCTTTCGCTTCAGCCAAAACGGTGCGTCGCCAGGTCTGCCGAGGACGGCCACGCTTCCGTTTCCCTTGGGGATTCCAGTCCAGTGCCTGTTTAGGTATATGACTGGAATCCCTCCTAAGCGTGTGACCAATCCAACTCCACTTGCGACGCTTGATCTGGTGGTCGATCGGGCTTTCGCGGCATTTCTCCAACAGCTCTACGTTAGAGATGGTCTCGGGCCAGTAAATCCCGAGGATACGGCGAAGGCATCGATTCACGAAAACCTGGATTTGTCGTGAGATCTCCTTTGTCACCTTCCACGTTTCGCACCCGTAAAGCAGCACGGATTTGACGTTTGACCTGAAGATTTTTAGCTTAACTCTTCGAGTCAATTTCCGTGATTGCCAAACCGGTCTCAGCTGTGCAAAGGTACCGCGGGCTTTGGCGATTCGAGAAGCGACGTCTTCTTCAGTTCCACTAGTTTCCGCCACGACACTTCCGAGGTACGTGAATTTCTGGACGCGTTCCACTGCCTCAGTGCCGATTAGCAGCGGCGCAGCATTAATCACCCCTGTACGCATCTCCTGGGTCTTCCGCGAGTTAATTTTAAGCCCAGTTTTCGCTGCCTCCTGACGCAGGTCGTTCAATTTTGCTTGCATGTCGGCGTGCGTATGACTTAGCAGGCATAGGTCATCGGCGTAGTCCAAATCTTCTAAAACGCTGGACAATCCCCACTCTATCCCGCGGCGCCTCTCATTGAAGATGCGAAGCAAAATTCCGTCAAGAACGGCTATAAAGAGAAGAGGCGAGAGGAGGCAACCCTGACGAACACCCGCGTGCACTGCGATGTCCTCCGAGATGAGGCCGTCGTGAACCACTCTGCAGGAATATTTCCGATATATGCTCTGTAATAAGCGGACCAATTTTGGTGGTACTCCCATTTCCAGCAGGCGAGACCAAATGCTGGACCACTTCAACGTATCGAAGGCTTTTTCAAAGTCCACAAAAGTGAGATATATCTCCCTTTGCCATTCTGATGCCTGTTCGAGAATTATACGTAGAGTGTTAATTTGGTCCGTGCAAGAACGGCTCAAACGGAAACCAGCCTGCTCCTTGCGTAGTAAGGGTTCCAGGGCCCTCGATAGCCTATCCAAGATTATCCTGCAGAAGACTTTAGAGGGAATTGACAGCAGTGCAATGCCTCTCCAGTTATCGCACTGACTGAGATCACCTTTTTTAGGCACGGTAATTACGAGCCCTTTGTTCCAGTCGTCCGGGAGTTCTTCAGCAGTCCAGATCTTTTCAATTAAAGGCGTCAGTACGTCGACGGCGAAGGTCAAGTCGGCTTGCAGCATTTCCGCAGTAATCAAATCGAATCCTGGAGCCTTCCCTGTCTTCAAAGAGAGGACTGCTTCAGCTACTTCCGAGTCTGACGGTGGTTCCGAATTGATATCGAGGAGCCGGGGTGGTGAAGAACTAACCGACAGTGCCTCAGGCGTCGAAGTCGCTGACAATAATGGAAATACATTAATTTTTCATTCATCATTTTTGGTATTACGGAACATCTCCCAAATTGTTGAACAGTTGCTTGCTGTCACAGCAAGCAACTGTCAGTGTGCGGATGATGACTTTACTCCAGTCGGTGTGTCCAAGAATTGTTTAAACTATCTGGATTGCTTCCATCAACCTCAAAAACGTGTTTTATTTCGTCTCAACTCGAGATAGCGCGCGGTCTCCGCAGGCCTCTTAACCATTTGAGATCAAAAGAAACAACTTAAAATTAAATAACATTAGCCTTGTAACACATCTGACGTCACAGAATCCTGCATCGCGCAAGCAAAGTTCTCCACGCGATTTGAATAGATACAACAGCCCGAAATCATCTATCGGGCAGTTGCCATTAATTACACAGTTGTCATCACATATAACAATTACGGATGCAATTCGAAACTAAACAATAGAAATTAATACATTTGCGGATCCGCATCGCTGGATCCAGCACTATATGCTGGATCCAGCATATTTAAAAAGGCGCTGGATCCAGCTGGATTGCTGTATGTTGGATCCAGCAATTGCAATCTCTACATGTAGGCCTATGTGAAATAAAAATATTTGACTTTGACATCATCATCTGATATTTTAGCCGAAAGACGTCCACTGCTGGACATAGACCTCCCCCAAGTGTAGCCACAATGAACGGTCCTGTGCGTCTCGCATCCAACGGAATACCCCGACCCTCGCCAGGACATTGGTACACTTTGTCGTTTGTTTAAGTATTGTAAAGTTTATATTCTATGTGTCTATTAAGTGTATGGGGCACGCAGATAATAGATAGCTAGAGACTCTTAGAATAATTATGTTTAATAGCTCAATATTGCATGGCACAAGGTTGCATGTCACATTAAATCCTTACAGTACCACATCAAAAATCCTGCTTACCAGAAACTTACTTATTTATATTACAATAAAAAAAGTATAACCGAAGGGAGTTACTTTTTTTGCTGATGAAGCAGATAAAACTCCCTAATAACTGGAACAACAAACCTCGAGATAAAGCCCCACAAAAACCCACAGTGAATTCCGCCCAGAATCTGTAATACAGTCACAACAAAAACATTTTCCCGTATAATTGATATTGTCCGTTTCCATCTCCCAATAGTTCATAACGTAACATCACAATACAATTTAATTCAATTAAAACCATTTCTGTCCACTTCTCCGTAACTCATAACTGTCGCGTATTTACAACATACAATATTTCCTCACGTAACATAAATTATTATATAAAAAAACCCTATACGAACCCAGACAGCACAATGAAGCTTTCCCTCATAAGTTTTTTAGTTTCCAAATAACGTCTTAATGAGACAGGATGATGTGTGACCCAACGTTTGGTTATGATTGAATTCTGTATAAAACTGAGAAAAAATCATCATATTGTATACGGTGGTATAAATCAATATGATTCGGTGACGTCCGCTATGATTCATTGGTTTAATGTTTTAATAGGGGTTGGTAAATACGCGGCTGCGATTCTCAATTGTAATTCGATTGAGAATCGCCTCGGATACTTTGTTGCTGCTTTCAGCCCAGAATCCAAATATATAAACGTACTATAAGGTTGTTACAAAGTTCAACTATAATTTTGTGAAGAAAACGTTAGGAGTGTCATTTAAAATCGTCCGCAAAAATTTACTAAAAAGTTGGAATTAATTTTAGTTCTCACAGATTTGACACTATCAACTGTATCAGACTTTTTTAGTTGTATATGTATTTCGGTCAGATTTTTGAAAATGTCCTTTATTTTGATACTCAATATCACTGTCATGATAAAAAATTATGTTTTAAAAACATATAGGTACCTAAATTGGAGTAATCTTTAAAATTTTAATGTATCTTGTGTCACTCTCAAAATTAAGACAAATCTACAACTAACAACACCAGAGTGCCAAATAAATATACATACATATTCATATACTCGAAAAATATAATGTGATAGGACACAATGGAAGAAAAAATCATGTTGCGCCGACCCCAAATAATATGAAATATGGGTAAGAAGAAGAAGAAGATACTCAAAAAATATGTCTATCTTTTTAGTGCAGTCAGATAAAAAACATTAACTTCATACTATCCTAGACTACCGATAAAAAGACCAACAGTCTATCGAACATAAACAACAAATCGGGGTGCACACAAAAAACAAAATAAACAACATTATCTATTGAATTTACAATCTATTCACAGGAAGAAATTACAAGTTCTCAGCTCATAACTCTAGAAAAGGACTTTCTAAATGTTGGTAACAAGTGCAAAACCGTGACAGGGCTTGAAAGAATATGTTGTATCGATATCCATTGAACATTTTCTATAGATAGTTTTAAAGTAGAGTCCCGTAAAACTGTCAATGGATGCGGTAGACAGCGATGAGAGCTGTGGGACATTTGATCCTATGTTTATGACTGCGCCTTTGCTCTGCAGGACACAAAAGCTGGCATTCGAAAAACAAGAGCTAGATGTACGGTGACCATCTATTGTGTAGCACAGATATTCAAAATGAACTTATGGACTGGTCGTTGAGTACCTATGTTTGTTGGGCTGTCATGCTAAACAAGTCGTAGAAAACTAACGACATGTTCAGTCATACTATACGTCCGCGAGTTGCGGGATGGGTAGAAAGAATCACTGAGACCCTGAAAACCTAAACAAAAATGCCATAGAAAGTGCAGACTTCTTCTTTTTGTGTTGGTAAATGATCCATTGGCTTCAGCAAAAATTCGTGTCAGACTATTTTACCTGTGCTATTATTGTCAAAAAATAAGATAACCCCTTGGCAAGAAACTCATTCGAAAAGTTTACATTTTTTATATAAGTTTCCAGCATTGTATGATATCTGTTCTATTTCATATAAAAGCAGTACAGTAACGACAAATCCTTCTGATTATACACCTACAGTCCAAATTTTTGCACTACTTATCTTCTTAATTCATTAATCCCCGACCGGTCCTATGAGACCGCGCTGTTATTGTTTTACTATTGTGTCTCGTTTTGCGGGTGTGTGATAGGTTAAGATGGAAAATCATCAAATAAATTCTTCCACTCTGATTGGAGCGAGAGGCAGTATCAAATGGTTACTAACAAAAACCCACCAGTGTTCCAAGTCCCCCGGACGTAACTCTTTTGGACATTCCCGCAGCAATCTTAGCCAACCTCACAAAGCATACAAGCATACGTCACATATCCCATATACTTCCAAACGTCTTGTCACAGCACAGGTCAGGGGGTGAAGTCGGTAGCAGAGATGATACGATCCGATACGCCGAGCCAGAGGTCGGGGCTCCCGTATTGAGGGCTATTGTCTGATATGTGGCTATGGCTGGCGTGGCCATTTTTAATGGCTGACGAAGAATGTTGTAACGCGTGTTCGATGGGATAGAATGTGATTCGAGGGGCTTTTGACATGCGATTCTTGAAGAAGTTTGTAGTTCTGTTTAGACGGTTTTTTCTATGTATCCTCCCCCAACTTATTCTAGGTGTTCTTTTCTCGAATCGGATTCGAATCTGAACTAACATTTGTTTTCCTTGAAGCGACTAAAATTCATTCTCAAACTACGTTGATTCCGACTCTAAAATGTAATTATTCCTATAGTTTTTTTTAAATATTTCTACTAAGTTCTGACTTAAAAAATTGGCAGTTGATGGTATTCTAAAATTCATTTCCTAAATTGTTGAAACGGTGTCCTAAGTTGTAAGGAGAAAACTACTTTTAAGCGAGCAAAACCGCTGATATAAGCTAGTCACAAATAAAAAATCTTAGAATAAACCCAACCTCATTATTCCATCTAGTTCAAATTCAAATAAAGAACCATGAATTCAAGATGGCCGCCATAAAACATGAAAAAGGCGAAAATAAAGAAAAGAAAATGTTAGAAACATTAAAATTCAAAGCAAATAGGAAGGTTATCATAACAAAATCGCGAATAAAGAATTCTTTGGAACATGGGACATCAAAATGTTATGACAGAATACGATTTTTGTCGGCGCTTATGAAAGCGACTTCGCTAATAATAACATAAGGTTCCTTTTGTGTTTGTTTGTTGATTATTTTACGTGTTAGAATTGAATTTTATTTCTGTTCATATTTTTAGTGAAATGCAAAATACTCGTAATACTGTAAATATGCCTATTTATTTGATTTTTTCAAATGATGAAAAATATGATCATTTACCTTCCCTTCAGCAGTTGCCTTCAGCAGTATAGGTATTATGATAAGTGAGAAGGTCTATTTGTTCACAATTATTAAGGAAGTTGCTCAATCGTCGTAATTGTAATTTTCTTAGAATAGACATGTTGAATAAAATTCACTAAGACTTTTTCATGCGATAGCTATGAATAAGATAAGACGAACTGAGAGGATTCTATTGATGATTTTAATGACTATAATTCTCTAAATAAATAAGTAGTATGGCCACTAATATAATTATATTTTAATTAATATACACCTTGATTCTGACCTGCAAAATGCAAAAAAAAATAAAAATAAATAGAGTACTATCCTCGTGCTTTTACTTTAAAAAGAATGTTACAGATTTAAGCTTTTGCAGCATATATTCGGATTTTATAGTTAAACATCCACAGATGCTAAATTTCCACGGTTTTTTTTTACCTTATGTCCAATAGTAATTATAACGCTCTTTATTGAAAGGACAGAAAAAATTTAGGCTCACATGGTAGATTTAAGATCTATATAATAAACTTCAAGTAGAAAAAATTGCTTTTGTGCTTATTTTCTCGATATCGTTCGGGCGTATCATATATAGAATAATTTAAAGAAGAGACGCCAGGTTTCGTTCCTAGTCGAAAATATTATCTTTTGTCCAAATCCCAGAAATGTCGCCACAAAAATGATATCGGACAACATCAAACATTTAAAAGACTCAAAAATAAATAATTTATCAAATCGAATCGATTCACGTATTAATTCGAATACTTTATATCGACCATCAATCATAACCCTCATGCTCCGTGGACATTATCACAGAAGTGCATCGCCGAAGAATCGAACCCCATACCTTTGTGTTTCTTGTCAACTCCGAACAACAATTAACTATTGTTTATTGTATTTCAATACGAATTGTATTGAATTGGAATCGCAAAAAGGGTATTTTATACGATACTTAAATAAATTTATTTCTGTGAGAGTAGATAAATTTTTCGTTTACCGAAGGGGCTTTGGTAGCGTGGTACACGGCCTATTTTATCGTTCATAAAACGTATAAAGTAATCATCATTATTTTTCTTGAGGACCGTGTACACGTAATTATGAGCGAGGGCTGTTAAGAATCAGGCTGTCTTAAGAACGCTCACGATTACAATCACGTCTGCACACGTCAGCGTACTTACCTTGTTTTCTACCTGTGTTTTTTAGGAAGTAGGACATCATCTTATGACTTCTTCCGGTCTGGGATGAAGTGAGAGGATGAGTCAGAATTTTACTAATTGACACATTATTTGAACCCTTCAGTTGCCCATTGTTCGTCCTCCATAAGCCCGGGCCTACGATGACCGGGGATCACCCTGCTACGCCTGCGGCGGTGACCTTTCGCGCCGGGCCCTGGTACAGGCCATGGTCCGGAGCGAGGAGGGGTGGCAGGCAGTCGCCTCCTTCTGCGAAGCAGTAATGTTAGCGAAGGAGGCTGCCGACCGCGCGAGGCAACGGAACTCACGCCGCCGCCGCCGAGATCCCGATCCCGATTTCCGACCACCGTAGGCGCGGGCTCGCGGATAGCGAGCACTGGGTAGCTCGCCGTCCGGCAGTCTAGTAATAATCGGGACCGAGCCTAGTCGTCGACGGCGCGTTCTGTTCCACGCGCGCCTCAAGGAGATGTCAGCAAACAGTAGGGGCCCGGTAGGGCCGAAGCCTCTGGGGAACACGGTATCCGAAAGGTTGTCACCGTGTCTCCCAGATCGATGGCAACGAAGGAACGGGGTAGGGGTTTAGTCAGTAAGAGTCTGACACGCCCTCCCGCTCCGCCCAAGAGTGGGAGAAGGTACCCCCACCGGAAAAAAAAAACCCTGCTACGCCTGACATCTAAGACGTCTCCCCGGACGGCAGTTGAGGCGTGAGGATAATCATTCTCTTACGGCCAACGGCCATCTCCTTCGCTAGCTTTACTGCACAGGAAGAGGCGAACGCATCACATTCCCTCTCAGCTCCGATTCGCCGCTACCGATTGCACTTTTCTACCTGATGATTTTACATTCAATATGTAAATTTAGCGTGACAGACAGAATGTTGAATTAGAAGAGTATATTTACCTAAAGTTCGTAGAATTAAATAACAATGAGTTGATAATACCTCCTCTGAAATCCCGGAATCATAAAACCCCGTGATTTAACAAATACTTAATACATTTTTAAAAATATTTAAGTATGTTATAACGTTTTTAGAATTTTGTACTAAAAATGGAAAATCAAAGAACTTTATTTTAATCTAACAGTTTTACTTCGCGACTTTTAAATATAATTATATTCTTCAATATAAAAATTAGTTCTAATTCTCAATTTCTTTTCCTCGTGAACCACGTGTGGTGTGATTTAATTTCACACGCGGCACAATGTGATGAGACCATTAATTTAATTCAAGACCATAATTACGTACCATATTCTGCCAAAATAAATGAATTTGAATTAGTGTCATACAATATCCCCTAATAAAACACCGAGTCCATTCAATTCGAACTGAAATAAGTTTAAATAAACTTAAATGCATTCAGTCTGTCACATTAAGGGCTAAAATAAATACAAAAATAATCAATCAGATACCTGTGCCGCAAAACCTTGGGTTTGTTATAACAAATAAATTCTTCTATGCGTCCCCTGTTTAGATCATTATACAATTCTGGTATGTCCGCTGTATCATATTTAGTTTTTTGTGGATGCCAAATGATACTTGTTATATCTTTTGGCGCTTTGTTAGCTCTGTTGTATATGTACGTTTTTGAGATATTTTCTGGATACGTTTGTTGCACTTAGTTGCAACAAACATCATGTTTATGATTCCAGCATTTTAGAGGAGGTATTATCAACTCTATGTTACTTATTTCCACTTATTTAAGTATTTCCAAAAATACTCTACCTATTAATCATTATATATCTCTGACAATAAGACCGCATAAGTCTACCCTTTTTTTCATAGTACAAAATAAAGTCGCCTTCTGCGTCTATCTGTTCTTCCGCTAACAACTCCTAAACCTCACAACGTTCAGGATGCTGTTCAAAGTGAGAATATTCTCCAGAGAACATAATTATTATGTAGGTGATGGTAATGAGAAATAAACTATTCCAGACTAAGCAACAGATTTTCTTTAATTATGCGTAGGCTCGTGATGGACCACTATCCCACCTGATGGTAAGCGATGATGTGACCGACTATAGAGCTTACCTAGAAGTAACCTATTAACTCTTGACTTAAAGAGCCCTAAGATGATTTATGATAATGTAGGCATTAGGTACTCAATTCACAACGAGCTTGAACTAGATGCTTTGAAACGTAAAAGCAGACTCATGAAGTTTCTGAAGTTCGCCCATATACTGCCTATACATTCTCAAGTCCATCGTATCTAAGGTGCATTTATGATATGAGTTTTTGCAAGATACACGGACTCAGGCGCCGGCTGTTATGGGAGCGTGTTATTCGCTCGCTAGTTCAATAACAATTTATTAATAACCCCCTTTTTTGCTCCCTCCCTCAGACATAAATATGTCATTATTCGCACTGCTCAATTAGGGAACCTTTAAATTTTTTTTTAGAGCAATTTTTTTTTTCAAAAGATGAATTTGAGATGTTATGAATATTACATTGATTTGAGCCTGGATTTGTGGCCAGTTTTGATATTATTTTTGTATGTTATGCTCGTTGATATCTTTTGTTCGGCTGCGCTGGTCTCATTGAATGGGCGACTGACCAGTATAAGTTTAGCTATAGTGTAAGTAATAGGGAAGATGCATGCTAATTTTTAATTTACTGAATTATATAATTTTTAGATGTAAAAAACAAATAATAAAGATAATTTAAATATCTTCATCAACAACGAAGTTAATAAAGCTTCAAAACGAAATTAAAGAAAAGAGAAAAAAAAATAATAAGAAAGAAAAGTTGTTTCGACGAGAGAGGCAGATATAATAGAAATCTCGTTTGCATTTCAACTAATTTTGATATTGTTTTGACGGTTACATTAATTTTTTTTGTAAATTTAATAATGTACTGGCTAGATAACAAGTATTGTTATCATGCCTATTTATTTATTTTAAGTAAATGTAAGTTTGTTATATATTTACTTCATTGAACACCAAGATAATAAATATTGCAATTTGAACTTTAAACTTAAAACATACAATTGTTTATTGCATTTGTGATCTCTTCCAGGCAACCTATGCATATTTCCATATACATATTTCCTAGTCTTTGGATAGTATTAGCATTTTCTAATGTTTGTTTTTATTTTGTTACAGGTAAGGAAGGAGCTTGCAACAACGAAGACGTTGTGTGATACGGTACCAGTATTAGAGTAAAGTTAACTTTAGTACAATATTTTATATTAAACAACAAAAGAAATCTTTTTCGGAAAACAGCAACAACATTGATTATCAAATGGAGCAACAATAAGTATTTCTAATTTTTGAAATGAGGAGTGTAAGTGTAAGTTTCCAATATCTTACTTGGCAGATAATTTCATAGAAATTCTGTTCCATTTTTGAATTTATTCAGGAAGTAGTGGCTACTCGGACATTGTGAAACAGGCCCTTAGGGTTAGAGGTGGGAACATTTCGCTATCTCTTTTGTACACACGTACTCGTAACTTAATTCATGAATCCCCGACCGGTCCTATGAGACCGCGCTGTTATTGTTTTACTATTGTGTCTCGTTTTGTGGGTATGTGATAGGCTAAGGACTGTGACATCACGTTTCAGTTTGTGCATTCTTTGTCTATTTCTTGATAGTTTTCCCCTACCATTTTTATATTACTTAATTATGAACGAATTTGGAAAATTTCTTTCTCTTTCGTGATTTTTAGAAAATAAAGTCGTCATATAAAAAATTAAATAAAATGTATCAAGTTTTTGTGTCGCCGAACTAATAAATGAAAATGATATTAAAAGACGTTGAAAACGTAAAACAAAGAAATCACTACTAGTTGATCTGAGTGGTATTGAGTGCATCATCATTTTAGCCGACATAGACCTTCCACAAGGTGATATGGAAGAAAAGGGAATGAGTGATAGCGTGACGACTGACAGGACAGAGTGGAAAAAAAAAAAACGTATTGCGCCGACCCCAAATAAAACGGGACAAGGGCAGGAAGATGATGATGAGGCCTTCCACAAGGGTCTTCGCAATGACCAGTCCTATTTATCTCGCATCCAACGGATTCGCGTGACCCTCATCAGGTCGTCCGTCTTCTGTCTCACCTGGGAGGCCTTCCAATGCTGCATCTTCTGGTATGTAGTTGCCACTCTAGTATCTCTCGGCTCCATCAACCATCTGTTCTGCGAGCAATCTCTCCTGTTCACTGCCCAAACTTAAGTAAGTTAAGTGACTCTCTGGGTTATGTCGGTAACCTTGATTCTCCGGTGGATTCTTCATTATTTCTAGTCCGATCCATTGGCTTTGAGCTTTCTGACGAGGCCCATTCTGAGCGATTGCGTTTCAGAGTCGTATGCCATCATTGGCAACACGCACTGGTTTTGACTTAGACGCTGTGATATGTATGAGTCTTCAGATAATTACCTATTATCGAAATCTCTGACATAGCTCTGTTGCATAAACGATGACATCGTTTCAAGTCTTAACAGTCAGTGAACTTAAAAATGACCGAACTTTATAAAGCTTCAACAATAATTATGCATCCGATTTACAACAAAAAGTTCCCTTAATCTGTTATCCAATATTTCAGTTTCACATCTACCACCATTCATCGCGCGGTCGCGTTCACACCGACGCGCCGCGCGCCTCGGCCGCCCATTACATCGCGCCGAACATTACGAAAATTATCATTTGTGATAACGCGAGACATCCTCTCTTTAATAGCCACAAGCCAAACAGTTAATTTTTAAAAACCGACGATACTTATAACTCATTCGTAAGGCGTTATTTTTCGTGCGTTTATCTGTGAATCTGCGGCGTAACAAGCGTGATTAATTCACCGTGTGATCTTTAGTACCGACCCATCTGCCTTCGGGCGGCGGCCATTTAAAATTTACCGTTTTCCTTTGCGAATGTTTATTTGCCGCGTTTTTGAGAGAGGTTTAAGTACGATGTAACAGTTTCCATTTTAATGGTTACAATTATTATTGATGCTCCTGCCTCAGTTGTACATAAACTGCTTTTAGTGAGAATGTTGCACTTTTTTAGCTTTGTTGCCAGTAATTTGTTTCCATGTAATTACTAATTAGTTCGTTTAATGACGGCTAATTGAAATATCGGATAGGTGAGTAATTTTATTCGTTTATAATTTTATCTTGGACTATAAGTGTACAAATGTCATTGAAGAAAAAAATGGGCAATTCTGAGATAAATTGATATATTCTCTTTAGCAAGTAAAAACTGTCCTACTTATTAGTCAATTTAAAGTCGATATTATTTACTTTAAAATTAAATTGTTCTTAAAAAGGAATCGCAGACCAAAAGTAGTAGGTAATCAAATTCACATGTTTTATTTTGAAGTCGTAATTTACTCAAAAAATATAAAATTTAAAACGAGTGACAAACCCGCTGGGTTTGCACCAAAATCGGATGATTATATAAAAGATAAAAATGAGTAGAACAGACAGAACAGCCTGTCATGAAAGTCAGATCGCCCAAAAGAAATGTTCCACTCCAACAATCCTTAGAAATTCAGTATTCATTTTATGCATAGAATTATTTCGAAAGTAAAAACGAAACACTACTCCTTTGGGAATATATTGATTTTGATTTGATTTAAATCAGTCTTGAATAATACGGAACATTATTTTGGTCGAATATTGCCGAAGAAACATAAGTTATCCATCAGCAATCGATAATGACTACTTTTTCGTCAGTTATCTCATCAGTAGCTTCGTGTTTCGAAAACAAGTTATAGAAATCATAAAGAGAAAATTTTACAAAGCATTTTTAAGCTTTTTAAAATCAGTTTGTTTGCAACTACTAATACTTTTGTTTTACATAAAATAAGTATCAGCACAAGTGAATATCTTGCATTGGATATTTAGATGATTATTGAAAACAGCAGTTTGGGACTTGTGAAAATATAAGCATTTAAATTTACACTCAAATAATCACTCCATTGAAATCAACGAATGCATTAGCAACTAACAAATCATTGTAACAACCTAAGATTAATTTGTCACTTCATTTTCATATCGCAATCTCCCAAATAAAACTACAACCTCCCGAGCCAACACTACAGGCTATGCAAATCGCTCGATATCGCAACCGTCAACAATAATTAAGCCTGCAAACCGCCTCGATACATATAATCGATTAAACACACATGATTATAATCGTCGAATCGATCATCGTACGATTTGAGGTCGGCGCGAGTGGGCTGTCAGAGAATTGCACCTTCATTACTATACAGGAGCGGGTAGCAAATCAAGTAGACAGACAGACGGACAGACGAGCCCTGGATACAATAAGATATTTACAAGCGCTTGCGAACGAGTCGATATACGAGTATGCATTGTTGCAACGTTGATCGAAATGTGTGCGGGATTGTAGGGTAATTTTTGTTTTGACAATACAAATGCGTTTTATATCGTTATATCGGTTTGTGGGTTTATATGTAGTTGTTGTAGTGTTTCGTAATTGTTAATTTTGTGTGTTTTATGATTGGTGTCAATTTGGATGCTTGAACCTTTAGGAACTTCAAGTGTCTCTTCAGTATTGTATAGTACAGTTTGTAGGTTTATAAGTAGTGGTGTTTCGTAATTTTTAATTTGATTGGGTGTCAATATCAAAACTTGAAGCTTTAGGAACTCCAAGTAACGTATCTCTTGAGTATTGTATAGTGTAGTTTGTGGTTTTAATTATGTAGTCAATATGGTGGTTTCGTAATGTTTCATTTGATTTGTTTTATGATCGGTGTCATTATCAAATCTTTTAAGATTTTTAGTAATTCCATGTATCTCTTTATTATATTGTATTGTGGTATTATTAGTCTATGGGTTTATATGCATTGTTGTGGTGTTTTGTAATTTTTTTTTTTTTTTCATGTCAATATGAATATGTGAATCGTTAAGAAATCCACGTGTCTCTTCCACTTAAGAATCTATAACATTGTTAGTTAATTTAGTTTCGTAGTCTTCTTGACCTCCTCAATGAGATAAATATTTTTTTGTATCTAATTTACTCTTTACAAAACGCCCTCACTAAAGCAGTGACAATCTTTGAGTTAATCCAGTTTACATTGACCACTCGGACGTCCAAATATCATGACGTCCATGTCAAAGATCAGACTTCAATCAAGTCTATCATGTGACAGTGTCGTACAACATACAGACTGTCCACGGAACCCCACAGCCGATATCATTAGAAATCATTAAAATCAATTCACGTGTACGATAGACCAGTTTTTTTGAGTCACGATCGCTCTTAATGATGCACTATTTTCGAATAAATCGTGTTAGCTACGCTAAGAATCTATCGCGGCCTCCCGTGTTGGCCAGCCCTTTTATAAACATTATATTTATTTCTGTTAAAGCCATTTTTATATCGTTATCTTTGCTTATATTGACAGTATTAAGTTGTAAATTAACCTATCAATACCCGCGAAACGAGACACAATAGTAAGACAATAACAACGCGGTCCTATGAGACCGGTCGGGGATTCATGAATTAACGTCTCGTTTATTTCTCAGTTCAAAAATTTTCAACCGTCTCTATAATATCATTTCAATTGACATTCTTCTATTTCATAGCGAACTAGTTCATAACAGTTATCTTTCATCTGTTTATTAGTAATATAATTTAATAACATCGCATTAATAGCGAGCTCATAATGCAGCAAATATGAAGACATTAATTAGACTATCACTATTATTGCAACTGTCATTTAACTTACCGCCCGCTTAAAGGTGAACCATATTACAATTGAATTTATATCATTAAGTTCTTCGCTTATTGCGAATATCAACTCTACGACTTTGGTATTAGGTCGTGAGTTGTTTGTTTATTACGTAACTTTTAGGTTGTTACGGTATTGTTCGCAAAGAACCGTAGCATAGCAGGGTGATTCGAAGTGCTGCCCATGTAGGGTAGTCGCGAGCTGAGCGCGTGGCAACGAAACTTCTTCAAACTTTTTAAAAGGTTAATTGCACACGAAAAACTGACTGCACCACTCCTGGAATCCTACTGTGTAAGGCCACCACCAAGGTTTTCTGTATACCCATGAATATTGATAGGAGCCAAAATTGTTTAGATTTTTATGTTTTTCCTTCGAAATCTGGTTAGTCCGTGGGTGTTCACATTTTTTGATGTGATGTGTTTATTGGTGTAAAAAGTGGAGTGGAGTCGTTGGCAGTTTTATTTTCTACCGGAGCGCTATTGTTCTGTGCGGTAATTGAATTATATCTGTTTCTGGAAAAGATTTAAGCCTTGACTGTTGGGTTTTTATTTGCGTTTTAAAAGCTAAGTACTTCTTCGTAATCGTAATGAGGAGTTGTATCTGGCTCGACACTTTGTCTTCCACGGTATATGTATAAGCTCAAGCCCAAATGTGTTTAAATTGAACTTGCTCCTATCACTTGCGAAGTTGAATTACTTAGTTAAACAAGTTAACATGAATTTTGAAGCACTGACCTGTGCTATATTTATGACTAGCTGCGCCCCGCGGTTTCACCCGCGTAAGTTTCGATTCCGTGGAAATATCGGGATAAAAAGTAATAGCTGTTGACCGATTGTCATATACGTAACCCCTCCCGCACCTCGGCAACACCCACGCGTGGAACGGTTCGTGTATTGCATTTTTATACTTGTTATAACTTCAAAATTAAATGTCCGATTCGAATGAATTAAAAAGTATTTTACTGCTACATATATGCCCTTGATTATAAAACTATTTATTTGAATAAGAATTAATACTACGATACGAATGTAACCAACTTTTGTTTCTAGCTGCTATTGTGACTTAACTATGGTAGTTAGATATATTCCATCGCGGACTTTTATGTAGGTAATAATGAGTACTTCACTACAATCTACTCTACATCTACAATCATGTAGTACATAATTTTTATGTATCATCAATAGTTTTCTCAGCGCACGCCAAATAATGAATTTCATAGGCAAAATTTTGCTACTCTGGGATTCATTATTGCAATTTTCTTATAGATCTCTAATTTTTTTTAACATAAATTATAGCCTATGTTACTTCCTGACAATTTAGCTTTCTATTGGTGAAAAAACGGTTGAAATCGGTCCAGTAGTTTCGGAGCCTATTCGGTACAAACAAACAAAAAAATCTTTCCTCTTTATAATATTAGTATAGATCTATGCTTATAAATAAACGTTTGATTTTTGCTTATACTCCTAGTTTAGGAGAGAAATCTTCATTAATGGAGATTAGATAACGTTACAAAAATATTAAAAATGTGATCGTGATATCATCTTTAGTTTGCAATTTGCACACTTTGGATACACTTTCAGATACATTTAAGTTATCCATATCCGATTTTGGTAATAATGGAGCTAAGAATTTTATTATACTATTGACAACCTCAGTGAACCTTGTCGAGAAGGCTGACTTTGCTGTCAAATACTGCAAATATAATAGTTCTTTTTTTCAGTTTTAATTATTTGGCTAAGTTTTTATGTTTCTTGTAGTTAGATCTATGCTTTACAATAAATTATCAGCAGCGCTTAAAAAACATATAAATTAAATAAATTGTGTATCAAAAACTAAATGTTTTCTAATTTTTGCACTTTTTGGGTAGTATACTTATAAATTCCATGTAACTTAAAAAATCAGTCACTAAACCAACTAAGTAGAAGGAACTTTATTTTTTTATAACTCCGTAATCTTTTCTTACAACACTAACTACAAATAAATCCTTACCAATAAGTAAATAAAAAATAACGACTAGTAACATACAGATATAGTTCCTGATTTTTTTGCTGCCATTCAATATGATTTCCATGAGCCAGGAGAATACAATTAAATAGACTAACGAGTGGACAATCAAAGAGGTTTTTATTCAACGATGACCATATTAGACTAGGTACTACACCAGGAAGGTTTCATGTAAGCATAGCTCTTTAAATATGTAGCGTTAATCGAGGGTTATATAAAAAATATTGTGTTAGGCACGATTTATATGGATTTGTGAATATAATGTAACTGTTGTTGTGGTGTTTTGGTAGGTTTGATTGTGGTAGGCTTTAGTTCATAAACATCAAATATAGTTAGCCTTATAATGTTCCTACTGCTGGAACTCAGCCTGACTCAGGTCTCTTCTCTCTAGGTGAGGAAGTGGGTTGTAATCACTGCGCGGAGACGTATTGCCTCCTCGCAATGGATGGAAGGGTTGGTGGATTTATTTTTATTTGGTCACTTAATTTTGTTCGTTCGGTTTTGATTCTAGGACATGCTGGTTGCCTCACGATGTTTTCCTTCACCATTTTGAGATCAGTTGTGGTAAAAATTTAAAACTGTCGCTTCATCAAAGGCGAGAGAAATTATTACATAACTTGTCTTAATAAAAATAATTTAATTTTTAATTTTGGTCCATCTTTAAGCATTTATTGTCGGTGTGCAAATTTTGATGATATACATAATATCATCATCTGCCTAGCCTTTTCCCAACTATATTGGGGTCGGCTTCCAGTCAAGCCGGATTCAGCTGAATACCAGTATTTTACGAAGAGCGGCTGCCTACCAGACCATCACAACCCATTAACTGGGGTAATACGGTACTTCATGGCAAGACTGGAGTCAGATTTTACTGGCTTCTGACTATCCGTAACGACTGCCAAAGATCTACAAATGACAGCCGGGACCTACGGCTTAACGTGCTTTCCGAGGCACGGAGGAAACTCGTTATGTTAAGATGGTCACCCATCCACAGACCAACCTAGGCAAGCGTTACTTAACCTTGAAGATCGACCTGTGCGGCTGTTATTATCTAGCCACGAGCTCCTAGATGATATACATAATATCGAGCTCCTAGATGATATACATAATATCGAGAAACAAATTTATTATTACTAATTTTATTGCGCTAACAGCTAAGGAGTAGTACTCCTTGCCAAAGTCTGTGTATATTAATAACTACAACATAGGCTCTATAAGGCAAGAGTGAATAGGTTACTCCTAGGCAAGCGTGCGCCATAGTCGACCACAAAATCACTCATCATCAGTTGAGATACTAGTCAAGCGCAAGCCTATCAGCAAAATAAAGAGGAAAACCACAAAACAGAACTATCCATTCAAACCGTCGTGTGGTCTACAATCCGCCAGTGTACCCCAACCTTGGAATTGCATAATTAAATCAGTGTTAGGCCGGTGCACACTGTCGCCTAGTTAGTTAGTGCGTCGTCTCTAGTACATTATATATTATACGTGCGTCGGCTCTTGTCGACACTTGGCAGGCGTTGAATTAATTGCTATTTCAATTGATAAGGCTTTATTGTTAGTATTTGCCCTTTTTGGTTGAGTTCTTTGCATTGATTTGCTTTGAGTAATAGATTATTGTAAGGGCATTTAACGGTGTTACCTAACCAATCAAAATAAATTGCTAGCCGATCGGTTTTGTAAAGGAACGTTGCTAAGTTTAATTTCGCCAAGTTCATCATCGGTTCACCAGACGTACGGCGATGCACCACAGTTACATAGTGGATACCCCAAAAACAAAAACGTTTTGGAATCACATTCAGTGTGCGTACAGCTAAGGAGTGGAATTCCCTACTGGAGTCTATTTTCTGATGACTTCTCCGACTCCGCCCTGAGCGGGAGAACTCATTTTGATGATTCTCCACTTAAAAAAAGTCTATTTTCTGACTCACTTCTGAGTCTTTAATTACTCAGATACCCGCGAAACGAGACACAATATTAAAACAATAACAGCGCGGTCTCATAGGACCGGTTGGGGATTCTATATAGCTTAAACAATCCAATTGGAACCTCTCAAACTGACTTCAAACTCTTGTTTCATTGTTGAATTACCAAGTTTTGAGTTTGAATACCGGTGGCTTCGCTCGCGTGAAAGTAGTATGTTATCCCTAGAAAACATACCCCCAAGGATAAAAACGCGGGTATTCTATGTGCTATTCTAGGACATAGTCGCTGTGTTACCCCAGTTAATTCATGAATCCCCGACCGGTCCTACGAGACCGCGCTGTTATTGTTTTACTATTGTGTCTCGTTTTGCGGGTATGTGAAAGGTTAATGGGTTGTGGAGGTCTAGTAGGCAGCCGCTCCTCGTAAAATACTGGTATTCAGCTAAATACGGCTTAACTGGAAGCCAACCCCAATATAGTTGGGAAAAGGCTAGGTAGATGTCAAAGTCAAAGTCAAATATTTTTATTTCACATAGGCCTACATGGGCACTTATAAAACGTCGAAAACTAGTGTACGGTTCCAAATTGGTCGTTTCCTATGGAGAAGAACCGGCAAGAAACTCCATGGTTACTCTTTTCAAAAAACTATTGGGTTTACAACATTTCCATATTACAACACAGACACTTATGCGAGGACAGTGTAGACCAGTCAATATTGCACCCAAAACCACAATAAAGATAAAATTAGTCAAAAACTGGGTTCAAAAAGGTAGTAATTAAAATCTGTAGTCTACAGTGCCCACTCATTCACATTATACGAAAGAAGCTATATAAATATAAGAACAAAAAAACAATTATAAAACTTATCAACGAATGAGATGTTAACACAAAAAAAAAAGATCACGACTTAATGAATTTAAGGTGATTGGGATCCGAATAATATAAAAATATTGCAAAAGCAATGGCTTGAGTAAATAAATAAAATAAGCCAAACATGGAGCAGTTAATAGACATGTTTACACAATAATGCAGTTAATGAGTTACCAGGGGGCCACATGTGCAGAAGCAGTTAATGCCAAACAAGCGTGTCTTCGACGTAGTCTCTAACCTTGTAATATGCTTTTTTGGTTAGGACACGCTTAATATGCGTTTTGAACTTTCCCTCGCTAAGTTCTATAACGGACTTGGGCAACTTATTATAAAAGCGTATACTATTGACAAGGAATGACTTGCTGGTCTTCGCTAGTCTCCATTTAGGTAACACGATTTCGTGTTTCCTACGATGATGATTATATGATGATGATGATGATTATAGGTCATAGTCCAAATCGATTCAGCCGTTCGTGCGTGAAGAAGTAACAAACATCACTCACTCACAAACTTTCGCCTTTATAATATTACTTACTGCAATATGAAGTAGTTGTTACCAGTGATTATAATTATCCTTATACTCTTGTAACATAATATATTACTATGTCGACTGTAGTCGGCACTTGGCAGGCATTAGATTAATTTATTGCAATCTCAATTGGTAAGCCTTTAGTGTTGTTATTTGCCTTTTTTAGTCGAGTTCTTAGTGTTGATTTGCTGTAAAGACCTTTATTAGGTCGGTACCAAATGAAAGTACTTCTATGTTGAATGGTTGAAATATAATTGATTTCTCTCTGATGGGAGCTCACTGGTGCTCGTGGCTAGATAATAACAGCTGCACAGGTCAATCTTCAAGGTTAAGCAATGCTTGCCATGGTTGCTCTGTGGATGGGTGACCATCTTAACATAACGCGTTTCCTCTGTGCCTCACAAAGCACTTTAAGCCGTAGGTCCTGGCAGTCATTTGTAGATCTTTGGCAGTCGTTACGGATAGTCAGAAGCCAGTAAATCTGACTCCAGTCTTGCCATGGAGAAGGACCGTGTTACCCCAGTTAATGGGTTGTGGAGGTCTGGTAGGCAGCCGCTTCTCGTAAAATACTGGTATTCAGCGAAATCCGGCTTGACTGGAAGCCGACCCCAATATAGTTGGGAAAAGGCTAGGTATAATGATTGGAGCCGAATGGTGCTCCTGACCAGACGATGGACTACTTATTAGAGTGCCCAAATTGTCAATACATCTGCACTTTGGAGAGCCTAAAAACTAACACCGACGTCACAATAAACGTAGCAAGCTACTGGGCCCAACAACTTTGAGGGTAGCAAAATTATCTACTCGAAGAAAAAAATAGAGTAAAGGAGTTCTTTATTATCTCTGAGGCCTCAACGGCGGAATGATATTGCATGAAATTTAAACACGTAGTCACCACCACCACCACAAACAATCACTTACAAATAGCCTTTATTTTTGCTGATATAAATACATTTCAATTATGATTTTAATTTGTTTCATTAATAAAATTACACATAATAATCCTGCATTATATCAATGCAATCATAGGATATTTCTTAATATCCCAGTAAGTTTGTTCCCTTTGAAATAATTTCCGGTTTCGTTTATTTAATACTTTATGCACACAAATGTACAGAGTGGACTTACCAAAGCCTTGGAACGTAAAGGGTAACTAAAAGAACACAGGTGGATCTTGAGAGTAAAGGTCTAATACACGCTCTCGCTCTACTGTAGAGCGGGAGAAGTGATTATTTGTTTTCCCACCTCAAAAACTGTGATTAGTTAATATAGTTATTTATTGATAATCATTATATATAATATACTCGTACATTCAGGTGAATAAAACAATACCCACAAATATCTAAACTAAACAAAAATATACTCGCGAACTTTAACTTTGAAAGTGAACCTGTTGGTTGCATCGCTTTCACGCAGGCAGAACCACTGGCAAAAGTAACTGAAAAATATTCAAGTTAATGAGTCCCGGCGACTTTTAATGATTTACCGATAATTCGTGCCGCGAAATGCTTCTCTGATATCAATTTCAGTTAATTTTAATTGAATTCTCTTTTGTGTTTCGCGTTTTGTAATGTGCACCGAATTGTGATATTCAATTTTCGATTTTATTTAATAAGCGGGAAGTTTATCGATGTGACTTTAATTGAAATTGACTGTGGGAGAGAAGGTATTTTTTCAAATTAAAAATCAATTAATTTTAGGTTTATTAATTGTTCAGTAAAGGTTCTTTAAGTACCTATATAAATATTATTTAATTTGTATATTTGCTTTTATTCGTTATGACAAATATGTGATCTTTGGAAAGAGTCATCTGTTTTGGACGTGCCATTTTTTTTTGGAATTGGAAATTATGAAATAAATTCCTTCGCTCTGAGTGGACTGACATTCTGGACTAAGACGTCTGTTACTATAGGGCCCAAAACTCGTTAGGACCACGGGAAATTTCGAAAGAGATATCGTGATCCTGTATCGCAAAGTGTAAATGAAGTGACCTATTAGATGGACGATAGTTGCTACTACCTTCCATTTAATATAGTGCCTTAATCACTAACTTGAACCCTTGATGTTCCTAACTAGTGATGTGCCGGATCGTTAAAAATGTATATCCGCGGATACGGATCTGAATACGAATATTTAGTGTAAAGATCCGCGGATACGGATACGGATCTTTATTTTCTTATTCAAAATTATTGGATTGGTGTCGGTGCCCGCGATCTTGAAACGATAGTTGACGTTCTTTCATTATAAAGATCTATCTATCGAAATGTTTGCAATTTAAAGGTGCCAAATATTTGATTTTAAGAAATAAAAATAATCTGATTGGAATTTCATAGCTTTTTATTTAATAATTCTACTTAATCACCTGAAAAAGATCCGTAAAAGATCCGCGTGAAAAGTAACGGACACGGATACGGATACGGATTTTTCTTTTGCCTCGGATATCCGCGGATACGGATACGGATACGGATATTCGGAACATCACTATTCCTAACCCAGACGGTAAACATCATCATCATCATCATCATAATCAGCCTAGCCTTTTCCCAATTATGTTGGGGTTGGTTTAGCTGAATACCAGTATTTATAACCCAGACGGTAAACGTGATTTCAAAATTAAAACCTACCTTTTCGAGTCCCAGTGATCACCCGTCTGTGTGTGCTAACGTGCTAAGCATAAACCATAAAGCTGTTCCTCCAAAGATGTACCAAGCTACATTACGTAGCCTCGCTTAGCTTTAAGATCCAATTGCGAGTTTTTTAACGTAGTCGACAAGGTTATACTTAATAGCCACGGCGACGAAGAAATTCGGGTGGGTTTTAGCCAATAAAAGTGTGACACTTTCTCTTACTCTAAGTAGTTTGATGATTTCCCACCCTCTACAAAAAATAGCGCTTAATTCATAAATCCCCGACCGGTCTCATGCGACCGCGCTGTTATTGTTTTACTATTGTGTCTCGTTTTGCGGGTATGTGATAGGTTAAACATACTAGCTTAGCTTTTTATCTACAATCGTCTTTATATAGTTAATTCTAAGCTATAAATCTATTTTTTCCGCCACCCCAGGGGTCCGCACACTGGGTTTATAATCGTCACCATTGAATTGTAGATGGAAGCTAATCATTAGTAGCTGTTTGTTTTTATAATTTTCACCCAGTGTGTGGCGAACAAAGAAATGCTTGGAATCGTTAGAATGTTTGTACATGGGAATTTTCTTGTTATTATTTTGGAAGGCATCTATTAATTAGTTGATAGATAGTATGTCGTGTAGTTCCTTATTTGAATAAAAGTTGTATATTTAACAATACATCAAAATCTCGTATTATAATAGATATTTATAACAAAACTCCTCCGTAACGGTTTGACTGGTTTTTATGATGTATTTGTGTACGTTTAGGTTTAGGTCCGAGAATAAATCGTAGGCTATTTTTTACCCTCCTATTACAACGCCCATTTTTTTCTAGTCTGATCATCATCATAATCATCATCATCTAAGCTGAAAGACGTCCGCTGCTGGACATTGGCCTCCTCCAAGGGTCGCCACAACGATCGGTCCTGTGCGTCTAGTCTTAATCTGTTTAAAATTGGCAGAAAAAAACCCCACGTGTGTTTTAAAGTTTTGGTAATAAAATCAATTGACCACGGTAACTTACCATACTTAGATCAAAATCTTAAATACCAAACACCAAATTTCAACCATTTATAATCCTTAAACTTCCCTCCTTCCACCCTTACAAAATCTACTCCTCTCCCTTTCTCCCTGCAGAAAATCTCAAAGATAAGTACAATTCCAAATGAGTACATTCCAGCACGCGCCGAAAGTCTTGCGATACGTTTCGTGGGGTGCGCCCGCGCATAAAGCTGACGAGCGCACGTCAGCGAACTGTATCTGAACTGTATATCTATGTTCGAGGTGCACGGGGGTATTCTGGAGGGAAGATCAGGGGAGAGATTGGGTTTTAAGTTCATTAAATGTTCTGATTGATTCAAAATCACATAATTTCTACACTAATATTATAAAGAGAAAAACTTTATTTGTTTGGTTGTAATGAATAGGCTTAAAAACCACTGGACCGTGTTTAAAATTCTTTCACCATTCGAAAGCTACATTACCCACGAGTAACATAGGCTTAATTTTATTTTGGAAAAAATAGGCTTCCGTAAGATATTTGGATTTTTTGGACACATGGTGTAAAAAATCATGTTACCTACATATAATTTATATGGCAGAACAACGTTTGCCGAGTCAGCTAGTATTTTATATAGACCTATATAGGTACTTATAAACCGTCAGAAGCTAGCGCACCGTTGGAACTGGTCATTTCCTATGGAGAAGAACCGGCAAGAAACTCCATGGTTACTCTTTAAAAAAAAAAAAACATTTCTACAATTTTCATTTCCATAATACTGAGTTGATGAAGAGGAAAATGTAGACCGGTCAACTTTGTGCTCAAAGGCACGATAGTTAAGTCGAATTTTGATTAGTAACAAGAAAAGCTTTCGTTTTTCCATCTCATTTGTGGGATATAAGTTAAGAGTGACTGCAACCCATTAACTGAAGTAACACGGTACTTCATGGCAAGACTGGAGTCAGATTTACTGGCTTCTGACTATCCGTAACTCCTACGCCTTGTTCTTAACAGAAATATGTAATTATTCCTATTTCGGCATCCTCATTACATAGCTTTCGGCATGACTCCGCTCATTCCATCGATCTCCAGAATAAGTCCATCATGATTGGTGCACAAATATTTCAGCCGCGACATATTTGTGCCACCACCGAACAATTTGTTCTCGTTTTTAGCACAAACCGAATCGTTTGCAGAACTTATAAATTGTATTGTTTTTAGTGCTCTGATAACGTAAATTAAATAGTTACTCTTTAAATTACTGTTGTTGGAAGATCGAACTTTGTAGGGATTTTGTATAAAAACCTCTTAAGGGACGATTTTTTACATAATTATTATGATAACGTCTATGTATTATGTATTTATTTATTGAATTAATTGTATCAATACCAATAATGTACAAAACTGAGAAGGACTTCAGTTTCAAAAGATATTGTGACGTGTAAATGATTTTTTTACCAATAAATATGTTTACTGTAACTTGTTAAGGAAAATTGGCTAGAAAATTTCTTAGAAATTGTGTAATGAAAAAAGAAAATCGTGTCTTTTTGACCGCTACAGTACAGAAATCTTGGTTGAGCTCGACACTTTTTAAAGAAAATTGCCTGCGGAGAAAATCTATTTTGCTATTTTATTCCACTACTTGGAATGAAATTCAGCGCGATATCCTCGAAGTACAATCTGAAATCTCAATAAGATTTGAGATTGCAAATTCTATTCTTGGTTAGATTTCGTTGTATTATTTTGTTTCGTAAACTTTTCAACATTTTATCTACATAAATTCTTGTGTTTTTCACCGTATGCAAAACGATCAACGATGATACACTCTATCGTTTGTTTTTTAAACACTGAGACTAAAATGACATTTCAACACAAAAGAATTGGCGTCATTCCTATAGTAAATTTGACATTACTTGTGTCAATTCAGTCTCAGGGTATAAAAAACAGACGATACTTGATTTTTAAAATCTATTAATTCAAACTTTGACAAATCTCACGTCATAACTAACGGGAAACAAACACATGGAAGTAGACAAATGGCAATCCTGTTCAAAACTCTTTCTATTTTTTAATTTCAAAGCGATTGATATAAACTTTTTGATAGTCCCTCCTTTTTTGTAAAAATCCCACAAAGGTCCTTCGAGCCGGATACTTGAGTTCTTACCGTATCATTAAGCTGATAGAATGTTACTCTATCTTTCTAGTAAGAGTAATATTTTGTGACTTTGTAGTGACCACATAAATTGTGATATATCGGTATTATTTTCATTGCCTTACTACTTTCTGGCTAGGAGTTCGACTTCACAACTGTGACTTAAAAAATCAATTCTAAAAATGGGTGTCCTGAACTCCAACAGCACATCCTTGATCGGCCTCCACACTGGTTCGCGCCAGCCCTCAGCCTGGCATCCCCGTACGCTGCGTACGCTCTCGTAGCGTAGATTTTTTGCTGCGCGCGCGACTGGACTCGAATATAAAGCCGATGCGAACTTCCCCCGCCTTTTATGGCCAGGCCCTTAGTCCGGATTCCACAGGGGGACGTGTGCACACAATAAAAAGATTTATATTTATTTATCGGATAAATAAGAGGACCATCGGACCGCGCGTTCCTTGAAAGTGTTTTAAATTAGTATTTCTTCCGTGCCGCGTGCTATGTGCTGGTAAATTGGGCAGCTTTTTTTGTGTGCAGTTTAGCGTAAGTGTAGTACTGAGTTTCAAAGTGGTGCTGAGGTTGTGATAGAATTTTACCTTGATCAGCTGGTTGGGACATTATCCTGAGGTTATGAGTAAGAGCATTTAACAATAGTAACAAGGCATTAAGTCCGCCTTTGTAAATTGTGTTTTACATAAAGAATAAAAAAACAAATAGTAGGTATAGGTTAATAGGCCAATTTGGCCGCTGGAGGTAACTAGAGTCGCTAAACATATTTCATAAAATTATACTATTCCAGTTTCACAGTATGCTATATAGTCCCAAAATGAGCAAAGCTTGTTCTATGAGTACTTGACAACTGATAAACATACTTATGTTCTTAAAATTATACACAGAACAAATCATCGTGCTCATCACACCAACATCTTGGGTTTTTTCGGGAATTGAACCCACGACCTCTGGCGTAACAGACACGGCAACTAACCACTAGACCAAGAGGCCTAGAAAGGACCTAGAATGAGGAAAAAATGATGATGGATCACATAAACATAACTCGGTACAGTATAAGCTTGTCCTCAAATTGTGACGCGACATCTAAGGTGGATCATGCAGTCGTTCAAAGTATTGCTTTTTATTTCCAAAGCACTTCAAAATATTACGGACGCTTCGATCCATATTTCTCCGTAACCAAGACCACAGGCATTACAGAACGTTTTTTAACATAAAAATTAATAATTAAATTCACGAGAAAATTAATTGATTAAATTAATTTGTCGTAGTTTACTTCTCATTAAAACTGCCACCCTATTTGGACACTCCATATTTCTTCTACTTCGCCAGACTAATTATAAAAACTTACATCTTATAATTTTCAATATTCCATACACTTTATAGATCATACTTACTGATATCGATAAAATCATATATTCTGAAAAAACGATTATCGATTATTATTACACGCTACTTCTTCATAATTTAATATCAATTATAGACGTATCCACGTTCTATGTATAGAAATGCGTGGTCCTAACATACCAGTGTTTTATAGTACGGCTATCCTAGTAGGGAGAGGGAGGAATCGGTTAGAGTATCGATAGAATATCGATATCATGGTTATCGATAAAGAACGCAACACAATATACGAAGTAGCGGTCCTGGGTTTAAATCTACATTTGACTATAAACCGAGCTTCTTACACTATGTTATCAATGACAGAAATGTAGATAAAATTTCATGTTTTTTTTTCATCATCATTTCAACTGAAAGATATCCACTATTGGACGAGACCTCCCCCGAATGTCGCCATCACAACGAACAGTCCTGTGCATAGTGTACATCTCGTATCCATCGTGCACGATCGCAACTCCAGAACCTTTTGGCCTCATCGATCATCTGTTCTACGAGTAATATGCTCTGCCCACTGACACTTAATTTTAGCGATTCGGCTGGCTTTATTGGTGACGTTGGTCCAAAAATGACATACAAGACCTTTTCTAATAAGCCCTTTAAGAAGTTGTACTAATTAAAAATTAGTGGTGTATAGTATACTCTACAAAATATCCCTATTGTCCATTTCAACAAAGTAGCGACTACTGCGCAACTGGTTGCATCCCTACGCATCCAAGAAAAACTGCCTCAAGGCCCGTAGCGTATAGTTCCCAGCCAGTGTTCCGGGTTTTATTCCTCGTAGCACGTGGGAAAATCGTGTCTATAAATCAGCGCCTATATTTTTTACTTGAATCTCCTTTAAAATCCTCAGGAGTTATTAGTTGTTGACGTTTTTTTTCGGTCGCGATCGTCCAGCCGGTTGTTGTTGTGAAGTACATGATAGTATTAATTAGTTAGAGTAGTTTGTTCGGTATGTATTGTTTGTTAGCTGTATTGGATTGGTTGCATTCTGTTGGTTGGTATTAGAACGGATTCTGGTATTTGTTACAATTTTTTGTTTTGTTTGGGCTCGCGTTTGACCATTATCTAATTTGATGGTAAGCGATGATGTGGTTGACGATGGAGCACGTTTGCCCAGAAATAACCCATTCATTTTTGACTTAAAGATCCCTAACTCGTAGCTATCAGGAAACAGACTCCGGCTGGGAATTTCACTCCTTAACTTTAAATACATGTTCAAGATAATTATAAGATAAACTCAGAAAAAAAACCTTTGTAAAAAAAAAAACAAAAATAACAATTGCATTATATTACGATCACGTTGAAATATCAGCTAACTCCATTTTGATTAGGTTTGACTGAGCTAACTGTACCAAAAGTAGTTGGTATTTATGTCGAATGATAAAAATAAATATCAAATAGTATTCAGATCAAATAAAAAGTCTCTATTTGGTATATTGAAAAACCAGGTTGATGTTAGTATTCTGTAAATGTAAATTCGTTGAAAATTCAATTTTCATATTGGTACGAAACAATTTAGTTTTTATTGCACTCGTTTTTTAGTCTTTTAGCGGTTGAATTCAGTTGTTGATTGATAGGCGTATTTTATTTTATAGCCTGATAAAAAATGGTACTCGCTTTTAACACCAAAAATCATTAATATTTCAGTTTGATAAACCTAATGTATTTTTTGCGTTATCAAAATTTTAGTGTGGGGTTTTTAATACCTTTATTTTATTTTTAGGCACGTGCGGGAAAGAACTTGGTGATCAATATGCAACAGAATAAAATGACTTAAAAACTGTGCTAATGTGCTAAAATACAGGTTAGTGGCTTTTAAGCTGAGTCTGTGTTTCCTAATATCTACAGCCTAGAGGCCTTTAAGCCAACAGTGAATAGGTTATTTTTAGGCAAGCGTGTTCCATTCTCGAGCAGATCATTGCTTACCATCAGATGAGATAGTGGTCAAACGTGATTCTATCTACAATAATAAAAAAAAACATTACTAGTGCTTTTCTCGCACATCCATCAAGTGAATACAACTTAATTAATTATACATACACACCTTTTTTTATTCTGATTTACATTAAAGTGACGTTAGCTCAGTCCTTTGTCTCGAAATGTAAACAAACCTGGGTGACGTCATATGTTGTGCATGTCCAACTTTTGAATAAACATGAGTGTCCATAGCGTTCCCAGGGACCAGAGGTTACGGCGACATTTTTTTTTAATTACTCCTATATGGCATTTGACAGATGACGTTTAGTGTCAAATGTGTGATTGATTTTTATTCGTTCTACTTTTGAATTTTCAACTTTATGTTTGGGAATGTAGGGTTTAATTTTGATTGTGGAGGATGTATAGCCAAGAATAGGTATGATCCATTTTTGAACATGAATGCGTTATAATTTGAGACTATTTTGGAAATGGTTCAGTTGAAGAATGGTTGTCGTTTACGAAGATTGCGTTAGTGAGTGCATCAGTGATTGAAACAGGTCGTTTGTAGAGATTCGTTTCCTGGTGACTTTACGTGACCTGTCTCTTTAGTTGTGAGATTTTTTCTCACCACTCAAAAACTGTAAAGCTTAACTTACGTGGTGACATCATCTTCTAAGTGTTCCCTCATTGAATTTACACGAAGTGAATGTATAGAGAGAGATGAAGAAGTCTGGCAAAAGTTGTGACTCGTGACCACTCCACCAGGAGTGTACGTCTGAGAAGCAGAAGAATGGTGCCGTTTTAGAGCTAAAAAATGAAGTAAAATAAGAAAAAAAAATGAAGTAGAATTTATAAAACAAATATATTTTTCTTTTTAAGGATTCTATATCAAAAAAACCTACCGTAATCTGTAAGACGACCAAAAGTTTAATTCAAACAAATCGTAAAATTATTCCTATTAAAATATTTAGCGTTACTTCAATGAGTTTCCTTGCAGCGGCGAAGTTATTCCTGTTTAGCATAATCCTTGCGACGAGGAACTTCGGAGACATGTTGTACTTGGACAAAAAGTTAGTTGTTGAACTGAAAACAATTAATAAGCCGCGGGACTTGGAATCATGCTCTGTGTCAAAACCTTCCGCGTGCCATTTAGGATGGGGCCGGTAAACCTGCGGGTGAAAAAATCATTTATTTACTTACACACACTATTTTTACAGGTTTCACAAAGCACAAAAAATACAAATAATTGAAAATGCCTCTTACGGCTAATACTTATAAAACAATACTAAACTCTATTACAAGATATAAAATCTAGACTCCTAAATAAATCAAGTTTCTAACCCTTACAGTTAATCATAGTCATATTTTTACTTCACATAGGTCTACAGGGGCACTAATAAAACGTCAGAAGATAGTGCACCGTTCAGATTGGTTATTCCTAAGATAGGCAAGAAAAAATAATATTGAAATATTTCCATAAACCAGTATTAATAAATATGAGAGAACAGTGTAGACCGGTCAAAATTGTACCCAAAAGCAATATAGGTAATAATAATAATAATTTTGAAATTGTTAACAAGAATAAAAGAAGCACTGGGCAACCAATGGCATGATTGTTAAACTTTTGTTTACTTGGTTACCCGTCTTTAATTTTACAATGCAGTTGATTATGTTACTAATAGTATGCAGTTGATTACGTTGCTAACTGTTTGTTGGTTTTATTTTGCCGATATTTTTACTCTATGAATGGAAATACCTGTCGAAAGTATTTTTACGAGACATTTTTCATGGGCTTTCCGATTTTACGTTGTAAAACATTTCCAAAAAATTGTCAAAGGCTCGTTAAAATATTTTACACGGCTACATAACTGTAGAGTTCAGCCCAAATCTAGTAAAAAATAACGCAATTTTGTCGTTCCCTGTTGAAAAATGTTAGAATGAAAAATTTGTCCACCATATACCGTTTAGCTTTGTGCAGCTAAACAAAAAAATATATAAATACTTCCATTTTTTTTTTTTATAAAACATTTTATGCTCACAAATGCACAGAAGTGAACTTCAAGTCATATGCATTTCCTATAATGCTAATATAGTAAATTGATTGTAAATAGAACAGTTACAATTATATTCCTATTAGTCAACCAGTATTTCTTAATTTTAATAGTACCTTTTCGTTTTTATCTTTTGATGTGAGTTTGTGGTTTATTTTCAATTCATAATTATGTTTTTTACCAGTCTTGCCATGAAGTACCGTGTTACCCCAGTTAATGGGTTGTGGAGGTCTGGTAGGCAGCAGCTTCTCGTAAAATACTTGTATTCAGCTAAATCCGCCTTGACTGGAAGCCGACCCCAATATAGTTGGGAAAAGGCTAGGCAGATGATGATGAATATGTTTTTTTCTAAGTTTAACTAGAACTTTGCTAACACCCCATACCTTGGAAAAGCACGTGAAACCTTTGAGTTATTCAGCCACATTTAGTTAGCCAAGAAGCCAAGCTAGTTGAGAAAAGGATAGGGAGATAATAATTAATAATAATATTCCACAACTTTCACACAACCCCATCTAGTCTCAAGCTAAGCAGAGCTTGTGTTATGGGTACTAGACAACTGATAAACATACTTATATACTTCTAAATAATTAATACCTTAACCACTGTTTTAGGCTATCACGGTTTACGGTATTTTTTTACGCTGTTGCAAGCGCCACGATCATGGCGCTTGCAACAGCGTCGAAATATCGGGAACTCAAAACAACAAACAATCACGGAAGATATCCCGTAACTGACAATTTAAATTATACCTTTTTTTACATAACCAAATTTCTTTCTAACCAGCCAGCATCAAATCTGTCCAATCATACACATTCTCCATCCATCGCTGCTCTCATGGCCGCACCGTTAATGTTTACTCAGAGGCGGGGCGGTCCACCCTGCTCATCTATATGCTAATGCTGCAATAACCGCTGCAGCCTCGATGACGCCTGGCCAACTATTTACAACCTATATTCCAGAGATATAATCGATACTGACTTTCTTTGACTTGATTGTTGAGGTATGATGGTGGAGACAATTTGTTTGATCTTAGGGTTTTTTTCAAAATCAACTTCAAAAATGTTATTACGTTATATGGGCCTATACATGGGTTTATTAAACGTCAGATGCTAGTGCATGGTTCCAATTGGTCGTTTCCTATGGAGAAGAACCGGCAAAAAACTCCATGGTTACTCTTTTCAAAAAAATATTTGCTTTTTTTAACATACGGCCTGCTATTAAAACATTAGCTATATCAAACGAAGAAGACGAAAAAAAATTATTTTGGGTCAAACATGGCGCATACCATAAAACTAACGACACAATTGGAAAAATATGTGTCATAAATGCAAAAAGTACTAAGACTGCGTATGTGATTTTGTAACACTGTAAGCAGTAAGTGCACTGTTTTTTTTTATGCATAAAAAATATAAAGCCGAATTTTTATTTTTTGTCACATTTTACGTAATGTATCAAGAAATTAGGTTATGTAAAAAAAGGTATTAGTCATTATCTCCCTATCCTTTTCTCAACTAGCTTGGGGTCAGCTTCTTGGCTAACTAAATGCGGCTGAATAACCCAACGGTTTTACGTGCTTTTCAAGGTACGAGGTGTCAGCAACGTCCTAGTTAACTTAGAAAAAAACATATTATGAATTGGAAATAAACCACAACCTCAAATCAAAAAATAGAAACGAAAAGGTACTATTAAAATTCAGACCTTCTACTCTAGTCTTTTAGGCTTTTGAAAGAATTTTCGTGGTCGTAGAACGCAAAAGGCAAATGAAAAAATATGGGCAGGTTCTAGGCAGTAAAAGTTGACCCTCCATTCTAGGGTGGAGCGAGAGACCGTGTAAGACTTTTTTTGTCTTCTCTAGAGTGGCCTTTGATGATATCTCAGCTCAAAAAAATCCTCTTCTATAGTTTCGTGAGTATTTTTCTTTTAATAAAACGAACTAGTTTCTCAGGAAGTTTGAACACAGCAAAATATAATCGAACCGCATCAACAATGCAATAATACTTAGTACGCAATAGAATAGTACCGAGTAAATAAAAGGTTTTAGAAAATGCGTTTAAGATCGGTTACACGAGGATTTAGATAAAAATCATATTTCTGCTTCTGAGTGTATTTCACAACCTGAAAATATTCACTATCACGTCTAAATTGCAAAGAAGCGGTCGGCTACCTCTAATGTTACAAGCTCAATTTTCAAGATAAGCATAACCTTAAAAGCCTTCAGAATATTTCATAGGCAACGCTAAGCACCTCTTACTTACGTACATTTTACAGTAAACACAGTGAATGGACTGAGCTTTCCCTGCCCCCTTGTAATGTTCCCACTGTTGGGACTCAGGTTTCCTGTCTAGGAGCGGGAATGGACCGTAATCCAACCATGCGGGCCCATTGCGGATTGGTGGATGTCACATATCATCGATTTTTTGGTTCTATGACATGCCGGTTTCCTCACGTTGTTTTCCTTCATCGTTTTTGATAGCAGCGGTGATGAAATAAATTACACAAAATAATGGACCTCCGATATTTGTCCAACTCATCTCTTCACCTTTGCCTCGGTCTGCCACGATGTCGTCTTGCGTTTAATGGGTTCCAGTAAGAAAAGGAAAAGGGAGGCCTACGCCCAGCAGTGGGATACTACAAGCTAACTAACTAACTAATGGACCTGGATGGGTTTGAATTGAACCCGCGACCTACAACTTGCAAGTCAGGGTAGTTACCTCTGGGTCACCAATGCTCTCATGATGAAGTTAATTCTTCTTCTTCTTCATCGGTATCACCCTTGACAGAGTGGTCGTGATCATCACTTCAGATGTCGGTAGCAAGCTTCACGATGAAGTGAATACTGGCAGAAAACTGTAAGAGAGAGAAAGTGATTACCGTGTTAGTTGTCACTTTTATCTAAGTGGTTCACCGCACATTATTAGTCTCAAATTGGTTACTACGACTGACAGAAACGAGACAAGTGTTGGCCGCACTGTTAATTTGTCTCTTTTTGCAGAGCGATTAATTTTGTGAGGGTAATTGCTCAGTCCATTCTGACACAGTCTCGTCAAGACATATTGTCACAGTTACAAGGTTGTAGAGGTCAAATGGGTGGCTCCAAGTACAATACTGGAAATTTGTTGTCTGTAATCAGATGCAACAGATTTCTATACTAGATTTCTATACTATTATAAACAAAGTTCCCACTGCTGGACCTCTTGCCTTCTCTCTAGGAGAGGAAAACGCCGTTATCCACTCATCATCATCTGCCTAGCCTTTTCACATCTATATTGGGGTTGGCTTCCAGTCAAGCCGGATTTAGCTGAATACCAGTATTTTACGTGGAACGGCTGCCTACCAGACCTCCACAACCCATTAACTGGGGTAACACGGTACTTCATGGCAAGACTGGAGTCAGATTTACTGGCTTCTGTCTATTCGTAAAGACTGCCAAAGATCTACAAAACGCCGTTATCCACTATTATGCGTCCCCAAAGCTGATTGGTAGATGTCACATGTCTTCGAATTGTTGGTTGTAGATCATGCCGGTTTCCTCACGATGTTACAACAACTCGTAAACCGGGGCCATTACCCAGTGGTAATGGCCCCGGTGGAGTAGTGGTGCCCCAGTGGGCACCACTACTCCACTGTACGGTTAGACTGGTGGCTGGCTCTAACTTAACAGTAATATGAAAATATTGTAAAAGTATTCATTTTTTTAAAAGAGTAACCAAGTGGAACCGTGCGTTAGGTTCTGACGTTTAATAAGCTCCCATGTAGGCCTATGTGAAATACACTCACAGGCACAATTAACCGCCCACCTTGTATTTCCTTCAGTTTCCGGTAATCGTCCAATTTTGACCACATTTGATGGACGTTATGATAAAAATAGCCATAAATGATAAATAAAATCACAAAAGTCTTGAAAAACCCGTTTATTTTAAAAAATTATGCCGAAAATCGATTTATCTAAAAATTTACATAAAAATGTTACGAGTTTAATTTTGAAAAAAGACCTCGGTGTTTTTTTTTAATTTATCTTTTAGTAAGGGGTGTTATCACCCCGGGCCCTAATGACTTCTTGTAGCCGGTTTGGTAATCCTACCATGATGTCTTGAATATCCGACTGAGGGATATTGTGCCACTCCTCTACCGCAGCCGTCTTGAGCTGTCCTAGGGTCGTAGGGGCTGGTACTCTTGCTCGAACACGTCTCTTTAGGTGGTCCCAAATGTGCTCGATTGGGTTAAGATCGGGACTGCGTGCTGGCCATGGCAAAACTTGAATCCCGACCGCATCGAGGTATTGAGTAACGGATTTTGCGGTATTGCATCGAGCATTATCGTGCATTAATCTAAAGTTGTCTCCAATAAATGGTGCAAAAGGTACAACGTGGTCTTGTAAGACTTCCTCCACGTATCTTTGAGCATTCACACTGCCTGTACCAAACACCACAAGATCGGTACGAGCTTCGAAAGTTATACCGCCCTAAACCATTATGGACCCTCCCTGATAACCCACGGTTTTGATTATTGCGCATGGAGCAAACCGGTCATTTTGGCGCCTGTATACACACTGATGTCCATCTGGACCTCTTAAGGCTATTCTGCTCCCAACTGAAAACAGTACGCTCTTCCATTCGACCATAGTCCAATCAGCATATTCTCGCGCAAAGGCAAGTCTAGCTCTACGATGCTCTGGAGGCAGTTGTGGAGCGCGAGCTGGACGAAAACCCTCAGATTACTCTCAGCCAGTCTTCTGCTGATGGTACGTTCACTTACACTAACATTTCTCAGCACAAAAAATCTTGTACGAGTTTCAGTAGCAGTGGAAAAGGGATTTCTTAGGACGTTACTGACAATAAAGCGGTCATCCCGAGCCAACGTGCACCGATGTCGGCCTTGACCTGGCCTCCTCGTGTATGAACCAGTCTCCCGAAAGCGTCTGATGGCATCACGTACCTTAATTCGAGGTACACCAAGCGTACGAGCGATTCGACGCTGGGTATACCCAGCGTCCGCTAAAGCCACAGCCCTAGCAGCACCAGTTGCATCCAGTGGCATTTTTTTCAGTTGCAAAAATTCCAAAAAAAACTGTGGTGACAGCAGTTTATGAATCGGAATAAGGGTATAAGTGTTTAGTTTATTGCTAAAGTAGCCACTTAACCAAAAACAAAACAGTAGATAAGCCACTGTTCACATAAACAAACGGGGTGACGAAAAATATAAGTGGGCGGTTAATTGTGTCGGTGAGTGTATTTTTTTTAATTTGAATTGGGAAGAGATTATTCAGATATTACTCAGTCCATTCTATACGTCTATGCATATTACAGTAGCCGAGCTTAAGTTCCTATTTTATCTGTGGCAGGGCCAGTCGCTACTAGCGCCACGCCTCCATTAAATAATAACCAGTGCGGACGGCCCGCGAACTAAGTTAGTGATATTAAAATGTAATGTTTACTAGTGATTGCGTGCGGTTTCGTACGCGTTATTGCGAACATTGTATGGGCAGTTTGGAATGGATTATTAAATGGATTAACACCGACAAATGGGCTTTGGTTAGAATTGGAACCGTGGAGAAATGGTCGTGTTATTGCTTTATATAAAAAGTTCTGCATGCTTTGTAATGGGAGAGTTTGACATTAATTTATTCATGCAAGCTTCAATTTATTTAGCTTTTTTTTTAAATAAACGTATACCTATTCTGTTGATTTTAGAATTAAAAATTTTAGAATATCTTAATTCTTGCGGTCATGGTATTTAAATGGCCACTGAGGGACGGGTCATGTCTTTTTTTTTGGAAGGGGAATCATCAGAATCCATACTCACGAAAGTTTTGGGAACACATTTCTTGTGCGTGCAGCAAAGTAGTGGAACTCCCTGCCCCACCTACACCCAGGGGTATTTAAGTTAAAAGTCAATATATTACTTCTAGGCAAGCGTGCTCCATCGTCAACCAGATCTTCGTTTTCCATTAGGTGAATAATGGTCAAGTACGAGCCTAAAAACAATAAAAATATGTTTATTTCGTCATCTCCAACGATACTTACAAAACCACATACATCTCCTCAAAACCTCATTCTCCATTGAATAATGTATGTACTACAGTCTAAGAGATATACACACTTATTGGTACATAGATGCAGGTCATCGATCACGTTGTCGCTTTCCATCAGATCAAGTGATGAAACGCGAGCCTATCAATAATTAAACAATAATAATAATGTAGAAGACAGTACTCCTCGATACGGCTCGCATTTTGAAGAGGTTCCTGTCTCTGTAGCCATAATCACCGGTGGCAGACCCTTCTCCTGACACCGGTGGACTTACTATTAATTGCATGTGTTTTTTAAAAATTATTTGTTTTTGTGTGTGTATGTGTAAATACGATAATGATAAGGTTAAATTCTACATCTCTAATGAATCTGATGATACCTACAAAACCACATAGTCCAACTTCATTCTCCATTGGATAATGTACCGCCAAAGAGATATAGGTACGCAAGCCTAGATGCAACTCATCGGATAATGCGATCCATTAAAATAACACGCAGCGGCTGGACCGATATTGATTTACATCATCGTACACCAGGGATGCTGTAGCGATACAGTTTTAATTGTGCAGCCCTGCTATTTTATTGGGGCATAAATAAATAGGTCTCATAGATAAAGATTTCATTACGAGTATATCAGGAATTGAGCTGATAATCTTAGATCTTTTAATGTTTTTTATGTTAGTGCTGTTGTCTATTTAGAATGATCTTCAAGGTTAAGCAACGCTTGCCTCGGTTGGTCTGTGGATGGGTGACCATCTTAACATAACGAGTTTCCTCCGTGCCTCGGAAAGCACGTTAAGCCGTTGGTCCCGGCTGTCATTTGGAGATCTTTGGCAGTCGTTACGGATAGTCAGAAGCCAGTAAATCTGACTCCAGTCTTGCCATGAAGTACCGTGTTACCCCAGTTAATGGATTGTGGAGGTCTGGTAGGCAGCCGCTCCTCGTAAAATACTGGTATTCAGCTAAATCCGGCTTGACTGGAAGCCGACCCCAATATAGTTGGGAAAAGGCTAGGCAGATGATGCTGTTGTCTATTTAGAAGTGAATAACAACCTTTTTATTGATAGAAAACTGATCGAGTACGAGCCGGAATCGCATACCGAGGATTTTGCATCTATGTGAATATATTGTTGAATTCCTGAACCGAATCTCGAAGATTTTTCCAAATTTATTAATACTTGGGGTCGGCGCAATACGTTATTTTCTTCCATTCGGTCTTGTCATACGTCACGCTATCATGAACTCCCTTTTATTTATTTATTTGATCTTCATGCAACAATTAAGGTACACAGGCGGACTTAATGCCGTAGGCATTCTCTACCAGTCAACCTAGGGTGGTGAAGAGAGAAGGTGGCAGGTGCATAAAAAAAAAGAAATTAATAATTAGAAATTGAGGGTACATAATAATTATATATCAATCCTCACAAATCCATCCATCTTTTCTTTGGCCTCCCTCTGTCTGCCCATTCATGAACATGCATATATTCAGAGCTCTATATGGTAACATACGTTTCATCCCTCCTTTTACATGACCATACCAAGATAAACGATTCCCTTTCAACTTTTCAGTCACCGGCGTCACAAACACTTATAATGATAGGATTCCCTGCCGACGTCCGTGTCTCATGATAGCTACAACCTTGAGGTCTTTAAGTGTGTTCCATCGTCGACCACATCATCGCTTACCATCAGATGAGGTAGTGGTCAAACGCGAGCCTATCAATATTATAAAGTCAACAAAATCGAAATCATTTTTATTTCACATAGGCCTACATGAGCACTTATAACACATCAGAAGTTAGTGCACAGTTCCAATTGGTGGTTTTCTATGGAGAAGAACTGGCAAGAAACTCCGTTACTCTGTTAGAGATTCCACGGTTACTCTTTTAGAAACACCATGGTTACGCTGCCCGCCCGCGACCAACAATCGCTGTGCGATTTTTTGTAGGTTAAAAATAGAACACTCTGATAACAATAGTGCAACGCACACGGCCTAAAAAAAGTCGGTTAGAATATACTATAGAATTATAATATGTGACGATTATCGGGCCGATTATCGGACCTACAACTACTACTACTACTGTCGTGGGCGGGCAGCGTTATTTATTTATTTAGTCTTTATGCAACGCAATGTACAAAGGCGGACTTAATGCCATAGGCATTCTTTATCAGTCAACCTAGGGTAGTGAAGAGACAATATGGTAGGTGCATAAAAAGACAATGAAAGTAATGGCGATGCCACGAAGTCTACGAAACCACTGTCGTCAAAGCTTACGACCATCAAACTTGGTCCACAATTCATATCAAGCTCTTCGCGTCAATGATTTAGCATTAGAAGTGAAGGCCGCGGGCCGCCGGCCTATCACGACTGCGCCTATCTGACACCAGCCAGACACGAGCGAGATCCAGACTCATATTTAAATGTTCTGGACAAGTGTGAGAGCGGAGTGTGAGTTGTGTTCTGTACAGACTTGAAAGAGGTCTCCTTACAATGAAGTATTTCAGCTGCTGATTACACTCAGCACATAAATAATGCTAATGTAAATACATACAATATGTAACTGAAATAATGCACATACTTATCCCAATTAGAAAATACATATTTGTTTATCTTCTTTTGTAAATTTCACAACTATGACAAAGAGAGGCCCTACTATGAGCACTTATGTGATCCATTTGACGACCCTGGAGCTATATAGATAGGGTATATAGCTCCATCCGTCATTCTCACTCGCACGTCTAACTTTTTAACAACTCATGATAAGATTCCAGTTTCATACCTTTATTTCACAATAGCTGTCAAACCGAATTTCAAAAATACCTTTTCTTCCTACTCCTAATTATGCTAATATTTTTACACTTTTGCCAACTTTTACCTTACCACCTAAAACTGAGTATCAACTAGCTAGAAGGGAGTGAGTTTACGGCGTATTTTTTTCGAGGCAAGTTTAGTGGCTTTTTTATGCTCTCGCAAATTAGATTCTAGTGGATACAGTGATGTAAAAACCCCCGACTACACTCCACTTCTCAGGTTCTGATGGCCTTGAAGACCTGATGATTGAAATCGGATCATCCGTTTGGGAGCTACGATGCCACAGACAGACACATAAACATTTACACACACACAGACACGTCAAACTTATAACACCCCGTCGTTTTTGCGTCGGGGGTTAAAAATTGGGGTGTTTCATATCTCAAGTGTCGCGGACGGCGAGCACTGGGTAGCTCGCTGTCCGGCAGTCTGGAAATAATCTGGACCGAGCCCAGTCGTCAACGGCGCGTTCTGTTCCACGCGCGCCTCAAGGAGATGTCAGCAAACTGTAGGGGCCCGGCAGGGCCGAAGCCTCTGAGGGGAACACGTGGTATTCCTAAAGGTTGACACCGAGTCTCCCCCAGAACGAAGGCAACGAAGGAACGGGGTAGGGGTTTAGTCAGTAAGAGTCTGACACGCCCTCCCGCTCCGCCCAAGAGCGGGGGAAGTCATTCTGATGATTCCCCTACCAGAAAAAAAAAGTGTCAAAATAAAATGCTGGCGACAGATCGACCGCGACAGCCATAGACCAGGTACCTACTGCTACGAGTATAACTTGTTATTTCGCTCACGGAACTCTAAAGGCAATTTGTTTACACTATCGCGACAAAATGATTTATGACTTTAAGCAATCAGATCTTGAAAATAAAACGTAGTCCCAAGCTACGAATCATCAAGAACCGGTTTAAGTTTTAAAATCCAATTTAATGAATTATCATCATTTTTGTCAACCTGTCCCCGTAACAAAAATACTCGTAGTCATAAATGCAAGCTCTCGATGAAATAGTATCATCCAGAGATACTGCAGACTCATCATCTACCTAGCCATTTCCCAAGTATATTGGGGTCGGCTTCCAGTCAAGCCGGATTTAGCTGCATACCAGTATTTTACGAGGAGCGGCTGCCTATCAGACCTCTACAACCCATTAACTGGGGTAACACGGTACTTACTTCATGGACTAAAATCAATCTATGCTAGTGGATTTTAGTCTGTAAAAGTGTGACATTTCCTCTCGCTCCAGCCAGAGGGGTTATTCCATTTGCGGGAATGTTTAAAAAAGTTACTATGACCCTGTAACGCAAAGGTTAACAGAAGAACACATACTGTCTGATACTCTCGCTCCACCATAGAGTGGGAGAAGTCATTTGAAGATATCCCACCTCAAAAATCGGGTTATTTAACCTATCATTACCCGCGAAACGAGACACAATAGTAAGACAATAGCAGCGCGGTCCAATGAGACCGGTCGGGGATTCATGAATTAATAAATTTTCTGTAAGTCATTTTAGACTTGTGTATCTGTATCTATAAACGCAATAAACTACTGATTTCATTCATGTAGTTTTTACCAATAGACAGAACAATTTGCCTGCTGCGGTTTTCCGGTCCGACTACAATTTAGAAGTCTTCAAGGCTAGAGTGAATAGGCTCTTAATAAACTAGTGCGCCTCACCATCAACGATTGCATCACTGCTTACCATCAGGTGGGATCGCAGTCAAGCACTAGTTTATAAAAATTCAGTTGTTTCACGCAGAATACCTGGACAATTAAACAGCATTGCATAAACGACGCGAATGACATTTGAAAGAAATTGAAGGAAATTTTGTGTCAATGTATCTAAAGCCTTAACTAGTATCCTATTGCCTCATAGTGTCTCTACTATTGACACCATTCTAACCGCCATTACAAAACAAAAACAACACATTAAAATGTACCAAAACAGCTGTTAAGAGACGCAAGATTAATTACGTCTCGTTTCAAAGCCCCGTTACGTTTTGTCCTAGCGGGCGGTGACACACGTGACCGTTTTCTTAAACCTGTGACCCGGCGCCGTGTGTGGTCCAATCGTTGATCTTACGCTTCCCAGTATTGATGGGTGATTGGTGAGCGTTTAATGTGAGTGGCACAGGGAAAGCGACTAGTGTGGATGCACAGTTGGTGCTACTGTCCAAAAATCCAAAATTCAAATCAACCATTTAAAATGGTTGATTTGAATTTTGGATTTAGTGATTTTTTATTGTTTTGGATAAAAGTTTGGTAAAATTGCTGAATAATGATTTTTGATGTTCAGTCTAATCTCACGTGCAACATGTAACATAATAAACGAAATAAATTTCGAAAGTAGTATCGATTTGAACTATTTTTTAAGTAAGTAATTTTTTAACCTTTAATAATTTATCTCTAATTACCTATTTTAGCAAACAATTATTATCTTATTTGATAAACTTTGACTGAGTCCCTAGAGTTTTGCATGCGCATGCGTAGATACCAATACCGATGCATTACCGGTAGGTATAATGCGTCGATTTCTACATTATTTGCCCACAATTTGCAAAACTACTTTCATAAATAAATAAGTGTATATACTCGAACATAAGTAAAATTTCAGTGCTTAAATTAAAATTGTAACAAAATTTTCTAATTAGGGTATGCAGTATTCCAGTTACATGTTGTATACAGATGGTAGTTTTATTTAGATGGGTATCTTAGCTTTGGCTAAAAATTTTGGAAGCATCATTTCTTTATCAACTATTTACTCATCTGAGTTTACGTTTATCAACACTAAGCAAATGCTTGCTTATCGTAATCACTTATTTCACCAACAACGTCTTATAAGCCATATCGTTAAGATCATCTCCCAATCTAAGCCAATTTGACCGCCATACAGATGAGAGCAGCATCAAATTGACGAGCGTAACGTCTGCGCCGGAGTTCGTACGGAGCTCGCGAGACGCCCGCGGGTTGCGCCCGCGCAGCTCCCACGTGCCGCGGCGCTGTGCTGTAGGTTACTGGCTGGGAAATACTAGTTTAAGGGGAATGCTTCAGGTAGCCCGCGAAATTCAAATTTTCTTACGTTTTTTTGCAATCTGTTTTGCAAAGTTTTTGACCTCGAAAAAATCGTTTCTGCAACTAAGTGAGCTTGGAAGCTTGTATTGATGATTTTTATGGTTATAATTAGGTAACTAGTTACGTTTTATAGTCGCTAAAGTATTTTTAACTTCATACAACCTATCACTGGCCTGCAAATTGCAAAAAAATTAAGAACATTTGAATTTCGCGGGCTACCCTGAAGCTTCCCCCTAAAGTAAAAAAATTAACGCTACGAAGTTGAAATTAATGTCAAATATGCAAATCTGCAATACCAAGAAACGGTGAAAAAATCAAACTTGTAAGTCAACGCGATCAGAAGATAAGGCCGTTTTCGCTCCGTTTTCGACTCGCCCAGTTAATTTAGCAATCAAAGTTACTTCTCTAAGGAGTGTCAGACTTTTACTAGCTAAAGCCTACCTGAGTACCCTTTACGTTCCAGGGTCGCGGTAACACATTCATTTCATCTATACTTCTATACTAATATTATAAAGAGGTAAAATTTGTAAGTTTGTAAGTTTGTATGTAGGGGGTAATCTCTGGAACTACTGGTCCGATTTGAAAAATTCTTTTAATGGTAGATAGCCCATTTATCGAGGAATGCTATAAGCTATATACCATCACGTTATGACCCACGGGAGCGGAGCAGTAATGAAAAATGCGGGTGAAACCGCAGGGGACAGCTAGTTCCTTATACTCGTACTCGTATGTGTGATTCAACGTTGTTTTTTTCTATCTTACTCAAAATCTGAGTTAGTCTAATAACGGCAGGTTTGAGGACGTAAGTTATACGTGTCTAGTGTTTTCCAGCTACGTACCACACTGCGGCCAAGTGTGAACTGTTTATACGGAGCGCGCTCTGACTCGACCGTCTGATTGGTCCGCATCGTGTCTGACACAGACTCCGGCACAACACTCTATCATTAACCTTTTTACCCGCAAAATTGAAAAATATTCACAGAAGTATTGTTTTTTTTACTATTATATTTGGGGCAAAAAATTGTTCTGTTCAATCACTTAATCGATCAATGTTGAAGTCGCCAATCCTAACCTAATTTTTCAGTCCTAACTAACAATTTAACGACCTTTTGCGCAAACCCTATATTTGAATGTCATTATTGGAACATTATTTATGCTTTTTCAAAGTGTACATCGGAATTTTAAAAAAATCCCTGGATATTTCAGTTCAAAGGTTGTGTAGTAGATATAGCTATCAGGAATAAAGTTTCCATTGTATCCATAGATTTATGTTCGTATAAAAGCTATGGAACTGTTTTTGGTACAAAAATACAAATTATTGCTATAAAAAAAAGATAATTTATTTTGCAAATATGGGTAACAGTGAAAGATGACAGAAGAATATCGGTTCAGTCATATTTTACCATGCAGGCATGCAAAAGACCGAATTTTACATAGGTACTTAATTACTTAACACACTAAATACTCGTACAATTTTAAAATAACACAGTGCAACATAAAACCGTGACCGTGAGATGGTAAAATAAAACACAAAACAAAAACACAAACAAAATACTCTTAAGGGATACTCTATGAGTGATAACAATGAAGTTCTCCAATCTAGCCTACCCTTTTCCCAACTATGTCGGGAAGACCGGCATTCAATCTAATTTGATGACAGTGAGGCCAGTCATATCACATTTTTTTTTATTATTTTTTTTTCAACTATAAGCCACTCTTCGTCTATCATTATTGCTGATACATCGACACCGTGTCAAGTAAAAAACAAGGAACTGTTCAAAATTCAACTAAAATTTTCACCGAACATTTTTTTTTGCACCCTAGTCGTTTGCTTTTAGAACTGCCATCGCTGAGCCGATCCCAAATAAAACGTGATTTCGAGGAAGAATTTTCCAAAAAATTCGTCTATTCGCGGATATATTTTTTTATTCCAATTTTTCATGCACAATACGCGTCTACCGTCAGCCCTCGCGTCGCCCGGGGCAGGCACGACACGCCGATCGGATCGCCTCCGCCCGTCATTTGCGTTAGGCGATGTTTCCAGCATCGATTTGAATTCGTCACGTTTGGACGCAATATCGACGTGGTGCAAATTTTCGAGGCGGTGCCCGAAACGCTTCAGTGTGAAGCCTGTGTGAACTGTATGTTGAGGCTTTTGTGGTTATACAGCGGGTTTTTCTTTGTAGTTTAGGTTTTGACTGTGAGTGTATTTTTGCTAGAATTTGATCGTCATCTTCCTGTCCTAGTTCTGTTTTTTGTTTTTGTGTTAGGGTCACCGCAAAAGGTATTTTTTCTTTTTTGTCAACCGTCACGCTAACACTGACTCTCTTTTCTTTCACATCCCTTCTCACATAATCTATACATATTTTCTTTGACCTTTATCTCCCTCTCCATCCATCCATACGTCTACTTATACCTTAATAGCATAACATAATTTAATCTGTAGATAAGAGCTATTATATTTTATTTAAAACAGTAAGTTTACCAACCTAAGCATACATTATTTTTTACTAACCTTGAATATATCGATGAATTTCACTAATCCAAATTAAAGTTCATTTTATTTTCCATTCATATTATCATACTTTCATCAGGTGTAATTTAATTTCCTAAACGGTTTTAATTACTTTCTTTAGAGGAGCTCGTGGCTAGATAATAACAGCCGCACAGGTCGATCTTCAAGGGGTTGACACTTGCCAAGGTTGGTCTGTGGATGGGTGACCATCTTAACATAACGAGTTTCCTCCGTGCCTCGGAAAGCACGTTAAGGCGTAGGTCCCGGCTGACATTTGTAGATCTTTGGCAGTCGTTACGGATAGTCAGAAGCCAGTGAATCTGACTCCAGTCTTGCCATGAAGTACCTACCGTGTTACCCCAGTAATGGGTTGTGGAGGTCTGGTAGGCAGCCGCTCCTCGTAAAATACTGGTATTCAGCTAAATCCGGCTTGACTGGAAGCTGACCCCAATATAGTTGGGAAAAGGCTAACCAGGCAGGCCCTTCAATCCTGCTTTACATTTTTGAATTAGAAACTAATAACTTCCTAAGTTACAGTACTTAAATAGAAACAGCAAGTCTATATTAAGACAATGCTTAAGTTGGGCCAAGTGCAACTTGAAGCAAACTTAGAGTTGCCAGCTGCAGCTTAGAAACTGAACGCTAGAATGTTGTGCTGTGCAATATTCTAAGAAAGCAGGTGTGTTACTATGACTATAAATTACTCATTACTCCCCATCGTTTGCGTATCCTTGTATTACACATTATGGCCCAAATACATCTGGGTTTTGTGAATAAGGTTACTATGTGCTAATAAAATAGGTAACTATTATTCGCATGTAACCTAACTTTGTTTTACGTATCCCTGAACGCGCAACTATTATTATTAAGCGTAACCATTAGTTGCGCTTATGAATTCAATTTTTTTTTTTGTTATGGTAAGCCTTGCGTTTAATCGCTATCTCACCTGGTGGTAAGCGATGATATGGCCGACCGGAATATAATAATTGTTTATTTCTAAAAGCGGGGATATTGTAAACTCGTCCCATTTTCGTTTCATTTTCATTTGCCGGCGCAAAGTGTGGCGAATCGAAAAAATTTACTGCCTTTGTTTTGTGCCAAATAAATATATTTTTCCTTTTTCACCAGTTATTGCTGTTGATACTACATTTTTGTAATAGAAAACTCAATGCAAATTTTCAAAATAAACAGTATAAACTTTGATGACATACACAACAAAACTGGTTCACTTATTGGACTAGAATGTAACTGTACTACGCGATTATTATGTAAATGGTTTCTTGTCATACATAAAGGACAAGCTTTTATAAATTAATACAGTGATATCTCTGTGTTATCTATAAACGACTAGATTACGTTAATTTCCTGATAGTTAGGTACTTGGAGAAAGCTGTGATTATACACTTTGTGAGATGAATCGTGGGGATTATTTTATTTATTTTTTAATGAAGTTTTTATGTCAGAAGAAACATGTAAGCGCAACTTTAGAAAGCAAAGGGCAATGGGATTGTAAGAACACAGGTGGGATGATAAAATATATTTATTTTGCAATTAAGTTTTCACAAACACTTTTACACGTCAATTTTTTTTGACAATATGGATTTAATCAGTACAAAATCCGACAATCCTTCTCACTCCACACAGAAGGTGGCAGACGACTAAGTTATTACTGATCAGTAAAACTTTTAACCAAGTTTACTAACCGCTTCGAGTTCGAAGAATGCCCAAATTTTAGTAATCAATGTTGTTGATGAGGCTGTAAGGTTGTAAAAATCGAAATCCGTATAATTCTTATTTTTGTTACGAAAATGATTGGTTCTACAATATTTCTACATGTATTTTACAATATGATCAATAGATATGAGAGGACAAATATATACACCTATTCAGCTTTGTACCCAAAATCACAAAGTATCAAGTAAGTAAGTTTCAGTAGTAAGAGCCTATTTCACCACCTATGATTAAGTTTCGAGTATCTTACTAGGCAGATAATTTCATACAAATTCTGTCACATTTTTGAATTTATTCAGTGAGTAGTGCCTACTCGGACATTGTGAAACAGGCCCTATGTGTTGTATCACGGAGTTAGTGTTCTCACATTCACATTACAAAAATTAGCTATATAAAAAACAAACCTATCAATAAATGATAGAAGTAGGTACAATATTAAGTTCTAGGCAAGCGTGCTCCATTGTCGACCACATGATGGCTTACCATAAGGTGAGATGCGGTCAAACGCTATTAATAATAATAAAATAAAAAAAGTTACTACTTCCGGCATTTTTCCACACAGCCTGTATGTAACCGTGGGCGTTATGCTTGTAGGTCCGCAAGTACCGCATCGGTGCTCAAATATTGCTCCGTTGTGGATGCACCAGTGAGCAGTGATGCCCGTGATGCGCTGTTATTAGGAACAGATGAAAATGATGATGGAAAATCATCTGGCGAAATGTTTGATCAGTTTTTGATTTTCTCACGATAAACTCCTTATACTTACTCGAAAACCCGCGATCTACCGCTCTTAGGCAAGCAATTTACTATTTTTCGCACAGAAAATGATACCAACTTGTAAGTAGTTGCAGATAGTCAGCAACGGGCAGTCAGTCGGAAACACATCGTTTGATACGCGTAGACAATTGTCACTGCAGCACTCGGTTCCATAACAACCTCGCCTGTGTTTCGGGCGAATTCCGTCCCTGTTGCAAGAATAAACTCCTCTCCGATTGTATCAAAATCTACTATTCCTAAGCGCGTCATTGCGACCTATGGTCGCAAGTGAATAGAAATAGTCTAGGAATTAGTAGTTCTAGGGATAGTAATTTGTCGTCGTTCGTAGTAGTTCCGTCGTAAATTACGATGAGGTTTTAAGGATTCATCGTAAAAACAAGGTAAAATGGGCATTAAAAATAAAAAGAACTTGACGTTTTACCTTGTCTCTAAATTTAGAGAATTATGAGATGATGGAAATGTAAATACATGCATATTGCTAGAATTGCTACCGCAAATAAAATGTTTGTCACCATACTATTCTACATTATAAAAAACATACGAAAAATGAATTTAGCGGCTACCCTAGAACATATACCATAGATTAATACGTAGCTAAGTATGTAGAAAAGTAATTATTGTAACACTTTCTCCGATTACAGTGCAAACTGCTTGAGCAACAAATGAGAAATCTGGTCCAGTGTACAGGCTCCATTGTTTACCTTAACTTAATTACCGACTAGCAAAACTCTTAAGTCTTTGGACTCAAGTGAGATCACGATTGTTGAAATATTACCTATAATGTTTGGAACTAGCTTCTGCTAGTGGTTTTGCTTGCGTTACAGTAGAAAATATAATAATGTAAGTTATGTCTCTCAGTGAAAAGTAAAGTAGCATTCTACTCGTGAAAGTAATTTCAAAATTGGTTCTGTTGTTTTAGACAAATACGACAAACTTTCTGTCTCTTTATAATATTAGTCTAAATAGAACACATGACAATTCGGTAGCCTATACATTCATATTTCAGTTTTCGTTATCTATTGCTAATGTCACTTCGTCCAGAGATTTTTCTGTTACCTGATAGTTACAACCTAGGAGTCATTTTTTTTTTGTTTTTCTGGTAGGGGAAGACCTATAGAACATCATCAAAGGTCCACCATAATTACACTGCTAAAAAACTACTTGAACGAATGAGAACGTCGGTGTTCCTCCCAAAGGCGGCATTATTATTGCCTATTGAAATATAATCCTAAGCCAATAGCATACTTTTAGGACGCAAATGACGGAACCGTTTTAGTCAGTAAAAGTATCGCTGTTGAGCACTCGTCTATATCATTAAAAAAGCATGTGTCAGAAAAATATCCCTGACGCTGTAATTCTGTTGAATCCTTGCGGTAATATTTGGATGCTCAGCTAGTTTGAGACAGGAATTTTATGTGCAGAGTAAGGTCTATCTGTATCATAAGACTAAATATAATAATATAATATGTATTTGTATTATAGATATACTATATAGTATATTATATCGTCTATCAACACATAAGATAGTGGTCAAACGCAAACCTAACAACAAATTAAACTATTCCTGCTATAGGAAACGTCGGCAATTTACCTATGATCTACAAACACCACGGAAATACCGGTGTGGTCTCCAAACATCCTACACACACAATGCCACATCCGCAGCAATGGAAAAAGATCGGCAAATCTCGATGGTGTGCGATAAGGAGACAACAATGACCAGCGAGCACCATTAGCAGCCATTACGTAACGCATATTAAGTGGGCTTTCATCTCGCCGCCTATTGTGCACTGTGACCGTCGCGACTTCCGTGTGCCTTGTACGAAACGGTTGGTTGAGGGAATGGGGTAAGTCGAGAATTGAGATTTTTGAGACAAAGATTGAATTTGGCAACAGTTATTTGTAGTCTCTAAAAAAGTATTTTTTGGATTAAGATTTTAATTAAAAAGAGGAAGAGGAAGCGCGGGCCCGCGAAAAATGGAAAGATTGGAGGGAGGCCTTTGCCCAGGAGTGGGACAGAATAGGCTAGCAAAAAAAAAATTAATTTAAACAGGCTCTAGATTTTGTATGGGTGGCAGGTACCTACCTCCTTTAAAACAAGCTATTTTTTTTATTTGTTTTACAATAAAAAATAATATTAGCATAGAGTTGATGCCACTATGATTTTCTTCTGAAAAAAAAAGTTATATGTTTTGTTTTTTTTTTAACGCCAGATAATAAAAGAAAGATAAGAGAAGATATTTTATTCATGTGAAACTTTATTCACATTAAATTTCTATAGTGACAAAGGACACATAAAATAAACGTAGGCATAAACACTGTGAATATCTTTAAATAAATAATTGTTATTTAAAAAATTAAAACTTGGTATTTTTTTATACAAACCTTTATGACCTCGCGCAGGTCTATTTTCTTTCAATTTTTTTTTTTCGATTGTGATTAATACTTCTCAAATAAATGTTCTTTCTATCTTTCTTCCTTTCTAAATAAACAAATTAAGTACCAGAATCAACAGGAAACAGTATCAATAGATCAACAGTAATGAAACAAACTCAATAAAAAGGAACCACCTCAGCAACTTTGAGCCCAAACGTGCCGTAACATAAAACAAAATGCAGACCCCAAATAAAATAACCATATAAACGAAATAACGATCGGAAAAGCCAATAACATTGAAGAAGTGAACCACACTTACTTTTATACTGATCCCTGGAGTTCTACTGTGGTAAAAATCTGCATGTCTACTTGTTTGTTGATCAATTACGCTTTAACCGCGGAACACATCACCATCTACAGTTGCATCACTGCTTGCCATCAGGCGGGATCGCAATCAAGCACTAGTCTATAGCAATTAAAAAAAAACTGATTTGCTTCACAGTTTGGCTCACGAGTATACCTGTTTTTTGAGGTGGGAAATCTTCTAATAACTCACTGAGCTAGGTGGAGCGAGAGAGTCAGACTTTTACTTACTAAAAGGCAGATGATGATGACCCAGCTATGTTCTTTCAGTTGCCCTTTGAATTCCAGAAACACGGTGACACAGTGATCATATTCTGGATTAGAAATCTTTATTTTAATTCTGTATATAGAATTGCGTTTTGGCCAGTATCTCATCTAATGGTAAGACCAGATCCTCTGGTCGACAGTGGACTACGCTGAGGTTCCACAGCGTGGTTTACCGTTCATTCAGGACCTAAATACTTCCAGTCTATAGCTCTCAGAATACTTAGACTTCAGCAAAATTAAATAAGCCTGATAGTTGATAATATCATCCCCTGGAATAACTTCCGAACTTCCTTTATTTTTTACGCAAGCAAAACCGCTGGTATAAGCGAGTTTAACATAAAGCTAGGGCAGTGGAACCACTGGGGCGGAAGGACGTAAACTTTGGGCAGTAAAAACGTCGGAGTACAAACTGAGGATTAAGGCAATTTAGTCAATTACTGCAGCCATGATGCTAAATAAAAGTAGGTGTTTACAAGCGTTTTCATTAGGTTTACTGTGTTAGGGTCAGTTTAAAAAAAATTGAACGTGATCAGTTCAAGATATTTTATCTCATATAGGACTACGTGGGCACGTATAAAACATCAGACGTTAGTGCACAGTTTCAATTGGTAGTTTGCTCTGCCATACCGTACTACTGTATAGTTTCTTGCCGGTTCTTCCAACCGGCAAGAAACTTTAGGAGTAAGAGTAACTCTTTAAAAATAATCAACTTAAACAACTGTTGGTGTCAATATTCCATACACTGAGAACTTTTGAAAGTTGCTAAGATGTATTGATGTTTTAAGGTTTCATTAGTTAAACCACTCCCCAGCAAAACCGTAGGGATAGTCTACTGGGCCCATGTGTAGTCCGGAAGGAAAAACCGGAGTCCTGAAACGAAAGGCAAAGAAAGAACATGGGAGTGGGTTTAAATCAGTAAAAACCTGGTACAATAGAGCGGGAGAAGTCATGGTTGACTTCCCACCTAAAATAAAATAGAAAAATGACTATAGGTACTTATTTAGGTACTATCATCCGACTTCTAGCATAATGCCAGAAAATAAATAACAATGTCACGATTTCCTATTCCCTATCAGTTAAACCTTGATTTCCGCGGTGAATGGGGTAGCCTATGTTTAGTAGTGGACGTTCCAAAGGAGAATTTCCCTTTAAAGATGAAACTATAATTCTTTTTCACATTCCCTACGCTTTCTTTGTTGGAGTTAATTATGTAAATTCAGATACTTTGTTGGGTACGATTTTAATATTTTATTCAATTAATACATCATTATAGCGAGGAAAGCGTAATATTTATATCATTAAATTGGCCATCTAATGTTGTAGTCGGCGATTTTCCATAAAATTAGCCACTTCTTTAAATGGCCATCTCAAAACTAACTTAACCATACGACCATATTATGAAGTTTCTACTTCTACTTTATGAATACAACATATTGTTTATAACTGAAGGGATCATGGGCCGAAGCCTATTGGAGCTCTGGGTTGAACGAAAGAGAACCTTGGTACCCTAGAACTAAGGTAAAGAAGGAACAGGAGAAGTCATGTTGATGATTTCCTCCCTTACCAAAAAAACCATATTATATGTAAATTAATCTACCAAACTTTACGCACTTTTAACCTAGACAAAATAAACCATAAAAATCCACCATTTCAAAATAAATGCCTCCAATTTCGCAGAACTCATTAAGTGGGGTTATTCAACCCTATCGTCCGCCCAGTGAGGTGTTGAAACAAGCGCGAACACAACACAAACAGTTTTCATTGCTGCTTGTTCGCTACACAAAGGAGTTTCCATTGTGTGCCGACGCAGCAATGGACCGTGGCATGAAAATATTGGTAGTTCGTTTCTGTAAAAGTATGTTTTTATCCATATCTTAGACTACATTTGGCCATATCTTAAAATTGCCTATTTCATGATGTAGTCGGTCATTTCACAAAAAAATTGGTCACTTCATGAAATGGCCGTTTCAAAACTAACCCAACCTCGACGACATCATGAAATGGCCTATTCTTTAATAGAGCTGTAAATTAATCTACAAAACTTTACGCACTTTTAAACTAGACATAAAAATCCACAATTTCAAAATAAATGCCTCCAATTTCGCTGTTCTCATTAAGCGGGGTTATTCAACCCTATCGTCCGCCCAGTGAGGTGTTGAAACAAGCGCGAACACAACACAAACAGTTTTCATTGCTGCTTGTTCGTTACACAAAGGAGTTTCCATTGTGTGCCGACGCATCAATGGACCGTTACATGACAATAATCGTGGTTAATTTCTGAAAAAGTACGATTTTATCCATATTTTAAGATCATCTTCAGCCATATCTTAGAATTGCCTATTTCATGTTGTAGTCGACCATTTCACGAAATAGTTGACCACTTCATGAAATGGTCGTTTCAAAACTAACCCAACCTCGACCATATCATGAAATGACCTATTCTACAATAACGCTGTAAATTAATCTACAAAACTTTACGCAATTTTAAACTAGACGAAATAAACCATAAAAATTCACAATTCCAATTTCGCTGTTCTCATTAAGCGGGGTTATTCAACCCTATCGTCCGCCCAGTGAGGTGTTGAAATAAGCGCGAACACAACACAAACAGTTTTCATTGCTGCTTGTTCGCTACACAAAGGAGGTTCCATTGTGTGCCGACGCGTCAATGGACCGTGACATTTTAAAAGCAACACTTTTTTATCGCTGGTTCTATCGTTTCGTGAGTTTTTAATGATTGAGGGAGTTGTAGGGGTTTGTAAGTAATGATTGTTATTTATATTTATTGAAAAGTAGCTTCTACCAGTGCAGTGGCTTCGCCTGCGGGAAACTAGGTTTCTCTATACAAACTTAGGACCCCGTTTCATCCTCTTATAGGATGAATTTTGGAAATCCTCTCTTAATGTTCGCCCGCGTCAAAAAAGGAAATTTTATGCAAAATTTCACGTTCCTACTACCAGTAATTTCGGCTGTGTGTTGATAAGTCAGTTATTTAGTTTTCCTTTTATATTCTAACTTTATGAATCTATTTACTACTTTTTTCCGTGCGGGAACCAAACCCGTGACGCGGAGCGTAGCAGCTAGTCACTCAACTGCTGCGCCAACCGTGTCGTGTATTATTCTTAACATGGTCCATAAAGAAAAATATCAATAAACCAATTCCATATCAGAATACAGATACTGAAATAAATTATATTGTTTCGGATTGTGCTTAAGGTTTTGTTAAAAATCGATTTTAATAGCTCCCAAAAACCTTAAAGCTGTACTTAACCCGCTTTACCATCCACCGCACGCTCCCGTTCTGTTACGATTTCAATCCAAAATAGGTCCTACCTTGTTATTATGTTATTAACATTAGAAATTACGACATCTCTTTGTACTGTAATCGGCTAGCTCGCCTTTGTATCAGCCCCATAGCATGTTACTTCGTCTGATTCACATTATATCTATGCTAATTTAGAAATAGGTTACTGTCTTTTGTATACTGAAAGAATGGCGTGATTGGAGTTTTAGAAAACGGTAGAAAATAAAAAAAATCTTATAACTATCGTCTGTTTTTTATACCCTGAGACTAAATTGACACAGGTAATGTCAAACTTACAATAAGAACGATGCCAGTTCTTTTGTGTTGTAATGTCATTTTAGTCTCAGGGTATAAAAAACAGACGGTAGCTGCTGCTAGCGGCTTCTACATGCAACTAGAAAATTGTAACAAGGAAACATAATTTCGGTATTAAAAGTATCTTACATGTTCTAGGACATGGTCTACCCTTGTGCCACCCGTGTAAAGCCGTTCGAGCATGAACATGTAACAAACACACAATCATCTCACAACAACAGAACAGTGTAACATGGATGCGAGACGAACAAGATACGTCATTGTGGACATGGAGTTTCTTACTCATTCTTCTCCATAGTGATCTTCGCTTTGGAATATGCAATTTTCTTGACTGGATTACTTCTAGATAATTCAGAAGTGCTTGTAAATGGTTTATTAACATTGGTTTGGTTTCTAATAAGTGCAATAAATCAACTAATTTCTCAATCTCAGTCGCCCCGTACCTATATCTGGTTACCTCAGTACTAATACCTAATCTGATAGCGCCTGATGATGTACAGTAACCTGTACCTACTTTACAAATAGTTAGAAAATATGTTTATGTTTTCCGATCAACGATATTTCCAAATATTATTTGTACCCTTTCAAACCGGTATCATCCTGTAAAAGTGCCATTTCTAAACATGGGCCTCGACAATAGCAATCTCCATAACGTGTTATGCACGACCATCGGAAATATTGTCATAATCAGACCATGTGGCAACCATGCACTGACAATCATGCATGATATGGGTAGCACAGTAATCATAACCATAAGTTATGTGAAAGTGAACCTCTGGCCTTGGATTAAAGTAAAAAGAAACAGGAGTGGATTTTAGTCAGTAAAAGTCTGACATGCTCTCCCACTCCGCCCAAGAGCGGGAGAAATCATTGGATGATGAAACTCAGTGATCTCGCCTATCATGTTGGTTTTGTTATACTATACTTTTCCTATGCTGGCCAAAAGCATGTTGGCGCGGTAGTTCAGCTATTGGCTGCTGGGCTGATTCAATTTTCGCAAGGAACAAAATATTTGTATGGCCTACAGATTTCGGGTCTAAGTGTCATGCTTTGAACGCCCTCATGTATGATACGAGAGTAATTAATAGTGTGACGAACCGTTAAAAAACCCAGTTAAGTTACCCTCATTTCGAGATTGTAGATTTACAGGAAGTACCCTATACATTTTGATTAATTTGCAAGTATCTAAATATACACAAAATACGGAGCATCACAAGAACAGCTTTGTCTTATAATAGATTGTGCTGACTTACACTACTCCAAGACTTAAGAGAGATTGAGTGATCAATATAAATTTTAGTTTAATACCTCGCCAGAGATAAAGTGTGTTGACAGACGGATAGATGGAAAATAAAGTGTAAATAAGTTTCCATTTTTACCGACTGAAGAACCACAAAAACATAAAAGGCTTCCCCAAATCTTTTCAAGTATTCTTTGGCAATATATAATAATAATTGTTAGATGATTTAGTCAATTACAGAAACTTATTAACGAAACCACGATCAAAATAAATCACATCCTTTATTTCTTACAAACAAACTTCATCATTTTCATTTTAATTGCGAACCCTCATTAATTCCAACTCCAATCAGAGACCGTCAACCTTCAACGTCCTATCCCATCTGACACACTCGATATCCGCCTAAATCCGACAACACAATGAAAATAACTCCAAAGTTATTTTCCATTATTATTTTCCTTTCCAACCCAAATAATATGAAGAGTACACGTATAAAAATATAATCTAAAAGCGATGGGGGATGACAGTGACAGCGAATGTGGAGGAGCCCGTGTCACTAAAAGTAACACGGAACGTTTTTCAGCCCTGCTGGGGCGCAAATGACAGTAAAATAATAAACAACTTGTGCTTTCTATTTTCTTTTGTTGGTGGGTTATCAGGGCCGAATTTAGTCTGGACGGGACCGGTGGCAAATTTAACCAAGGGGCCCCACGAAGTCGTCGTTAAATGACAACGAATTAAAATTCTTTTAAATTTGTTTTTCTCAAAGATCGTGATTTAAGGTAGCGATAACTCTATAAGCAGTTGATTACATTGTCCATATGGATGATAATATTTCATATAATTTTTCTTGTAGTTTAAAAAAGGCTGCACTTTTTGTAAACTAATAATAATAGTTTATCTATGACTTGACTGACGCCCCTTACTTCAGAACACACTCAAAGCTATTGGTCCTGGTTAGATAGACTGGAAGCCAAATTCAAGCTAGTTGCGAAAAAGCTAGGGAGATGATGAGGGACCCCTGACTTCTGTCTGTACGTCTAAATCTATGAAGCTAATCCGGCTCTGTCATGTGGTCACGTTGGAAATAGTCCCATCTGTTAATGGATTGTTTACTGCCGATTTGATTGATAGTTTGTTATTTTCTTTGGAAAGGTTTCGTTAATGATTACTTATCAGATGGATTACAGATGTATTGCAGGAAATAAGTTTGTTGTTTTTAAAAACTAGAACGAAAACATCACGAGGAAACCGGATATGCACCACTATGTCACTATAATGAACAGATCTGTGTGTTTCGCAGCTATCAAATTCCGTTTTCTTGTGAAAAACCTTCCGACGCTGCATCTTCCGGTCTTAACTTTAGACCTTTTGTCCCCATGGCCGTCTACTCTACAAGCAATGTGCTCTGCTCACCGCTACTTAAGTTTGGCGATTCTTCGGGATATGTCATTAACCTTGGATCTCCTGCAGATATCTTTATTACTGATGCTATCACGCAAGGAAACTCTAAGCATAGTTCTTTCCATTGAGGAACTTAAACTTTGGCCCATTTTCAATTATCACAATATACTATTTTTATCTACAGAAACTTAACTCAAAAAACATCCTCTCAACTAAAAATAATCGAATCTCCATTAAAAAAATGACCAAAAACCCCAAGTAATTGGCACCTCAGCTCGTTTAAAATTCAGGTGTGCCGTGTCAGCCGTTATCTGCTGCGCGTGGAATCGAACCTGCGTACAATGGACAGGCGTCAACACCTCCGCGACAGACATGCTCCGATGGTTTGCTCCTATTTGTCTTTTAGTTACATTTTATGTACTTTATATACTTGTTAACAGTCACAGTCAATCTGCCCAACATTATTTAAAAAAGTTCAGTCTAACGGAATGCAGCTGAATGTCACTATTTTATATGAAGCTTCAAATTCAAATTCAAATTCAAATTCATTTATTTAGTCTGAATGTGGTACATAATATGGTCTGAAATCTTGATGGTCTCTTCACAATCTGCCATGTGTGGCGTGCAAATATTTAGTAGGTACATAAATATTCTTTTAAGATTAAGAAAATAATATAATTATGTTAGTATTGGGTTAAAAACAATTATGATTTACAATTATGACATGTCATGAACATCTAAAAATATTATGTAGATTAAATTCAAAGTGATATTAAATGTCAAAAGAAAGATGTCAAAATTTATAAAAGTACAATTCAATGAGAATGTCAAACACACGCAAATAATTCAGGATAATAATCAATGTCAAAAGAGGGATTTCAAAATTTAAACAAATACAATTTAATTAGGATGTCAAAGTATCATTCAAATAGTCGTTTAAATTATAATAACACTTTTTGCATAAGAAATCTTTGAGTTCTTTTTTAAATCCATTTAAATCCAAGTCTTTAATTGATTTTGGGATTTTGTTAAACACTTGTGGGGCTATGCAGAATATACTTTTTCTCATTAGAGCAGTTTTGGCTTTACGTCCGCGTAACATATTATTCCGCCTGTTACGTTGTACAGTATCGGATAAGCTTGGAAACAGATGTGAGTTCAATTTGACAAATAAGGCAGTTTCATAAATATACAAAGATGGTAGTGTCAGAATTTTATACTGTTTGAAAAATGGTTCACAGCTGTCCGTAACCTGAAGTTTGAACATGGCTCTGATGGACCGTTTTTGCGCTTTAAAGGCAGTTTCTCTATTTGTGCTTTTTTTTTAATTGTTGTAAACTAGTGCTTGACTGCGATCCCACCTGATGGTAAGCTGTGATGCAATCGCTACTGTCTATCTGACCTCTAAAACCATAGGAACAGGACAATACCGGGTATCGTATTACCCATTGGCAAGACGCGTACTTTATGACTTCCTCACCCTAAAACAAAACGGTGACGCCTAGTTGATACGCTTGTGTCAAAACCAATGGGTATAACGGCATTTCGGCACTCCTTTCTAGGAGCAAAATTCATCAAATGACTTCTCCCTCACCGGGTGAAGTAAGGAGTGAGGACTAAAAATCATCCGTACTCCTTAATTTTTTTTTAAATTCTGTATAAACTTATGCTTGACTACGATCCCAAGCAGTGATGCAAGCGTTGATGGTGAGGCGCACTAGTTTATGAAGAGCCTATTCACTCTAGCCTTGAAGACATCCAAATTATAATCGGACAGGAAGACTGCAGCAGGCAAAATATTCCAGTCCTTCGATGTACGCGGTATAAACGACGAAGCGAAGCGCTTAGTCCGGACCGTAGAGGTTTGAACAACGAAAGGATGGATACTCGCCGTACGACTAAAAATCATCCGTACTCCTTTAATTGCTCTTTTCATTCCACGGCTACGGCAACTTTTAAAAAAAATCTGCAGCTGTGATACCGTTTCGAACTCTGTGGTCTTTACCTACGGAACCAAAACTCAATGCTACGGATTAGACTAGCTCTGACTTAGTTAGTCCTGTTGGTCGGATGTACATTTTGTTGCGTAATCAGATTATTTGTCGCCAGGTGTACGGTGTTGCTTAACCGTGTTACAATTAGTTAGATTGGGCCGTATTTAGGTTGACTGAATGTTGACAACTTTATCTACGTGATACTGTATGTTTCAAACGGTGGATAGGGTTTTGGAGACACTTTATACTAGGCCTTTTAGGTAACCTAGTCATGATAATATTAAATAGTCGTTTAGAATATGCGTACAACTTAACTTTAGAGGATTTTATGAGTGCTATTGATGCTGCAGTTAGCATACCACCTACTGCGCTCAACAAATTTAGAAAAAGTTACGTGAATTGCAATGAACACTTGTTTGTTTCATTTTATTGGAATTGTATTGTGAAACAAATTAATAAACTACCTCAGAATTTTCTGCGTAAGTATGTACAGCATCTTTCAACCATTCAAACACAACTTTTGCTGATAGATTTCCTAAGTTAGTAAATAAAATAGTTTTCCTACATGTTAGGATTACAAAAAAGCTCTTAGCTAATCTACTAAGTAAAGAGTGAATAGGTTACTTCTAGGCAAGCGTGCTTCATCGGCGACCACATCATTGCTTACCATCAGATGAGACAGTAGCCAAACGCGAGCCTATGCGTCAAAAGACAAAAACTACTTCAAACCATCTACATACTATCACCAGCTCCACGTTTCATGCCCAATAACTTCGGGCTCGTCTCCCAGACGTGCGACAGTGTGTATGGACGTAACACATACATGCTCTTTACCAATTGTGCCTCAGCGGCTACATTAGCCCGATTGACGCGAACATGCGCCTTGTTACTGCACTATCGAGCGCTTAGCTAATCTACAAAGCCAAGACTGAATAGGTTACTTCTAGGCAAGCGTGCTACATCGTAGACCACATCATCGCTTACCATCTAGTGACATAAGACTACCACTACCACTCTATCAGTCCATCGTGCATATGCTGTAAGGAGGCTGTTGGAAAGTAGCAGATTCAGTCGTGACTTGTGCTCCATTGGTGTAATTGCTGCAAGGCGTTCCATTGTGAGGATAAACCAATGAACCATAGTGTTCAAACGCGAGCCTACACCCAAAAAAACGTACTTAAAGGCTAACTTCAAACCATCTACATATTATCACCAGCTCCACGTTTCATGTCCAATAACTTCAGGCTCGTCTCCCGACGTGCGACAGTGTGTATGGACGTAACACATACATGCTCTTTACCAATTGTGCCTCAGCGGCTACATTAGCCCGATTGACGTGAACATGCGCCTTGTTACTGCACTATCGAGATGCGTATCAAACGCCTTTGGGCTACTGTTTTCGTATCTTCGTTGTGGAGTTAAAGTTTTGGTGGAAGTGGCAAGGGATTTTGAGTGGGACGTTTTGGAGGAGGTACTTAGAAATGATTTGGGTGTCTTAAAAGCTGGGAACAGAATAGTACAGATTGCTGTTTGATGTTAAATCATTAATTTACACACACTTCACTAGCACCATACAGGAGAAAGTTTGTATGTATGTGTGCGTGAATTTTTTAAATTTTTCACGCTCAAATGGCAAACAGAGAGTAAACAGAGTAAGAAAATAAAAGGAAAAGTCTGTCTAGCTGTCTTTATCTTTTAACAGAATGATAGTTATCATATAATTACAAGAAATTTTCCTTCTTTACCCGTGTGCCAAATTTCAAAAAAATCTGTTCAGATTGCTACAGTGCGGTTGAGCGTGAAGAAGTAACAACCATATCTAAACAATCACATGCTTTCGCTTTTATGATACTTGTGTGATAGCCCTCTGTGTTTTATCTTTCTGCCCTTATGCCGTGTTATTTGCGATCGGTACAATATTTTTTATTCCATTTTGTCCTATCACCCGTCACGATAACATTCACCCTTTGCTGTCATATCACTCCTCACACAATCCAACCCTCTCTCTTTCTATCCCTCTGCATACTTCTAATTCTTTCAGTAAATGTCTTTCATCCCTCCTATTCACGTCACCATACCAAGATAACCTCTTCCTTTTCAACTTCACACCAACAATAAAGGTACGCACATAAAAACCAATCAATCACGAGTCCTGTCGCATCCAGCAACCAAACATCTCTGTGACCGCTTCTCGGGTGTAAATGGGTGCATAATAAGCGACCATTCAAAATCAACCAGACGCATTCCGGCCGGTATAATAGGAATTCTTTACTATACACATGTTTGTTAGGTCGTATGTGTGTCCGACATTTGTATGGGATCCTTGAATAATGATTTACAGTGTATTCGGTGGAAATAACGCGGGCTTTTCGTTGTTATCCGAAGATTTTTATCGGTTCAGTCCTGTTTTGCGGTATGAAAATCTGGTTTCGGGTTTTTTTTTTTGAGTGAGTAAAAGGTTTGATGTTAGTGTTTTGAGATGGGTGGGTAATTAGTTTATTGTAAGGCTATGAATAGATTGGCATTATTTTAGAGCGTTCAGTTATCTATTATTTATTTTTTAAGGTGTTATGCCATCAAATTACTGATCCCGCTCTGTTTGGCGGTTACTGTCTAAACCCTGAACAATCCCCTAGATATGGCAACCAATAATACGGGACCCTTCGTAAACGAGTCGGACCTACACCTGGCTCGTAGGGGCCTAACAGGGCTGAAGCCTGCTGAAACCATGGGTTGACTTTTGATAGGAGAGGACCAGGGTACGGGTTAAAGAAGTAATTTAGGTGTGGTTAGGTTAGGTTAGGTTAGATTAGGTTTTAGTCAGTAAAAGTCCGTCATAATATTCAGGGTTGCTGCAAGTGACAAACTGATTTAGCATAAGATAAGGTAAGGTAAAGCTACAGGTACATATATCTCGTTTACATAAATGATGAATCTGGATGACAGCGATGTGGAGGAGTACTTCGACTTTCTGACTGTATTTTATGTTTTTTTATACATACTTGCAGATAGCTAGGTTTAGTATTCGTATATATTTTTTAATTATACAATGTGGGTATGACAATACGACTTTAAATGAAAACACTGGCAATACTCATCATTATGAATAACTTTTAGTATGGGAGTAACTCTGAAATCGCGAAAAAAAAATCAGCTGTCCCGTACATTTTGTCGACTTGTGCAAACGTAAATGTATGGGACACCTGATTTTTTTTGCGATTTCAGGGTTGGTCCCGAACTAAAAGTTATTCGTAATGATGAGTATTGTTAGTGTTTTCATTTAAAGTCGTATTGTCATATCCACATTGTATAATCTAAGGAGTTATACAATCGTTTACGAAGTTTTAAAAAATCTTAGATAAAAATAATCTGAAGCCGGTAGCTATTATGTTTTGAGAATTCAAATTGAAGGCTTTCAGTAAACACAAGTTCATATATCACAGAAAATATTTCAGTAGCATTTACCAAATTATCCATACTTAACCTCAAATTATTCCATTCATCTTTTTCACATTAAACATTCTACCATACGAAACTTTTCCAATAATTATCTTGGACACTATAAATTACATGTTTAAAGTGACACAAAAATCATAGTGTGGTACAAATTCATGTTATTACGAGCATCTGTATCGTATCGAGCGATCGATGTATCGAACACGATCGATGGCGATACGATCGATCGATTGTGTCGATTCGGTGTGCTCTTGGTTCGACGTTTTTGCATTTCGTCTGTAGGTTTTAATTTGTTATACTTGAACAAAAGAAAAACAAATGAGGTATGATTATTGTGTGTATAGTGCATAAAGCGCCAATAAATAAAATAATTATAGGGTTTTGAAGTAAAACTTTCCTCTCAAAACCACGAAAACTCATGTTTTTTTGTTTTAGTTTCCACTCATTATACGCTGTTATTAAAACCAATAAAAATATAATGCAAATTCAAGTTGTGGGCAAAAATTTCTACAGTAAACTTAAATGTAATTCGTCTTCAGAAAACCTGCTTTATATAGTGACGTACCAATACACGGCTACTTTGAAAAAAAAAAAGATTTCTCAGTGAACTGTTGTTTTCAATGAACTGAACAATTTGCGTAGACTTGTTCTGTTTTTCTTTCAGTCTCAGTTGAATCCAATTCAGAATGACGTCTCATCGGCTTCTCAGAAATCCATAGTTGGTATTTATTGGTGAGGAAACGTACCTACTGACGCAAGTTCTGAAAAATATTTACAAAATTGAGAATATGTTTGTGTCTGAATATAGGAATAGGTGGTTTATAAATAAAAATTCGCGTGGCACATATCAACACGCGATTCTGTTCATTATAACATTGATTTCTTGGCCTAAAAAAAATCTTTATTACGAAATATGGTCAGAAATCAAGACTATTCGATTAGTCTTGATTTCTGACCAGCTCTGCTTTAAGTTAATTTTATTGGATTAATGTTCACTGATGCCTTACTACGTTATCGAATTATTGACCATCCATTATACCCCTCTGAAATACAGGTGTGTTATACATACTACAGTACAATATACCTTGCTACCATATATACTGCTTCTGTTTACCTCATTGGTAAATAAAAGGGGATTATATTTTCTGTCACCAAACTTTATATTTGTCATCAAGTTGTATTACCAAATAAATAGATCTATCGCCACGAAATATTTTCGTCCTCAGATAAACAAAAAGTGTATCCAGGTATGAATTATCAAAAAATAAGCGATGGATCACCAACAAAATAAAACTTCGTTCTTATAATAATAGTTTTATTACAAAATTAATAGCTTTGTGCTCAGAATGGTAGATCCGTCGCCAAAATGGTAGATCTGTCGCCAAATAAATCGATTAATTATCAATCCCTGACTGCAACTCCTTTTTATTTGTTATTTTGTCACCAATAAAGTAGTTACATTTTATTTCGTTCGGTTATTAAAATAATAGTATTCCTTACCAATTTAATACATCAATTTATAATTTTGTTGAAAATATGTTCAAAGAGGCGGAGACAAATTGGCGCGCTTTCCATCCTCAACGATGTGTCGTAGGTACTCGTAACTACCTACGATGATCATACGATGCCACGAGATGTCAGCAAACTGTAGGGGCCCGGTAGGACCGAAGCCTCTGGGGAACACGGAAAATCCAAAAGGTTGTCACCGTGTCCCCCAGATCGAAGGCAACGAAGGTACAGGGTAGGGGTTTAGTCAGTAAGAGTCTGACACGCCTTCCCGCTCCTCCCTAGAGTGGGAGAAGTCATTCTGATGATTCCCCTAACGAAAAAAAAAACCATAACGACCGGCGCCCGGGAAGGCGCTGCTGGCCTTTCTTGAGGTGCTGGGATGGACCGAATAACACTTTTGTCCCACCCATACGCAAAATACGTGCTTTAGTCGTGGAGTTGCGGATACCAGCCCGTTATACTATACTAAGTAGTAGACTCTTTTGGTTGAAACGATGATGACGACAACAATGAATTTTTTTGGAACTTTATGTTTTCTAGTAGGTAACACAATATATGGTTTATTAAATGATTTATTTATTTTGCAAATAGGTTTCACGAAACACTTTTACACGTCAATATTGGTGATCACTTTCAATTAGTTTGCTTAAATGCTTATTAGGACAAACCTATTATAATATGTACAAAAACCATTATTTGGTACTAGATCCTATATCTCCATGATTTTAGATGATTTATTGGAGAATTGATTTTACATTGTTTGGTGACTACATTTTGGCGACAAATCTACTATTTTGAGGACAAAGCTATTATTTAGGAAACACAAAACGAATTAAATTGGCGACAGCTTAAATGATACCCTAAATAAAACACATTTGGCATGATGTTTTTCAAACTCTAAATTGTTTTGTGATTTTTAGAACTAGTCTAGTTCTGAAAATTACCAAAATACATATGTACCTACGTCATAATGAAAAAAGACACACACGACATGATGTTTTTTATCCTTAATTTATATTCCAGGAAAACAGGATTTCAGGGATTTCTGAAAATTGCCATAATAGTGACGTAAGCTCAAGATCAAAATATTTACGTTACCCAAATAAAAATATTACATGACGGTATTGACCTACGTATCACTCGCGCATACGCACCTGTGCATCCAATATGGCTGTAATGCCGATTTTTGTGCGACTGTAATGTACTTGTGGTGATTTATAATATGTTTCCTGCTTACGGCTACAGTCAGTAGTTATTCCATGAAAGATTTGGTCGGAGTTTCGACTGAAATAACGTTTTTATTGATATGTTTTTTTGTTAAATTGATTGGTGGGGTAAGAGAGAATTTCAATCTTTTATATTTTATGAGAACATTCTTTACGCTAGATTTGATTCGGTTACGAACTGTTTTTCTTCTTAACTTTTAAAGGCAAAAGTGTTTGTTTTTAAAAACGATATTTTTTTTTTTAATTTACATTATTGTAACTAAAGGTAAAGGTACTAAAATGTGTTTTACCTGAACTAGGTATAAACCTGTATCTCAGGTAACTTATTTAAATGCTTTGAATCTATTTGAATACTGTAAACTCCGCAGACTCATAAAGAAAAATAAATGGCACATAATACACCCTCTGTAAAAACAACACTCAGGTATATAATACCTAGTATCGGTCACTTTCCGTTAATTTTTTTGTTTTTTCCGTTTCCAAAATCCCAAAATCTTCAGCACAGACACCACTGTGTGCTGAACTGTACTCGGACGTAAATCGATCCTCACGTTGGCAACGGATTCCTCGCAAATATTGGCCTTTTATTTGAGCCAATGTTCAAATATCACGCCCAGACTTTTGTCAAGTAGGCAGCTTACGTGGAAACTCTTGAGGCAGTATTTCCGCAAAATATTTCTGTGGAAGATGCATTTTATGAAAATCGTTTCTTCTTGTGGTTTTGAGAAATTGTGAAATGATAATGTTTAATGGTTTCACAGTTTTTCATTGGTAGCATGGATTTTCAGAAGGCGCATGATCTTTTTTTGAAAGGATCTCTGTAGTTACTCAGATACTCGCGAAACGAGACACAATAGTAAAACAATAACAGCGCGGTCTCATAGGACCGGTTGGGGATTCAAACGTTAAGTGGTATCTTTTACTAAGATACAAGTAAAAAGTTAAATGTAAAGTAATTAAAAATTTTCAGTTTTCATAAAAAATTGTGCAATGAATCCTTGCTATATGCTAATTTCAGGATTCTAGGTCAACGGGAAGTACCCTATGAATTTTGATTCCATTGAGAATCGTAATATACGTTTTTTGCGACATAAACGGCCGTGTCTTTTTTCTCGTTAACTTACAAGTTGGATTTTTGCACAGTTTCAAGGGACCACAGACTTGAATATGTGGTTTTAATTACAACTCGATACCTCTTCGCGTTCCAGAGATAAAGGGTTTTGACAGACAGAGACGGACAACAAAGTGATCCTACAATTTTTTCGTTTTTTCCTTTTTAAATACGGAACCCTAACAGCATAATTCATCAGTGTAATTACGGATGCTCTTTTAATCTTAATTATAATTACATTGAACTGCAATTACCCGACACTGGCCGATACCGATCTGATTCTCTCTTAGCAACACAATCCATGGCACTCATAACCGGGTTTTAGTGATTTATAACATTTTGTTACAACCTGTATCTGATTTCGTCAGATATTTCTTAGAATTAAAAGAAATCTACAAAGATAATGTTATGCAAAAGGTAATGTTATAAAACAATACTTTGTTATCCCGGGACAATTTTCTACATTTACGCGGCTGCGTAAAAATAGAAAATTAGCAGCGGCTAGATTGTTCATGGTCTATTTCTAATTGTGACACACCCTCCCGTTCCACCCTAGAACGGGAGAAATCATTTGATGCTTTTTCTCCAAGCCTCGAGCAAGAGGAAGTGTTAGACTTTTACTGACTTAAACTCACGTGCGTTCATTCCGTTGCCCTTAACGTTCCAGGTTACTCCTTCGAACAATACAGCAACCCACCATTAAATACACCCTTAAATCCTATTGTATTGTATTTCGCCCTAGCTCCTTTAATGAAGACCAGCAGCGCCTTGATTGCATGGAGGTTACCTGGGTTTCTAGTGACCACTGGACAGTTTAAAAGCAGACGAGCTGCTGTCTCGCCTGCTAAATCCTAATGAATCATTGTTAGCCAGTCTGCCATAAAACGATTAAACAAAAATCCCGCCCACAGTCCCCATAGACCAAGCTTCCATTCTAACTAACATCAGAGTGAACAACACAGTAATAGTTAACTTACAGTTAGCGCAATAATGAGGTAACTGTAGCATTGTGACGTCGCGGCTGCTAAACAAACTGTAGCGGCCAAAACGGTGCACCGACCGATTGTAACTGCAGACAGTTAATGCCCACCCTGAGGTAGCGATAGCAGAATAGTTCTAGTCATATTGTGAATAAAATAAAAGGTATAGAATCTGACTGGAGTCCCTACGGACTACATTCCCTATGGACTCCGGTCTGAAATACCTCTAACCCTATAACCCTATAGATAGTAACAATTTCAAATTATATTCTAGTGTGCTAATGATGCACTAGGCAAGTCAAAACTGTAAAGTCTTAAGTAAACGTATCAATGCCGAGTCAATAGCCTGTCGGTTTTCTATCGTTTATATTTGAGAGAGTGTGCATTAGAATAGCGCAATTTAATCCCATCAAGTTAAATAACACCTCTCGCTCTGGGTGGAGCAAGAGGCAGTGCCTTTTAGTGACAAAAATGTCATTCATTTAGTTGCTTTTTGCATTCAAGGTTAATATTTCAAACAATCCAGCAAACCACCATTAAATACACGTTTTAGTCCTAATTAACTAATCATTTCTAGCCAGACCGCCTCAAAAATCCCGCCCACAGTTCCCATGGAGCAAGCGTCCATTCTAACTAACATCAGAGTGAACAACACAGTAATAGTTAACTTACAGTTAGCGCAATAATGAGGTAACTGTAGCATTGTGACGTCGCGGCTGCTAAACAAACTGTAGCGGCCAAAACGGTGCACCGACCGATTGTAACTGCAGACAGTTAATGCCCACCCCGAGGTAGCGTTAGCAGAAGAGTTCTAGTCATATTGTGAATTTAAGAGGTTAAAGGTAATCTTGAAGATGAGCTTAACTTTACCTAGATTCTACCGTAGGTATTTTTTTATGGTAGGGGAATCATCAGAATGACTTCTCCCACTCTTGGGTGGAGCGGGAGGGTGTGTCAGACTCTTACTGACTAAACCCCTACCTCGTCGACGGCGCGTAGTGTTTCGCGCGCGCCTCAAAAAGATGTCAGCAAAACGTAGGGGCCCAGTAGGTTTAAGTTAAGATGATTTCCCGCTTTAAAAAAAACTTTATCTAGCTTTCTTCTGAATTTAGGTCGGAAATAAAATTATCCCAAGGAAAGACACCGGAATAAAAAGTCTAATTTAAGTCGATATGTAAATGTGTACCCGTATGAATCCGAATTTGTTGGCGTGATTGATTAACAAACATCAAAATACGAGTAGGTATGTACAGATTTTCACATTTTCCAAAGGAAATCTCGATAACTTCTTATCCAGTTCTCCTAAGTTTCTTTTTCCATAGTAAAGATCGTATATTCAATAATAACGAAAGCGAAAAGTAATCAGGAATATTCAATAAATAACACTAAAAAGTAAGTTCTATTATTTTATTTAAATAATACCTATAATAAAGTTAGCCAGATAATTATTTGTACATCGGAAAATTTTGAACACATTAGAAATGTTTTATGAATTAAAAGTCTAGTATAACCAGCGGCAGATAACTTGGCAATGCGCAGAAATCGTTTTTTAGGTCTATTTGGTGGTCAAGCGGGACGCGGGGTATGAGGTAGCGCCGATCCGGCGCGCGATTGGTGCAGCATTATAATAGTAGTTTATGATTGGTGCGTTAGACGACTTTTGCCTCCGCACTGCGTTACGGCCTGTTCGCTCATTGGCTGTTTTGTGCACCATGCGCGAAACTTGCCAACATATTTGCCGGGTATTATAGTCCGCCAATATGAGCGATTGCATCACTGCTTTCCATTTCCTAGGATTGCAGTCAAGCACTAGTTCATACAAAATAATAAAAAAAGTTAAGTTTCTGTGTCGGTCAGAAATCAATAGAATTTATTATTTTTAACTAAGTTAGGATTAGTGCACAAAACACACATAATACTTTAATTCCAGTAAATCTAAGTCTATCTGTAATATCTATTTGTCTATTATTGTCTTAACTTTTCTATTTTACTCAAAAAAAAAACAAGTTACTACTTCTAAATAAAAGACCACTTCGTCGAAGCTATCAGGGAATATGTTAAAGCTATCAGGAAAAAAAAAAGACTAAAAAAGCACAAAGACTAAAATAATAATGTCTCTTTTATCGATACCTCTAACAACTCCAGCAATAAGAACAAGAAAAAACTACCTTCCACGAACAATAAATAAGTCTTGGTTTTTTTCCCGACTGTACTAGACTTATCAGATGTACAGAAGAAAGCCGAATGCGTTAAACGGTAGTTAGTTAAGCACAATTATTATTATTTAGTGCGTCGGCGAATAAAGGGTACGCCCACGCGAGCTAGCTGTGATAGAATTGTGTGGACACGCCAATACAATATTGTTAGAATAAAATATAATCATCCTGAGTCCAGTTTCGATCACGGTGGCCAATCTCAACAGACATTAGCTTAGTCATCATATCAGCCGAAGGACGTCCACTGTATGACATAGTCCTCCTCCAAGTCTCGCCACATTGGCGGTATTAGCCATGTACGCAGCAAATATTATAGTGCATTAGCAAGCATGTACGCAAACACAGGTACAATCTCTATTCATTTACTCTCATAGTCCGATAGGACCGCAATCTGACACGACTGGATGTCACACAACCAATTTTTAAACTTCAGGCTGCTACAGAGTAATTCGTAATGGAAAAACAATAGCAGTTTTTGTCCGAACCGGGAATCGAACCCTGGATCCTTCACCAAAAACCTACTCGCACTTCGCACTTGCAAACATGATACCAACAAGGTGGTTAAATAGAAGAACTCTACTCTGGTGTGTCGTTGATGTGATCGACGATGGAACATGCATGTCTAGAAGTAATCTATTCACTCATGACCAACAGGGCTACGGGACTTAAAAGTCTGTTGGTCTATATTTGTAGTTGAATAGATTGGCTAACAACATTTCGTCTCATCCCCTCTAATCGAACAACAACAGCAAGCACGATGCTATCTTGACCGCGTCCCTGGAAATCATCCTATGTAGGTATTTATTAACAATTGTACTGCTTTGATGGGACGATACCAACTAATTACCGCTGTGATTTATCTGGTGACGTCATAGCGCCTTATGTGTATGTGCTGACGTTCATGTGTGCGTGCGCGCAGGGTAACAATGGACTATTGGCTAACCAACGTTGGGCCAATTGTTCGGGCCATTGTGTGTTTTGATTTCGGTTGAGTTTTGATGACTAGATAAAAGTTGTAGGTTTACATAATAGTTTTTACCCTTTGAACGGGACTTATAAGCCTCCAGAGTGCGTCTGTCGCGTATGTTTGTATGTTTTTAGTCCGTCTATCAGCGGGCTTTATCTCATGAACTGTGAGAGGTAACCAGTTGAAAATTTCACAGAATATGTATTTCTATTGCCGCTAAATAGAGTTAAAAATTAAAGGGGGTGGCCATACAAGAAACGTCATTACGTCGACGATTTTAAAAAAAAATTAATATTGTTGTTAGGAACCCTTCTTATGTGAGTTCAACTCTCACTCCCAGTTTTTTTTGACGTGTAAAATCATCAATCAGTCAACACAATGATACTGTTTTTATTTACTTTTTTTATGCTGTGTGATCCTGGTGACTGTCGTGAAATAATATTTTTTCTATTTTTTCTTTCTATCTTTCAATGACTTGCTCGCCCTAGATTGGAATACCAGACTTTTACTAACTAAAACCCACCTGCGTCCCAACAGCCAACAATCTCACCGCCAGTCTCCACTTACCAAAGTCTACAGTCTAAAAATCCCATTTTCGAACATGAAACCTTAACCTTCATTTAACTTTTCTCCGCGCACTCTAAATCCGACACAGGTGTTCCTAAAACTGTGCACTTACCGCGTTTTAGCGCGAGCGTGTAAACCGTGTCTTTTGGTGCTAGTTACCGCATTATATCGCATGTCAGACGATGGAACTTAAGTGGAATGAGGTTGAAAGTGAAGGAAAATGTGTTGGAGAGCTTTATAATATCTGTGTTGAAAAGTTTTAGTGGTAAGCGTAGGTAGTGGATTGGTGTAAAAGATTGGTTGGGTTACCTAGGCAAAGAAAATGTCTATAGGTACCATGATTTTTAAATAAATGGACTTAAGTGGCAGTGGGCAGGGCACATTGTTCGTAGAATGGATGGTCGATGGGGACAGAAGGTTCTGGAGTGGCGGCTATGTACCGGAAGACGCAGCGTTGGAAGGCCTCTCACAAGGTGGACCGACGACCTGGTGAGGGTCGTGGGAATCCGATGGATGCGAGACGCACAGGACCGGACGTTGTGGCGACACTTGACCTATGTCCAGCAGAAGACATTTTTCGGCTGAAATGATTAGGATGATGGACTTGAGTGACAGCAGTGAAAAAAACACTACTGTCACCAACAGGGACCTTCTTGAGCTGACTATATATCGTCAACGTGATCATGGTTTAAAAGCTTATTGTTTCAGCCAACGTAATCCAATGCAATCTATACTAATATTATAAAGAGGTAAAATTTGTAAGTTTGTAAGTTTGTATGTTTGTATGTTTGTAAGTTTGTATGTAGGGGGTAATCTCTGGAACTACTGGTCCGATTTGAAAAATTCTTTCAGTGTTAGATAGCCCATTTATCGAGGAATGCTATAGGCTATATACCATCACGCTACGACCCACGGGAGCGGAGCAGTAACGGAAAATGCGGGTGAAACCGTAGGGGACAGCTAGTATGTGATAAAGAGGTACCTACTCGTAACTCGAAAAAAGAAAGATAACGCCTGAAAACTCTTTTGGCATCTGGCCCCTACGTCGTATTCCCATACGTCTCGCATCCATCGGTTTCCCGCAACTCTCATCAGGTCATTAGTCCACCTTATGGGCGGCCTTCCAACGCTGCGTCTTCTGGTACGCGATCACCACTGCGGAACCTTTTAGCTTTGGCTAGTTAACTGTATGTAAAATGAATATTAAAATGTTGTATGCGCAAAAGACATTTCACTAAGTGGTATACAATTTGTCAATTCCAATTTTTTCTGCGATCAATCTTGTGATAAGGAGATGGGACTTTCTTTTATTGAGGAACCGGACCTCTGAGCTCCTCTGGGCTCTGCTGATTGTGTAATCAATATGCAGATTACACTGTCACACAATGATAACACTTCGGCAGGTACTTGCTGTTTGATAAATGTCTGGTTTACAACCGGTGGTACCACCTGAAAATGGATTCTGCTATAATAATTTGGGAAAGGTCATAACGCATCGGTTTTTATACACCAAACCACCGGATTTCTTTTTAAGTGTTAGTCAGACTCACGCACCGAGTTATTAGCATTATCGGCCTTGTAATGTTACTACTGTGTTGGGACTCAGTCCTCCTCTCTAGGAGAGGGAGTGGGTAGTAATCCACCACGCGAGCTCAGTGCGGATTGGTGGATGTCACATGTCTTCGTATACGCACCGAGTGATCCGTACAAACTTACTTATGTAAATAGTTCAGTTTCCGAATCATATAGTGCTACTAGTGCGCATCATTTCTTACTATCAGGTGGGATCGTGACGGTCAATCATTAGTTTATACTAATTTCAAACAAAATAGAGTCTCAAAGATATTTTCTTAATCGCAAAAAAGTTGTTATTTTGTACACGTTTGGAAAAGTTCATCATAAAAACGTTCAATGTTTAGAATGTAATGAAATAGAAGTTGGAATTATTATTACTCCAAGAGATAGCAGACTTGAGTATTTGATATTAATTTCGGCTTAATAACACAATGTACTCTTGAGAAAAAAGGTTTTGACAGACTGACAGATGGATAATAAAGTAATCCTATAAGGGTTCCGTTTTTGCCGACTGAGGAACGACCCTAAAATAGCTTTTAGGATTGTAGGATTTGAATGAACAAAGGTTTCGGGTGTTGATGAAAACTACCTACTCAATTGAACCTTAAGAAAGTCTAGACCCACCCTTATGCATTAAAGGAACACATTGTATTGTACATACAGCTAAGGACTAGAATTTCCTCCCGGATTCTTGTGTTTTCTGATAGCTACAACCTGGGAGTCTTTATGTCACGAGTGAATATTTGTCGGCCACATAAGCGTTTACCATCAGGTGATAGTGGTCAAGCGCGAGCCTAAAACACATTGTGCAATTTTATGTTCTAGTCGTTATTTACACGCTAAAAACATATATCAACATTTTCTATATTTTTATTATTACATAGTACATTTGCCGCTCAAATGCGAATGCACTTACTTTTCTAGAAACGGATTTTGTTGCTGTTTTCACTAATATAAAAAGAAAACAACAAAAACTTATATTCTTATGTTGAATTTGTGTTTTAGGATTCTAAAACGGACACCAGTTAGTATACAATAAAAATACTCTTACTAACTACTCTTTCTTTTTTGTAGGACGAACCAGCATCATCAGGCGACAGCGGAGACGAGAGCGGCAGTGAACCAGAGTCGCCCAGTGAGAAGCTGCTGCAGGTGCACAAACAAGAGTGGACGTGCGATAACAATGAGCGAGAAGTCAAACAGAGGTAAGACTAAACTATTATCAGCTTACAGCATTCTATAGGAGGCTGGCCATCATCATAATGTCTGCCGAAAGACGTCCACTATAAATTCGACAAAGGCCTGTTCCAAGTGTCGCCATAACGACCGGCCCTTTGAGTCTCGCATCCATCGGATTCAGGTCAGGGCCAGGTGATTAGTCCAGCTTGTGGGAGGCCTCCAACGCTGCGTCTTCCGGTACGTGGTCACCATTCCAGAACCTTTTGTCCCCGTCGACCATGTATGCTGCGAGCAATGTGCCTTCTTTAATCGGTCTCAGTGAAGTATGTCTCGTTAATTCTCAGCCATCTTGCAAAGGTTGGTCAATCTTTATGAAAGTTAGAAGTTAACCAGGCCGCACACAGGCCATTTGTGACAGCCACAAATGCCGTGAGCCGAAACCAAACATTAAATTAAAAAAACGCTAACAGGAATTTTCCGCCACTTAGTGGAAACCAGAATTATGTTTTAGATCTATAGTAGATATTGTCTGACAGACGGTGTACATTCGGTTACTTCCAATCACAAATCAGATTACTTATCTGAACATAAGCTTAACCACAATAAAATTTACTCTTTCAGAGAATCCCACAACGAACCACAAGCATCAACATCCTCAACCACCCAAGAAGCGGACAGCAGCAAGCCATGCCCATCCCTGCCTAAACTGCTGCCCAAGATTGAGATGCCTGGCGGAGCCATGCTGTACCACTCAGGAGTTCTAGCTGGGCTGGACGGCATTAGCAGCAATCTTGGACTGGGAAACCTGGCTATGGGATATCCTCATGGTTTTATACTTGGTCTTGCTAATCAAGGTCAGGAAGGCGGTGAGTATACTACTGTTTAGGAGTAATACAGGTTTCTAGGAATTAGGATTTTATTAGACCGTGCCACTTCAAAACTTGATGGCTCTATCGACCCGCCTGCTCATTGCTTCTGAAGTTTGGAGATTCTTCGCTATGCTATCTCGGTACCTTGCACGTAGGTTTTGAACATACATAATAATTTGTTAAAAGAGAATATTCTTGTATATTTATCATAAAAAATAATCATTATCAGCCGAATACGGTTCCCATTGCTGGGACTCAGGTTTCTGCACCTGTCACTCCCATCATCATCTTCCAGCCTGTGTCTCTTGTTATTTGGGATCAACGGGAGGAAAAGGTTTTGCCTTTTCCTCCATTCTAACCTTCACTATCACTAACTCCCTTTTCCTTCAAATTACTCCTTACACAATCCCTCTTTTCTTTGGTGTCTCTCTCCATCCATCCATGTGTATATATTCACACCCGTTTTCCAGTTCACGTAAACCCTAACTGTCAAGCACATGGAAAGGGTTATGTACATTAATTTCAGAACCCGTATCTGCTGCAACTTATTTTTAAAATAACCTTTAACTTTTCTCCTTCGTAGCGTCATCATCAAACCAGCCGCAGTTCATCACCATCCCGCTATCGATGGCCATGGCGGCGGCCGCAGGAGGACCCTCATCCACGGTCACCAACGGCTGCGGCGCCAGCGCCTCTAGCGACGACAGTAGCGAACTACAAGACTTGAGCACTGGCAGAAAGTGACGCGGGAACTAAGGTAAGATGGTGTTGCATTAAGAACCTTTGTTGAACCGTATGGATTATCATAAACTAGCTGAACTCCGCGGTTTCACCCGCATTTTTGGTCACTGCTCCGCTCCTATTAGTCTTCGCGTGATGTTACATAGCTTATAACCTTTCTGAATAAATGGGCTATCTAACAGTGAAAGAATTTTTCAGATCGGACCAGTAGATCCTGAGATTAGCGCGTTCAAACAAACAAACTCTTCCGCTTTATAATATTAGTATAGATAACAGTTAAATTAGTAATGCGTTAATGAAATTAATAGTTTACCGAATTGTGTAGTTTAATTCCAAGCTCATTCGGCGTAGTGCCATCTTTACATGGTAGACATCCCATGCATCCATTACACATAAAACTTTGTGTGTACACTTTTATTGTCCGGTACAGGATTGTTCATTTTGACGACACTTCGGGGAAGCTGAAGAAGCTGATATGATGTATAATGATCATTCTACCAAAGACTTCGTTCGCGTAACTGTAAAACAATATCTAAAAGACATGGAACCATGTACCAGATTTCATCCACATTCGTTCAACCGTTGGAACACGAAGAAGTAGGAAAAATACGTACCTATATACAAATCTCTCGCCTGTATTACATTAGTGTGCACAAATAGGGATTCTTATTTGTAATAGTTTTTTTTCTTTTTTTCATAATCAAAATTTTTCTTTTGTTTCAGAATCATCGCGCAAATGCTGAAGATCGTTATGTATCAATATAATCTTACGATAATATAAAAAAAAAACGTTACAAAATTATGTACCAAAGTTAATATTTGGACTTCTAGTAATAACAAACTATCTAGAACTGTTTGTAGGTAGGTAGAATTAATCAAAAATATATCACATTGTATTACATACATGTCTTTAGATTTTACCATCGTAAGGCCGTGTTCAAATTGTAAGCGAAAAGCGATCACGCAGTATCGTTGATAGCAAAATGGAAAATAATGAATTATAAACAGTTAAAACTATATCATAGTAATAAAAAAGTGCATATATATATATAAACTAGCTATTTTTACACCAACTGCTAACAGCATATCCCGTTGACAATAAGAAATGTATAGTATAGCCAATTTGATACACTCACAAGTTATGTGAATTTAGTTGCCGTATGCATCTATTTCTATTTAAATTACTAAACATGTTGCAAATTAGAAATTCCTGTTAAAGTTTTCTGTTAAAATGTTTCCTTTAAATGTGGAAAATCGGACTGAATTCACATGAAAACTCTACGAAACAATTTTGTAAGTGCCTCACCTATATTTACGACATTATTTTTCGTTCCTACTATCTTATTTAGTTCCCGAGTTCTGCAAAGCAAGTTTATTTAACTTGATGAGGTTCTTGCCATGTGGAATGGCACTGTTTACTTTCCTTTGACACTCGTTTGCCATTTTAACTTGGTCTGTTTATAAAATAAAATGGTGACGGAAATCTTTTTACTTACACGTTATATCCTTTCAATGCATGTCCTTGCCAATGAAAATCACTTGCAATTTTTAATTAAATGTGTATAAATAGTGACTACGAGTAAAATTGTATCGTATTAAATCAAAAAACCTTAATTTATTATATTTAAGTATGTAGATATTAATATTGTTTGTATAAAAAATAACAAAACACACGCGTATTTTTGTACCAAACATTAATACTTCTTATAAAACTGATTACTAAAGGTTTTAGAGTAACATTGATACACTCGTTTAAAACGCATTTTAAATATAATGTGAGTTCTACCGTATTTTAGTTTTATTTTCATTTGTTTAGCACTTTGTTTAATTTTTAGTTTTAATTAAATTTAAACGGAAGCGGGTAGATTTAATTGAGATATTTGAGCTGTGCTTCGTATTAGGTAGGCTTGAAATAGTTTGTGAGCTTACCTAAATAAAACGTAATGCAATATTATGATTAGATTCTGCTTTTATTATTTTATTGGTATAATCATTAGGTTGTAGGGATTGTGTTTAAAATGCTTAATAGTCCAAATGCTAAAGTCACGGCAAACGTAATATAATTTTAGTTGAGCGTAAAGCATATTTTTAGTAAAGTATAATTTACCCGCTACCGCTACCTCTTAAGCGCCCGCTGTCGGTGGGACTGCGGCCCTATCGTCGTGACGTCACTATCATTGAAGCATTTATTATTCTTTTGTTTATTTTACAGTATTTTAGTTTTCTCAGTTTCCTTATCAATTAGATCACAGGAAAATTGTATCTAAGATATTTTATCATTAAACATTCTATCTTTATAATGGTTTTTTGAAAATGCAAGATTATTAGTGCAAGATATAATGTGTGAGACTGACAAAAATGTCCTGAAGCGATTTAGTATTATACGTGATCACAGTATTATACAAAAGCTAGTCAATTTTATTGAAAAACTTATCTTGCACTTATCTTCTTGCATGGTCTTGCCAGGAGTGAAAAATCTTTTTTTTTGTGCAAAATATTCTTGTGTAGTTTTTTCCTACATATATTTGAATTTATTGAGTTAATTTGAGTCCATCGTTGCCACTCAAGTAGGGTTATTTCTTGAGTTTTTCTTTGTTTAAAGTAAATTTTTAGGTGGTATATTAAAATGCCCTAAAAATTTAGGTTGCAGTGGACTTTGAACTTTAAACTTCTTTTTGTTGTAGAGTTTACTTTTGTAAAATTACACAATTATCTCGAACTCATAGTTCAGTTGGTAGTTTATTTTTTCTTTGGTTGAATTTAAGTTTTGTTTTATCATCCTGTGGTCTAATTTTGTAAATCGATCAAGTCAATAACAATGGTGTAACTGATTTTTTCTTATTGTAATAAATGTTCCTTTCGTTTCGATTTTTGTAATAAAAGTAATTAAAAATAATTGTGTTTGTTATTTATGCCCTCGTTTCATATAATCATAATCAGTCTTATAATGTACCTACTGCTGGTACTAAGGCCTCCGCTCTAGGAGAGGGAATGGGCCGTAATTTACCATGTGAGTCCAGTACCGTTTGGAAGATATCACGTGTCTTAAAAATTTTGTTTATAGGACACACCGTTTCGAGTGGTTTTATGCGTAATCCATTCGGTGCGTATTCTAATAACTGCCCAGTTTAAGAAACCTAATTAGCCTATTGTGGCTTGGTTGATTTTAAAACAAACATCTATACAAATAGCTGCAATTTATCTGACTTACTTCTAAGGCGAGTTTCTGAAAGGAAAACCATGGTTCTGGAACGCAAAGGGCAAATGAAGGTCCTAAATGGATTTTAGTTAATAAAAGTCTAACGCACCTTCTTGCTCCACCTTACAACGGGAGAAGTAATGGATAAAAAATTTCCTACACAAAAAAACAATCTTTATGACTTCTAACCAATCCAAGGCATAATTTTATATATGAAATATTCAACTATTAGCTGCTACTAAAGATTATGAAAATTATATCTGATATTAGAAAAATATTCTTGGATAAAAAGGAACCTTTGTGTTATTTCCGGATACGATCTACCCTTGAACCAAGTTTCATCGCAAACACGATACACACTTAAGTACAAACTTTATCCTTTATATTAGTGTGAAAATTATATATTAGGTAGGTACATACTGTTTACAAATTACAAAAAAAAAGGAAATGATTTAAAAACCATTAAAATCTGGCGTCGAAAAACTCCTCTGCATTGCTGTCAACTGGTAATAATGAGCCCAAGACACTGCCATGCTGTATAGCTTGTCCATGGGTCATTTAATAATTCTTATGTATCTCCACGGTCCACATATCTCAATATCAACATAACACGTAACGTAAGTGATCAAAGAAGATTGGCGAGCTGGGTATCACATCAAAATCCAAACATACACAAATCTAGTTATATGCAACTTATGGGTCATATATCGTTAGTTATTTTCCAAGCTAAAATACAATATTAGCAGTCCGGAGTAATTAAAAAACCATGATTTTAGGGTACAGTCCCGTTACGGAAACAAAACGCAATAATGCAATAGTACCTCGTCCTTTTTGTGAAGTCTGTAAAAACAAAACGCATAAAATAGGCTTATTGCGTCAGCTGTTACTTAGGTATGTCAAATACAAAAAAAATATAAACTGTCATGATATTTTTGTTTGACCCTGCCTAAACATAATTCGTCGTTCGTGTTATTTGTAATGTTGTCTGCATCTATAAATGAAGTGTGAACTCTTATTTTGTGCCGCCACGTTACTTTAGTACATTACAATTTGCGTTTAGTGTATAAACCTGCGCAGGACTGAAATAGGACTCTTATTTATTCTGTGAATGTTTTTCATGCTTTAACAATGTCAGCAGTTGATCTTCGGTGTATAAACTGTTATGTGCGCTTATCACGCCTTCGCCGACGTGTCTTGATTTGACCAGTTTAAAGGAGAAAACCGAAGCCATTATCGGCTACTGTTGTAATTGTAAAGTATGACTCAGAACCGTGGGCTGTTGTTCACATGTCATGAGTGTAGTCTGGTAATTTAGCTTACGATCGACACGAAGGAAAAATCTCCCTGCGGTATTTCTTGACAATGTATTGTTACAATTATAATAAAAAAATGTTATAAATACTATGGTTTTGTTTTTTACCTGTTACGAGACGCCGCGCGGCATCAAGAGGTGCAGCGCGATGGCGCGTGGCATCATGAGGGGCAGCGCTGCATAAAGCAACGTATTCTAAATTCTCACAATGAAATGTGTATCTTTTCGCGTAGTAAATAAAGTTATATTTTGAGTCACTCTATTAAAATGTGCGCGCAGCGTCGCGTCTTGGTGTGAGCTGACCCTAACCATCGTACGATTGAACGATGTGATTAAACACAAATTCTTTAGAGTGTCCTAATAGAAGCTTGTAAATCATCGCATGAGCACAGGGTTTCGTCGATAAAACTAATCTCATCGTGCGACGAAATCACATCGTTCAATCGTATGATAGTTAGCTAAATAGGACGACGCTTGAGGGTCTGCCTTAAAACCTTGTCCAGAAGAAGCGAATTCGTTTAGAAACGTTTTGCGTGAATTCATTCGCGCGCTAGTAATATACTAGTAAGATACTAGCACAAATACGTCGCGTCCACAAGTATCGCGCGAATTCAAATTACGCGCGTAAATCGCGTGCACAACGCCAGACCCTCAACTCGCGCGTATTACACGCGAGTCGAGATACTAGGGACACCTTGTTGCGTCCAGTTAAACGCGTGAACTCCAGAGCGAGTGCACATATCCAGGGAAATTGAGCACCTACATTTGATACGGAATTGTTGAATGCTCCAGCGTTGATACGCTCTTTCTGGGCGCAACGGTCGCGCGTGATACGCACGCGCAATCGCGATGAATTCGCCCCTTCTGGTCAAGCTCTAAGTTATATAATTAGGTAGGTACCTTGTATTATTTTTGGTGGTCCATTTTGAGGTTATGTCTATAAATCATTTTATATCCCCAACTCTAATGTATGTCTTACCATTACATATTTTGTTATACTCTATTGTAGCATTCTAATCCATATATTCATTCTATTGTATGTTAAGCCTGTATGTGATACTGAAAGTACATGGGGTTTTGCCAATCTTCTTTCTGAAAACACGTTATAGGACTAGGACAACTCACACGACAATTTATATTAACCATACAAGAAAAAATATCAATTCATAAACAGTTTCAATGAAGAATAAACACTGTCCGCCATGACACCGATTCAAATATTTAACCATTAAAACAATACAACAAAATTGATACACAATTAACTACGAAAAAAACGCTTAATCATAGCCAATCCACCATTACAGAAAAAAAACCAAACATAAAAATATAATAGCGAATGAACTCGCAAAAACTTCCAAGGTATTGAAAAAAACTTAGTGAAACCAGTTTTATAAGACCTCTGGATCAGTACTGGAACGTCGAAATTCATTGACCATGACAATAAGGTTTCGCAGCCAGGTATCAAGTAATATTGGTGAGGATATTTGGCGTAGTTATATAGCATCAACAATTATTATTCGGTATTTAATAACGTAGCAAGTGAATGCTGATTGGAGGGCTGACAGCCAATCAGCTCGTTCGATTGGCAATGAATATGCTGTTCGATACTATGAAATAGTGGAGCCGCGAAAAAAAATACAAGTGTCTATTTCACAATGTATTTTTATTGTTGGCAACCCGTTTCGAGATGTCAGTGGCAGTAGAAAAAGGTTCTATTAATATTTTGTAGGCATTCGCTAATGTTGTGAATTAATAATTTTAATGGCATACTTGTATTGATGTTATTTCAGAGAAAAACTATTATAGGAGTATTTTTATAATAGTTTTTCTCTGCAGTCTTCTGCAAGATTCATAAAATTATAAAAATGTTGATTGTTTGAATAATTAATTAATGATAAAAATATGGTTCACAGTCTATACAAGCAATTCTCTCACACGGCAGCCATATTGGTCTAAAAAGTCGATAGAGTAGAGTATTCAAGTGACAAAAATGATCTCTCGATAGAGCTTTTTTACCAAAATATGTATGTATATCACTGAAAGGTCAATTCAGAGTTCACTTGCAACCAGTTTTCAATATATTTACCGTTGTATTCATCCCATTGTTAAATATCAAATGGTTTTAAAATGGTTTACAAGAAACACATTTTTAGGGTATGTTTTTTTCCAATATGAGGAGGACAGTGGCGACACATACGACGTTTCGTGATCGCCTATTTTTAACGTTTGAATCCCCAACCGGTCCTATGAGACCGCGCTGTTATTGTTTTACTATTGTGTCTCGTTTCGCGGGTATCTGAGTAACTACGGCTATAGTTCAGAGCGAGAGGGAATAGGGAGCGGTCACTTCCTTCCCAACCCCGAGTCGACGGCGCATAGGCGAGCCTCAAAGAGATGTCTATAAAACCCTATGATTTTGACCCAGCAAAGTCGCTATCTGCTAGCGCCGCAGGAACGTATAAAAGAGTTATCGCGACCTTAGAACACAAAGAGCAATTAAAGAAACACAAGCGGGATTTAGTCAGTAAAAGTCTGACTTCCTCTCACTCTTTACAACTTATTTGATTAATCCCCATCTAAAATTTAGAAATACCTCATCTATTAAAAACTAAACTATTAAAACCAACATGTCTCCGTGCCATTTCTGTGCGCATTTGACAAGCTCCCAACATGGTTGGCATTACATATTCAAGTATAGACGATGGCAGCCACTACCAACATGTGTGCCTTGGTAATCACTGGCCGACCAATGAACTGAGCGACACGGCCTAAGTATTGATATGTTACTTTGTAACTAATTGTAGATGTAAGTTGACGATTATTTTTAGTTTGTATATATTATACTAGCTTTAGCCCGCAGCTTCGCCCGTGTACATAAAATATAGCCTATGTTACTCAGGAATACAGCAGCTTTCTATTGGTGAAAAAATTTTAGCAATCAGACCAGTAGGTACTTCCACAGATTACCTCATACAAATAAAAAAACAAACTTTACGTCTTTATTATATTAGTGTAGATTTAGCCGTTAAGCTACAATTTTTATTTGACTATGAAAAGAGTTAGGGCCTGTTTCACAATGTCTGAGTAGGCACTACTCACTGAATAAATTCAAAAATGTGACAGAATTTGTATGAAATTATCTGTCAAGTAAGATACTCGAAACTTAATCATAGGTGGTGAAATAGGCCCTTACTGATTTAAATTAGAATTTTGAAGTATACAGTACTCTGACTCAGTAACACAGCATAATAATGTTATTATATTCCAACTGCTGAAACTTAGGTCTTCTCTCTAGGAGAGAGAAGTCCACCAAGTGTGCTCAGTGAAGGTTGGTAGATGTCATGTCTTAGAAGTTTTGGTTTTATTATTAGCACATAACTAAGTATAGTAAATATCAATATTGTTTGTGAGTAGAGAGTGCAATTCACTCTAGAGAAGGATTCAGCCTTATATGTATACCTACGAGTAGGTATAAATATAAGTGAAAGTTTCATTCGTGAAAGATATTGTCATAAACGAGTGTAGCTAAAATTTTGGGAAACTGATGCCTGTTTTTGGTCTAGGAAACCATTAAATAGGTTCTCCCATTCTGAGTGGAGCGAGAGGGAACATCGGACTTTTAATCACTAAAATGTTATCATCTGTATCTCTCAACAATTGTGTTTAGGAGGTTGTTGATCCTCCTAAAGATAATTGTTACCTACATATCTCGCCGGATTTCGTGGCAGTGGAAGAGACGCACTCTTTTTGCGTGCATATGAAAGCTGAAATTAGGCTGAGGCCATTCAGTTGCCAAAATGTAAATGCTGTCGACTCTGGCCTAAGCAAACATCTGCAAAGCACTGCAATAACGCAGCCGCAACGCAATTAAGAACAGCTGAAAGGACATGGGTGGGTTTTAGTCTATAAAAGTATTTAATTTACACTCACTTCACACTTAGAGAGAGAAAATATATCCCGCAACAACAACAAAAAAGCCAATAAACCCACCTAATTAGTATCGCCTTCACAAGTTTTCACTTAAAAACGGACACTTATTACTTCCAGCAAATTATTTCAGTAGCAAACAAAATAAATAGCAAAAACGCAAAGAATAGCAAATAAACGTCGTCTCAGCACTAATTGAACGTCGAACTTCCCCATTGTCATTAGTAAGTTTAACGTTAGACTTTACCATCGGTATTTTTAAATGGGCAAATGGTTCTAGGGGAAAATGTACAGAGAAACATTGCTTCGACGTTCCAAAGAGAAAGGCAAATAAAAAAGGTTTCAGCTGCCGGAACATTTACGTAGTACAGTATTGTAAGAGGTGAAATATTGGTGTGAACGTAAAATGGCCTTAAAAGAAAGACTAATGTGTAATTAATTCTTATACTAATTGCTGACAGCGACTTTGCCCGAGTGAAGATTTGTCATCTAGAGGTATAACTAGCCTGGGACCTAATCTCTGCCAAATATATCCAAAATATTTCGTATAAAACGGTTAAACCGTTTCGAATTGTCAGTTTCCCAAATTTTCCTTTTCATGTAAAATCTTACTTCTTGCCAATTTTTAGTATTCTAAGTCATTGGGTACCATATAAGTTTTGATTTCCTTGCGAGCGTCGAAATATGCGCCATAAATGACCTTATCTTTAAATTGCATTGATGTAGAAGTTTGAAATTTCATCACTTCAAGGAATAACCGATTTGAATTATTGATGTGAATACCAGTCAAAATGTTTTTCTTCATCGCAACCCAATATACCTACTGAAATAATTTATGTACTCGTAGGTAAATGTGTTGACTACTTACCCAATAATTCCTAAACCCCTGTTCACAAAACTTTGAATTTAGTGAACAAGGGTTTTGGATTCTTTGTTCCACATAAGAATTATTGTTAAAGTTGAAAGAAAAGGAAGTTAGACATAGCATGAGTGACAAGACAGAATAAAAAACTGACCCCAAATAACACGAGACAAGGGCAGGAAGATGATGATGCGATTTGTAATTACACCCTTTGTATTGAAAGGGATATTATGAATTTAGAATCTTGCAGCCTACAAACTACAGAATTTAGTACCTGCAACCTATAAACTAGGGGTCTTTAAGTCAAGTGTGAATAGGTTGCTTCTAGGCAAGTGTGCTCAATCGTCGGTCACATCATCACTTACTACAGGTGAGATAGTAGTCAAACGCGAAAATATCAATAAATAAAAAAAAACAGTATTGTACTCTTGATAGAGTGGTCGTGGTCATCACTTCAGGTATCGGTGGCAGGCTTCACAACACGCCGCCACTCCTCTCTGATGGCTATCTTTCTCGCGCATTCATGTAATGATGATGAGCCATTTACTGCCACTTTTATCTGGTCACTCCACCTCATATTCGATCTTCCTCGTGGCCTAGTACCCTCAACCTTTCCCTGGACCACAAGTCGCTCAAAAGCCACCTCCCTTCGGTAGCGACCACATTATACTCAAACACAGAATGTAACCGATCTATCAGCCATCAACATACGAGTATTGCGATGTAAACCTGTGTAAGTATCGCATTACTAATGCGTTGCTGGCAACTGTGCGAGCCCCACACGGCTATCTCATATCAACCGTCCCTCACTCTGGTTTGCAAACCTAATTCTTGTATGTAATACATATAAATAAGTGTTACGCTGCGGTATATTGTAAGGGTGTAATTGGAAAAGTGGTGTTTTCTTTTATGGGTTCTGTTTTAATTTTGCTGGTTTTAATCGAGTATGAGAAATGTTGGAGTATGCGGTAATTGAGAGACAATGGGTTTATGAATGAAGCATTTATCATCGCGCTTGCTAACGTCGAGTAAACCATTTGATCATATTATAATTCAGAATAACTTTCCTCAGGACTTGTTTGCTTGTACCTACTATCAAGATTATTTAAAAAAGTTTAAGTATCGCTTTTTCTGATAGAACCATTTTATAAGGTTTTGTGAGTATACCTAGTGTCTTTGTGTCCTTCATAGAGGTGTATTCGCCACACAAGTATGTAGAAACTTAAATTAAAAGGAGATATTTTTAACTATGCATCAAAAGTCGTATGCTTCACTAAAAATACTAATTTTAAATCAAGAATTAATGTTTGACTCCCCAACCGGTCCTATGGGACCGCGCTGTTATTGTTTTACTATTGTGTCTCGTTTCGGATATGTGATAGATTAAAGGACCATTACAATTATCTACTACACTAATATAATAAAGACGTAAAGTTTGTTTTTTTGTTTGTATGAGGTAATCTGTGGAAGTACTGGTCCGATTGCTAAAATTTTTTCACCAATAGAAAGCTGCTGTATTCCTGAGTGACATAGGTTATATTTTATGTACGCGGGCGAAGCTGCGGGCTAAAGCTAGTTAAGTATATTGTCGGGGTGACGGGGTCTAATCAGCAAGCGGGATGGCGGGGCAGTGTTCGATGGCTTATCAAACACAAACCCTATTCTCTTCGGTTGTTTTTCAAAACACCCAAAATCCTAAGGTCCTATTCGAAGATACTGCTAAAAACAAGGCATATTTTGTAGTAGAAAACAGGAATAAATTAGGAAACAGATAAAATAAGAAAAATTAATGCAAAATTATTCAGTTCACTTAAAACCAATCACAACTCGGAACAACTAGTACTCGCTACAAGAACAATGTCCAAACTCGTAGAGCGGAGGCTGCAACAGCGGAGTCAAATCGCGAAGTTATGACAAGTCGCTCTAACGTTTACAAACACAATTACTCGTTGCCTTTCGCTTTGCTAGTTTGGCTTTTCACTTGAAAGCGTGTAAACAGATGAGAAGACGTTTTGATAGATACGCTTGAGTTTGAGGATGTGTTGAGTATGTACGTACTCCTATTTTGTTGTTGAGGTTATTTTTAAGGAGGGAGTACATCAAAATTGTCCCGGTCTGGAAAAAGTCAGACTTCTACTGACTAAAACCCATCCCTGTTCCTTTTTAGCCCTAATTCCAGGGCCCCGGGGTTCTCTTTCGCTAACGCAGGCCTTAAGAGACTTCAACCCTGTCGTGCCTTTACGGTTTTGTTGTTGAGGTCCCACCTCAACAACAAAACCGTCGAATGTCTAACTCTAGGTTAGTACGTACGACAGGGTTTTACTGACTAAAACTTACCTGTGTTCGTCAGTTACATTTAGCGTTTCAGCACTACGGTATCATTTTCAAAAATACTCGTGGCCCTAGCAGTTTTTTGACTAGGTGTGGGTCGCGGGAATACCTACGATAGATGCGAGACACAGGACCGTTCGTTGTGGCAATGCTTGGAGTATGTATGCACAACAGGGTCCGCGTAGTATTGTAAATATTGGTATAGGAGACCCACTCTCTAATACGGGACGAGACCCACGGGGATCCGGGGCAGCGTAAGTAACATTACACCATCAGCCCCAGACACAAGTGTACGAGGGAATATCGGGCTCGTTTTAGTCAGTAAAAGTCTGACAAATCCCTCAAGGCAGAAGACACCCACGAGGTTTTCTAACCCGAAAAGGAATAAATGTCCAACAGTGTAAATAAATATCTTAGAAGAGAACTTTCGTGGGATACCTATTGTTTAACTTTCACGCAAGCAAAGTCGCTAGCAATAGCTAGAGTTCATACAAGTAATTATTATAAACAAAGAAACATAAACAATTCTAGCACATTGCCAAGACACCTATCGCAAGGATAGCCACTAGCACAGTAAGGTTTGTTGAAATTAAAATAGTTTTCCTGTACACAGCCATCTTGAATTCCTTGTAAGCATTGCAGTCTTTGTTTACGGAAAATTATTATAAACCTCTGCCCTGTATGGAGATTTCTTTTTTATAGGGTTTAATAGTTCTTTAAAATGTTGGTCAAATATTAATGATTATCGTTTTAACTTGTAAGGTTCCTGAAAAGGTTTTAATGTGGCCAATTTTAAAAATATACCAATCTTACAAGATTGTTCTTGAATTCCAATAGTAGAATGCTGAAATAAAAGGCCAGTTTCTACGCGATCGTTCAAAAACGTTCCCGTGTTTTGTAACGCAAAGGGTAATGAAGAAACACAGATAAGTTTTAGTCACTAAAAGTCTAACCCTTCCTCTCGCACCTCTCAGAACGAGAGATGTTATTTGATAAATTATATTAATTTGCAACATAAACAAATTGGTTTTAAAAAACACTTTCACACGTCAATTTTTTTTCGTCAGTTTAAACTAGATGAGGTCAATGTTTTTTAGCTGTCTACCCTGAGAAAACCAACCGAAATGAACTTAGATTTCACAGTCTCTTTTATTTTAAGATGATATCCCACTTCAAAAAAAAACAGGCAAGCAGGATTTGGTTTTCAGGAGACTTTTTTTAATTTGTTTGATATCCCACATTCATAATTATGTTAATACCAAAATAATCGTCTGATATATGACAGGCCCCTAGAAGTAACAGTATTGACAGCCAAACTTGATCGTATGGAGGACGTAAAGCGTAATATCGCATGATTACGATTTTGTTTGTCACCCACTAACACGGTACGTGGGACCGTATAGAAGTAGACGAAAATATTTTCTATTTACATTCACGAGCAATAAGCCGGAAGTAACTTCTGTTGTTTAAGAAAAAAATGAACGAAAAATGGTATCTTTTAGTTATATACAGTTGCAAATAACTAACACCATTTCTCCAAAAACGTATGTACCTATAGTAAGCATAAACATAATATTGGCCTTTAACGTTCCCACTGCTGGGACTCAAGCTTCCTGTCTAGGAGAGGGAATGGGCCGTAATCCACTACGAGAGCCTAATGCGGGTTGGTGGTTATCACATGTCTTCGAATTTGTAGTTTTATGACATGCCAGTTTATTCACGATGTTTTCCATCACCGTTTTGAGAACAGTGGCGATGAAATAAATAAAATAAAATAATGCGCTTAGCTGGGTTTGAAGCCGCGAACAAAATGAAAAAAATAACAAAGGAAAGCAGCCGTAATGATGATGACAACGATGACGGTAATTACACAGATAGTGATGCCAAAGTGGGCGATATTGAAAAGCTAGATTCTGATTGAATTTTATAATAAACTACACCTTGTAAGACCGGGCAGTTACCACTGTTCCACCACTGCTCTTTTCACGCACCTAACTTTCAAAGAAGGAAAAAGATTTCTCAGAACCAGACACCGCCCAAAAAACACATTGAAAAACTTCCTGTCTGTAGGTATATACGTGCACATAACTTCACGAAATTTTTCCTCTTATCAACGAACAAAAAACTCGTTATATTAAAGATTCAATGTTGCCAGCGCATGAATATTTTGCTAATGCTCATTATTCTAATAAACGGAACCCATAATTGGAAATCGCACGTCATTTTTGGTTAGGGTGACCATAATAATAAAAAACAAACGACTGTAGTATTTGCATTGTGTCTAGAGTGAATAGATAATCATGCTAATCTAATGATGAATGAAAATTTTTAAGTGCTTAAAGTGTCAACCATTTATAATTTAGATTGGCAAATTAGCATGTTTGGAGCGTTACTCTGATTTAAAAAAAATGCTAGACTAGTGTGTAGTTCATTTGTGTTAATAACTGGAAGACAAAATATTACAACTACTGAATTAATCACCATATAGAAATCAAGTTTGGGTTTTACATTACAGTGGTTAAATGATTGTTTTTGCGGGAAGTGAAGCAATTATTTGTATGGCCAAAAGTTAATTGTGCTGAGTCTAGGTGTGTATAAGAGTTTACATGTTTGTGAACGCGAAGTAATACAATAGTAATAGTACGAGTACGATAGATTTAATTACTCAGATACCCGCGAAACGAGACACAATAGTAAAACAATAACAGCGCGGTCTCATAGGACCGGTTGGGGATTCAAACGTTAAAAGGAGTACTTACTCCTGGAAACGGCATGCGTTGTTAGGACATCCTAACAAAGCACGCCGTTTTTTTTTATGTTTATTGACTCGCATTTGACTACTATCTCACCTGATGGAAAGCGAATCGAAGTTAGAGCACGCTTGCCTAGAAGTAACCTATTCACTCTTGACTTAAAGACCCTCAAGAAAGGTTGTAGCTATCAGGAACCACAAACTTTGGCCGGGAATTCCACCTGTAAGCTGTACGCAGTAAGAATGTATTTCCAATACATTTTGTGCGTATAGTAAAGTCGGTGGACAATACGCATAAAACGTAATGTTTATTTATTTACCAGTGGTGTATTACCACATACAATTAGCATTAGCATTATCGGCCTTATAATATTCCCACTGCTGGGACTCAGGCCTCCTCTCTTGGAGAGGGAATGGGCCATAATCCACCGCGCGGGCCCATTGCGGATTGGTGGATGTCACATGTCTTCAAATTTTTGGTTCTAGGACATGCCGGTTTCCTCAGGATGTTTTCCTTCACCGTTTTGAGAGTAGTGGTGATAATTACACAAAGTAATGTGCCTGGCTGGGTTTGAACCCGCGACCTATAACGTACCATATAACATGTTTTTTTTCTATAAACTAAAAAACAACCAAATCCTTCCAAAAATAATGGTTACAATAATAACAAGACATCGCTATGGGCGAGCACGCGCCCGCCTAAATCGTCCGTCCGGTCTCAATATGGCGGCCCATCGGCGTTCAACTCACGCGCACTGCCGCCTGAAGGACGGTTTTCACGTGGAAATATCATTGTTTGTATGTTTGCATGTGTGTGTGGATGTTTGTGTATGTGTGGGTGTGAAGAACAAAGAGTATTTGTCTGTAGGTGTTTTTTTTGTATGAAGATTTTCGTGAGGAAAAATGTTTGAGGCAGATTTTTTATTTTGGTGTCCTTTAACGTTTTTGTGGTTGTTTGATTTGCTCTTGTTGTGTTAATCTACATTAACAAGAGCTAACGTGAGTGCTTCAGGGTAGCTAATGAGATTCAAGTTCAATTAAAAACTTCCTCTTCTTGCCATTATCCTTTAGTTCATGAATCCCCGACCGGTCTTATGAGACCGCGCTGTTATTGTTTTACTATGGTGTCTCGTTTTGCGGATATTACTAGGGGTCGGCGCAACACGTTTTTTTTCTTACATTCTGACCTGTCATCCGTCACACTATCATTAACTACCTTTTTTTTAATATTTTAAAATTCAATTAAAATATGATTTTTATTTCATGAAAATTTTATCAAATACGGTTAGCAGAAAAATTATCATTTGGTTTTTTTTTCACGGTAACCGTCCGTTTTAATTAAAAATGTATGTAGCCCTTAACACTTACGTTTTTCTTCTGTACATGACACGATCACAAAACACGTTTGATCACTATCAGCTACTATGATATTAAAAATTGTTTTTCTTAGAACTAATATAATCCAAGACTACTAATTGTTAGAGAAGCTAACTAACTAACCAGGGTACATAAGAATTTTTAATTATCATTACATAAAGAGGCCCCAACGTTGTATCAATTTAAAATGATAATTTTCACTTTCTTTGTCGGTTTACCCATCAAGAATTGATAGGCCATTTTTCCATTTAATTAGTAGTAACTGTCCCAACAAATACCAGTAATTAATCCTTTAATTAATTAACACGGAAACAACACCTGACACATATTTTAACACTCCCACATAAAACCTTAATTATAATTCCGCAACTATGCGACTTTTTTCGGAGGCTGAAAAATGAATGCCTTTGCCGCACACACCCGGCTTTTGAGCACAAAGTAAACTTTAATTATACGACATGTTCTGTGTTTTATGTCGGCCATTTTGTGCTCGTATGGTTTGAATTTGGAATTTTATAGAATAAGCCGTTGCAATTATGGGAAAGTCGCTGTTGGTGGACTGTGTTTGGTAAAAATGAGGTTAATTACATATTTCTGTTTATTATGGTAATTAAACTAAGGGCCTGTTTCACAATGTCTGAGTAGCCACTACTTCTTAAATAAATAAAAAAATGGAACAGAATTTGTATAAAATTATCTGCCAAGTAAGATGGTATCGGAAACATAATCATAGGTGGTGAAAAGAAGTAAATAAAAAAAGTTATACGAGTTTTCAAAAATAAAATTAATCAAATTCAAAAGTTTGAATTCCGGTTTTTTTTCCAAAATAATTTATGTTTGTTGGGAGTCCCATGTCTCAATGCATTCTCACAGTTACTTTATTATAATGAACGTGGATAGCTGGTTATACATAGGAATACCTATGTGATAATTATCTTATTAACCAGAGTAGAGAAGCCCACGGAAAACAATCATATTCATATGTCTCGTTGGTTTATAGACTTAACGCATGTAGATAATAAACAAGCTTTATAGGCCAATATGAAATGCGTACAATATTATGCTTGAGTTCCAGTAAGTATTAGCAATAGTCATCATTTTCTTCCTTCGCCTTTTCCCAACTAGCTTGGGGTCGACTTCCAGTCTAACTTTTTTCTTTTTTTTTTAATTTTTATAGACTAGTGCTTGACTGCGATCCCACCTGATGGTAAGCAGTGATGCATTCGTCGAATGTGCGGCGCACTAGTTTATTAAGATCCCATTCACTCTAGCCTTGCAGACACCCAAATTATAATCGGACGGGAAAACCGCAGCAGTCAAATTGTTCCAGTCCTTCGATATACGCGGTATAAACGAAGAGACGAAACGCTTAGTCCGTTTGAACAACGTAAGGGTGGATACTCGCCGTACGACGTTTTGTCCGATGGTAAAACGGGGATGGTGGAATCAGTTCATGCAATTCCCGCGCACGCTCTCCTAAATGCATCCTGTAACTGCTGAATACCTGTGTTATTTATTTATTTACACCAAGATTACAATATTATAAAAGGAAACTTTACATGGAGCGATTGCCTATCAGACTTCCACAACCCATTGAGGTCCTTACTACGAGTATCAAATTACTTTTTTAGAATAATCATGTTAAAAAAGTAATTTGATAGGAATTCAAAGTATACTTGACACACATGAACCTAGTCCTAACGGTATCTGTATTCTTTTTTCTCATGTAAACAATATTTCAGATGGTGACAGTTCACCATCTGAACATAACAGCCGAAACCAATAACCTATCTATCACATATCGGAGATAGAAAAACAAATGAAACAAGAGAAAACATGATAATTTTTGTATTGTATCATTTGTTTTACAATCTCCAGTATGCCAAAACTGGAGATCGATAGGTTATTGGTTTCGGCCGTAAGGCACGCTCCCACGTGCCAATTTATGCCTGTATCAATTTTATTATGTTCGTCTATATCTTACGGTAGTTACCTCCGTGTACATGATAGTATGTTCCAGACGAAACGACACATAATAAACACGAGAACACACGAGCACACGACTGCTATTTGTAGTATGTTGACGAGCCTGTGTACACCCGCAGTTATGACGATGGTACCGCTAACTAATGCTACGTTTAAATGCTATCTATCCAAGTTCGTATTACGTGTAGCGATTTTTATTACTGGCTAAGAAGAAGGTAGGGAAGTGTTTTATTAAGTAGATGGAAACTATGAGAATCAGTTACCTCATAGCCAAAAGAATTGTTAAACTTACTTGGCAGTGGGCAGGGCACATTGCTCGAAGAACAGATGGCCGATGAGGCCAAAAGGTTCTGGAGTAGCGACGACAAAGACGCAGCGTTGGTAGAACTTCTACAAGGTGGATCGATCGACACTTAGGGAGTCCAATGTCTTAGACGTCTTTCAGCTGGAATGATGATGATAAACGTAGTCTCTAGAGATTATAGGTAAAGGTAAATTTTCTTTCCTTAGAAATAGATTTGAGTAACTAGACTGAAAGTATGAGTCAGTCAGACTTAACAAGAGGCAGAACAAAACAATACCTCATTTCGTATCACAATGAAGACTGGGAACTCCTAAAACAACAATGTTTCCGTAATTAATCCTTGACACTCAAGGCAATAGCAACTGTCAATCACCGACGGCTATCGAACGTAATAGAGCACCTTCCTTAATAAGGCGACTACAGGACCGGGAGTAAAAAAGTCTAAAATTATGAGATGGGACGATCGTGTTACGAGTGGGGACAAAAAGTGCGGTTGGCACACACGCATCGTACGAGACGCAAGGATCTGGTTGTAAGGAGCCTGAGTTTTAGAGGACACGGGGTAAAGTCGTGTCGGAGACGTCTCGTTGAGGATTTGGTTCTTTGGGTGATTTGAAAATCGAATTTAGAGAACAATATGGCGGATTTTGAGATAAAAGTGTGATGATTGGAGTTTCTTGCCAGTTCTTCTGCAAAAGAAAAGACCAATTGGAACTGCGCGTTGTAGCTTCTGACGTTTTATGAGAGCCCAAGTAGGCCTATGTGAAATAAAATTTTTGAGCTTCAGTTTGGATTAAATGCTCAGAAAATAATTGGAAGTTTGACATTTTTGAGCATAGATAAGACATTTAAAACTATGAATAACAGGCTCTTGAAGTTTTACTGAAAAGCATACATATACATAGTAACGAAAATTTTTGAACGTACCTATTAAGTTATTTGTTGTTTGTTTCTAATTACACAAGAAGTCGTGTCGTGAGGGTGAAGGCAGGTTATCAATTGTCGATAAGTAGCCGTGTGTAGCTGGTATAGAGGGCGTAGCTCTGTCTCCCGTCGACATCGACCGCTGCACACGGGGTGATTTTTGGAAAATACTGAAAATTCCTGGTGAATTGTTTTCGTTTTGATGTTGATTTTGGAAGATGAGCAGTTTGTTTGGTATTGAAATACATCTTTCTTCCAGTTATTATCTTATGATCAAAAGCTGTAAAAAAATGATTTGGATTCACCAAATTGAATCTAATAGCGTAAGAGTTGAAATATTTCGTCAAAATGACCTCAAAAGTTTTTCCTGTCAATTTCATTTGTAGAACAAAAGCCAGTACCAAAACAATTCAACGAAAAATGCCCCCGTGTGCGCCCGACCACGCACGTAGCTTATGATATTCAGCGTACGCGCACGGCACAAAAAGCGGACGCAACCATCTTAGCGGCGCGCGCGCTCAACGCGGTTATTACGGGAAATCTTATGTTAATTACAATTATGTACTCCCAGTCCACCGTCACATACGATACCGAGCAAAAACTCCGATCCTATACAATTTTAATGCGCTCACTGGAATTTACGGGAGATTCCACGTGGGGATGCGAAAAAACCATGTGTTGTGGAGCGTGTGTTTCGAATTTTGATTCTGTTCGGTTCTAGCGACGAGACTGCACTTCGGGTTTACGGGTTGTGCCGATAGGGGGGGACACTAATTGGTTATTTTGGGCGATGAGGAAGATTTCGAGTTTCACGACCGAAAAAAAAAACTGTTGACGATTTCAGATGAGTTTAAGGTCGTTGATTCTATTACATTTTATAGCTACAATTAAAGGTGTTTTAGCACACTTTTAATTTCAGATATTTGTATGCAGAAGGTATTTGCAAATCCATTTGTAGCCAGGTTAATTAGACACTACATATTCTTTGAATTAATTTCATCGTTCTGACATGTCGTTGAAACAGCATGCTGATTATAATTAGAAAATTGTCGTGTTAATAAAAAGTTTATTAGCATATTTTATTGTGGATACTTCTTGAATACTTGGTGCAGTAAAACGAGTGGTTTTAAAGGGGTGGAGACTTAATATCACCTGCCCTATTTCTGTCTCATCCCACACGATTTGTCCACTCAGTAAATATTTATCTTATATACTAGTTAAGAATTATCCTAGGTTGAAAACGGCCACAAAAACTGGACATTCTCGCATGTTGTCGTGATGTTATCGGTAACGCTAATGAATAGTCTCTTTATGTTTATTTTTTAACGTTTAAATTGAATGATATTAATCGGTTTAACATTCATTGGAAGCCAGTAAAATATGAATTGAAATATTTTGATGATTATTTATAGGAATTGTGCGCGTAGAAGTCGAAAATAGATCTGATAAGATTTTTAATTAGTTTTTTAAGTAATTAGTTTTATAATTTTCTATATTTTTCTTCTGCAAATGAACCCTAAAATAACATTCTACACCTTTTTAACCACGTTAGGTGATGAATTTTAATAAAATACGTAACACTTTTTGCATCAATTCTGGTAAATAATGTTCTAATGCAGACTGAAGTAGATTGGAACTCGAAATCTTGTTGTCACATACAAACTTTGCCCCCTCCCATTTTACCCCCTTTTCGGGTAGACTTTTGAAAAATACTTTCTTCGTAATACGTCATTCAAAAAAAACATACCGTTAAAATTTTGGGTGTTTATTGACAGCGGTTTAAGCTGTGCGTTGATCCGTCAGTCAGTCATTCAGGACGAAGGCTAATGACCCACATAATGACCATATACTCCCATAATTATACTCCTAAGAATAGATTAAGGAAAAAATGCGCAGCTGCTTATTTTCCTACTAAAGTGTCACACTGTGATCGTTTCATTAAAAGGGTAAACAAATTTTTGTAACTAATTAATTATTGATTCATGATCATCACATTCCTATAAAGGTTTTCCCTTCCAGTGGGGTTTTATTTCTCGATATTTCTGTAACCTGAAGCAATTATCACATTGTAAGTATTTCATTAAGAATTTATAGTTAAAAGGGGTTATTAGGAACGCAGGGGTGAATAGAGACAAATATTTGAAAGGGTTTTTTACGTCATCTCATAGTTTTTCCGTCATTAAAGTACTTCAATTTATCCATTAAAAGTTATAAAAGTAGATGCTTCGCAGAAATCAAAAATGTTAATAAATGCAAAAGTGGATATCGTAGTTAAAGTTTTGTGTATACTTAACCCTGCATTTTTATTCACCCCGTTAGACAATACTATGAAATTAATTAGGTACTTTTTGTTTTTCGTATACGTAATGAAAATTTCAACACATCTTTAAAGGTTGCCCTTTCTTGCACGGACATCGGTCGCCTGGAAGAACTTTGGTTCTTTGAAGTCAGATGTCTATAAATAGAAGTTAAAAGTCAATATATTTTGAAGGTGAAAAGCACTTATCAAGAAGAAAAACTGACTGACATATCAACGCACAGTCGACACTACTGGGACTAGGATCGTGAAATTTTGCATACGACTTCCTTTTGTGATATAGGCGAGCACTAAGAGGAGGTTTTTGAAAATTTAATTAGTCCACCACCCAATGCAGGATGGTGGATGTCACATGCCGTCAAATTTTTGGATGTAAGTCATGTCGGTTTCTTTACGAAGTTTTCCTCCGCCATTTTGAGGACAATGGTGATGAAAGTAAAGCTTCTGCCTGGGTTTGAGCCCGCGACCTACAATTCGTAAGTCGAGACCGTTACCACTTGGCCACCTCTGCTCTCGATCAGTCATGCTATTAAAAAAAATTACTTCTCAACTAACTTTAGTCTACTGAACGAGGATTTTCAACCTAACTAATATACCTACAATGGAACTACATGAGAAGAAGTATCTAGAAGTGAGAGTGTAGTATGGAAAAGTATCTAGTAGTGTTACCCTGGCACTCAGGGACATTCATTAACGTTCATCATCACTTAACTTCTAAACGATATATTTAGAATTTGTCACATTGACAGTTATACAATGAAAACTGTCAATCTGACAATTTCATTTTCAAACGGTCCAACCGTTTAGAAGTTAAGTCATGATAAACGTTAATGAATGTACCTGAGTGCCAGGGTATGTATCTTGCTTAACATACAAACAGTTTTTCTAGCAACACAAACTTCAGTCGAAGACCGCTGAGGAAATTAGCCGACGGAAAATTATTGTGACTAGGGTAAAAAGTAGATACAGTATGCATATTGTGGGAGACTGGTGCCCAAACTAGGTTTGGGGCCTGTATTTCAGGAAACCAGGTCCTTTGGGTTTGATTAAAAATTACCTATTTTATTTACCAAATGCAGTCTAACAAACAGTGGGCACAAATCATTTTCAATATTTGCGTTGTAAATTCTATGTAGAGTTAGTTTGTGTAGTGTTTTGGGAGAATATGAAACGTTATAACTTCTGCGGAATGTCCAAAGCGCATTTTTTGAGAGCGAGAGCATAGGTGGCCCTGTTGTGTCTCTACCACTACTCTATTATGAAAATATAGTAATATTATGTCAATTGGGAAAGGAAGTGCTCTTTTTTTCTTTTCCGATGACCGTTTGTTTGTGAATGTATTTTTCGTCAAGCCCAGAAACACTGTCCTTTTCATTAATGATAAATTTTCCTTTACATTTCTCATTTTTCATCACCCCTCACACCACGGAACTGGAACAAAAATTCGAAGACATGTGACATGCATTCCAGATTCTAGAGGAGGCCTGAGTTTCGGCAGTGGGGTCATCATAATTATGTAAGTATATACATATTTTTCAGTAAGCTCAGGGACACTCTAATTTCCTTTATTAATGAATTTTCCTTTAAAATTCATCTATACCCGTGACTTCATCAGTTTTCTTAGTACTCGATCGATGCACAGGTATCTGTGTCAAATGCTCACACCGCCACAAAGTCTGTCCTCTCGTCGACAACATCCGACCAGCTGCCGTGCGATTAGCAGGCGCCGCACACGGCCCGCCGCCGGCCCGTGCGTCCCCGTGCGGCCGAGTATGGCGAAAGAGGCGCTCAGCTTAGTTTACTTTCGTCGCCTGCGTCCGCCGGATGCGGACCGTTCGATGCATGTGGACGGTGGTGGTCTGATTGGTGATTTGGGTGTTGGGGAATGGGTCATTTATAATTATAATTATTCTTTTATGAATGATCTATTCCCAACAATGGGAAAATTAGTCATCCTCCAATGTTATCGAAGCTGTATGATACACTTTCCCAAGATATATATTTTTGAACATGTTCTGAATCGTTGAATCATGTTTAAGGAACGTTCCTAAGTCGGTGACAATTTTAAGAAACTGAGATTTTTCCGTGCTTCAGAAAGCACGTGAAGCTCTAGCCGGTGGTCTTTTGTAAACCAGTCGTTACAGAATAATTAAAAGCCAGGAAATTCAACAACAGACTTGCCAAAGAGTATCGCAGGGGATTGAGAAAAAGCTTTGTAGATTGGTTTATATTTGATCTGTGCAACGTACCTACTGTCATTAAATCAGATAGGATCACTTTAATATTTAACTTAAACTGTAATACCGAAATTGTGATACCTACTTTACGAGTAAGTAATGGGGCTTTTAGAATTTAGATTGCTATGTACAAGTTATCATAAAAAAAATATAGAGCCTAAACACACGAATACAGACATATTATAGTGACATGTTTTACCAAAGATACGTACGCCAGTTTTCAATAACTTACCGGAGTTCATCGATAGATAGCAATCCCCTATAAACAGTAAGATTCTATCTATCCATCCACAACTTTGGTAGGAAATGCTATCTGTCGGTATGTTATAGGAAAGCAAGTAAGGGCAAAAGGATAGATTTGTTTATCTTTAGCAGCTGCAACTGCAGACAGATAGCTTATTGAAAACGGGCCGTAGACACTTAAAAAAAAGGTTCAAATAAAACCAAAGAAAGATAAATAGGTGAGGGTTTTGGTGGCTACATATTGTATTTCTCACATTACGAACTTTAAATAATGAAGTACCCAATAAACAATCATCCAAACGGGACAGACCCTCAAAGAGCGCGTGCTCAAACCAAGATGGCCGATATTGTTATGCAATTGCCGCGAAAGTAACTGTCAACTACCTTCCTGTGGCACCGGATATTGAAATAAATAAGTTTTTAGTGGCATTACAGTGCGAATCACGTGGCCAAGCGTGACCGAGAATATTTGATTGACATTGAAAATTTATAGCGTTTGATATTTGGTATGAAAGTACTATTACAGTTTGATGGAGTTTTAAGTAGGCTGTTTCTTTGTTGATTAGTGTGTTGATAAGTAAGGCCTACTTTTTTCTTAGGTGGGGAATCACTAAATAACTTATCTCGCTCTGGGTGGACCTAAAGGGTGTAGTAAAGCAAGGATGTAGGTAGCAGCCCTAGGGTAAAATATCTGCCACTTATATTTATGTGAAAAATCTTCAAGTTGGTTTTCCTGTTCAGACTAAAACATATTGCCATGATTAGTAATATTGTCTTTTTTATTTAGATTCCGAAGGTGGGAGATTTTTGGACTTGTTCAATAAGAGGTTTGCTAATCAGGTTTTGGGGGCTCCGCAAGCTTGAGGGGCTCGGAAAACCTCCCCGTCCAGCCCTTCGGTACCTATGTCAGTGCATGTTATGACTACAGGGTTTGAGGAACGCAGGCGGATACCTGCTTTCCTTCAGTTCTAGTAAGGCCTGCTTATAAGCATAACTTGAAAGAATTAGCGGTTCTAGTCGTATATGTTTTATTTTTGTTTACCATAGGTGTACACTATCAAATACATATATTAGCTTTAGCTATTATTAATAACTGATAGATTTTGCAAACCTTTGTAGTAAACTACTTTGTATTCTAGTGGTCCAAGAAAGACAATGAAAAAATAAGTGTAAAATCAATTTGCATGTTATAAGTACTTAGGAACTCATTTGTTCACAATGTAAAGTCTCTCCGCAGAGAACTATGAAGTGATGTCAGTTAAAGAAACATTTCCCATTCAAAGTGAATCATTTGCATATTTACTGTTTCATGGAAACTTCATAGCTTTATAGCCTTTTCTTTAATTTCCAAGAAATTTGAGAAAATACTGCAGCGAAAAGTACGAGTATGTATTCACATGAATAAAAAAATAAATAATGTAGAAGTATTTTCCAAAAGTGTAAAATCCCGTAAACCTCCGTTGAAAAGGGTAGATGTCCGATTAGACGGATGTTTTGTCTGATCTGGGCCACTGCCCGAGAAATAATTTCTTTGAATACCTTCAAATCGCAAAAACAGTAATTGCGCGATGCAAGATTTCGTAGTTTAGTTCATATGTGACGTCACAGATAGATTGTTCGACAGTCATTGAAGAGAGAGGTGACTCGACCCTGAAACGCAAAAGGCAACTGAAGAAACATGAGTAGGTTTTAGTCAGCAAATCTGACTTCCCTCTGGCCCCATTCAGAACAGGAGAAATATCATTGCTTAGTGATTTACTAAGCAACCCAAAAAAGGTGATTTAGATTTTTTCTTTATGCAATGTCTCAAAGGCATGAAGTCTGCCTTAATGCCTACAATGTTTCTTACTAGTGCATTAGGTTTTCATAAGATTTTCAACATTTACTTAGATATATTGACAAATTATATTTTGAACCGTATATTTGCCCGGTTTTAGTGAAGGGATCAAATTTAATATATTTTTTTGGAATTAGATTTATTTGTTGAATGATTTTAAAACATTAATGGTGACAATCCAAGGAAAGGTTTCGAATGACCCAAGGGGATAATTCTTTGATCACCAAGACTGAGATAAATCGATGACGTCACAGGGAAAACGGAAAAAACTGCTTATCCTTTTATCATGAAGTAGGTAAATTTGAAAAAGGTAACGTAAGGAAACAAAACACTACATAAGGATTTCAAAGAGGTTCCAGAACCCTTGTATAAATGCAGTGTGACAAAGTGTCATAGGAAAACAACCATTTTTCATTTTTAAGGTTCCGTACCCACAACAACAACGGGACTCTATTACTAAGCCTCTCCTTATCCATCCGTCTTTCTGTCTACCTGTCCGTCGGTCAGTGGGCTGTATCTCATAAACCGTAAGAGGTAGAGTTAAACAGAATGTGTATTTCTATTGCCACTACGATCAAAAATAATAAAATGATAGAAGCTGTGTGTTCGACTCGCTCTTGGCATTTAGCCAGTGTCAAGTTTGGAAAACACTTATTTAGTTTTTGATAAAAATTGCAATAATTATGTTTTCTAATACGAATGTATCCCGATCTGATGTTTCGGGAATGTAACTCGATCTTATATTTTTGCGGTTTTTGACGTCTAATGTAGTAGGCAGTACTATAATCAAATATAAATATAACCCCATTTTACCGAAACTGCGCCAGTTTCAATGATTCTATTGATATACATAATTTTCCATTTGTGTAGGCACTTGACAACCAAAACTACAACAATTTTACATCACAATTAGGAATATGTCTTAGACCAGAAATATTATTTTAAATACCAGACCAGAAATAGATTTTATCATTTGATGCTATGATTTGCAGATTTATTGGCTATTTAATTAATAATTATTTTCGCCGAAATATCCCTTTACTTTTTAACAGGAGACATCTGGCCCATTTTACTAGACTCGTCCGGACGAATCTACCCATGCACTTTTTAAAAAGTTGACATTTGGCCCACAGGCGACTTTTTGATTGGGCGAGATGTCCCATAACCCGAAATGCCTGTCGTCCATTGATAATGTCGAGAATGATATATTTGTAAATTTCACAAATCGTTATTTTAGGAAATTTCTTAAATTTTTATTGTACCAACGTAAACAAATTGTAATAAGTATAAGAAGCGAACTGTCTCTGAGATACTGGTTAACTATCTAGTTCAGGAGGCAGAGCATTTACGTAAAGGTGGCACGTTTTTGCAAAAAAACCAGAGAGATTTTGAAAAACTTGTAGTTTTTCATAGCTCTGGGCTATTTTTTAAGCTACATTAACGGACCAAGCCAAGTCAATGGTAGCGTTTTGTGAGTAAATTAATATGATGAATTAGTATTATGTGAAGTTTCATTTTCTTGGATCTGCTTGAATTTTCTTTATTATTTATATAATTAATCCTTTTTTTTTAGAAATTAGAATGTATTGTAATAGCCATATTTTAAAAGGAAATATATCATAACATGACCGAGGAGGTTAGTTTTGAAATGATTAAATTTAGTTTAGATTGTGTAAAATAGCTGACCATGTTATGAAATAGCCAGTTCTGCGATATGGCTAACGACATAATTTAATACACTCGGTCACCTACCGTCGGCGAGTGTCATCATTAGGCCTACTTTGTTTAACCAATCAACCGGAATACTAATAGAATAAATCGTGTAAATATTATTGATTAATTGGTTATTAAATTAATTAATCAAAGCTTGGAAGCCTTCAATAAATGGCGATCGTTGTAAGAGCTGCTTTCTTCAGTTTTGATATTCACGCTTATCAAGATAAAACGAATAGCTATCTGAATTATTTTTATTAAAACTGAAGGAACACAAAATGTAATGTTTATTTTCAGAAAAATAATGTAATAAATATAAATCTCGTGTTATATTATACATACAGTGTTTGCTATCGAACTGTTCAAAACAGCTTTTAATGATTTTTTTTCGTATATATTTGATGGAACTGAAAAAAAGTCGGTCTATTTTTACCCTCCTACCTCCTACTTTTTCTTATTACTTTATATACCTAGTAGAACAATGTTTTCACTATGCTAGTTATAAAATGAATATTCATCTATTGTTTTTGGCTTAATTTGTTTAGATGGACCAAAGTTCAGATTGACACCTCAAAAACGCAAATTAATATGATATTGAAAATGACAACTTTGGAGTGTGAAGTTTTTTTATCAACAAACTTTTTATCAGTAGGTAATCATGTGTGAAATAATTTATAATTTTCAAGGCCAAGGTGACAGAAATCTGTAAATTTATAAAAAGTAGGGACAGCTTTAGATTAAGGGCCTGTTTCACAATGTCCGAGTAGGCACTACTCACTGAATAAATTCAAAAATGTGACAGAAATCGTATGAAATTATCTTTCAAGTAAGATACTCGAAACTTAATCATAGGTGGTGAAACAGACCCTTAGTAATTTATTAAGTTATAGCATTTTTGTACTAAAGCACATTTTTTAACTGATGGACGATGACTTTTAATTTTCAAGTGGGTACCTAATCATCAGAATGACTTCTCCCGCTCTTGGGCGGAGTGGGATGGCCGGAAAACCCAGTCTTGAAAGGCATCTCACAATTTGGACTGATGACCTAGGGTCGAGAGAAGCTGATGGATGTAAGATGCACTACTGTGCAAAACGGTACTCCGTTTAGTGTGACGAGACTTGGAGGAAATCTGGCCGGATAAATTATGACGATGATGTTTTTTTTTTAAAAAAAAACTAAACAGGATAAACCTCAGATTTTAATAATTTTTTGGTTTCCGTAAATATTTTATTACCTATTATAATTATTATTTACACATTTGAAAACGGTTATAACTGTTTCTACTAAAGTACTAAAATGAATTATCTCAACAAAGCTAATAATTGTCGATATATATTTTTAGAACATTCTTGCACCGCGTCAACTTTCTTGAACAGAAAAGGGCCTACGAATGCAAAAAATACTTCGATCTAAGTAAAATTAGTGATACAGATGTCTATACGTCTTTTATCGGCGATAACTCTATTGTAGGGTAGTTTTTAGTGGTGTTCTAATAATACTCGTATGTTCATAAATACACATGAGGATGTATGGGGAGAGAGGTCAAAGAAAAGATGGATAGTTTTTTTTTCCAACTTGCAACTATTTTTACAGTGTAGCCTAATGCGGTAAAGTATTTATTCTTGTTTGGGAGAGACCTCAGTTAAAACAGTTTTTTTTTTATTATAATGCCTATTTTTTATTATAAGGAATGATGTTGATTTTGACAAGTTTGGTAAGTATTGTTAACTACTCAAAATCAACAATTATGAAGCCAATTGGCTTCATAATTGTTGATTTTGAGTCGACAATTCTGATACAATTCTAATAGCAGACTTGAGGCCAAGTCTTACGAAAAAAAATTTTTTTTTTCTTGAAATGTATAATAAACAGGGAGTCAGTACTACACATGCGAATAAAAAACTTCAATTTTAACGTTTGGACATGTTTGGGACTGAAACACAGAAAAACACACACACGCATCAAGTCGTCCCGAATATTAGCAAACAGCTAGTCAACTCTTCACGAGATCAAAGCATTGAGTTTATATTTTGCACGAAAACCAGCACTTCTCACATTTACAGCCACGTGGATCCAATTTTATACATACTCACTACTTTATAAGTATGTAATCAGAGATACCCCTAAAAAAATGTGCTATCAATTTTTGAGGTTGAAACTCAAAAAACACTCACATTGTGTGTGTGATTGTGTGTGTGTGTGTTCGGGATATCAGCAAACAGCTAGTCAACTCTTTACGAGACCAAAGGGTTGAGTTTTTCTTTTACCAACAAATCAGCATTTTTCGCATTGACAACCAAGTGAATAAACACGATGCCCTTTTTTTTAACGCCTTTTGACATGCTATTATTAAGTAAGTAGGATGAGGTAAGGAAACGTGAAAAATAAATAAATAAAGTATTTTATAAGTATGTCAATAAAAAATCCTTAATAAAAATGGCAGGTGCGCTCTCCAAAACATACTGTATTTCTCTACCGACAAAATACGGCAGTAGGTTAACTTTACCGTCAGCAAATACAACTACAAGCGCCATTGGTCCTCGTTCCAATACTACAAACAACACAAAGCAACTACTTAACCAGCCACTAAAACAAACAAACTTTCTAATAGGAGCATTTGGACAGCCCCATATACACCACACTTAGCGCTTACCATAAAAATCTAAAGTCAAGACAAAAAACAACGTGTTTCCTACAGAGTTCAGGCCAGTTCATTCATAATATGATGTAAGTGGACCTTCCATTGGACCGCAGACCAAAAGGAACTCCACTGCGCTAAAAAGAGCATCTTTACCGATCACTTTAGGTCCCTGCCTTAACGAGATGGATGACTAAATATGTGGTGCTAGTGATGTGCCGTGTTCGGTTTTCGATTGTTTTTTTTTCGATGCGATTGTATTGTGTGCGAATTTCGAATTTCGAATCTTTATTGGTTAAGAATAAAAATAATAATAATATTGTGAAATGGAAATAATATGTAGTTGGGGCAAAAAGAGCGCTTCAATTTTTCTTACTTTATACGTTGGTCTTAAGTATTGCATCGTCTTTCTAATATTGACAATATACCTATATGATGTAGTTATTTGAAGGATGTCATCTCGATTGGATTTATATCTGATGAAAAATTGTTCAAAGCTTTTCTTCGAACAAAAACCACAGTAAAAATGAAAACTTTCATTAACGATTATTCTGCAGTCTGATTACTCAAATTTTAATTATGACATCCAATGCTATTTACACGAAATAGGCGTTTTGTAAAGTTTGTGCAATATGGATATTTAGTGCAAATTAACCTATCACGATCGGGCAAAGTGGAGAAAACATAGTCGGAAGGCGGACCCTGGCAATGGCCGGGATTAACGCCAGGCAGAAGAAGAACCTATCACATACCCGCAAAACGAGACACAATAGTAAAACAATAACAGCGCGGTCTCATAGGACCGGTCGGGGATTCATGAATTAATAATCGCTACTTCGAGTGTGAAATATTAAACTAGTGAAACCGAAATATTTCGTTTGCCAAAGTAAGTGATCTCGTAACTGTTAATGTCATCACTGCGGGATTGCAACTGAAGGAAAACAGGTGGGTTTAAATCAGAACTAGTCTGACGTTGCCTATCGCTTAACTTATAGTGGGAGGAGTTATTTTATGATTTTCAACCCAAAATAGTGGTAATAACATATAAAGAACTCAATATCGATCAATATTTAGTTTTAATTAGTTTAGAGTTAGTTTTTATTATGCTGTAAATACCTTGTACCTATTGTCATATCGATCAGACTTATGTTTATGTAGTCTCATAATTTTATTGATGATGATCATCTCATTTCCCTCGAAACCATCGATATCGACGATCGAAATTTTCGCACACACGCACTCAAACCGACGACAACCCATCACTAGTCGTTACTCAGTTACTGGAGTAAGTCAGCGACTCCGTTCCCTTGGTTATGGATTGGATCCAAAATTATGGTTCGTTACTAGTATGGAAATGCACGTGGTGTCTCTCAGGTGTGTCTGGTCTTTTCTTACATTGTCTGTCGGCTAGGAACTGAGTCAGTTAAGGTGAGGTGCGAAATTAAAAGTGCTTCCCTTTACAGAGTTCGTTTGGAGATGTTTACATGTCGCTTTTGGATCGAACTTCCTTTGGTTGTGCTGTTTTTATTGTTTATATGGTGAATTGGTTGGATGCTTTCGATTGTAGTAGTAGTGTGTCTAAGTTTGGTTTGGTGGGTAGTGCACGTTGATCGTAGAACAGATGGTCGATGGGGACGAATAGTTCTAGGGTGGCGTCCACTTACCGGAAGATGTAGCGAGAGTCCGATACATGTGAAATGTGCAGGACCGGTCGTTATGGCAACACTTGGGTGAGGTCTTTACCCAACAGTGGACGTTGGTTAGTGGGAGTTGTTTCGGCTGGAATGATGATGATGATGAAGTGTGATGAAGTATACACCGTAATTAGAAAATTAAGTTACAATAATAATTTAAGCACTGTTTACTTAATTGCAATTGAATAGTGTTTAGTTAAGTAATTAGTTAATCTAATTGTAGCCAAATAATATGGATATCGATGCACTACATTGATAGGACATTGATATTGATATCTTTACAGTATTCCCAAATGAATAATGCGCATGCAGATCTTCGCTAATTGTCGTATTATCGGAAACATCTGAATCAATGAACTTAACCTATTAATACCCGCGAAACGAGACACAATAGTAAGACAATAACATCGCGGTCCTATGAAACCGGTCGGGGATTCATGAATGAATCCTACTAAATTATGCATGAAGAAAATGCACTTAACCACTCTATATACATATCGTCTTCCGACGCCAGGGGAATACGACCGTTGCCGAACAGTGACGAAGATTTCTAAGCGCATTATCACTTTAGAAGATCTGAACTATTAGTGCAATTCCGAAACACGCTCATTGGTCATTATAGAATAATAATAATAATAAATAATAATAATAATAATCGTTTATTTGCAAACAAGTGTCATAGTTACATAACTGCCCTGCCTCCTGAACTAGGCAGGTAGCCTGTATCTCAGGAGACAGTTCCCTTCCGATAGGTACTTATTGCTATTTTGTTTGCGCACAGTGTTACTTGATTTTTTGGACATAATATGGAAAACAATATGAAATAACACACGATAAAAAAAAAAATATAAAATGCAAAACAATACAATTAAAAAAAATTAAAAATGATTACTCATGTGGATGCGTGGTGTGATGTGTGTAGTCAGAGCATTGCTTATGACTTATGATAATGGTTCGAAAGGATTAATGTGTAAGAATTATGGTGTGTGTGTGAATGCGTGTGTGTGTGTGAATCTGTGTGTATGTGTGTAGTATTTTTACTTGCTTGAATTACCTACTAGTGACTAGGTTTTCTATTTGCTCGTAGTCTAATTGTCGTAAAATATCTAATCGTAGTTAAAGAATGATGTTATGTTTACAATATTAAAGATTAAAGTTTCGTAAACTAAATGCATCGTGCTTTAAATGCATTTATCTAGTAGGTAAGTATAAATGTTTTTGTGATTCGGCAAAACTTTAAGTGACGTGGAACTTGTCCACCTTTACCCACATGATCTAATGTTGCTAATTATTAACATTGATATTCTTTAGAATTATACGCAGCTCGCTAACAATGAGAAGCGATACTAGATATAATATTAAGTGTTATCAGGAAAAATGTGTATTTTTTTAAATAGTATAAACTACTGCCTGACTGTGATCCCACTTGATGCTGAAGCGGACTAGTTTATTAAGAGCCTAATATTCACTCTAACCTTGAAAACAATTCATTTATAATCGGAAATGAAGACAGCAGCAGGCAAATTGTCCCTCGATGTACACGGTATAAACGACGAGGCGAAACGGTCCGAACCGTACAGGTGTGAACAACGATGTAAGAGTGGATCCATATCCACTCTTACGTTTTCCAGGCCATACCCGCCGTACGTCGAGAGGTCCAGTGGTAGAAAGGTATTGGCGGTATCAAGCCATGTAATTCCCGCACAATTTTCTCACATATATCGCGAACCCTATCGGATCCCTCTTAATAAAACTTTCAATGAATGTTTCGCTGGAAACTATTACAATTAAATCTAGCTGATTCATTCATTGTTTTTTCACAGAACAGCTAATTACCTAGTCGCCGGTCGCTGTGATTCATGAATATCTGATAGTGAACTTTTCCGAACTATCTGTTGTTGTCAGCCTGTGTTAATTCCAAGTACACTGAAGGTTTAGTGTGTGGGTGGTCTAAATCTATTATCTAAATAAACATTTTGTTTACTAAATAGGTGACGATGGAATTATTCCGTTTTGATCAGTAATTTTGTTGGGGAGATTAATAAGTTCCATAAAATGAAATTACTAACACTAGGTCTGTATTAAGTTTCTTTTTATTTAGAGTTTCGTACCCAAAAGGCAAAAACGAAACCCTATTACTAAGACGCCGCTGTCCGTCTATAATCATAAAATAGCCAATGAATTTTGATAGCAATTGAAAACACAGATGATGTGTTACTTTTGCTGCTATAACAACAAACACTAAAAAATGAATAAAATTAATATTTAAGTGGGGTTATGGTTATTTAATTTTTACCATTTTTAAAAACCCACCCATGTACTTTTACATGCTCTTTGCGTTCCGTGTAATTTCCCATTACAGATATGTTATTCGTAAACCAATTCATGGACTTATGAGTCATTTTCTATGGTAGTAAAGACCTAACGTGCACTACCAAAGTGCATATGAAATTTTATCGCATGTGACATGTCTATAAAAACAGCAATCGATACAGTGACGAACGCTTCGTGATAACTCTATTGTTCTACCTGGAAATGTGACAAAACTGTGTTTGTTTGTGTTACATGGTTACGTGTTGACAACATCTATTTAATGCAGTTTAATGATGTGACTGAATTAGAAATGACAAACCAAATGACATAGCCCTAAGAATCGCCTCTGGGGCCATGGCTCATGACCAACCCATGGGTTGGCTTCTCAAAGGAAAAATTCAGGGCCCTGGAACAAAGGCAAAGATAAAGTAGTGGGGGCTAGTCAGTAAGTTTAACACGCCCTTCCGGTTCGCCCGAGTAACATTTCAATGATTTCCCACCTAAAAAAGCCCGTAAAATCGCCAAAATTACCTAAAAAATGGCAATGGGGAGGGGACTTTGCTCGCCGAACCGTTGTTCGATGGGGCCGTAAGGGAAGATGCAGTGTAGTAAAACCTCCAACAAGGTGGACCAAGGACCTGGTGAGGGTTGTGGAAATCTGATGGATGCGAGACGAAGAGGATTGGTCGTTGTGGCAATGCTTAAAGAAAACCTATGTCCAACAGTGGACGTCTTTCAGCTGAAATCAATAATGATGATTGCAAAATCGTAGATGGTAAGATGACATTGACGTCTTCAGACAGGGCTGATCGACACTTAGTTTGCCCAAAACGAGAGGGCAAACTAAGGAATGACAGTACCCAACTTTTAACTGGCACACTTTCAACTTCAACTGCACTTAACAATTTTTCCGAAAACCATCACACAAACATCCTTGGTACCTATGACATAACATTTTAAAACTTGTCAATTTGGTCACCAATTCGCGTCCCCAAATACGTCACCGTGTATTTGAGGACACAATTTGTGGTCCCATACATGGGACGGTACCTTTTTGAGGTGTACCACTAATTTCACTAACAATAATTATGTCTAGTTTCGGTGTATGTTTGTTTGTTTTGTCGTTGACATGCAGTATTTAAGTTATGTGTTTGAATAGGTATCTACGTATCTGATATTTGTAGTAGTACTCTATGTACCGAACTATGTAGGTATCTAGTAGGTACTTACCATGTCACTGTTTTTAAGTTATTATTTATTTATTTAAACTTCATGTACAGTAGTGGTACATAGGCGAACTTAATGCAATAAGGCATTCTCTAATATTCAACTTTTGGGTTAAAAAAGATTATTGTTATTATTTCCTTTATACGTTTTCTTTAAATAATATTGTTTATATTTCTAAATATTTCAACAAGAAAAAAAATTTAGTTCTTTTTTGTTATAATTTTTTGAAATTTTTAGAGACAAAATACTTTTTTAGGAATAATTTATTATCTTACGACTTACGCAATGCAACACACGAAATTATGGTAAGACCATGTTTAAGGAACAGCTATAGCTCCAAAAATATTGGCAACGAAGCAATCTTTTCTACAAAGAAAAATACCGTTGAAGAAGCACGCTACAACTAATGCACATGTATAAAAATACCATAAAAGCTAAGTCGCGAAAACTATTTCCAATAACTTAGTGAAATCTACAAAAAGAAAAAAGAACCGTTATTCTGATCTCATCCTGGTGTCAAATACCGATATCAGACCAAAACCGTTACTTACCGATCTAATTTTCCAAAAAAGCGGTTTTCTCCCGCCATACGATGTAGAAAACAGTCGTAAATTACCGAAAAAGGGTATCGGCGGCCATTGTTGGAAGCCCAATCAGTAAATGACTACATAGTGATACTGTTTTGGTTATTTTAACGGGTTCTCTAAGAAAGTTTGTGAGGTAAAGCGCACAGTTGTCGGTATACTAACATTTATTTAATATTTGTGAATAATTATAATACTAGAACCCCTAAACATTTTTTTTTTATTCTTTCTTAGGAAGGTCGAGAGCTTTTGCTCAGCCGAGGGTCACAATACAGACTTTAGAAAATCTTTTTCTTATTTTTTAAAATAATTCTACGATTAAACGATACGAATTTAAAGGTACCTTTAAATTAGAAGTTCTGCTTAGCCATGATGGACTTGAAATAGAGACCTTTTGATTCAGGTTATGGTCCGAAGTAGCGTAAATACAGGATGCAGTTACCTTCTTCACAGGGTGATCAGCTAACATAGGCGTGGGCTTGTGGACGATAAGCAATGGACGCTCGCCGTCAAGTCGTCTAGTAATGATCGGTCCGGAGTCGTCGACGGCGCGTAGTGTTCCACGTGCTCCTCAAAGAGATGTTCCTCGAAGAGGGCCCATGAGGTTCCTTGTGCCACTTGTGGTTCTCGAAAGCAAAGGACAACTGAATATAAAGATAATCCCGAATTAGGGAACTACGGCGAGTTTACGTCAAGCTGAAGATTGGTGTCCGCTTGGCAAGTCGGACAGCGACGTCATATTTTCCGGACGATCAAAAGTTTATCCAGTCACCGCACGCATCACGACATCGGCCATCTTCCATCTCCGGCCTGGGCGACTTCTGCGGGAATTATCCAGGGAAGTGCCTATCACTGCAGGGGTGACAACAAACGGGCCTGAACCCACGATTTTAAAAATTTGTGAGCCTCCCTTTGAGCTAGCATTAAACTTCTATTTTGTACACGCTCGTTTAATTCCATATCCTCGCTAGGATAGAACGGGTGGAGGTTACACTGGCCTGACACAGACTCCAACTCCACTCTAGAGCGCGAGAAGCCATTGGATGAATTCCCACCTCAAAAAAACCTGATAGACGTACTCACATAGTAACTTTGTGAGTTTATATCAGTACTCAACTAACCGTTGATGACATAACATCAGAAATAGCTATAGAATAACAAATAAGGCTATTTGGACTTACGATTATTATAATGTTCTCATTACTTTTGGTAGTGAGCCATAACTGAAGTATATACATTTTTCTTATCTAAGAAATGAGCATGTATTTTGCTCGTAATAGCGAAATGGAGGATACAGTTTCTATTCTTAATGTTACAGTGTGCCTTACTCTATTCAGGTAAGTATGCTGTAGTTTTTTTTTTTGGAAGGGGAATCATCAGAATGACTTCTCCCGCTCTTGGTCGGAGCGGGAGGGCGTGTCAGACTCTTATTGACTTAACCCCACCCAATTCTTTCGTTGCCTTCTATCTGAGGGACACGGTGACAACCTTTCGGATTTTTCATGTTCCCCAGAGGCTTCAGCCCTACCGGGCCCCTACAAAGTATGCTGTAGTGTATTTTATCGCTTACGTTGAATCTTCTTTTTGCGGCGACTTAACTCAATAGGAGTATTCTGGGTGAGATTGTTTGTCATTGTGATCGAGGCGGGATACGCCCGAGCTGCAGGTGAGGATGTTATGGAGCCGAGTGCTACAGTGATCAATTTTAATGTGTATCAAATGACATTTTCATGGATTGCGTTAATTCTTTCGAACATTCTAGCAGCCCCTATAAATAAGTTACAAAAATTATCATGCCAGTTTATCTTTCTTCTGCCCATGAATTTTTCTAACATTGTCCTATACTAGGAACTACTTCTGTACCGGGGGTGCATTCACAAACATATAAATTAACATACAAAGAACGCCTGGACCCGAAACAACTATCAGTACCTAGAGCATATCTGTCAGGTAAATATTTGTTCCTTGCGGGAATCTTATCGTAGAATTCCATGTTTAGTTGCCATAAAATATACTAATTTCATATAACAAGTTTATTGTTTCTAGTGCTGACATAAAATCTAACCCCCATTTCACTACCGTACACAACCATATTTATATTTAATATTATAAAGCTGAAGAGTTAGTTTGAACGCGCTAATCTCAGGAACTACTGGTCCGATTTGAAAAAATATTTCAGTGTTAGATAGCCCATTTATCGAGGAAGGCTAAAGGCTATATATCATCACGCTAAGACTAAACTAACTCTACACGCGGGCGAAGCCGCTGGCAGAAGCTAGTAGTCCATACAATCATATAACAGTCAGCAAAAGTCTATATGACTGCGCTATTTAAAAATCCGCATAAATATTTTTCTAGCCTAATTAAATTTCCTTTGTAATAATCAACCGCAGTCCTAATACTGCAGTCCTTCAAATAAACTTTGAAGCATCCTTCATATCCTGGCTGCAATCTCAATGTACTAGGATTGAAGGAGTTCACAGAAGATGCCAGAGCCAAACATACTAATTACGGAACTTCTTGCTCTAAAGCTCTTAATAAACTAGTGCGCTTCACCATCAATGATTGCGTCACTGCTTACCATCAGACGGGGTCGTAGTTAAGCACTGGTTTATAGGTATTATTTAAAAAAGTTTAGAGAGTTCACCAATAATCTATCACATACCCGCGAAACGAGACACTATAGTAAAACAGCGCGGTCTCATAGGTCCGGTCGGGGATTCAAACATTAATTAGGGTTGATGAAATTTCAGCTTGATTTTTTTTTAAATATGAAGATATCTTGTGAGAAAAGGAAATAATATATTTGTGACCAGCATCCGACAAAGAATAAAACAAAATAAATTATAATAATCATCATCATCATCTTTGTAGTCAAAAGACATCACACCGTCCTAGAAAGCAAACTTTTTTAACAATTATTTTTATAAAAACTATTTTTCCGAGTCGTAAAATATGTTATCTCAGCATACGGTTTTTTTTTGACCTGGGAATTCATCACATAACTTCAAGATTTAATTATTTGCAAATTGATTTCTAATGGATATTGTAATTTAAATAAGACCTGTTTTCTGTCTCAAGAGCCCAAAGCTGCACAACTGAACAATATGAAGAGTTATTGAAACACCAATAGAAACACAGAGTCCCGTGGCCTTATTGGTTAATAAACTAGGGCCAAAATATTAAGATTTCAATGCATATACTAATAAACATTTATTTCAGGTTAGATACCCATAGGTTAACACAAATACATTTTTGCATTGTCGGCCTTGTAATGTTCCCACTGCTGGGACTCAGGCCTCCTCTCTAGGAGAGGGAGTGGGCAGTTAATCCACCACGCGGCCCCAATGCGGATTGGTGGATAACACAAGTACACAATGTAAAAATGATGCGGTCCGTCTAGGAAACCTGAGTATTCACACTTTAAATCTCCCACATAAATCCACCAACAAAATATTAAAAGCAAACAGATAATTCGTGACTTCACCCTATTATTGTCGCCGATTCACCGTTTTGCATTAGTATTAATAGGGCGTTGACCCCTCGTTTGTGCCCACAACCGGCCACTTCACCCCAATCTCTTCCTTTTTCGACAACGCGTGGTACGTTGTTTGCGAATCCGATTTAGCGAATCGAGTAAACGAGTTTGGATTGGAATCGATTAGATTCGATCGAATACACTATTGGTTTGCGTTATCCCAGTTTAAGTTTTGATAGTCTTTTTTGTGAATCGGTTCTTTAATAACTGTCTACACTTTTTTTGAGGTGCAAAATTATCTAATGAGTTCTCTCTTTACTGCAGTATGAGAGATCGTGTCAAACTTTTAGGGACTAAAACCCACCTATGTACGTAAAACGTCCAGCTGTGGACGTTTGCGAGCGAGTTTGGTTTGGTTACGGTTTGATTATCGTTCTTGGCTCTCTTAAGACCCTCGCCATGGCGAACCATGGCGAGGGTCTTAAGAGAGCCAAGAAAGAAGAAGTCTTAATACCGCCGCGACGACAATGACTCACACACGACTCACATTACACACTTGTATCATAATCTACTATTGTACATAATAGTGAAAGTCAAGTTTGAAGACGAGATACAGAAGTCCATACTAATTGAAACCATTCACAATAGTTCCATTATGGGACTTCTGGTCTTCTGATTTCGAAACAGATATATTAGATAGCTTAGGTAAGTAAAGAGTACAAAGAAGACAGTACAGAGTACAACGGTATGTCACAACATTGCTAAGTTGAATGGTAATATTCTTTGGGCAATGATCGATTTAGCCCTTTAGAAGTCTAGAACTCAAGGCAAATAAGAAATATAGGAGTGGGTTTAGGCACTAAAAGACAGATACACTCTCCTGCTTTGCCTAGAGAGTATTGGTACTAATTGTGACGGAATTGCATGGAAGATTCTAAACCAAAATCGTTTGCACAGGGTTTCATCGTCTTAACCTATCACATACCCGCTAAACGAGACACAATAATGTCAACTGTTCTGTGGCCTTAATAATATGTCTTTTATGACATAGATGGCGCTAGTATAGTAGTAGGATTGGAAAATATACATATCTCTTTAAAGAACATTACTTTGTTTTTTGCTATTTACAAAATTACTTAATCTTAACACAAAGTCTCCTACGACATTACAAACCTTATAAAGCAAAGCACGTAATAACTGGGATTCGAACTCGGTGGCATAAAATTTACCGATTCCATTAGCCACTAGACCATCGAGTCATTACGCAATGAGTTGAAATTATCCTACCCTTTATTATATTGAAGTTGTTTAGCGACTTTAGCCCGTATCATAAATCTCAAATGAATTGAGGGTAGTTTAATATTAACTGTATAAAAATTAAATCTTTTTGTTCAATCATAACGTTCATTACAATCTTTGAGTAAGTTTAGTTACGATTGCGTTTAACAAGTTTTTAACATTTATTTTATCATGAGTTCGCGATCAAATATTGATATGGCTACGAGGGCCCAAATAATAGCATTGCATAATCAAGACTTAAACGTAAGTAATATTTTAAAGTCACGGTTCGTTATTTATTTTATTATCCACGATTAACGATACACGAAAATAATAAATAATATATTATTTCCTTTATAGGTAAAGACTGTCACTTTTGGATAAAGCGGTTTCAAGAAGAGGGTTCGTTGGAACATCGTAGTAGATCTGGTAGAAGACGCCATATTGACTCATACCAGCGTCAGGTTATGGTGCAAGGTTATGAGGGAAATGGCTTTACACGAACAAGATATTACGCAGAGTTGTTTGATACATCTTTGTGGACGGTGTATCGTGCTCTTTATAGTGAAGGGCTGCATTATCATCGACATGCTGCTAAGCCATTGCTAACCGAAGCTCATAAAAGAGCACGATTGGAGTTCGCTAAATACAGAAATTTCGACTAGAGCAACGTCATCTTCAGTGATGAAATACTTTCAAATCCAGCACGGGCAAGTTAGGTTGTGGCGTAGGAATAAAACGCGTTATGACAGTGATCACATTGTGCCTACCTCTGGATCCGGTCGTGTAACAGTGAACATGTGGGAAATGGATGAGTGCTGACCAGGAGAACTTACTGTAATACTCAGTCGTGCAAATAGTGTAAACTACATAGATGTGCTGAATGACGTCATGCTGCCAACCGTGCGGAATTTTTTTTTCCTGTAGAAGAAATGCCTGTAGTGATAACGTTCGTGCAAGACCATAAAATTGTCCTATACACCGTTCCATAATTGTGCAAGAGTGTGTAATATTCAGGGTTCCTGTTAAACCGAATAAAAGACGAACACGGCCAGTACAACCATTTATGCACAAACTCTCAACTAGATTAAGTTTAGCAATCAATCCGCATAAAATAAACAAAGAAGCGCAATTCTTGTAACAAAAAGGTTATGTCCGTATGAGTCCGGATCGAACCAGCGGCATGTGTCCGCCAGACCACCGGCTGTGCCTCGAAACCAATCGCTCCTTTATAACTGCGGCGATTATGACGATGACTAGTTTGACAGACGGACATCAAATCTGTTTAGCCAGCAATCGGATATACGGATCATTCCTTGGCCTGCGAGATTACCAGATTTAGGGTCCGTTCACACAGACCGGCTCGGAGAGGAGAGCAGATTTTTTGTCAAGTTGAAAATAAAGTTTTAAGTATTTGTAGTAAGGTTTATTTTTGCATGTGCACTGCGCGTTCAAGCATTCTTAATGACAAAACAGTGCACATGCAAAAATAAACCTTACTACAAATACTTAAAACTCAGTTTTCAACGTGATAAAAAATCTGCTCTCCTCTCCGAGCTGGTCTGTGTGAACAGACCCTTAAACCCCATTGAAAGTTTATGGGGCGTTATAGTTCAAAGGTGGGACAATAGGAACGAAAGGACTTAGGAATCACTGACTTTACGGGGTCAAAGCTTATATGAATAATTAATAAACGGCGAACACACGAAATATTAAAAAGAGAATATAAAGTGTTGACTATTGGATTGAGTAATAACAAAGACCGGGGTAGCTATAATTTACGTGATAAATTACAGTGATCAAACTTAGTGTAAGTGGGATTTTAATCACTACTTTATAACAACAAAATGTTATTACACTAATGATTTTGATTTCATAGATAATATAAGAAATTAAAATAAAAACAATATAATTTATATTTATATTGTATTCCTTTCCAATATAAAAAAAAAATATTTATTAAAAATATATTTTATATATTATACAAATCAAATAAAAAAACAAGTTAAATTAATACTAAAGAAAGTCTACTCAAACAACAATTAATATGAAATAAATCAAATTATTAAACAAAACAAAATCAAAATTATATGCACAAATAATAAACCGAAACAATTGTATTAAATCGCTTATATTCTGCACTGTGGCGTAGGCCTTATAGGCACGCAGTAATCATTCAATTGCATCCTACCCTCATAAGTCAAATTGTTTTGCGCTTCCTTGTGTGAAACCTACCTTCTTATTTTTGGGAAATAAATACCTTAACCGTAAGTAGAAAACTAGTTAAATACACACGCACGCACACACCACGCATACACTATACATAAATTATTATGCACACCATACTTTTAATGCACAAACCTTCGCGCTAAGAGGCAAATTAGCGTTTAGATACTAAATTAATATCTTGGCACAACAATTTTTTTGTTTTGAAATACATGTTATTTAATTTATATTCCTCGTTATGTTATACCTGATTCCGTGGGGTGAGGACCTGGTGATCTGTAATACAGGTTTACACCTATAATAGACACCAGCTCCGCACACTAGACTGATTTTTTTTTGTTATGTTAGTTAGGTAATTTTAATCATGTAAGTCTTGTTTTTGTGGGTGAAATAATGATATTATTATAAATTACTCGATCCCAAAATTACAGCTATAACCCGGTCTTACAATTTATTATTGTTATTGATTTGAGGTCAAGCTTCAATTTCTTCCTCGTTCTGGAACGAATACTTAAGCTATGAACCTTAGTCATAACATAATGCACAAATCAATCATTATAGTCAATACCACTAACCATAATCATGCAAAACGTAATATTTTTATAATTTATGAGTGGATAAAATATTTACAGAACTACTGTCTAATGATATTACAACACAAAAGAACTGGCATCATTCCTATAGCAAGTTTGACACTAATGTGTCAATTTAGTCTCAAGGTATAAACAACAGACGATAAGGTTGCATATTTATAGGGAAGGGTATTGTAACTTTATGAATCAAACTAAATAATAGGAGAATGGCACAATACAGTTTTCATTTAGAATACTTATAATATCTACTACTAGTTTTATTTTTTTAATGTCTTCCATTTTGTAATAGAGTTATTCAGTTATAAATTTTGCTTGTATTTCTCATAACAAGTGAATTAAATAATTGTTAATTGGGTGTAAAACTGTTAAGTTAGGTTATACACTGTATAAATAAGAAAGAAGTAAAAATTGTATTCTTCTTTGAGAATTAAATGTCTTAAACTATAATATCACTAAAATAGTTTAATTTTTTATCCTTTACTAATTCTCGTAACTTAGTAAATCTTAATCTGTAAGAAAACTATTACTAATAATGCTAATACTTACCACTATTTATGAAAGTAATTTATGTATATATATTTATATAGTGTTAATATATAGTAGTATATGTATACTTGTGTATTATGCCTTTATTGCACCTTATACCTCATATTTTTATATTATTTATAACAAAAAATAAAATAAAAAACGTTTAAAAATATAAAAAAGAGAATATAAATTATATTATACAATAATTACATTTTAAAAAAGTCGACTTAGAACTGGGATTTGAACCTGTGCCCTGTGGAACTAGCTTTGATATTCTGCCATGCTAATCCACCTGAGCTACCGATCTAATTATTAGAATATGCGAAAATGAGAGCTACTTTGTGAATGTAGGGATTTTATTATTTATGATCTACGCCATCTGTTGTCGAATTAAATAATATACCAATTGGCTTTTTTGCTTTAGTATAGATGGCGCTGTATTAAGTACTCGGAAATAAGAAAATAAAATCATTTATGTTTGTTTTTTATTATATTATAATTACTTAGTAATTATTTTAGGTATTAAAAACCATATTAAGTGCCACTGCGTAATAAGATTTTTAAGCTATGCTGTGTTTTTTAAATGTTTGAACAGCGCCATCTAGCCGTCTCATGAAAGTCATGAAAGGTTTTGCAAAACCTCACAGTCAAATGTCGACCTAAGGTCTACCATGCAGCTTTGTCAATGTTAGTACATATACTACATACTGTTGCAGAATACAGAGACACTTATAAATATTTTTTACATCTAAATTGTACCTATGTGCACAATACTATTTATATATTTATAGGTACAAATACTATTTGTAACTAAATATTTTTGTAGAAGTCATGGGCTCAATTTTCATCTTAAAACAAATCCCTCTAGAAGTATATTTGATTTTTGATACCTTTTGTTTCTGTGAGAGTAGTAGTACTGACTAAAGAGTTAATTAATCATTTAAGTTACTCGTGTACCTACATGTTAGTAAACGCTTCGTCTTACCGAACATTAACACCAAAGTTCGTTTACCGACTTACACAGTTCAATGTACCTAAAAATTTACGCCACTTAGTACTTGTACACATGCCTAGGTATCCGAAAAACCGACCACTTTCGTACCTAGATATAATAATAAGCTTAGGGTCATGACAGTTCACTTCAGGTCAACGACCCGAGCTTTGCTGAAAAGCTTTTCAGGACTCAATACCATTAGATATTGGTAGGGATTGTAAATATTTCAAAATTGATCGTTAACTGAACGTCTAGTCCTAGTTAGGTTTCTAGGTTATTTTTTATTACCTAGGTACTATAGAGATTGAGTCGTAAAAGTAATGCTAGCATACTTTTTAGAAACGGAATCTACAGCAATACAATGTATTGTTGTGGATTTCGTTTCGATTTTCGTATAGTAAGTCTAGCTATGGTCTATCGGTTTAGGTGGTTAACTAAAGGTAAAGAATCTTGATATGTCTTTTTATATTAAAGAGGTCGTATATAATATACACAAAGATTATTAAAATTTAGTTTATTAGCTAACATCGATTTAGGTAAAAACCTAGTTGCAAAGATTTTTACATACAATTTTTAGACTTTTCGATAAAAAGACTTGCCAAGATTGTTTACATTTAGTTAACTACCTAAACCGATAGACCATAGACAAATGATTTTCGGTCACAGTAGGCGCGATCTTGCGGACGGCAAGCAATGGGCAGCTCGTCGTCCGGCCTTATGGTAAGAACCAAGCCCAGGTCGATGTTGTGTTGTGTCTACGCGCGCTTCAAAAAGATGACAGCTAACGTCCGAAACCAATAACCTATCATAGGTTGATAGGTTACAACAGAAAACATGTAAATTTTTGTATGGTATCATTTGTTTTTCCATCTCCGATATGTGATAGATTGATTATTAATTTCGGCCGTAAATTGACAGGGCTAAATCGAGCCGATACCTGCCAGGATTTGATCGAAGGAGTTACGTGACCCTCGCAAAAAAGGCAACTGAAGGAATTCTGTGAATATTTGTCAGTAATCTGAATCTGAATCTGAATCTGAATCTGGACATGTAACACTTCCTCTTGCTACATCCAGAACAGGAGAAATTATTTAATTTCCAAAGTACTTCCATATATTTTTAATATTGTAATAAATGTGATTTACTTAATTTATGACAAGTGTCTTCAAAATTATTTCGCCAAACGCAAGAGACATCTATCATACCTACCATTCTACTTACTATAACAATTTATTACTTTAATATTCTAAGCTACTTAAATAATAAGCACGAGTGGCTATACTTATAAGAAATTTTAAAACTTCAAGGACTAGAAACGCGGGTAAAGAACTTTCCCTAATACTTATTGTGAGTTTGGCAAATTAAAAGCATCGTAAATCCTGTCTACATAAGCATAAATTCTTAATATCTACATAGATAAAAAGTTAAATAGGAAAACTAAAAAAATTGGTTATTTTAATCAAAAGATCTTTGCTTAACTCAAGTTTAAGGCTTTACAATTCGTCCATTATAAGTTGGGGAGTGTGAAGTTAGGCTCTGCGAATTTTGGCGCTTGAAATATCGTACAAAAATAAAGGTTTAAAAAAAATTTATGCCAGTAACTGTTTTTTAACAAGAATAAGAACTGCAAATTGCATTTATTTTTTTATAACCTTTATTTTTGTAAGATATTTCAAGCGCCGAAATTCGCAGAGCCTAACTTCACACTCGCCAACTTATAGTGGACGAACTGTACTTATATTATTCGAATATTGATACAAGTAACGCCATCTATCGACATTAAGAAGGAATGAAGATGAATAGATCGGTGACCGTGCGCAGCCACAGTGTTTATTGAATGATTCAAACGATGAAGACGTGTTAGTTCGTACGTGCATCAACAGATGGCGTTCATGTATAAAATGTAATAATACACACATCAAAAGTGTCTAGGGATCAACATATATTTTTGCAATAACTTTTCTCCTGATTGATATTTATTAAAATTTTCTTTAAGGATTCATCAAATAAAGTGTTTTCGTTTGTCACAGTAGCGATAAACCAAGTCACCTTTGCATTAATAAAGAAATTTGCCATTTTCCTAATAAAGGGATTTTTGACATTTGAACCACTAACATTAAAGTTCGAAAAAAAGACTGAAATAACAGTTTTCTTTAAAATTGTATTGGGTAACTTAAACAATTAATAATCCGTGTTTCTACCGCGAACACTAACAACACAAGAACATCGGTTTGGCATACTCAAAATGAGTTCATCCAAATCACGCTGTGGAATGGCCGCCCTTGTTCGTTGCAACAACAAAAAAAGGTCTTCTTGCGACTGGATACCCTCCATATTCGGCAGAGCTCTTCTCTGTAGCATATCCCATGCATGCTCAATCGGGTTCAAGTCTGGCGACTGAGCAGGCCAGGGCAGGACATTGATGTTAGCTGCGGCGAGAGTCTGTCTTACAACTCTTGCGGTCGTGCATTATCATGCATTAACTGAAATAAGGGACCGATTTGCACTTGTAGAGGAACGATGACGTCTGATACAATCGTCTCAGCATAAATTTGAGCGTTGAGGTTGCCTCTGATCCAAATCAACTCAGTTCTTCCGCCGATCCAAATACCCGCCCATACCATGATGGTTCCACCACTATAAGGATGGACTTCCTGGCAGGATTTTAATCGCTGTTGGCGTCCAGGGGTTCTCCAGTGTCGTATACGTCTTGTATCCAGTCTCATACCAAAACGAGACTCATCAGAAAAGCACACGAAATGCCATTGTTCTTCTGCCCAATTTCTGTGTTCAAGAGCCCATTGATATCGAATCCTACGATTGTGCATTGCTGTAGGTGGTACCCGTAGCGGTCTTCGGGAATGAAGGTTCACTTCATGCAAGCGGTTTCTGACCGTTTGGTCGCTAATTAAGTTCCCTGAAGAGTGATGAAGCCTCACGGCTAACATCATGGCGGTTATTGTTGGAGCTCTTCGAGTTAAGATTTGAATGTATCGGTCTTGTCTCCGTGTGGTGCAGCGATACCGTCCTCCATGGCGCTCAGCCACGGTACCAGTGCTTCGGTAACGTGTCCAAAGTCGACTGATAACACTCTGACTTGTATTCAGAGCTAAAGCCACAGTACGTTGCCGGGAACCAGCTTCTATCATTCCCACGGCTCTGAGCATTTCTTCCCTGCTTAAATGACGTCGCCGCTCCATAATAACGTTGGTTTTAATCAGTAGTAGGGAAACAGTAGCACTAATAATGTCTTCAATGCGTTGTATGTTTTTATAGGGAAAATATTGACAGCTGATTTTCATCTTTTACTCGAATTTGATTCACAGTTTCTGATTCAAATTATGAAATGCACCAAAGAGGATCCATATAAATTTATAAAATCATAAATTTATTACAAAGCCACATCTCAATCTCAAGAAATCCGCATAAAAATGCTTGATCCCTAGACACTTTTGATGTGTGTATATTTAGTGCTCAAACCAAACAAGTATGAAAGGTTTTAAGAACAAAACAAACCGATTTTATTCCAAAATATCGTAAGTTACTTACGTATTTTGTGGTGGGTATGTACTCACCACTCAACCAGCAAAGGAGCTAGAGTAAACCAGCAAAGGAGCTAGAGTAAGTTAAAGAAAAATGTTTTTAATAACTTTTTTCTAGCTCCTTTGCTGGGATGGCGCACTATGGCGCATTGCTAGAACAATTGGTTTCTGCGCTGCGTATTGCGAGTTCGCTTCCCGCAAATAATCAATATTTGTAGGGCCTACAGATGTTCCGGGCTTGTGCAAGTATGTTTATGAATAAAAAGTGTAGCTATACTTACTAGAGTAATTCTTAGTGTAGAGTAAAAATATGAACATGTCAGGAATAAACTGCAAAACTGTAAATCCCGTCATTCATAAAAACTTTAATTCACTACCAATCAAAAGCCAATAGAATTTCCCAAACAACAAAAAAAAAACAATTTCTGTACTAAATTTTATATTCATGTTAGGCCTTTGACGTCCATTCCGGCTCAAACTGGGTCAGATCGAGAAAAATCCGGATTTAACCAGATTGAATTCAGATAAAAGTGAGCGATGTGCATATTGGATAAAACGCATACCATTCGGTAACAGAGTTATGAGGGGTTATGGATTTCTCGTTTGGTAGAGAATATTTTTTTAAACGGTTTTAGTAAGAGCCATTAATATCGTACCTTCAGGCCATTTTAGCATTAGCTGTGGTCCTCCATGTAACGTTATATGATGAGTTTCAACAAGAACTAGATCAGTGAAATGAGCTTAGTTTTGTATTACTAATGATTTCAGCATTCTCCAGATAACCATCGACGAAAGACGTTTTCTTGTGGCGCGTAGTATTTCATGAGCGCCTCAAAGACATGTCAGCAATATCGTACCGTAACCGTAACCGTAACTTCTATGCTGCTGGGTCCCAGCAACATAGAAGTTTATTGGGGCCATAGGTTGTCCGTAATGGAACCATGGGACCCAAGGCAAAGAAAGAGTGGGTTTTAGTCTGAGAGCGCACAAGTGGCATGTTCCCAGAGGTAACTGCAGCCGTCGACATTTCAACTTCGAAGATCAGCGGCAGTGTGAATGTCACTATAGGTCGACGGCTGCCGCCGATGGGTCGACGGCTATCGCAGACGGGGCGACGGCGGTTACCTCTGCCGTTAGCAACATGCCGCTCGTGTGTATGAGCTCTTAGTCTCACACGCCGTCCCGCTCCGCCCTTGAGTGGAAAAAGTCATTGGATGATTTCTCATATACTTTTCAGCATGGTTGCACTTTATGTGAGTCATTATACATTATTAGATATTGCGCCATCTGTAGCTATGTGTTTGAAATCGTTTACATGGAGTAATCAACATCCTCGCTTAAGGTTCATCAAATTGGAAGACCACGAACCCAAAAAATAATGGTGGTTTGGGACCAAACTACGTTTAATAAGTACCTAATGTGTTTAATTCTTTAATCTAATCTAATGTGTCTAATGTGTTATTTTTGTAATTTATTTATGTGTAATTTTTTAATCTAATTTGTTTTAATCATGTAGATTACCAAAAAATACGCAAAGAGACGATTTTAAAAGTATTACTTACAAAAAGAACATGAAAAGTTGACTATTAAAAAATCTGACGGCAAAAACGACAACAAAGTTCAAAAAAAGTTACTGCAATTGATGATGGCGTTAAATCTATGATTGAATTTAAATAAATTCCAATGTCTTATGTCGAACTTTGTAGTCGTCTTTTTTTTTTCGTTTTTTTTTTTTACGTTTTGGACACTCAACTTTTTTTATTTGTGTGTAAATAGTACTGATGACTGCACAAATATTTTACATCTGTCATTTTGAAGCTAATCATGCGACTTTTGGTCTGAAGATGGTATTTGTTCCGATCAACATAGTGAACTGTGACCCCAAGGACGTTTACTATCGACCTTGCCAGTAACCTTCAATTGCTGTAGGTTATATCCATCTTTGATCGTTGAAAAACTCATTTAATTTTTATCAGTTTTATGAAATATTTTCTACTATAGTTTATTAAAAAAAATCAAAACTTACCACCCTGCAATCATTAAAAAAAACACTCAAGTTGAATCGCGACACACCCACGGGGTCTGACAACCATATAATTATTAAAATCGATTGGAAATTATCGACATGCATACCACGACCAACATATCTTGATCCTTAGCTACACCGTTTTTCGGTTGCAGTCGGATTTGTGTTTCGAGCTTTGGGGCTCATGGACATTGGTCTATAGGATAATTTGAGGCTATGGGGTGGGTGTGGGTTGTCTGTGTAGGGGCAATCAATGGTAGGTGTTGGTGATTGTTCACCCCGATGAGTGACAAGCCTTCTGAGGTGGCGTGGAGTCGCTGTTATGTATTTTCGTTTTGGCTTCGAATAGCTGGAGGAACAATGTTAGTCATGTTGTACATGGAAATGCGACTACTAACTCAATAGGCGCCTATACAATTTTACGTGGAAAATCTTCAAATGCCTTCTGCTGCTCTGCATGGAAAGAAAAAGAATGTCAGAGTTTTATTGACAAACACACATCTTTTAATTTAGTTGCCCTTTGCTATCCATAGCCTTGGTAACTATTTCGGATGATTTCGCAGCCCTGTTAATCCCGAAACGCTGCCTACATTATCACATTACCAGCAGGTAGAATCGCTACATGTTGCTCATAAAATCACTCAGGCGTTGATCATTAATTTTGAAGTGTTTCCTGTTTTGAACACAAGTTACACATAAGAGCAGCCTACTTAGTTATACCTAGTTATTTCTTATATTTATTAAGTCCGCCTTTGTACAATGTTTGTGCATAAAGTTTAATAAATAAATAAATAAACAATTGTTTTTAGGTGTAGTAAAGAAAAGCCACGTTCCTTGACATAAAAGCAATTTTCGCTTATGGACATGATTCAATATCCATCATTCGCGTTTTGTTTCAACACATTCATTTTAATTACCAAGCTCTAGAGAAATACAAAATAAATTCACCTCTTGTTCGTAATGCCTTTAAATAAATTCAGCGAATTAATAAATTAATTAATTTATGTTTCGATTCGATGTCCCCACCACAAACATCATCGGGTTAATTAATATTTTATTCAGAGAAAATTAAGTTTGTAACAAACTGTCGGTAGTTTTTTATAAATATTTGATGAAAAGCAGCGTCAATTAATAATGTAACCACTTTAATTGAATTATGTTTTTATATTATTCTACCGTTTCTGTTACAAACAGCAGTGTTTTTTTTATGTAAATCGTAATAGTATCAATAGCCTGCAGGCAAAATGTGCCAAAATGGCTTTTGGGGGCTTTTATTTTTATTAATGCATATCAAATATGATTCTGTATTTTAAAAATACACGACCAATTTTAAAATAAGTATAACGTAAGTAGTTAAAATATGTCACCACAGTATTTCTTTTTTACGTTTTGGCTCGTATTTACTAGTGATGTGCCGATTATGACTTTCGCCGACTAGCCGACTAGCCGATTAGTCGGCTGTAATAAGACCGACTACGGTTTCGGGGATTTCCATAACGCTTCGTGTACGGCGGATTCGCTATCTACGACGTGCAGACTACGCAACTAATTTTGTTCAATAAATGTCATAATTATGTTTTTTTTTTACAAGCAAGTAATTTTAAATACTGATTACCAAAGGAAAGATTGCTTTACATTTTTTAATGTATAAGACTGATTATAAAATAAAAGATTTAATATACAGGAAAAGTTTTTAACCACTGCGTAAATTTTTTTTTGGTGGCTCAGTGCAACCTTGGCAAGCGTTGCTTAACGTTTGAATCCCCAACCGGTCCTATGAGACCGCGCTGTTATGGTTTTACTATTGTGTCTCGTTTCGCGGGTATCTGAGTAATTAACCTTGAAGTCGATTTGTGTTCTATTACTTACACTGAGCCACCAAAAAAAAATTTACGCAGTTCTTAAAAACTTTTCCTGTATAATCAAGGTTTTTATTTCATGTAATTCCCCAGCATGCATAGCATATTATTGAAAATGAATGATGAAATACATACAACGTAAGAAGCCGGATAGTCGGCGCTTTTTGCCGATTAGTCGCCGACTAATCGACGACTACAATAGTGGCCGGATAGTCGGCTTTACCGACTAGTCTTCGACTAGTCGGGACATCTCTAGTATTTACCTAAAATACATGCTAAAAATAAAATAAATAAAATTAGTATACCTGAACTATTTCAGCTATTCTAAATGAATCAAGATTAGAACTCTGGGCTTGCAATGTTAAAAAAAAGTCTACATGCAGTTTAAATGTACACTGACCTACTCTAAATAACAATTTAAGTAAGATTAACAATTGATTCTAATATTTTAAATTGTGCCATTTTAAGGTATTTTTATTACTATTTTGCAAAAAACTTAACTGAATTGAATTTTTCAAAATCAAATTGAAACTTAGGAACTTCGAGACACTTTGGTCATATCTCTTATATTTGAAAAAGAAACTTTTTTAGACTAAGGTACTTTATTTAGACGGACGTCAGTTCGCAACTTTGTGGTACTTATTTTTCTCAATAAATAAATAACAAAATATGGCACAACAAGGCCTATCTAATCAAGGCTAACCTAAAAAAATATTGTTATTAATATTACTACTAAACGGTTAGTCTGGCACAGCCTTTTCAAACGCCTATCAAATATCAAATACCTATTAATAAAATAAAGAAAAGAAAAAATAGTCCAAAGAATGAACAACTAATACATAAAATACAATCCATGTCATGTCTAAAACATGACCTATACTATAGTATCGACTCTACAGTTTCCTATATCTAAAACGTAAAAGGGGTTCGCAGCGAGCGGCAGTGGCGATGGTAATTTCTATGTAAGCATTGTTACAGTCCTGAAACTGAGCCCAACTACACAACTTGATACTTGACACACATATTAACATTAGCTGACTACTGTTATTTTGTTGCATACCTAGTAAATTATTATTATTATATCTAGCCTATGCTGTCCTACTGCTGGGCAAATCCCTCCATTCCTTCCATCCATCGTTCCCGGCTTTGAGCTACTTCTTGCCAATTTTCAAGGAAGACATCCAAGTAAATTATATCAGTTGAAATTATCCCATAGGATCATACCCCAGGGATAAAAAGTATCCTGTGTCTTATTCTAAGTTCCAATCTATCTATATACCATAAGTTATCAAAATTTGGTCAACGGTTTAGACGTAAAATCGTAGTAAATGACACATAGACGGACCAGATTTATGTACGTTGGTTGAGTTTTGTTCAGTTTTGATTGGTTAACTTTGTTTGTTCGTGCATAATTTACTGAATAATTAAAGGCAGTTTTGGGAATTAGAACCCACCTGTGCAATTATTGGTTTTAGATTGGTTGTGAATAAAACAAAACCCGTTGATATTTTATGGTTAATAATGTTATGTACGTTTTTAGAAGCAGAGATAATTAGAACAAAATGCAATTAAGTAATCAATTAATAATATTGCAACATGCATGTAGATTGTTTCAGATAATTATAGAGCATTTTTTATTATGTTTGACAAAAATAAAAATCTAATTTTCTAATCACAAAGTATCAAGAAGTTTCAGTCGCAGTATCTAACTACGTATATTGGAAAAAGTGTGGTAGTAAGAATAAAATTTGTATTAATCGTGTCTGATAGTAGTGCCGACGATGCGGCCGCGGTCGCACGGGTCGCCCGTTCGAATCCCGGTTGATGTACACAGAAACTAGGTTAACAATTAGGACGACAATTTATGTTTGACATTAGTCAAAGTATAGTGAAAATAGATAAGTGGAAGATTTTTTTAGTAAATGTAGTTGTGTTTACGAACGTTGGATTTTCATAGCAAAACAAAAACTTGACCTCAGTGTAACTTGAAAATTACTTTGATACTTAAAGTAAGTATTAATTTAAGTGCGTCAAAGTGATAAACATCATAAATTACTTTATAATTCTAGGTCGTATACACACATATATATGCCACCTGGAAAACACGTAGTTTTCCCTAGTGAAATAAATATTTAAAATATACACGTAAAAGATATATGTTTGAAATAGTCTGAAAAGTCTTAAGAGGACTACAGGAGCTAATCTCTAGTTTTATATTGCACATAAGTGTTAGTCATATATTTTAGAATCACTTCTTCAATTTATACTTCAGAGTCAGAAAAATATTTGTTACTTATTTGGGCTCGGCAAAAGTTGATCGCTGGTTGGTTGGTAGTTGGTGGTTGTTGGTTCAGTTGGTTGTTGGTTGAGTTGTTGGTTATTGTTGTTGAGTTGATTTGAATTATTTAACATTACTTCAATTTAGGTGCACATTTATTGTGCGTAAAGCTAAAGACTAGAATTTACTACCAGAGCCTGTCTCCTAATAGCTATAACTTAGAGGTTTTCAAGTTAAAAGTGAATAGGTTACTTCTAGGCAAGCGTGCCTCATCGTTGGCCACATCTTTGCTTACCATTAGGTGAAATAGTGGTCAAACGCGAGTCAAGGCATAAAAAAAAGGAAAACATAATATAATAAAAATTACGCTTCTGTTTAATGAATTTTTTTTTTAAATCGATCAAGTAGTTTTTGCGTGTGTCATACTAACAAACAAACAAATAATCAAATCTTTCCTGTTTATAATATTAAAGTTTGGGTTCTTCAGAATAAAAAATAGACAGAAAGTGTGTTCAAAATATAGCACACATAGTACGATAGAAAAAATTACTATTAATATCGCTCTAAAATTTACTTATATCGATTAAAAACCGGACTAATATACATGCAATCAGCCTGATTGCTTGTCAGATTATTCTACAAACAACGTTTTACCGTTATAGTGTTTGGTTTTTATAATCAAACTAGCTTCTGCCAGCGACTTCGGTCGCGTGTTTGTAGGCTTCCCCATACAAAATGTAGACCCCCATTTCATCCCGAATGAATTTATGGAGTGAATTTTGGGAAATTCTTTCTTAGTGCTTACTTGCGTCATAAAAAGAAACATTGTGCAAAATTTTACGCTCCTAGTTTCAGTAGTTTCGGCAGTTCTTTGATATATGTCAGTCAGTCAATTTCTCCTTTTATCCCTCCGCGCGTTTACGTGTATTATCATTATTAAATCATTACGCGTTTTTTTTTATAAATCCCCCAAATTACATTTTTTAGTTTTTGTAAAAAGAAAATTGTTTTATGTTCTACCCAAAACGAAGGAAAAGCGATGTATAGATTGGTTTTGGGTAGACCTTAGGAAAAACGATGTACAGATTTTTAGCTAAATTGCTTCATATTTTGCAAACTTTGTATCTTAATGCATATTTTTTTCTTTTGTATGCAGTACGAGAATAAACGTGTTTAAGTCCTGTAGTCCTCTTAAGACTATTTCAAACATATTTCCTTCGGGACCTACTGAGAGAGGACTAGCAACTAAATCAGGAGTTTCACTTGAAATAACATAACTAACAAGTTCAGCCAATTATATGACCCAGTTAAAGTGAAGAAGGACAATTTTAGTGAAAGAACAAGTATTTAAATATTAAAAAAATAATGGAGTCTTAAAAAAATAATATGGGAGTCGAATTATAAAAAGTTTTGGATCGCAATGTGGAACAGTAGTTTGCATGCTTTTTTGTGGCATTTTGGATCTACCTACTGATTCCGCGGCGTGATTCCTGGCTACTGCACGCTTGCGGACGACTAGCAATGGGTAGATCGCTGTCCGCCTGAGTATTGATCCAAGCATAACTCAAAGACATCATCGGTTTTCTGAGATCTTAGCTCCCTAGCTACACAGTAGCGAGTTTTTGAAAGAGTTACCGTAGCCCTGGAGAGCAAAGGGCAACTGAAGTATGCAGATGGGTTTTAATATCACTTGCCCTCTGGTTCCACCCTTGAGTGGGAGAACTCATTTGATAATTTCCCACATAAAAACCAAAAAGGTACCAACTGACCTCAAATAACATTGCTCACTTCAAAAGGCAAACGAATTCCAAATTCAAACGAATAAAAAAGGCAACACGCAACTGGCCACAGATTTGATTTAAAAAAATCTTCCTCATTTTTTTAATGCAAACGTAACGAGGCCATACAGCCATTTATGGCTCGAGGCACCAACCGGCGGGATATAATCAGGAAATATTGCCGGCAATCCATCGCGTTTCCCATCCCAGTCGCGATCGGGGTAAATAGCAACACCGGAGCAACGGTGTTACTAGATTGAAAAATTGCTAAGCATCCGTTGAACGTCCGCCATATTGATTTATTTTTTGTTTTTTTTTTTCACTTAACGGGCGAAGAGATTTATGTTTTTTTTTTCACTTTCAGAGGTTACTGGCCGGTAATACTGTGAGGTGAATTTGCATCGCTTATGCCCGTTTTCACCAACAGCCCCTAAAATTTAAGTGTCTCTTAAGCCAATATAATCACGGTTTTTGCAAGTTATTAATAAGTTATTATTCTGAATTAAAGTATGACATCTTTAAAAGTGTTCGATTTCATACTTTGATTCAGAATAATAACTTTATAATATGCAAAAACCGTGATTATATTGGCGTAAGAGACACTTAAATTTTAGGGGCTGTTGGTGAAAACGGGCATTAGAATAATAGGACGGTCACCCTTTTCGGAATTGTATCTAATTTCAAACTCGGATTTGCAAGGTTTATTTCAAGTTTGCGTATTCGGAATTCTGAGAAAATGTTATTAGAGTTCTACCCTTGTATTTTTCGCTGCAATGTTCTAAATACATTTGTTTTCCATTCTTTTAGAAGAAATTCTTTGAATTCGTTGGTTTAGGGAAGGAAAAAGGAAATTAAAACTCAACCTGCTTCGCTCATACATTAATAAAGTATTGCCTATTTCTCTTTTCCTCAAGAATATTAGTCCCGACCTTTAATGTTTCAATAAAATCAATAAGTTCAATAGAAAAAGTTAAGCTTAAGGGCAGTTCGTCAATGCCAAGCTATGCATAATTGTGGGAAAGTAACAGGTTTGCCAATTCATACTATAAGGTCAGAAGTATCTACCGATGACGTGGTATTGTGATAATTTGATTTTGATTGGTGAGTCTGTCAAAGGGTACAATCGGCCTTGTAATTTTCCCACTGCTGGGAACTGAGTCTCCTTTCTAGAAGAAATGGGTCGTAATCCACCACGCAGGGTCACCGCAGATTAGTGGTTTGAAAGTTTTTGACTCCTGTGGTTAAGTGATTAACGTGGTTTACAGGATTCAGCCAGGAACCAGTCAGAGAGAGTGCTCCCGGGAATAAATGCAGTCAGATTTTGTGTAGTTATACGCATGAATACGGCGTTTTCATCAGCTGAGAAACATCTCATTTAGTTACTTATTGACGATAAAATTTACGTGTAAAAGTTTTTTTTTTTAATTATTTGCAAAATAAATGTAATTTAAAATTTTATGACTTGAGATCTAAGACTATGGCACTGTTTGAAATAGCCACCACAATCCTGAAAAACAAAGGGCGACTGAAGGAACATAAAAAAACAAGAACTAAAAAGTCTGACACTCCCTCTTCCTCTACTCTAGAGGGAGGAGTAATTTGATGATTAATTACCCAACAGAAAATAAGAGTAGGTAAATGATAGTGACATTCCGATTGGTGCTCTGAGCGATTGATTTCTGAATTCGTTGAGCGCGATTTTTATCAGATTCCAGTACGTTATAGTAAAATGTTAGACATTTTTAGGATTAATAAGTTTATAGATTTTGGTTAGTAGGACGAAAGCGTTAGAAGGCGACAATCTTCGTGTCATGGACACCGCCAAAGCAATGAGTCGCTGAGACATTCTATGGGGCATCATTATAAGGAGCCTTCTTTAATCATTAATAAATTGTATAAATTGTGTTGGTTTTACATTAGAAAACAACTTTCTGGTCTTATACTGACAAAAAGCAATCCATCATTTATTCATCAAATTTTCGTATTGTTGTTTCTGGTTAATGCCATTCCAGTTGAAGTACAAACAAATAAGAAAAATATTAATAATAATCCTTTTTCCCTCTCCTTCAAATATTTACAATAGATTTGTTCAAGGAAAGAGGGCGGGAGAGCAACAACGCAAAAGATATTAAATTAATTTGAATATTTCGTGACGAATTAATTCGTCTTCTGGAACAAACCGGTTCCCTTCCTATTCAGTAGCCGTTCTATAATAATAATCAATCCGCGAGATTACATTTACTCCGTCACAATCGTCGGGAATGGCTTCAATCCCAAAACAAACGGTTTACAGAAACTAATGAGCGCGCATTTAATTTCAAGCTTCAAATCGGATTAGTGTTTCGACCTCAGTCACTGTGAGAGAAAATACGAAGGCTTACTTGAAATTATTGTAGAATAACGTTTTGTGGAGCGAGGAGCTCGTGGCTAGATAATAACAGCCGCACGGGTCGATCTTCAAGTTTAAGAACGCTTGCCAAGGTTGATCAGTGGATGGGTGACCGTCTTAACATACCGAATTTCCGTCGTGTCTCGGAAAGCACGTTAAGCCGTAGACCCCGGCTGTCATTTGTAGGTCAGAAGCCAGTAAATCTGACTCCAGTCTTGCCATGAAGTATCGTGTTACCCCAGTTAATAATGGGTTGTGGAGATCTGGTAGGCAGCCGATTCACGTAAAATACTGGTATTCAGAAAAATCAACTATATTGGGGTCGGCTTGTCTGGAAGCCGACCCCAATATAGTTGGGAAAAGGCTAGGTAGATGGAACGTTTTGTGGAGAGCAGTGGTAGCCCAGTGGTAACTGCCCCGACTTATAAAATATAGGTTGCGGGTTCATACTCAGCCAGACGCATTGATTTTTTTTAATTTATATCATCACCACTGCTATAAAAATGATGAAGGAAAACCTTGTGAGGAAATCGGTATGATCTAGATCGAAAAATTTGAAGACATGTAACATCCACCAATCCGCACTGGCCCGCATGGTGGACTATGGGCCATTCCCTCTCCTAGAGAGGAGACCCGAGTCCCAACAGCGGGAACATTACAAGGCCGATAATGCTTACTTTGTATGATCTCAGTGTAGCCTTTGTTGCTCTCTATCTGACGACTATAGATGACATGCAAGTTACTACCTTTTTAAAGACTTCGTTTACTTTTGGGTGTAATTCACCCACAGGCTGAACGTGAACATAAAAGTACAATAAACCCTAGAAAGGTTCTGCTTGACTAACCTGGAACAGCGTGCAAACTTGCGAGCTATCATATTACCTCCAACAGCAAAAGATCCTAAATACCCTAGGTATTTGAAAATGTCTATAATTTTCGACAGCGATGCGGAAGAATTTTTTGACGCCATATTTTAGATAACAGTATTTATTGTATATTTAGTTTTAATTAGCTAAGTAAGGGCCTGTTTCACAATGTCCGAGTAGGCACTACTCACTGAATAAATTCAAAAATTTGACAGAATTTGTATGAAATTATCTGTCAAGTAAGATACTCGAAACTTGATCATAGGTGGTGAAATAGGCCCTTAGTGTTTTTAATTTTCATGTTCTTTATATCTGTATTATAAATAACTATTATGATTAATTTAGCGATCTCCCTCAAAAAATAAGCTTAAAACAAACTTATAAGAAAGCATTTCAAAAACTTACAAAGCTACGTGCTACGCATTCGTAGCACTTGCTACGCCGTAGCACCAATCCTTCTGTCCAAAATTTTCTTCATGTCTTAAGCGTATCTTTAAGTAGCCACGGCCCTTTTAAATGATAAATGACCACCTTTTATCCAACAAGACAGTGTGGGGTTACCAGAAATCCCTTGAAAGGGGGTGGGGGGATCTAATTTGATTGCTACGCTAGGTTAATGGAATCGATTTAAATGGCAATGAGGTTATTAGGTGGCCTTTGGCTAACAATTATTTAGTATGTATAAATGTCGGGTCGTTGGACGAGGTTGAAGCGTTTGACAGGATGTAGCATAGTTAATGTGTAATAGGTACGACGAAGGCCTCTTTTGATGGGGTACTGAAATAATTGAACGGTTTAGTTTTATTTTCTACACGCATAAACATTTGCATAAACTAATACTTTTTGCCGATGGATAGAGGCAGAAGTTACCGAATCGTTCGAACCTGAATGTTACCACTATGCAGACAACTCACTGGACACGATGGAGTTATGTCTCGCTTGGGCGGAGCACCACCGCGTCGTAGTGGAGGCGACCGGCGGCTTTTTCTATAATTGAAGGTTTTGGAGCCTTTCCTAGCTGACCCTGATACCCATCATTAGAACCATGGGAAATTTATGACAAGGACACTCGTGATTCAGTAAAAGTCTGATACTCCCTTTCACTCCTCTCAAGGCGGGAGAGATTGTGTTTTTATCACCGTAAAAAATCATTGAATATTTGACCTTCACAACTAGTTACAGGGCGTTTAAGCTAGTATATGGAGAGAAAATTATAGAAAACAAAAGTACTTAGTGCTAGGAACGCCTATTTCTGGCGACAATGAATAATTACATTAGTTGAAACTTAATGACTAATCAATATATCAACGTGTTCGTTTACCACGTTGACTGAACCATAAAGGTTTATTGCCTTAACAACCACCAACAAAACATAATTGTTTTATAATATTTCTACTTCAAAAAAATATAACACGTTTTATTTCACATAGGCCTACATGGACACTTATAAAACGTCAGAAATTAGTGTACGATTCCAATTGATCGTTTCCTATGGAGAAGAACTGGCAAGAAACTCCATAATTTGTTCCATGGCTACTTAAGTTTGTTGTGCAATATTATGTGTTGTTCTCGACAGCAAAATTTTCTCTTTACATATTTTAATAGGGTTTGCTGTAAGAAAACCCATTTGTGGGTTAGGCTCACCTGTGTACATCACCTGTCCTACTTTTAATTTATGTAAATATCTGTGTACAATAAAGAATATTTTCCAAAAAATATTTGTGTCACTGTTCTGGAGCAGCCCTCTTTCTGTAAGAGAAGAGACAAACCTATTTTATGTGATAGCAAATCATCTAATCACTCTCCCGCTTTGGGTAGAGTTACATTACCAGAGCTACGGTGGCTCTGTCAAACATTCATCTGCCTAGCTTTTTCCCAACTATATTGGGGTCGGCTTCCAGTCAAGCCGGCTCTGTCAAATAATGTTACAGTTAATTATGCTAACAGATCTCTGTAAAAAGGGTTGGACAGATATCTGCCTTAACAGATTTCAAGGAAATCTCTACAAACACAACCTACCCAACTACCAGCAACTTACAAATAAAATTAAACCTTACAGCCGACACTTAAAGCTCAAAATGGGTTGCGGGTCCTCGAGCACAGCTGTTCCAGTGGCAGAGGAGGCTACTAACGGTGCTCTGAAGACGTCCAACGGAGCTGGACCGAAGGGGCATCACCATGATGATCCTGACGACTTGCCTACTGTGGTGTTGCCTGACACACCCGTCATACCTAAGCCACGTAAGTAAAAATTAATAAACAATCGTCATTTTAGCTACTTATTAGATTTAACTGTACCTAAACACGATGAAAAACTAGAAGGTCGAAGGTCAACTATTTATTTTCATGTTAAAATCCTTGCCTAGCCCAGTATTCGGCCAAGAGCAATGCCCCGGGCCTACGTGAGCACGTGACGCAGGATGGAAGTTGGATATGGTCTGCGCAGAGATTTATTTTTTTTCTGTTAGGGGAATCATTAGAATGACTTCTTCCGCTCTTGGGCGGAGCGGGAGGGCATGTCAGACTCTTACTGACTAAACCCCTACCCCGTTCCTTCGTTGCCTTCGTTCTGGGGGGGACTCGGTGTCAACCTTTAGGAATACCACGTGTTCCCCCCAGAGGCTTCGGCCCTGCCGGGCCCCTACAGTTTGCTGACATCTCCTTGAGGCGCGCGTGGAACAGAACGCGCCGTTGACGACTGGGCTCGGTCCAGATTATTTCCAGACTGCCGGACGGCGAGCTACCCAGTGCTCGCCGTCCGCGAACCCGCGCCTACGGTGGTTGGAAATCGGGATCGGGATCTCGGCTGCGGCGGCTTGAGGACCGTTCCCTCACGCGCTCGCGGTCAGCAGCCTCCTTCACGAGCATTACTGCTTCGCAGAAGGAGGCGACCGCATGCCAACCCTCCTCGCTCCGGACCATGGCCTGAACCAGGGCCCGGCGCGAGAGGTCGCCGCTCCCGTTAGCCTCCACAAGAACACGGCGGTGCTCCGCCCAAGCGGGGCACACTTCTAACGTGTGCTCCACCGTGTCCTCCGGGCAGTCCACACAGTGGCGACACCCGGGCGCTCCTGCTTGATTCGATGCAGGAACCTCCCGAACTTAAGGGCCATGCGAAAGGGCCATGGACCGAACGATCCCCGCGTAGAGCCTCTGGCAGGGAGCGTCTGGACCCCCTAGGTTGGGCAGGAGCCGCTTCAGAGCGGCCCCAGACCTGTCCAGTTTGGGGGCCAAACGTCGAAAATGCTCCTCGAAAGTCCACCGGCTGTCGAGGACGAGTCCCAGGTACTTCATCGCCGCCCCGACGCCGATGTGGACCCCCCTACCGTTATTTGGGAACCCGGTGGTGGCGCGTTCCGAGGGCCATGAAAGCACATGGCCTCGGACTTGTGCAATGCCACCTTGAGTCCCAGTTGCTGGATCCTCTCCACGACTGTCGCAATCCCGCGTGTCGCTGTTTTGGCCGCCGCCTGGTACGACTCTCCCCGCGCCAGGACCAGCGTGTCGTTTGCGTAGCAAACCACGCTGACCTCGTCGGGGAGGTCGCCGCGCAGCACGTAGTCGTATCCCTGCAGAACACCGCACGACATCTCTCGCCGTCTCCACTCTACCTGGTGACCGGGATAGATGATGAACCTATCCGACAGGTAGGCCTCGATCACACTACCGCTTGGAGGTTTGGGGTAATTTTTTATAGAGGTTGTCTTCCTCGCGGCCCGGGCGGATAAGCCAGGACCCTCGACCCCCACCAAAAGTCAGAAACATGACCTTGGACAATCAATGGGGCTACGAGACTAACGGTGGCAGGAGGAGGAGCGAGTCTTCCTCGTGCCTGCCCGGTAGCAGGGTAAGTGCATACCGAGCCCGCTCTTGCTTCGCCACTGTGCTCTCAGCTGCAGCTGAGGGACACGCGTTGAAGCGCTCCTTCAGACAGAACATTCGCAGACGGCCATCGAGGCTCCTTAGGCAGAAGTACCCAAGAGAGTCGTTGGCCACCTCCCAGGGTGCACCGTCCCGCGGACTGGCCTTCACTCCGGAAGAATCTGTTAGGAAATTCCAGCCCGCGAGCATGCGTGGAGGTTTTCTGTCGCGGCACCCCCTGCGCAGAGATGCCACACAAACACTGAAAATCGGAACCGTCTCAGACCTCTATCTGTAGAGAGGTCGAAGTCATTGCAGTGGATAGATGCCCACTGCTAGACACGTAGGCGGGTCCATCATATCGACCGATACCTTGTATCTGCCATCTGGCAGGGTCATTGGGCTACCTTGCCGAGATGCCTTCTAGCACTATGTCTACCAATACGTGGTCGCAACTACAGTAACTATCAGCCCCATAACATACACGGGTGTAGTGTGTCCAGGTCACGTAGGTATCTAATGACCGCATTAGCGCATGGCATTGACGTAGCTGAATACTGGGCTAGGCAAGGAATTTAACTTAAAAAAAAGACTAGTTTACCTCCGGTACTTTAAGAAGAAGAACATACTGGTACATAATTTGAAGTGTAGATTTCGCATCACGATTAAACTTTAACTAGAAAATGAATTTAAGGACCTTGAAAGTCTCATGTAGAACCTTCAGAATATTTAGGTGTAAACACTGTTCAAGGTGATATCTCTTGTATAATTTACTTCAACAATATCTACAATTTCTTGAATATAAAATACTGTAACTAAGACACTTCTAAATCAATATCAATTGTCTAACAGATTGTTAGTTCACATAATTTCTAAATCGATCAAATTTTTTAATTTTTAATTAATATATGCAATGCATAAAAGGCTGGTACATACATAAGTACTTTTAACAGCTGCTTTGACTGCGTAAAAGTTCGAAAGCTCTCCAAAGGAAAGATTTAGAACTTTTACTCGGGAAAAAAATTCTATCTCTATACCAAAATTCATTAAAAGTTGTTCAGCGGTATAGGAGAAAAAATGTAACCAATATACCAGTGGCGTAGTTCTGTATCGTCTGATGCCTGAGGCAAATTCATAGGATCGGGCCCCAGAAAAATGGTCACGAAGTGTTTTTTTTTGGGTTACCTTTTCTGTGCTCGCGGCCTCTCAGAGCTGCCAGCCTTGCCACTTTAAGTTGTGCCACTAAATTAGACTGACAGACAGAGTAACTTTCGCATTTATAATATTCTTTTTCTTCTCCCTGGCGTTAATTCCGGCTAATGGCAGCGTCTGACTTCCAATTGACCTTTCTCCATTTTGCCCGATGTTCAACATCCTTTTCAGTATAGCCATTGGCTCTTATGTCGGGCTTGACATCATCCAGCCAACGCTTGTGAGGGTGACCATGGGACGTAGCCCCAAGGACAGCCACATTCATGCATCTCCAACCAATGTACTCCATAGGGCGGCACATAATGTGGCCATACCATCGCAGACGACCCTCTTGAAGTTTTTTCCTCGTGTCACGGACACCAAGACTACCTCGGATGAGACTATTTCGCATTTATAAATATTATATAGATTATACTACGGCCAAAGCACTACCAAACCGTCTAATTAGAATTTTATTTTACACAGTATACTTTGATATTTCATCTTTGCCCTGAAATTGGAGTCTTTTAACATCTTTCAAAAAAGGATAAACATACTCACACGTTTGATTTCCCAGCAGTAGCGTTCGAGATCCCAGTGGAAGAGTTCGACGGCACCAAGCGCGCGTCCACCCCACCGCCTCACCTGCAGAGGCTACTGCAGCCGGTACAGCCGGATATCAGCCTGCCTGACATCGAGGAGAAACTGGCTGAGGCTGAGCAGAGGAGGCTATCCGTAAGTACTGGTTTATAAGGTTAAATTCATGAGGAATTTGCAATCAGTTATCAATAAGACTTAAGAGTTAAAAGCAAAACGAATGAAAAAAACCTACGCTCTTGTCTTTTTACTTTTCCATGCCCGTCGGCATTGGTAATAGGATCCAAGCTACCGGTGATTAGGGCTCTTGAGAAAGGAACCTTTGAATTTCCTAACAATACTCGCCGAGTCCAAGAGTACTGCTTTTTGGATCAAGCCATTGATCCAACTGGCCAACCAGAGCCTCCTTAGATGTTGGTCCAGGCTCTTTGATACTAAAACTTTGGCCGTCAGACTATCAGCGCAGCGAGCCAACAATCTGACTTGTTAAGGCATCACGTTCACGAGAAGATAAAACCTTCCAAATCGCAATTTAGCCAAAACGAAAAAAGCCAATACACGTTAAAAAACCGAATAAAAAATTATTATTATTCTTATTACCTAGCCTATATATTGTCCCACTGATGGGCAAAGGCCTCCCTCCATTCCTTCCATCGTTCGCGGCTTTGAACCACTTCTTGGCAAGAATAAAAAATATTAATATGTAATTTTTTTTTTAATAAAGAATATTAAACAATATTTAATTCTTTTTCTTTACTATTCCTGTAATTAATTTTCCAGATACTCCAGGCAAGAGCAGCATCAGCTCAGAAGAGGGCGCAGAAGGTGATCAAGAACGTGCAGGACATGGGCAGGCTTGACACAGAACATGTTAGTATAACCACACAGTAATCTATTCCCAGAACTATCGAATAATCCGATCTAAAAAAATATATGTACCCGTAACTGAAACCGATATAAAAGGTTAGGACAGAAGTAGAGTCAAAATAACAGGTTTTTGTTTTTATTTTCGCCCAACAAAAAATCTAAACTAGAAAAAGTCACATCTTGCTATTTTTATTTGATTTCTATAATTTCAAATTCTAATATCCGTAACCGAAACTATCCGGAACTAACGGACTTACACAAAACGTGACATTTTTGCTGATTTTCGCTACAGACTAGACGGTATGGAACCGTTCTTGCGCAAGTTCGGCTTGCAATAGGCGAGTTTTTTTTTAATATTAATGACACTAACTTGGAAAAAAAAGTAGCATCAGCATTTAAAAATTAATTGACCTCATAAAACTAAGCGAACTTCCATCCATTGGAATAAGTCTCAACCATTAAATAAATATTCAATCTAATGAATTTTCATTTACAGGAACATACGGAACCCATGAAACACGTGACGAACAGTTTGACAATCCCACCGGAGCCTGGCGTGTGTGAAGATAAGAATATTTGATAGAATCATTCCTAAGTACTAAGTCAACGATAGCTATGTTTTACGAACGCAATATACAAAATAGAAGAACAATTAAGGTGGCCGCGACGTAAGAATTATCCATACAAACGTAATACCAAAATCATTTGCAGTTTAAGCATATTTACACCATAATATGATGTTATTCGGATTCAGACAATAATTATCTAGGTTCCTACGTCGTTTTTTTGTTGAAAAACTTACCCCAAACGAAATTTAAGCGAATTTAAATTTGCACATTTTCACAGCGAAAATGTCATGTTTTATTTGTTTTTTTCTATATTAAAATAACAATATTTCAAAATATATCTTCGTAGGAACACAGCTATTATTATCAAGTTATAAATACTCGAAACAATATTGGAAATACATTAATTTTTCATTCATCATTTTTGGTATTACGGAACATCTCCCAAATTTCCAATAGTTTGTATTGCTATCACAGCAAGCAACTGTCAGTGTGCGGATGATGACTTTACTCCAGTCAGTGTGTCCAAGAATTGTTTATACTATCTGGATTTATTCCATCAACCTCAAAAACGTATTTTATTTCGTTTCAACTCGAGATAGCGCGCGGTGTACGCAGGCCTCTTAAAGTCTGTTTTTTATACCCTGAGACTAAATTGACACAAGCAGTTTTCATACTTACAATAGTAATGATGCCAGTTCTTTTGTGTTGTTACAAGTGTGACAACCTACATAATGTCATTTTAGTCTCAAAGATTAAAAAACAGACTATAATTATTTCAATCAATGAATGTGAGACACGAAGGAAAGAGCCGACCCTGATTTCCAGCCAACATAGGCAGATGATGCACATGGCATGAGCATGATGGAAAAAGAGATGGAGCCTTACCTACACCCTTTATTAATCCGTCCTGTAACAGTTTAGTTTAGATTATAAAATCATCATCATCATCTGCCTAGTCTTTTCCCAACTATATTTGGGTCGGCTTCCAGTCAAGCCGGATTTAGCTGAATACCAGTATTTTTACGAGGAGCGGCTGCCTACCAGACCTCCACAACCCATTAACTGGGGTAACGCGGTACTTCATGGCAAGACTGGAGTCAGATTTACTGGCTTCTGACTATCCGTAACGACTGCCAAAGATCTACAAATGACAGCCGGGACCAACGGCTTAACGTGCTTTCCGAGGCACGGAGGAAACTCGTTATGTTAAGATGGTCCCCCATCCACAGACCAACCTAGGCAAGCGTTGCTTAACCTTGAAGATCGACCTGTGCGGCTGATATTATCTAGCCACGAGCTCCTCAGTTTAGATTATAAAAATAATCTAATAATAATCTAATCGCGATGCAGTTTAGATTATAAAATGCATCGCGATTAGAGCTCATGGTAATAATGCCTCTGATACTCGGCAATTATTGGAAATATTTTATGTCCGATTTCTTTATAATGTAAACACTTTCGTAAAACATAGAAATCGTTGCTAAACACACACTTCGCTTCGTCAATTTGTATAAAAGCTCTCTTAACCACAAGCTAAGGGGACTTTCGTGCAATTTGCATCGGAGACAATGTTTTCTGCAAATGATATTGATTTTTGCCAACTGATTTTGTTACTTAAAAAATGTTTATTTGGTGTTATATAATACATAATTATAATATTATATATAGTATATACGACTGTTTGAATGATAGATAGAAAATAAATTAGAGGCTTAGAAAATTTTGTAAGAGTTAAAATATTTATTCGTTTTGCTTAACAATGCTTAAAGTTTTTATTGATATTAAGGAGCGATAGCAAAAATTAAGAACTACTAAAAGTCAGAAAAATCAGAATTGTCTTTTTTACATAGCAGGAGTTGAGTGACAGCAGGACGAAAATATGCAATTTTAAGATGAGAGAAAAGGATAGATAGCTACATTGTATGAATTTGACAGCTGTCACCGAAACCATCCTATAACAAATTTAGTATGGAATAAGTTGTATACAAATAATAAGCGAGTATTTAAAAAAATACCCCCTAAGTCGATGAAATAAAATATGTATGGAAAAAACTACTTTTGGGAAGTCGTTTGCAGAAGCTAGTCTTACATAAATAGCAAACTTACATTGTATTTTCTCATTTAAAACCATAAAATTAAATCATCTCCACCACCTCAGTTTAAAAGGTTTAAACGAAATGAAACTGACAGGTCATAAGAATAGCAATATCCCTAGAATAGGTAATATTCAGAAGTAATAAAGAATATTCATAGACATTTTTGCGATTACTAGAAATGTAACGATCTCATATTTTATACGAGCAATTTCATCTCAATAGCCTTTAAAAAGTGCATTAAAATCCTTTGGAAAGCGTTATTTTGCTGAACGGAGAGTGCCACCGGTTAGGTTAGGGTTGCCACTCATTTATCGACTCATTATTTTTTAATGCCTGTTTTCAATAAGCTATCTATCTACAGTTGCAGCTACTAAAGATAAACAAATCTATCCTTTTGCTCTATCTAATCTACCGACGGATAGCTTTCCTACTTAAGTTGTGGATGGATAGATAGAATCTTACTGCTTATTAGGGATAACTATCTATCTTTGAACTGCGGTAGGTTATTGAAAACGGGCGTTAGTCTAGCAACATAACTTAATTTGTCATATCACTTAATCGAAATGGAAAAAAGTGACTTAAGTTCTCTAATTAAAAATGGTGATTTATATTTTGGTTTGTTGCTTATATTCTTTGTTTTATATTGCTGTTTTATAGAAATCAGCAAAAATCAAGCGTAAAACTGGGGTAGTAGCCACACTTTTTAAAATCACTTTAATGTGTCATGGCTGGCTGGACTGTGATTCCTTGCCATAAAAAAATTAAATCAAAAATTATTTGTGACTTAGTATACACTGTTTGGTATCAATCCTGGTTTTACTCTACGAGCTGGATGTTATTTCAGGATATTTTTTTAAACAAATAAATGAGGCAGGTACATATTGTAACAACTACAGAACGTTACAACAGACTAAAGATTTATTGGCAAATAGATAGGCAACCACTGTTACATTATTACTAGATTATATAATAATTATATAAATATATTTAGTATTAAGTTACATAGTAATACCTACCTATATGTATATTCGTGCAATATATCAACTTTCACGTGATACTTTGTGATTTTCAATTAAAGAATTTGACTATATTTGTTATTTTAATCTTCCCGATATAAATCTGGATTACGGAACTGGAAAACGGCCGAACGCTCAGCAAAATGCCATGCCCTCACACATAAAGCGACGAGGGCACATCGCTGGTTTTCAGCGCTTTAATCGCTACCAGAGTTAATGATGGACAGGCTACCTGGTACCAGGGAACATTTTCTAGTAGTATTTATCATTGGTGGGTCTTTGATATAATAATCCTACTTGGCAAGTTAGTAATGTGGTTGTTACCATCATCATCATCCTAGCCTTTTCCCAACTATATTTTTTTTTTTTTTTTTTTTTTTTTATGGTAGGGGAATCATCAGAATGACTTCCCCCGCTCTTGGGCGGAGCGGGAGGGCGTGTCAGACTTTTACTGACTAAACCCCTACCCCGTTCCTTCGTTGCCTTCGTTCTGGGGGGGACTCGGTATCAACCGTTAGGAATACCACATGTTCCCCCCAGAGGCTTCGGCCCTACCGGGCCCCTACAGTTTGCTGACATCTCCTTGAGGCGCGCGTGGAACAGAACGCGCCGTTGACGACTGGGCTCGGTCCAGATTATTTCCAGACTGCCGGACAGCGAGCTACCCAGTGCTCGCCGTCCGCGAACCCGCGCCTACGGTGGTCGGAAATCGGGATCGGGATCTCGGCGGCGGCGGCGTGAGGACCGTTCCCTCACGCGCTCGCGGTCAGCAGCCTCCTTCACGAGCATTACTGCTTCGCAGAAGGAGGCGACCGCATGCCAACCCTCCTCGCTCCGGACCATGGCCTGAACCAGGGCCCGGCGCGAGAGGTCGCCGCTCCCGATAGTCTCCACGAGGACACGGCGGTGCTCCGCCCAAGCGGGGCACACTTCTACCGTGTGCTCCACCGTGTCCTCCGGGCGGTCCACACAGTGGCGACACCCGGGCGTCCTCTCCTGCTTGATTCGATGCAGGAACCTCCCGAACTTACCGTGTCCGGTGAGGACCTGCGTCATACGGAAAGAGAGGACGCCGTGACCTCTTTCCAACCACTCCTCAAAGAGGGGCCTAACCGCCTCAATGGCGGCGTGCCCAGCACTGGGTTGCGACAATCGCAGTCGCCATGCCACCTTGAGATCCCGCCGGAACTCTGTTCAGGTTGTGTCAGCGGAGTTTCGCCCCGGCGTTGCATCTCCACGCGCAAATCGTGCATGCGTGCAAGGACTGTTGCCTCCAGATCCCACGGTGGCAGGCCAGCGAGGAGGCTCGCCGCTTCGCGGGAGATCGTGCGGTATCCCCGCACCATCCGGATGGCCATAACCCTCTGGCAAGCGTTCAGCTTGGCCGCCGGTCGCTTACCTAGCGACGGCGCCCAAACCGGCGCCCCGTAAAGGGCCATGGACCGAACGATCCCCGCGTAGAGCCTCCGGCAGGGGGCGTCTGGACCCCCTAGGTTGGGCAGGAGCCGCTTCAGAGCGGCCCCAGACCTGTCCAGTTTGGGGGCCAAACGTCGGAAATGCTCCTCGAAAGTCCACCGGCTGTCGAGGACGAGTCCCAGGTACTTCATCGCCGACCCGACGCCGATGTGGACCCCCCCTACCGTTATTTGGGAACCCGGAGGTGGCGCGTACCGAGGGCCATGAAAGCACATGGCCTCGGACTTGTGCAATGCCACCTTGAGTCCCAGTTGCTGGATCCTCTCCACGACTGTCGCAACCCCGCGTGTCGCTGTTTCGGCCGCCGCCTGGTACGACTCTCCCCGCGCCAGGACCAGCGTGTCGTCTGCGTAGCAGACCACGCTGACCCCGTCGGGGAGGTCGCCGCGCAGCACGTAGTCGTATCCGATGTTCCACAGGGGCGGTCCTAGTACCGATCCCTGCGGAACACCGCACGACATCTCTCGCCGTCTCCACTCTCCCTGGTGACCGGGATAGATGATGAACCTATCCGACAGGTAGGCCTCGATCACACGACGGAGGTAGGCGGGCACCTCGTGATACCGAAGTGCCGCCCCGATGCAACTCCAGGGCAGGGAGTTGAAGGCATTGGCGATGTCCAAAGACACCGCCAAGACGACCCTGCCCCGAGACACCGCATCCCCCGTCGTGAGAGCCCTCACGCGCATGATGGCGTCCACCGTGGAACGCCCCCTGCGAAAGCCGAACTGGCCGTCCGAAAGGTCCGGCCCCACCCGCGCAAGATGCCCGACGAGGCGGTCTGCAATTACTCTTTCAAAGAGTTTGCCCACCTCGTCGAGCAGCACAATGGGCCGGTACGCGGACGGAGAGTCCGCGGGGCGCCCCGGCTTCGCAATGAGGACCAGTTTCCCGGTCTTCCAGCGACGGGGAAACTGTCCTCTCTCCATGCATGCGCTAAAGAGCCCTCGCAATCGAGACCCGAGAGCCTCCATGGCCAGGACCCATACCCTGCCGTGCACGCCGTCGGGTCCTGGGGCGGTGTTCTTGAAACTGAGTCTTCGTACCACCGCCCTCATCTCTACCTCGGTCACCTCTGGAGCGTCGTCCTCGTCGTCGCTGGTGTGGTCCGCTACGGGTACCGCAGGTGGCGGAGCCATGAGCGGGGGAGAGTGTTCCCCTCGCTCAGGGAACAGATTGGCTACCACACCCTCCACAACTTGGGGCCGGAGACTCTGAGTCAGGGGGGGAGCCCATGGGCGGAGTTTGTCCCGCACCACCTGGTAAGGGCGTCCCCATGGGTCCCTGTTCAGAGTCCCCAGCCACACATTGCGGGCCTCCAACTTGGCCCGCTTCACCTCTGTTCGGAGGGTGCGCCTTGCCGCTCTGTACCCCTCGTAAAGCTCCGCCTCCCTGGCCTCCGCATCCGGCGGTCGGGTGCGGCGCCTGCGGAACCTGGCGTACCGGCGTCGCGCGGCGGTGCACGCCTCGCGCAGAGCCGCAATCTCCGGCGACCACCAGTACACCTGGCGCCGAGCACGTCCTGGATGGACTCGGGGCATCGCCTCGTCGCAGATTTGCGACATGGCCTCCTGGAACCACTCTGCCTCAGGGTCGATTTCGACAGGCCTGTCCGGTGCTTGCACCCAGGCCTGTACCCTCGCGGCTTCCAGGAGAGCGTCCCGGTCCATCTGCCTCAGCGCCCACCGCGGACCACACGGGGTCTGCTCCCTGACCGGCGCGGTCGAGATCCGGGCGGAGACGTCAAACCGGATGTACCGGTGGTCGGAATACGTCTCCACCCCCTCCATTACGCGCCAGTCGACGACGCGCGGCGACAGAGCGGGGCTGGCGAACGAGAGGTCCACCACCGACTCACCCCGCATCCGCACGCACGTGGGGACAGAACCCCGGTTTAGGACGACCAGGCCTGTCTCCAGAGCCCAGTCCTCCACCATCCGACCCCGTCGGTTCGTCAGCCGGGAACCCCAAGCCAGATTCCAGGCATTGAAGTCCCCGCAGACGACCACGGGGAGGGATCCGAACCCAGCGACGACGGCATTCAGCTCCATGAGGGAGTTGTGGAGATCGGCGAGATCTCGGTTCGGGGACAGGTAGACGCCTACCACTGTAATGTCCCCGACCCGTGCTGCCACGCAGCCCCGCCTTCTCGTGATGGACTCGAGAGGCGGGGGTACCGGCGGCGGCCGACGAAATTAGGGTCACCGAGCCGCTCAGGTCCTGGACCCAGTCTTCCCTGGGCAGGACAAAGTACGGCTCGGAGACCACGGCGATATTGATCGACCACTGCGCCATGCTCTGGAGCAACAGATCCTGAGCGGGGGCGCAGTGGTTGATGTTCGCCTGGAGGAGACGTAATGGGGCCATCACTGACAGTCCATTACGGTCTCCTCCGGAGCCCCCCTTGAGGGCTCTGCCGCGGCGATGGCGGCAGCAGCGTCAGCCTTGGCTGCGGCGGTGTTGGCGTTGGGGTGAGGGCCCTTCCGGACCTTACCCTTGGCTTTGGCGGGGGGGTCGCAGGACCTGCTCCCAGCCCGGTGGTCGGCAGCCTTGCCTGCCGCCGCACATGCGTAGCAGTGCGGCGACGCACGGCATTCGACGGCCCTGTGACCAGGCTGACCGCACTGGAAGCAGCGGTCACTGCGGTCCACCTCCGCGGCGCAACGGGCTCCCACGTGGTGCCCCACGTGGCAACGGAAGCACCGCAGCGGTCTGGGCTCCAGCACCTTGACTTGGGCTGACACCCAGCCCACCAAGAGCCTTCGGCCCTCCGCCGTGATGGCCTTGACCGCCGACACGGGGCAGCTCACCGTGACGGCTCGCATACCCGTGCCGTCAAGGCGGATGATGCCCGCCCGCACTTGGTCGGTCGTGCACCCTCCCGCCTCAACGACGGCGGCCACCACTTCCTCCACCTTGACGGAGTCGTCCAGGCCCATGATGCGCATATCGATGCACTTTGTGGGCCTGGACACTCGGGCGTCCTCCTCGTTCACAGACGCCCTGACCTTGTCAGCCAGGGCGTCCGCGGCAGGACCGCTGTCCTCGCCGGGAACCTCCAGCATCCAGGCACCGGTAACGGTGCGCCGCATGCGGAAGCCCTTCGAGGCCCCGTACTCATCGAGGTGAGGGAGTACCGCCTTTTTGGCCTTCTCCATCACGGCGTCGTACGTCACGCCCCTCTTCTCCGCGCCCGGCTGTAGTGTGATCACTACAGCCGCGGCGCCCGGGGCGCGAAGCCGGTTCGCCACGGCACGCTTCTTGCGCTGCTGCCGCCTTTCCCTCTTTTTGGCGGCCCTGGCCGCCTTGCCCGCCTGCTTCTTGGCGCCGACGACGGACCACTCGGCGCCAGCTGGAGAATCGGCAGGCGGGGGCAGCCGAGGCCGCCCGTTCGCCACCACAGCGGCTGGAGCACCCGCCGCATTGGCGGTGGGCGCCGCCCTAGCGGTGGGCGCCGCTTTGCCCTTCGCAGGAGGGGCAAGGGCAGGAGCTGCCCTCCCCTGCTGCTTCGTCTTTGGGGCCTGCCTAGCGGTCGCAGCTGCTGCCGTCACGGCCCCACGCCCGGCTTGCCCTGACGGGCCAGCCTTGGGCGCGGCAGCTGCCGTAGGCGCAGTTGCGGTTGTTGGTCTGCGACCAGAGCCCGCGAGTGGGGGACGCAGCACCATCCCTTCCAGCAGGGACAACTGCCGCTGGAACTGCTCCTGCTGCCGCAGCATTTGCTGCCGGAAGGCAGCTAGCTCCTGCCGCAGCAGGGTCAGAGCCTGTCCCTCTGGCTCGTGCTGGGGTTGGGTCTGCGCCGACCCCTGCCCCTGCGGGCTACCCGCCTTTGGAGGCTGCTGGGAGCAGACTTCCCTCGGAGGGGCGGCGGCTTCCAGGACCTCCCTCCGGGTCCTCGCACCCCGTTTGTCCAGGGCCTTCTGGAAGGCCTCCAGAATAGGGGGCACGGCCTCGGCGACGGCAGAAGACCTGCCCTTCGGGGTGCTTTTCCTTGCAACCAGCCGCAAGGACTCCACGACCAGGTCGCAGACCTCCTGGTGAGCCTCGTCGGCGGAGCCTCCCCCGTCGTCGATCTCACCGCCAGACGGCCCCGAGGGACCGGGGCTGGGTGCTCCGGGATGGCGTCCCTCCGCGGCAAGCTTCCCAGCCCTCTCGGCAGCCTCCTTGGAGGTCAACACCCTCCCTCTGCCGCGGGCTTGGCTCGCTCCCCGCCGAGCGGTGGGGATCTTTCGAGCCGAGCCCCTTCGGCTGTCGGACTCCTCGTCCGACCCCTCTCTTCCTAGAGAGCGTTTCCGGGAGCTGCGCACGCTTCCGGAGTCGCTCCCCAGCTCCTCCCCCGAGCTCTCCGAGCCCTTCCGCGACGCAGCGTCGGACTCCGACCGCGCATCGCTCTTCTCCTTCTCAGGTTTGTGTGGTTTAATTTGAGGTTTCATAGCTGTTCCCACGAGTGATAAACTTTGGGTACCGGCTCAAAATGTGTGGTCCGCACTAGAGACTAATTTAGCTACCCATTAGTCAAGCTAACAACCTCCCTCACGGTGCGCCGCCGCTTGGAGGTTTGGGGTAATTTTTTATAGAGGTTGTCTTCCTCGCGGCCCGGGCGGTTAAGCCAGGACCCTCGACCCCCACCAAAAGTCAGAAACATGACCTTGGACAATCAATGGGGCTACGAGACTAACGGTGGCAGGAGGAGGAGCGAGTCTTCCTCCTGCCTGCCCGGTAGCAGGGTAAGTGCATACCGAGCCCGCTCTTGCTTCGCCACTGTGCCCTCTGCTGCAGCAGAGGGACACGCGTTGAAGCGCTCCTTCAGACAGAACATTCGCAGACGGCCATCGAGGCTCCTTAGGCAGAAGTACCCAAGAGAGTCGTTGGCCGCCTCCCAGGGTGCACCGTCCCGCGGACTGGCCTTCACTCCGGAAAAAAATCCGTTAGGGAATTCCAGCCCGCGAGCACGCGTGGAGGTTTTCTGTCGCGGCACCCCTCCCAACTATATTGGGGTCGGCTTCCTGTCAAGCCGAATTTAGCTGAATACCAGTATTTTACGAGGAGCGGCTGCCTACCAGACCGTGTATACACAAAAAAGAAGCTGTTCTTGCTGAGCCCCTTGCTTAACGGTTTCAGTGGCTACGTCAGTATAGATACATAATATAGAAGGTAAGCTAAAACGCATTCTCAATGAAACACAGCCCCTTTTATACCCATAAAGGGTAATTTAATGAGTGTAAAGATAATTAAATAAAATTTAAATCAGGAAGGTAGATATGTTAATTCAGAAAGATACACTTTTAATACCCCATCCCTTGACCCCCTTTCCGCTGAACATTTCAACCCCTAGCTATGAATTACAAATTCAACCCTCACGTGAAACAATTTACCCGCGCATGCATATCTCCGGACAAGAGCACTTACACAAACTTTATTACTCGCACGTTTTTGCTAGAAATGGGGGTAAAATGGGGGTGAAATGGATTGCTATTCCACTCTTAGGTGAACTTTGTGTTCAATAGTTTCATTTTATAGGTGGGAAATCATCTAATGACTTCTCCCGAGTTAAGGCGGAGCGGGAAGGCGAGTCAGTTTTTTTTAATATATAACATAAACTAGTGCTTGACTCCTACCTGATGGTAACCAGTGATGCAATCGTTGATGGTGAGGCGCCCTAGTTTATTAAGAGCCTGTTCACTCTAGTCTTGAAGATACCCAAATTATAATCGGACGGAAAGACCGCAGCAGGCAAATTATTCCAATTCTTCGACGTACGCGGCATAAACGAGGCAAAACGACGGTTTGTCCGATGGTAGAAGGTATTTTACTGATGAAAACCCAATCCTATGGACTTTGCTTAATGTTCCAGAACCCCGAGTTTTCCTTTCAGAACCGAACCTATGACCCCAGTAGGCTTTAACACTGGGTCCCTACAGTTTCGCTAACCTCTCCTTGAGGCGTGCGTGGAACACTACGCGTCATCGACGACGTGGGCTCGGTCCAGATAGTAATGGAGATAGGCGGCCGGACGGCAAGCTACCCATTGCTCGCCGTCCGCAAGCCCACTCCTCCGGAATAGTTGAGGTTCACGAGGCGAGGATCGTGATGATAATTGTACCTGTTGCCTGAATGTTAGGGCGAAGAAGATAAAACATTCGCACTTTATTTCAGCCCTTAAATGACTACTTAGTGCTAATATAAATCGGAATAACCACAAGAGAATTCGTAATAACTGCTTTCAAGAGCCAACGGCTAAAATATTTATCACCGTAGTAAATGGATTACTTATTAGGTATATTTAATTTTGTACTTAGCTTTTTTTGTACTTACAAAGCTGAGAGGAGTGTGTGGCCAAAATACCAACCTCACAGGTCGATCTCCAAGGTTAAGCAATATCTACCTGATGAGGTCAGTCTATGGATAGGTAACCATCTTAACATACCAAAATTCATCTGCACATAGCAAGCTTAATTCACTTAACCTGACTGTCATTTGTTGATATTTACTGTCTTTACGGACAATCAGAAGCAGGAAAATCTGAGACTTTGGTATCTTCAGATAGGTTAATACTGTGTGTTGATCCATGTAAAATACTGATATTTATATTTATTTATTAAACACTTCATGCACATATAAGTACAGAGGCGGACTTAATGCCTTAGGCATTTTCTACCAGTCAACCTTTGGGTGATGCAGAGAAAAATAGTGGTAGGTGCAATAAGAGAGAAAAAAACCGGCCAAGAGCGTGTCAGCCCACGCCCAGTGTAGGGTTCCGTAGTTTCCCGTCCGTCAAACTAAGTGTCCCCAGCTTTTCAAAAACTGTTCGTCCCATCAAGTTCAAAATAATTTCCTAGGAAAGTAGAGCTTTATAAAGAATTTTATAAAGCTCTACTTTCCAGATTTTTTTCATATTTTCTAAACTTATGGTTCAAAAGTTAGAGGGGGGGACGCATTGTTTTTTCCTTTGGGAGCGATTATTTCCGAAATTATTGATATTATCAAAAAATGATTTTGGTAAGCCCTTATTCATTTTTGAATACCTATCCAAAAATATACCACACGTTAGGGTTAAAATTAAAAAAAAAATCGCTTTTTACTTTACATGTAGGGGGGCTACCCTAATACCTAAAACATTTTTTTCCAATTTTTATTTTTGCACTTTGTCGGCGTGATTGACATACATATTGGTACCAAATTTCAGCTTTCTAGAGCTAACGGTCACAGAAATTAAGCGAGGACGGACGGACAGACATGGCGAAACTATAAGGGTTCCGTTTTTGCCAATTGGCTACGGAACCCTAAAAAGGCGACTACAAGGATAGATAATACTAATAAACCGTAAATATAATAACTATATACATACAATATACATTCAAATTAATAAACTACATATATCTACTTTAATCAACAGTTAAACAATTGGTTATAATCAACAACTAGAACCATTACTGCTGTGATGATACTACTGCCAACTTCTTACGAATCAGCTCGCGAACTTTGATTTTGAATGCTAGTCGGTTCGTTGCCATCCTGATCGCCTGGGGGAGCGCATTCCACAAAGATATAGCTTGAACGAAGAAAGAACAATGAAGAAAGTCAGTACGATGAGAAGGAACTTGAAGTAGGCGGTATTCAGCTAGTTCCAGTTAGACTGGAAGCTGATCCTTATATATCTGCGAAGTAGTAATATTAACGAAAGGGCTACCACACACGTGAGGGAATGGAATTTTTCACGCCTCAGCCGCCCGGATTTCGACCCTGATTTCCAGCTACCGTAGACGTGGGTTTACGGACGGCAAGCAATGGGTAGCTCGCCGCTCGGATTAAAATACTTAGCCTTTTCAAACTATATTAGGATCGGCTTCCAGTCAAGCCGGATTTAGCTGAATACCAGTATTTTACGAGGAGCGGCTGCCTACCAGACCTCTACAACAGTTTTTCAAAAAAAAAATATTTTCAGTATATTTGCTCTTAAAGTAAAACAATATTCTAGTACCTAAAGTCGACAACTGAGCTGCCATTAGAGTCCTGAAATGCAACATCCTTTATGCAAAGAATTTGCAATTTTCTTGCCATTTATATGCTAACTAGCTGCTGCCGTAGTAGTAGAAAATGATCCCAGCGGAACATACTCCCGGGATAAAAGAGTATCCTGTATGCTCATACACATTCTACATGGTCTACCCATGTATCAAATTCGAGCGTGAAAAAGTAACAAACATACACACATACTCAAAAACTTCCAGCTTTATAAACAAATACACTTGTGTCCTTCAGGCGTCCTTTACGTTTTAAGTCCCCGGTCCACAGATATTTTTTTCATGTCTCTGTAGTACTGTTTTGCTGAAATCTTTTGAAGCGCGCATAGACTATACGAGCCGTCGATGACTTTTGCTAAGAACCAACATTATCGAATGGGTGGACGGAGAACTTACCACCGCTCATCTCAAACAGATTACAATATTAGTGTGATTGGCTTTTTAAGCGCCAAAACAGAAACCAGAACCGAACTCATTTCTAACTCCCTCGCAACCAGACTACCATTGTCACTCCAACTAATATAGTGAACTAGTCTAAAACATATTATTACACGTCAGTACATAGCCTACTCCGCTGAGATAAATCTCTTAGTTACCGCACATGACAGGCGGGTGAGGTTGCACACATAGAGTATAGAATGAACCAGAAGGCGCAAATGCACATAAAAATTGAGGAAAAACAAAGTAATTGTTATTTTACGTAAATTATTATCCGAACTAATATTATTAATGTGAAAATAACTCTTAAACTACTTAACTAAGAAAGGACATAGGCTACATAGGCTACTTTTTATCTGGCTTTGACTTCGACTCGATTGTATAAAATATGACCTGCATTTTATTAGGTACCACTAAATAACAATTAAAATAATTCTGTGAGCTTGCTTTTTCAAATCAAATGATAAAAGTGCTCGAATTTATAATAGTTATATTAATACATTACACTAAAAACTGGAATCCGTATCTTATTTCCGATTACTTTTAGTTACATAGTACCCTAGCCAGATATAGCATGAGGTTTATTATTTATTAAATACTTTATCCACACAGAAGTACAGAGGCGGACTTAAAGCCTAAAGTATTTTTTTCCAGTCAACCTTTGGGTGATGCGGAGAAAAATAGTGGTAGTTGCAATGAGAGAGAGAAAAAGCGAATACAAGAATAGATACTCAAATTAATAAACTACAACCAAGATACCAAGTTCTTTAATTTTAACTTTGTATAATTATGTGGTCAGAAAGTCAGTGGACGGCATTCATTATTCATATTATGATAAGGTATGCGCCTTCTTTGAGCCGTCTCGGAGCAGTGGTGGCCCAGTGGTAACTGCCCCGACTTGCAAGTTGTAGGTCGTGGGTTCCAACCCAGTCAGGCGCATTACTTTGTGTATTTTTACTTCATCGCCACTGCTCTCAAAACGGTGAAGAAAAACAGCGTGAGGAAACCGGCATGTCCTAGAACCAAACATTCGAAGACACTTGACATCCGCCAACCCGCACTGGGCCCGCGCGGTGGATTATGGCCCATTCCCTCTCCTAGAGAGGAGGCCTGAGTCCCAGCATTGGGAACATTATAAGGTCGATAATGCTAATGCTAATGCGCCTTCTGTATTGCTCCGTACTCTGTGGTCACTGCATGTAGTAATTAGTTCCCAGGGAGTGGTGCCTTCCCTTGGTGCTGGTATAACGACTTAATTGCTCGCTACCCTCGTTGGAGTTATGTGGCGATGACTTGAGGAAGATGATATCGCGTGCACTGTTGCTAACTTGGCGTTTCTGACCTCATAAAGGTAGGTGTCATGCTAGCATAGTTGTGATTTGAAAACACGCTTGTGAGATGCGTGTAAGGTACCCATCTTTCAGGTTCTATTATTAATTTAGGAGTGTGCAGTATCAGTTTTGTAACTGACTTCAGATAGGATTTTAGCCCATCTGACCTATAAGGTTTTGATAAAATATACGAGGAAGTCTTAAATGGAGCGTAATCAGCCTTTTTTTTCATTGATGTAAACTAGTGCTTGACTGCGATCCCACCTGATGGTAAGCAGTGATGCAATCGTTGATGGTGGGGCGTTTATTAAGTGCCTATTCACTCTAGCCTTGAAGAAACCTAAATTATAACGGAACGGGAAGACCACAGCAGGCAAATTGTTCCAGTCATTCGATGTACGCGGTATAAACGACGAGGCGAAACACTTAGTCCGGACCGTAGAGGTTTCAACAACGTAAAGATGGATACTAGGCGACCGCGTAAGCAACTGTGAGACAACCTCTCTCCTTCATTTTTTTCTTTAATAATTTATATGGCAGAATGAGCTCGAAAACGTGTGCCTACTATTAGTAACGTTTTTTTATTAAATTATATGATATTTGTAAATAAGCCTGAGATTGCGTAATTTCCCGCAAATAAAACATTTTCTTTATTTTAATCGGACAGAGAGTATTTTTATGAGATACAGGCTAAAATATTTTTTCTTTCTTTTTTCTAAATGGACAGAGAAATCTTTATTTAAAAGAAACAGGCTAAAACAATCGATCAACCCTCATAATAACCTTTCCCTCTCATCTTAACTGATCACCACAAATCGCATGCAGGACCACGCCTGAACGACGCCGCCTGCAACCGTTCCCACGCTTCAAATAACATCAATTTTATCTAAATTTCCTTTGAAAGCAATTTTATTTGCTTTTCCTCAGTTTCCTCAGTAATCATGCGAAATGAAAGCGATAAGGAATCGTTCTTCGTGGACGTGGTTCCGCAGTAAATTAATTGATAACGTGCAAAAAATTCATTTAGATTTGTTCTTAGCGTCTTAAATACTTTCTTTGCGATTCATAAAAACCTTTAGGACTCGATTTGGGAACTGAACTATTAAGGATTTGTCACACTGGATGCGTTCTGCGGTCTGCGGTCAGGTCAAAGCGAACGCAGCCCGCATCATGTATGAACAGCATTGTCGGTATTAATAATTATATTTTATATAGAATGCGATCTGACCGCGCGAGCACAACCAAAGAACGCATGTTGGCCCGGCGGGGCGGAGGCGAGGGACCGACCGACAACGTTGACCGGACCGCAGACCGCAGAACGCATCCAGTGTGACAAATCCCTTAACATTGTGTAGGTTTTTACAGAACCACCGGTGTGCGAGTCTGACTCGTAATTGACCGATTACTTTACACGGTAATGTTTTTCTGAGGTGGAAAATCACTTAATGAAGCGCAAGAGGGTGTGTTAGCCTTATACTGACTTAAACCACACTTGTCTTTCACACACTGTACAGTAAATCGACAGCTAAAATCTCATAGGGCCCTAGTAGACTTCGACCCTACTACCCCATCAACCACCACACCTTAAAGAGATAAAAGCAAGTGTAGTGTGCATTTATCTCTTTAAGGTGCGCATGGAACCGTGTTACTAGAAGTTCGGACGGTGAGCTACCCTGCTCGCTGTCCGCAAGCTTGCTCCCACGGTGGCTGGAAATGGGGATCGGGATTCTAGCGGCTGGGGTGCGAGGGCCAGGCCCTCACACGTGCGACCGCTTCCTTTGCCAATTCCAGCATTACTGCTTCGCAGAAAGAGGCGACCGCCTGGTCAATGACAATGTCTAAATTTTTAATGATATGCCAAATTAATAGTTAAGTGAAACGTTTCGACTCGGAAATGAGATGTAACTGGTACTACAATTTCGTTGGTTGATTGTTCATTGTTGAATATATTATGTATCGCATGTTGTAAATAAGGGCGTTGGCGAGGTTGTAATGTTAAGTGCTGACAGAAAATAATAGGTCGGTTTCCGATTTGATGCAATCAAGAATTGATGAGGTTACTTACCCGCAAAAGTTATAAGAGTCAGTGCTCTTTTAGAAAAAGCAATAGGTAACCAAAGAGATATGGGTAGGATTTTTATCGATATAGGCCTGATATTTCCTCTATTCTTACTTAACTTAAAGCAGGAAAAGTTATTTAATAATTATCAAACCATAAGAAGTGGTTTTGTTTTTAGGTAAGAAATCCATCTAATATCTATTTCCTATAAATTTAAATTAGAAACTGTTTCAGAAATCAGAAAAGTTTGTTTCAAATAAATCATTTACAGGACCCTTTGAATATATACTTGTAAAAAGCTGTCCTTTCTCTCTATGTACTGTTACGAGCAATAAGATATATACATTGTATATATTGTCACATTTTCTGAAAGAAAAGGCTGCTTTTTATACGGGTTGATTCTTATTATAAACCGTACAAAAGTAACTGGTTGTTTGATACCCAGCTGCTGAATTGACGAACCATTCGGTTCGGGCTCCCATTTCTGTGTTCTTTTTTGTTGGAAGACCCTCCACAGGGTGGACCGATGACCTGGTGAGGGCCACGGGAATTCGACAGACGCGAGACACACAGGACCGGTCGTTATGGCGAGGCTTGGGGGAGGCCTATGTTCACTTATCCAGCAGTGGACGCCTTTTAGCTGAAATGCTGATGATTATGATGGTTCTTTTGTGTTGTCTTTGTATGGCATTACCTGCGTCGAATAAATTCTATTATTAAAATAAAATACAATAACTTCACAAACTAACATCATTATAAAACAACCTGCAACCTACTGCACCGAAGCAAATCCTAATTAGCTCATAAGCTGTTAATAAGAGCATCCTAATAGTATCATGTGTCCGGTACGACACTGGAGATAAACTAATGACGCAGCATCCCCCGACGCGGATCTCTAACGACCCCATCATGGCATTACGGGACACACTCGACGTACTTACTTCATCATTTTATGGAATTAATGTGACGTTCATTTTGGTTAGTGAATTAGTTGTGGTACTTGTGGGTGGGATTATGAGAATTGTTGTTGACTAGCTGTTGCAGCGGCTTTGCCCGTGTGAAAATAGAGCTAAAGAACATACTTCCAAACTAGGTGCTGCGAGCAGCTTCGCCTGTCTGAAAATAAAACCGTCGACGGCGAGAAGTGTTCCATGCGCGTAAAACCATGAATCAAAAGTTATATTCATTCATAGTGCGATAAGAAACAGTTTTCGAGGACGTGTACTGAAAAAAAAACTTATTTTAAAAATAGCTGAAATCAATTCAGTAGCCGATTCTGAACATCCTAGTCCTACTATCCTACTAATATTATAAATGCGAAAGTTTGTGAGGATGGATGTATGTTTGTTACTCTTTCACGCAAAAACGGCTGAACCGATTTGATTGAAATTTGGTATGTAGATAGGTTATACCCTGGATTAACATATAGGCTACTTTTTATTCCGGTCAACAAGAAAAAAAAGAAACTTAGTCTTATTTATTATTTTTGCTATAGGCTGCTTTTTATCAACACACCACGCGGGCGAAGCTGCGGGCGGAAGCTAGTATATTATATATGTACTTTTAGAATGTGTGTTATTATGTAACATACTGTATGTATTTTTTTAAGTGGGAATTTATTAAACGACTTCTCACTTGTGTGAAAGATATTTTATTCCCTTGGCGGTCCATGACTACGGATTTCTTTTCAGAAATTCCCTATGACCCTAACGGGCATATCTCTGCTCCTACGGTTTTGTTCATTCCCTTGGGATAATTTTCTACTTTCACACAGGCAAAACCGCTGGCAGCACCTAGTAATAAGGTTAGAAAAACAAGACCCTCTCAAAATCGTCGTGACCCGAGAGCACAGGTCTCTGATGGCTCTACAGTAATTAAAACTTTCCCGAACAATCTCAATTTATCTCACAAACGAAAAACAATGTTGGGTTTATTATAATATTCTCTTCCTGAAATAGCGGAGCAAATTAAGCGAAGAGGAAATAATTATAATGGGACACCATAATACGCCAGCTTATTAATATTCTTATTTGGAAGGAAAAGCTCTCGGTAATTAAGATCGTGACCAAATTGGTAAAATTATGTGGAGCTTTAGAATGAGGGCGTTGTAATACGTCATGGCTGTCACTCATATGAGTGTGACAGTTTCTCTGTTAATCCCCTTGTAAAGTACGATGCAAAATAGCATGGATACCTTAATGTCTATTTTCCCGTGAACTTTTGAGTTCAAGTGTTCGAAAAATACTCATTGCGCTATTTCTCGCTTCACACGATTTTTTCCTGTACTATCTATGCAATTTTGCATCTGACTGTACAGTCAATACTTCTTATTGTCTGACTTTTTTTTTATTTTTCATATTTATAAGATGGGTAAGATAACATAGGGCACAGCCTGTCCCAAGAGTGTCGCCGGCCGCCGACAATCAAGGAGGGAGTTTACGTAAGTATAGAGGGTGTGAAAAGAATGAACAGTCAAGGTTGGGCCTTGTAATACGTCAAGTCTGACACTCGTATCAGTGTGATTGGCTCTCTCTCTATCCCCATGTGCCAGGACCTATTTATTTATCGAGCCAGAGAATCGGAGATCTTCTCTCCTGAACACGAGTCGCTTGGCCAACGTGGAAAATCCTAAACAGACTCCGCACCCAGGCTGGGCGCAGCAAAGATAATCTCTACAGATAGGTTCTGATCTTCAGTGTTTGTGCGGCGTCTCTCCTCAGACCATGTCCTACCTGACTAAATCTCGCCAATGTAACTTCAGTTGCCCTTTGCATTCCAAGGCTGCGGTATCCCTTTTGATCAATCTCTCAGGCCTGCGCGTTTATTTGTACTGGCTATTAAAATATTCAACTTATCCAAAATCACTTATCAAATATTTGTTACTAAACGTTAAAAATGCACCTCAAACCAAAAATCCAAAGATTTCCATTAAAAAAATCGAATAAAAGAATTTTTCAGAATCTTTCTTACTGTTTCAACAAAACTATAAAAGAAAAACAATAATAATAGAAAAGCAAAAAATGTGTGAGAAAAATAAAAGAAAAACTGTAGCAGCCAAGAATCATTCGAGAAACAAAGGAAGAAGGAGCAACTGTGCAAAAAGTGAATGTTTTAAAGCGAAGCGGATCTAGCTTGCTCCGGTAAGAAGCGGTTATAACTAGAATTTACTGGTTATTGCACTTCGTGAAACTATTCGTTTGTAGGATTATCCGGGTATGTTGATGGAGTTCATTTAGTGGGTGGTTTTGGGTGGGTGTCCACTACCCGTGCTTTCATTTAATCCTATTTGGAGATTTCAAATTCATTAAAAACAATGAGGTGTTTTCAAGGATAGAGTGATTAGGCTTTTATTTAACTAGTGTGCCTTGATGCATTGGGTCTGCTTATGTACCACCACTGTACATAAAGTTTAAATAAATCAACAATTGCATTACTGCTTACCTTCAGGCGGGATCGCAGTCAAGCACTAGTTTATGTCAAAAAAAAACCAGAATCCATGGGATGTTTTTCTGCATTGATATTTGGTTATCAAATCGTTATAAAGTCGAAAACATAATAAGGAGATCTACAACAAAATCTTTTCAAGAGTTTTCTACCATCGAAACAAGCCCTCATCGAAGCCTCATACAGTTCATCGAATATTATCCAGTCTCTGTATTTTTACCTAAACTTTATTAACTATTTACCAACATCCTGAAATTCAAAGGAACAACATACATAATTTAACAGCAAAAATACTGTAAAATGATACGCAGCATAGCACAAAATGTTTTCCAAACCGTTTGCATAAACAAAACGAATGCAGTTTAAAATTCGAGCTGAATCCAGTTACGTACGGTTATGACTGGTTATAACCGGATATATCCGGATATTTTAATGCCAATGTTATGTTAATCTGGTTAGTGGTACATGGAGAGTTTAAACATTATTGTTTCATGGTTGCAATTTGTCACAGCGGTAGCGCAGAAATTTGTTTGTGTTGGTCTATAGGAATTTTGGTGTATTTTAATACTGTTGGATGAATTGGTGTCGGTTCTTGCTAATAAATTTATGTAGGTAACTAACATGGCCGGCATTGACATAGCAAAAACTCATTAAGTCAAAACGAAATGAAATAGAAACCCATCTTGAACACAGTGCCAGTGTGGAGCTGCCGCACAGGACATGTGGCACCTGCTATGCTGCCCATCCTGCACAACCACCTACACTTTATAGGATCTATACGAGGCCAATACCAGAGCCACACAGGTTGCCAGATTCTGGACAGATATTTTTTGTGAGATTACATCGACACGAAAAGAAAAAGAATACAAAGGCCTCTACAGAGCTCTTACCATGACATGTTAAAATGACAGGCGTGCGAGCGAGAAAGAGGGATGGAGCTATACATACAGTCATCATCATCTAGCTAGCCTTTTGCCAACTATATTGGGGTCGGCTTCCAGTCAAGCCGAATTTAGCTGAATACCAGTATTTTACGAGGAGCGGCTGCCTACCAGACCTAGAGGAGCTATACATACAGTATAATTCTTATATAGCTCTATCTCTTTAACAGGCTAGAGTATTCACTCTAGCCGTTAACCGGCTAGAGTATTCCCTCTAGCCGGTTAACCACGACCACCGTTTCATCCCTTTACGGAGCTGATTTTTTCTCTCTTAGTGCCTTAAAGGAAATCTTATACAAAACTTCACGCTCCTAGGCCAAGTAGTTTCGGCTGTGCGTTGATATGTCAGTCAGTCAGTTTCTCCTTTTATATTATGTAGATATAGGCTGTCATTTGTCATCCGGGATGCGAACATTACGAAGTGATAATTTGTAACACACTTAAACAAGTAGAACCCCTACTGTTAGAGGTTTTGAATATAGTTAGCGACAAATTTGCACGAAGCGACTAAGTTTCATCTAATACCCGCCAACTTTAACCGCGCACCGATATAACACAGAATATTGAAGTGGAAGTAGCGATGATCTCGAAATGTATTTGCAATCACTCTGTAGTGGGATTAACAATAATAGTGAAGCTTGGATTAGGAGAGATTCTGTCTGTATCAAGTATTTAAACTGAGGCAGCTCAAAGGCTCTCTCCTTGAGGGCACTTCCTTCGCTTGAACTTACACTTATATTGGTTCCAACAGAGCATCTTTAAAGGTAATTTAAAATGTCAGTTACGGGATATCTTCCGTGATTATTGTGTGTTGTTTTTTTTAGTCATCCCGCGATCATGGCGCTTGCAACAGCGTCGAAATATCGGGAACTCAAAAACAATAAATAATCACGGAAGACATCCCGTAAGTGACATTTTAAATGGTGAAATAAACCCTGATAGCCTAAAACAGTGATCTTTAAAGATATCAACATGAAGAAAATCTTGGATAAATCTTGGATAGTGGGAATGTTGGAAAGAGTTACCGTGAATATAAAGGAAAGGTTTTAGTCAGTAAAAGTCTGGCAATCCCTCTCGCTCTACCCAGAATGACAGAATATATAAAATAATTATTTATTCACCTGATAAAAGAAACGAATAAAAAAAATAACCTTTTCAAGATCAACACTGAGGTGCTGACGTCTAAGTTCCTTCTTTGTCTCACGATCCAGGACCCCGAGTTTTCCTTTCAGAAGCAAATCTATAGCCCCAGTAGGCTTCGACCCTGCTGTGCCCCTACGGTTTTACTGACAATTCCTTGAGCTCAATCCGGAAGATTACCGAACGGCCGGACAGCGAGCCACTTACTGCTCGCTGAAACCTACAGGTGAAGGTTGTATAGTTGTGTAGTTCAACAAAATGTATTCAGTAATAAGTAGGATATATACCGAGGTTATTAAACAAAGGAGCCATATGTAAATGAATCAATTCAAACGCCAATACGAAAATTAATTGTTCTATAATTATCTAATTATTGTTAGTCTAGTGGCATACTAAATATTTCATGAACTTAGGAATAACTTTCATGCTTCGTCGGTCAGTATTAACGTTTTCCAACAAGGCCCGTTTTTTACACTGTGTCTTTAATAGCAATAGATGTTCCAAGTGTCAATAACACGGGTTTTTTGGTGTACAAATTCGGTTGTATTGGTATAGATTGCAGCAAATTGGCCGAGTTTGTAAAAATGCTGAAAAATTCAACACTTATGTCAAACGAACCGGTGATTTTCGTATCGCATAAAATATCAATGAATGCTGTAATATGGCTGTAATCCTTTGGCGAATTTGGATATTTTGTATTTATAAACGTGATTTTTTATTACTTTGTTCTGCTTTTTGGGGTAGAGACCAAAACCAGCAAATACCAATGCAAATACCATTAAAATCGGTCCAGCCGTTGTTGAGTTATAAATGGTATAACTAACACGACTTTTTTATGTACATAAGACTTTAAGGTACCGTTGGGATAGTAGCTATGCGATTAGCCGCTGTATTATAAATATTTGTATCCTCTGCCTCGACTGTTAATGCATGTTCATTGAAATAGCCTAAAAAATGCTACTTTACTTAGGTACTGTACTAAAAAGGTCAGTTCTAACTTGATATGAACATCATCTACCTAGCCTTTTTTCCAACTATATTGGGTTTGGCTTCCAGTCAAGCCGGATTTAGCTGAATACCAGCATATTTTAAGAGGAGCAGCTGCCTACCAGACCTCCACATGCACAACCCATTAACTGGGGTAACACGGTACTTCATGGCAAGACTGATTAACTTGATATGAACAATCATTCGAATTTCAAATACCTAACTAAAATGACAACCCTTTTTTTTTAAACTTTAACCCCGCTGAACACTAAGCCGTAAGTAAGTTCACGCGTAACTTCATAGATGCATATTCGTCAAGCGTATATGGTGTACGCCTGCGTTAAGCTTGCATACAAAACTGAAACTCTGTTAACGAAGTGACATGATAGAGTTTCTAAGGGCCAAACCAGCACCAAGTATAGGATGATGAATACGCATGGATGAAGGTACTCGTCAGTAGCTGATCTGGGCAACTGGGTTTACTGGTAGAGAATGCCCTAACGCATTAAGTCCGCCTATGTACCACCACTGTAAATAAAGTTTCAATAAATAAATAAATCCTACTATAGGCTTTAGTTGCCCAGCTACTTGTTTTTATCTCTCGCAATTTCATACTAATCCCTAAGTCAATCATCATCTGCCTAGCCTTTTCCCAACTATATTGGGGTCGGCTACCAGTCGAGCCGGATTTAGCTGAATACCAGTATTTTACGAGGAGCGGCTGCCTACCTCGGTTTAAAATATCTTTATTCTCACTAAAAACACAATTGTCACTTACATGAGAACATTAAATTTAACTAAAAAGTAATAATATTGTCCCAGTGCGGGTAGATGAAAAATACATTATTAGTTGTCGACAAGTTAGAAGAAGCGAATTCACTGCATTCCTGCGATAAGGTTGTGGTCCAAGTTAAAAGATGTTAATGCTAATTGTAAATAATTTGTAAAATGATAAGATTGCATTAGTATAGTGTATCATTATTGTAAATATGGTTGATTAATTTGTTTTTAAAACTAGTTAATGAAGTCGCTTCTTTTACATTTTTTGGAAGTTGATTAAATAACTCTGCTCCCCCATAAGTTAAGTTTTTTTTTCCATAATTTGTTCTAGTTCTAAATAATACAAGGTGACTAGCTCGACGGGACGAGTATTTGCGCGATTGGCCTTTCGTTGTGAACGTGATTTTTGAGTGAATGAGGTTATGAGTTATTTTATAAATAAGAATGCATGTGTTATATATAAATAGTTGTTTAATGTTTAGTAGTTTGGTCTCTTTATAGATAGTTTTCGAAGGCGTTAAGAAGTCGTAATTGAACAAGATTTTTATTATTTTATTTTGTAAGATTTGTATAGGTTTTATATTTGATTTGGATGCGTTTCCCCATACTTCAATAAGGTACAATAAATGAGGCTTTACTAGAGCGTTATATATGAGTAGTCGTACCTTTTTTGGGATACAACGAACAATATTATGCAGTGACCCCACTAGTGATGAAAGTTTGTTTTTTATGCGTAGTAGGTGTGCATTCCACGTTAGATTACTATCAAGTGTCAGTCCGAGATATTTTTCTTTATTCGTAATTTTCAAAACTTCACCGTTTATACATAGACTAGGGTAGTTCAGTAGTTTTTTATTTTTAGCTTTAAAAATTATGTATGAGGTTTTAGAAATGTTAATTGTTAACAGATTACACTGAAACCACTTATGTAATATGTTTAAATCATCTTGAGCGTCTTTTATAATTTCATTGATTTCGTGTCCAAAGTAGAATAAACATGTATCGTCTGCCTCACCTCCACAACCCATTAACTTGGGTAACATGGTACTTCATGGCAAGACTGGAGTCAGATTTACTGGCTTCTGACTATCCGTAACGACTGCCAAAGATCTCCAAATGACAGCCGGGAACAACGGCTTAACGTGCTTTCCGAGGCACGGAGGAAACTCGTTATGTTAAGATGGTCACCCATCCACAGACCAACCTAGGCAAGCGTTGCTTAACCTTGAAGATCGACCCGTGCGGCTGTTATTATCTAGCCACGAGCTCCTCACAAATCCCTAAGTCAATGTGAGAAGCAAATTAGTTAAGGAAACAAAGTTGCTCGTATTATAGGCGCTACTAACTAACTACCTACTAACTTTACAGAGATATAACTACTTTATTTACTTTTAAAATTGTTAATGAATCTATAAGGGTTTTTAATTGTTTTTTGATGATTTTTGTAAAAGTTGTTTTGTTTTCTTGCTTAGTTTAATTATTTGTTATATGCATTTTCAGTTTCTTATTTAACGTGGCGATACTGGGAGCATTCTGCAGCTACGTTCTTGATACTTTTCCATTGATATCGATGAGGATGAATTATTTTTCTACCCGTTTGTATATTTCATTATTTTTATTTTGTAAAATAAATCTAGTTAGCACTATTTATATTTAATTTAATAGTAAGTACTAATTTATAATAGTAAGTAATAATTAATTTAATAGTAAGTACTATTTATATTTTATGTTAAAGTTTAGATATTTATAAGTAGTAGTTTTTAATATTTGAATTATTAAATAATAATACGATAATTAACTCTCTGCACGTGGTTTACAATGTTAGTACAGAGACTAACATAAATAAATAAAAAAACCTGTGGCCAATTTGAATTTTATTTTTTGTCACTAATGCTCAATTATTAAAGTCCAATTCCGAAAAGTCTACTTATGTCCGATATACATTGCGAAGTCGGACAACCTACTAATCTTTTACCATAGAATGTTCTACCCCCGTCCAGGTTTGTCGACATGAGATAAGGGCCTTTCTGAAGTTGATTTATTACAATCTTAATGTTCCATGGGGGTCTGCTATCGACACTTAACTAATAGAATGAAACGAAGGACTTGATTGTTCATTATGTTATTAGGTCATTTTCATTAGAATTATCGGCCTTCCAATGTTCCCACCGTTGAGACCCAGGTCTCCTCTCTAGGAGAGATAATTAGCTTATATTAAGTAGTATAGTAAGTTGTAGTTTCTGAGGTACCGTACTACTGATTTTTACCTAACCCACAAAAGTGTAGTGTAGTTAGTAATATGATGACAGATCATCTTAGAACTGTTGATGTCATTAAGCTGGATTCTTATTCGTGCTACGTTACTTTAAACGCTGCAGATAGAAATAGGGAGGCCCCAAAAATATAGGATGGAATAGAATGATGCTTGGTTAATTTCCGCTGAGGTCAGTAGTGGCCTCAGCGCAATAGCAGCCTCTTTGCTAGCGCATATCATCAGCCTTATAATGTTCCCACTGCTGGGATTCAGGCCCACTCTCTAGGAGAAGGTATGGGTCATAATCCACCACGCGGGACCAGTGCGGGTTGGTGGATGTCACATGTCATCGAATTTTTGGTTCTATAACGTGCTGGTTACTTCACGATGATTTCCATCACCGTTTTGAGTGCAGTGATGATGAAATAAATTACACAAAGTAATACGCCTGGCTGGATTTCAACCTGCAACCCATAACTCGTAAGTAAGATCGTTATGTCCGTTACCACTGGGCCACCACCGCTCTTGCTTGGGCATAGGCCCAAGTAAAGTAGCCGAAATTATGCAAGAAGGTTCTAAATCTAGAAGTCTGCATACATTAATACGTCAAATAATTTCCCCTCAATTGAGAGGCTTGATTAATTCCAAGACTGAATTGAAGTTAACATCGAAAAATAACACAAAAGGTGCGAACACAAAATTACATAATTTATTAGCTCGCATCCTTTAAGCAAACAAGTTAATGTTTTAATCGTTTTTTAAACAAATATGTGAAGAACGCGTTAGCAATTTGGTAATAATTGTAATTATAATTGGCGCAGGAAATAATAAAGTACAACGGGAATCAGTGTGTGATATGATATGCAAAGTATTTTAGCTTTAAATGCGCACGCGATGTATTGTTCTGACTCTAAACTGAATAACATGATTTATTTAAATAAATTGTGTTGCTTCTTTGTGTGGTCAATGGAGGTTGAAAACTAAATGTCGAGGATGATGAATTGTTTATCTAATTATTGTAAAGCTCATTAATTATATTATAAGCGTCATACATTTATTTTAATAGAATAGAATAAACTTGAATACGAAAATAGGGGCCGTTGGGGTTTTTGGACCGGGACTGCGGTCCTAACTTTCACCTATATTTCTTTTTTGAGTAGTATTATTTGACTACTAGGAAAAATACATTAAGGTACAGTTATCAAAAAACTATTTTCTTTATTTTTCGACTCAAAATTCACTTCAAAAAATTTGTTTTTTATATAAAAGAAAAACCTTATAAATGTTTGATACAAGGTGCCTTTGGAAATAGCTAAGTCGTTACCAAAGAAACATAGATTTACGGTATGTTTCTGTGGCTCTGTAATATAAAAAAATAACCTAATAAATTAGCTTAATTCCGCCATCCCGTACCATCATCGGACCACCGAGCGTACGGCGATGCGCCACCGGTACATAATGGACATACGCAAAAAACGTTTTAGAAACACATTCATTGTGCGCACAGAAAAGGAGTGGAGTTTCCTTCCAGGGTTTGTTTCCTGATAACTACAACCTCTCTCGTCTGTGCGTCGGTATGTCAGTCAGTCAGTTTCTCCTTGTAAATTACATAATAATATATAGATTTCTAATCTCAAAACAAATTACATAAATCTCTTTAACATAATAGCAAAGTGCACTCCAAATAGGTGTTAAGTGCCATTAGCATTACGGAAGTGCATGCGGCCATAACATCCTAAGTTTATGTAATGCCTTCTATATCTAAGTAACAGTTTTCTGGCCAGCAGCCAGGGCGGGCTACCCAGGAACTGGGCGGATGCCTGTTAACGAGGTTCTACGTCTGATATTGTAAGTTTATGGCTATTTTAAGTCTGTAATGCGTGGTGCTATTTAAATGGAACTGTTTTTGACACTAACTTGGGCTTTAATGACCTAAACTTTTGGCCTAAACAAATAAAATCTGCATATACGTATATTTTAAATTTAGATAAATTATAAGGAAATGTATGTGTTTTGAATAGGCTCTTAATAAACTAGTGCGGCTCACCATCAACGACTGCATCACCGCTTATCATCAGGTGGGATCGCTGTCAAGCACTAGTATAAAACAATTTAAAAAAAAATGATTGCTCCACGCAGATTTTCTATATCGCATTGAATCTGAGCTGAGCTAAAACATCGAATATTACTCCCGTTTTAGTCATATAGTATTCAGTTTAGTTTAATTTAATTCATTATTAAACTGATAACACTTAATTTGATTACGTTTTAATTTAATTGTTGTATTTACAATCATGTACCTACACTATGAAATTTGTCGGAAATAAAGGCTGAACTTATTATACGAGCTATATAACTAATGATCTTTCCACCCCAAAAATAACGATAGCTACCCATTACATGGTGCTTGGTTAGTTAAACCGTACTTACAAGGTACTAATAAAAAAAAAACTCACACCAGTTCCTTACAACTTTTTATCCTTCAAGTAGCGATCGCCAAAGTGATGGATCGGCCGCCTTTTGTGCTGCGAGCTTCGATTCCCGCTCCGAACAAATATTTGTAATGGCTTCAGGGGTTCCAGGTATTTACTCGGACCGCGTGTTGGCTCGCTGCAGGCTTGTGTAAGTATTGCCTCCTATGATACATGATGACCTGGTACCTCGAGGGGTGTAATGTTTACCCTTTGCGTTTACCTGGGGTAAGTAGAGTAAAGATTGGAACTGTGATGACTTATTTGGCCACCTGCGGATAATTTATATTGGTTCCAAGTTATTGAAAAAATCTTAAAATAATTTTTATTTATCTTAGAAGCAAAACGTTAGAAAGTCTTTAGGTTGGAGAAATTTTTAGGAGGCAGATATCACTTTATTTTCGAAAATTAATTTGTAGAGCCTTTAATAGGTATAATATAGCTTCCCAGAAGCACATACGATTATCTCCGGTGCATAAGCATAGCTTTATAATGTTCACACTGTTGGGACTCAGACCTCCTCTCTAGGAGAGGGAATGGGCCTTAATCCACCACGTAGACCCATTGTGGGTTGGTGCATGTCACATGTCTTAGAATTTTTGGTCCTGTTCCACGTTCACGATGTTTTTCTTCATAGTTTTCAGAGCAGTAGCGATGAAATAAATTACACAAAGTAATGCGCCTGACTGGATTTAAACGTGCGACCTACAAACTCATAAGTCAGTGCCGTTCCCACTGGGCCACCACTACTCACATCCGATAATAAATTACATATTACTGCTTTGAAAACTGAAGTAAAAAAGTAGATATCTACACTGCTTTCACACAAAGTCCACAATCAAAATCTACCAAGCACGTACCAACCAAACAACACAAAACTAGACCACCAAAATTATTCAACCCGACCTATTTATATCGGAAGCACCAACCTTCCGCAAACTGAACAATCAAATACCCTTTCAATAAGGATATAGGATAATGAATTCAGCGTCCCCAATCAAGCAAGGATGCGGAATGCTAATGGCTGACGAAACGCAACGAGTGCGTGCGAAGACAGTCGGTATCCGCTGTATTTCAGACTCGAGCGGATACTTAGTAAGCAGTATAAAACGGTGGCCTACTGCTGAAATAGGTACACTTCGTCTGAGGTTTCCAACCACGATGAACACCTACATAGCTGTAAGTTGATTTACTATAATATAGTTATTATCTTTTGTGAATTACAAGTGTGTGGATTTTGGAGATCATCATCTTGTTATTGTCGTCTTAAAGTCGTACCTGATATAGACCACCATAGGTCCACATCTATCGGACAGCGAGTTACCCCATAGCTCACTATTTAACGTGGGCTTGCGGGTAGTGAGCTATAGGTAGGTAACTCGCTGTCCGATAGGGACCAAGGCCCGGTCAAAGCTGTTGGAGCCTGCCAGGACTGTGGGATTGTTTCAAATAGTAATCGCTACCCCAGAATTTAGTTGTTTTCAGTATAGTGACAATCCCTCTGGCTTCATCAAAAGCGGGATGATTCAGACCCTGCCAAAAACAAACTGAATTCAAATATTGCATTGGATATTTTGAGAATGATATTTTCTCCTAATCATGGATCTCTTGATCTCTTGGTTCATATTCAAGAGCTAATTTGAAATTACATATTACTTATTTATTTATTTATACTTTATTGTATACATCGTAATGTGGACAGGATAAACATTTACAATAAGTAAGTGTACAATAGGCGGTATTTTCGCACAGGGCAATCTCCTACAGATAACCTTAGGATAAACTGAACGAAAGAAGATAAATCAAAATAAAAAAAAAAACATCAAAATACAATACGAATATATAGTAGTTAAAATTAATACTTCAGGCTAAGTTGAAAATTAGTCGAGTAAATCGAAATATATACCGTTTCATTTTGTATTTGATGAACCGAAACGTGAGCGATTCAGTTAGTAAATAGCACATTAAAACGTAATAATACTTCACAACGATTTATCGTCTGTTGTTTAACGTTTTACTATTACATTATTATTTGGTTTATTATTTTTGTATATTTATCAAACCCTTTTTTTATTAATTATCATTTCTTTTTTTTATGCACCTGCCATGATTCTTCACCACCCTTGGTTGACTGACGTTTTTTGTTTAATTATTGCTAAGCATAAGCCTTTTTGACTTTTTTGGCTTTTTGGTCATCTTCTTTATTAATAGTCTACTTTTTTGCAGTTGGCTTGCCTCTTGGCTGTTGCCCACGGCAGCGCCATCGGCGGATATGGCGCTGGCTACGGTAAGTAAACTTCATTTCAAGACATTTTTTTTTTTATCATTGTTTAGAATGTGCTTCAAAATTAATTAGTATATTAGTTAAGTCTCGTAAAAAGCAAGATCATCCGACCTGCCGACTGCCTGATCTCGCTATATCATTTGTACGCACCTAACTTAATGGTAGTGATGTCATATCTCAGTCTTCATATCTATTATTTGACGAGTTTCTAATTAATTTAATTTTGAACCCATTTGAAAAAATTCTTTCTGTTCACGATTTATGATAAAGTTAATAAATTAAATACATGATAAAAAATGTCAAGTACCCTCACAACAAACATCAAGTGAAAACAAAAGACTAATACAATATCCCTCTCTATTTCCAGGCCTAGGCTACGGCTACGGCGGCGGATACGGCGGATACGGCGGATACGGCGGCGCCATCTTGGCTCCTGCAGCGATATCCACAGCTAACGTGGTCAAAGCCGCTCCGATCTCCGTCATCAAGACCGCTGCCGTCGCACCCATCGTCACTGCCCCCGTCCTTCGCACCGTTAACGTCGGCTACGGCCTAGGCGGTTACGGACTTGGCGGTTACGGACTTGGCGGCTACGGACTTGGCGGTTACGGTCTTGGCGGATACGGCGGATGGGGCGGTCTCGGCTGGGGCGGTGTTGGCGGATGGGGCGGTGCCGGCTGGGGTGGTTGGGGCGCTGGCAAGCACTATGGCTAAACCAACCCTCTTAGACGAAGTTGTAGTCTCTTTCCCAAAATTAAGTCTTCTTTGATCGGCTTTGCACAGAAATAAAGCATTCACTCTTAAGTTTTGATTTTTTATTGGTTATAAAACTGTATTTATACTAAGTTTTGCTCTGTCATCCTCTTGCTTTTTTTATTTAATTGATTTGAGGTTGGCGTAGGAGCTGTACTTACACCTTTGTCCGTGATTTCTCAATAAATTCTGTATTTCAAATCTATCAGTCGTAATTTCAGTTGTTTACCTCGTACTATACTCAAATGAACAATAATAACACATTTACATGTGTTCTACTGAACCAGGGATGATAAACCATATTACACATACTTATTTTTTACTCTCCTACCCTCACCCTCAATTTTTTTTCGATAATTTATTTGGCAGAAAAACGTTTAGTTTATTTTTTATTATTTGAGTTTTTGTTATCTCCGATTCGTTTATCTGTTAAATACCCCAGGCACAAGACTATAGAGTCGATATTTTTTATTTATTTATTGGAGCATGAATGCTCTGCAAGAAGATATGAGGAAGTTTGAAAGAGTAACTATGGCCCTAGAACATCCAAACACGAACGTGAGTTTTTAGTCAGTAACCTTTAGTCCATCCTTAAGAAATGGCAAGAAGTGGCTCAAAGCTGGATACGATGGAAGAAATGGAGGGAGGCCTTTGCCCAGCAGTGGGACAGCATAGCCTAGATATAATATAATATATACCTAATAGATAACCTACACTGGTATTCAGCTAAATCCGACTTGACTGGAAGCCGACCCTAATGTAGTTGGGAAAAGGCTAAGCAGATGATGAGATAACCTACAGAGGGAGAAGGCATGTGATGATTTACCGCCTCAAAAACAAAATGTTCGGCAACAAAGGTTCACCAACCCTGTTTTAAACAATACAAATTACAAAACGCGTATAGAACATGCTCCAGTAATGAGAACACACAAATAATAGTCTGTTATCTCGGAGCTCAACGACTGGGCAATCCGTTCGCTGATTAATTAGTGCAAGTGAACGCCCCTTCGCAGACAGTTTCGCATTTGAAATAATGTTATTATGACAAGAATTGTGGTGCTTCAACAAAGTATAATTTCATGTAGAGAATGTTGATCTTGTGTTGTGGTTAAGGAACACCCTCATGTATTAGGTAGTGGGTGTTCGTAACCGGGCAATTACCAATGTAAATTTTACAATTCATATGGTCTTGCCTTGCCGATCGAGTGGTGTGCCAGTAAAACACAAGATTGGTGCCCTGAAATCGGACGACGGGGTCGCGGCAGACCATGAAGGATATGGTGAGACGACTTAGATGTCTTTCTTGGGAATTGGCAGGGTTGGAGGCCAAAGTGCGACAATCCACCACGGTTATGTGTGCCATCATCATATTACTTCTCCCGTCCTAGGTGAAGCGTTTAGCTAACTAAAACCCTGTGTTCCTTAAAGTGCCCTTTAAGTCGAAACATTCATAAAAAAACCCAATGCCCAAATTCTTTGGCCCTTCTTTTAGAAGATTGTCTAATTTTTGATACCGTTAAAGACGCTCTGTTGGAAGCAATATAAGTGTAAGTTCAAGCGAAGGAAGTGCCCTCAAGGAGAGAGCCTTTGAGCTGTCTCAGTTTAAATACTTGACACAGACAGAATCTCTCATAATCCAAGCTTCACTATTATTGTTAATCCCACTACAAAGTGATTACAGATACATCTTCAAGATCATCGCCACTTCCACTTCAATATTCTGTGTTATATCGGTGCGCGGTTAAAGTTGGTGGGTATTAGATGAAACTTAGTCGCTTCGTGCAAATTTGTCGCAGCAGTAGGGGTTCTACTTGTTTAAGTGTGTTACAAATTATCACTTCACAATGTACGGGTTCCGGATGACAAATGACAGCTTGAATGTACATAAATAAAAGGAGAAACTCACTGATATATGAACACACAACCAAAATTACAGGGACTAGGAGCGTGAAGTTTTGCACAAGGCTTCCTTTTATGACTTTCCCCATGGTGTTTACATACACAAAATTAAAAAAACTTCCGTATCATTACGTAACGAGTAGACCAGTCCAGAATTCCAGCAGAACTTAGACATTTTCAAACTACCTTTTACACCCATATAGGTACAATGTGGTTCCTCAAAGAGATGTCAGCAAACCGGAGGGGCTTAACAAGGCCGATGCCTGCTAGGCAGCAGGGATTTTTCGAAGAGGAAACCCGTAGTCCTACAACGCAAAGGTCGGTTGAAGGACACCAATATAGTTTAAGTTTGTAAAAGTCTGACACGCCCTCCCGATCCATCCCGAAACGGGAGAAGGGAGAAGTCATTAGATGATCTAGATAAAACCTTAAAATAACCCATACAAGTGTTCTATCTTCAAGTCGAACAGTACCAGAAAATTCCAAGCTTTTTCAACTAAATCAAAACAATAGTGTCAATATAAAATGGGCAACAATCTGAATCCGTACAACGAGCACAGTGAGTAAGAACAAGTACGTCCGCTAGTCGCGACTCAGTCGCAAATGGAATTATAGACGTCTGAGTGTCGGTGGTGCAGGCGTTTGTGGGGAGTAGGTGGTCGACAGATACGACAGTAGGCAGAAAACATTCTCTTTCCATCGCTACGGACTGTAAAATATAAGTAAGAACATCTCAAAATAGTCACAACATTACCTTCGAGAAACAAGGTGATCCCAGAGGGGTTGGTAAGTATTAAATAACTTCTCCTGATCTCGATGAAATGTGTCAGGCTTTTATTGGTTTTAACCCACCCATGATTCTTTAGTTATCCTAATTTAGTCCTTTCGATTAAATCCACAGCTGGCAAGCATCGGTCCTAGTGAACCCAGACACTGATTTTAATTTATCAAAATAAAACCAATTTTCTTATAAGCATGACTCATGATTATTTTAATAAGAAGATATCTTGTCAATAAACTGATAATAATATATTCATGCTACTCTTTTTACTGAAGAATATAGAATAATTTATTAACATCATATCAGTTTAGCCAAGCCTAAAAATTGCTTCGTCAGACAAAGCTCAGTTTGAAATAATATGAAAACTTATAGATAAGCTATAGCTTAATAAGATAACCAACACTTTTACCCATCAACCATTAGAAACTGTTTTAGGTTTATACGAGTAGTTCCCAATATAAACTGTCCTATCTCCTCCACCTCTTCTTTGAGCAGTCCATTACGCCTTCACGAATAGGATCCCAAGAGACCCTCCGCCAGCGTTAATTGAAAAAGCAATTAAAACCGCCCCCTCCCGCCCGCCCCGCACTTCCAAACATCAGCAACTATCCACCAGATATGCCCCAATCATATTCACTCACTTCAAAATGAGATTCCACAACTTTACCTGCAGATTGTCTTCAAGTATTTTAATTATTTTTACTTGACTTGCCTTCGTTTTGCAGCTTTGGAATTGGTTCCGGGAGTTTGATTTTCGAATTGGACGAAAAGTTATTGTGTTTTAATTAATGTTTGGAAGATGGACGCACGTGTTGCTTCGCTCTTATGTAATATAGGGCTAGAGAAGTAAGATTTTTAAATTAGGTTTAGTATAATTTCACCGCTATAAACGTTCAATAGAGTTAAACAGATAGGTTTAGAACGTATTGACATTGTTTTCTGAACGACAATCAAATTTCTGTGTGCCCCACGCTGGGCGCCAATGTTTTTGGGTGCCAATGATGTTGGGCGCCAATAAAGTTGGGCACAAAGTTGGGCGCCAATTTAAATAGTGCCTATAATATTTGGGGTGCATTTTGTGTTTTTTAATAACGAGATAAAAGGTAGCGAATAAAATTATTATCACAGTTCCGGAGTCAATATTTACAAACTGCAGCATTTTCATTATTGCAATTAATTTATTACTAAAAGCTCTATTTTATTTTCCAGCGTTTAATAGATTTTACAAATAATAGTTCAACATGATATCCAATAGATCAACACACATTATTTGATCAACAAATTAATAATATCAAGTAATAAAGTATGCAGCAAAACCTAAGACCAACAATCATTAAAAAATATCTAAAAAAACATGGTAAATTGAAAGGCAAACTTCCGGGATGGCTATCAATCACTCGCAAAGTTTAAGGTGAGCGTCCCCGTTGTCGTCAGTGACAAATTGCAGCAGATTGCCATCGACACTCGCCAGGTAAGTTCATTACTGGCGCGGTGAGGCACCAGGTAATACAGGATTGGAAAGATCGGGTCTGAATGTGGAAATAAATTTTTTATGATTGTAATTACTTTAGTATTTCGCTCTAACACTATTGGTGGTGTCGGTTTCCAAGTATCGCCAAACTTAAGTGGCAGTGGGTAGGACACATTGCTCGCACAACAGACGTTCGATGGGGACGAATAGTTCTGGAGTGATTGATATAGTCCCCTTTTGTACTTTGTGCATAAAGAATAAATAAATTAATATAAGGTGTATAGCTTCTTCACTCTTTCTCACTCAAGCGCCTAACCTAACCTAACACGTCATGGTAAGGCCCCTATTCAGCATAAATGTCAGAAGACACTAACGCTGGTTTTCAACAGAACCTGAAGTGACCTGACGTAATTGACGTAAATCAGTATAGTTAAATCCTTAAGCAAAAAACCAGCACTTCTATGAAAGATAGTTTGACAACCTTGTTCACATGTTTAGACTAATTAAACCAGAGTAAATAGAATTGTGTTCAGGAATATCAGTTAATTAGATTTGTGCATGTTTTAGATGATGTATGTTTGGATTCAATTAACGCTAATTGCTATCAGTTTTAGATTTATAGCGCAGTTTGAAGCCGTTGTACTCCATTAATACTTTAACTGACAGATATTTATGAATCTATTTAATTTCGTATGCGCTAAGAGGTTTTTTTTTCGTATTCAATAAAATAACTCTGGTAGACAGCCGCTCCTCATAAAATACTGGTATTTAGCTAAATCCGGCTTGACTGGAAGCCGACCCCAAAATGGTTCGGAAACGGCTAAGCAGATGATGATGATGAGTTTCAATGTGAAAATTACATTCCAACAAAAGGAAGAGCAAAATACAAACTATTTCAGGCTATAACTCAGACATACTATAAAATGCCAAAACATACTTAAAAGTGCCATTAAATTCAAAGAAAACACTTGGCTCAGGAAAGCAAAATTCGGGCGTTTACAAAAACATAAGAAGCGTAACGTCCCAAATGGCGAGAAGTGGACGTCGAGTTGAGAGCCCATGACGTAAATGTGGAACAAGGAACACGATAATTGTGGCTCACACCTCCCAAACTCAAATTTTACATTTCTAGAAAGATATTTTGATTTAAACAGTGTGCTTCCGTTTGTTTTTCTAGGTAACTTCAGTATTTTCCGGGTAAAAAGAAGTACTTATTTACAAGGGAAAATTTAACTGGTTCTGCTAGGGCCTGTTTCACCACCTATGATTAAGTTTCGAGTATCTTACTTGACAGATAATTTCATACAAATTCTGTCAGATTTTTGAATTTATTCAGTGAGTAGTGCTTACTCGGACATTGTGAAACAGGCCCAGACTTTCTTTCTAAACCCCATTTTAAGTCTTTGCAATTTCTGTCCATTCCAGGTTGACTGAAAGAGATCGCAGATTGCGAACTGGCCACCAATTACTTGTATGTTTTTAAAAAGGCTGTAATTGTATATTTAAATAAATACTTTTAAAGTTTATGAGGAAAAACTATTTAAACTCTTTGCAAAACATTGGAAAAGTTTTAGTTTTCAAGTGTGCTCAAGTTTATGTAGGTAATCGAAAACATATTGATTGGGTTAAAGTAAAATAAATACTAACCTACTAAAACAAAAGAGAACTATTCCAATATTTTTTGCATCGTATTCAATTTTCGATCACCAAATAACGGCCAGTAATAAAAGAGCACCATTTTTCCCAAATACACGACTACCCTCGATGTGAATAGGCACGTAAATAGGTGTTTAAAAATAAAGCATGGCGGCTCTCTGCTCTCTTGTGCCCGGCGTATGGCAATGTACAGCGCTTACAACGGACGATCTAGAGGGAATTAAATGTTTCCATCAAGGACAGACGAGCTGCAGATGCGCCACATTGCGGCGATTAATAGTTGCTGATTTTCGGAAAGCAACGAGTAGATTTATATGAGGATGGAGGAAGTAGGACAGAGAGTGGATAGCGCATTTTGTAGTTTACATCCGACTTATGTAGTTGTTCATCATTTACATTTTAATTAACTGGCCGTTGCATATCGGTTTCCATCAGTAAATGCTAAATTATATGCTCTAGGTTATGGAAAATATTGGTAATATGGTATCTACCAAAAGTAGCTACGGTGTTCTTGTGATATAATGATATTTTGTCCTACGAAACGTATTTAAAGTTACAATGAAATTAGGTTAACTACTTTTTTGATGTGCCATACTTTAGGTTAATTACTGAAATATAAAAGTTTCACAGTAGACATGTTTCTTAAAATATCAAGAACTATCTTATGATATTCTAGCAGGCCTCGATTTTTTTTTTCAGGATATTAAGCAGATAATTACAATAACAGCTCTCGTAACCAGTCTCTCTTGAGGAAAAGATCTTAAATTTTTGATTCATAAATTTTTCAATTTATAATTCTACAAAAAAACTGTATTTCAATTTACAAGAAAGAAACTGTTGCTCGTCTACAGGGTTTCATTTCTTAATATCCTGCCGTTCCCATATGGAGTACTTAAAAACTTTGGACTCCAATTTTAGGAGACGGAAGCAGGTGATCGAAGGAGGGCCTTACCATCTTCAATGGATTACCACCTTTAAAAGAAAATTGTCAAATGTGGGGGAAACTCCAACTTGATAAAGTTACGTGGAAAGTAAATTACTTTTGTTCTAGATACTCACCGGTAATGGATTTGAATCGTATATATCTTTACTTATACAAAATGTACTAAATTCTGCCAGCAGCTTTACCCACATAAAAGAAGAAAATTATCGCTTCGTCGTTTATACCGCGTACATCGAAGGACTGAAATAATTTGCCTGCTGCGGTCTTCCCGTCCGATTATAATTTGGGTGTCTTCAAGGCTAGAGTGAATAGGCTCTTAATAAACTAGTGCGCCTCACCATCTACGATTGCATCACTGCTTACCATCAGGTGGGATCACAGTCAAGCACTAGTTTCATCATCTGCCTAGCCTTTTCCCAACTATATTGGGGTCGGCTTCCAGTCAAGCCGGATTCAGCTGAATACCAGTATTTTACGAGGAGCGGCTACCTACCAGACCTCCACAACCCATTAACAAGGGTAACATGGTACTTCATGGCAAGACTGGAGTCAGATTTACTGGTTTCTGACTATCCGTAACGACTGCCAAAGATCTCCAAATGACAGCCGGGACCAACGGCTTAAGGTGGGCGCGACGTTAGAATTATCCATACAAACGTAATACCAAAATCATTTGCAATTTAAGCATATTTACACCATAATATGATGTTATTCGGATTCAGACAATAATTATCTAGGTTCCTACACCGTCTTTTTGTTGAAAAACTTACCCCAAACGAAATTTAAGCGAATTTAAATTTGCACATTTTCACAGCGAAAATGTCATGTTTTTATTTTATTTTTTCTATATTATAAACAACAATATTTCAAAATATCTTTTCGTAGGAACACAGATATTATTATCAAGTTATAAATACTCGAAACAATATTGGAAATACATTAATTTTTCATTCATCATTTTTGGTATTACGGAACCTCTCCCAAATTTCCAATAGTTTGTATTGCTATCACAGCAAGCAACTGTCAGTGTGCGGATGATGACTTTACTCCAGTCGGTGTGTCCAAGAATTGTTTATACTATCTGGATTGCTTCCATCAACCTCAAAAACGTATTTTATTTCGTCTCAACTCGAGATAGCGCGCGGTCTCCGCAGGCCTCTTAACGTGCTTTCCGAGACACGGAGGAAACTCGTTATGTTAAGATGGTCACCCATCCACAGCCCAACCTAGGCAAGCGTTGCTTAACCTTGAAGATCGACCTGTGCGGTTGTTATTATCTAGCCACGAGCTCCTCAGTCAAGCACTAGTTCCACTCAAACGACCACGGTGACTATAGTCCCCACAAAATGTATGCTCATTACGTCCATGGTGACTACAGTCACCGAACGACATCTTTCGGTTTAAACGTGTACAGCGCTATAGCCAGGTGATAGTAGTGTAGTTGATTAATACTAGATGGCGCGTTATGAAGTTTGTCATCAGTGAGTGTGATTTTTTTCCGTGCAATGGCAAAAAAAAAAATTTAAAAAAATATATTCAAGTGACAGTTCGTCGTTTTTGACAAGTGACTTTTTTGTGTGTGAAGCTCCTAACAAAAATGTGGTATGTTTATTGTTTTGTACGTTATTTATATTGGTATTTTATATCAAAATAAACGTAAAGAAATTTCCTTTACGAAATTAGTATTATTACGACGATTTCAAAACGTTTACATAGTGTAATTTAGTTGGAAAAGTTAACACGATCATCGTTTGATAATTCTTTATTGTTTACAGTGCATCAGTGTATTGTATTGGTTGTTTTTGTTAAATAAATGCAAAATATACGAGAATCCTTCACTATTAGCACGTTAATGGCCATTTACAAACGAAATACATTAATACATAAATACAATTTAATGTTTACGTCGCCCGAGGCCGAGTGACCGTTGAGAAATACGAAACTTTGTTTATTTTTTCATGACAGAAAACTAAATATTTATATTAAGATATTGGTATCATTTTAAAGAGTATATCTTGTACTAATATAATAAAAAAAAATATTGTTACCGAAAAAACTGACAAAATTGTTAAAAAATAATTACGATATTTTTTTAAACATTTTTTCGATATTCTCAACTTTACACTTTATTTTCATCGTTTATTATTAATTAAAGTAATTTACTTTTAATCAAATTAAATTTTACGTTCTTTGAGCTTTCCGTGAGTATTTTTTATTCGAATGTAGCTATTGTAGTTTTTCAGTAGTAATCGTTTTTGTTGAGAGAGTCTCGCTTGGTCGTAAAAAAGCAATTAACATTTAATGCCCGGACGTTTTGCCGCCGAATCGCCGTCACCATGGACGTTTGAGTGGATAAATAACTTAAAAAATAAATAAAAAAATCAACTTCTGAGATAAAAAAATATTGAATGTGCTATTCCAGTTAGACTATGTGTCTACCCGATTGGTTTTTGGGAGTTTGTAAATCAATTAAGGACTCCTCCCGCTCTAAGGTGGAGCGAGAGGGTGTATCAGATGTTTACTACGAATTTATCCACGAAATTTATCCACGAAACGTTCCTTCAGTGGCCCTTTGCGTTCTGGATCTACGGGTATTCTTTTTAAGAATTTCCTAATGGCCCTAGCGGGCATTGGTCCTGCTGGGCTAATTTGTTTACCATTAGAATATGTATGTATATAATATGGGTCTCCCTTGCTTTACCAAAAAAAAATTGCCAAATTATCACTTCCCAAACAATTTTTCGCATAATTTCATTTGCCAAATTATTACTTAGCAAATAAACTCTTCACAAATAAGTGTTACGCAAACCTAATGTTTGGCAAGTTAACGTTTAAGCAATAATTTGCTTACCAACTAGTTCTTTTACCAATTTTTATGTAGTCAAATATTTACCCAAAATAAAATTAGCCAAATTTTTGTTATCTTCAGTTTGCAGTTTCTGGTTTTGCACATAAAAATATGCTTCATTCTCTCCGAATTAGCGCCTGTTCTAATAATTCCACATATAGTCTAGTTGCACAGATACTTGGAAAACCAATTTTACATTACAATATCTACGAGGAATCAATTTGCAAATAATTTAATCAGCCAAAACTCACCCTATCTATCTCCGAAAAGCCATAAATAGATAAAGCAAAAACAAAACTGGCAATGGTCAGAATCCATACAGCTTTTATACCCGCAATGGGACAAAACAATTTGAGGATATTGTCGAAAATCAAACACGTCACGAGTTTCTCAACACAATAACACGAATACCCACACACTGTTTATTTTATCAACATTATCTATTTAACATATCGTCAATTCAACGTTTTGTCCAACGGCAAAAATACTTTTTTTTAATTTTTTGTCCCAATTCATGAATAGGCTGAATATACATTACCTTTGCCATTTGTATTTTTTATCTGTGTAATTTCGTATGCAGTCTGTTTTTTTTTATAGTCCTCGAGGGAAATAAACATTGAATTTTTGAACGGTTTATGTATAATCAAAGATTTTTAACTGCTGTTCGCTTTTTTAACGTTTAAATAATAAATAAGAGAACGACATCAATGATTTTGTAAACCCTCGCTCTCTAGAGGGAAATACTGAAAAATAAAATATGTATAACAGATATCGCGATTTTATTATTAACCAATATCATGAAATATTGGTAGCGAGACCTATCCTCACAATGTGATATTATACCTATATTTATATGAGTGTGTATGTTGTTACTCCTTCACGCTCAAACGGTTAAACAGATTTGAATGAAATTTAGCGCTTAGGTAGACCATGTCCTGGAATACCACAGCATACTTTTTAAAATGCGAATATGGTCTCTCAGGAGACTTTTGTATTTCGTATAGTGACTTTACCCAGAGCTAAAGAAGTTATTTGACGATTCCCCGCCTCAAAAAAAGCCTCTACCAACTCTAAGGCTGTAAATTTACTCCACCAAACAAATCTCACATTATACCAATCACTTAAAAACAAACCTATTTACTCACCGACTTAATCACGAAACTCTCACATTCGCATATCATTCCGCTCCAAAGGAAGTTCCCCTAAACGGCAGACATAGGCGCCTAAGTTCGCCACGTAAGGAGGCCGAGTTTGCCACGTAAGGACGCCAAGTTTGCCTCGTAAATATGCCGGCGCCATAGATTTATGACTTCGCACACCTCTGGAGACCTATTCTGAGTGAGGAGAAAATTAGTTTTTTAAAAGTAGCCTTTGTTGTTTTGGACGGGAAATCACTGGCGTAGCTACCAAAGGGGCAATGCCCCAGGACCGTAGCTCGGAGGGCCCCCGAAACTTGATTAAAACCTTTTATTGAACTACTGAAACATTTCCCCACCTTCGAAATCCAAATAAATGAGGTTGTAACACTACTTTATTTATAGCAAATTGTTTTCGACCAGTTTCTTCATAAAAGCTAAAACTATCACTAAAGTATTAACTTGTCCTTGACCATTACTGTAGTCAATAGCAAATATCATCTTCTCAATGTCTTCATCCAAGTGACAGCTAAATTAAAAGACGGCTAAAATAAAATGTAGGGATAAACGCAGTGAAACCTATACAATTTTGTCAATATGACAATGACTTTGGATTTAACAGCCTTTCAGCAAAAGTTAAGGGCAAAAGTAACAGTAAAACCAACGGTTAAAATTGTGAAGAAACTGTTATTATTACTTTATGACGTTACTTTGACTGTTACCTTAGATGAAGAAATTGGCTGTTAGTAAAGTCTAAAACTCCCTTTCTCTTCAACCAGTGCAGGAGTAAGTTATTTAAGAATTTCCCACGTTAAGAGGGCCCCAGTTTTTTTTCCTCCATGGCTGTTGGTCACCTAGCTACGCCACTACAAGGAATCGAAAATTACCTAAGGGATAAAGAATGTTTGTTTTGTCGAGGGAGAGAATGCTTTAAGCTCGGTTTCACTTTGCATCCGGTCTGATTGATTATCCGAGGGCCGTATTCTAAGGAGTTACCGTGGCCCTAGAACGTAACAGGTAAATGAAGGTACACATATGGGGTTAAGTCTGTACAAGTCTGACACTTCCTCTCGCTCCAGCCAGATGTCAGAATTTTACTGATTAAAACCCATTCCTATGTTCCTTCCTTGCCTTGCGTTCTAGAAAAAAACCTATTTTACATAGGCAAAAGCTAGTATACATAATTATGATTTCTGTGAATCTGTCGAATGTGTCAACTGTTAACCTACCTTATTAGCATTCATGCAGCGTTAAAATCTACCACAAATCCAGGATTAAATACCGTTTTCAAACCTTATTGAATATTGATGGTTCTAGAAAATGATGATAGCACCCACACTATGCTTAGAAGGTTTGCGGATAAGTCTGTGTAATTTCCCAATGATTCAAATGTCCACGAAGGTAATGATACACTCGTCGAGTCGAGGTTTCAGTCTTGAGCATTGAGCGTCGATTGCTGCGGTTTTCTACCGGTTGCACACTCTCTGAAGAATTGCATAGCCAACTCTGTCAAGCCCGTTCCGGTTTATGGTCTAATAATTATCGCATATATACACATCATTTTTTTTTTGAGAATACATCCATTGTGCGTACAGCAAAAAAGTAGAATTCTCTGCTGGAGTCTGAAAGCCACAACATCTGCATCTTTAAGTCAAGAGTAAATAAATTAATTCTAGGTAGGCGCGCTCCATCGTCTACCACATCGTCGCTTACCATCAGGTAAGATAGCGGTCAAGTTCAAACCTATCAATAACAATAAAACAAAATGTAGGCATATGTGAAGCTACCCGTGTGAAGCAGGGGCAGGCCGCTAGTGCGTATAAACTCTTAAAATTTTGCAGTTCTACTTAGAGAAAAACTCTTGCCTCACACAGCTACCTAGTACATAATTTACAGCCATTAAGTTTCAGCAGGCCACGCACCGAGATACGGGCAATCTTGATAATATTCCCCGGTGATCACAGCCGCGTAGGGTTGCCAGCCTTTCGGAAAAATCAGACATGAGTCGATTTATTTAAGCTGTTGATCCCGACAATCTTTTATAGATTTTGGTTAGCTATTAGGGGTAAACCAGAAAATGTGAAGCTAGTTTTGCCCTCGGGTATATACCATGGTGCTAAATTAATTGGTGGTGGAGTTGAGATAGGCAGTTGCCCCTACTAAAGTTATCCCCGGTAGAGTGGAAACCTCTGGGGCCATAGGTGGGCTTCCGAAAGGAAAACCTGGAACCCTGGATCGAAGGCTAAGAAGAAATGGGGTGAGGTTTTGTCAGTAAAAATCTGAAAAGCCTATTCTGATAATTCCCCACCTAAAAAACCCTAACATAATTATTTGTGAAAAAGCCACTCAATATTCTGGGTATATTGAAACCAATTGAAACTATATCGTTCGGATGGGCATAACAATCTAAGGAACGATTTTTTTTCTGTCAATAAAAAAATCACTTTTTTTGTTACCATATTACATTGCAACGCTTGAACGGTGCAGATTGATTAGATGTGCCAATAAACGAAATCTATGGTTTTTCTCATTAGAACTGGTCAATTCGGTAAACTGGAAACTTACTCCAACATAATTGTGAAAGGGCTAAGCAGAATGGGTGATACATGAAATATTCTTTCTTTCCTTGCCTGTAGGTTAAAACTTATCAACCCTAAATCCGCGTTTACCTCGTCCCACTTCGATCCAATACGATACGGTTACGGGACGATTAAATTTTCATGCTAAATGTAATTTAGAGGAAGGTTCTCAACACATACCTCCTCGTAGATACGTTTGTGATATAGGTAGATACACGGACTATATACCATAACACGTATCGTCGATTAACCATTTACGTATCTCTGAAGGAATCTTTAGGAATCGTCGATGATGGAGCACGGTTATTTAGAAGTAACTGGTGATTTCTGTTAGATTAGACCATCCAGCGGCGGAAATATAATATCCTAAAGTCTGTTTTTTATACCCTGAGACTAAAACGACATTACAACACAAAAGACCTGGCATAATTTCTATTGTAAGTTTGACATTAACTGTGTCAATTTAGTCTCAGAGTATAAAAAACAGACATTAGTGGGTAGTTATATTTTCGAGACGTTTGGGGTTCAAACTCGGAATTGTGGGTTCCGGGTGCCCACAAATTATTGAAAGAACTTTCAAAACGCCTTCTTGACACTTCACTTGACCTAAGGGTTGGTTTTTACTAATAATAATAGCATTGCCATACAGCGTGGCAATGCTGCCTGCCTTTTGGCTACATTACCAGTCGACAGCAATGCGAAAGGGTTTTCCGACGAAATTCTTTATATTACTTTTAGTTAGTTCTTAAGATTTTTTTTATTTTGAGTGGTTGATATAGTACCATAGTAAAAGTTGATCATATTTGTGGGTATTTTCACCGCAAAATATACGGCTAGCAATTTTAGTTTTTAATGGTTAGCGTTTATTTAGTTTAGAATCTTACCGTTTAATTTATATTCATTCTATTTATTATTGCAATTGTTTTCATAAATTTTTAATTTTAGTTATATTTTCGGCGACATTGTTTTAATTCATGAATCCCCGACCGGTCCTATGAGACCGCGCTGTTATTGTTTTACTATTGTGTCTCGTTTTGTGGGCATGTGATAGGTTAATATTTCATATTAGGGGTCCCTATATTATTTTCTGTTGAATTTTAAGAATAAAAAAGAAAATTAATCTCCACTTTTAGTTCCGAACCCTTACCTTTTCGAGTTGGTATTCCCCTTATGATCCTTTCGCTGGTTCACCAACCTCGTTTGTCTGTTTGTCATCTCGACCGACTCATTCACTCTTAGATTCAGGCTACTCACAAAAACTCCACAACACAAATCACACAACATTTACGCTAGTAAACTGACGCGTGGGTACCCATTTTAAAAAAAAAATCGTTTGTTACGTCATAATCTCTCTTTTGCGCTGTGACATGATCCATAGACCCACCATATTTATGTTACCACAGATTATTAATGTCAATGTTACTTTGTGTTGTGTTTTCAATAATTTTAGTTTTTGGTTCGATTACTTATTGATCAACTATAGTCCGTCTAATGAAAGCGCGACCTGAGAAAAAGAGGTTAAGTCCAAATATTTTGTATGACCTAAACTATTACAGGGATGGTGTTATATAGGGTGTATAGCTCCATTCCTCTTTTTTGCTCGCACGCTTGTCATCTTAACACATTATGGTAAGACCTCTGTTCTAAAAACTGTACGTCCCAATACATTCCCGTTGGATGTTCTTTTTTTGAATAAAAATCTTAATGCGGTTCACAGAATACATCTACATACCGAGTTTCAATAGAATACACTTCATCAATGTCTGTTTGACTTCTTGTAGATATCATGGTATCATTTCAAAAGTTAAATTCCTAACTCAATCAAATTGTTTTTTAATGTACATATAATAATATAATGTTTCACAACATAGAGTTTAAATTTAGTTAATTCAGATTAACATCCATATTTTGTTAGTAGTAATATAAAACTTAGCCTAACGTTAGTATTAAATTACGTTATTAAAATTTAGTGTATCTGGACACTGATCCACCTTTGCAACAAGAAAGTCAGGAGGGGGGTCTGAAAACACTTTCTCTTCACTTTTTCTTTATTCTTTCTTTTCTTTTCTCTTATTTTCTTTTTTTTTTTAATTCGTTTCTAATTAAATAGGTATTAGAAAAAATATCGAATCAAAATGTCGATAATGTATTAAAAATATGCAAGTCATTTTATCTATTATTCATATCCAATCTCGATGCAAAGACCTAATTTCATAATGGCCTTGAAAATAATCATCATACGTCAACATAGTTTTACAAATCAGCTGTAACTGCCAAGTCAACTTAGATTTGCACTGATGGAAACGGACTCATGTCGCCGACTGTTAGTAGCAAGGGTCAATTGGATATCCTGAATGTCTGTAATCCAATCAGCTTGATGGGCTTCCTAACTCACTAGCAATTACAATTTAATCTATATTTGGAGCTCAGGCGTACAGATGCAGGTCAATATTTAATCGGGTTCAGATGAAATGTAGTTTACTGGTTAGGTACCCATATTTATTTATACTTACATGCTAATTAAACAAAATAAATATTAAAAAAGAAAATAAAAACCAATCAAAGTGGGGTAAATTTTTTACTATTTATATTTCAGTTTTAAATGTTTAATTTAAAAACAAACAGAAAAAAGAAAAACAAAACTCACACATACAAAATAACAAACACAACATTTTTTTAGTTAAATTTTTATTGTCTTTGGTTATACAAAAACATTGATTAATTTTTAAAATAACTTACAAAAAACCACATTTATTTATTTCTTTATTAATAAATACATCGTGAATGACTAAACTTGTACATTGATAATAATAAATCCTAAATTTTAAAATTGCAATGTTTTGATTTCTTTCGTCACTCACACAAAATTTCTGACAAACGCATTCCTTACGAGAACGACAAACGAGTATTTTGGTCAGGTTTTAAAAACAATATGTCTTACAGACAAAACCAACACTTATAACTAAAACAATCATAAAACGCGCATGTTACATAAAGTATGAACGAGCCAGTTAACTTCGAAATTGAAGCGTTACAAATATTAATTGAACTACATAAATAATAATTGGATTCGACTGTCAAATATTTTAACAGTCGTCGCGCCGGTATTTGCGTTACACGCCTATTAAACTTCATAATTATTGTCATCTAACTCCATAATACAAATTGGAAACTTGTTTAGTTAATGTGTCAATAATTACTTAGAATCATTAGCGTGTAAATATCAAACACCAGTAATTAACTATTTACTTAAGTGAAATATTGCAACTGAAATTTTAGTAGTTCAATTATCGATATTACGCTTTGGATATTTTCTTTTTGTAAACAGAAACTTTGAAATTGAATCGCAATCTCTTTAATCAAGGAGTTAGATAATAAAAATGGACCCTCATTTTCTATGTTGAGAGCGCTTCCAAGTTAGAAGTTTGATCAGGGTTTTGTTCGAGCGATCCTCTAAACTCGATTGGACGTTTGGATTATATTGATTCTAGGAATATCAGGTAATAGCCGATCTCCCTCAAGTTGTAAGTTTCAGGAACATGTTCTAGGATAGTTTAAGACCTAGCTTAGGTTAGCGCAGCTTCTTTGTTAGCAACGCACGGTAGAGAACAAGCAAAGTTCCGAGCAAGTTTGAACGTTAGCTTGTTTTCGGAAAAACTGTTGACAGGACCGTTTTAGAAAGAAGGAAAGACGAAATTGTGTAATAGGTATTTTTGTCACTTGTTATAATTTGACACAAGCAGGATCGTTTGCTTTGTTTCTTTATGAACAAATGACCATTATTTAATGCATATTAGGGAGCAAAAAACGATCCAGATACACACGAAAGAGAAGCCTTTTTAGTTTTTAATACGGTGATACAAAATCACGTCAATCGAACGAAATATTAATTAATGAACTTTTTGAAATTTCTGACATTTCGAAGTACTGACTCGTTCAAAGTTAAAGTGGTTAGAAAATACAATTATAAGAACATGAAAAAATATGTTTTTATCAGAAAAAGAAAATCAATTGTCTATATTTTTTTCGTAAACTGGTTGAATATTTCAATACTGTTCTAATGTCATATATCATGCAAAATCCCATCGAATCTATCATACTTATTTGCTGATTTTATTTTCCATTATTTTTTTTTATTTTACAACACTACAAATATTACATGACGATACTTTTAATTATATTTCAGTTCGTTTTATTCCCTTGTCATTATTTTAATGATTTTACAAAATCGACATCTAAAAATGTTTTATAATAAACACCGGATTCGTTAAAATATAGATACCTCAAATATTTTATTTGAAAATAAACAGAAAATATATAAAAAATATTTTAATTAAAATTATAAAAATAGCATATTGTGTCACATAGTCTAGTTGCAGAATTTTTGTATTTTATTTAAGTTAAATGGCAGTATTATATTGCAAACCAATGTTAAATTAGTTACTTTAATTAAGGGTTTCCTATGTTCTTCACTTGCAAATTATTTTTTTATCTCATTAATTTAAATGACATCTGTATATTTATTAAGTAAATATTTATTTGGCACCATAAACTCTGAAACTATAATCCTCCATAAAATATTTGAGTTATCTATCGCGCTTATATTACAAAAAACATGATGAATATTAAGATAAAATACGATTTACATGACATCCATTAAATAAATGAATCACAAAATAACGTTTTCATAAAATTTATTCACAGCGGGCGACCGAGTTATGATTCCGGGAAAGTAGCAAACGTACGCACTGTATATTATTAAAACTATTAATTTTACTAGCTAGGTACTCGTATTTATAATTTGGCCGCGAAAAACGAACTCCGCAACGTGAAAAACAAAATGGCTACTTGTCTTGTTACTACTTACACACTTTAGCACATCTTGAGCTCGACTCTTAATACTGTAAACACTGACGCTATGGCACATGTTACTAACTTAATTTAAGGTCACATCTGTTTTCACATTTATATACTTTATTAAAGACAAATTTGCACAGTATCTGTAATACAAAATAGGCATAAAATTTAGAATCTTGTAATTCACTATCTATTAAGGTTGCTTATTAAGGTACCACCTCAATAATTACATTTTTTTTTAATACTTAAATGTATGACAGGGTTTTAAATATGACTAATTCAAATAAGTGTAATCGCAAAGCAAGTTTGTAAAACTATTATGATTCGAGATATAAAAATTATGAACATCGAGATGTAGTACTTAATTATCTAGTAATATACAAGAAGTCTTTAAGACTCTCCTATGATAGCTGAATATGCAATTATTTAAAACATCATGCAGCAAAAAATAATCACTACCATAGACTATGTAGAGCGACATCATACTAATACCTTCTCATATTAAAAACCCAACTTTTGGATATCTATCTGAATATTTTTTTTATTAATATTAACCTATCAAATACCCACAAAACGAGACACAATAGTAAAACAATAACAGCGCGGTCTCATAGGACCGGTCGGGGATTCATGAATTAAGTTGATGGCGCGGTACCCAATATTTTTACAGTATGGGAGCATTATTATTTTATTTTATTCTCTTGATTGGAAATGGTATTGCTAAAATTTAACATTCCACTTTATAGAACTTAGTCAAATGCCTTATAATGCACCAAATTTTGACTGTTCATGCAGGCGATATCGGAGTGGAGCTGAGCTCCCGCCTTAGCTTTCGTTTTTATTTTTTTATAACCACCCAGAAAGTGGCTTACATAGAAGATAACTACTGGCTAAGACAGTATCATTCAGACGTTCGTTAATTGTGAATAATTTAGTTATTCAAAAGAAAATGTAGAATTTTAGAGGCGAATAACGGTGTTAAAAAGATGTCTGTTTAATTCATGAATCCCCGACCGGTCTCATTGGACCGCGCTGTTATTGTTTTACTATTGTGTCTCGTTTCGCGGGTATTGATAGGTTAATTAGCACTTTAATATCATATTTAGTTAACATTTTGAGTTCACCAACATCAAGATAAATGCAGTTTTCAGAAAAAAAATAATTTGAAACAAAGTAAAATAAAGAAGTCAAACAATCTACGCATTTTTGCTATCCATACAGATCAGTATAATGTCGCTCTAGAAAGGGAATGTATAGAAATCGAGGGGACACCAAGTTAAAGAGGTGATGTGGCGGAATGTGTGGGCAAACAAGAGCCCAGCTTTGTACTGTCAACTATCATATACACAGGGAGTAAATCAAAAAGGTGCAACATTAAAAATTCAACTTTTAGGTTGACAGATAAGTACTGTCGACAAAATGATCTGGAGTGTAGGACGTTGCACCTAAATATTTTTTTCTTTTAATATTTTTTTTGTCTTGTTTAAAAGTTGATGATTTTTTTTACTCATTTTTTTATTATTTTTTCTTACAGTTTTATAATTTTGCACCTTTTTGTGTTTTAATGTGTTAACTACTAGAACACAATCTACCAAACAATTCGGACTAAAGTTAAGGGACTTCCACAAAAATAAGATTTAACTAATTTTACTGTGCGCATTGACAATACGTTTAGGAATTAGAATAACTACCTACCAAGTGATTACAAATACAATTTATTTATTTATTGAAAATAAATTCAAGGATCTCAAATTTTATTAAATCTGTATTTAATTTTATATCCTTACAAAAGAGTAAAAAGTAAACCCTATTTCACAGGATGGCAATTAGAGGAAGGTATTTTCAAATGCTATTTTTTTCTGTATTTAGATATTTTTTCATAAAGAAATAAACAGAATTGTCACAAAATAACAGACTTTTCTTTTTTTATATTATTTTCTATAAAAGAGGGGGGCAAGCAAACGTAAAAAAAACTTCATAATGTAGGAGCAAAGAATAATTACAACTTATATTGAATAAACAGTTTTTATTATATATGTATAAAACAATGTTCCGTTCAAATGACTGTGGTCAGTGGAATTATTCTGATGCAATTGTATTTGTAATTCAAATAGTCTTGTGAGGTATAATGGCAGAATTACGCATTCTAATGGAGTGTTTTGTAAATCAGTAAAATACTGGAATAATTTAACGTCCACCAATAATATTGTGCATGTTTTCACTAACACTGAGCGACATTGAATGACAGTAAGTAATTTATTATAAGCCAGTTTTTCAATTTTCAACTCTAGGTTCAATACAGAGAACTGAAAATCTATTAACAATATTCAGGTATTGCTTAGTGTAAGTGAAAACTGGTATCATTGTAAACGCGTTCGGAAGTTGGAAGTATTGTACTGCAATATTTTAAATACGTTTAGTGCAAAACTTGACAGTATGTAGAAGTGCATTGATTGATAAAAATGTAGGTAGGTATGAAAAAATCACACATTTTTATTTCATGTAAAACCATTTCTATAAGTATATATTTTTATTACACTTTACTTGTTAATCTGTATACATATTATAAATAAACATTTTGATACGCATTTTATTAGGTATATTTTGTAAAAATCACACTAGGTTTCGGCACATTTTTAGTAGCAGTATTTGTTGTTATAAAATTATGTTTTTAGAATGTTTCTCTTACTCTTTGTTTGCTATTGCTTTCTTTAGGTACATCGTAAATATGATTTGAACTTTTAATAAGAAAAATGCGTAATTCTCCTCCATATTGTATAAAATTTGGTTTTATTCAAATCTAGGACTTAAATGTAAATTGCGTTGATATATAATAGATTATCTATGTCTACACATACATATAATTACTAATTAGGTTAATAAAACCTCATTCACAACAAAGGAACGTTGTACAACACTCATAGATCTGATGTATATGTTACATAATCTTATGTATTTACTTACACACACATTAATTGTATAATACATTCCTATTATAGTAATACTGCCGATACAAATGTCATAGACTTAATATACCGAATGTTGTATTTACAATTACGATTTATATATTTAAAAATCCATACATATATTTAGAATTCAATGAATATATCTCATTTATCTACGTTGACACATATTTAAATATAGTTTAGTTAAACGTTGTCGGGTTAAATTTTAGCGATGAATTAAAATTTGATTAATTTATCATTTTAGCTCACTATTCGTTTCTCACAACGTTATCACAATAGTGATAGTAATTACGACATTAAAAGGAATAATAGATTCCGTAATATCCATAAAATTTTCGTAGAAGAGTGAGATAAAACAATGCAGTAATAAAGGGTCACATATGATAAAGATCGTTGTATGAATTTTAATAGTACATCGAGACACGATCATCTCACGTTGATCTTAAATGAAATCACAGACGACGAAGAAAATCAAATCTTAACAATTTTTTAAATGGTCTCTTTGAAATCTTAAAATTATCATATAAACATTTAGTATTCTCACAAGAAATAGATTTGAGTATTGCTCAGAATTTCTATAATTATAAAACTTACTTAAATAAAATATTTTACGAAACACACAGTTAATATTTTGAAAAAAGGCTCAGGACTCTCTCTTAATACTGTTCGACATATAATGATGCTCAAAGTTGATACACTCTAACTTACGGGTGCTACGGGTCTTTTAGGGCAACTCTTTACATCCTAAACACGAAAAAATTTAAAGCAATAGCATTAGAAGCTAAAAACAAAAACACAGCTAATCCATTTTTTTATAAAAGCGAAGAAAATAATAACAACGTCCAAGAAAACTCTTTTCAATGGACAAGAATTTCAAAGATTTGAAGCACTCGACGAAAAAGAAAAATGAAATAACGTATAAAAGATTGCAAACCAAATAGTTCTTGGTCTAAATTCGTCGATATTAATCCTAGAAGCTCAAACTTTGTCCAGAACACTGTAGAGAACCTGACTAGAGTTTACACCTTCAAACTGGATCGATACGAAAGTACGAGACGCGACACTCCATTTTTCATATTCACTCTAGTTTTGAGACATTTATAACAGCGATATTCAAATTCACGTCTGAATAGTGATGGTAACAATTTAATTTCCGCAAAGCAAATATTCGAAAACTAAAATGCAATGTCACGTAATTTAGGTATGTTTGCTGTCAACAAAAATAGAAAGAATGTATCATGACGCTAATCAAAATTACTTCAAAACTTATTATTATTACTTCAAAATTGTATCAGAAAGTATTGTAGACATTGCGTACATTATGTTCAAAGTCATACCTAAACACCAATCGCGTTTGTTGATTGTACAAACTCCAGAAAAAGTCAAAGGCCGCATTCAAACGTCGTAACCGTTAAATTATCGTTTCGCGACCATCGTTGTCAGGTGTTCCCATTGGATCGCGACGACATTTTAATCGTTTCACTGCAGTCGCTTTGTCGTTTCTGCATTACTAGCAAGCTGCACAACACACAGCTGACAATTTTTTTATCGTTTTATGACTGCCGCACTATCTGTTTCCACTACTATGACAAGCTGCCAACACCGCAAAAAAAGTCGTATACGATAGTTTAGTACCGTCCTGTATGTGAACAGCTCCATTTAAATATATAAGCCACGACGCACTTTTTTTACGGTACGTCCCGCTCTTAGGCGGAGCGGGAGGGTGTGTCAGACTCTTACTGACTAAACCCCTACCCCGTTCCTTCGTTGCCTTCGATCTGACACGGTGACAACCTTTCGGATTTTCCGTGTTCCCCAGAGGCAGCCACGACACACTTAAAACTTCACGATTATATTCTATCGTCACGACAAAATGGTAACGGGCCTAACTCTTTTTTGAAAATCGAATACCTATTAACATTGGAAAAACAAAATGGTCAACTCATACCTCCGTACCGATCCTCTGACTAGAATTTTTAGACAAACTAACAGTTTTTAATACAGCTATTAGCTCTGTTGCTCTAACACTAATCTTCTTAATATACTCTTGGCTTTAATCTTTGCTCTTAAGTTTTGATTTAAAATTAAATAAATCTTCTTCTTATAACAGGAGAAGATTCAGACGTTTTTTGTGTCGTACACATCTTTGTAAGCTGAGTAAATTAATCCAACATTTATTAACACTTTTATGTCCAATATTTTTACCTTCACACAAGACAAAATATTTTTTGAAGCATTTTCTCTTTAGAGTTTAAAAACGCCATCAAAAATCGTGTTTACCAAGCATGTTTCGCACATCACAAAAAACGTCCGAAATAAAACATTCCTAAACAACGAAATTAAAATCAAATCAAATGTCATCTAAGTCTACAAATAATATACTATGTATGGACGGGACGGTCAACTCACTAATCGAAATCAAAATTCACAACTAATCGTTTCAATGGACCAAATAAATTTTACTTTCACACACAAATGGATGATACCACGTTTTATTAGCAGTCCATTTTAGTTTACTTTTTTTAGGAAGAATATTATGAAATTAGGTGTTTTTAGTATGTTGTAGTAATGCTGGTAATTGAATCATTTATTGAAAAATTTGGCACAACTTCTGTATCCTGCTTTCTTTAATTCGTTTGCAATATATGAAACTGCATAAAGTTTTCTGCTCTTCAATTACCAGCATTGTCACACTTCAACAACAAATTAAATTAAAACGGTCACCAAAATTGGGCAATTTACATTTTGGCACCGTCGCAAGACATAATCATTCAATCAATCGAAGCTCATCACAATTCAGTTGTACACTCCTCTGGTCATCGCTTCCCTATTCCTATTGTGCCACTTGCAAGTTAGAATCCGCACGTACGTTCTCCGAAACGTGGCGTTACACAGCGCGTAGCACACAGGGTTTATCGTAGAGTTAATATAACAAAGAGCATAGAAGAAGGACCACAGTTCGTCAGGGATGCACTTAGTACACGCGGTCAGAGGCTTCAGCAACACCAGAATGTTGTAAGGCGTCCAAGTGATTATAAAAGATAGAAGGATAGCCGACAATGTTTTTGCCGCTTTCGTCTCCTGCTTTTTCTCCTGCGTTTTCTTTTTTGGCTTCGGCTGTTTTGTTAATCCCTTCCCTGCTAGTTGCTTTGGAATAATCTTAGCGTTCAAAGGAATTCTGACATCCTGTATGTGGGATGTTCTTCTGGTTAACGCTTGGTGGCCTGCGGGATGGAGATTGAGTTCTGAGTCCCCCCTGGTTGGTCGGAAGTGTGGTCTTGCGTTGGAGGGTGGGGACTCTTCTGTGATCATTTTAATCGTTGGTCTTTCGGTGTCGGCATCTGGTAGTCTAATTAGGATTGTGTATACGGAGTCTGCGGATGCAGATTTAGGCGCTGGTGAGGTAGTAGCGTTGATTCTAGTGTTGGGAGGGAGGGAGCGACTGTCGCGGGCCGCGGGCATGTTGGAGGGTGGCTCGTAGGTCCGTCGGAGGGGGGAGGTGCCTCCGTCGCCTCCTGAGCCACTGGAACCACCGCCACGAGACGCATACGGGTCCCTGATGACGTTCAGTGACGTGCATCTGAGGAAGAAGATGACATATTAAAGTACTGTAAATGGGAAAATGATTTTTGATTTGTCTCATCATTCATTTTCAAAAACTTCATCCGAAATCTCTATTTCACCAAGAATCCTTTGCTCATATGGGATAAGAGTACTTCATACCGAGAGTTAGTTATTTATTTAATAATATTAGTGTAAGTGTCCTCACACATATCTGAGGGTCGTGAGGTATAAGCGGTGGCCCTCAGTGCCTTGGGGACCACCTTTATGTCGTTATCATAACTAGCAGTTCCTTATAAGTAGAGTTTAGTAAGTTGTTAACAAAGATTATATTAAGGTGGTACTTGTATTAATATGAATTTGGTCCTAAGAGAATCTTTATTATATTATTATGAATAGCGTCCATAACATGAAGTAAATTAAATCAAAAACCTGTTAAAAAATCATTTTTGTGCCATAAATTTGTTTGTGAAGTTAATTAAAATTATTTTGTAAGACCAGACCAACAATTTTTTCCACACAAAACACACACACGCACTAACACAAACACAAACACACAATATATTGTATTGATTACATCTCTAGTTGACATTCACTAATGAATCGTGTCCAAATCAGTCACCATTTGAGGCAGACCTGGACTCCTCAATTAAAGGGCTGTCCTAGTATAAGTTCCAGTCCGCTCTATTCACTTTAATCGTGTCTGTAGTGTTCCATTAGTGTGTAAAACCAATGAATTTTATTTTACTTGTTTTTACTTTACTTTTAATTCATATTTATTATTGACAAAATACCAACCCACAATGAGCTCGCGTGGTGGACACACAAAGTTCGTACGGCCCATTCTCTCTCCTAGAGCCTGAGTCCCAGCAGTGGGAACATTATAAGGCTATTCTTCTTCAGAAGAGGTTCAAAACAATAATATATATAGAACAAACAATACCTCTACTACTACGCTCTTAAGAGGCTTGCTATACGCTTTGGTGCATACTGTAAGTATAGCAAGCAATTGAAATAAATCTATACGCTCTTACCTAGACACGGAGCTCTGCAGCGGCGTCTCCACAGACACGGGCGTGGCGTACCCTGGGTCTGACGGCTCCTCCTCAGGCTCCGTGTCCTCCACGTCCTCCCGGCCGGAGTGCCACCACGCCACGCACCACGCGCGCACTGCGGCCCAGCCCCGGAGCGCTCGACGGGCATTCGCAGCCTGGTGGAAGAAAGTAAATGTTAGTGCCTGGTATGTGTTCCAGTGGTTGTACCTGGCTTTGGACAGTCGACTGTAAAGTATACGAATATCAAAAGTACTCTAACGGAGGGATATGCCCCTATAGCTCAGGCACTCAATCTGCTGAACGCCTTGATTGCTCAGGAACCGAAAATACGTTATATTTTATAGAGCAGTAAAGAAATGATCAATGCCTGTATAGAATTCTATAGTTCGCAAGTTGTTGGCTAGCTATACGCTTTGGTGCATTCTGTAAGTACCTATAGCTAGCAATTATTAATTATTGAAAAATAAATAAATAAATAAATACTAGTTAATGCGGTGACGCTTGGGGAAGATCTGAATCGTGTTTGACGGACTTAAGCGATGATTTATATTTAAGACAGTGCAATTAGAGGTGTATTTATGTGTAGAATGAAGTCATAAGTACGATTTATAACATCACCTTAAACGCGTCTGTAAGTGTGTTATAAGTAATTAAATAAACCAAGGTTGATATAGCTTATTTGAATTATATTAATCAAATAAGCGAAAGTAGTTAAGGGTTATTAGTAATAACTTCAATGCTATGTTAACTCTTATAGTTTCTCAATATTGCAAATGTACCGATAATAAATTTACATCGTAACTAGATCTTAGGTAAAATATGCTATTATTGGCGAGGATGGCTTTAATATGCAAATATGCAATTGCATATAATCCGGTCAGTAGTTATTACTATATGGCTTTTGATGGTTAATTCATAGATCGTATTTAAGTAACTAAAAAAGGAAAAAAGAGGAAGATTCTATCGAGTTTTGGTGCAGAGTGAAACTTCTGTCGAAAATCTTGTGAAATTAAGTTTGACTACGTTTTAAACGACTGTAATTTAGCTCTTCATAGCATGTCGGCAGCCCATCGTTGTGAAGAGCTGTAATAATGTTGCCCGTCTTATAACACCGGTTCTCTTAAATAACGCCACTTCTCCGAGCACCGTTTGCACAGTCGCCATTTTGTGATCAACAAGGAAATGAAAAATATAACCGGAGGGAATGAAAACCCTTTTAAAACGCTTTTTTGTATTGCTTAATACGAATTCCTTAAAGGAATTTTTAAGTCCCTCGTTCCAGAAATGTTATTTTCATGAGCAGGATTCTTTTATTTAAATGCAAACAAATCGAATTTTTGATGAGGTGTGAATTTTACTGTGGAACTGTAATGTACAAAGAGGCTTAATTTCGTGTAATGGAAAAATTTTCAAGAAACACTTTATTGTGAGTTCTTTAAATGATTTTTTAAATTGTGAATAAAGCCCATCTTTAAGAGAGAGAGAGAAAAAAGTAAATAAGATTCCACTGTCAATACATAAATAAAATGGATATGGCTGTCTTTAATATACGAGTACATATAACAAAAACGCAATGTTAAATTTGTATCTGCTGCTTGAATCTCCGAAACGGCTGGACCAATTTTGACGTTTATAACAATTTGCATGATGCTGTTTGAAGAGTCTGACGCAGACAAAGTCGCCAGCAACAGTTAGTTTCATAATAAAATGTGTGGCGATATAATCAAATAGGATCCACACTTTTATAAAGAAGGGGATGATTTGAACACAATTATATAGAACAAGTGGTCTGTCTCGGCTTTGCACGTAGGCAAATTAAATAGGTACATAAAACGGCAACAAAATCCCTTCAAAAACCTTCTTAACCAACTACGGTGGAGAAGTAAGCATAGGTACGACAGATGCGAAAATCAACTTAGTTTGATACCATGTAAAAATACGCGCTTTAGTCGTGGAGTTGCGGATACCAGCCCGACTTACTGCAGTATAAGGTCAAAAAGGCTTGATCCGGCTTGACTGGAAGCTGACCCCATTACCTAGTTGGGAAAAAAGGCTAGGTAGATGATGACTATAAGGTCAAAAAGAATGATGTAAAAAGAAACTGATCTTAAAATCCATCACTATACCACACCATAGCATAAACCATAGCACGTGCTAAATAAGTTAATCTATTTATCGAGCCTGTCCTTCACAATAAACAGAAGACAACACCCATAAAATTGTTATGCTGTAATCCCACAAACTCGATATGTATGTAAATTTTCTATCACCGAATAAATTGATGGAAGAGCCAAACCTAAAATCGCCTTCCACATCGGTTACAATCGGTTTTGACGTCTCGTGCCAAATAGTCGCCCCCAGTGTTGCACTTGGCTCCCACCCAACATCATAACCTTAGACCAAGTTATGCATAACATCAAAACAAAGAAAAAACAACCTTATTTACCGACGATAAAGTCAAAAAGAACTGCATGTTATTTTATTTGGTCCTTCGAGCCGGATACTGCGTTCGTACAATAGAACCTATTGTGATGCATGGGAAGTTCCAACTGCATTCATTTATATGGCTATATTTAATGTCATTTATTTGCACATGATTTAGATGAAGAGGTTCCTGTTTAGATAGTGCTACAGTGAAACTATTTAGTAAGTAATATATTTTGCAGCGTCCAAACATTATGTTATCCGGGGAAGTCGTTAAAGTCGGCAAGGGTTGCTAGTAAATTAGTGTTGTGGTCGGCAATCCATCAGAGGGCAACCTATATTTAACACGGGTACTTAATTTGATTGACCTATAACCCGCTATCTGTTCTTGCCAGATGGGCTGGAAAGACCATTCAAAAAGACACTTGGAATAGTTTAAGCGGGGCCTTTGCGTCAGGAATGAAGATATCCGTGTATATGCAAACACATTCTAGAAAGTCGGACTTCCTTAGATATAATTTGCAAGTAAGAAATCTTCCGCGACTTTTCCCGCTCAAGAGCGGAGGGGGAGGGCGGAGGGGAGAGAAGCGGAGGGAGACTTTCACCAACTAAAAATACAATTGTGTCTTTCAGTCGTCTCTTGCGTTTTAGTCCATAAGTTATTATTTTAAGCTGTATAAAATCTTTAACCCAATCAAACCTAATGACATTTTTTATAAAAAAAAAACCCTCTTTCGCGCGTTTGCGAATTTGGGTCGTGACTATTACAAAACGTACGTGAGTAGTAAATAAAAACAAACAATATGTTTATAGCCTAAAATAAATACACCACTTATACTTTAACACAAACGAGTTATTAATAATTTTGACTAATAGGAGCGTATAATACGACTAATAACGAGTAATTATCGTCGACGGTACCATCCGTATCATAAATTCGATTCTACAGCCGCCATCCGATTATTCCGTCAAATGAAACTAGGCATAATTTATGTAATTGGGTTGTTTAAGTTAGAAAGTTAATTTCATACCAGATTTAACGTCAAAACACCAGTTTACGAAACGCGCTGAAATATCAGAGTGGGTGTAATTTTTATTTTTTACTTACCTTGTGACTCCATTCCCGTGAAATTAGTGCTTCTCACCTTTAGAAGGTGACCTAGAAAATCATGTCATGGCTGAGGCTAAGGATAAGCTCGGTACAATGCTCGGTTCCCTTTAGTAGACAGAGTTTCAGCACAGCTTTAGAAACAGTGGGACTTAAAATGAACATAAAAAACTACTACAGTCGCTAATATAGCCCAAAGCATCGCCAATCTTTAGAGGCAGTGGGCTCTACATTGCTCGTAGAACAGAACGATGGTCATTATCATCATCATCATCTGCCTAGCCTTTTCCCAACTATATTGGGGTCGGCTTCCAGTCAAGCCGGATTTAGCTGAATACCAGTATTTTACGAAGAGCGGCTGCCTACCAGACCTCCACAACCCATTAAATGGGGTAGCACGGTACTTCATGGCAAGACTAGGAGTCAGATTTACTGGCTTCTGAGTATCTGTAACGACTGCCAAAGAACAGAATGATCAATGGGGCTAAAGGTTCTGGAGTGGCGTTGCAAGGCCCACAAGGTGAACCGATGACCCTGGTGAGAGTCGTGAGAATGTGATGGATGCGAGACGCACGGGACCGTTTGTTGTGGCGACAATTGGGGGAGAGCTATGTCCAACAATGGACGTCTTTCGGCTGAATGACAGGTTAAAGCTTTCAAGAAACACAGACTAGCAGGTAATTCCTGTCAAGTCAATCTAGTATCATAATAGGGATTGTCGGAAATATTCACCACGGTTCTGGAACGCAAAGAGAAACTGAAGTAACACGGTTGAGTTTCACTCAGTAAAAGTCTGACACCCTCGCTTCACTCACAGTGGGGGGAGTTATTTGAAAAAAAAACCCCTTTCAACACCTTAAATTGACTAAAAATCACAGTTTTACATCATAAAGCGAGAATTTTAAACCTCTTATTACATTGCGTCCATCAATTTTACCCCCAACAGGGTGCGCGTAGGTACCTCAATTACGCATTACCCGACCCCTGACGAACCCAAACCTGGCTACTGTTACAAAGTTACTTTCTTTTTGACTGACTACCGCATCCTCTCAGACGGTTAAGTCTTTTTTTTAATCTCTAAGACTAAAATGACATTGCTTGTCACATGGATTGTCACATTTGTCACAACACAAAAAACTGGCAAATGTAATAAAGGTTATTATTGTAAGTTTGACATACGCCTGTCAGGTATCAATTTAGTCTCAGGGATTAAAAAAAAGACTTTGTTTACAAATTTTACTTATTTTGTTTTTCACTCTGGCGGGATAAACTAGAACCATGTAAAACCACGTATATGTAAATGATGACCCAGTGGTAAAGGCACCCACTTCTTATGCATGAGGTGGTGATTTCCAAACCAAGCAACCAGTGAGATTTTTTCTATTCATATGAGTATGTATGTACTTTTTTTCTATTCATATTTATGTACTTTTTTAAGGTTATCTAGGATATTACTGACACCCCACGCTTATGAAAGCACGTATAGCCGTTAGCCCCGGTTTTCATGATAGTTGCTACAGATAGTCAGACGCCGAAAAGTGTGATCATCAGTCTATCCAAGGACTATCGTGTTGCCAAGTAATTGAGTTGTGAAGGTCTGATAGGCAGCCGCTCCATATAAAACACAAGTATTATCCCTTCCCCGAGTGTGGATGGATGGAGAGGGAGAGGGAGGCCAAAGAAAAGATGGATGGATTGTGTAAGAACGTGTGACGGACGAAAGGACAGAATGGTAGAAGAAAACGTGTTGCGCCAACCCCAAGTAATATGGGATAAAGGCAGGAAGAAGAAAAAGAAGATTATCCCTTCCCCGAGTCTTGCCACAATGTGTGGCGTCTGTCCTGTGCATCTCGCATCCAGCAGTTTATTTTAAGTTTTCAATATTTTTCTGTTTATTGTATGCCAAATAAACATTTTACATGCTTTCTTCTTCGTTTTCTTGTAGCAAATATTGACCCAATGCCGAGGTAAGTAAATAATGGTTGATACATATTTCATCCCCACAATTTAAAAACTTTACGAGCTATAATTTTGCAGGTAAATGTTTGTTACGACCATTTTAGTGCACAGTGTAACTCCATTAGGACTGGTATGAAATCGTTGTTCATGAGTTTGGACTTTGAAAAAAGGCTGAAGTTTATGCATTGTTTGGTCATAAGGCGATTTATTAGTTTTCCTGACTTGATGGAGAACTAAATTTAGTTTTCATTTTGTTAGAAAGTCGGAACTTGTTTAAAAGAAAATAGGTGCATTTGTTTAAAGTAAGACGTGAACGTGGGATCGAGGAAATATCGGTTTTCTAGGTTATGAATGTGAAAAGTTGATCGCATTTTCAGTTTTATGGCTGTTTTCATCTACTAAAGAATTGCGATTTTTCTAACTCTGTTTTTAGGTAATAACTAGCTTGTCTCACCGGCTTTGCTTGCATGTAAGAAAAAAAAATATTTTTTATGTTCCCCAGGTCAGAAAAGCATTTTGAGGAAACCAGCATGTCCTAGAACCAAAAATTCGAACACATGTGACATCCACCAATCCGTACTGGGCCCGCGTGGTCGATTAGGGTCATGCCCTCTCCTATAGAGGAGGCCCTAAGTCCCAGCAATGGGAACATTATAGGGCTGATTATAAATATACCTATAAGGACTATTTTTTTTAATTGTTATATACTAGTGCTATTATGATCGCAGTCAACTGCGATCCCAACTGATAGTAAAAAAAACCCAGGACCTCAACTCAATTCCCGCAGCATTTCCACAGGAAAAAAAGCAATTGGTAAAACAGTCGAAAGGCAAACGAATCAGTTCTTGGGGGAAAACCTCATGTTTTCTTAATGAACTCTAACTAGTTCTAGAAAACATTTAATTTGTGAACATTCCACGGACTGCTTTATATTTACGTATTTACTTAGCGCATTCGTATTTAAAACGTAGTTTTCCAAAGCAAATTAAAGCCGTATACGATGTTGTCGTTCTTGTTTAAAAAGTCATTTATAAATTACAGATTTGCATATTTAGTTCGTGTTACTCTTAGGAATAATTAAATAGAATAAATGTATATAACACAGTCCAATGAAGAACCAAGCACCCTTCTAGACTTGAGGATGACGAGCAATGGGTAGCTCGCCGTCCGGTCGCCGTTAACCGATCTTATCGAGCTCAAGTCGCCAAAGGCGCATGGTGTTCCACGCGCGCTTCAAAGAGATGTCAAAGTGGCCTGGCAGGACCGAAACCTACTGTGGCCATGGATTACCTTCAGAAAGAAACCCAGGTTTCTCGAACGCAAGCCAAAAGAAGGAAAATAGTATTGGTTTATTAGTCAGTAAAAAGTCGTATGATATTTTTTTATCTAGTCTCTACTTTCCCACAGGTGGGCAAACACTTCCCACTATTAATTCTCTCACTCATTCTACTTCTTAGTTTTGGGCCATTTTTTGGCAAATTCTACAAAAGAGATCCAAGTTAATCGTCTCGCGATTTCACACACTTTGTATTGTACAGACCCACCGCTCGATCAGCATACGACAGACGCATCTACCTTAAATCCATTGAAATTGTTCAGCCCTAAGCGATAAGTAAAGACTATAGCATTTCACAGCTAGCACGCTGGTAAACTTTGAGTTTTGTCTTATGGATGTTGGTCTAAGTTCACTGTAGTACTGATCTAAACGGGGAGATTACACATCACTCTTCCACTTAAGAGAACCCTTCCTCATTCGTCTATTGGCAACGTAAGCATAGTTTAATATCTTGTAGTAACGCCTTTGATAAAAATGCTATATAAAAAGAAAGATAACGCTTGAACGCTCTATTGGCATTCGAAAATTTCATAATTTACTTGAATATTTCATAAAACTTGTTCCAGGAAACTACGTGTTATTTTTAAAAGTTGTTGGTAAAATGGACTTGAAAAAGATTAAATGTGCAAGGTTTCTATAAAAATACTTTTTTATTTTTCTAGTTTATGTGGTCATTATGAAGAGCGTTCACGCAACATAGGTACAGAGGTTTTTACTGGATTCGTTTTGCCATGCAGTACCGTACTGTTACCCCAGTTAATGGGTTGTGGAGGTCTGATAGGCAGCCGTTCCTCGTAAAATACTGGTATTCAGCTAAATCCGGCTTTACTAGAAGCCGACCCCAATATAGTTGGGAAAAGGCTAGGCAGATGATGATGATGATGAGTTTTGCATAAAATGTTTTTATATTTCAATAATTTTCACAACTAATTAATCAAATAAATCAACATAATTATGGGCACTTTTAAAACGTTAGAAGCCTATGCACAACATATCTGTATTTCTAAAATATCTAGAGAAAGATTCATAATAACTTAATAAACATTCGTCAATTCACGTGAATGAAGCCGCTGGCAGAAGCTAGTAAACATCATCATCTATCATCTGCCTAGCCTTTTTCCCAACCATATTGGAGTCGGCTTCCATTCAAGCCGGATTTAGCTGAATACCAGTATTTTACAAGGAGCGGCTGCCTACCAGACCCCCACACACAACCCATTAACTGGGGTAACACGGTACCTCATGGCAAGACTGGAGTCAGATTTACTGGCTTCTGACTATCCATAACGACTGCCAAAGATCTACAAATGACAGCCGGGACCAACGGCTTAACGTGCTTTCCGAGGCACGGAAGAAACTCGGTATGTTAAGATGGTCACCCATCCACAGACCAACCTTGGCAAGCATAGCTTAACCTTGAAGATCGACCCGTGCGGCTGTAATTATCTAGCCCCGACCTCCTTAGAAGAGTTAGTTTATTGTTATTGTAGTTAGTTTGAGTAGTTTCTCGTTTACTGGCAGAAGCTAGTAAACGAGAAACAATATTCACTCTATTCGTAGACTTAAAAGCCTTGCTTGAATTGAAACTACTCCATGTAGTCTCTGTCCAGACAAGGACAAGTAGTCTTAGCCCAAGTAAAGACACTCATCGACAAAGTGTAAGTTCTCATCGTGTGTATGTTCCTTGTAGAACTTGTAGAACTGTTGTTCATAATCCTGGTCTTCGACAAGTTTGTCAGTGTTTAAACCACAAGGGTTGCATCGCTAAGCTCTTGCATATCAAACGAGGATAGCACGTGGATACCGTAAAATGGATATCGAAAGCAAAAACAGAATTATAGTGTGTGAAGTGGAGTTCTGTAGTATCTCCATACACTAACGGGGATAAAACAAAAAATTGTGCAAGGAATCATATTAAGAAATCTAAGCGTATACGAGTATAGTCCACGAACAGTTCGACAGTAATTATGTCGCCAAGCGATTTTCAATGTGAGTCAACTACAAAAGAACCAAGTTAATTTCGTAAGGTTTGTTAATGCCGAAAACCAATAGTTATCGCTACTTCGGTGTAGAAAGATCGCAAAAGTTATGTTTAGCTGAAAACTACTCGAAAAAAAAACGAATAAGTATTTAAAATTTAATAACGTTCTAAACATACGAGTAAGTAATTGTTGAATTACTTACATTGATCATTATTAACCAAAATTATTTTTATTTTTTTTTCACTCTCCTTTAGGCATTTACATAACTTCTACCCCGAAGTAGTGATTACAAAACTCCTACAGATGTTACACAGAACGAGCACCTCATTAATATTCACCGAGCCTGCATTATATATTGTAGCACGTATGTATTTAAAGGTACAGACAGCGGAAAAGTTTCCATTTTAAATGCAATAGCGTTCACGGCGTAATTCGGTGGAACAAGTTCTGACACCCGCTATCTCTTCGGGCTCGCTGCTAGCCTGGTACAATTCAATTTATTCTGTGTGGATTCACCGTTTTATACACGTCCTGTTATTTTAGTTTCAAATCTTCTCTCATAGTTGCTTATTAAATTTTATAGTTCGCTGTATTAGTGTTTCGTTTAGTTTTGTTGGTGTAAGGGGAACAGATGTTTCTGTCTAGTTTGGCTATTATTTTATGAATTTCTTCATAGATTTTGAACTCCTCTTTAGTCCTCTTAGGGGATGAATTTTGAAAAATTCTCTCTCATTGCTTGCCTTACTCATAAAGGGAGCCTTAGGAAGCCTTGCAAAATCACGTTCCTAGTACCAGTCGTTTCGAATATGCGTTGTCAGTCAGTTTGCAATGCATAACCTTGCGGGAACGTTTGATAGGGTGACGTGACCGTGCCCATAGAATAACAAGCGCAACTGAAGGAACACGGGATATTACATCATCTGTGAAAATTTCAACTGTCTAGCTATCACGGTTCATGAGATACAGCTTGGTGTCAGACGAACAGTAGAGTCTAAGTAATAGGGTCCTGTTTTACTCTTTGGGTATTATTAAACCTTAAATAGGTAGGTATATTAAAATAACACATACAAAAGATTTCACATTCATCTTCTGATGTATTATTTTTCATGTTATTTCTCTGCATAGTAAAAAAGTAAAATTCTTTTGATGTATCACGTGGTATTGCTATAACAACTAATCTAAGTAACTACTAAGTACTAGTGCTACGTCTAAGTGCTTAGACAAACACATTGGGGTCTTACATTCCTCACCTGATTGTCCCTCCACCGCTGGTCGTGCAGGGCTCCTCGGACATGGTACACGGAGTCTGCATCCCCGGACTCCGACCGAGCACGGCCATCAACTTCTCTCGTCTCGTCACTGCGGATAGAGAAGACAGTTAGTGATGTTGAGGAAAGTTAGTGAAATTAATGGGTCTTCCGATTTTATTGCAGAAGTTCTTAGAAAGTAAGTCTTCCTTTAGAAATCCAAACGCCACGACGCAACGATTTGTAATAAAGATGATGATGAAATTAGCTATCTTAATACAGTTTAAAAATCTTTACTGCAAATCACATGCGTTTTATACAGTCTTAAAATTAGTACACAGCGGTTTAGTATAAATGTTTTTGATACATAGATATAAGATACATGATATTGAATACATAGATATTGGTTATATAAGTATGTGTATTTTATATAATTATGTAAGTACACTCATTTTCTAATTATTCTTTTTTTTTATGCACCTGCCACCTTCTCTCTTCACCACCCTAGGTTGACTGGTAGAGAATGCCTATGGCATTAAGTCCGCCTGTGTACCTTTGTGCATGAAGTTATAATAAATAAATAAATAAATAAGATAAAAGAAAATGGATAACACTGCTATACAGTCATTTCGCGGAAGGCATACTTGAAGTCGATTTTGTATAAGACGAGTGTGCTGATAACGGGAAAAATACCAGAATGGTCAAATTGACTCCAGTTTTTGAGATAAACGCTTCTAACATTTTCCATAAAATGCTTCAATAAATGGGCCAAAAGATGTATTTAAAATTTATTTTTATTGTTTACCTTTACAAAAATACACAAAAATAATAATAGTTTGGGGTACCTTTAACTAGAATAAATAAATGAAGATCATGAAAAACTTTTCCTTTGGGATTTTCTCTTATTTACTTTGTCAGGACAATCTCTTTTCAAGGTCCAACAATAGTCAGCCATCATATGGCTGTCCCATCGACCTTGATATCTTTCTTCCATTATCCTGATATCCTGATGGAACCTTTCTCCTTGTTCCTCACTGTAATCACCCAGGTTCTGCGGGAATCGGTCCAAATGGCTGTGTAAGAAATGCAATTTTATGCTCATGTTGACTCCTAATCTGTTAAAATTTTGTAGCATTTTTGCAACTAGTTCTTGATATTCCGGCGCTTTGTGATTCCCCAAAAAGTTTTTTACTACCAACACAAAGCTTAACCATGCTTCAGATTCAATCTGTGTCATATGGGCTACAAACTCAGTGAAATTTTCAATTATTTCTTAGTTCCGTTTATCTCAATAACCAGAGTGAATCAAAAATAAATAAGCATGCAGCGTGAAGGTCTAATATGAGTATTAACAAAAACCATTAACAAAATCCCTGCCGCAGATTTTTTTATTTTTTTTGTATAGCAGTGTAATCAAATCTTCCTTGTTCGTATTATTTGTGGTCGGGACTCGTTACTAATCGGCGCCAGGATATTCTATTATAGGTTCGGCTTTGGCAAATGGGCTAACTTGAGGTCTCTCTAAATTCTAGACCAGGTCAATGATGATAAATTGTTTAAACAAATAAAGTGAAATAATAATAGAAATGTCAATTTTAAATAAAGCAGGGAATAAAATTTATTGTATTGTTTACATTCATTTTACTATTCAATAAATAGCATTCGTCGACAAGTATTTTCCTGAGGGGGTTGATAAATATTCTGACACATTCGATACTAGGGAATATGATCGCACGGACGCTAGTTGGTTCCAGGAATGTTACTATTATGAAACAATGGCTATCAATTAATGCTACTAATGATAAAATAACCATCATTCACTCATTGATTCACTTCACGTTGAAATGGCAAGGGTTCAGGGAAATGGACGTAGCACGTTGGTCGTTTACCATATCACTTTTTCAATCATGACGACAGAAGGAGCAATACTATTAAAGTAATAAGAGGGAGATACGTTTGCTCCCAGCCCAACCAGTGTTACATGTTCCCAAACCCGGTGTGAGATGGTAGATGTTACATGTTTGCGATTTTTGGATCGAGGACATGTCGTAACTTAAGGAAACTGTTACTCAAGATGTTTTCCTTCATCATTTCAATAGCTGCTTCTACTCTCACGTAAAGTCAATTCATTATAGGAACAAACCAATAGAAATAAAATACATCAGTAAAACCAAAATACTTCTCACATATAAACCGAAACACCCATACATTACGAAAACGACCCGACAATCATATCCTAACTCATAAAACAGTAGACATAAACCATTTTTTACAAGACAATACAGTGGGACAGTAATTTATATCTCATAATACTGCGACTATAATAATAACTATCATAGCAAGGAAACGTTATGTTATTTAATGTACTTTGTGGTTAATCAAAATCTCGTAAGGAGAGCCCGAGAAACCATGATACTACGAGACTTTGGCCCTGGCAGCAAGCCAGTGTGCAACGATTTAGTTCACATATGGTATGGTGTAAGTAATAAAGATCGTACGAAATAAAATGTACAGAAACATGTTGGCCATATGAGTGAAATAAAAACGAAATCATAGAATGCTTCCGTAGTAGCAGAAAACATAAAAGAATGTCGTAAAATGTTGTTTGCTAGCGAGTCAAAGAGAATTGCAATATGGGAGAAAATGGTTCATAGAAGTAATGTTGGAGGTATAAAATTTACTTCACATGTTTAGAATGTAATAACGGAAGAAAGATTGTAAGTAAAACTCAACACAAAATAAAACACAAGCAAAGACATCAAACCAATAAACAATCCCAATGAATAACCCAAACAGAATGTACATATATGCCGTAAGCCTAAATTATCAACTGCGATGATCAACAGTCCATATAAAAGCCAAACTGAAAAACCAGCCGCACAAAATTCTACAATCAAGACTAAACAATCCGACAGTCCCTTCGAACTAGATTCCATCTTCGCAATCGCCATATTCCACCTATAAATCAACACGAGTTCCAACTTTAATTCTGCAACGTTCGATCCAGCCCGGATGATAACAAAATTGGGGGATACAGTTTTGTGTGACTGCTAAGGTATCTGCCATCCGTATCCAAAATTTTATTGCACTACTAGATGGCTGAAAGATTGAAGAATAATGCGTAAGCGTATCTAACGCTGAGTGAGGACAGTGATGCATCACAGTCGGTGGAGGAAAAAGCGTCGCCATGCCGAGGTAATTTTGCTGCGTTTGGAGATTTTCATTTAGTATATAACTTTGACTCGGCAAACGTGCGATGATCATTAAGTCTGTCATATAATCTTCAGTTCTGGTTACATTATTAGTGATAATATTTAGGTAAAGTGAATATTCAAATGTAAATGGTATTACAACAAAACAAAATGTCGGCCTATATGCCTAAAACGGCTATATCCAAATGCAGAAATCGTATACGGTTGGACGGGACTTCTTAAGAGCAATAGAATGATCCCAATAAAACTCAATACTATCTAATGAAGCAATACCGGGAACGTAAAAATTTATGCAGCCGGACGGATTAACGATGATGGTGTCAATATTATGTACACGTATTCATATACAAGACACGTTGTAGCCATGACAAAGTTATAACCAAATTTTTCTAAATTATTTATAGGTTTTTTATAAGTTCTATCTGGAGTTTTAATTAGGTTGCTACAGACAAGTCTCATTAACCAGACGACAATATCGAAGATTAACCAGCTATCACATATTTATTCTTACATTCTAGTTTCCGCCCATCCCTTGCGCCAAACGGTACACTTCCCCTACAGTCTGCGGGAATTGCCACTAAATCGCGTGCAGATTGGCCCAGTGTGCAACTTTCATTTGTCTCTGACAGTTGGACTACTTATTTACAGTTTCGAATGCTACTAAAACTGTCTCTGGGTTTTAATTGAGTTGAACCAATTGGATTTTCTATTGCATTTTCTGTATGGTCGACTTTTGCTGTGGTCGTCGTTATGTTGTCAGCGCGGGTTCTATTATGTCCTTATGGTTTAATTGGATTGTTATATTTAGGTCTTTAGTTTGTGCGGTTTTTATGTCTTCCTTTATGTGTTGTTGTTTGTGTGTTTTGTTCAAGAAGCGGGAAAGTTTGTGAAATAGAAGTTCGTTGTTTACGATTTTATGTGCTACTAGCTGTCCCCTGCGGTTTCACCCGCATTTTTCGTTACTGCTCCGCTCCCGTGGGTCGTAGCGTGATGATATATAGCCTATAGCATTCCTCGATAAATGGGCTATCTAACACTGAAAGAATTTTTCAAATCGGACCAGTAGTTCCAAAGATTACATACAAACTTACAAATTTTACCTCTTTATAATATTAGTATAGATTGATTTTGGGCACTTTGTTTTGGAGTTACATAGTAGTGAAAACATGCTCGTCAAAACCGGGGCTACTGTAGTCAAAAACCAGATGATCGAATGCCTAAATGTAAAAAAGAAAATAGTAAATTTTTTCAACAAATAATGCTCTGGGTCTCGCTGTGGCGAGAGTGTCAGACTTTTTTGAGTAAAACCTACTTGTAGGTTTGCAAGGATCTGCCTAGAGTCGTTCTATGGTGCCTATCTACCCGATCTATTATTGTGTTGTGTGTTATATACGTGTTTCCTCTATCGAAGATCCCATCAATATATAAACAAAAAAGTATGATTTAATATATAGTCATGTATATGGTCAAAACAGTAAAAACATAAAAAAATTGCACATTGCAATAGATTTACAGGTCAGCACTTAATTTCACATAATCATCCAACACGAAACAAAAATCTTACAGCACCATCTATTGAATTACGTACACCAATGATCCGATACTGTCATGTTATCCTGATTGACATACTCCACTGTGATCAGTACTGCGTCGTGATTAGTGCTAGTAGCCACGCGAACACATGTGGCGGTCACAAGCCACACGTGGCTTCCACAAAGCCGTGCTGGCTAGTAGTAGTGAGTGTTTTTATATAGATAGCAAATTCAACGATTGCATCACTGTTTACCATCAGGCGGGATTTCAGTCAAGCATGTTATATATATAGAAAAAGAAAATCTTGTAGCACCATCTACTGAATCACGTGCATCAATAATCCGATACTGTCATGTTAACCTGATTGTCAAACTCCACCGTGTTCAATACTCATCTTGATTAGTGTTAGTAGCCACGCGAACACATGTGGCGGTCACAAGCCACATGTGGCTTCCACAAAGTTATGCTGGCTAGTAGTGGTGATTGCTTCTATATAGATAGCAAATTCAACGATTGCATCACTGCTTACCATCAGGCGGGATTGCAGTCAAGCACTAGTTTATGTCATATATTGAAAAAAAAAAAAACTTGCAGCACCATCTACTGAAATACGTATGAGTGCAGTCAGATGCAAAATTGCATGGACAGTACAGTAAAAAAATCGTGTGAAGCGAGAAATGACGCAATGAGTATTTTTCAAACACTTGAACTTAAACGTTCACGGGAAAATAGACATTAACCGTAAATAATCTGATGCTGTCATGTTATCCTGATTGACATACTTTACCGTGTTCAGTACTGCGTCGTGATTAGTGCTAGCAGCCACGCAAATACATGTGGCGGTTACAAGCAACGTGTGGCGGTCACAAGCCACACATGGCTTCGACAAAGTCATGTGAGTGAAAGCACTCACAGCTTCTAGCCAGCATTGCTTTGTATATAAAAGTACATAGATAGCAGATAGAGATATAAAATGTACAATTGTACATACTTGTAAGTAGCATTTGAAAGCAAAAAGTCATATATTTGAAGACAGTTTCTACAATTCTCAACGGCTTAGACTAGGAATGATTCACGAAATGAGTACATAGTCTTGAAATTAACCGATTCTTGGAATATCGCGATTCTTGCAAATTTTCCAGTTTAGGAATAACCGGCCAAGTGCGACTCGGACTCGCGCACGAAGGGTTCTGTTCCGTCCGTAGCAAAAAACGGAAAACAATCACGTTGGCTGTATGGGACCCTCGCTTAAATATTTATTTTATTCTGTTTTTAGTGTTATTATAGCGGCAATAGAAATACATCATCTCTCAAAATCTCAACTGTGTACCTACCAGGGTTCATGAGATATAGCCTGGTGACGGGCATACAGGCGGACGGACAGCGGAGGTAATAGGGTAGGTAGTTTCACCCTTTGGGTACTGAACCCCAAAAAGGGGAAGGAAGATCAATCACCTGTTTAACCCCTCCGAAAACAACGACTAACCGTAATGACGGTTTCAACGCAAAAAAAAAACATAAACGGTCCTAAATGAGTCCATTTTCCTTCTCTGAATAAAACATTTAAAACAATAACCGAATTGAAGAAATAATCCGAAGCATAAGAGGTGAAACGTAGACGGGAACAATCACATTGTTTTACAGAACCCTCGTAAATAATCTATTATTGTGTGACTAAAGGACAACTCTGAATACCAACAAATGTTCCACAATAAGTCACTAAAAGGCCAAACGGGTCACCAAACTTGAGAACCCAACAATACAACACGAAACAATAGGAAACAAAGATGCAAAAAAACATTCAGATGAATCGTCTTATCCGAAAAACGATTTCAGTCTCACTGAAAAACACAGCCTCTACAACCCGAAATAAAACGCCCTCACCTTCCCAAAGCAAAATATCCCCAAATGACTTACCAATACGAATCTAAATCGCTTGTACATCAAGAAATAAACAGATCTCACGAAATAGCAGCTTCGTAATAAGTACTCTCGCGGATTCATCTCGAAAGGCTCGATCCGAAACGTTAACACTACACGAAAAGCGCCAGACGATTATGAATCCTGCCTCGTTAACTGTAAGTTGATATTTGATTGTTAAGCGCGTACAACGGGGATTGTTTCATTTTGTAAAAGGTAGTAAGTGGTACTTGGTGCTGTGGGAATTTGAGGTGTATTGTTGGTGAATACAATCGGAAGTGGATCGGGGGAGAGGTTAATGTTAACTTATTGAGAAAGAAAGCGTCGTCATAAATAGTGTACGGTAGGAGCTTGTACATTTTCCGGAGGGCTTTCTCCTCCTCCTCCCTGTGTTCCCTACAGGTCTACCCGTCGGGGTAACATGTGGCAGCCGGGGCCGTATAATGGGCGCGGTGCCCGTCACCCAGATAAATTGATAAAGTTGACGTGCGTTAACCTAATTCGTTATTAAGATTTTTTCTGAAGTGCCATTTAATGCTGTTATTTGGGCCGTGGCTTGTGGAGAGAATGTCTAAGTGGATCATGTTTTACATCGTTATTTATGGCAGCGTTTTAAATTGGAAGAAAATGGCGTGCGGTAACGTCTCAATAGGAGCGTTCGTATGAAAACTTGCCTTTGAATTGTAAGCTGGGGTTACAGAAACATTTTTATTGAGGAGAAACAGTTCCACCTTAATAAATTCTCTTTGAAAATTCAGCTTGTTTGCTACGATGGTTACAGGGAAATTGTACAACCCTTAGGCTTAGCTTTGTGATATTATGGCCTTTTTTTCGGTAGGAAATCACTCAATAACTTCTCTTGCTCTAGAGCGGAGCGGGAGGTCGTGTCAGACTTTTACTGTCTAAAACCAGACCTGTGCTCCTTCTTTCTCTTGCGTTTCTCGTGCGTTCGTTTTGGAAATCGTAGGTAATGGCAACATTCAGATAGGCGAAGTTTTTTTTTATTGTTTTCCTAGCTATCGCCGACCCACGATTGGGCAAAGGCCTCAAGCAAGTCTCTCCAAATATTGTTCTCACGCTTCTTTCCAAAAAAAGTCTTCGTGGAACACGTCTAAACCAGACTGTTTGAGAACATCACCACTTGAGCCGAAGTTTACCAACTAAAAACCAGGCTTAAAATTGAAAGGGCTTCCCATAGGAAGGCATAAAGTTATGTGTATGTATTGGAACGATTCAGAAACAAACCAACCAAACAAAAATAAAAGAATTAAAAAATAAAAAGTCCGTTATTTCAAGTTTCCATGCGGCATAAACCGTTTTTTTAGATCTCTTTTTCCGTATCGAGAGCCGACGCCCGGATGTAATCTGTACGCGGTTCCGTTGGTTCTTTCCTACTCATTTATTTATCTCCACGTGCAGTTCCAAGCGACACAACATATAGACGTACATAGAATAAAACTAGGACACAAATAATGTAGACTGAAACTTCTACTAGCGAAGCTACGTTGGAAATACTTTTCAGTGAGTAAAATTGTTGTGCTGGACTGAAAAATGCGATAAGTCTTTCTCTAATAAGTCAAGACCTGTACAATACAGCATGGCATCAGCCTTACAATATTCCCACTGTTGGGACTCAGACCTCCAGTCTAGGATAGGGAACATTAACAGACTTTCTTTCTTTCTTGTTTTTAAAAAACCTTGCCCCACACTAGGACTCCTGTATCGTTACTTTTATGTAACTTCACATACACCAGACGCCCAAACCCTGAACATCTATCTGTAGGTCATACAAATATTGGTCCCATGGGAGGATTGAACCCGTTACCTGTAGCGCAGCAGCCGATCGCTTAACCACTGCGCCAATAGTGCTGTCAAAAAGATTCTGGCAATTGCCAAATTTTCATTTGTATAATAGAAATAGACTCTATATAATATGGTTGAAGGTGCTTGACATCTTGAAACAAACTATGAAACTAAAATGGATCTGGTCAGGACAGTTAACAAGGCGCAGTGATAATAGATGGACGTAGTTACTCAGATACCCGCGAAACGAGACACAATAGCAAAACAATAACAGCGCGGTCTCATAGGACCGGTTGGGGATTCAAACGTTAAGGCGGGGTGACTGAGTGGCGTCTAAGTGCCGGAAGAAGAGGTTACGTTCAAACTTGGAAATTTGTGACACTAGCACTAAAATATGGAGATTGGAACCAAATAAAAAAGTTCTAAATGATGAAAAGTATTAAAATGCCCTCATGCGATGTTATAGATTTTGCATCTTTATTATCACATCCGTGGTAATTATTTCTAGACTCCTATAATGTTGGGCGCCAATTTGTTACTGGCGCCCGACGTGGGTCAAACTGAGTTAATTTCTGTTGTAACCTATTGACGGTCTAATTCCAAAGTTATTTAACATCTGTATAATAGACCCTATGGCATTTGATCTCCTGGAGTGGAGGCTTGAGTCCCAGCAGTGGGAACAGTATAAGGCTAATGCTATGCTATGGTATTAGACAACTTTTCCCTTTATAATAGACCCTTCGTAAAGAGATTGAAGGAGCGTGACATCTTGAAACAAACTATGGAACTAAAATGGATCTGGTCAGGACAGTTAACAAGGCGCAGTGATAATAGATGGACTAAGGCGGGGTGACTGAGTGGCGTCTAAGTGCTGGAAGAAGAAGGCACGGTCGAACTTGGATCACATTTGCACTGGAGTATGGGAATTGGAACTGAACAGATAAGTTCTGAATAATGAAAAGTATACTATGAAGGCGACCTACATCCAGCAGTGGACGTCTTTTATTAGAGAATGGCATACAGTTGCAGAAAGAAAATACTTATTTGTAGTACTTTTATTACTACGGCTGCTAGGACACGTTAAGCAGTAGACAAGATGTAGTTTATATTAAACTTATAGGTTTGCAACCTCTAACATTTTTTGGGTGATGATGATGATGAAAAGTATTCAATCACCATAATAAGCTGTTTAGATTTTGTATCTACATTTTTAAGTTAGTTCAGGTGTGGCAATCATTTCACCACTTCCTTATTGTTGGGCGCCAAAAGCTGTTGGCGCCCGACACGGGCCTAGCTAATGAGGTTAATTTCGGTTGTAAATCTATTGAAGGTATAACACTACAATTATTTAGCATCTAATCTCGTTATTTTTCCATCTAAATCCAAATTTTCTATGAAGTAACACATTTTGTACAGTATTATAACAATTGGCGCCCAACGTGTCAATCTGATTCCATCGAAATTCGCACACGCCGAACTAAAACTTAATCTAATTATTTTCCCTTTCGTATCTCCAAGTGTCTTACTAACCCAAGTTGTTTGGTGATATATAATAATATATCACCAAAAAACTTTGCCAAACAACACCAAACATTTTTATAAAAATCTGTGAATTTCTATTGTATAACTATTAACTACTACCCTACACCGTGGTATTAACCGTCAAATCTCGTTATTCCACTATTCAAAACCACGTACAAACTAACAAAGTTTTATTGTTCTACATCGCATATTCGCCAAACTGTTCCTGTCAGCCGAAACTGCGACTATAATTCCTAACTCAATAGGTGTTATTGTCGTACACAAGTTACAAACAACCTGATTTATATTGTCATCTTGCCTGGTTTGGATATATACCAATTTCCTACAGCATTAATATAATATCAATTTTCGTAAAATGTCTTCTCATTTGGAGTATAAAATATATTGACCTGCATTTAATAAAATAAAAGAGATGCCCTGTTAAATTTAATGTTGAAAACTATTCGATACTTAGAAGGGAATAATACTACTTGGAATAATGTTTAAAAAAAAACTAAATAATTTTTAGTCTATCTCACATTAAGCTTGTGTAAAACTAGAAGATTCCTTTTTGCAAGATAAAATTCTGAATACATATCTGAAAAAAAAACTTTCTGTAGAAGCCTAATTAGTCAACATAGAGATTCACAGTACCAAGAAATACCCAGCAAAGAAAATATCATCCGTTTTGCTGAATGTTATTTAAAGAAAACTAAGTTGACGCAACCTACATTTGGATATCTAGGTTATATTATTCTTGAAGGAAAGTTAATATACATTTTTGCTAGTTAAAATTACAGTTATTGGCGAATACCTGTTATTTTAGTTTGCAGAAAAAAATATTCGAATCCGTGATTTTGCTTCTTTCAGACTTTGTTATAGTCTCTTCTTCTTAAGATTGGAGTTCCTAATTAGATTTCTCAATTAGTGAAGTTTTTTGGTTACTCAGAACCCGAGGCCAAATGGGCCTGAAAGTTGGCGGGCCCAAGGGCATAAGGCAAGCACGTGTGGAAAGGAATTAAGGTGTAAGTCCACGTACGAGAGTTGAGACGTGCCGAGTTTGGGGCCCTTAACTAATGTGGTTGAAATGATTCGAGTGTCTGTAGCGTAGGAGGAAGTTTGATGATGATATTGAGTACAATTATACACGTGTCTTTTGTGTTTAATTGGAAGCTGAAGACATAATAATTCAATTGATTATTCCTCTCTTGAACGTTCGAAATCGTATAGAATTCCGAATTTCTTAGAAACACAATAACAATAAACAAAACAACAATAAAAGACGTCTAAAATATACTTCGACAAAAGTTAAACTGCCAAAAAATCTTTGCTTACTAAATGAACAATCAAGAGTTCCAATAAATTCGAACTTCAATGCCCAAATAAAATAATAAGGACCCTATCAAAAGAATAGCAGCTGTCAACATTACAATTTAGGTTGCCAACCCACAGAAAAAAAACTGTCAGTAAATAATAATGTTGCACGGTAGAAAAAATAGAGTGAAATAGTATGTCGTAAAACCAACACGGTGTACTAGGCGAGCAGACATAAAAGGAGTTTCCTTTCTGCATACAAAGTTCTAACAATCGAGACGCAACACAATGATACATGTCTCTCTCTTACAATCGTCAGACACGGGTATAATGCTGTCTCGCTCGCTGACACGTCCTTCCTGAGACTATAATGGACATCGCGAGGGACGGTGGAACTGATAGTATCGGATCTAAGGGTTGTCAGAGGAATTCTATGCTTTCTGAATAGGCTTGGTGTCAATGAATAATATATCTGCATCACTATGTTCAGCTAACATGAGATATGATATGAAAGGATGGCACGAAATGGTGTATGTTGAAAGTGTCATTAGTAGTGAAAGAGATAGAATTCATTGCTAAACATTGTTGTCAAGTGAATAAAATGACAAGAAAGGATCGATATTTATGTAGTTTAGTAAAGCAGTTTTTGCAGCAGTTTCAAACTAATATGAAAGTACAAATCATCATGATCTATCTAACTTGTTCCCATCTAGCTACAGGGTAGACTTCAGTCTAGTAGTTACTCAGATACCCGCGAAACGAGACACAATAGTAAAACAATAACAGCGCGGTCTCATAGGACCGGTTGGGGATTCAAACGTTATCATCATCTGCCTAGCCTTTTCCCAACTATATTGGGGTCGGCTTCCAGTCAAGCCGGATTTAGCTGAATACCAGTATTTTACGAGGAGTGGCTGCCTACCAGACCTCCACAACCCATTAACTGGGGTAACACGGTACTTCATGGCAAGACTGGAGTCTAATATCTTCGGTCGAATATCCGTGTTTATGGAGCGACAACTGTCGATCGGACTTCCACAACTGGGTAACACAATACTCATTGAATAAACTGATGATCATACTTTCTGACATGGCTTCCTATGGATGACGAGGCCAACCGCTTTAATTCCAAGAATTAACTCTGTTATTTGCGCATCGAACTATTTTTAAATGGGACAAGAAAATTACTCGGAAATATTTATGCTTTACAGCAAAAAATATTGACATTGAATATTCCCGATTGCACTTTAAATAACCAATAGGATTACGTTGATTGAGTCTTTATAAAGAGTATTTGATGAAAGGGAAATGTTTTACATAATTATACGTAGAAACTTATTTATAGTTTAGCGCACAAGAAATACGTAAAAATTAAAATAATTCACAAAGAAGAGCAGTTTTTAAACCTACGATTATATTGTTTACGTCATTATCAATATTCATCATCATCATCTCAGCCGAAAAACGTCCTCTGCTGGACATAGGCCTCCCCCAACGTCGCCACAACGATCGGTCCTGTGCATCTCGCATCCATCGGGTTCCCGCGACCCTCGCTAGGTCGTCGGTCCACCTTGTGGGATCAATATTCAATACGCCTTAAAATCAAAATAGAAAAAAAAAATATAAATTAACCTTCTTATAATGTATCAAAGATGTAAAGACTCACCGAGCCCTTCTGTTTGCGTGAGTTACGAATCGTGAAATGGCGCCGCGAAGATACATATTTTTATAAACGGCCAATGACAAATCAAAGTCACAAATAAGCTAAACATTTTATTATTACACGTGTATGTTCAGACACGTGTAACAAGCTAGCAACTGGCATAAAATAAAACAGAAATTGAAGAAAAAACATAACTAGCTTTTACCTATTGATTACGAGATTGTCTCTAAAGAGGGAATTGTATGTCTCGAGCTGCAGTATCTTTTATGTGATTTGATGATAATTAATACGATTGTTGTAAAGCCAGTTGTTTAGAAAATACACATGAAGAAATGGAACGACCACGAAAATATAAGTACTGTAAACGAACTATCAGACAATTGCCTTTCTACTATGGGAAAGTATGTGGTGTAAGATATTTTGCTATGAACTTAGCAACAGTGTGGCAATGCAGCCAGTCTTTTGGGCACTTTTACCAATTGACAGCGATGTGGAGGAGTTTTTAAAGACATATTTTAATGTGTTTTTAGTTATTTGTAATTAGTTTTGGATTTTTATTATTATTATTTAGTTTTAATGGTGTTACAGATAATTTTTTTTTTCAATACAACTTAGGTAACAAATAAGAACATACTTAACTACGTCCGGTTACAGTAAGGAGATCTAATCGACACAATTTGCTAACAGCCTAGCAAACTAACGTTACCCGTTCTGATCGATATTGTCCTTACAACAGTACAAATAGCTTTGCGGAACTCAGTAGCATTCGGTTAGACTGAAAGCCGACCCCAAGCTAATTAGGAAAAAGGCTAGGGAGATGATGATGACATATATGCAAATGGTCAACAACGGTAACCATTAACTTATCATTTTCATTTCTGTAATTGGACTTTCGTAGTGCATACTCCCTAGTTGACTCGACAGACCTCGTTCTGTCAGTACCGGCAAACGGTAGCTATTGACTGAACGAGGATACAGAACGAATGATATTTTTTTTTTGTTACAAACATGAGTCACACATTGGAATGCCGCAACCTGTACTTTGGAGGATTTAATGAGTGCCACCGATTTGTTTCTTTTTTAGTGGAAAATTATCAGAATGACTTCTTCCACTCTTAGAAGGAGCGGGAGGACGTATCAGACTTTTACTGACTAAAACTCACTCCTTTGTTACTTCTTTGCCTTCGTACCAGAGCCTCGAGTTTCCTTTCAGAAGCCAACCCATGGTCCCGGAGGGTTCGACCCTGTTGGACCCCTACGGTTTTGCTGACACTTTTTTGAGGCGCGCGTGGAACATTACACACAGTCAACGACTTGGGCTCCGTCCGGATGATTACCGGACGCTACAATTACCAGCCCTCACAATTTAACGAGTTTACCATCGATTTAAAAAGAAGAAGAAGCAATTTTTCCCACCACACTGAATTAGATTTAGAGCATTTTCGCATTATCCGATCCGATATCGGTATCGGACGCCGATCCGATATCGGGGTAAGTAAAATGTATGAAATATGTGCCTATCTTTCATATTGTCCGACCCGATATCGGATATCGGAGCACGGTATTTCATACATTTTACTTACCCCGATATTGTATCGGCGTCCGACACCGATATCGGATCGGATAATGTGAAAACGCTCTTACAAACATGTTATTGAATTTGTATAGCTGTCCCGATATCGTTAGATTTATCTGCCGTCACGGGCTTACACCTCATTCCCCGGTCCGTTTGTGCCAATCTCGCTCATATTTTTTCCCATCCCAATAAATAGCTTTGATGTCGGCAAAGTTAAGGAAAACGCGAGTAGTAAACATGTTTTTCTTTATGGAAAGTTTTTCAATGGTTGATAAATTCTGCTAGTTATTCGGGCCCTGATAGGGATTGAAGGAAACTTTTGATTATGTTGTTAGTCAATCTTATTGGTGGAAGTTTGTGTGATCCTGTGATCTGTGATAAGAATTCATATATTCATTGGTTTTCTAATTTGTTGTTGATTTATTTGTAAGTGACTTTCGTTTTTTAGTATGTTTTTTTGTGTTTAGTGAAAGTTGGATTTAACAAACGCTTTAGACGTCACAAAAAATATAGGTAGATAAATTTATTTTTTCTAGGGGTGTAACTAACCTCAGTATCATTGGACGTGTTGTGTGACATTTACGAGGGGTGATCCAAAAGTAATGATAATCGGATATTTGTAGGGCACATAAAAAAATAAAATATTGTTTTTTTGTTTCCACATATATTCAGTACTTCATCATAAAAAAATCATAAAAATAGGGCAAGATTACAGGGAGTTACATTCATTTGAATACGAACAGTCAGAGAGTAAACATCAAAATGGAGAAAAATTAAATCAGAGTCGTCATTAAGTACCTCTGTTTGAAAAAAAAATCTACCAAAGACATACAAAGTGACAAAGTGGAAACATAAGGGGACTCTGTTCCTTCATATTCCACAGTTGCGCGCTGGTCAAAGGAGTTCAAGCTGGGTAAAACATCCACAGAAGATGAACATGGCGAGGGATGCCCATCGACGTCCCACATGGCAGAAAAAGTCAAAAAAGTCGAAGATGTCGTATTGGCAGATCAAAGATTGACCTTAAATCATGTAGCTGAGGTCATAGGGATGCCATATAACAAGTTTTTAAAGAATCATTGCGAACAAAATTCATATGAAAAAGGTCTCTGCACGTTGGGTGCTGAGAATGTTAACCGACGAGCACAAATCAAAACGTGTCGACATTTCGAGGGCGAATCTCGAAAAGTTCCAGACGGGTCAGGATTTTTTTTAGTTTCGTTTCGTGACTATGGACAAGACCTGGATCCACCATTTTGATCCAGAAACCAAACAAGAGTCTAAGACTTGGAAACGAGCCTCTTCCCGTTGCTGAAGAAATTCAATGAGTCAACTTCGGTAGGAAAGGTTATGGCGTCCATTGTATGGGATGCTGAAGGAATTATAATAGTAGAATACTTGGAAAAAGGAGCCACTATTATGGACTCTTACTATGCAGACCAAAAAAGAAGATTGCGGCAGGTCATCAAAGAAAAAAACGTCGCAAAGTCCGAGTTAGAGTGTTGTTTCACCAAAACAACGCACCTGCTCACAAGCCGCCGTTGCGATGGCTGCAATTCAAGAAACGGGATTCGAATTGTTTGAAAACCCACCCTATCCGCCAGACCTGGCACCCAGTGACTTATATCTTTTTTTTCGGCCCAAGAAATACCTCTGAGGCAAAAAAAATTACAATAATAGCGAGGTGATGACTATTATAGAGGCGTTTTTGGATGACCAAGCCAAAGATTTTTTTTCAAAGGGTATTGTGGATTTAAAAAAAAATGGACTAAATGTATTGACTTGCTAAGAGACTATATAGATAAATATAATTTTTTTATAGTTAAAATATCCTTATTTCATAGTGATTATCATTACTTTTGGATCACCCCTAGTATGATTCTAAACTGTATTCTAAAAAACGCACCGATTTGAACTCAAGGATCACAGTTTTTACAGGGTTGTTCGAAAAAGTTACCACAACCCTGAAACGCAATGTACAATTGCAAAAATACGGTTGGGTTTTAGTGAGCAAAAGTCTGATATTCACCCAGAGCAAGAAAAGTTATTTCATGATATCGCATCCCAAAAAATGGGAGTTACAGTGTCTTTTTAAGCCCACACATAATCTCGGTCCAACCATGTCAGGACCACAGACCAATTTAGTGACTGAGACGGTCTTTTGAACGTAGATCTATTCAATATAAGTTGATTTCATTTCTGTTTAAGAAAAAAAGAAGGAGGAAGGAAGAACCCTTTACCTCCATTTTCCTTATCGGCATAGACGAGATATATTTTCCTTCAATCATACCATAAACATGCATCGTGGCAAACGAAAAATCATTGTTATTCAGCGCTCTACATCAAAATATATGAAAAAACATTGAGACTTTTCACTCGAATGTATTCTGATAAAACCCAACACGCGCCCCTTACTGAGGCATTCTCTTTGCGAGGAAAAAAATACATCCTTCACAAAATTAGATTCCTTTTTACATACTTTATGTATTTTTTTTCGCTCCTTATCGAAATTGATCTTACTCGAAAAGACGACTGTTTGGTAATAAGAATGAAATTGTGGTTAGAAATCTAAGCTACCGAATGTATTAAATTGTGGAGACGATAGAACTGATCCCTTTTTTAGGTAGAAAGTCATCAAATGACTTCTTTCGCTCTGGGCAGATTGAGGAGTGTTAAGTAAGGTTAGGTTAGATAGATAAACGTAAAGAGCAACTGAAGGACATAAGTGAATTTTAGTCATTAAAAGTCATTAGATGGAAATCCATAGGAAACGACCAATTGCAACCGTGCACTAGCTTCTGACGTTTTATAACTGCCCATGTAGGCCAATTGAAATATAAAATATTTTTTTGATTTTGATGATTACCACCTCAAAAAAAATATATAATGGCAGCTCTCTTAAAACTTACTAAGCCAAAGATTCCAATGTAAGATTTTACAGAACAGCACTCCTGTAAGCGTTCCTAAACGCACAATAACACTTGTAAGACAAAACACAAAAGCGACCAAGGGTTAGAAAACCTTGGCGTACGTGGTACACGTGACAATTTTGATTAAATAACCCTCGCTACCTCTCATCATCGAAGTCCCTAAGCCCCCACCGTTTTCTAACCTCAAATGGCGTTCACAGCTCCCTTGGGGAACCCTTCAGTTAGGACCCTTTCGGCCGCAGCGGGACCTTTTTCGAGAGACTCGATAACGCAAGAAACTTGCCACCAGCTGCGACCAACCTACATTTTCCTGTACGTTATTATCAGAAAACTGTGTTACTTAGGAGTGAAGTGTTAATAAGGTACCAACACCATTCTGGTCTTCATATTACTGAGAAATTTTAGTTTGGTGTTGTTTAATGTAATTTAACAACAACTAAAAACTTTTAGTTTGGCTGTTTAATGGGAAATTCTATGATACAAGTAGTTACGAATATAGGTTTAACTTTTGATAAGAACTTATGTTTTTCCTCATGTGCAAAACTTCTAAGAAATCATAATTGTTGTTGACCAGAAGGCTGGGCTAAAGAATCAGCATTGCTAGTCAACATAACAATGCTACCTGCGTTCTAAGCACTTTTCCCAATGCACTAGGCACTTTTCCAAATATTTGTATCCAATGACAGCATGGAAAATTTGTTTATGCATAAAGATTTATACATATAGCTACACAAAAACCTGGGGTCTTAAATCAAGAGTGAATAGGTTATTTCTATGCAAGCGTGCTCTATCGTTGGTCACATCATCGCTTACCATCAGATGAGACAGTGTTCAAACACGAGCCTATAAATAACAAAAAACATCGCATCACCGAGTGCTTGTTAGTCGCCTAACATCGATACACTTCTATCAATGAAAGCCATTCGTTATATTCCCTATACCGTCAACAGAGCGATAGGTTTTCAAGCGCTCTGGTGACGCGTGCATACACTGTACACTACACTCAAATTATTTGTGAATGTTCTCATGTGTGTTGACGAGCAGTATGAAAAGCCAGTTATGTTATGTTTTTGAAATAAATAGAAATAGTTTATGATTCCGGTCAAACGAATCACACTTTTCTAAAATAAAAATGGTACTAGGTATCTTTTTCAGCTTTGGCAATTGCTGATTGCATGACACATCACGACAACCAGCAACGGTTAAGAACAATCGCATTATACAATTTATTTTACCGCTAATTAATCTGAACTCTTACTGATTTACGTAGAATAAATCAGTAAGAGTGCAGATTAACTTGTTAATCTACAGACTATCTAATTGCGTCCGTTAAAGTGGTAAAAAAACTTTTAAGTTCTTTTTCTAGATCATCAGCAGACTTCCTAGGTAGACTGCATACTAACGGCCAAGCATACGGTTAAGTTATAAAACATGCTCTTTGCTTGAATAAAACATTCTATTAAAATTCAAATTTACACTATAAAGTTTGATGACATTTTACATATGGAGAATTAATAAATTAATATTTTAAGGCACCCCGACACGGACAGGCAAGGTTAGAAGGCTAAGGCGGAAGCGAAGCCTCGCCTTTGAGTTTCTTTTATAACGCGGGCGAAACGGTTTACAGAAACTAGTTGATTGTAAGAATCATAACCTCTTCGGTCCGGACTAAGCATTTTGCCTCGTCGTTTATACCGCATAGATCGAAGGACTGGAAAAATTTGCCTGCTGCGGTTTTCCCGTCCGATTATAATTTGGGTGTCTTCAAGGCAAGGAGTGAATAGGCTCTTAATAAATTAGTGCGCCTCACCATCGAAGATTGCATCACTGCTTACCATCAGGTGGGATCGTAGTCAAGCAATACTTTATAACAATTAAACAAAAAAAACATTCCATAACCCAGGGGCTATACCGTGGCGTGTAAAAATGTCAGTCATGCAAGCGATAAAGATGGATGGAGCGATACATTCTGTACAACTCCATCCCTTCAATAATTCAGTTTTTTTCGTCAAATGGATCGCGTTGAGAGCTCCTGGTTCGCCATTACAGAGGCCCTAGTCTCTGTAATCTCTAATAAAACATGTACAGGACTCCCATGTTTTTCCAGTTATGTTGTAAGTCCCGAGAGAGCTGAGAAAGGATGCGTTAAAAAGTTAATGGCCTCAACAACGTCTAATAGTCTCTAGAGTCTAGAACATAGATTCACAATCAGGGCGGTACCTTGCTACTATGTGGGCTTGCTACTGAAGCTTTTCATAGTAGCGGGTCCAAAGACAAACAGAGGGTGCTAAAAATAAATTCATAATCACGACGTAGCATAATTATAGCTCTGCCAAATTATGCTATGTCGTGACAAAACCAAAAAATAATTTTCTCTCTAAAGAGAATATTTGTTTTTATTTTTACACATTAATATACAGATATATAAAATTGTTATAAACAAATATTAACCTATCACATACCCACAAAACGAGACACAATAGTAAAACAATAACACCGCGGTCTCATAGGACTGGTCGGGAATTCGTGAATTAAATCCTTGGGGGGCGTTGGAACTTAGTTTTCTTTTAAAGGGAGCAGTAGTTCCTAAAAGGTTGGGAAACTATAGTCTAGAAGCTACGGTAGCTACCCTAGACTATAAGCTATTCCAATTTAATTCAGATCACTCTGAAAGGATGCAATATAAGAAACCAATCGCGACACAAAAATCCCTACAAGTGCCGCCTACTTTATAACTTGAACCCTTCTCACTGGTATATAATCTGCTCGAAATTCCCGTGAGGCTCTCGATATATCGAGTGTGAGAATCGGCCGTAATCTCGATATCTCGAGCCGTCGACATCTCGAGTTCTCGAGCTCCGAGCTCAATGATGCATCAGCCATTTTAGCGGCCAACTTTCAAGACCCTCGAGCGGTGTTAAACTGCCGTGTTTTAATTTTAAATGTTGGGAAAAGGAAATAAAAAAGTATTTTGTTTTTTGTTTTTAGGAATACCTTTTTTTAATAACTACTCTGGATGTAGGGTGAAACGGGTGGGCCTAGTGTCAGGCCTATGTTCCTTCTGCGGATCTTGGCGTTCTAAGACCGTGGGTTACCTATTCAGAAGCAATCTCATGGCCCCAGAAGGCATTGGCCCTGCTAGGCCACTATGGTTTTGCTGGCACGTCTTTGAGGCGCGCGTGGGGATGTCCGTTATCTCACGAGTACGGCCGCCTCCTTGAGTAGCTTTCCTGCATCACAGAAAGTGGTGACCGCTTGACATTTCTCCTAACTCAAGGCAACGGCCTATACCAGGGCCGGGCACGATAGGTCGCCTACCTGTCTAGTAATTTTCCAACAGATTTTATCCAGTTTATCGCTTTCTATTAAAATTGAATTACGAATTCACAATTCTCTTCACCAAACCATGATACTAAATATTTGTAGGTTTCTCTGTATAAATTCAGTTTAAGTTTGCAATGGTGTGTATGTCAAGCACAACGGCCGAAAAAATATAAAAAAATATTGCATTGTTGCAGAAATGTTGGTCATCCAGCGGCGAGATGGGAAGAAGGGCACTGATGTCATCCTGTTTCTTGAAGATACAGGATTGTCTCTTAGTAAGAAGGACAGTAATCTTATTTATGTTTTTTTGTATTGATAGGTTCGCGCTTGACCGCATCTCACCTGATGGTAAGCGATCATGTGGTCGACGATGGAGCACGCCTGCCTAGAAGCAACCTCTTCATTCTTAGACCCCTAGGTTAAAGACCCCTAGGTTGTAGCTATCAGGAAACACAGGTCCCAGCAGGGAATTCCACTCTTTAGCTGTACGCATAATAAATGTAGGTACTCCCAAAACGCTCTCTACGTTTGGGTGGGATGTTCACCATGTACCGGTGGCGCATTGCCATACGTCTAGTGGTCCGATGATGAACGGGCTTGTGTGTTTTTATGTGAAAGAGCCTCTCCTATTTTTGGTATTCTATCACTGATGTTACTTATAGGATTATCTTTTTTGCGCAATAAATGATTACTTAACTAAAAAATCTCATGTGTTACATAATTTCCATATCTGAAATTGTAACAGGTCCCAGCAAGATAAACACGCTTATTAATTAATTAGGTAATTAGTCTTTTATGTCATCATTATAACACGCAATAAACACGGTAATGCTCACCAATTCTCCTATTTCCCAACTTAACACCCTTCGACATCTTCAGGATTATGTATAACTAGCTTCTGCCAGCAACTTCGCCCGCGTTTTAGCAGGTTTCTCTATACAAACGTTTTTCAACACAGTTTTTGTCGATTTTATTTTTATTGTGCTTTTGGGTACAATATTGACTGATCTACACTGTCCTCGCATATGTGTCTGTGGTGTAATATGGAAGTATTGTAAACCCAATAGTTTTTTGAAAAGAGTAACCATGAAGTTTCTTGCCGGTTCTTCTCCATAGGATTAGAAAATGACCAATTTGGAACCGTGCACTAGTTTTTGACGTTTTATAAGTGCCCATGTAGGCCTATGTAAAATAAAATAATTTTGAAAACTTTGGACCTCTGTTTCATCCCTTTAGGAGACGAATTTTGGAAAATCAGGAAACGCACGATAAGAATCTGGATTAAAAAAAAAGAAATATATAAGAAACTGGTTTGTTTGTTGGGTTTGTTTTAACCAAATACTTAACTAGTTGTAGCCGCTAGGATGAAGGCTAAACCTAGTTCTAATTGAAGATAGTAGGATACACCTATACCTTATCTATATATATAAAAATGAAACCCGTTTTTCGTTGTCACGACATCACATGAAAACGGCTTGACCGATTTGGCTGTTTTTTTTAAAATGTTCCTTGAAGTTCAGTGATGGTTCTTACGGAGAGAAAAATTAAAAAAAAAAAAGTTAGGTAAAGTAGGGTAGGTAGGGTAGTGTAGTGTAGGGTAGGTAGGGAAGGTAGGGTAGGGTAGCGTAGGATATGTAGGGTAGTCATTTGACGGGAGCGAAGCCGCGGGTAAAAGCTAGTTTCAGATAAACTTGCAATAAAGTAAATTGACCTTTTCCTAATATCTCTGCGATGATACATGGAAAACAAACAATTATCTGTTTTTCATTAGTAGAAAACGTAAAGGATCGCAATAGAAGTCAATTCAAGACAGTTTTATGTCATTATTTCCGTTTTTTAAATTAAGAATGTCAATAAATGTAGGTGGGTCAATGACCTCTATTGCACGTTTATTTGGAATGACCTTTAGTTTTAACCACATGTGGCCGGCTACACCTAGTTATAGGTGTAGACGCACTCCGGCTATTAGCGTAACATATACATATTGATTACAATAATTAGTACACTATAAACAGTAATGACAGTGGCTGATCAAGCAGGTAAACAAAATATCGTCTGTCACGCCAATTAAGGCACACGTACGAGTATGAGAGCCACAATTAGAGTAGTACGCCGCAGAAAGTTGTACACCAACAACTGCGGAACTTCCGCAAAACTCACGGTGTATTATTAATATTATATGTGAAAAAAGTGTTTTTTTTTAAATAACATATTTTTAAAAAACTACGCTAATACATTTTTCTATGTTGGTTTATTTATAAAATACATTATCTTACATTGAAAAAAAAACCATTATTTTTCTATGTTCCTCCGCCTCTAAACCTCCGCCTCACATTCTAAATCGCAACACATCACATCACATCTCTAACACACGCACATAAATACACAGTCAGCGTGACAAAGAGCTCGATGGGTTCATTAAAGCCCCCCAGAGATCGCGCGTTGCGTCGTTACGTACTCCAATTATACAATTTCCTTAGCCTAAAAAAACGTAATTCCAAAAAACATCTTTGACATTTTTTTTTCAAATTGTGTATAAATGTTTTTAAAAATTACTATAGTACATTTTTCTATGTTGGTTTATTTGTAAAATACATTACAAAAAAATATCATAGCTTTTTTCAAATTACATATTAAAATATAAAAATAATATAATGAAAAGTACACTAATAAATTAAAAGTAGAAAGCTAATACTGAAAGTAAAATGCTAATGCTAAATGTGTAGGTTTATTTGTAAAATACATTATCTTACTTAAAAAAAAAAACATTGTTTTTCTATGTTCCTCCGCCTCACACTCTAAATCGCAACACATCACATCTCTAACATAAGCACGTAAATACACAGTCAGCGTGACAAAGAGCTCGATGGGTTCATTAAAGCCCCCCAGAGATCGCGTGTTGCGTCGTTACGTACTCCAATTATACAATTTGCTGAGTTTTTAAATAACATGTCATTTAAAAAACTTTGATATTGTTTTTTTTAACTACACGTTTTTTTAAAACTACATTAATACATTTTTTCTGTGATGGTTTATTTGTTAGATAAGTAATCTTTCATTGAAGAAAAAATCTTTATTTTTTAATGTTTCTACGCTTCCTAACCTCCGCCTCCATCTCTAAAGCTGGGCATTCACGGTCACGCCATCGCGTCAAATGGCGTGATATATAGTCATTTGATCTTGAGTGTTAAAATCCGCTGCCACATCTCTAACATGAGCACGTAAACACACAGTCAGCGTGACAAAGAGCTCGATGGGTTCATTAAAGCCCCCCAGAGATCGCGTGTTGCGTCGTTACGTACTCCAATTATACAATTTGATGAGTTTTTAAAAACACGTAATTTGAAAATAAATGTAATATTTTTTTTACAAAAGACATGTTTTTTTAAAAACTATACTAGTACACTTTTCTCGAGCGCACGTTGCGGTATTTGTAAAAAACATTATCTCACATTGAAAAAAAAATCTTTAATTTCTGTTTCTCTGCTTCCTAACCAAAGTCAAAGTCAAATATTTTTATTTCACATAGGCCTACATGGGCACTTATAAAACGCCTCCGCCTCCATCTCTAAAGCTGGGCATTCACGGTCACGCCATCACGTCAAAAGGCGTGATATACAGTCAAATGATCGTGAATATAAAAATCCGCTGGCATCCGTAGTCACATCTCTAACATAAGCACATGAACACACAGTCAGCGTGACAAAGAGCTCGATGGGTTCATTAAAGCCCCCCAGAGATCGCGTGTTGCGTCGTTACGTACTCCAATTATACAATTTGCTTACAAAATGTCGTCATAATTACTGATGGATGGGAGTATGGTATCTTCGAGAGCTGGAGTATGTAGTATGGCGCTGAATATGATGGTTTTGTGTGACAACTTTATTTGACACTAGCTTTTGCCCGCGGCTTCGCCCGCGTGAAAGTCGGGAACTAAGTAACTACTAACTAAGTAATAACTTTTTTACATAAAATATAGCCTATAGCACTCAGGAAGAAAGCAGCTTTCTATCAATATATACATTTATGCAATCGAACCAGGATCTTCAGAGATTACCTCATACAAACAAAAAAAGCAAACTTTACCTCTTTATTATATTAGTATAGATTTTATTTTATACTAGCTTCTGTCATCAGCTTCGCCCGAATGAAAATAGGAAACAACTAAAGTCCCCGTCACGAGAAGCTATAAATTTTGTAAACAAGTGTTCAGGAGTTCACAACATATGGACCAACAAAAAAAATGAATTTGTTTAAGATTTAATAAATTATTAAGTAACAATATTAATTAACATATGTATATTATTTAAGAATAATTATTCGTCAGATTCAGTTGTTTCCATTTCTGTGTCAGAATCAGTGACATGTATCACGAAGCTGTCTACAGTTTTATCAATCATCTCATCGATTTATAACAATAACAATCAGATCAGCGATATATGCAAAGCAATGAAACAAACTCGTACGCATTCGAAACTCGAATGACGCGTTTATTTCAAAATGGTGTCCCGATAGTTTACAATCCCTGCGACGGACCAAGAAACAAAAAACGATAGCACTTTGCGTCGTTAAAATATGATCCGACTAAATTAAAGAGGTTGTTACTTTCATATAACCCGTCTCTATTTCATGTCGATTGAAAATGTTTACTTAGTAAAAGATGTTTGTTTACAAAATTTATAGCTTCTCGTGACGGGGACTTTAGTCTGTGTAACAATCATATAGGAAACAAATAACTATGTAAGAAACGAAACACAACAACAATATTTAATATATAAACACAACAATAATTTTGAAACATAACAATAATTGTATTCTGTTTTTTTTTTGTGTACTAGCTTATAAACGTTTTGGTTGCAGCACTGTTAGCTTATAGTGTATGTCTAAATGAATAAAATTATTAATTCATTTACATTGACATTACGAACTATGGTGACTTTAATAAATTGCTGTAAATCGAGTTCTGGTCACCTGGTTTATCTTGCTTCAGCCAGGCTCATGTAATAAATAATCCATTGCTGAAAAGAGGAGTTCATTTTTATGAAAATAACTGTGAGTATATTTTGAGAGTACATGTAACATGTACACGATTAGCGTGTCAAATAAGTAAAACACACCGCACGCCGTGACCGCGATTAGCGTCGAGTCGGCGTGACACCACTACGAGCTAGTTACTATTAGACTGATGAAGCATAAATACACGTATACAAATATTATAAAGAGGAAAGATTTTTATTTATTGGGTTGTTTTTTTTATTGTATTGAATAAACTAAAAAACTTGACGTTAACCTAACGTTAAGTCGTAGGTCCCGGCTGTCATTTGTAGATCTTTGGCAGTCATTACGGATAGTCAGAAGCCAGTAAATCTGACTCTAGTCTTGCCATGAAGTACCGTCTTACCCCAGCTAATGGATTATAGAGGTCTAGTAGGCAGCCGCTCCTCGTAAAATACATGGTATTCAGCTAAATCCGGCTTGACTGGAAGCCGACCCCAACATAGTTGGGAAAAGGCTAGGCAGATGATGATGAATAAACTAAAAAACTACTGCACCAGTAGAATACTTCTATATCATTGAGTGACATAAGCATTATATTTTCTACATCCACGCAGGTGAAAGCGCTGGCAAAAGCTAGTTTGGCGTAGTTTTATGCCAAACAGTCATCGAACAATACTGTAGAGCTGTTTATCTAACAAAAGAGGATTAATGTTGATGACCTGTTCACGTGCACATTATCCCTGTGACGTCATCAATCAGTCTGTATGTGAGTTTACGTGTTTATGAACCCACCTACAATACTGGAGTTTTCCTAATGTGGTGCAAAGATTATTTTAATCGTTCCTGATTAGGTTAGTAAGATAGAAAAATAATTGTTAATAAATCTTTGTTTTTGGCAAAGTAGGATAATCAACTGAGTATAATCACACACATTCTCACTCACATATCATTCTTATACCACATCAACACACGGGTACCTACATTTTAATTTTTAATTGTAGCAAAATAAAATAAAACAAAATGCAAAAAGACTTAAAGTCTTTTTGCATTTTGTTTTATTTTTCTTAAACACAATATAGCGCATGTTTTCCTAAACTAAATACAGAGAGGAAGACGCTGTCGACTGTAACACAGTTCATACTAGTACAGTCGTCAACGGTCTCTTAATATTATATTTTTATTAATAATGGACAATCTAGATTAAGAGATTTTTTTTAAATTGAATTGTTAATAAATTATTATTATATTAATATAATATTTTCTTAACAATCGACACCACTGATTTAATTCAATAATTTAAATGATCTTACTTGTAAGCTATTAACTGTGTTTTAATAATGCTTTCCAAAGTACTAAGCAATCATCAGACAACTACACTACTCTCGTGTTAGTTAAGCCATCACTGCACGCTGTCATCGCGATTACTGCACGGCTAGCGTGACACGCCACATCAATGAATAATTTACATTGGACGCAATAGGTCAAATGGGACTCAGTTAGGGAAATTATGTCAAAACCGGCATCATTTCTCTCATTACTTTATGAACGAGTTACATAAACCAGTGTATCGTGTTTGTTTTCATCACCTACCTAGCCTTTTCCCAACTATATTAGGTCGGCTTCCAGTCAAGCCGGATTTAGCTGAATACCAGTATTTTACGCGGGGCGGCTGCCTACCAAACCTCCACAACCCATTAACTGGCGTAACACGGTACTTCATGGCAAGAATGGAATCTTTACTGGCTTCTGACTATCCGTAACAACTACCAAAAATCTACAAATGACAGCCGGGACCAACGGCTTAACGTGCTTTCCGAGGGACGGAGGAAATTCGGTACGTCAAGATGGTCACCTATCCACAGACCAACCTTGGCAAGCGTTGCTTAACCTTGAAGATCGACCCGTGCGGCTGTCAAATTACATTAAGACTAACAGTTGAATATTTTCCTTACAAAACAATCATAAAACAACTAGCGAGCGCGCGTGTTAGATAAACAAAACACGCTACACGCTGTCATCGCGATTACCGTTCAGACAGCGTGACAGCCAGCACAATGGGTTAATTTCCCGTGGACGCGTATAATAACACACCCGGCCGCACGATCATTGTGTTGTTTGCTTTGTCCTTGTCAAGTAAACTAGCCAATGTACGTGAAACAACACACGGATGACGTGACACTGACAATTGCTCTCCAATTTAATTCCATTCGGATGTATGTAACTGTGAAAGCATCGAAATTATTCAGTCGAATGATGTGAATTGTTAAACCTGAAAAGGTATTGTTCTTTTTGTGTTTTTGAGGGTCGGTAATAATCAAATAAGTTCTTCCTTCAGGATGGAGCAAGAGAGTGTCAGACTTTTATTGGTGGTTGATTTTTAAGGTTACATCGTATTGTTAATCGTTATTCGGAAAAATAATAATGATATACTCTGGCGCAGGATGTGTCGCAGTGTGATTCTCGGCCACCATAAGCGCGGGCATGTGGTCGACGAGCATTGGGTAGCTCGCTGTCCGGCCGCCTATTAAGAATGGAAGGTTCACGAGCGCTTCAAATAAATGTTAGCAAAATTGTAGGAATGACACTAGAATACAACTGAAGGTCTTTGGTGGATTTTAGTCAGTAAATTTCTGACACGCGCTGTCACTCCACTCTAGAGCGAGAGAAGTCATATGATGATTTGAAACCTCAAAAACAAAATGCATGTTATACTGTAATTATTTTTTTAAATTACGTTAAGAGTGTTAAATTATTTCACAAAAACTAGTAACAAACTAAGAATATAGCTGGAAAACTTTTACAACAGAAAGCTTTCCAATTTTATATTAATAACTTACGGAAAATTTAATCTAAAAACGGTTTATTATTAAAAATAACCACACGAGCCATCACGTACGCGGCGTGATTACGTGGCAATGGAATATTTTAACACGTCGGCTCGACGTCGCGTCACGCTACGAACGCTACGAAATCGCGTGATCAGCACGAATGAATACTGTCACCAATCATCAACAGTATCTTTACATTTAAATTCCGCTCAAATTGCACAACTGAAAATATTTGCGCTTAATTTTAAGTGACAATGGAATGGAGAACATTAATATTTTTGTTGTGTTATGAAAAATGAAATGAAAATGATATTTTAAAACATCACGCTGTATGTGTCCGTTTGTAAATTGTTTTTGTCTTTTCTGGACTATTTTTTTAATGCAGCAATTTCTCTTTTGTTTTGGTAATTGTGTTTTATAATTTTTCCATGTAAAAACTTTTTGTTACACTTTTACTGACTAAAACCCACGTGTGTTCCTTCAGTTGCGTTTAACGTTCTGGAGCCACATAGTGACTCTTTCCAACGACCCCTCAGGTATTGGCAGGCGTCGGCCCCACCTGGCCCCTATATACTTTATGTTAAAGATAAAGTACTTACTTATTGATTTCTTTGTGTTTCGTATTTTCCTAATGCACAGAGTTCGTTGATTTTTGCACGTTCATAAATACTAAAAACAAGAGAAAACGCTAAATTATATCTACTACAAACATTTAATGAATTTTTTTGCTGAAAAATAGTCACCCCTTAACATTGCACAGACTTTTGTAAACCTACTCTAGTTATGAATTCTATTGATAAAAACCAGCAAACAATAACATTTCAATCGCTAAAAAAACCTATAAACCATAAACATTCCCTCGTCAAAGCTCACAACACTGATCCAGTATTTCATAGGTATACATGTATTACATTCGGCGTCACCACGGGTATTCCCGTTTCGCACCCAGATTTTCGGCACCAAAATTTTCGGTACCCAAGTTATTCCCGATTCGGCACTAATAGGTATTTTGGACAGGTAGTCATCTGCCTAGCCTTTTCCCAACTATATTGGGGTCGGCTTCCAGTCAAGCCGGATTTAGCTGAATACCAGTATTTTACGAGGAGCGGCTGCCTACCAGACCTCCACAACCCATTAACTGGGGCGACATGCTTCATGGCAAGACTGGAGTCAGATTTACTGGCTTCTGACTATCTGTAACGACTGCCAAAGATCTACAAATGACAGCCGGGACCTATGATTTAACGTGCTTTCCGAGGCACGGAGGAAACTCGTTATGTTAAGATGGTGACCCATCCACAGACCAACCTTGCCAAGCGTTGCTTAACCTTGAAGATCGACCTGTGCGGTTGTTATTATCTAGCCACGAGCTCCTCCTTGGACAAGTAGTAAGTATACAAAATACCAGTCCAAAATACCTATTGGTGCCGGAAATCTAGGTGCCGAAACGGAAAAACTCCATAACCACAGAGTTATTTTTTACGAGGTAAGCCCGCAGAATCAATAGGCTGGAATATGTGCCATAAAACACAGGATACGCCGCAGTACTGACTTGTCAATCGATGCTTTTCCATCGCTTGTTTTTTTGTTTTTTTTTATGTAATACTTCAACGTTCATTTAGTTTGGTGTGTTTTCGTTCAACTAAAAGTTGGGCGTCACCTTTTAGTGTGAATCATAGAAATTAGTTAGGTTAAGTTCGGAATTTGTAAATCAGTATAATATAAATAGAATACTTTTTACGACTCTACGAACAATCACACTAATATTATTATGGTGAAAGTTTGTGTGTGTGTATGCGTGCGGGCGTGTATGTTAATTCATGTGTATATAATTAATCCCCCTCACGCTCAATCAGCAGAATTGAGTTAAATACAGAAAAATAAATAATGAAATGACGACAACTCGAGGATAGGCCGTTAGTTTTAGTTGAAACTTAGCACACTTAAAGACTGGAATTAAACATAGGATACCTACTAATACGGAATAAAACCGGGAATATGTTTTAATAATTTTCAATTTTCACGCAGGCAAAACTGCTAAAAGAAGCTAGTTCTGAAACACAACTGCTGCTTGCAGCGGGAATATTATATTTTGAGCTATTCGTTTAACCTGAATTCATGTATGAAAAAGTAACAAATATACTTACTATAATATATAAACTTTTGTCTTTATAATATTAATGTAATACCTACTTTTTTTAATATTCTTGCAATCGTAGATGGTGAGGCGCACTAGTTTATTAGGAGCCTATTCACTCTAGCCTTGAAGGCACCCAAATTATAATCGAACGGGAAGACCGCAGCAGGCAAATTATTCCAGTCCTTCGATGTACGCGGTATAAACGATGAAGCGAAGCGCTTAGTCCGTAGCGTAGACTAGACGTTTACACACAAGGCGTTCCTTACAGTATTTTTTCTTACATTTTACACATCCTTATCTCTACCCAAAATGGAAACCGATCCTTTGTTTTCCCAAACACTCGATATCCTTAACAACTACCCTTGTTAGGAAAAAGGTCATAAATACAAATAAAAATAAACTTGCCAAGTACCGTAAATGTGTCATTTTGAATGTCAGCGCAGATGTTGGCATGTCGGACTAAGTAAGGCAAAGTTTCCTCATACATTTCTATCGGCATTTGTAAGGGAGAGTTTTTCCAATAAATTGGTAGGGGGCGTTAGGATCGCAAGTCATGGGATTAAAGAGCCATCCATCTTTGTCGGGGATGCACTTAGGGGTGCTTCGTTCATTGTCGGTGTAATTTGCCTTCTATGTAGTTTTAAGTTCGATTTTTCTTGAATAATTTGTGGGGTTTATTGAAAAGTAGCTGCTGCTGCAACGTGACACAAAGAAGGAATATAATAATATAGGAGTGGGTTTTAAAGGCCCTCCCGCTTCGCCCTAGAGCCAGAGAGGTTTTCAAATCATCTGAACAGATTCAAAGTCTTAAAAAAACGCCTACGTTCTTTCATTTGTCGGTTTTAGTCATTAAGGTTTAATTTAGTAAAAGTCTAGATCTTTCCTTCTAAAGTGGCATGCTCTAGGATCTGCACTAAAATGGGAGAATACAATTTGACGAATACCTGCCTCAAAAAAAAACAGCGTTCTTGATTTTTCATGTAAGTATATATATTTACGTAATTACGTTATATACGTAGTTAGATAGTTAGTAAATAATTAAGTCATTTACTTACACATTTTCTTATTTTCAAAAATAAATAATAAATAAAAACTGGAGAAAAAAGCCAAAATCTTTTGAGTTGGTATATAAAAAATCACTGCGGGTACGCGGGCTTCTACTTCTTCTAAAAACAGCTTACCGGCCGCTAATAAACCAAATTCTTACACCTTATTTAATATTACATCACAGGGCTAAAGGGCAAGGAAGGGTATACAATAGAAAGTTAAATTTCCACAAGCGTGGTTCCGTATCAACAGTTGTTCTGTTTTCATAACCTACTAATGAAAATTCGGGTCGGTTCTGAAAACTTGTCCAATTACAGATACCGTTTTTTTTCTTCAATTTAATCTCTATTCTAATTTCCAGAGTGAGAAAATCAAAAAGGTAACGGAGAAAAGTAATAATAATCTATTCTAATATTGTAGGTATAGAGGTAGGTATTTGCAATTTTGGACGTAATCTCTGAAACTACTGAACCGATTATAAAAATCATTTCACTAATATGTATCTGCACTATGACTGACATAGGCATATTATCTTGCCATACCTAAGTGGCAGTGGGTAGGTATATTGCTCGTAGAACAGATGGTAGATGGGGCTGAAACGTTCTGGAGTGGCGAACGCACACAGGAAGACGCAAAAATATTTTTTCTCAAACAAAAATATTTCTTGACACCTTCATTAACGTCAATCATAAATTTATTTTCTGGTGGATTTTAATGAGTACAATTTTGACAGTTAATTGATGACCACCCAAAAAAAAACGATTTTTCTGCAGGAGTAGACTTATTATGGTTCCATTATAATATGACCACGTGACGGATCCCTACAAAAAACGGTGGATCCGATAAAAGGGTGTATTTTTATTTTGGCGCGAAAGGACCGGGTCTACTCTATTGATATGGATTTAATTTAGAATATCGACAGCTGTTTGTCCCTTCGACGAGAGGACGAATAATGTAAGAAATGCGAGGACTCTGTGAAAGGTGAGGCTCTTCGCTGTGGGTATATTATATTAGTAGGCCTCACGAATAAATAAGAGGGATAATGGGAAGAGGCCACTGTGTGGAATAGGTAATATAAGGTAGTTGTATTTGAGGTGTTGTGCAAAGAAATAGGTTTGTGGAAGAACACTTGTACTGTTTATGACCTACATGTATATGAAAATATACAAAATTACAATCATAAACCTAGCATGAATAAGCGTTTCACGAGAGATGAAACGCATATTACTAAAAGAGTTAGGAGTACACATGTGGATGGATGGAGAGGGAGAGGAGGCCAAAGAAAAGAAGTCTGGAATTGTGTGAGGAGTGATACGAAAGAAAAGTTATTAGTGATAGCGTCACAATAATGAAAATAGCGCCCCAAAACCTTTTCGTTTCATGTGTGGCACGGCACAGTTTGACAAAACATATTTTTTTACTTATCCCCCGAAAGTGATCCATTTTCATTGTTTCATCATTTTAGCTGAAAAACGTACACTGCCAAGTATCACTATACAATGAACGGTTCTATGCGTCTCGCATCCATTGGATTCCCGAAACTCTTACCAGGTCATCGGATTTCCAGAGTTTATTTATTTACATTTCATGTCCTTGTTTACGTTATACAACGTGTAGCTGCCAATTTTCAACTGAATCGGTCTAGTAGATTCGGAGAAAATTTGTTGTGACACACGCAGAATCGGCCTAGTAAATTCGGAGAAAATTGTCTGTGACGGACGTAAATAGAGACAGACACTAGAGCGGTCCTATATTATTAAGGTCTTATTCTATTAGGTTTATCTGTAATATGTCTATAGTTTTTAGTATGTAATCTGTGTATGTATTTAGAAATATATAAGTACGTTTATCAGTTGCTTAGTACTTATAGCACAAGTTCTGCTTAGTTTGAGACTAGATGACGTTGTGTGAGAGTTAGGAAATTAACGAAATAAAACAAAAACCACCAAATACGAGTCGGACTTGCATACGATAAGTTCCGAACCGTCTGAACCACAAAATGGCAAAAAAACGATGAAATATTTGCAGAAATACATCATACTTGTATGGAAAATTTCAACTATCTAGCTCTCACGGTTCTTGAAATACAGCCTGGTTACAGATAGACAGACAGACAGTCTGTCTTAGTTATCAGGACCCGTTTTACTCTTTGGGTATGGAACCCTAAAAAAGTTTTGGATTTTTTATCGGACGTTCAAAACCCTATAAAAATCTTTTTACATGCAACAAAAGAACGTTACACAGTGACTCAACGCTACATACAATACGTGCGTACATAATTCATAGTTCTCACTAAGAGCCCTGTATCATTGTACCGACCAACCCATCCTGTCAGACGCCATACCGACCTCCTTTCTCGACAGAACTTCGGAACAAACCGGCGAAGACTTGACAGACTTGTCTTAAGATATATTTGGATCCCTTCGCCCTCACTCATGGCCAGGGAGTTGCCAAAGAATAAAGGGACCATACTGTTAGTCTGTATATAACATATGATAATTATGTTCTGACGGATACAGTTTCACTTACATTGTAGGACAGTGTTGTGATTTATTATATGGGTGTAAGTACACTCCGGTGCAACTAGTTTCTCGAATTCATCTAATTTAAGAAAGTAAGACGAATGTAGATGACTGATTGATACGTGAAAGAAAGCAGATAACTCGTTTTTTTACACTACTTAGCTTAAAAAAGTACTTCTAAGTTATTTCAACCAAAATAGCAAGCAGTCTAGTGGGGACTCCTGGCGGGAAGGTATGCGGTTCAGTTGCTGGTCAACACAGCGGGATTTTTCGAAAGAGTTACTGCGGAAAAGAGTGGAAGAAGGAACATAGGTGTACTTAAGTCAGTCAAAGTCTGACACTCCATTTCACTCCACCCGAAGACTTTGGATTTGTTTGACGATTTTCTACAAAAAAAGAGTAGTACTTTTGAACCCGTTTGTCAAAAATGTAGCAGAATTCGTATCAAATAAAAATGTCATGTTGTGTTACTCTGAATTTTCCTGCACACACATGATAAATTGCACACACATAATAATGCTGTATCTACTGCAGCTTTGAACGCATGCATACTTGAATATTGTGGCATTGTTGAATTGCTCATTAGTGTACCGCTTGTGTTTGATATGCATTAGTAGATATGAGATATCAGTCAGTACACAACAGACAGACAGTTCACGTAACAATAGCACACTTATCATGCACGACTAAGGCCGCGTTCCCACTTTGTCGTGACGACAGATAGACAGACGTGTCGTTTTAAGTGTCGTAACTGTGTGCTCAAACAATTTAACGAGTTTAACGTCGAATCGAAAAGAAGAAGTGTCGAGGCATATATATTTTATTGCAGGTATTCACATGTAGGACGACACGAGTAACTGTTGTCTACGAATTTTTTGCACTAACAACATGTTGTCATGACATTGGGGCTAGCACAACAGTAGTGACCGATAAAAAGTTGTCAGATGTGTGTTGCGTAGCTTGCGACTGATGTGCAAACGACAAAGCGACTGTTGTCAAACAATAAAATGTCGTCATGACATATTGGAAACAGTAAGGTACGATAGTCGCTAAATTATAAAAAAAAAATAACGACAAACGGTTATACAGGAGAGAGAGGACAATTGTTATAATAAGAACAGCTAGACACAATAGTCGTCCGACGATAAATTATCCGTAACGACATAGTAGGGACGCGACCTTATAATCACCATACAAAATGTATGCAACCATTGTACACAGTCCAATTAGCGTGATTGAAGTCCCTTCTCCGAGGATTTTCACTCAAAAACTATTAACAAAATTGACTACCTACAATTTGTTGTTAAAATTAATTTCCAGAGGAGCTTAACGAGGCAATCTCCGCTCTCATCAGAACAACAATTTACCCGCAACAATCAACAATATGAACTTCGTGAAATTCAAATTAACCTATCACATACCCACAAAACGAGACACAATAGTAAAACAATAACACCGCGGTCTCATAGGACCGGTCGGGGATTCATGAACTAAATTCCTCCACTAGTCATCATCATCTGCCTAGCCTTTTCCAAACTATATTGGGGTCGGCTTCCAGTCAAGCCAGATTTAGCTGAATACCAGTATTTTACGAGGAACGGCTGCCTACCAGAACTCCACAACCCATTAACTGGGGTAACACGGTACTTCATGGCAAGACTGGAGTAAGATTTACTGGCTTCTGACTATCCGTAACGACTGTTAAAGATCTACAAATGACAGCTGGGACCTAAATTTCTCCACAAGTTCACATACAAATATGTATCAGCCGATGTCGTTGGGCACATAGATTCAGGCGCATCCAAGAGTAATGTCTTTCACTTCGCCGTGAAAGGGGGTGTTTCACACCCCACCACCCACCTTCACCCCCACCGTAAATGGTTGCCTTCCAGAGGTGTACGGTCGATGAAATTTTTAAAGGCTCTTAGGCGATAGGTATTTTTATTGGATCTTCGAAGGGGTGAAATATGAGTGCACGGGTTCAACGTGATTTGTGTAGCTTATTCTGTGTTTTAGTATTGTAGTTGTAGTGCTATGTTTTAGATTCTGGGATTTTTTATAGGTTTAAGTAGTTGACTGTTTAACGAAAAATACTTTTTTTTTAGTAAAACGGAATCAACTTCAAAATTTCCTTACTGGTTTTATTCCTTCGGTTTTGACGCCGTCTTCTCAATTTAAAGATATTTTCCAATTTATTTATCTTATTTTTTTAAACAGATTTTTTTTTATAATGTCCCTTGGTGTCCCCTGATCGAAGGGACCGGGGTGGGGTTTAGTCATTAAAAGTCTGACACGCCCTCTCGCTCCGCCCAAGAGCAGGAGAAGTCATTCTGTTGATTCCCCACTTGAAAAAAAAACCTTAGAAAAGTCATTGGGTGATTTCTCACCCAAAACAAAGCAATAAATATTTAGCATGGTAACAGAAAACTGTTTTGTGGATGCCAAAAATGTCTACATAGTTTTTTAGTAAATTAAACCAACGAAACGAGAAAAACACAACCAAATGTGTAAAGTCACCGAATATAAAGCATCCATTACCCCACAAACATCTACAAAACTAGGGAAGTTGCTGATGACACAAGAAGAATATGTACCTATGCAAAATGCAGAGAGTGACTGCCCCCATTTATCTCTAGACGTTTGACCTGATTTACCGGAACTCTTACCTCGTAAACCTCGTCCGTAGACTGTAGATATTCCTACTTTCCTAGTACTTTCTGTGGAATACGAAGAATTGTCTCCAGTAAAGCAAAGTAAAGTGAACCTTGAAATCGTTTGATTGGTTCAGCGAGTTAGTGTTGTACGTGGGTCGTTCTTTTTTTATTGGCAATCGAGTAGTGCAATCAAGTGTGACGGATGTGTATTTCTTCCACTATGTCACGCAAATTAAGAAGGAAAAGTAAAATATTTATTACCAAAATTCAATTTAAAAAACTTCACATACTAATATTATACAATTGAAAGCTTGCTTTGTGTGGGTCTATGTTTGTTATTACTTCACGCTCGAACGTCTGAATAGATTTCATTAAAACTTGGTAAAGTATCCCGTGCGCTATTCCAGGACCTAATCTATACATACAGGATATGAATAGCGCATAGGATACTCTTTATTCCGCGAGTATGTAGTAGTAGCCCTTGGGACAATTTTCTAAGGCGGGCGAAACCGATGGCAGTACTAATTTTACTATTAGAAACTTGAAAATGTCAAGCGTAAATACAATATTTATATTATGTTTTCAAAATTCGATTGTCGATACAAAAATATCGCCGAACGTAATTTTTTGTCACTATCCAAACTATTGAAAGTTTTTTTTCTTACGTAGGTACTTTCATTATTCTGAAAGATCCGATCAATATGCATATAGCATAAAGTATAATAAAAAATAACAATTTACCTCGAAATATGATAACAGGGTCACATAAGTGGATAGACACAAAAAGTGTCCGTTGCTTAACCACGACCATTTACATTTTTTCTCTTTTTTTCTTCCGATCCCTTCACACCATAAATTGTATTGCACTTACCAAAAGAAAAACAACGACATTTTTATGTACTAAAGCACCATTTGAGGCGTAAAAAACGGCGTTCAGATAAATTCGCGGCTCAAAAGCCCATCCAGCTTACCCTACTTCATCATATTAGGATAAAAGTGGCTTGTAGCCAGGCGTGGTACCAGGAGAGCATGTGATCATAGTATGTATGCAGGACATAACGCGGCTAACTGTAGGCCGATTCACGTAACCAAAACCGTAACGATATCGTAGCGACTTAGTCGATTAATAATACATAAGTACCAACACTATTTGTTAATGTTGTAATTATTTTGGTGGGATATAAGCTATTGCATTAGGACTCCTTACTATTCTGCAATGAAAACACATGTCTAGATAATAGATATCTAGAGATTTTAGACCATTATCGTATTCACATCCATCAATCGAGCTTCAACGACATCGATTTTAAAGTCGTTCGATCGAAGTGTCGTTGACGCATATTCAGTTATATCAATAATTATCCTGGTAGAATACATAATGATATAACTGGCTATAAACCATAGATAGATCGTTTAGTTTCAAGCCAATTAAATTAGATTGTATTTTTTCTGGTAAGTATCGCTGTCGATCAGCGATAAGACCGCCATTTGATTGTACCCATAGATTTAAGTTATTGTATAAACTGTACCGTTACTTTTTGGTGTATAATAAAGTTTATTCTAGTCTATAGTCATCCGTTCAAGGAACATGTGAATACCGATTTTAGGTTTCTTTTTTCGATTATGAGATTTTTTTAATTTTATTTATAAAACTTCAACGATATTTGACTTGTTTGATTTCACGTGAATCAGGCGACTGGTGAGCTTAGCTAAAAGATAGACTGCGACAGTTTGAGCTTCGCTGGCGAGGTGCTCACAATATTAAGGGATCAGACTTGGATAAGTAATGAGGTTTTGTGTTGCAATTACATTGTATTGGATTTAAGTGCTATTTTTTTAATGTCTTAGGTTTATACGCAACTACTATAGTTACAGATATTACTAAGTTTTAGGGGTCAGTTATCGCAGCTCCATGTAAAATACTAATATTTAGCTAGTTATACGACAGCAACAGATTGACTGATTGAAGGTACTGAGACAATTAATCTAGTGCAACGCAGATGGACTCACTATGGACGGTGAGCAATGGGTAACTCACCATCGAATAAGGACTAAGCTTTGGTCGACATTGCGTTGTGTTCCATGCACACCTTAATGACCTGTTAGCAAAATTTATGGGCATCTACATTTGATCTGCGAGCACTGTGCCCTGTCCACTGCCACTTAAGTTTGGCGTTTCTTAAAAACTAAAAATAAGTTCAGCCAAAGGACGTCTATTGCCAGTTTTACATCGAATTATGTACCTTTATACAAGTATAAACACCGTTGAAATGCAATCAACAACAGACGATCTCATTCAGAAGCTTTGAAAGTCATTAAACTGCCTGTAAAATGAGTTAATAAACTATAACTATTTTACTGGAGCATAACATTGACCATTACTTCAGAATTCATTAAATTCACCGTCCTATTGATTGAATATTATGTTTTAAGGTACTTGGAGAGGTTGTTAATCGTCTTGTTAAAGTAATTGAAGCCAGAGTACTTGAGGACTTAAAGGTCAAATTAAGCAATTGAGATCTGAATCTACAAGTGTTTTAACACAAGAATATAATATAGTTTGTGTAGAAATTGTTATAAATATTTTACATTCAATACGCGTACACCACAGGCGCGTCACACAAGGTGGACCGACGACCTGGCGAGGGTCGCAGGAATCCGATGGAGGCAAGATGTACAGGACCCGCCGTAGTGGCGACGCTTGGGGGAGGCCTATGTCCCGCAGTGGACGTCTTTCGGTTGAGAAGATGATTATGCGTACAACTAAGGAGTGGAATTCCCTGCTGAAGTCTGTTTCTGATAGCTAAAACCTAAGGGTCTTTAAGTCAAGAGTGAATATGTCACTTCTGGGCAAGCGTGTTCCATAGTCAGCCACTTCATCGCTTACCATCAGGTGAGATTATGGTCAAACGAAAGCCTATCAATAATAAAAAAATTAAATAAAAAATAGGAGCCACAGCACTCAAATACTTAAAGGTCAATTTAGAAACAGTTATTTATATTTTTCAATACACTTACTCGAAAAAAGTAAAAATAAAATAGTAAATTACATTCCTAGAAGTGGTTTACTATGCAATTTAGTGTTTTTCGCACTAACGAGGAAAAGCTTGCCCTCGCCACAATTTATTATATTTATCGAGTCAGGCTGGTCGCCAATATTTATTTTTCGTAAGTGTATTGAAAAACATCGCCTAATATACGCAGAAACTTGTTACAGTATGCAGTAGTACTTGGCTCAATAGTTCCGAATTTTTACATAATTCCGAATTGTCTCAGTAGTACCTACTTGGTTCTATTATTAAAATAACTATTATATTCCAAATTCCGGTTCGGTCACTATGATAAAAATTTTAGTAGAGTAAGGGCCTGTTTCACAATGTCTGAGTAGGCACCACTCACTGAATAAATTCAAAAATGTGACAGATTTTGTATGAAATTATCTGCCAAGTAAGATACTCTAAACTTAATCATAGGTGGTGAAACAGGCCCTAAATCTAAAAGAACTGCAAAATAACTTAAATCTCGGAAGTCAGTGTTTCTGTATTTGCTCCTACGTTTATTGATACCGTAAAAAAAGGTTAAACTTTTATTTGAGGTATCTCACAGCTAAAACTAAAAGGCCTATTACACTACTCGTTTTTACGAACGGTCTTAGTCTACGTCACGTAGTGTAATAAGGGTAAGACGGTCTTCGACGGGGCTCGACGTATCGAGTAGTGTAATAGGCTCTTAAATAGTTAGAGAGTTCTTTGGTAAAGTACTATCTAAAATAAAAAATAACATTATAACTCAATTTACAATGTAAAATTTAAAATCTTTGGAGTTATAAAATAACAAAAGAATTCTTGTGTCTTCAAGGCTAGAGTGAATAGGCTCTTAATAAACTTGTGCGCCTCACCATTAATGATTGCACCACTGCTTACCATCAGGTAGGATCGCATTCAAGCACTAAATTATGTTTTTTTTTTTAAATATCAAGATCGGCCCATAAACCACCTTTGAGACTGAGGACCTGGGTCAAGAAGCCAGTAAACATTTTAATTCTGCCCCAAAAAAATAGTGAAATTATTATAGTACGGGGTCTGTGTTCCCTGATAGCTACAACCTAGGTGTCTTTAAGTCAAGAGTGAATAGGGTACTTCTAGGCAATCATCATAGCTTACCATCAGGTGTGATAGTGGTCAAGCGCGACCCTATAAATAATGAAAAAAATCTTAATAAAGTTAACAACAAAATCTTGAAGTTACAAGCAAACCTGATGCGTTTAAGAGCGCCATTTCACACACGCCTTGTCAAACGTCACGGCTCGGGCGGCAGACATTTGTGCACAAAGGCGGGCCGACACAAAGGACGCACAGCGGAACCTAGCCGACCGACTACACGCGGACTTAGGACGTCAAGCTAGAGTGTGCAGAAGGGTAACTAAGGCCACAACATAAATAAATGTTCCTTCATCGTTTTGAGAGCAGAGGTGTGAAATATATTACACGAAGTAGGTAATGTGCCTGGTGACGCTTGGGGGAGGCCTATGTCCAGCAGTGGACGACTATCAGGAAAAATGATCATGATGATGAATGTACCTGACTGGTTTCGTATTTTGCGAATAAAACTCGATAGTCGGGACCGTTACCCATTGGATCAACACTGCTACTAATTTATTAGACGACATGTAACCAAAATAATGCATTACAATCAGTTAAAAAAAATAGTTCAAGCACTGAAATGTTACTAAATACACTTAGGTAGTCATTTATCTCTTATCAGGCTCGTGGCTAGTTAATAACAGCCGCACGGGTCGATCTTCAAGGTTAAGCAACGCTTGCGAAGGTTGGTCTGTGGATGGGTGACCATCTCAACATACCGAGTTTCCTTCGTGCCTCGGAAAGCACGTTAAGCTATAGGTCCCGGCTGTCATTTGTAGTACTTTGGCAGTCGTTACGGATAGTCAGAAGCCAGTAAATCTGACTCCAGTCATGCGATGAAGTACCGTGTTACCCCAGTTAATGGATTGTGGAGGTCTGGTAGGCAGCCGCTCCTCGTAAAATACTGGTATTCAGCTAAATCCGGCTTGACTGGAAGCCGACCCCAATATAGTTGGGAAAAGGCTAGGTAGATGATGAGTCATTTATCACTTATCTTAATTGGATGCAAACAATATGGGAATCGACGCACTTCATTGGTAGAGCATCGGTATCGGTATTGATTGGTATCAAGCACCCACATAAAAACATCCCTGAAGATCTATCAAGATTTTATCAAAGTAGGTAAAGCTTTTATCCGTAGTTACTCAGATACCCGCGAAACGAGACACAGTAGTAAAACAATAACAGCGCGGTCTCATAGGACCGGTTGGGGATTCAAACGTTAAATAATAAAGAATTACTTTACAAAAAAAAATACCTATTTTAAAATTAGCTGATTCCGGTTCTATCCTAATGTGTCTTATATTCGGTGTTTATGTTACATGTTTGTCACTTTATGGAAAAAACAACCAAAGGAAATTATTATAAAAACTAAAAGAGACGCTTATCGCATTCAGTAATTTCTTCCAAGAAACCTGGAATGGACACTAATTGTCAGAACATAATATAGGGCTGCCCTTGGATTGACAACAACCGTCAACATTAATTAGATATAGAATTATGTACATACCTACTTATTTACGCTCTAGATACATACATACGATATAGCAACTGAACATCAGCGCTAATATGCTGAGGTGTGGTGACCCTTTCTATGTACTCTTTCTATTTTGTTTTTTTTTACCTCGTGTTTGTAATCGTTCATTTATTTATATCTTAATTCAATTTTTTATGCACACAAGAGTACAGAAGCAGACTTAATGCCTTGAGGCATTCTCTACCAGTAAACCTTTGGGTGATGCAGACACAATTATGGTAGATGCAATATTAACCATTAAACAAAACCATTCGTCATCGTTGTACTATGTCTTTACTGAATAAAGATAATTCTATTCTATATAGATAAGGCGAACCCGTTATCAGAATAAAGCGAGGACACAGAAGAAGAAAAAAGAATAGTAATGGCGCATTTTCACTGGTCGTTAACTCGTTCGGTATACCGCATGCGGGGAGTCCCCGCAGGCGAGATAACGACCAATGAAAGTAACATGGTCGTTATACCGTCTACGGTTCCCCGAATGCGGGCCCTGTAGCACGCGTTCCAGTAATCTCTCGCACCCGGCATGCGGGCCCTATCGACTAATGAAAACGGTTCCCCGAATGCGGGCCCTGTGGCATGCGTTCCAGAAATCTCTCGCACACCGCATGCGGGCCCTATCGACTAATGAAATTGCGCCATTATGGTGACTATCGATAATCACAGCGGCAGCTAATGTTCCTTAACAATTATTTTGAATACAGGCAACGATTGAGCGCATTTATTGGATCCGCCAATGCATTCCACAGACTAGCAGTATGAACAGTAAAGGAATTCCAAGAATGTGGTTAAATGCAATAGCATTTTAAATTGTGAGTTATTTGATGACCTAAGAAATTACGAGTGGCCGTCGCAAAGATACTGAAAACGTTTCTTGACAGAATTTTCCAGAGAAAGAGAAAAGTAAGTAGGTTGATGATAGTTAATGAATATGATAGATATCATCATCATAAATTCAATCAATAGACGTGCACTGTTGGATGGTGGCGGTAAACGGCAAAGAAATAATTCATCAACGCCCAGCCCTTACCCTTGAACCCAGAACACTGAAATTTTGCACTGAGGTAACCTTTTATAATGTATGCAAAGATCAAGAAAGGATTATGCAAAATTCTATCCCCAAGGAAATGAAATGGGGATCCAAAAATTTTACGAAGAAACCTAATTTTATACGGGAAAATCCGCTACCAGAAGTACATTATACAATACATCCTGTAAGGGCCCCACAGGGTCGAAGCCATCTGGGGCCTGGGTTGACGAAAGAGATCCCCGGGACCCCGGAATTAGGGCAAAGAAGGAACAGGAGTGGGTTTTAGTCAGTAAAAGTCTGACACGCCCTCCCGCTCGGCCAAGAGCGGGAGAAGTCATTTTGATGATTCCCCACCTTAATAAAAAATATATACAATACATAAAACTGTGTTATTCCGACATCCTAATATCTCCTTGAAAACAAGACGAAATCCTTCAATTCTGCATTTACAAAAGTAACTTTAGTTTGAGGGAGGGAAAGATACAGAGCTTCTGTCTCAACCTGTAATATGCAGACTTTACCACTAGGTAGATAGTTTGTCTGCGGACAGAACTTGAGATACAGTTGCTATGTAACAAATGCAATTTATTGTGTAGCAAAGAAAGTGGACGCAGAAATAATAGTGCTTTGTGTGACGCAAAGGAAAATAAATATATGTCATGGCTGGGAAAGTAAAATAAGAAGCATTCATTTCTTTCTTAGTCAGTGAATAGAACGCTAAGGGCAGAGAAGGAACAGAAGTGTGGTTTTAGTCAATGAAAGTTTGACACCTCCTGCTCCAACCTTGAGCGAGAAAAATCATAAGAGGATTATTCACCTTAAAAAAAACGAATACGGAGATTAAGTGAATGAGAAAGAATTTTGCTAAATTTTTTATTTATTTAAACTTCATGCACAATAGTGGTACATAGGCGAACTTAATGCAACAAGGCATTCTCTACCAACCAGCAGTGTAGCAGTTTTATTGTGTAGCAAAGAAAATAGACGCAGAAATAATAGTGCTTTGTGTGACGCAAAGGAAAATAAATATATGTCCTGGCTGCGAAAGTAAAATAAGAAGCATTTCATGTCTTTCTTGGTCGGTGGTGAGTTTCGGCCTTTTTTATTCTCGAATATGATTAAGAACTTTAACTTTTTTTGTAGGAAACTATCAAATAACTGCTGTAGCGCAAGGGAGTGACAGATTTTCAGACAAAATCTATGTGTCTTCAGTAACCCTTTTTATTAATTCGTAAGTATATTGAAAAAAGTCGTTTCGTACACGCGGAAATTTATCACAATGTGGTAAAATGTTATGGAGCTGAGTACAACCAGAATACGGTCAGAATAACGGACTTACTCCGCTTTTATCAAAATGTACTCATCATCATCATTTCAGCCGAAAGACGTCCACTCTTGGACATAGGCCTCCCCCAAGCGTCGACATAACGACCAGTCCCGAGTGTCTCTCATTTATTAGATGAACAAAATAAAAATGGACTATAATTTAGTAAATAAAAATTTTTCATCTGTATTCCCTAATCAAAAGTGTGCATAACTGGAACCAACAGTTCATACCATTCACAGCAGTTTTCCCAACAAAACGTACTTGTACAAAACATTTTAAAATTTTCAATAAACCAAGGAGAAAAGTTCGCGTTTCTTAAATTTACACAGCGTTTCTCTCATCCGAGTTCGGTTATACGATTCGTGCGTCCTACTTTTCCGATATTCGGGCCAGCGAGAATTTTGAAGCTGTCCAATTTTCGAAGATATAGAACTGAATATAGTACTTGCTTGTTTGCAATATTGGCACACGTATTGGCTACTTGCTACCTTTGGTAATATGGCTGCGAAAGCAAAAGAAAATTCTACAGTAATATATAAACTCGCTCACTTAGCAAATGTTGTTTTTCTATATAAATTACTTGCTTCTGCCAGCGGCTTCGCCCACTTTAAAGTTTCTCCAGAAAAACTTTGGACACCCATTTCATCCCCTAATGGGGTAAATTTTGGAAATTCCTTTCTTAATTCATGAATCCCGGACCGGTCTCATGCGACCGCGCTGTTATTGTCTTACTATTGTGTCTCGTTTCGCGGGTATTGATAGGTGAATATTCGACTACGTCATAAAAGGAAACCTAGTGCAAAGTTTCACACTCCTAGTTGCAGTAGTTTCGGCTGTGCATTGATACGTCGGTTAGTCAGTTTCTCCTTTTATTTGTATAGACTTGAAGCCACCCTTATTACCTAAGGCTATAAAAATAGCCTGAAACCTATTTTTTTTTTTTATTGTTATAAGCTAGTGCTTGACTGCGATCCCACCTGATGGTAAGCAATGATGCAATCGTTGATGGTGAGGCGCACTAGCTTATTAAAAGCCTATTCACTCTAGCCTTGAAGACACCTAAATTATAATCGGACGGGAAAACCGCAGCAGGCAAATTGTTCCAATCCCTCGATGTCCGCGGTATAAACGACGAAGCGAAACGCTTAGTCCGGACCGTAGAGGTTTCGACAACGTAAGAGTGAATACTCGCCGTACGACGGTTTGTCCGATGGTGAAAGCGGGATGGCGGAATCAGTTCATGCAATTCCTGCGCACACTCTCCGAAATGCATCCTGTAGAACTATTCTCACACCTGGCAGATATATACAAAAAATTTGTTGTCCTTGAAGCACGCGTGGAACACTTCGCACCGTCAACTATTTAGCTATTTGGGTTTCGATCGAACGGCGAGCTTCCCATTGCTTATCGTCCTTAAGCCCACGCCTACGGTAGCTGGTTATCAGCAGCTGATATGTCAGTGCGACCACCTCGTAAGAAGTTATGCAATTGTTGACGGTGAGTCGCACTAGCTTAAGCCTATGCACTGTAGTCTTGAAGGCACATCAATTATAATCGGACAGTAAGACCGCTGCAGGTAAATTAAAATTCTATTTTTATATACTTCTTCAGAGGCAAAAATAGAGCCAAACTGCAACAAGAAATCTAAAGTATTTTAGCGTTACTTTTTCACCTGCTGTCTGAGAAAAATACCGTCTAACATGTTTAAAATATAAGAAAGTAAGTACATAAATCGCTGGGGTATTCTGTAAGCCCGTTCTCTAAGGTTTGTTCTATCAAAGGCGCACTGCGGTGCACAATAACAGGTTTTCTGCTCCATCACTTACACGCGCTCGGCGGATCCTTTAGCTTTGTGCAACATTATTGCTTGAACGAAAGGTAATGCTGGGTTTCTTTGTTCAGTTGCCGGGCTGCTACATTCTTTTACGTGTTCAGTAATTGAAAAATAGTGGCTTGAGCATTTTGTTGATAGTTTTGCGGTGAAATAAGTTTTATCACATCACTCTAAATTACACTTAAGTAGATGTCACATCACATAAAGGGAAAGTTTGGTATTGTATCTGTATGTTTGTAACTTCCACACACTCGAATGGCTGAACGGATTTGAGTCTGCAGGTCTTAAAATCTAAAAATCCCGCACTAGGCACGATTGGTGAATCACGCCAATTCCGTTCCTAGAGAGGAGGCCTGACCACCAGCAGTGGAAACATTATAAAGCTGATTACACTAGTTTACAAGATTTTATACCCATACATGAAACCTATGAAAATGGGTAGGGTATTTAACCCTTAGTTGGATATGGAAGCAAAAAAAAAATTAGCACGTCAAGTTTTAAAAATATTAATATTTTTATATTTCGATTTTCTTACATAGCCGCTACTTAAAAAAAAAATAACTGGCACAGCTTTCATACTAATTAGTGTCAGTTTCTTTTTTGGTACTCCTATAGTAATCGCCTAACATATTTTTATCCCTCAAATCTCGAAACCTCTCTCCATAACTTTGAATTTTGATGAAAATGTTCCCTATTTTCATCACTCACGCTTCCCAGGTATTCAGGAAAAATATTCAAGTATGAATGTAAAAAATAAATTTTCAATGACATATATGCACTCATTTTGAGATATTTAATCAATAAATAAGATACAATTTATTCATATTCCTCAGTTTTATTGTTGCTCAAGAAAGCAAAGCTACTGGTTCTGGCATCTTTTTCAACACTAAATAAGTGGCAATCAAAATTGTTATTATTCATTTTTTTTTTAATTTGGGAGCTTCCAAGGATTCCTTCTTTAAGTTTAGTATCAGAGAGTTTGGGACAGACGGTTTTTAAATATGCAAAATTTCATGAACAAGTTCATGTGCTTTGAGTCATTTTCTGTACTTAAACTGCAAGCAATAACTGGCATGAAACGCAAGTTTATATTATTCCCTGTAGCCCAGTTAGTTAATTATGCTTCTATTATTTTCACATATCACTTCAGAAACCAATATTTTCAATGTTTGTTACGGGAATTTGGAAGTATTGAAAATACACCTGTTTTACTCCTTTTCTAGTTGGTATCGTCCTGTTTGTTAAAATAACTTTACCATAAACTTAGCAAAAGTTGTTCGAATTAAATTAATACTTTCTTGAGGACATTTTAACAATTCTTTTGTAACTAATTTTACTAATTAAACACAACTATAACGTTTGATACACTCGATACGCCCCAAAATTGTTGTTTCAAAAACTTCTTGAATAACTAAAAAACTTGACGTGATAAAAATATTTTACATACATTTTCGTGATAAGAACACTAGACAAAACAGGTTTGGTATAAATTTGGGAATGGGTAAGAGAAAAAACAAAAATTTGTAAACTAGTGTTATGTATGACGTTCATTTTTAATGAAAATCGTTCACTAAACCAAGAAAGGGTAAAGAAGACTAAGTAATCCATCAACAACGGGCGTAGTGTTCCATTTCTCTTTGTTTTCCTCCCAATTTAACATAATCCCTATGATACGCATACGATACCCTACTTGGAAAGTTCCGAACTTTAATCCTACCCTACAAATAAGTCTTTTAAGGGTGCTCTGACCGGAGTATTTCCGTTTTGGCACCCAGATTTTCGGCACCAAAATTTTCGGTACCTAAGCTATTCCCGATTCGGTACCAATAAGAATTTTAGACTGGTATTTTGTATGGTTACTACCTGTCCAAAATTCCTATTGGTGCCGAATCGGGAATAGCTTGGGTGCCGAGAATTTTGATGCCGAAAATCTGGGTGTCGAAACGGGAAGTCTCCCTCTGACCGTTAGGGCAACAACTGAAGGCTTTTAAAGGTTCAGTGGTTTATTTCAGTTACTTAGACAGGTGGTTGAATGGACGCCGGTTCGGGGGAAGATACATTAATATCAATTGTTGTGCGGAATTGAAACTTATGGGGAATTGTGCCGAGTTTACAACGTAGATTGAGTGATGTGGGGACTGAGTGAATGTATGGGAATGTGTATGTGAGTTTATGTGTTTGTGATCGCATCCACGACATGGGAGTAACTCCTAGAGTGGTGCAATGTAGATAAAATAAAATGATGTTTTGTTGTTGTGTTAACACAAGATCAAACTTGATATGAAGGATTTGGTCCGTCTGCAGCAAAGTCGTGTGTGAATTAGCTGAGCGCAGGAAGCAAGCCAATCTCTCTACCACTACGCCAACTGTTCCGTCAAATATAAAATGTAAATGTAGGCATTCGGGTTTAAGGAACTGTGACGTGGTTTCATCACGATAATATCAACCCTTTTTGCTACAAAAGGTGTAACTTCATCACTTTTGGCAATGAGCAAAAAGAAAATAGAGAGCGCGTACGGTTTCACTTTAGTCACAGCAAGCTCAAACATGGCCAAATTTTCCTTAGGTGCCTTACTCAACATTTTCAACTTATTTTGTTTGTAGGATCACGTATTCGATAGGTGCCAACGGTGTCCTATTACTAAGCTCCGCTATCCGTATGTCTGTCAGCGGGCTGTATCTATAACCTATTCATGAATCCCCAACCGGTCTCATGCGACATCGCTGTTATTGTCTTACTATTGTGTCTCGTTTCGCGGGTATGTGCTAGGTTAAAACGTAGGAGTTGAAATTTTTCACTTTAACTGTTCTGTAAAATTTTCACAGAGTGTGTATTTCTGGGTAGAGGGTGTTCCCATAAAATATAATAGTATAGCCGTAAGGAAATTAAATTCAATGCAAACTTAAAAATACAGATCGAAAGAGCGTTAAAAGCTGAATAAGAGTGCATCAAAAAGGCAATTTCCCCAAAATGGTCTTTATGGCCTTTATAGCGAAGAGGGTCGATATTTTCCTGTTCTATTTCTATCTAGAAGCGTAGCAATATCGGATAGCATGATATGCTCGTGGCTAGATAATGACAGCCGAACGGGTCGATCTTCAAGGTTAAGCAACGCTTGCCTAGGTTGGTCTGTGGATGGGTGACCATCTTAACATAACGAGTTTCCTCCGTGCCTCGGAAAGCACGTTAAGCCGTTGGTCCCGGCTGTCATTTGAAGATCTTTGACAGTCGTTACGGATAATCAGAAGCCAGTAAATCTGATTCCAGTCTTGCCATGAAGTACCGTGTCACCCCAGTTAATGGGTTGTGGAGGTCTGGCAGGCAGCTGCTCCTCGTAAAATACTGGTATTCAGCTGAATCCGGCTTGACTGGAAGCCGACCCCAATATAGTTGGGAAAAGGCTAGGCAGATGATGATGATATGCAGAATAATATTTTAGAGTTATGTAGGACAGGGTGTCCCAAAAATCTCCGTTGAAAGAGGAGGATCCTACGAATAAACGGGTGTTATATTTACAAACTGACTGGGTCTGACTGGTAGAGAATGCCTTGATGCATTAAGTCCGCCTATGTACCACCACAGTACATGAAGTTTAAATAAATAAATATTTGATATGGGTAGCTGCCTGATGGTTGATTTTATTCTGTTTTATATGTTCTGATCGCTCAGAGAACTTAAATACTGCGAAGCAAGATTTAGAATTTCGCTACAGTATCAACTTTTTCTTCTTCTTCTTGCCCTTATCCCATACTACTTGGGGTCGGCGCAACACGTTTTTTTTTAAATTTAATTCAAAAAGTCAAAAGTAGCAAAAAAAAACATATCCGTTCAAAATTAAGTAAGTTATAAATCTTTGAAATCTTGTGGAACGGGAAACTGTCACATCATAGGGTAAGGACACAAACATATTGGAATCTGACGTCACCGTCATTGGTTTTCTCACAAAGAGATATCCCCACCTCACCCACACTCATCCTCATACACACAGCTCATACAAATATTGAAAATGCTAATTGCAGCTTCATTAAATAACCAATTACGGACGGACGGAACCACGGTATAAATATTTATATGTTCCGTGGTCGGAACCAACGGCTTAACGTGCTTTCCGAGGCACAAATAAATAATTAGATTTTAATATGGATCGGTGACCATCTTAAAATCTAAGTACAGTGTAAACTCTATATAACGCCACTGAAGGGACTGTGCATTTTGTGGCGTTATTGAGAGGTGTCGTTAAATAGAGACAAACAAAAACAGAATTAGAAAAGTAAAAGTTTATTTCAGACTAGTTCTCTCCCGTTGCTATTGCGCGTATCAGTAAAAAAAAATATTACTAGCCATGTTTACAGTCGGTAAGTTTGTGAGCAACTGAGAATAATGATAACGTATAGATAATCTTGATAATCTAAACAGTCAACACGTGCAAACAATCCCAATTTGTAAACAAAGGAACGAATTTCGATATGCCGACAGTCAGTTTATTGCTGACTAGGATAACAAAGCCACAAACGAACGTACACAGCTGTACAGTTTATATCAATTTTAGCAACTTAAAAGGTACTTTTTATTACTCAATTGTCGTAATTAAGAGTGGGTGTGATGCTATGTGGAGTGTATCAGTGTATGGTAGACAAGCTAAACCAACCAAAGTCAATTAATTTCGACGCTTTAGGGGATTTGTCGTTAAATCGAGTTATGTTACATAGAGTTTACACTGTATTTTAGAGATTTTATATGGTAACTGATCGGCCTCTTTTTGTGAGGATACAGAAAACAAAAAAAAAACTAAGCCATTAAAAAGTTACGAGCCAATAAAGTTTCCCTTTTCTTGATAATTTTAATGCAAGTTTGGATGTAAAAAAGTAACAAAAATCGTATAAAATATCGAAATCGAAGTCGTTACCGACAAAGCTTAATTACAAAGAGATCTAGAATTGTTATTTGTAATTGATTTATGCCGTGATTTTTTTCATAGAAACTCGGTTTTCCAAAGCACTAATCGTAATTTTTTATCGCACCGTCTAATGTCGTGCGTTTAGAATATAGTCACCGCAAAACACTAACGGCTTGCGAGCGACTGCAGGGCGGAGCGGGCGAGTAACAATTTTTTTTATTTTATATTGATAGGCTCGCGCTTGACCACATCTCACCTGACGGTAAGCGATCATGTGGTCGACGATGGAGCACGCTTGCCTAGAAGCAACTGTTCACTCTTGGCTTAAAGACCCTTACGTTGTAGCTATGAGGAAACACAGACCCCGGCAGGGAATTCCACCTTTTAATTGTACGCATAATAAATGTACTCCCAAAACGCTTTGTACGTATGGGTGGGAGGTTCACCATTCGTCGCGAACACACCGCGACTGCGCAGCGATGTCATCGCGGACGCGTGACAAATTCGCAACGTTTTCGACGCGTGTTTAAAGGCTATTCGCGGCGGTCTCGTTGCGCGTTCGGAACAAATGCGCTGCGCTTACGCAGCGTGTACGTTGCGCACCCGCTCCGCTTTGAGCCCTAACTGCTAGTCACTGAATACTATCTCTGTCGGAAACAATGTCAGATGAGACAGCGCACTGTTTTCGCAACCAGTGCGACTGACTCTTCGATTTATTTCATCACCACTGCTCTCAAAACGGCGAAGGAAAACATCGTGAGGAAACCGGCATGTCCTAGAACCAAAAATTTGAAGACATGTGACATCCCCTCTCCAAGTGTGTGTGCATGTGACTTATGTCCCATTCCCTCTCCAAGAGAGGGGGCCTAAGTCCCAGCAGTGGGAAAATTATAAGGCCGATAATGCTAATGCTAATGCTAAGTTCCTCGAATCGCCTACTGATTAGCCATTATTTGCCATGCTGAGTGTTACATACCCAAGTGAGCGGCAAATTGCTGAAACCATTGGGAATCAGTCCGCTTGGCAGGGTACTTAGGTGACTGAACAAGGCATGAGCTGCAATGTAATGTGATTAGCTTGCGGTGATCGAATTGTTAGTGTAATGTAGGTATGTAAGGGAAGCGGTTACATCGGAAACGAATTCGGAACCGGAGTTTTTAAAATTGATTTATCGGAACCTAAACCGAGATTGAAAACAGAAGCGTCTAATAAAACCTCAAAAACTTGGATAACTATAAATGAAGAGAGAGTTCAAAACATTTCAAATACGGAACAAAACTAGAAGTAAAATAGTGATCTATAGAAGGCACAGGGGAGGGAGGTTCTCCGCATGGCAAATATAAACTTGTTTGTATCTTCAACATAAGTTACAATATATCGGAACCGAAACCGGAATCGGAGGTGCACAATCAATAGGAAGGTTTTTTTTATCGTGGATAGATTCGCGCTTGACCGCTATCTCACCTGATGGAAAACGACGATGCGGTCAACGATGGAGCGCGCTTATCAACATTTTGGAATCGGAATCGAACCCCCGAGAAATCTCAGGGGTTATGTATCAAATAGTTGTAGGTAGTGTAATTATTACCTTCTAGGAAGTGTTGTAAACACGGTTCCATGGATCAGAATGTTGGGCTATGAAAAAGTCTAATGAAAAAGATTGTATGTAGCGGAGATGAGAATGTTGAAATGGATAGACACCACCAGGGATGAGGATGGATTAAGTGAGAAATGAGCACATTACAGGAGAATCGTTTATCTCGGTATGGTCATATACAAATGGTCACGGCCCATTCCCTCTTCTAGAGAGGAAGCCTCATTTCCAACAGTGAGAAAATTATATGGTTAATTATGAAAAGTTGATCAATGACAACTCCGATTTTTTAAATTTAGGTCATGACAGGGCCCAGTTCCTTAGCATAATTCTCCATGAACAAAAAAAACGTAGATGAATTTAAAAGTTTTTAGGGCGTAAAATAATGACATTAATATTTAATGTATTGCTCTTGGTATTTCAATTCCATTAAGGTGAATATTTGCATTTGTAATTAACACCCACGTTTTTCGTAGGAGGTTTTAATTTGTCACATAGAATAATATTTCCCACGCCAATTTATTATTGTAAAGATGTTGAATTGTTGATAAAGTATACATAATTATCCGCGTGAAATTAGTTATTTCCATCTTAATTAATTTTAGCCTATATCTGCAGGACAAAAGTAACAAACACACTCGTGCGCTAACACAAAAATATTCTTATTTAGTTTTCGGTATAATAAAATTAGTGTTTGTAATCTACTTCTTCACGCTCGAATAGTTAAACGGATTTGAAAGAATGTTGGCACACGGATAGACCATGTCCTGCGCCATCTGTGTGGTATAAATCTCATAACCAATAGAATACTTTTTATCCCAAGATTATGTTCCCTTGAGACAATTGCCTACTTAAACGCAGGCAAAGCCGCTGGCAGCAGCTAGTCTATAAATTTATTGGGCTCAGTTCCAATTTGGATGGATATGCAGTTTTGTAACCTAATTGCAAAGTATTTAAGAACAAACATATTCCTATCCCACTATGGGCCATTGTTCGAATCTTAACTACACATTGCATATCCCGTAAGTAAAGTGAACGAAAGTGGTTTGACGTTTTGAATCTCTAAACCTACTCTAATTCGTAATTTTCCAAAAAATAAACGAACACTTATCTTTGTGATTTTCGCCTTCGTCTTGCTATGGTCATAGCACCTTCTGCCCTGGGTAGCGTGCCTTCGTTTAGACTTTTATTAGGGAGACAGCAATTCCTGCGCTGTTTAGGTACGTTCACCATTTTGGCGTTCGGTTAACACGGCATCAACAAACTTCAAATAAAGAAAAAAAAAGTACTAGTAGATGTAATGTAGATTTTGTTTCTAAACAAGAAATCTAAACAGATACAATATTATATCGTTTGCTTTCGTATATTGTTTTCTTTGCCATATTTCTTACAATACAGTTTCCTACGAAAAGGGTGCGAATGGCCGTAAAGGGAGTAACATGTCTCTTTACGTGTTACACGGCCTGTATAGGATAACACTACTCGACTTATAGATGGTTATTGATTTACAATACTGCTGGTATTGCTAGCCTTCTGAATTCTATGTATGCTTATAACAAACCTATGTCAAACGGTCACTTTGAGCGTGTATGTAATAAAAATAAATAATTATGTATTTTGTTTATACAACATGTAACGTAATTAACGCACAGCCTCTTAGGGGGTCATTGTACTCATCATTATGAACAACTTTTAGTATTGGACCAAACCTGAAATCGAGAAAAAATAACCAGGCGTTCCATACATTTATGTTAGCTTATTTCGTCAAAATGTATGGAACAGCTGATTATTTTTTCTCGTTTTCGGTTTGTTCCCATACTAAAAGTTGTTAATAGTAATGAGTACAATGACCCCCCAAGAGGCTGTGCGTCAATTATCTTACATGTTGTATAAGATAGTAACAAGATTATTATTATTTTATAGTCTTAACATAGTGCTTGGTAACTAATCCACTAAGGGCCTGTTTCACAATATCCGAGTAGGCACTACTCACTGAATAAATTAAAAAATGTGACAGAATTCGTATGAAATTATCTGTCAAGTAAGATACTCGAAACTTAATCATAGGTGGTGAAACAGGCCCTAAGTCTTCTAAAACCATAGTCGTTACTATTTTCTATAATAATATGTCTCTTAGATGCACTAGCATAATGCATACAGAGATGATCGCCGGGGAATTTCCACGAAGTATTTAAAGGACTTCTACGAGTTGGGTTCATTCCCTTGTATGCATTCAAAAGGTTCAAGACCAGACGGCACAGTGCTGAGATTTACAAACACATAGCAATAAGATCACACCGTAATCGACGGTATGAATGAGAAATTTAACCACCTGAAATACATTCGGTTACACATTTTTCATTACGAAGATATCACACTGAATTTAATAGTATAAATACCACGATGCCTTCTACGCATAGGCTACAAAGCATTAAAGTGGTTTTTTAGGAGAACCGTATTTTGTGTAAGACTTTTAACTGATTCTTTTGCATTAACAAAAGACACTGTAATTTTATTAATATGTTACGATTTATGCGTAGAAAGCATCGACATAGTGAATATAAAAAACTCACCTAGAATTAGATCTCTTGGACGAGTCGTGTTTCTTCCCTCCCTGTAGATTCGGCAGATCCTTCTGCCGTTTCTTAGTTTCCCTCCATATCCTGTAGTAGAGTATACACATGACAGTCACTGGCACATAGAACGCGGCTATCGCGGTCCCGAACGTAATGAACTGGTTCGTCTCTATGAACTGAATGTAGCACTCATGCGGGGGCACCTTGCGCTCGCCGTCGATGTACGGCCACGCGTAGATCCACGGCGGCCACAACAACAGACTGAACCCCCACGCCCCCCCTATCATCATGGTCGCTCTTCGCGTAGTCCTCTTAGCCCGGTACGTCAACGGTCGCGTCACACTGAAGTACCTATCGAAACTTATGATGAGCAGGTTGAGCACTGACGCGTTCGACGCGAGATAGTCCAGCGCGAGCCACGTGTCGCACACATGCGGGCCCAGCGGCCAATACCCGTAGATCGTGAACATCGTGTACAGCGGCATCGAGATCAGGCCCACCGCGAAGTCCGCCACGGCCAGGGAGAACAAGAAGTAGTTGCTGATAGTTTGCAGTTGCTTGTCGATCTTGAAGCTGATCATCACCATGGAGTTGCCGACGACGGTGAGCACCGACAGGACGCTGGCGATGATGGCGATGATGATCTTCTGCGCGAGGCTGTAGGGGCTGGTGGGGAGGTCGATGCCGAGCGCCAAGTCAGTGAGGTTGGAGGAGTCATTGAGCGCGATGAGCATGCTGTCAACTGGGCGAGCGTCGGGCCGCGCGGGCCGCCGCGCCCCGTCGAGAGCGCCGCCTCGAGCGCCGACCGAGCGCGCGCTCGCCTGCACACACAAACACACAACGTTAGGGTCCGCTCACAATCAAATGCGACGCGATAAACATAATTATGAGGCTATAAGATCCACATTGGCATAACTCATTTTTTCAACATTAATTTTATTTTTAATAGGGCATTTTTGCAGTATTGACACCAAATTACAGTTAGATAGGACACTCTAGCTTTCATGGCCTCATATGTGAATCATAATTATTATAACATTCGGAGTAGAACCCCGCACGGGAGCCCCGAAGACCGGGTTACTACCCGCGATTTTACTATAGAAATTAGATTTCTATATACGAACGAAATACAACACACGAAGTTTTTAGAAAGCACGGATATGGACACAAAAATGGTGACAAAAAGTAAAATAAAATACAATAAACCTTATTGTAGACCAAAATTGTAACAGTTACATGGTTGTTACATATTTCAGTGAGTTATAATTATTTTAGAAAACGTCCCAGCGCGCCACGGCCTCGGTAATAGGCACGCGTCCAAACCGGAATTTAAAGCTCGAAAATTTCGTAAACGCTCCGCCATCGACACTTCATACAGTGACTTGCAGCGTAGCAAATCTTTTTTTTATATTTATCGTTTATACAAAAGAATACAGTATTAATCATATTAGATAGCAACCAAAAACCACTAAGGTTTAAACGTCTTGTCCTATCATGAGTCTATCTCAATTTTTATATCACGATGGTATTCGCGGTGAAACAAATTGAGCTCAAGAAAATTTGTAATGATTCCCATCTTTGACGTTGAATGTCAATTTGTTTAACTAGAAACTCTGTGGCCTTTTCAACCATTAAATTGTCGTATCGCTTCGCAACGCACTGTAAGCTGAACCTTACGCTATATAAACACCATAATGGCTCATTATAAATACCAGTAAGTACAGCAGATCCACTAGATACAACAATACAAGTATTTATACAAGGTCACATACACATGGGGACAAAGGTAGTTTACGTGGAAAATTGCTCATGCGTGCGATTTGCAGGCAATCTTTTCCGTCTAGGTATCCTACGTTTCTACGAACTATGTAAGTCATATCATTTTGTTTACCTACGTGCATTGAATCAAGTTTCTGTTCTATTAAACGTATTGTATGTAGGTTTTAGTTTTAGTTACCTTGTGTATGTGTAATGGTGTACAATAAAGTGTAAAATAAATAAATAATGATCAAAAAACTTTGTAAATTAAACGTCAAGACTATTTTGGTTCGTTAGAAAATTCGAAAGAATTTCCGTGGCCCTGGAACGCAAACGTCAACTAAAGGAGACAGGTAGGTTTTAGTCAGCAAAAATCTGACTCGTCATCTCACGGGCGGGAATAAATATTTGATTATTTTCTATTTTCCCTCTCAAAACAAACCCTACAAAATTTAAAATAAAACTTTCTGAAGAGGGAAATTAAATTGACGCTGATCGGGTTTTAATTGAAATGAAAACATAACGGAGCAACGATATCACAAACAGACAACATTCAGTACAAGGAATACTTTTCATCCAGGGAATGTTTCTTTGGTACAATTATCATATACACCTCACTACGCTCGGGCGCCAAACTCCTTCTTGGGACTAAACAAGTTACTTTCACCCCTAGAGTAACAATGTACTAGAGAGCGTCTAATGAAAGCGCGACCTGGAGTTTTTTTATTTATTTAAATGGCAACATTATTCAGCCGCAATTGTAGGAAATAAAAAATTGTGAAGTGTTAAGACATAATTCTCCTACTAGTTAGTAATACCACATACAACATTTTTGAATTATACCTCTTTTTCTCAGGTCGCGCTTTCATTAGACGGACTATACCACAAGTAACTCCTATTATCTGTACGTAGTAAATAGGTACCTATCTACGTAATGATCGTTCGTACAATGTGCGTTTCGGTATACAGCGCATAGAACGATAACTTTAGCGCAGTTTCGGTGCGCATATCCATCACGTTCTGACAGGCCAGGCAATATAATACGGCTGACCCAGTTCACGGAACATTTTTACTCTCTATCACTTGTGAGAATAATAGGCGTGCTAGGTATAATGTTGAAGGGAAAATATTGCAAAAGAAGATGGGAATTATTGAATATTTCCAGCCTCAAACTTATTCATTCCATCATCGGTATCTGCCTAGCCTTTTCCCAACTATATTGGGGTCGGCTTCCAGTCAGGCCGGATTTAGCTAAATACCAGTATTTTACGAGTAGTGGCTGCCTACCAGACCTCCACAACCCATTAATTAGGATAACACGGTATTTCATGGCAAGACTGGAGTCAGATTTACTAGCTTCTGACAATCCTTAACGACTGCCAAAGATCTACAAATGACAGCCGGGACCTACGGCTTGACGTGCTTTCCGTGGCACGGAGGAAACTCGATATGTTAAGATGGTCATCCATCCACAGACCAACCTTGGCAACAACCCGTGCGGCTGTTATTGTCTAGCCACGAGCTCCATCATAATAAATAAATAAATAATCGTATTTAAGCTTGCGTTCGACGAGCAATGAGTAGCTCGCCTTCCGCCCGTTCAGTAAGGACCACGCCCCCCGCCCTATTCGTTATATTCCACGTGCACCTCAGAGATTTCAGCAGCCGTCATAATAAGTAACCAAAAGGTCCCGGTAGGTAATATCAGGAATCAATGAAGTTCAAAATCAGATAATTAATCAAATAAAATCAATTGACAAATATGATGGAGCATCACTTGAGAACGGCTCAACCGATAATAAGATAAGATTTTTATCGCAGTTTTTACGAAACTGGAGCAGGTTAGTAGTATTATTTCTTTAAGAGTAGACGCTGGGGTCCAGATCCTTAGGAACCCGTGGTCCTAGAATGTTAAGAGTAACTGTAGAGCATAGTGCGGATGAAGTCATTAGATGATTTCCCACCTCAATAGAAAAAAATCTTATGATGCTGATATCTATACTTCTATACTAATATTATAAAGAGGTAAAATTTGTATGTAGGGGGTAATCTCTGGAACTACTGGTCCGATTTGAAAAATTCTTTCAGTGTTAGATAGCCCATTTATCGAGGAATGCTATAGGCTGTATACCATCACGCTACGTTCCACGAGAGCGGAGCAGTAATGAAAAATGCGGGTGAAACCGCAGGGGACAGCTAGTTAATTAATACAATTTGTTTTAATTATCATTTTTACAACCAATTTTGCTTTTTCCTGCCTTCTCAAGAATCTTTAATTAAACTGACCAATGAGGACTAAGTAAGTATGAAATGGTAAATACAGGAAGGAACTAGCACTAAAGCAAGGAACTCGATTAAGCTGCTAGATTAGCTAGAGTTTAAAGCGACTTTGCGAAAAAAGCCGAGTTTTTTCACTCTCTTTTCTATTGTATTGCATGCTGTGCATTTTCTTCTAAGCTGGGTCCTACATTCAGTTTTAAATTTGATAAAAATACTCTTGTTTTGTTTTCAAAAACATTCTTATTATTAAAAAGACTAAATCTGTTCGTCAAACTATCAAAGGACTTCACTCTCGTTGCAAATTTGTTAAAAGAAATTTCTTTTGAAATAAACAGCACCTTCATACTTTTCTCATCATCATCATCTACCTAGCCTTTTCCCAACTGTATTGCTCGGCTTCCAGTCAAGCCGGATTTAGATGAATACCAGTATTTTACGAGGTGCGGCTGCCTACCAGACCTCCACAACTCATTAATTGGGGTAACACGGTACTTCATGGCAAGACTGGAGTCAGATTTACTGGCGTTCTACCTTCATACTCTTCTACCTGTACTTATTCTTTACATTAGTAACCGTTTGCCTGCTCACAAAATAATAAAAAGAATCAAAAACCATTTTTCACCCTTCGAAATCAAAAAGTCCGCAACAAAACACCCGACAAGGTTTTGAAAAGCGTTTGCGACCGGTAAACATGGCTCTAAACTAGTTCAATAGTTCAAACAAACACGACCAACTTTCAATTTGGCACGGGCAAAGTAAGGGGGCAAACAGAGCAAATAAACCTATATAATTTTAATTAGCTAAACAAAAGGCTGTACACAAAGGGGTTAGGTATTAGATTTGAATCCGTTTGGAGTAACTATGGGAACTAGTTGTGGAGTTGTAAATGCATTACGTAACCTTCTGCCTTTGCTGTTCGCCTGGTACATGTATGTGCGTTTAGGATAGGATTTTGGAGTTTCTCAACTAGCGGAAATTCAATCAAAGTGAATTTTGAGAAAATCGAGATTTGTAGAATAAGTTTTCAATGAAAATATTTTTTTTAATACACTCGAAACCATAACCAACCAAGCAACCATTTACGAACCCCGCAATGGAATGTTTTTCGCAGTATTGCAGAAAAATGCTCCAACAAGCCCTCGGGGCACGAGTCGCTGGGCAGCCCCGTTTATTTATTTCTTCTTAAGTGTATTGACAAACGTGGTTTAATACAAGCGGGTCACTGATGTATCCCACCTCGGCCGCCATGACAAAATTTCTCGACTTATATTCCCTATGAAGCTGCCATCTAGCAGTTTTCATATTCCTGACTTGACCTGAAAGCAATTTGTATTCATGCGCACTGATAGCTACAACCTGGGGATCTTTCAGTCAAGAGTGAATAGGTGTACTTCTAAGCAAGCGTGCCCCATCGTCGACGTGCGACAGTAGTTAAAGGCAAACCTATAAATAGTACCTTTCAGATACGGGGAGTTTTCCAATTAACGTTTGAATCCCCAACCGGTCCTATGAGACCGCGCTGTTATTGTTTTACTATTGTGTCTCGTTTCGCGGGTATCTGAGTAATTAATTAAAAGTCACTTGTACAGCAAAATGTCTGCGTTATAAAATATAGATACATGTTTATTAAGAACATATCTTTACACTTCTTTGTTATTGTCGAACCCCAAAACAAGAACTGTAAACAAAGCAATACATTTTAAAAGTAAAAACTCCAGGAAGAAGTTAGTGTTTGTAAGAAAAGAGCACCCGTAAACGCCCTACATCGTACGCGGCAATAATCCGTAACTAGTTCACACCGGCACGTGCCGGATCCAACCGGTTTTAACCAGTTCAAACTGAACAACTTAGGGAATTTTTCGTGTAATATCTTTTGAAATCTCCTGTATTTCATCTTTTGTGCTCTTTTTGCGTTCAGCGATTATTGCTTTCAGCAGTAATCGCCTAGATTGAAGTTTATATGAATTGTGTAAAGCGATAGATTTTCTTTTAAGTAGAATAAGTTGCTAAGTCATTTTTTAGTTTTATATTTACGGCATTGAAAACACAGTTATCTACTGTTCAAGATGTCAAGTTTAAAACAATAGTGCGATGATGTTTTTATATATAGGTATAAACAAACAGACTTAGTCTTGAAGAAAACTTAATTCCGCGTGTCAGACAAAGAAAAGGCAATGTGTTTATTTAGTAAGACTCGTAAAAGTCGACATAAACACTAAGATTAGTTAAGTAATACACCGAAACATTGTTGCTACAGCTGCTTTATTTTAAGACCTTTCCATGACGTGTGAAAATGTCAGGCGTGCAAGCGAGAAAGACGGAATCGATGGAGCTACATACCCCATACAACGTGTTTTTTTTAATATCCCATAACTCTAGGGTATGATTGAGGCCATATCAAAGAATCAATTGGCATATGAGTTATGTTCCAATCCTTCGTTTTTTTTTTTTAATTTTTCATACAAAATAAATAACAATCGTGACTTAGCCGAGTCACGATTATTAATGTAAAACACCCTTACGTGAAATATGACAACGTCGCATTTTCTTAGCTTTAAATATGAATGATTGGTTTGAATAAAAATGAATTACTTGTATTTATCGATGAAACTTAGATATATGATATCTCCGAAACGATGCATTTTTGGACCACCTATTCTAGGAGTTTTAGAATTATTTTTACCTACAGAATATAACCCTTGAGTTATGTGATATCAAAAAATACAGATTGTATAGCTCCATCTCTTTAACAGTTCATGTTAGGTCGCTTTGTAAGCTCATGGTGAGGGCTCTGTATTAATTTCAAGTCACGTGCCCCTTATTTATGACATGTGTTGAAGTTGCATGGGATTCGGAGTTCAAAACCGAAAACAAAAGTTCTATAACCTCTAGATGTAACGGTGTGGTTTGATTCACGTTTCTTTCTTTTCTTTATCCTTAATTTTCTTTTCTTACTTTCTTATTTTAGTTCTATCTGACTGGGTTGTCTGGTAGAAGATTGCGACGTAAATGCGCGCTGTTAATTCATTATTACCAGCTCATGAACCTATATGATTGATGACCCTACTACGCTTGCTCGCTGTTCACTATACACTCCGGACAGACTGCGGGCGTCGCGAACTTGTGCTATAAGGTGCCTGTTTGTTGCCCCACAGTCACGTACTCTAACAGCGCGATATGCCCCTACAGCCCAGGCGCTCAATCTGCTTAACGCCCTGATTGCTCAGGAACCGAAATTCGATATTTTCTTATGTACCAGTAAAGAAATGATCACTATGTGCACAAAATTCTTTAGTTTGTAAGTTGTTGGCTAGCTATACGCTTTGGTGTATACTGTAAGTATAGCTAGCATTTGAAATAAATAAATAAATAAGATGTGGTCTAGTGTAGGTAAGACAAATAGTCGCCAATGTTCATAAAAAGGTCAGACACCAATCTACTGTAAGGCAACATCCTAGCTGTATTTTACGACACTCACGGGAAGGGTCAAAGGATTACCTATTCTGTTCTTGACCATACCCAGATTCGTTAGTATTAAAGGACTATCATAATAGACCTACGTACGCAGCCCGTCGTTATCATAACACACCTACATTCTTTTACTATGTATCTATCTTAAATATGATTGCCACAGAGCACGCAATTGCCAAGCTAGCACTGACTAAGAAAAAAAAAAGATATTTTTTGGTCGTCAATCACCAGGAAAATTCTAAATATAGGAGAGTGAAAGGGTTGTATACGACTACGTAGGCCAAGTGCGGATTGGTCGATGTCACATGTCTTCGAATTTTTGATTCTAGTACTTGCCGGTTTCCTCACGATGTTTTCCTTCAGCGTTTTAAGAGCAGTGGAAATGAATTAAATTACACAACGTAATGCGCCTGGCCTCCTAAGTCGGGGCCTTTACCATTGGGAACATAATACCTGAGTGCCTCAGGGCTCGTGCCAAAAAGGTTTATTTCGTCCACTGTTGGACATAGGCCTCCTCCAAGTGTCGCCACAGCGACCGGTCCTGTGCGTTTCGCATTCATCGGATTCCCGCGACATTCGCCAGGTCGTCGGTCCACCTTATAGGAGGCCTACCAACGCTGCGTATTCCGGTAAGTGGCCGCCACTCTAGAACCTTTCGTCCCCATCGACCATCTGTTCTACGAGCTTCCTGAGTAAATCATGCCAATGTCATATTTCTCACCAGCTGTCACTTAAGAATTGAAACGCTCAATACAGAATATGTCGACAGTGCCGTTTCCAGTACTGCCCGCCAAGGCATCTCTGTGATCTGTGGCAGACTAGAACGAAACTCATTTCACACGCGAATAGATTTCAGTGGTCAGTTTGTCAGAAAAATTGCTGAAGGGACACGGGTGGTATGGTAATTTTTATGGGTTTTATCATGGAAAACTTTTAAATATGTTTCATGAAATAAATTGAAAAGGGATAAGAGGAGACATTTTGATTATGAATTTATAGAATAGAATAGAAATACTTTGTTTCGGTACAGACATAGCACAACGATTACAAATACAAAAAGGAAAAAAATAATATTAAAAAAAGTACATTAACACGCCAAGCGTGTCCGCACAGAAAGGGAGATAGAAGATTAAAGATGAATAGAAAGAGAGTGATTTCTAATTTTTTAATGTAAAATTCTCAAATAGCTTCTCCCCCTCTAGGTAAAACAGAGGGAGTGTCATACTTTGACTGGCTAAAACCCACTGTATTCCTTCAACTGCAGTTTATGTATTTTCACAACTATACTCGTCAAAACCATCATCACAACTCTCAACTCAGAGATAAGGTAAAACTTCCGTTATGTTATTGAGGTAAAACTTATTTTTTTTATTAAAATTGCACATTTTTGCTGTTCTCTTAGAGAGTTATATTAATGGTTGTAACTAGTATAATCTTATAAATAAATACATATCATTACCGCAAATGTATGTATTTTTTACCGACTATGATGCAAAAATTGTAAAAACCTATCAAATATTTGAATTGCGCGATATATCCTGGATCATTCACCAAAGCGCAATAGTGAACGGTAGGAAGGTTATACGCGAAAAATTCATTCAATGCCTCCAGTATGCTGCCAAGGTAGCATTCCTCATAAGGCGCGCTATTCATAATGATTAAGTCCGAAATCCTTTACCCTTATTTTGGACCGAAAACCTCGATTAGACAGTGTTCGGGAAACTGTGGTATTTTATCGTCCGATACAGCCAGTGATGACATACGGTTATGACACGTGGTCGTTCAGAATAGGCCCCATCAGCCAAAGTCGCCCAAAGGGCAACTTAGGGAGTTGTGCTCGGAGTTTGCTCGCGTGAATTGGAAATGAAGATATCCGAAGGAAAACCTAGGTTACACATATAACCCGAAGAATCATCAAACCTAAGTGGTGACACTTGGAGGATACCTACTCGTATGTCTAATAGTGGTCGTCTTTCGGCTATAATGATGATGATGATGATTCCATTACAAAAACAATTCCACAGATGCCAATCTACAGTATCGTTTAGTAGCGTACTTTTTATACCGCAAAATACATGCTTCTTGTGATAGAAAGCTCGTAAATTATTATCCAACAAACGAATACGTAACGGGTACTTTCTGGCAAACAAATGAAATACTTGTATCCCTCATAAACTAACATTGTACAAAGTTATATCAATATGTAAAGACAAAAACAAATATCAATTCATAGACAACACAAGACGAGTGTTATCAAAAACATATTTGCTTGTCTATCGAAGCGTATCATATTTGAAATGCGAATCACAACAGAAATTACTGTTTACCGAACATACCCGACTATTTACGAAAATAGACGAACCGATCCAACATGGCGGAGCGTTGACAAAAGCGTTGGAAGTTTTTGAACCCTTTTTCATTCGGGTCTTGGGTACTAGTGCGTTCAGTCGCATAGTACCCCATAATACGTGGTGACCGTCGCTCTAGCGATCAAAGGGCACTTTGAGCCATTGTTTTTTACATAAATAGAATGTTTTAAAATAAAGATTATGATAAAATGTATGCAAAGGAGTTCGATTTTTACGTTTTTAAAGGTTATTTTCGGCATTAATACTAATTAAAGATCAAAAAGACATGCTAGAACAGCTATACTCATTATTAGAGCACGGAAAAGTCATAAATCACTAATGAAACCACAAGAAAACCGGTTCAATAAATAAAACAGGAAGTTATGAAAGATTAAATTACTAAACGAAACTGTAAACCAATATATCAAATGAAACTTAATCGAGCATGTGACAGAAACATCGAAATGCCATTCCCCTCGAAGTAATTTCAACAAATCCTGTAAGTTATTACATAGCATACTGTTATGGAAATCTGGTAAATAAATAGCTAACTTTTGCACAATACACAAATTTCGTAGAAATTACCAAATGTGTATAATTAATTAATGTTCAGAGTTTGTGCCAACGCTGAACGCATTACAATTTTGCTTTGGTCCAAGTTAACGTCGCTAGTTTGATTCTAATTAATATTTCGAATGGGATTATTGTGGATTCGGAATTATGATTATTGTTAGCAGAGCTTAATAAATGCCGTAGGGGGCCAAGCAGGAGCGAAGCCTTCTGGGGCCATGGGTTGACTTCCGTAAGGGACCAAACCCAGGGACACGGAACTCAAAACAATGAAGGCACTAGGTGTGGTTTTAGTGAAGAAAAATCTGACATGGAGGGCATGTCAGATTTGTCAGATGTCGTGTCAGAGCAAGAACAATCATTAGATAACTACGCAACATAAAAAAGAGCTAGACAAATGTTAAAGGAGGATATATTATACCTTTTTTTTAGGGGGAAGTCATCAAATGACATTACCTGTTTCACGATGGAACGAGGAGTGTCAGATTTTTACTGAAAACCCCACCTGTGTTCCTCCTGTTGCCCTTTGCGCTCGAGAGCAACGGATACTCTCTTGAACATTCGCGCAGTCCTAGCAGGCAGAAACCCTACTAGAGGGAGGCCGAAGCACGGTGCTCCGCTGGCCGACCGTAGACAGTTGGGGGCCCAAGTAGTGTGCCAGCCACACACGAAAGGCTGCCCCGCCATCTGCGAAAAATCCCAGGGTGGCCCCATCGTGCCGGTTGGCGTCCGGATGGGAGGACCCGATGGCGATCCCTGGGGGGGTTCGGGCGTCCCCGCAGTCTCCAGATCAAACCTCCATTGGCGCAGCAACTCTGGTTGTATTGTTGTGCTCAACATCACATCACCTCGCTCAACTGCTATCTTCCATCTCTCCTATTCGCTCAAGAAAATAATTTCATAATGAAAGGTAAAAAGAAAAGCAGGTGTCGACAGCGGTTGCACGTCCTCCGATTCCAAGTGCATCTCTCGAATATTCGAGGGCTGCACTCAAATCTCCCAGCGGTCCACCACCATCTCGAAACCGACAAGCCACACTTGCTTTTCTTGACGGAGACGCAGATTAGATGTCCGTCAGATGCGGCGTACCTCAACTACCCGGGATACTCACTGGAGCATCACTTCCTGCAGCGTGCCGGGGTCTGTGTGTACGTCCGCAATGACATCTGCTGCCAGCGTCTCCGTCACCTTGAAGACCCTAGTTTCTCGACATTATGGCTACTGGTGGACACTGGTATGGACAAAATTGTCTATGCCTGTCTCTACCGATCGCATAGCGGTGATCAGGAGACAACTCGCCCGTTTGACCACCTCAGTGAGGCCGCCGATACGGCTCTGCATCGGCACCTTGACGCGCAGCTCGTCGCTCTGGGGGATTTTAACGCTTGCCATCAAGACTGGCTTTTCCCTTACCAGAGGACCGACCACGCTGGGAGACAAGCGCTAAACTTTGCGGTTTCGATGGGCCTCTCCAAGTTGGTAAGGCAAGCGACAAGGGTGCCTGATGTAGATGGTCATACTGCCAACTGTCTGGACCTTCTGCTGACCACCGATCCGGACAGATGTATCGTAACAGTTTCTTCGCCACTAGGAACTTCAGATCACTGTCTGGTGAAATCTGTAACGTCCTTCTCCCCGCCAGAGATGCGGCACTTCTTTGCGTCTTATCCTTGGCAGCAGGTCTGCTTCTCTTCGGAAAATCCGTCGAGCTGTGCGGAGGCAATTTCCGATGTGGTGCGTCAAGCTATGGAGTATTACATCCCACATAGTGACGTACCCGTCGGTAGCTCAGCCCGCCCATGGTTCAACGCCGACTGTGCTGAAGCTGAAAAGCGAAAGCACTCGGCGTTTCTTTCCTGGGTGGATGCTCGTGACCGCAAAGCTCCGAACCTGAGTTCAAAGAAGAGAGCCTTCAACCATGCTGCCAAGTCCTACAAAAAGACACTAAGGAAGGCTCGCTTCGATCGCATTTCCCACATTGACCAGAAGCTCTCTGCGCAACCGTCCGGTAGCAGAGCATTCTGGTCCCTTGCCAAGTCGGTCGAAGCGAACTTCTGTCGGCCCACAATGCCTCCGCTGGTTCGGCCAGATGGAACACTAGCTCATACGGCGAGAGAGAAAGCAGGTCTCTTTGCATCTCTCTTCGCCCATAATTCTCGTCTTGACACTGGCAGTGCTACTCCACCGATTCTGCCACACTGCGGCACCTCGATGCCCGAGGTCCGTATAAGTAACAAAGAGGTTCTGAGAGCACTGTGTCGTCTAGATGTGAATAAGGCTAGTGGACCAGATGGTATTCCAGCGATTGTTCTCAAGGCATGTGCGCCCGAGTTGTCTCCTGTACTGACGCGCTTGTATCGCCTCTCATATAGGACTGGTATAGTGCCCAAATCCTGGAAGCTTGCCAACGTGCAACCTGTGCCCAAAAAGGGCAGTCGTGCCGACCCTGCCAACTATCGGCCGATTTCAATCACCTCCATACTCTGTAAGATTATGGAGCGTGTATTGAACTCGCGCCTCATGGCTTACCTGGAAGGTAACGATCTCCTCAGTGACCGACAATACGGGTTTCACCGCAATCGGTCTACTGGGGACCTTCTGGTGTATGCCACTCACCTGTGGGGCGAGGCCCTCGAGAAGAATGAGGAAGGTCTTGCAGTTTCCTTGGACGTCTCGAAGGCCTTCGATAGGGTTTGGCACGCTAGCCTACTGAGTAAGCTTCCAGCGTACGGCATCTCCCCTGGCCTGATTAAGTGGATAAAAGACTTCCTGAGCGAACGGTCCCTCCGAGTTGTTGTCGACGGGTGCTCATCGGAGCCCATGTGGACTAATGCCGGAGTTCCTCAGGGATCTGTACTCTCTGCAACTCTCTTCCTGCTCCACATCGACGATCTGCTGATGCCCGGTATCTATGGGTATGCAGATGATAGCACAGTTGTAGAGAGATACTTGCCGCTTAATCGGGCTAGTAAGGAGCTAATCCAGTCCGAAAGAGAGGCCATGGTGGAGCGTACGAATGACTCACTTCAGGCAGTCTCCAAGTGGGGCGAAGCCAATCTGGTGGGATTCAACGCCGCCAAAACACAAGCGTGTCTATTCACCGCTAAAAGGAGCCCGTTCACCTTGGCTCCTGCTTTTCGGAATGTATCCCTAGAATGCACCGACCGCCTTCAGCTCTTAGGAGTTGAAATTTCCTCCGACCTCAACTTTGGGCGGTTCATTGAGTCCAAGGCCAAGATAGCTGCTAGGAAACTCGGCGTTCTGGCAAAGGTCTGGCGGTACTTCACATCAGGACAGCTTCTAATGTTGTACAAAGCGCAGGTCCGATCGTGTGTGGAGTACTGCAGCCACATATGGGCTGGAGCTGCGAAATACCACCTGGCAGCTTTGGACTCAGTGGAAAGGCGTGCGAAGAGGCTAATTGGAGATCCAGATCTGGTTAAGTCCAATTTACAAAGCCTTGAGCACAGGCTATATTGGGGTCAGCTTCCAGTCAGATTTAGCTGAATACCAGTATTTTACGAGGAGCGGCTGCCTACCAGACCTCCATGATTAGGCGATATCCTAATCATGAAATTATAACCACACAGCCAAGCCGGGTCCGAGCTAAGCACAATGAATGCCTTTAAGGTCTTAGAACCAGCTTAAGAATTGAGTATTTTGAGTTAAAAACGTCTCTAATCCTTCAAAATACCGGAGTTTTACTGGTTTACAGGCTAAAGTAGAGTTTCAGGAGTACTCAACAGTAAATTCTTAAATCAGAAAATCGGGGGCTAAACGCCTAGATATAACTTCGCCAACAATACTGCATAAAGACAAAAATACTTCGGTCATTTCCACAAGGAGTTCAAGAAAAGTCTAATATTTCAGCAAATATAAAACTGTTTCTTGTAATAATAAAGTAGATTCTCCGCTATTTCTCATGCACTAGTTACGTCTCGCCGCCGGCTGGCTGCCTCCCGTCAACTGTTGGCCAACCGAAACTGTTTGCAATTCAAACGTTCCACGAATATTCGCCGTTCCGAATACCTGTTCCACTGTTATTAAATACCTCGGTTCAGAATTGAGATAGAGAACGCTTAATATCAGTTCTCTGTTGCATCTGATATTAGGTTGGTTTTAAGGAGTTTGCCTCGCTTTGTAGTCAACTTCATAATTGTATATTATGGTTTATGTGAACAGCAAGCTGGTTTAATAGCGCGTATTTTGCACAAGAAGACATAATTATCTCATTTTAGCGATATATTGTACAACATAATTAATAACACTTCACTCTATTTTGAAATAGCTATTATTTAGTTATGCTGCACAACTACCATAACATAGTATTTCTTAACCCAAAGGTTGATGGTAAAGAATGGCTTGTTACTTAATAGAACCGCCTACATACCACTACTGTACCTACGTGAAGTTTAAATAAAAAAATATTGTCAGGTTGTCGCCTGGCGGTTTTGTTATGAATAAGGCTCGCTTTGAGTCGAAAATCTATTTACGCAGTCCTTCCGTTATTGGTACAAACATCGGGAACCCAAGTACCTCTCCGACAAGAAACATCTTTATTAATGTCACCATTTATAAAACAAAGACATTATAATTACAATCAATCGAAAGGCCCGTCACGTACGTCCGTCCATCGTTAGTACCAGCGCGCAATTAAACACGAACGAACGAAACATCGGAAGAATATTCCGCGCTCCATATTCAAACAATCGCCGTTGATTGACGGGCGTGACACGAAAGCTCCCGGGGACACCCGACAACATCCGACGTACTTGAATACTGGAACTGTTGCAATGCAAGTTATTTTTAAAAATAAAAAGGGCAGATCTATTTTGTTTTTTAGGTATGTTCCAAGACGAAAGTTTGAAAATGACTGCATTTTGTTTATTTTTTTGACAATATGGCAACTTTCATGATTGCAATTAATAGACCAATGTGATGTCTGATAAAAGCTCGCATTTAAGCAATATCTCACCTGATGGTAAGCGATGATATGGCTGACGACGGAGCACGCTTGCCTAAAAGTAACCTTTTCACTCTTGGCTTAAAGACCCCTAAGGTGCAGCTATCAGAAAATACAGATTCCAGTACAGTTTTACAACACTGAAAAAATTTCAATTTCGAAACTAGGACCTTCATATCTCAACCAACCGATTCCATCATGTAGTTTTATTGTGTCTGTAGCTTACTGGCTCTACGTACTATTGTTATGAACATATTTTTATTGTGGCAGTAGGCAGAGCACATTGCACGATGGTAGATGAGGACCAAAAGTTCTGGAGTGGCGACCACGTAGCGGTAGACGCAGCATTGGAAGGCCTCCAATAAATTGGACCGATGTGGTGTCGGGGGAAACCGATGGATGCGAGATGCACAGGACCGGCTGTTATGGAGACGCTTGGGGGAGGCCTTTGTTAGACGTAGGCCTTCGCCAAGCCAATAGTTGTGATCTTCTTATTTCCAAGTATGCACGTGACAGAAAAGCCTTCTACCCGTCATTAAAATAACAGATACAATACTAGGTACATCCATTACATACCTACGAGTACATAGCTACACATATCATAAAGCCTCCACGTCCCCACATACTAACGACTCCATACATTGTTGTTTGCGCCAGCCACAGCTCTGCACATTGCTTGTAGTATCAAATTTATGAAACACTGGCCACCTCTAAATAATCTATGGATACGTTGTTTATGACTGAGCTTGCTTGCCTATGGTAATTTGTCTGATTGATTAAGCTTAGAGTAAGAAGAGTTATAGGGCTCGTGGGTTCAGAAATGCAAGGTTTACGTTCTATTTTAAAGAGTCCAGATAGAGAGAATTTGTCGATGGATTTTAGCCTTTACAATCTGAAGCATAGTGGCTTCTTCCTTCTGAGGCCTAGGTTGAAGAAAGAGATCCCCGGGACCCCGGAATTGGGGCAAGAAAGGAGTGGGTTTTAGTCAGTAAAAGTGACACGCCCTCCCGCTCCGCCCAGAGCGGGAGAAGTCATTTGAATGATTACCCACCTAAAAAAATAGTGGCTTCTTCTTCAGCTTTAACGTTTTTGTGTTCTCTTCGTCCGAATGTAAAAACGGATCCCTTACAGAATCAATCATATTATGTCTACTCGTGTAATTTTCTCCGAATCAACTGAACCTATTCAGATACTCTACGATAGACGTAAGGAATGGAGGGAGGCCTTTGCCCAGCTGTGGGACAATATAGGCTAGGTTTATTATTATTTATTATTCAGATACCACGAACTCTTAACGTGATCCATTTGATGGCGTAACTGGACGGAGCTGTGTAGGTTACTTGTCTAGTTCCAAACCTCTTTCTTGCTTTTAACAGGTTATGCTAAGGCTTAGAAGGCCCCACTTGAAAAGGTAGACATATGAACTTTAATGACCCAATCACAGACGAGTAGCAACGTACGATACCGACGATAAGGTATTTCCATGATTTTAGACTGATAAGTAGAATAATTGCAAGCCGTTCTAATTAATGTTGACTGACATTCTTATCAATGAGATAGTGTCGTTTATTGCTATAACATATTGTTTGGTAGCTACGCACGATCGTTTAGTGTTTAAACGTGCCTACATAGGTTAGGGGAGATATTGTGTTGAACCAGTGTTGGACGGAAGTGGTTTTGTGTTGTGCTATGATTAGTGTTTGAGACATGTAAGTACTATTAAAATCATATTAAAGAAAAAAGCATTAAAAATGGGCCAGAAAAATTTAATTGATTACAGTAAAAAATATCTAAGCTAGGTACAAAATACTTAAGCTACGTTCTAGACAATTGGAGAATACTATTTTTTTGTGAGATCATAACTAGCAGGTACTGCATTTAAATGATCCAAAGCCAATTACAATACACACTAACAAAAAAAAATTAAGAATAATACCTAAAAATAAATGAAAAATTTTCACTGTCGGAAATCTTTGACAAACCTTGCTTAATTCCCATTCTTTTTACACTAAACAAAGTCTTTTTTACCTAAATAGCAAAGAAACAATACTCCTAAAATTAAAATTATCGTGCTATTTTAAGTGTTTTTAGGGTTCCGTACCTCAAAAGGGAAAAACGGAACCCCAGGATCACTTTTTTGTATGGCATTCGGTGTTTTATTTTTATTTTACAGTCTTAAGTTGCAGTACCCATCAGCTATACCTAAATTATGGGCAAATTCTTTAGCAAGAAACCTATAGAATATAACCATAAGAAGTTTGCCTATATGTAGTTACTCAGATACCCGCGAAACGAGACACAATAGTAAAACAATAACAGCGCGGTCTCATAGGACCGGTTGGGGATTCAAACGTTAAAGAGCTCCCTGATTTCTACCTCGGCCCATCTGGAAAACATATACTTTCAAACAAAAAAATATTTACCAAATGGATCCAGACTTTCTTAACGTTTGAATCCCCAACCGGTCCTATGAGACCGCGCTGTTATTGTTTTACTATTGTGTCTCGTTTCGCGGGTATCTGAGTAACTACAGTAAACAGTGTACACACACACACACACAAAAAAATCCTGCCGAAATAAGAATCTCCTCTTTTTTGAAATCCGTTAAAAACTTTACTATGTACGAGTATACGACTGTACATAGTACCATATCTGTTGACAACCGGTGAACCACGGAATGTGCACGGGCCTGACTTCCAATTAGTGGCTCGTGGTTTTGTGAGCTTCGGATTTAGCTTATATTGCATACGTACCTACACAGATACATAGAAAAGTAGAAACAGTGTATGTAGTTGGCTCAGTAGGGTCTGTGAAAACTTAGATGATTTGAAGTGTGTAGATCTAGATATTTCTCACACGATCTCCTTCGATAACTTCAACTAGGGTTCGTTTTTTTTTTGAGGTGGCAAATCATCTAACGACTTCTCCCGCTCTAAAAGAGAGCGTGCCAGACTTCTACTGGCTTAAACCACACCTAAGCCCTAACTATACCCAAACCATACCACATCACACCACACCTAAGCTCCTTGTAAAATTAGGTAGGTATATTTATGGTGTACAATAAAGTATATATCAATCAATGAATCAATCTTTGTTCCTCCAGTGCCCCATTGCGTCCCAGGACTTGTAGTAACCCTTTCAGAAGTGGACCCATTAGGACCCAGTAGGCTGCAACCGTGCTTGACCCCTACGGTTTTACTGACATCTTTTTGAGGTGCACGTGGAACACTAAGCGCCGATGACTACTCTGGCTTGATTACTGGCTGCCCGGGGAAGCCCTCCCACTCCCAAGGTGCTTATCAGGTGGGATAAGCCTGAAGTAATTTTACTTATCAACCGATAATCCAATAAAACAGATTTCCTAGAATAAATGCAATTTTTATTATAAGGAAATATAGGTATTTCCTATAATATTAAAACCAACCGGGGTTTTAACCAACTGCACAAACGTAAGGTCTAACAGTGCCTTTCATTTAAAATATTTCATGACAAGCTACGGATTTATTTTGTATTTACTTATCTACATAATCCCAGAAAGTCGTCCTTCAAAAGATTTATTTTAATCTTTCTATTATTGATAGTCTTCCGTTGGACCACTATCTCTCCTGCTACCAAGAGAGAGAGATAGTGGTCAAACACGAGCCCATCAATAATATTATCATCATCATTTTCCTGCCCTTGTCCCATATTACACATACCTAAGCGATGATGTGGTCAAAGATAGAACACATTTGCATAGAAAGAACTTATTCACTCTTGACTTAAAAACCCCTGTTTTAACCAGCACAGACTGGTAGGAAGTTCCACTTCTTAGCTGTACACGGAATGAGTGTGTTCCCATACACACTCTACAAAATGTCACCATCATCATCATCATCTACCTAACCATTTTCCCAACTATATTGGGCTCAGCTTCCAGTCAAGCCGGATTTAGCTGAATACCAGTATTTTACGAGGAGTATTTTATTTTTATAATCTTGAAAACAAACAATGACTTTGCCAAACACAAAAATAAGATAGCATTGTTGCTCACCCATAAAAAATGTTTATTTCCGACTAGGTATTTCACGGATTTAAATATAATGTATCGTTAAGCGCTTTAATACAAAATTAATCACTAAAGAGAAGCACTCTACACTTTTATAAAATTATGAGGTAAGTAAACGAGAGCGCTATTAAACTCAATTATTCTACTAATCGTTTAACGTGTGTTACTTTAACTAAATTTCAACATGTATTGTAAACCGTAAAGAAGAAATAGATACCTTGCATACAGATATGTGCATATTAAGTCAATTAAGCAATAATTTTATGAAGAATTAACGACCCGACTATTTATTAAAGTATTGAATTATACAGTTCAGTTTAGTCCGGAAATAAAAATACACAGCTGTAAATAATCACACCTTTTCCTTAGACTCTCGACAAAATTACATCCTTTCACTGGCAAAAGTCAAAATACAAAATGATTTTGGACTGATCATATGACATTTTAATAGAAACAAAAATGATTATTTGACACAAAAACAAAGACTAACAAAAACATCATAGGTAAAAACGAAAAGGAATAATTTAGTGGTAAATATATTTAGTATCTCACAGCATTGATGACAACTGTTGAACAAAAATATATCACTAAATAACCCGCATTGGGCCTGCGTGGTGGATTATGGCCCATTTCTTCACCTAGAGAGGAGGCTTGAGTCCCAGCTTTGAGAATATGCTGTAATATGCTTCATCATCATTTCAATCGAAAGACATCCACTACTGGACATAAGCTTGGGAGAGCCTAGCATCTCCACAACGACCTGTCTTGCGAATTTACATTTCTGATGTGATCACGCAACACAATAGACTCATTTGCTTATACTTCACATTACAAATAGACAGACCAGTTTAAAACGCGTATATCTCAAGACGCGTTCTATTGCTAGTGTTTTGAACTCACTAATTACTATCTTTTACTGTCCAATTATTGTAATTGATTCCCACTGCCGTAATTATGTTATTAAAGTAAATACTATATAAATGGTGTGCAGTATTAAAAGTATTGTTTTGTTAATCCTTTTCAGTACAAAGATGGTGCAAGTGAGAGTGAGTGAGGGAGTGTTGGAGGGAGAGTTGGTGCAGAATGAGTACGGTGGTGAATACTGCAGCTTCAAGGGCATCCCGTACGCGCAGCCGCCGACAGGAGACCTCCGGTTCAAGGTTAGTACCACCAATCATCATTGCCCTTTTAGCTAAAAGATTTCCAGATCTAGATGGATTTACACATCTCCCAAGCGTTACCACATTGAATGCTTCTTGCATTCAACAGGCTTTTACGGTCCATACCGGGTCACCTTGTGGGATCTTATTTGCGAGTATTTCCCTTAATAATTCGAGTGTTTGAGCTTACATTCAAACATAAATCTTCTAAATTAGTTAATACTAGTTTCCGCCCGCGGCTTCGCCCGCGTGGTGTGTTGATAAAAAGCAGCCTATAGCAAAAATAACAAAATCGAAAAAAAAAGGTATGAGTAAAAGTAGCCTATATGTTAATCCAAGGTATAAACTATCTAAATACCAAATTTGAACCAGATCGGTCCAGCCGTTTTTTTCGTGAAAGAGTAACAAACATACATCCATCCTCACAAACTTTCGCATTTATAATATTAAAAGTAGGATTTATGATTATTTACAAAATATTATCAACCTACCTGTAAGATTGACATTAACCATGAATGGTTTCTGTTTTGCTATCTTACATAAGGTTTAATTGATATTGATTTACTTACCTAACATCATTTGGTCATTATGTTTGCAGGCACCACAACCTCCAAAACCGTGGAACGGCGTGCGGAGCGCAAGAGAATTTGGCCCCGTTTCTTTTCAGTATGATATATTTATGAAAACAGATCCCCGTGGAGATGAAGACTGCTTGTATCTTAACGTATACACCCCAGACCTAAAGCCCAGTAAGCCTTTACCCGTAATGTTCTGGATACATGGAGGAGCATATATATCTGGCAGCGGCAATGACGAAATATTTGGCCCAGAATTTCTCGTCAGGCAAGGCGTGTTACTTGTCACAATTAATTACAGACTTGAAGTAATGGGTTTTCTCTGTTTAGACACAGAAGAAGTACCTGGCAATGCTGGCATGAAGGATCAAGTGGCAGCTTTGAGATGGGTCAATAAGAACATTGCATCCTTTGGCGGCGATCCGAACAATGTAACAATTTTTGGAGAAAGTGTAGGAGGCGCTAGCGTCAGCTATCACTTAGTATCTCCCATGTCTAAAGGACTTTTCAAAAGAGCAATATGTCACAGTGGAACTGCAAATTGTTGGTGGGGTCAAATAATTGAGCCCCGTGAGAGAGCAATCGCCTTAGCCGAACATTTGGGGTACGATCCAGAAACTGATGGAAGTCTCTATGATTACTTCAAATCCCTACCAAAAGAAGCACTATTGGACGTAACGATACCACTTACTTTTGCTGAAGAGCAACGAGCGGGCTTTGAATTAAGTATAGGTATTGTTAGTGAAAAACAATTTGGTGATAATGAGAGATTCTTTCATGGCAACATATATGATCATCTACAAAACGGTATTCATGAAGGAGTGGAAGTCATAACCGGCTATACTGAGGATGAAGGTGTCATACTATATGTGTTTGCTGAATTTGAAAAAATGCGAGCACAAGCAAATCAGATAATTACTTATTTCACTCCTAAACACATAGCATTACACTGTCCAGTTAAAGAACAAATACAGGTTGCACGAAAGATTAAAGACTACTATATGAACGATGGTAGTTCAAGAGCAGACTGGGAAAAATTGGCCCGATTCCATTCCTTTGAAACACTTAAATATGACATCATTAAGTGGGCAAAGATTTGCGCAAGTGCAAACAAGAACAAAATATACTTTTTTAAATTCAGTTGCAAATCTGAAAGAAACCTTGCTAGTCATTTGATGGGGCTAGATGATGTTACTGAAGGAAAAGAAGTATCTTGTCATATTGATGACTTGTTTTATATTTTTAATAGTAGAGCAGCAGAAGAGAAAGTGGATATGAAATCAAAAACGTTCAAAATGATTGATAATATGACAAAGCTTTGGACAAACTTCGCAAAGTTTGGGTAAATTGTACTAGATCTATGACAATATATACTGATGCAAGTAGATGTGTATACGAGACTTTTTAAATTGTATTACTTATTATTTTACAGAGAGCCGACTCCAAACGATGAACTTGGTGTAAAATGGAATCCTTACACGGTGGAAAAGGAAGAATATTTGGAAATAGGCAACGATTTGCTAATGGGGTCAGCACCGGATCATAAAGAATTTAAATTTTGGGACAATATATTCAGAGAATTTGCTCCTAAATATTTTACTCAGGATTTTTAAACGGCTAGTCCTCTCAAGGTTTTTGGTTGAAAATATTTTTGGTATAAATTAGAATATAGTGGTTAATTACTAACTTCCAAAGTACATTGAAAAATACTGTATTGAAAAGAGTGTCAGTGTTAACCATACCATATAATTAAGTTAGTAAAGTATGTACCATGTAACTTTTAATGTTTACAGCACAATTAGTGCGATAGGCCTTGCGTAAAGCGAATTCGATTATTGCACAGAACATATATGTATTTCTATAAAAGATAGTTGTTCATAATACCGAGAAGTGTCGTTTTATTAAAAAGAAATTACCTTAGGTGTACACTGTACGCACAGTGCGTTTTTTGCGTAGGAAGTTCATCAGATATCGATAGTTTCTCTTTTAAATCCATCCAATGATTGTATTTAAAATACCACTTTTGGAAAATCGACCTCTCTTATGTCACCCTATGTAAGATCATTTTATTTCTGTATTTTTTGTAACTCATATGATGTCTATAATAATAAGTATTCTATTCAAATCATTTTTTTTTTTTAATTTTAAGAAAATTTTTACTTATGTCTATTAGGTTATGAATTTATTTAGTTTTCTACACGATACTCGTATATTATGCGCTCGTGCTCTCTCCTACCATTTAAAATTTTTTTGAGCCCGAAAGGATCTATAATTGTTTTCACTTTTTTAATGTTTATAACCTGATATATCCATAGCCAGAGGTCAAAAGTGCACTCTAAAAATACAAAGTATCTATCTTTGTAGAAGTGATTCATGACTGATTTAATTTATAGCATAGAATCCAAAGTAGAAATAAAAATTGTTGTGGGCCATTAAACTTCTACCACAAAGAAATTTTAGGTACTCTAGCATTAATAGAGTGCAACAGCTGTCCTTTTGACCCCTGACTATATATTATGGATTGCAATAAAGATTTGAGAACCTCTATTAGTTTTGAACACAGTCAATAAATCTTCCTTTATCTCAAAATCGATTAATTTTACTTACTTTTTTTTATTCCATACCTACCAACCTTTTAACCACTTACGTCGGATATATCCGACAAAGACTTTCACGTTTCTTCCGCCAGGGTCGAACATCCACGACCAAATACTACATCTCGTCAGCTCTTCTGTCACCTATGGGGATTGAAAAGCTAAACGAGATGGTGTTTAGCTCTTCAAGCCCAATCCCAGTCTTCAATCCCCAGTTTTCGCCATTGTCGTGTATTTGCGACTGGGTAGTAATAAACACACGACCCTGGAGAATAGGACACTCGTCGGAACAATCCGACGCAAGCGGTTAAAGGGTTAACATTTGCATAATAATAAGGTCACCACACCAATTCGATCGTTGTCACCTTCAAAACGAACAACGAACTTCAGATAAAAATAAAACGTGTAGTTAGTTTTACCGGTTTTAGTACTAGCAAGGTATGTAATAAAAAAAAATATCAAGATTAAATCCGACTGCGGTACTTAAAATAAGAACACTACTAAAATATTTCAGTTGTTCGCATGAGCAGGCGCAAACAACACTGCATCGTGCCGTCATCCGAAATTTAAAAAAAAAAGTATAGTTACATCACTGAACTTTGTACGTATGTGGGACTTAGTGCTCTAGTGCGATTCAAGTGGCATTTGCTGATAAGAAAGTAACGTAGCAAGAAGAACAGTAAATAGTATCCTTGACTGTATTTCGGCTGCCGGGGCCAGTCTCAAACTAGTCATCAGTGATAGACTCAGAAAATATTACAGCGCAAAGAGTGTGCGTAAACGCAAGTTCATTCTTTTTTCCCTTACTCTTAAGAAGCATAAGGAGTTTCTGATCAGTGTAACGATGGTGCAAGTGAGAGTGAGTGAGGGAGTGTTGGAGGGAGAGTTGGTGCAGAATGAGTACGGCGGCTCGTACTGCAGCTTCAAGGGCATCCCGTACGCGCAGCCGCCGACAGGAGACCTCCGGTTCAAGGTACGTCTATAGAAACTATTCATGCATTCAGTGACAGACACTGCGAATAAAAACTGTCTGTTAGAATTGCATAATGAGATGCTAATTTAAATACGCATTTATCGCATTGGGGATAAAAAAAACTGTACAAATATAAATGCATTAGCATTATCGGCCTTGTAATGTCCCCACTGTTGGGACTCAGGCCTCCTCTCTAGGAGAGGGAATGGTCTGTAAATATAATGAAGAAAAATAAATAAAACTAAGGAAAGATTTTGGAAAATATATGTATCTAGCAACTGCCCCCGGTTTCACCCACGTGAACGTAGAGAGAAAATATACTCTTGAAATAAAATGATCATATTATTCTATTCAATTCATATTTCATTTCCGTCATCATTCTATTTCAAGACATGGTCTAAATTTTCTTTATTTTTTGCTACAAGAAAGAGAGGAAATCAAGGCCGAACGTTAAAATTTATTTACGTTAATTCATATTTCTGGCATCGGTCGAAACTATCGCCTTATAAACGACTAGCTTTAGCCCACAGCTTCGCCCGCGTACATAAAATATAGCCTATGTCACTCAAGAATACAGCAGCTTTCTATTGGTGAAAAAATTTTAGCAATTGGACCACAAATTACCTCATACAAACAAAAAAACAAACTTTACGTCTTTATTATCTTAATATATATGTATAAATTTCGTGTCCCAATGTTTGTCCTCAATGGACTCCTTAACCACTTAACCGATTATAATAAAATTCGCACACCATGTTTTTTTTTTTTTTTCTGGTAGGGGAATCATCAGAATGACTTCCCCCGCTCTTGGGCGGAGCGGGAGGGCGTGTCAGACTCTTACTGACTAAACCCCTACCCCGTTCCTTCGTTGCCTTCGTTCTGGGGGGGACTCGGTATCAACCGTTAGGAATACCACATGTTCCCCCCAGAGGCTTCGGCCCTACCGGGCCCCTACAGTTTGCTGACATCTCCTTGAGGCGCGCGTGGAACAGAACGCGCCGTTGACGACTGGGCTCGGTCCAGATTATTTCCAGACTGCCGGACAGCGAGCTACCCAGTGCTCGCCGTCCGCGAACCCGCGCCTACGGTGGTCGGAAATCGGGATCGGGATCTCGGCGGCGGCGGCGTGAGGACCGTTCCCTCACGCGCTCGCGGTCAGCAGCCTCCTTCACGAGCATTACTGCTTCGCAGAAGGAGGCGACCGCATGCCAACCCTCCTCGCTCCGGACCATGGCCTGAACCAGGGCCCGGCGCGAGAGGTCGCCGCTCCCGATAGTCTCCACGAGGACACGGCGGTGCTCCGCCCAAGCGGGGCACACTTCTACCGTGTGCTCCACCGTGTCCTCCGGGCGGTCCACACAGTGGCGACACCCGGGCGTCCTCTCCTGCTTGATTCGATGCAGGAACCTCCCGAACTTACTGTGTCCGGTGAGGACCTGCGTCACATGGAAAGAGAGGACGCCGTGACCTCTTTCCAACCTCGCACACCATGTGCAGTTCGATCCAACTTGAGAGATAGGATAGTTTAAACCTAAAAAAAAAAAAGTTAGGTAAAGTAGGGTAGTGTAGGGTAGTGTAGGGTAGTGTAGGGTAGTGTAGGGTAGTGTAGGGTAGTGTAGGGTAGTGTAGGGTAGTGTAGGGTAGTGTAGGGTAGTGTAGGGTAGTGTAGGGTAGTGTAGGGTAGTGTAGGGTAGTGTAGGGTAGTGTAGGGTAGTGTAGGGTAGTGTAGGGTAGTGTAGGGTAGTGTAGGGTAGTGTAGGGTAGTGTAGCCACTCAAACGTCCATGGTGACGGGCGATTTGGCGGCAAAACGTCCGGGCATTAAATGTTAATTGCTTTTTTACGACCAAGCGAGACTCTCTCAACAAAAACGATTACTACTGAAAAACTACAATAGCTACATTCGAATAAAAAATACTCACGGAAAGCTCAAAGAACGTAAAATTTGATTTGATTAAAAGTAAATTACTTTAATTAATAATAAACGATGAAAATAAAGTGTAAAGTTGAGAATATCGAAAAAATGTTTTAAAAAATATCGTAATTATTTTTTAACAATTTTTTCAATTTTTTCGGTAACAATGTTTTTTTTTATTATATTAGTACAAGATATACTCTTTAAAATGATACCAATATCTTAATATAAATATTTAGTTTTCTGTCATGAAAAAATAAACAAAGTTTCGTATTTCTCAACGGTCACTCGGCCTCGGGCGACGTAAACATTTATTGTATTTATGTATTAATGTATTTCGTTTGTAAATGGCCATTAACGTGCTAATAGTGAAGGATTCTCGTATATTTTGCATTTATTTAACAAAAATAACCAATAGAATACACTGATGCACTGTAAACAATAAAGAATTATCAAACGATGATCGTGTTAACTTTTCCAACTAAATTACACTATGTAAACGTTTTGAAATTGTCGTAATAATACTAATTTCGTAAAGGAAATTTCTTCACGTTTATTTTGATATAAAATACCAATATAAATAACGTACAAAACAATAAACATACCACATTTTTGTTAGGAGCTTCACACACAAAAAAGTCACTTGTCAAAAACGACGAACTGTCACTTGAATATATTTTTTTTAAAATTTTTTGTTGCCATTGCACGGAAAAAAATCACACTCACTGATGACAAACTTCATAACGCGCCATCTAGTATTAATCAACTACACTACTATCACCTGACTATAGCGCTGTACACGTTTAAACCGAAAGATGTCGTTCGGTGACTGTAGTCACCATGGACATAAATAGCAAAAATGTTTTTGGGGACTGTAGTCACCATGGACGCTTGAGTGGGTAGGGTAGTGTAGGGTAGTGTAGGGTAGTGTAGGGTAGTGTAGGGTAGTGTAGGGTAGTGTAGGGTAGTGTAGGGTAGTGTAGGGTAGTGTAGGGTAGTGTAGGGTAGTGTAGGGTAGTGTAGGGTAGTGTAGGGTAGTGTAGGGTAGTGTAGGGTAGTGTAGGGTAGTGTAGGGTAGTGTAGGGTAGTGTAGGGTAGTGTAGGGTAGTGTAGGGTAGTGTAGGATAGTGTAAGGTATTGTAGGGTAGTGTAGGATATGTAGGGTAGTCATTTGACGGGAAAAAATCCAAAAATAAATAATTGTCTACCCCGTGCGAAGCCGGGACGGGCTGCTAGTATTAATATAGATGATTATAATAGAATTCATAGAGGCCACGGTTTTGTTATATATCATAGTGTTTTTCTAATTCTTTTTAGGTAAGATTAAACTTCTAAGGTAAATTTTTCCGTTTAAATAATGACATCTTTACATAACCAGTTCAACATTTTTATGATTATGTTTGTCTACGAATTGGTTACCCTTGGAGTTAAAATAGATATGGACTTAATATAATTGTCGTTTAGCATAATTTATTTGATAAAAAATAATCTACTGATTTCGACAGCCTCTTTGGAACAGACCCATGATTTCATAACTAATTTACCAATAACGATTAGTGTTTTCGTTTATTATTTCTTTGAAATACATATAAAACCAGTCAAAACAATCTTAATTCTTGTTACAACCATCGCGACACTTGAATTTATCTTAAGTAGGTGATTGGCACCTACTTAAGATAAAGTTTATTGATAACAAAACATATAGTTTCCGTCTATTTCTAGGCTATTTGGTTTTTTAACAAGTATTATCTGAATTACCACAAGGACCATAGGACTGGTCTCGTATCCAGGAGTTTATGTCGTGGTATTAAGATGGCATATTATTTTTCTACAACAGTTGAGCTCTTTAACTTATTCGATTACATAATTCTTATTAGGACCCCACGAGCCTATATGACCCTAACTGAAACTTCGATGATTTTATTCTAATATTCCTATTCAATGTTTTACAGGCACCACAACCGCCAAAACCATGGCAAGGAGTTCGGAACGCCAAGGAGTTTGGTCCAGAATGCTGGCAAGTTGACTTACTAACGAAACTTGTACCAAATTGCAGTGAAGACTGTCTATTCCTCAACGTTTATACCCCAGAAATCCAACCCAAAAATCCTTTACCTGTAATGTTTTATATCCATGGAGGAGGATTTTACTCGGGAAGTGGAAATGATGATATCCTTGCCCCAGAATTCCTTGTCAGAAAAGGAGTTATACTGGTCACAATTAATTACAGACTTGAAGTGCTAGGTTTTCTTTGTCTAGATACAGAGGAAGTACCAGGCAACGCAGGCATGAAGGATCAAGTTGCAGCGTTAGAATGGGTCAATAAAAATATTGCTAGCTTTGGTGGAGATCCCAACAATATAACAATTTTTGGTGAAAGCGCAGGCGCAGCCAGTGTTAGCTACCATTTGGTATCTCCCATGACTAAAGGACTTTTTAAGAGAGCGATTTGTCAGAGTGGAGTCACAACTTGTTGGTGGGCAAGAGTGTTTGAGCCCCGCTTGAAAGCCCTCGCGTTAGCACACCAATTAGGATATAACTCGGAAAAAGATGGAGATCTGTACGAGTTTTTTAAGTCTCAACCAGTAGAGGCTCTCATTGGAGTAAAATTACCGTTATCATTCTCAGAAGAACATCGAGCCGGATTTGAATTACACCTTGGTATTGTTAGTGAAAAGCAATTCGGTGATAACAAAGCTTTCTTCCAAGGCAATATATCTGATTATTTAAAAAATGGTATTCACGAAGGACTGGAAGTTATAACAGGGTACACTGAAGATGAAGGTGTTCTATTGTTCGTGTTTGGCGAATACACAAAAATGTTGGCACAAGCAAATAATTTCGATAATTATTTTACTCCTAAACATATTGCGTTGAATTGTTCGATGAAAAAACAAATTGAGGCGGGACAAAAGATCAAAAAGTTTTATATGTGTGACAGAAGCGTCGATACTGATTGGGAACGATTGGCCCGATTCCACTCGTTTGAACTGTTTGTATATGGAATCATAAAATGGGCAAAAGTTTGCGCACAAAAGAATAGTGTCTATCTCTATAAATTCACTTGTAAATCTGAAAGAAATATTGCGAGTCAGATGATGGGTCTCAATGGAGTGACTGGTGGTAAAGAAATTGCTTGTCACCTCGATGATTTGTTTTATATTTTCAATAGTAGAGTATCAAAAGGTAAAGTCGATATGAAATCTAAAACCTTCGATATGATTGATAACATGACTACGCTTTGGACAAACTTTGCAAAATATGGGTAAGTATCCGGAACTTTAGACAGAAACGAAAACGACCCCTTCTTATTTTTTTTTTTCTAGAAAACTAATTTGTATACCCATTTTGCAGGAATCCAACTCCTAACGATGATCTTGGAGTGAAATGGAATCCGTACACAGTTGATAAAGAAGAATATTTGAACATTGGCAAGGAATTGCAGACTGGTTCAGCACCAGATGATGAAGAGTTCAAGTTTTGGGAAAATATATTCAAAGAATTTACCCCTGAATATGTTGACAAAGAATATTAATAAATTCATCATACTATTCTAATTTTTAGTATTGATTTTAACTCTACCCACAAATCGTCAAACGTAAGGTAGGACTCGAAAGACACACTGCGGCCCTGGAACCTAAAGGGCATGAAAAAACATGCGTCGGTCAGATAGACTGACCAACCTTCTCGCTACATGGAGAACAAGAAAAGTTATATTTAATGATTTTATTTCAATAAGTACAGTGAGAAGTTATAGAAAATCGAGATGGATGCCTATATCCAGTAAGACTGCTGTTGGCTAATTATAATGACTTCTCTAAGATTTCGACAGCCACTGTCTCTAATCTGGTCTGTCCAATGTCCCGCGATTTTCCAAATCAAATATTATTTATTTTCAATAGGTTTACGTTAAAGGAGCAGTAGGAGAAACTTAAATCAGTCTATTTGGTTTGGCTGTATGGCTCAAACCACTGCACTCAGCTCTACACACTGAATTGCCCAATTTTTAACCACAAAAGTTTAAGAGATAAAACCAGAAAAAAATTGAAGAGATAACATAAAAGCACCAGCTGTTGAAGAATCTCTTCTTCCAATAACTATTTGCCATTATAAAAATCGTTTTATGGTTTTCTGCTATCACATAAAGCAATTAATCGAACCCCTGCATGCACCGTAAAAAGCAGAAGCTTTATATTTCTATATAGTCAGGGTTTATCGGTACCAAACCCCCGGATGACACAACTGCGCCCCGTTTGGTGACCTCGCGCAACGGTGACCTAATTCCCATTAGGGTTCCACTATGCTTTTCGATTTTGTAAAAAGTATGTTTTTTTAATGTTAGAGGAGAATTGGTGAAAGTACCACATAGGATCCACATAGCACAGTCTAAACTAATATTATAAAGAAGAAAGATTTGATTTATTGTTTGTTTCTTTGTATGTTACGATTTAACTCAAAACCTACTTGACCGATTTTAAAAATTCTTTCACCAATAGAAACATATATCTTTACTGAGTAACTAACCTATCTCATGTTTTCAATAAAATTAGAACATACATCGTTCCACAATATATCTAAGATATTAAAATGTTACATTTCTTTGATATTTTTTATGGCAGAACAACGTTTGTTAGGTAATACAAAATAACAAATAAGTTGAAACAATGTGCAATAACAAGATGTAGCAATAGCGATTATTTTCTATTTGATCCAATTAATTATATTTTTTTTATTGTACTCTTAATACTGTAATAAACTATCGCCTTGAAATCAAATATTTTGGTTCCATTTTTTCATCTTTTTATAGGTTTGCGCTTGACCTTGAATACAATGGACGTAAATATAAGTCAGGTAGGTATGTCATTGTCCGTTCAATTACCTACTTCTTATTTTTGAAAGTCACCGTGAGCTCTTACTTCCTTATCAAAAATATAGAGAGATAAAATAATAAATGACATAATTTGTGATTTAGGTATTTACTTAATGACATGACCGGCAAACAATTTCTTGATTATTCTTTATTTCCAAAAACACTTTTTGATATATAAATGTATGGTAGGTAATAACGAAATACCTAAGTATTTATGCTGTCAAGAGAAATATTCCTGTTTCGACACCAAGTGTTTTGGCACCAAAAGTTTCGGCACCCAAGCTATTCCCGTTTCGGCACCAATAGGATTTTTTTTGTTAGTAACCAATATAATATAATATATAATAATATTATAAAGAGGTAAAATTTGTAAGTTTGTATGTTTGTAAGTTTGTATGTAGGGGGTAATCTCAGGAACTACTGGTCCGATTTGAAAAAATCTTTCAGTGTTAGATAGCCCATTTATCGAGGAATGCTATAGGCTATATACCATCACGCTACGACCCACGGGAGCGGAGCAGTAACGAAAAATGCGGGTGAATCCGCAGGGGACAGCTAGTAACCAATACAATATACCTATTGGTGCTAAAACGGGATTGGCTTTGGTGCCGAAACAGGAATACTTCTGTCATGGATGTCATGATCGAACAAATTAATCTTCATCACATTAAATAAGTCCCGCCATCTCCAAATAGGACTTGGACCCCAGACGACCTTGATTGTTCATCAGTCCAACTCGTAAGAGGGCCAAGAAACAATTTGCTGCCCTACGCACGGCGCGGCGGCGACGCCCGCGTATGAATTGATATTTTTCGATGACTAACAACTGATAAATGATAAATGACATTTATTTTGCAACTAGATTTTCACAAACACTTTTACACGTCAATTTTATTTTTGTCATGTTATTCTTTTTTTTTTAATTATATAAACTAGTGCTTGACTGCGATCCCAACTGATGGTAAGCAGTGATGCAATCTTAGATTGTGAGGCGCACTAGTTTATTAAGAGCCTATTCACTCTAGCCTTGAAGACACCCAAATTATAATTGGACGGGAAGACCGCAGCAGGCAAATTATTCCAGTCCTTCGATGTACGCGGTATAAACGACGAAGCGAAGCGCTTAGTCCGGACCGTAGAGGTTTCAACAACATAAGGATGGATATTCGCCGTACGACGGTTTGTCCGATGGTAAAAAGGGGATGGCGGAATCAATTCGTGTAATTCCTGCGCACACTCTCCGAAATGCATCCTGTAAAACACCGAAAGGCTGGCTGCCCTACGCCTGTGCACAAGGCTTTGTAGATTGGAGTTAACAAAATCTGGATCTCCAATTAGCCTATTCTAGATGAGGCCGGTGTTTCCTAACTGACTACCCTGGGAAGAAACACCGAACCCAACTCAGGGTTCACAGTCACTTAAAAAAAAAACCATACAAAATGTATTGGTCAAATAACGAAACAGCGAAAATAAAAACAAATATGACAGTATCATAAAACCCGACCGCAAAAAAAACAAAGACAAAGATCGACACGTGTAACTTTAAGCAGTCTGAGACGGTTGATGGAATTTATTTGACACTGTCATTTGTTTTTATTTTCTACTTTTTAGTGAGTAATCGTCTAGACCGAACCCAACTCTTCAACGGCGTGTAGTGTTCCACGCGCGCCTCTAAAAGATGTCTCCAAACTGTAGGGGCCCAGTAGGATCAAAGCCTACTGGAGCCAAGGTTATTTAAAAAGGAACCCCAGGGTCCTGGAACGCCTAGGCAAAGAAGAATTCGGAAAAAGATACTCTTATGAGTGGGTTTTAGTCAGTATAAATCTGACACGCCCTCTCGCTCCACCCTAGAGCGGGAGGGCGTGAAAAATACAATATGCATATACCATGGGTGGCCATATTATTAGGGACAGTACCTAGATTTCTTATATTACTAGCAGCCCGTCCCGGCTTCGCACGGGGTAGACAATTATTTATTTTTGGAAATTTGGATATAAAACACTTTTTTTAGTGCCAACTCCACCCCGCCCGCCGCGGTGCCCGGCGCGCTTTTCAGACTGCATCGCAAACAACGGCCACGGCGCTATGGCGGTTTTCTTTACTGTTTGAATATTTTAATTCGTAATATCTTTTGAATGGACAGACCAATTTAAATAATTTAAAAACTATTTTATAGGTAGTTAAATGGTCTTGACCATAAAATAATTTATTTGGATAAGGATTAATATAAACACATAAATAGCATGGTTTGAATTTGGTTAGCATTTTCATTAATGTTTAAAATGAAAAAAGTTGTAGTGACATAACTACAATAGTTGGACATATGCTACCGCGGAGTTTTTTGTAAACATTATGATGTTCTTCAATATTCTTGTACATTATTTTGTTCTATCGCTAATAGTTTCGGCAGCGCATTCGACGAAAGACATTTTAAGGCTCATTTTTCTACACCTTCGGTTACATTGTTCAAATTTTACCAAGGAACCCTAATTTTTTCAAAATGAAATGTAGCCTATGTCAAATTGGAAGAATGTAGCATTCTATTGGTGAAAGAATTTTTTAAATCGGCCCAGTACTTTTTGAGCCTATTCATTACAAACATACAAAAATAGGTACAAATCTTTCCTCTTTATAATATTACTAGCTGACCCGGCCACGCGTTGCTGTGGCTAAAGTTTTTGTTATATTACATTATAGTAAACAATCTAAGAGGAACAATAAGAGAACATCAGTCACGGAGTCCACTATGCTTTTTCACACAGATGGTATTTGTAAAAAAATATGGTGATCTCCTTATTTAACTTTCTACTACTATAACCCTACCTACCCTACACTACCCTACACTACACTACACTACCTTATACTACCCTGCACTACCTTACACTACCCTACACTACCCTGCACTACCCTACACTACCCAACACTACCCTACATTACCCTACACTACCCTACCTACCCTACACTACTCTACACTACCTTTCACTACCCTACACTACCCTACCTACCCTACACTACTCTACACTACCTTTCACTACCCTAAACTACCTTATACTACCCTACACTACCTTACACTACCCTACACTACCCTAACTACCCTACCTACCCCACCTACCCTACACTACCCTACCTACCCTACCTACCCTACACTACCCTACCTACCCTACACTACCCTACCCACCGTACACTAATCGATAAAGAGAAGACCAAAAGTTTTGTATAATTTTTTTGTTAGATTTTTTTCCGTGGCATTTGACTGAAAATAATAAATTAATCGTTTAAATATGAGAAAAAAAAATTGAAAATCATTCTAATTAACGTTTATAATTATGTGATAATACTGAGATGTACATATTTAAATTATAGAGTTTAAATAATAATTTCAATAAGAATTGAAATACTAATTTAATCGTTTAAATATAAGAAAAAAAATCTGAAAAACTTGTTATCATAGCACATTGAAATAATAAGTGCTAAATATTTTTAATAGAGGTTAAATAAAAATAATAAAAAAAATATTTGTACAACTATTGAAAAAGTGTAGGAAATTGTGTATCATTTTTGCATTGACATTTTAATTAAATTTTATAATTATGTGATAATACTTACATACATATATTCAAATTAAATTATAAAGTTTTGATCAATGAAGCACAAATAAGTAAAAAACAGGATTAATTTCACTGTATTATCTTCATTATAATATAAATTCAATTTACACTTCAGTCTAAGTAACACGTGGCCGGCTATGCTAACACCAAAAATTTAAAAAGTGGAAATAATTGAATTATACGGTATTTCGTTCACTACAAAATAAATTTAATTAATTTTATAGCGTCAACAACACATGGTAATTATGCTGTTAAAATGTAGCTTATATGACACGTTCGTAGATTTACCATAGCAGCGCCATCTATTGATTACTTACTCAACCCAGTCGAAAGGTGTCGACATCTGTTAGAATCATTTGGAGTTAACAGATAATTGTGACTGTCAAATAATAACAGATAAATAATTAGCAATAAATTAAAATTGCGACTATAATTTGAGATTTAAACTATCCTATCTCTCAAGTTGGATCGAACTGCACATGGTGTGCGAATTTTATTATAATCGGTTAAGTGGTTAAGGAGTCCATTGAGGACAAACATTGGGACACGAGATTTATATATATTAAGATTATCAACTTTAATTGCATTTTGCAGGTAAATGGTTGGTTGTAGGTTCGGCAAATATTTTTTATTTATAGAGTTCATTGATTGAGATAATAAAACATCAAATTTGAAGTCAAAATTATTTATATATTAAAAAAAAAAAAAGATAATAATAAGATGGATGAATATTGCTAGTATTTTGTGACAGCATCCATTTATCGTGGTATGCTCTCTATGCAAGTTCTGGCTTTCTGTAGCTGGTTTCTGGTATAATGGCCACTCTTTAATGAGGGCTACAATCAGCTGGTGTTATTTTTTTCACCGGCAAGAGGATCCAAATATTCAACAAATGTTGAAAAAAGTCAACAAAGTTAAAAAATATCAGTTAAAAAAAATGGCGCGGTGTCACAATGTTGCTTTATATCAAAAATAATAATACTGATGCCAGTAATAATACCAAATAAAAAAATCTTATATAAATCCTTTGGTTAGCTTAAAACGTGAGATTTATAACTTTGTTGACTTTTTTCGAAATTATCGTATTACGTATCTTTTTTTTTCAAAGATATATAAAAGAATTTGATTTCAAATTTTATGTTTTTATTAACTCAATCAATAAATTCTTTAAATAAAAAATATTACCCGGACCTACAACCAACCATTTGCCTGCAATATGCAGTCAAAGTTGATACTAATGTATGAAATTCAGGTACTGTCCCTAATAATTTGGCCACCCACTGTACATTAATTTGGAAACCAAAGTCCAAGTCTTACCAGACAAAACATCAATAAATGACTCGGCCAAATATTTATCCCAAGTTTTTATCTCAATTAGCGATCCAAACAAAATTGATAAAGCAACCACATTTGATTTACTATCGTATCCAGATAGTAATAAGGTCGTAAATACATTAAAAGAAGTATTAGATAATGGTATACGAGCGACGAGTGAGTGATATAATATTTGGGAGGTACACTTTAGTATTATAGAGACGTCGCTCGGAGGAGGACGGTTGATATAGCTCTGAAGATGGTGCAAGTTACTGTGAGTGAGGGGATTCTGGAGGGAGAGGTGATACAGAATGAGTATGGAGGTGAATACTGCAGCTTCAAGGGCATCCCGTACGCGCAGCCGCCGCTAGGAGACCTCCGGTTCAAGGTAACTCACAATAATATTATTAAGACGAAAGTTTGTGTTTTTGTGTGTCTGTATGTTTGATAACTCTTCACGCTTAAACGGTTGACAGAGATTTGGATGAAATTCGGCATAAGAGTACATGGATTATCTACTCTTATGCCTGAAATGGGTTCAACTATAGGTTTTTAGTTGATTGAAAAAATCAACTAGTAGTATACTAGCTTTTGCCAGCGTCTTCGCTTGCGTGATAGTAAGTTTCTCCTGGTTTCTCTACAAAAACATAGAATTACAAAAGTGCCTTCTTGGTGATTGCCTATTATAAAAGGAAGCTTTGTGCAAGATTACACGTTCCTAGGCCCAGTAGTTTCGTCTGTGCGTTGATATGCCAATCAGTCAGTTTCTCCTTTTATACATAGATAACTGTTGGTTCTAGTGGTTGAAATTCTTTGAAAAGTGATCAAATATGTAGTTCAATGTTTTTCTTCAGTTATTTATTGAATAAATAAATAAAATATATTTACTGATTTAATCAATCACTACACCTAAGAAACGATAAGAAATTATCAATAACAAACATGAATGTCCATGAAATTATTTATATGTTGAATTAGTTGTGCAATTTTTTGTTTTACTTTTATTTCTGCACCATCACGTAATAAAGGTTTTTTGCTCAGTGAAATAGATAAAATAACTGGTTTATATATTTATATATTCCCACCTACATATTACTATGAACATTGACCTTCATTTCTCACAACTAATTATATCATTAAAAAAACCTCAAAGAAACCTGTTCTCGTAATAGAAAAACTGATAATGGCATGATTACCCAACTATGGCTCATCTTGATTAGGAACGCGAAACGTAACTAATTATAATTATACACCCACAAAACACAGGTTGACTGTTTTATTTATTCACAGGCACCGCAGCCCCCAAAACCATGGGAAGGAGTGCGCGCAGCCAAGGAGTTTGGACCGAAATGCTACCAACACGACATGTTCACAAATACTGGCAAAATAGGCTCAGAGGACTGCCTATACCTTAACGTGTACACACCAGATGTCAAATCTGAAAAACCTCTCCCCGTCATGTTCTGGGTACATGGAGGAGCCTTCATCTGTGGCGGCGGCAACGATGATATCTATGGCCCCGAGTTCCTTGTAAGACAAGGAGTCGTCGTAGTCACCATCAACTACAGACTTGAAATACTTGGCTTCCTCTGCCTTGACACACCTGAAATACCCGGCAACGCTGGCATGAAAGACCAGGTACAAGCCCTAAGATGGGTCAACCAAAATATTGCCAGTTTCGGCGGTGACCCTAAAAATATTACCATATTCGGTGAGAGCGCTGGTGGGGCCAGTATTAGCTACCTATTAATATCTCCAATGACTAAGGGCTTGTTCAAGAGGGCCATAGCTCAAAGTGGTAGTTCGCTCAGTGATTGGGCACGAACTGTTAAACCTCGCGAGAGGTCCTTAGCTTTGGCGAGACAACTGGGATGCAACTCTGAGGATGACAAGGAATTATATGAATTCTTCAAAAACCAACCGGTTGAAAAACTAGTTGAGCTTTCAGTACCTATCACGTTATGCGAAGTGCAAAAGGGCGCAGCAGACATTTACTTTAGTATTTGTGATGAAAAGAAGTTTGGGGACGCCGAGAGATTTTTTTACGGAGACGCAATTGATGCAGTGTCCAACAATGTTCACGAAGGAGTAGATATTATGACCGGATTCACCTCAGATGAGGGCCTTATTGGTATACAGGGTAAGGAAGCTACAAGCAAGACATTAGCAGCAGCTACAAACTTCCCAGAAATATTTATTCCTAAACTCCTGTCATACAAATTGTCGATGTATCAACAACTGGAACTTGGAGCGAAGATTAGAAAGTTTTATTTCGGTGATCAGATCAAGATACCTGATGACTGGGAGAAATGGGTGAATTACCTGTCCATGCAAATGTTCATATTTCCTACAATACAGTGGATTAAACTTTGTGCTCCGAAAAAGAAGAACAAGGTTTATTTGTACAAGTTTAGTTGTAAATCTGAGAGAAACGTTATTGCCCATATAAGGGGGCTTGGTGAATTGATTGGAAGCAAACCAGTTACATGTCATGCTGATGAATTAATGTATCTTTTTAGCGCCAAATTGATGGAAACCAAGGTAGATCCTAACTCTGATACGTTCAAACTTATTGACAGAGCTACTAAACTTTGGACCAATTTTGCAAAATACGGGTAAGTCATTGCCATAAATAATTATACCATTATTATAAAAGATATCCAATTATCCATTGCTGGAAATAAACCGCCCTAAAGTGTTCGACGTCCTGTCCTGTGCGTGTCGCATCTATCAAATTCCCGCAACCCTCGCCAGGCTATCGGTCCACCTTGTGATTGGCCTTCCATCGCTGCTTACACCGATACACAGTCACTACTCCAGAATCTATGGGCCCAAACAGCACCTGTTTTGCGAACAATTAATACACGCTGCCTCTCAAAAACGGTAGATCAGTACCGAAGAGACAATTAGACATTATTATTTCTGTTTTGAAAATTAGAAATACGACGTAACATTCTAGAAGCATGGTCCTTACTTCATGTTCGATGCTTTCGATAACACTCACACAACAATAACTATATTTTTTAAGGTGGGAAATCATCAAATAACTTCATCCACCCTGGGTGGACCGATAGGGAGTGTCAGACATTTTTTACTTAAACCCATTCGTGTTCGTTTATTACCCTATGCGTTAAAGAGCCACGATGGCTCTTTCGAAAACCCCCATAGCCCATAATAAAATATATTTGTAAAATATTTCAGAAACCCGACTCCTGACGACTCTCTGGGAGCACAATGGACGCCGTATACTGTTGAAAAACAAGATTATCTGGACATAGGCAACGTGCTTACACCGGCAGCAGTGCCTGAAAAGGAAGAAGTACAATTCTGGGAAAATATATTGAAAGAATATGATCCTCAGCCCCCGCGCTTAAAGAAAAAGAGTGGTATATTCTCGTTTTTGTCGAATTAAGCCCAAACAACTACACACGTTAAGGCAGTGTTACCTGTACCAGTAGCTAGCACAAAAGTATGCAAGTAGCTTACATGTCAGTGCCATGACAAGTTCTGATTGGTGTAAGGCATACCACTATGACAGCTGACTGCACATTTTTGTGCCAGTTACAAGTACCTATGTATGTCGAAGCATTTACAGCTTTATTTTATATACTTTTATTTATGTTTACCATTATACATTTAACTTTTGTCAATGAATTACATTTGCCTACCAACTGTAGGTATTATATTTTTTTTTTTTTCATTTCTTTACAAAAATACTGTAATCATTGTTATGGACTATTATGAGTTATCAAACAGTGATTAAGTGAGTAATTTGGCGATAAGAATCATTGGACAAAGTCCATCAGTTGTCCGAATCGTGGCCTAAAAGCAATAATATGTAATAGACCAGAATGACGTCAAAAAGTTAGTACTTTGTGGCTCTAATTAGTTTATTTATTTATTTTACATAGACGAAACACACAAAAAATAAGATAAAAAAGAAACAGTAAAATAGGTACAAAGGTGACGCCAGTATTTATTTTTATTACGTTAAAAATGAGCATATAGCTCCTCTCGCTCTGGGTGGAGCGAGAGCGACTGCAGTGTTAAAGTTTTACAGACTAATACCGGCCTGTGCTCCTTCAGTTGACTTTTACGTTCAAGGCCAAGGTAACTTTTCACAATCGCACAGAAACTCTGTTTTAGTAATTACTTCTAATAATATAGTGTTCTCTAAAAACAGAATTATTCTCGAAACATTAAACAAAATATTCTAATAATATCTATTTTTAATGGAAAAGTATGTATATACACATATTTATATTAAGGCATCGATATATGATTCTAGAAGTATTAGAACAAACAGTTAATAGAGATAACCAAATGATAAACTAATATAATTATCTGCAATATAAAAATAGTTGTGAAGTGCAATTGTTATTTCAAGATAAAGGTATTTGAAATGTTCGGCTAGCAACGATAATAAGTGTTTTGTTTTTCTCAATTATTATTGTATAACAAAGATAGGCTTTATCAGTCACATTAGAGTACATGATCGCGGCCTATAATGGCACAAAAAAATAACAGAAAAAGTTATCATACTAAAGAATCCTACTAATATTATAAATGTGAAAGTTTGTGAGAATGGATGCGTGGATGTTTGTTACTCTTTCACGCCAAAACGGCTGGACCGATTTGGTTAAAATTTTTATTGTAGATAGGTTATACCCTGGATTAACATATAGGCTAAAAAAATTATACGTAATCGTATTTATTCTTCGATTTTGTTATTTTTGCTATAGGCTGGTTTTTATCAACACACCACGCGGGTGAAGCTGCGGACGGAAGCTAGTATATATACAACATATTAACATAACAACAACATGTAACGTATTAATTCCGCCTCTGTACATTTGTGTGCATAAATAATTGAATCCTAACTTAATATTATAAATGTGAAAGTGTGGATGTTTATTACTTTAACACGCAAAAACGGCTGAACGGATTTGGATGAAATTTGGCATACATATGGCCTTTGACATGTAAAAGAACATAGGCTACCTTTTATCCCGATTTTTTTTCTGAAGTTCTCGCAGACGAAGCCGCGGATAGAAGCTAGTAAACAAATAAATAAACGCTCTATAATACATATCCTGCTAGTGAATCGATTTTAGCTGTTTTTAAAATAGGTACAATTTTTGTTAATGGTTCTTATTGTGATAAATCTTATCACAATAGGCACCTTTAATCTAATCAAGTTAAAACAATACCTAAACACATTTAAGTAAAATTTCGATGGCCGGCCGAGCACAAATCGGCGACGGTAAGTGTTTCACGCGTGCCTTAAAGAGATGTGAGCAAAACAGTAGGGACCTATCAGGGCCAAAGCATAAAGCGACATTGAGTTGTGAGTTGTCTTCAGAAAAGGAAACCTGGGACCTGTAACGCAAGGCAAAGAAGGAACATAGGCGTGGTTTTGGTCCCCTAACTCATCATCTACCTTGCCTTTTACCAACTATATTGGGGTCGGCTTCCAATCAAGCCGAATTTAGCTGAATACCAGTATTTTACGAGGAGCGGCTGCCTACCAGACCTCCACAACCCATTAACTGGGGTAACACGGTACTTCATGGCAAGACTGGAGTCAGATTTACTAGCTGGTTTTGGTCCCCTAACTCCGCAGGAGAAATCATTGAATGATTTCATTTCGCACCTTAAAAAAAAACCCTCACAGAATAAAGACATGATAAAACTAGGTAAGTATATAGAGATAGGTACATATTGCAGATGGCTTACCTACCAGATATTTAATGTCTACCATAAATAACACAGATTGTTGTCATTACATGGGCCATTAAATCAATTGATGATGAAAATTACGATAAATATTATGAACTGGGCTATAAAGTAAAATTGTACCGTAAATCATCAGATTGAAAAGCATTAAAAGCAATTTTGGGAAGAGTAGTTTATAAACGCGTATAGGTATTTACGTATAAAATGCTTCAAATTTTGTATATATTAAGTGTTGATGACTGGCCTGTTGGTCTAGTGGTTAGTGGCCCTGACTGCTAATGACAAATGTTTGTGTGATGACCACGATCATTTGCTCTGTGTCTGGGTGTACATTTTCTAAACTAATATTATACAGAGGACGGATTGAATTTTTTTTTAATTTGTATGTTACTATTCAGCTTATTCCAGCTTGACTGGAAGCCGACCCCAATATAGTTGGGAAAAGGCTAGGCAGATAATGATGATGATGAAAAAATACTTGACCGATTTCAAATTGTATTACTATTAGGTACTAGCTTCTGCCAGCGGCTTCGCCCACGTGAAAGTTGGTTTCCTCACACGAACTGAGAAACCCTATTTCTTCCCCTTAAGGGGTGATATTTGGAAAATCCTCTCTTAGTGCAACACCTACGGCATAAAAGGAAACCTTGTGCAAAATATCACGCAATTTTATTTCTTTAGTCTTAAAGTTTATAATATTTTTATACTCTCTAGTGAATCTTAAATAAATAAATATACAGGGTGTAAAAAGACCGATCACAAAGCCGATAACTACACATTCTGTACGTGTAATTAAGTAACTTGGACCAAAAAATATTGCTGGGAAAAAACTTTCTTTTTTCATCATTAAAAAATAATTAAGTAATTAATAATAATTCCGATCAGCTGCGTGTTCGGCCGCTCGCGCTTGGTTGTTAAACCGACCGCACTTTTGTGTGTGTGAGGCGCTCGTTGTGTTTAGTTTTCTATGCATTTTAGTAACTTTAAATGCGTAATTGACTATGAAAAATTGATAATTTTGAAAACTTTTGTTCGGAAGAAAGTTGACTAATGATACTTGGAATACGATTTTGAAAAAAAACCAAAAAAAATATTTTAACTTTGACCTTCAATATCTCCAGAACTAGTGACTTCCCAGGTATGGTCTAGAAGAAAAAAGTATCCTAGTGATGAGTAGAATATGGGGTTTTCGTTTTCGTTAAGGGTCTTTTTACACCCTTTATACTACTCTTTAAAAAAATATGTTGGAACCCTTTGTAAACCAGTTGGATTCGTACTTAGTCGATTTTATATTCGTACTATCTGACCCGGCGAACTGTGTACCGCTTAACAGTCAATAAATGTCGTGTTACCTTTTAGCTGAACTAATTTAGGCTTTGATGAACTTAATACAATGATACAAAATAATATTAATATTATAGCTAGAAATATAAACATCCCATCATTAATAGAAACTGACAAACCGTGAACTGTGTACAAGCCTTAATAATGCATTAAATTGTCGGGGGAACATTTGGTGCGACAATAAACAAAGCTAAGCCAAGTGTTAGCTGCGCAGCGCATTTTAATTGAAAATTTAATCGGTTGCCATCGAGTAGCCGAATATTGGAAGTGCTTCGTCGAATAGCGAGCCGAATTTATGCGGGCTACAAAGTCTCCGCCCGATGTGAATTTCCCGAATGTGCTACATTCGAGCGCTGTAATTTTCTGATGAAATACCTTTTTTATTTAAGGGAGGTATTTTTTATTTTAAGTATAATGTTTGGTTGGGTTGGTGGCTCATTTTATTTTTTGTTAACACCTTTTGGATAAGAGTGCAGCAGATGATTTTGATAAGTTTTTGATTATTTTGAATGATGATCTAGACTAGAATTAATGGGTTGTGGAGGTCTGGTAGGCAGCCGCTCCTCGTAAAATACTGGTATTCAGTTAAATCTGGCTTGACTGGAAGCCGACCCCAATATAGTTGGGAAAAGGCTAGGCAGATAGATGATGATGATCTAGACTAGAATTAAAAGTCAAATCTTGCTATAATTTGTATTTTACTTTTAAAATTTTAAATTTCTGCATTCCAAAACCAAAACTAGCAGATAATACTAAACAATTTCGTATTCGTTTACGAAACTGCTATTCCTATATTCACAATGTACTGTATGGTAATATCCAATACATTCTAAATGGCAGCTACTGTTCACGAGTTCCGTACAGTCGCCTTTTTCATTAGGATAATTAATCCTTCACCATTTTATTTTATCACCAGGCATACAGAAGTATTACCAAGTAAGCCATCAGCAATAACATCTATAACATACAATATTTGCGGCGAAGGCGTTGCGGGTATAGCGTTGCCAGGCGTCCGGATAAAGCCGGACACGGTCAGGCTTTTTGGTTGTGTGTCCGGCCAAATTAGTGGAGTAAGGCCTGTCTGGCTTTTGTTAGGGTTTTTAAATAAAACCATTTTTTTAGATTCATCATGTGTTCTTGCAATTACAAGCGTTTGCAGATCAGCAATGATTTGTTATTTTATTAGAATCATCCATCTGCCTAGCCTTTTCCCAACTATATTGGGGTCGGCTTCCAGTCGAGCCGGATTTAGCTGAATACCAGTATTTTACGAGGAGCGGCTGCCTACCAGACCTCCACAACCCATTAACTGGGGTAACACGGTACTTCATGGCAAGACTGGAGTCAGATTTACTGGCTTCTGACTATCCGTAACGACTGCCAAAGATCTCCAAATGACAGCCGGGACCAACGGCTTAACGTGCTTTCCGAGGCACGGAGGAAACTCGTTATGTTAAGATGGTCACCCATCCACAGACCAACCTAGGCAAGCGTTGCTTAACCTTGAAGATCGACCTGTGCGGCTGTTATTATTTAGCCACGAGCTCCTCGTTGGCTCCTCGTGTTATTTTATTAGAATGTTAAAAGTAAAACTTCCGTGCATGGGATCCAAAAAAAAATGTCGTTTTTTTTACTCAAATGTCCGGTTAAACTGGCTGGTTTGTCCGGCTTTTCGGCTTGAAGATCTAGCAACCCTAAGCGGGTAGGGTTGACACCGTCCGATACACAAACGCAATATCCACGAGGCCAGATGTCTAAGTGGATTGCTTCCCCGACTCACAATCATTTTCTCGGCTTTAAAGGAATACGCGACTTTATCTCACTCCCTGATGCAACCCTAGATTGTATTGGAAACATTGAAAGTATGACTTTAATCAGCAAATGTACGTAAGGAGAAAAGCTTGTAAAATTGCAATTTTCATATTTTGTTAAGTGGCTACGAAGTGATAGAAACAAGGAGAAATAAAGGGTCTAAACGTCTTGACCGATCTGGATGAAAAAATGGCAACTGAAGGAACTCAGGTGCACTCCCTTTCATTCCACCCCGAGCGAAGAAGTCATGAATTCCCGGTAAAAAAAATATATTTTATGGGTTAATATAAATATATCTCAGAACGAGAGCCGAACCCAAATTGCAGAGGCGAGACACTTTTCGAGGAACGAGTTACCGAATGACGATTTTCCATGTACTGGGAAATGGAAAATTCGATTACATGGAATGTAGGTTATTATGGTTATTAATGGCGATGTTATTAATTAATAATAACAAAATTACGATTTTCAATGTTCCAATTCGCTATGCTAGTGCACCCGAGGACAACCCCTGGTTAGTGTGAACCTATTGCAACATATGGAAAACAAAGATATAGGGTATTATACATTTAAAAGGTCGAAAAATAAAGGGTTAGTATACAAACACGATAGAAAGGCCTACAAACATTATCATCTCGAGACGGCGAGAACTACTGCAGATGTTCTTACGCCCTTTTGCAGCTGGAATGAAAACCTAAGTACACATAAGTGGGTTACTTACATTACCAACTCACCCCCTTGTAAGGGCTCCGTAATGTATCGTATTCAAAACGAGAGAAAACATACAAAGATCTATGGACCACTTTTGTACAATGCGTGTCTGTCATATTATTATTTGTTTGAATTGGTATTCTGTTATACAATACACGTACTTTTGTTTAAGGGGGATGTTCCAGCTTAGCCCGCGAAATTCAAATTTTCTTACGTTTTTTGCAATTTGAAAGCCAGTGATAAGTTGTATAAAGTTAAAAATACTTAAGCGGCTGTAAAACGTAACTAGTTACATAATTATAAACATAAAAATCATGAATACAAGCTTCCAAGCTCACCTAAGTGCAGGAACGATTTTTTCGAGGTCAAAAACGTTCTTGCAACTACGTGAGCTTGGAGGCTTGTATTGATGATTTTTATGTTTATAATTATGTAACTAGTTACGTTTTACAACCGCTTAAGTATTTTTAACTTCATACAACCTACCACTGGCTTGCAAATTGCAAAAAACGTAAAAAAAATTGAATTTCGCGGGCTACCTGAAGCATTCACCTTAAGTAGGATTAAAGGGTACGTTTTGTGTGTGTCTATAGTGTGGCTTTGATGTGGGTGTGGCGTTGTAACACATTTTACACCAGGGCCTTAACTCTGCTATTAGAGTTGTATCAGAATTGTCGATCATTGGCTTCATAATTGTTTATTTTGACAGTTTGGTAGTACAAAACTTGTTTGAGTGTTAGTTAAATATAAGTGAAGAAAATACATTCCTGCTAGTTCTACTTAAGGTGAATGCTTCAGGTAGCCCGCGAAATTCAAATTTTCTTACGTTTTTTGCAATTTGCAAGCCAGTGGTAGGTTGTATGAAGTTAAAAATACTTTAGCGACTGTAAAACGTAACGAGTTACATAATTATAACCATAAAAATTAAATAAAATCACTTAGTTGCAGGAACGTTTTTGACCTCGAAAAAATCGTTCCTACACTTAGGTGAGCTTGGAGGCTTCTGTTGATGATTTTTGTATTTATAATTATATAACTAGTTACGTTTTACAGCCGCTTAAGTATTTTTAACTTCATACAACTTACCACTGGCTTTCAAATTGCAAAAAAACGTAAGAAAATTTGAATTTCGCGGGTTGACCTGAAACATCCCCCTTAACATTACTTAAATCATAATTAGTTTAAAAAGTTTTCGTTTCTTATTTCAATTATTGGCAACAATTCGCCTTCTTATAATCGCGGCTACTCAGACATTTCACACAGTGATGCAGAAATCAACGGAATTTAAAAACTAAATTCTGATTAATCTGTTTTTTGTTCACGATTCGTAAATAAATTTAATTTAAAAAGTCTTGTTTTGCTCACCCTACATAATTGATTCGATTTGACAGGCTGGAACATGGCGCTAAGTCGATCCTATTCGCATTTAATAGTATTAAGCTCGATGTCAGCAAAACCGTAGGACCCAGCAGGGTCGACACATAGGAGTGGGTTTTAGTTAGTAAAAGTCTGACACGCCCTCCTGCTCTGCCCAAGAACGGGAGAAGTCATTGATCATGAACCATCTAGTCTACTGGGACCATGGGTTCGCTTCTGAAAAAAAAACCCGGGGCTCTTGGATTGCGGATATTGGAGTGGGCTTTAGTGCACCCAAGAGCGAGAGAAGTCATTGGATGATTTCCCAAAACGAATATACAAATAATACAAAACGAATCACCAACAAACTTCCTAACTTAGATAATAAAAAACCAAAATTAATGCTTTAATAAAAAAAGAGGGAAACGAAAATACTCCAGTACACAAATATAGATACTGACAACGAAGCAAAAGACCGAATCTGAGTCTTAATTAAAGTAATTAAGGCGAAATTCAATTAAAAACGAACAGTCTTGTCTGAACAAAAGCATCGAGTGTTGAATTCAAAGTTGAATATAATTATCTGTAAGTAAAAGTGACGGGAAATAAGGGAACCGGTTGTTGTATATTTTTTGTAGGTAAAATATATGTGTTTTAGATATTCAGGAGGAGCTCTTGGCTTAATAGCCGCACGGGTCTCGTCGGATCTTCAAGGTTATGCTGCGCTTGCCGGGGTTGGTCTGTGGATAGGTGACCATCTTACACATAACGAACTTCCTCCGTGCCTAGGAAAGCACGTTAAGTCGTAGGTCCCGGCTGTCATTTGTAGATTTTTGGCAGTCGTTACGGATAGTCAGAAGCAGTAAGTCTGACTTCAGTCTTGCTTTGAAGTACCGTGTTACCCCAGTTAATGGGTTGTGGAGGTCTGGTAGGCAGCCGTTCCTCGCAAAATACTGGTATTCAGCTAAATCCGGCTTGACTGGAAGCCGACCCCAATATAGTTGGGAAAAGGCTAGGTAGATGATGATGATTTATCAAATAAAAGACGTACCCTGTTTACACTACACGGCAGAAGTTTTCTGCACTGTAAAAGAATCCATCCTCTTCTACAATTCAAAAGTTTAATGTAGTGCCTGACGCTATGAAAGGTGCTAGGGAAGTAGAAAGTTTATTTTGTTAAAATTTTTCTGCTATGTTAGTATTTTAAGTTAAAATAATGCACCTCTACGGTCCGGACGACGCGTTTCACCTCGTTGTTTATACCGTGTATATTGAAAGACTGGACCAATTTGCCTGTTGCGGTCTTCCTGCCCGATTATAATTACTTAGGTGTCTTCAAAGCTAGAGTGAATAGGCTTTTAAACTAGTGCGCTTCAACATCAACGATTCCGTCACTGCTTACCATCAGGCGGGATTGTAGTAATTAAAAAAAAAAACACCTAGGTACTACTTGGATATTTCCTTTAGAATTTTTTTTTTCTGGTTTCCACACTTAGGCCCCAAGCGCACAATGTGCATACGCCAAAGCGGGTAACCTATGGTAGGCATTAGACCTTATTCCTTTAGGTATTAGGTAAGGTTACAGGAACAGGACTGGACAATGTGACAAAGCTTCGAAGAAGCCTGTCTCCAGCAATGAACGTAACACGAATTGAAACTGAATATATATGATGATGATGATGATGACCAACCTATGGGATTGTCCGAAAGATTTACCGTGTCCCTGGAACGCAAATGGCATCTGTAGTAATACTGATTATTTTTGAATTACGGAGAAGGTTGACTTGATACATTTGCTGTCAATTACTACAAAAACATTAGAATATGTTCATCTAATCTAATGGCAAACAAACTACTATTCACACGAAGACATGGCTAAAAAGGCTTACTATCCAAGCCAAAAATATTAACAAAAAAGGTTATTTGATTATCTTCCATTAAAAAAAAATATTATATAAAAATAGCAAATATTTTTAGTTGGAATGTTGGTCATAATTTGATTATTACCAACATTCCAACTGAAAATGCTTGAACCAATATTGGACAAAAAATTTCTACATGAGTTATGTGTATGATGAGACGAAATACGAAGATATAAACAAGTACATATATTTGTTTTGTCACAGAATAGGAAGTCATAAACATCGTGTTAGTCTGTTGTAGCGACGACGGTACGTAAATTCTTCGGAGAAAGCTTGTTTTTCTCTCGTGACATTACGAAGCTTTATAGTAGGTGAACACTAGTTTCTGCCAGCGGTTTTGCTCACATCAAAATAGGTTTCTCCATACGATCTTTGAACCCTTTCATCAACTTAGGGGGAAATTTTGGAAAATCTTAGCGTTCGCTTATGTTATGAAAGGAAACGTTGTACTTTCGGTTGTGCGTTCACATGTCAGTTAGTCAGCTTCTCCTTTTATATTTATTGAAACTTTATTCATTAATTAGTAAATAAAACTGCACAAAGGCAGACTTTAGCCTTCGTACACCCTTACCCGTAACCCGAACCCGTGTAGCATGTTAGTAATAATATGCCGATGATCCATTTTCATTAAAACTAAAACTGCATCTAGAATATTATTTTTCTAACCAGGAATCGAATTTCGTCTAAATAAAATAATGAAATATACATACCGCTTTGGCTACATCAACTCGGCCAAGCCACGCCCAAATTTTTTGTGATCGAAACAAAAAAAAAATGCTATTGAGTTCTTTGTAATTGAGCACAACTCGCTATTTGGCATTTACACTTAGAAACAACAATAAAACACTGCATGTAAACTTCCAAACAATAATAAAACATTTTTTCACACAATAAAATTCGTTGAATCAAAGTTCATTTTCCCGCCACCAATAAATAATATTAGAAATGGCCGCCACCTGCCACGGCAATGACCTCGTAAATCGTGGCAAAGGAATCACGGGAGTTCAGCCTATTGCTATCAAAGTTGACATTGATTGACCATTAACCTATTTCATACCGGCCATTGACTTTAAATTTCGAAATGTCTATATTAAAAAATAGAACGTCAAAAAATAAACAGTTTTTGTTTAATGTTTTTAACTTGGAAACTAAGTCTTTTAGACCACATTTTCGTATAGGTAATATTGTCACTTTGTTTTTCATTATCGCGTGGATGTAACACCTTTTAATGTTTCTGCAGTACCTACAATAAAATTCTCAGAACCAGTTTACAAATATCTTGCTGTTTCAATGCTTCCACATATTGATCAGTAGTGCAGATACTTGAGATAAAAAATCACACCAATTTTTATCACAATATGAATCACTTGAAATCAATTTGTAAAATAATTAAAACAACTTTAGTCGAAAAAATCTCGGCAAAAACTCGAAATATCGTATAGGGACGAAAATTCACTGACTAAAAAAATGATTAAAAGAAAATAAGAAAGCCAGTTTATTTTCTTTTACGTTGAATGTTGTCGAACACAGTTACTTTACCAAAGCATCAGTGCAAGTACTCGTACAAAAACATTGTTGATGAAAAGTTACATTTACGAATAATCGCATAAAGAAAGAAAGTTCAAAATAAGCAGGAATTTAAGCAAAAAGTTTCCTGTACAAAACTTCAAGCGGCAATATTTCAAACGAAAAAATGGCGAAATTAGATGAAACAAGTTATGTCAAAAATGCGAAAAATTCGGGCATGAATTATTTTTTTTTTGTGGCAATTGAGCCGGTTTTGACTATTCGGCCAGTGTCACGTTGGGACGGCATGGGCAGTCCAGTTTGAATTATATTACTTTTATAACTACATCATTTGTTTTTTTTACCAATATTGCCAGTTTTTTACAATTTAGACTATGAAAAGCCCCATTAGAAAATAAGCCATCACTTTTTACGCCTACAAAAAATAAACAAGCAATAATGAGATAAAGAGTATCAAAGACAAATTAAAACAAATCCCGAAGGGAAGGCTATTATAGACTTTTGACCATATTGTCAAGTTTTTCGTAGCGACAATAGATTTAACATTTTCTCATTTTTTTGGGTTTGGCAGCAAATGTAGCTAGTCAGCCATTATAATAAACTTCGTTGAGATTAAAATTTTAAGCTCCATTTTACCTTTAGTTCCAACGATTCTACGTAAATAGTCCAGTTGTGCAGACACTATAAATACAAAACGATACCAATTTTACACTAGAAATTAATTTGCGAATAATTAAAATAGCCACCGAAGACAAAAAAATCTCGACAAACCTCAAAAAAAAATTCTGAGAAAATACCATAAAGCATCCCCGTAATTTTTACTTAATAATTCTGAAGCACACACATTTCAAACACAGCGTCTACTCGATATTGTTACCTCAGAGGGAGCGTGGGAGTAATCGACGGCGACTCATCCCGATTTTTAATTACATCACATTATCCACCAGGAGCATGTCCTAGAACCAAAACTTCGAAGACATGTGACATGCACCAACCCGCACTGGGCCCGCGTGGTGGATTACGGCCCATTCCCTCTCCTACAGAGGAGGCCTGAGTCCCAGCAGTGGGAACATTATAAGGCCGATATAATGCTAATGCTAAATAAATCTACTAGGAGTCAATGTGCGAATATAAGAAAAAAAACCATAAAGCATCCACATAATTTTTCCTTAATCACACACATTTCAAACACAGCGTCTACTCGATATTGTTACCTCGGAGGCAGCGTGGGAGTAATCGACGGCGACTCATCCCGATTTTTAATTAAATATCCCAATCGATTCCAGTATTACAAAGAGGCCTTTGTTTATTTTTTATAGCTCCGTGGTGATTGGCCGTTGACCGTTAAATTTCATTTTACAACCATTTTAATAAATCCTCCGCTTTTTTTTTCAGTGGACGGATTAGAATTACATAAATTCTTTTGTTTTAAAATGGTGGGTGCAAAACTGTGACTGATCTTTTTGTTTTGAGATTAACTATTTGTTTGAAAGATAGATTAGGGAAACTAGTAACTTGTTTGGTAATTGTAGATAGGTTTGCACTTGACCGCTAGCTCACCTGATGTGCGACGATACGGCCAACGATGGAGCGCGCTTACATATAAGTAACCTATTCACTCTTTAGCTGTACGCACAATATAATATGCAAAACTTACAAATTATTAAAATATTTGTATAAGATGACGACCAAAATGATTGAAGCAAGATTTTCCTAACCATTAAATCTTAGCTACCCAAAGTACATCTAATCAAATGATACGTCAGCCATTCCCAGTGCACCCATCCTTCATAACATAAAAACATATTACTAGACCATAAAGATACCCGTTTGGTGTCAGCAGAACCAATATAGGTATCCTCGTAAATCGTACGCGCTCGTAAAAGACGAGGTGACCCGAAGTTCGCCGAGGTTTGCCGAAGTAAGACGAAGCTAGACGAAGTTTTACGAGCACAGCCTGCTGTGATTGGAGTAAGATTGCGTACTTATTTGCCTACATTTGACTAAGTTTAATAAGTAAGATTGTATCGTTAAATAGGTTTATCTTGTTCGGATTTGTCTGTTTGTTGCCTGGTTCTTAAGGTATATCTGAGCTGTTGTGAACACATTCATAGTTTGTTCAGCTTTTTTGTAAAGGTGAAGAACCATCAGAATTACTTCTCCCGCTCTTGGGCGGAGCGGGAGAGCGTGTCACACTTTTACTTACTAAACCCCATCCCCCAAATCTTCTCTGCCTTCGTTCCAGGGTCCCGGATCTTCCTTTCGGAAACCAATCCATGGACCCAGAGGCTTCGACCCCGGTGGGCCACTACAGCTTGATGAAATCTCCTTAAGGTGAACTCACTAACGAACGTGTGTTCGCGGTAACGAAGAAAAAATCCTAAACTTCTATTACTCTTTAAAGAGAGTTTGTTTTATCGTTGATTAGAGATTTATTGCTAATTTAAAAGCAACGATTTTAACATTTTAGAACATTGTATTATATTGCTTTAAGTTAGCCACCACATATTTTCATCATCACTATCATCATGTCAACCAAAAGACGTTCACTACTGGACATAGGCCTCCCCCAGGTATCGCTACAACGACTCATCCTAGTCGTCCCTCATCCAACTAGTTGCGTAATCGAAACAGGACTGAATATATTCACGTCAGAACCCAGGTTAACGACATAGCCTAAAGAATCACCGAACTTAATTGGCAGTGGGCAGAGCACATTGCTCGCAGAACAATGATTGATGGGGCCAAAAGGTTCTAGCCCAAGGGTGGCGACCGCGCATCGGAAGACGCAGCGCTGGAAGGCCTCCCACAAAGTGGAACGATAACCTGCCTAGGGTCAGGGGAACAAATATTTTGTTTTAATTAAATTAAACTCGAAAGGGAAATGATTCACTTTTTTCCTCAGAAGTCTTTTGAAACGTAACTTTTCTACTTAGTAAATTAGTGGAGAATAACAACGGGCGCGTTTTCCTGAATTGATAATAAGTTATTCCGGGAAAAAGATCTTTGTTTTGTTCTAACGAGCCAAATTCTTTCTTTGTAGACAGCTTTCTAAGGCAGGTTTCAGAAACATTCGCATTGTTACCGTATATTTGTTTCTTTTTGAGTTTTCGCGTAAATTGACTCTAGCCTTTATTTAAATGCTTTCTAAACTTAAAAAGAAAAACGGAATGCATTAAAAAAATGCATTTTATGCCTACAATTTCCTCTTTATTATCAAGTTAACTAACAATAGACATAACGTATACGACATAATTATGTACTTAGTCCTTAGGCAAATTAGAGGCTATTTACAAGAAAACACATATGGTCCTTCCTTGTTTATCACTTACATTAACAGGTCATAAAGTTACAATATAATAATATATCTCGTATGTCTCATTTGACAAAATTCTTTCCACTGAAAACTGGCTGAAAACACTATTAGAATAGAATTGAACCAAGTCGGTAATAAAATTGACAACAAGAAAAAAAACGATTAAACCAGGCACGACACGACTCCGACACGGACCCGACACAAGTCCGACTCGCCTCCGACACGACTCCGAGTCGACTCCGATGCTACTACGACATAGCTACGCACGGCGCGGATGACAAATTGAATAACGTTCGTTCTGCTCGTGAGACATTCATTTTATTAATATGATTCCGTGTACTTGTAAATGTGTTATGTTGTGGAAGTTGATGATATTGAGAAGATTATGTTATTGTATTATTATGTAGGAAAGTAAGGCTGGTTGGTTTGAATCTGGACTGGGTAATGGATTTCGGACGCGTAAAGTAATTAAGATAGTTAATCGAGTGGACAAGCGCTGCCTGGACTGGACACGTAGAGCAATATGTTTCTTGGAATACCAGTCTGTAAAACAAAATTCTCTATAATCTATCCCATCAAAGAAGTTTCGAGAAAAGCAGTTACATGTATACCTACTACATTCTTATAGCCATCTATTCGTTCAAGACCTACAATGTATGTGCCATATGTAAATGTATCTCTCTCTCTGAATGAGAAAATTCGGAATTTCGATAATGCGAGTACACTAATTATTTTTTTCTAAATTACACATACTGCGTCCACATCTCTGCTCTCACAGCGGCTGGTATGCTGGAAGAAATTTCGTTAGAAATTAGCAAAACCTTAGTTTTCTTCTATTTGTATTTATTCTTTTCAATATTAAGTGTTTTTATGTACATAAATAAATTAAAACCGGCTACCAGTAAATATCAAGACATACTTATACTTCCTTCTAAATCTTGGAAGCTCAACATAACGATAAAGCTCTTCATGTTATGGTAATCCAAGAACAAAACAACAATAATAACAATTTGCAAGCCCATGCAATAAGCAATATTCCTCAACTTACACCATATAAACATCAAACTAATGGGATATTCACGATGTATAGTCAGCGCCATCAACTGATTATCCCTTTTCTAAGGTATTTTAACCTATCAATACCCGCGAAACGATACACAATAGTAAGACAATAACAGCGCGGTCGCATGAGACCGGTTGGTGTAAAGTCTGTTTTATAATCCCTGAGACTAAATTGACACAAGCAAATGCCAAACTTACAATAACAATAATGCCAGTTATTTTGTGTTGTGAAAAGTGTGACAACCCACATAACAAAAACTTTAAGAGGAGTACTTAATTGATGCTGCTCTCTATAGGTACTAGTGGCGCATCGTCAATCGCTAAAACGAAATGACTACCTACTACGTAATCGGCAAATCACCACTAAAAGACAATTTCGAGGAAGCCGGAAATAGTCGAAGCATTTTATTAGTTCCGTACCACTCGCTGTTTTAATGAGAACTTTGAGTCAATCTCACCGAACTAAAACTTCTATTCATTCATAGCTCAATGAACAACCGGAACACATGTTACTTTAGGACTAACTGAAGGACTGAAACAATTTGCCTGTTACGGTCTTCCCGTCCGGTTATAATTTGGATGTCTTCAAAGCTAGAGTGAATAGGCTCTTAACAAATGTGTGTGCCTCACCATCAACGATTACATCACTGTTTACCATCAGGATTTTTTTGTAAGGTGGAAATTGGCATCAAAATGACTGCCCCCGCTCTGGGCTCAGCGAGAAGGCTTGTCAGACTTCTACTGACTAAAACCCACTCCTGTTCCTTCGCATTAATTCCAGGGTCCTAGGGTTCTCTTTCGTCAACCCAGGCATTGTTTACCATCAGGTGGGATCGCAGTCAAGCACTACGAGTATAAGTTTACATTCATCATCATCATCTGCCTAGCCTTTTTTCCCAACTTTATTGGGGTCGACTTCCAGTCAAGCTGGATTTAGCTGAATACCAGTATTTTACGAGGAGCGGCTACGTACCAGACCTCCACAACCCCATTAATTGGGGTAACATGGTACTTAATGGCAAGACTATCCGTAACGACTGCTAAAGATCTACAAATGACAGCTGGGACCTACGGCTTAACGCGCTTTCCGAGGCACGGAGGAAACTCGTTATGTTAAGATGGTCACCCATCCACAACATAACGAGTATAAGTTTACATTATTAAAAACAAAATAGAATCTAAATAATACCAGCGAGAAACAAACGGCTAAAGTACTCGTATTTACGAGGGGCTAAACGAATAGCGTCGTATCTGCAATATCAGATCTTCACACGCGATACTACCCAACAATGTTACATTTGCACATTACCGACCGATGCCTCTACACAGTGTTTTATGATGTAGTTATCTTGGTTCTTTGTATCTTGTTTATGTGAGAACGTTTATATTAGTGGGGAAATCCGGGCTGACACGCAATCCCCGATGACAGACGCGTTTGGAGGAGAAAGAGGGTATAAAAGCCTATCCTTTATCCCGACGTGGAATGTAATAGGCTATTTAATAGGCACGTAGTAGACTAGACGTGAGTAGTAGTAGCCCAGTGATAACTGCCTTAACTTACGAACAGATCGTGTGTTCAAACCAGTGCAGTGTGTGTTGTTGATGATATTATGGCTCCGAAACGTGGTCGCTCATATTTGGCCTCATGAATGCAATACAATTCAATGTATTTTAGTTCAAAAAGGCCTACATGCGCACTTATGAAACGTCAGAACCCCGTGCACGGTTCCAATCGGCAACACACTCCGTGATGATTAGGATTTAAATGATTTTCTCTGTGTTGAATGATTTTATAATAAGTATTTCCCTGTCGCAATACCTAAATATTAAAAGTTTCCAAAAGCACAATAAAAATAATAATAATTAAAAAGTGGACTGAAATGGAATATTATTCATGAATCCTCAGAATCTACAGAGTACTCACATTCATATTATCGAAAAAAGCCATATAAAATAAACGTAGCAGTTATTGAATGTTTAATCATCGATGTTTCGGTGGCTTTTAATTTATATAAAACTGTACAACGTAACGTAACGTTAAAAGCGCAAAACCTGAAAATAGTTTGATCAGAACAACGAAGAGAATTAATTGAACCACTTATTAATTTTGGCCACATTTTTCAAAATCTTCATTAAAAATGCTACCCTGCCTATTTATTGATAGTTCAAGCTTTCATTTGTGCAAACCCGCCAAAATACGTAAACAAACAAAAGTGTTTGTCGCCAATTTAATTTTTTTCTTAGGGGGACCAAAATAATTATTATTTCAATACAGATACGACTCATAAGTAAACTAAAACAGCACAGAAAACCTTCAAAATTTTTTAATGATTTTTTTTTCTCCCAGTATTTGGTCAGAATACTTTAAAATCATTTAGGGTGTCCGAGGTTTTGCACATTTAACGTTACACGTTGTATATGTATATTTAAATTTAAAAAATGTAGCAATTAAAAGACATTAACAAGATACAACATTTAGGCAGGCCTAAGTCCAACAGTGGACGTATTTTGACTGTAATGATAATAATGATGAACCAAAGCCAGCCACAACAATAACACACAACTACAACACAACAACAATCAACAACAACCACAACTAAGCAACAACCAACCACCAACAACTATCGGAGGGACTGGCCTGCAATGGCTTAAGATAGGCGTGTGTGGAAAAGGGAGTGGGAGGCCTTCGCCCAGCAGTGGGACACAACCTGCTAACTAACTAACTAAAGCCCGTGTGTTATAAAATCAAGCTGAGAAAAAATAAAACTGAACCAGCAGTAAATATTCATCTATTCTCTTCGAAATTCTAATACACATATATCAATCCCTAGCTACATTACGTAACCATGCTCTTTCGTCCGAACATAGACGTTAAAACAACCTGCTCCTACGTCCCGCATATGTCTTCATAAATTTACGCGAATTTTTACGACATGCCCCGAGGACATCGCAATGTAAATCGTATAGAACGAAGTTATATAGGATTTCGCAGTTACACCCCTATGCTTCTCTGCCGCTGATTGAAAAACATAAGTTATCACGGAAATTTGTTTTAATAAAATGGCCTGGGGGCTTTGGGGGCCAGAAAATTGAGTGTCAAGCTCTTGTTTCGCAAAGTTATGAGAATTTTAGTATGTAAATGTTATATACACAGTACATCGTTGTTTTTGTGAGATTGTTTTTCAAATTAGAAATGGCGTCTTGTTGAGATTCGACGGGGAGGAGATAAGCTCCGCTACATTTTATTCTGTTGCAAAACAATGCTAATTTATTGTGTACCAAGCAAGCGCTTCTTTGAAAAAGCGAATTATCATGACCATTGCAAAGATTTGAGGAAAGCTTTTGCCCAGCAGTGGGACAACATTGGTTAGTAAAAATAATCATACATGACATCTTGGTTTCGATTTATTTATTTATTCAATCAGGCAACACAAAGATCGGGCTTGCAGACGACGAACGATTGGTAACTCGCAGCCCGTAAGTTTATTAATCCGATACACATAACAACAAATTCACGCTGCATTCATTGGTAAGTGTTTCCTATTAGTAAACTTATGACGACGTGTTATTCGATGTTATTCTTTTCGAAGTCAGGTAATACACTCGATACCTGCTAAATCATCGAATAACTTCTTCCATTGTAGCAGGAGCAAGAGTTAGTAGCAGAATTTTACTAGCTAAAAGCCACTTGCGTTCCTTCAATTACTCTTTATATTCCAAAGCCACGATGACCCTTTCGTAGGTGTCAATGGTCCAACGCCCTAATGGGGCTCAAACCATAGACTACTTTAATCATACTTCGGCTTAAGCATTTGGAGAACAAAGGACGAGGTTGTGTTATCAATTCTTATCATTAATTATTTCAATAAATAATCGGGCGTGACCCCCACTTGAGATACCACATGGTTTTGATGGGAAATCATGTGTAAATCAGGGTTAATCTGATGTTGAACGATAAAATTTCGTGCTCTGATAGTTTGATCCATGTCAATATCATAATATGAAATTAATAGAATAAATAGATATTAGCAGCTATCTTCTGCTGATAAATATGTCATTATACAGTCTAGTGATTTTTTAGGTCACATACCTCAGTCGGCGAAAGAACCCATAAAGGATCATTTTACTGTCTGTATTTTAGGACTCTTTTACTCAGGAACGCATGAAGGTATTAAACTTAAATTAATATCAAATACTCAATTCTGTTTCCTTTTAAAGCTGTAAAAACATCAAGTCAAAACTTCTAAGTCCACGCAATTTGAAAATAAAGCTAATTATGTTCCGTTTGGACGCATATTTTGACCTAGAATCCTGAAATTTTGGTAAAAAAATATTCTGAAATATATGTTGTAACTGGGCATGTATCGTTAAACAGTTATAAAAAGTCAAACAAACAAATAACTTTCACTTAAGTATTTTTCGTGTGATAATAAAGTCCTCACTTTAGTATTTTTCGTGTGATAATATAGTCCTCAAAAAACATAAGAAAGCCTATCTACAATAAATCCTGCAACAAACCAAAAGAAACACAACATCTCCCCGAAACTCCACTCAAATCATATTCTTTAAAAATATGAAGTCATACATACAGCAGAGTTCTCTCAAAACATTAATTTACGTAATGAATTCCCAGTACTATTTAATGCAGGGCCGACCAAAGACAGCCGGCGGAATATGTATTCCTGGTACACACAGTCAAACGGAATAATTCATGATGACAGGAATTTCTGATTGTGGGAGTTTGGCATTTGTTTCGTGTTTTTGTTAAGTATTTTTGGACTGTAGGTGGAGGGATCAAGTCTGTTTGTTTTTGGATGCGAGGCACACAGGACCGATCGTTGTGGTAGGCCTATGTGCAGTAGTGGACGTCTTTCGGCTGAAATGATGATGATGAGGGATCAAGGAGAGAGAATGGAGCTGCGGGGTTGTTCGAAAGAGTATCAATGGCCTTAGAACATAAGAGCTATTGAAGAAACAAGCATGGATTTTAGTCAGGTAAAGTCTGATATATATACGTCGATATACGACACCTTCGTGCGTATATCGACGAATATCATCATCATCTACATCTGCCTAGCCTTTTTTCCCAACTATATTGAGGTCGGCTCCCAGTCAAGCCGGATTTAGCTGAATACAAGTATCTTACGAGGAGCGACTGCCTACCAGAACCTCCACAACCCATTAACTGGGGTAACACGGTACTTCATGGCAAGACTGGAGTCAGATTTATTGGCTTCTGACTCTCCGTTACATTTCGTATATCGAAGCATATACGAAATCCTTTTTTTAGGTCTGTAGCTGGTAGGGTGCGTTTACAACCAAGTCGTTTGCTGCTAGGTCATAAGGACGCCACGACAATAAATGATAATGATATCACTGCCAAAGCATTTTATTCAATCAGCCTTACATTTACAGAGTTATAAAGATCATCTCTTTTATGGTTATGTAAAGAAAGGGATAACAATGTCGAAATTTTATGATATTCCCTTAAAATATGCAGACCTCAGGCTCAAACTCAACACCTTTTTATTGGTTGGAGTTTAATGACACAGAAGTTTGAAGCTAAATAACACTGTAACAAAACAATTTGGTATGTTTAATTTTGATAGTCTCGCATCTGACCACTATCTTACAAGAACATATCTCGATCATGTGACTGACGATAAAGCTCGCTTGCCCAGAAGAAACCTATTCACTTTTGACTATAAGACCCCAGGTTGTAGCTGTCCTTTTATTATGAAACGAATACTATTAAAAAAAAACGTTGAGGTAAAGACGGGCACAGAACAGACTCCAACGGCTTCTGGAGTGTCGCTATCCTCTTAGCGGCACCTCACTGTACCCCTACTTATTTCTCGCCTTTAGTCCAAAATAATCTTAAACAGTTATACAATCCACTCATTTATTAATCTCTCTGAGATCCTGAACAACGACTTTTTATCGTCGACTTCGCGTCAACAAGAACCGACATAATAGTGCATGCAGTAAACATTGTGCCTTCTGACACCCAAACTAGGACATAAGTCCTGTATTTCATTTTGTATACATTCATGCGAGCGAAGCCACTAGCAGAGGCTACTCTCAATTAACTAAAGTACGGTAGCTTTAGCCATCAGAATATGTTTTAGCCTGAAAATAGTTTAATAATATTGTGCCATATAAAGTTATCACAACCACACAGTCGCTATAATCCGTCGCAATCCAGCGCACTATCCAGGATAATGGCTATAAAGCGGTTTCACGGGAAAATATTAATTTGATACTAACATTAAATCTGCTGAAAGCAGTATAGCCCAATTATAACGGCGTCGACTTGAGTTGAAGGTTGTGGGTTTGATTTGAACCCAGTCTTGTGTAATTTATATAATCATCACTGCTCTCAAAATGGTGAAAGAAACATGTTCTAGAACCAAAAAAATCTAAGACATACGACATCCACCAACCCGCACTGGATTATAGGCCGTTTCTTCTCCTAGACAGGAAGCCTGAGAACCAGCAGTGGGAACATTATAAGGCTGCTGTTTTTTGGGTGAGGAATCTTCTAATGGCTTATCCTACTCTAGAGCGGAGCGGGAGGGTGTGTCAGAGTTTTACTAACTAAAACCACACCTATATTCTACTCGTTGCTCTTGCGTTCTAACACTAGGGTTGCCCTTTCAGAAATCGACATGGTCCTGCTGGATCCCTGCGGTTTTGCTGACATCTCCTTGAGGTGTGCCTGATATACTATGTGACATCGACGACTCGGATTTAGTCTGGAAGATTAACGGTTGGCGACCTAACCATTGCTCATCGTCCGCCTCATCAGAAGAAATATTAAACAACTAACTACTAATTGGACGTAAACATTCGTTTCAAAACTAATTTTTGACTTAAACAATATTCCCATTCACATTTAGCATAATATTTTACAATTCTAAACTGGTTTGACTGCAGCTGTGAGAAAAGCCACGTAATTATCATAAATACATATTTCCGCTACGATACTACTACGCCGTAGCCGTTCGTAGCCGCTCGTAGCGCCGCGTAGCACTAACCAAATATGAAATTCGTTGAATTTATGAACCACAGAGTTGTGGTTACTTCGTTCTGATTATTTTAAAGTTGTCCTGTCTTTTGTAGTTTGTTAACCTCTGTTTAATTTTACTATATATTTTTTGTAATCATAACATTAAAAAACTATATGATGATGATATAGTTTTCTAAGTTTATTTAGGACATTACACGGCGTGTCCCATGCCTTGGAAAGCACGTGATACCGTTGGTCCCGGTTGTCATTTATAGATCTTTGACAGTCGTTTTAGGTAGTCAGACACCAGGAAGTTAGACCATCATTCTATACAAGGAGTATCGTTTTGCCCAGTAACTAGGTTGTGGAGGTCTGATAGGCAGTCGCTCCATGTAAAACACTGCTTTTAGCCGCATCTGGTTAGACTGAAAGCCGACCCTAAGCTAGTTGAGAAATGGCTAGGAAGATGATGACTGGATTTCTTAAATTCTTTTTGATCAGTCAAAAAGATTAAAGTGATGACGACGATGACGCTCGAAAGATATTTTCGATCTACGTTTGTTTATATCTTTATGGAGAAGAATACACAAATAGTCCACGGACACTATTTAAATCAAGTTTTTACTAATAACTTGAATAAACTATTCTGGTTGCTTCTACCATGACATAACATGCATAAACTACTGCTACAAATGCTGGAAGAAATTTCTTTTGAAGTAAGCAACACCATTGTATTCTTCTATCTGCATTTGTTCTTTTACCTTTTAAGTGCATAAATAAATAGTTAACCCAGTCTTTACAGTTCGTTACCCAAATACACCGTGTTTTTATACCTATTCTAAGGGCTTATCATTAGATCTAATAGTCAAAATCTACGTATTAAGAATGTTGGATGTAAGTAACAATTTACATGCTGCGGTCTTCCCGTTCGAAGATAATAATTTAGGTGTCTTTAAGGCTACAGTGAATAGGCTCTTAATAGACTAGTAAGCTTCATCATCAACGATGGTATACCTGCTGGCCATCATGTGGTCATATCATAAAAAAAAAATATCCTATCTCTACTCAATCTAAGAAAAAACCTTCCTCCCACAAAATGAACTACCAATACACTAAGTACTAATACCATAGAGTTCAAGAAAGAGGCGCCAACACAAATACACTTTACATTTTTCTTCAGAGCAAAGGCACGGAACAAATGGAAATGTATGGGGCACATCCTTTGTAGGGGACTGTAGAGTTTGATGGTGAAGTGAGAAACGTTTTATAATCATTTGTGATGATAATGGTGTAGGGAAAAGATATATTTCAGGAAAAAATAACTGCACTACACTTAATGGCAGCCGCATTTTTACTCCTTTTATATTTATACAGCAGTCACTCAAGGCATCAAGATGAATCTAATGATACACATAAAGTACTTCAATACATCAGGATGCATTTCGGAAAGTGTGCGCGGGAATTGCATGAACTGATTCCGCCATCTCTCTTCTACCATCGGACAAACCATCGTACAGCGAACATTCAGCCTTACGTTGCTGAAACTTCTACGGTCCGGACTAAGCGTTTCGCCTCGTCGTTTATACCGCGTACACCGAAGGACTGGAACAATTTGCCTGCTGCGGTTTTCCCGTCCGATTATAATTAGGGTGTCTTCAAGGCTAGAGTGAATAGACCCTTAATAAACTAGAGTGCCTCACCATCAACGTTTGCATCATTGCTTACCATCAGATGGGATCGCAGTCAAGCATTATATAATAAAAAAAAAAATCACCAGTGCATGGTGGATATCCCACCCATGCACAGAAAACGTTTTGGATTCATATAAATTATTGTGTGTCATACCGAAGGTGAGGACGCCATAGCGCCTCTCTAGCCACTCCTCAAAGAGGGGACTTACTGCCATGATTGTGGCGTGTCCCAAATGATGATAACAATGACTCAGTCACTTGACAAGAAGATGATGGCCAAAGAGCACTACGAAAATAAGTTTAGGTAAGAAAAGTACTCGGTACATGCATTTAAACACAACTAAGGCAAAAATAACCCCATTTAGCGAGCAAAAACCCTGCACTACTTAATAAAAATTAATAAAACTCTTCATCAATGACATACACAAGAATAGCTTCACCTCTATACTCACAAAGGGTGCATTAGCGGGTCTTTTTTACCCCTATTTATAAACGTGACCTATCCCGTGAGTGCGTGAAGTGGCCCAAGCCGCTGGACAAGTGGGCCAGATAACTATAGTAGCGGCTATAGCGGTTATAGCGTAACTACGTCAAACGTTATTTATTGTGTGTGACGCAGGTACTGTGACGGTATTTTTAAGTTTTTTTTGTTTTGTTGTATACTAATTTGTCACAGCGATTTCGCAAGCTTGAAAGTCGTAGGTAAATTATCCCGAAGGAACATCATCATGATCATCGTTTCAGCCGAAAGACGTCTACTACTTGTGCACAGTAGTGGACGTCTTTTGGCCTCCCCCAAGCGTCGCCATAATTAACGGTCCTGTGTGTCTTGTATTCATCGGATTCCCGCGACCCTCACTAGGTTATTGGTCCACCTTGTGGGAGGCACAAATCAAAAATGTTTTAAAAAACATAACCGAATTCAAAATTAAAACTAAAAATTGCAAACTAACTTTCAATTTCGGGAGTGTATGTCGGTGTTTCTCGTACTGATTTTGCGTTTTTTGTCACCTATTTTAAAACTTAGTTATATCCGGAGTTATTATATATTCAAGATCTTCACCAAAATTTAATGGGACCACTTGCGGTACTTTCTTCCAAATAAAAACAAGTCATCACAATCGTTTAATATTCGACGAAAATATCGCTGAACAACTCAGTATTACAATAAATTCAAAAACCACAGTCTGACGACTTCAGAGCCTCCTTATATTCTAGTCGGTTAAAAACTGATAAAAACCGACAAACATAACTCAAAGCTACTAATATAGTCGTAAAGCTTATCACATAATCACAAGCTCCACAATCATAAATGGAGTACAAGTAGTATTCTCGACAATGGCCAACTATTGCCAAAAGGATAAACATGAAACAATGTCCATTTATCCCGTGTAACACCCCATCCTTTCCTAGCTTCCTGGTATATTTGGCGAATAAGGGTAACGAATAACTCTTTTCATTTATTATTGCAGAAGATATCTTCTTTTTTTTGTAAAGAGGTCTGTATTAGTATGGCAGACACGGTTTGGCAGTTCGTCGAGTTGTAAGTTGTAACTGCATTGTTTGTTTTGTGTTTTTGGTCAATTGACGCGGTTGGTGCAGTTATTGAGCGTTTAGCTGCTACAATGCATGAGTTCGATTTCCGAAGGACAACGCAAAGCGCTATGGTCAAAGTTTCCTTCAGGAATGAAGTTATATGTCTGCACGAGAACCAAGATTCCACTGTCAAAAGTGACAGTGGTCTGGCCATATTGCTCTCTGAAAAGACGGTCGATAGAGTCGAAAGTTTCTGCAGTGGCGACATCATACCGGTAGACAGAACGTAGGAAAACCCACAAGATATACCGACGACCTGGTGAGGATCCGTACATTCTGTCACAGGACGGATCGTTTTGGTGTCATTTAGGGAGTCCTGAGACCAACAGTGACTGAAAATTATAATTTATGTTTCTCTGGGGTAATACCAAAACGATGCTGAAAAAAGCTTAACAAATAAATATTATGATGAAGTACACGCAACTCACACAGAGCACTTAAGGATCACCAGCGAGAGTGTTGGCAGGCTCCTGTACATTATAAAGCAGGCTCGCAACGACGGAGACCTCATGAAAATTTAAACAAACAATAAACTTTACAGCTAGCTTAATGTCTTGAGGCGCGAGATAAAACCGTACGTGCTCGTACGTGCTTGTACTCGCGGTCAAAGAGTTTGGTAGGTGGGTAAGGAATATACATCTTAGATAGAAAGATAAATAGTTTATTGGCCACACACACATAAAAATGTAGTGTGATGTTTGAAGTTAGTTAAAAAATGAAACATTTTGAGGAGTTTTTTTTAATTATTGATAGGCTCGCGCTTGACCACATTTCACCTGATGGTAACCGATCATGTGGTCGACGATGGAGCACGCTTGCCTAGAAGCAACCCATTTGTGTAGATCGTTCTTGTATTGACATGTATTATTGTGTTAACCCTCCCTATTAGTTGATCGGCTCGTTTTCTGCAAATTATATCTATGGATTAAGATATCCTACAATAAACGCTTTATTATTAGGCTTTATTATTACTATTATAATTATAATAATACTAAAATTAGTCAAGTTCACGTGGGATTCATAAAACATAGTCCTTAAATCCATTACAACAAAAATAACTAAATTAATTAATTCAAAAACTTGACCCGTTAATTATACAACAACTATTTAATTTTTGAATAATGTGTATAAATACCGATGATAAATAATTGATTCCGATAAATGCGTACATTTTATAGAACTTCAATACAAACGTTACCAAAAAAAACATTTTTTATGACGCCATATTGGTGTCGTTCACAATACACGAGATGGCCGAATATTAAGCTAATCTACTGCCTGAATTTCTTTTTATTATTATTATTGATAGGCTCACGCTTGACCGCATCTCACCTGATGGTAAGCGATCATGTGGTCGACGATGGGGCACGCTTGGCTAGAAGCAACCTATTCACTCTTGACTTAAAGACCCCTAGGTGGTAGCTATCAGAAAACACAGACCCCGGCAGGGAATTCCACTCTTTAGCTGTACGCATAATAAATGTACTCCCAAAACGCTTTGTACGTATGGGTGGGATGTTCACCGTGTACCGGCACCGAGTACACATATGTTTCGTCGACTGTACTTATGTTTGATTGTGTTCGTAAAGGTGGGTGTGTGAGTGGGCATTTTATGTGTGTTGTTTTCATAAGAATGCTGTAAAAGCCTCGTTGACGTTCATTTCCATTCAAATAAGAGTGCTTATTTATTGTATTGCTTGTTTTTCTTCACCGTTCGTTGAGTTATGAGAAGGCAGTTTTATTTAGGTATTAGATGAAGGGAAATGCAGTCAATTAAGTCGTCATATTTTTTTAAACTGTTATCAAAGTGTCTGTCAGATGTTGTGAATGACTGAGTGAAAAAAAAATCACCCCCTAAAGGGATAAAATGCGGGTCCAAAGTTTACCTACATACTTTCACGCGAGTGGAGCCGCTGAAACGCTTATTATAATTATATGTATAACACAAAACTATTATTTTGTACACCTTTTGGGAGGCCTACCAATGTGGTGGTCGCCAATCCAAAACCTTTTGATCTTATCGGCCATCTGTTCTGTGAGCAATGTGTTACCCACTGCCTCTTAAGTTTGCCAATTTTTACCCATGACCTATTTTTTTTCTGGTAGGGGAATCATCAGAATGACTTCTCCCGCTCTTGGGCGGAGCGGGAGGGCGTGTCAGACTCTTTCTGACTAAACCCCTACCCCGTTCCTTCGTTGCCTTCGATCTGGGGGGGACTCGGTGCCAACCTTTCGGAATACCACGTGTTCCCCAGAGGCTTCGGCCCTGCCGGGCCCCTACAGTTTGCTGACATCTCCTTGAGGCGTATAAATCTCAAATCGAGACCATTATCATTGGAAAATCATGCTGAAACAGATTCTGGAAGCTTCTTCCTAAGGAGATGCCTAGAATTACTCTCACCAAAGCCTCTTGTTTAGTTATAAAGTACACTGTAACTTTCTGCTCCGTCATGAAAGACTTATTAAGTATAGAAGAGTTTAAAGGATTACGTCTCAGATAATCTCCGCAAGCCCGCCATACTAACATGCTATACGGAACACATTGCCTGAGCTATAGCGAGGGATTTATGGGAGGAAACCGGCTGGTTTTTTAGGGACCTGAACGTTATGAGGAAACCCTTATGAGATGACTCACGTGCCCGTCAGTTTTTTGTGTATCTGTCTGTCACTGATGAAAGTAGAAACTTAAAATTGGCATAAGAATAAACCTTTTTTAATTTTTTGAGAGTTATTCTTAGTAGCCTATGTACCAGATTTATTTTCTTATTGTTTTTAAATTATTCAGTTATAAATGAGACTAATACTTAACGGTTTATTTTTATTTTATGGTTTGACCTGTAAAAGTCTTATTTCTTTATTGAGCCACATTTTAAAACAGTTTAAAATTGAATATGAAAAGAAATTGTTTAGGGTCTTTATTTGAACTACACAGGAAAACTACACAACAAATTAGAAATAAAATAAATTATGGATATTGGTTAAGAACCCTTTTCACGCGCGTCTCACTCTTGGCCGGTGATTTAACGTGCTATAAAAAACCTCACTCCATTTCCTCATGGGGGTAGGTAGGCACGTGCCGTTTCTAAGCTATTTTAGCACGTAATATATAAACCTACGTTTTCTTCCATGTACGTGATTCTTTTTAATGTGACTTATTGTTATTTACTTCTTGTTAATTTTCAGGTTTTAACTCAGATAGATTTGCCCATTTAAATCTAATATTAAATTAGAATCTGCTGCTGCGAGTTTAAGGGCCTGTTTCACAATGTCCGAGTAGGCACTACTCACTGAATAAATTCCAAAATGTGACAGAATTTGTATGAAATTATCTGCCAAGTAAAATACTCGAAACTTAATCATAGGTGGTGAAATAGGCCCTTAAAGTCAAGAGCGAATAGTTCACTCCTACGCAGGCGTGCTCTATAGTCGAACGCATCGACGCTTACCATCAGGTGAGATAATGGTCAAGAGTTAGCCTATTAATAATTTTAAAAAATACATCTTGTGATGTGTTTCAACATCTGTTATAGCGGCCGTCCAGTAATCGTCCGGACCGAGCCTATATCGTCGACGGCGAGTAACGTCCCGTGCGATCAAAGAGATGTCAGGAAAGCTGTAGGGGGCCTAATAGGGCTCAAACCTATTGGAGACATAAGTTGCCTTCCAAAAGGAAACCCCGGGTTCATGGAACGAAATGCAATTAAGAAACATAGGTGTGGTTTTGGTCAGTAAAAGTCTGACACACCTTCCCGCTCCGTTCTAGAGCGGGAGAAGTCATTGGATGATTTACCACCTTAAAGAATTAAAAAAACATCAGTGATAACACGTTAAACTATTTTCTAGTTACAAAACGATATTGAGGAGAGCACCTCAGCATTTCACGTGATCCCTCTCTCATAGCACACACCTGCGTGTTATAAACCCTATTGAATAAGAGCTTTATCACAGATCTTTAACGGCATCGGAGGATGAGCAGGACAATAGAATATATTTGAATATTTCCAGCGTTATATACTGACCTAGGTACCTGAACCTTTCCACACGTCTTTTGTCCAGTAATGGTAGGGGCATACACTGGTGGTAGTACATTTCGGTACAAGTGAAGAACGTTTGTCATCGCGATCGAGGTGAAATGTGCCCGAGCCGCAGGTGAGGGTGTTATGTAGCTGAGTGCTGCTTTAACAGATTTCAACATGTATACATATACAACGACGTTTTACAATACACAGGAAAATATTTATAAATAAACAAAAAATACGTGTGATTTATAGGGCTGTTTAACGCCCAATCATTGTATCAGGCTGGGTGGTAAACATCCCCTAAGAATAATAAATATAAATAATACTAGGCGAAATTGTGGCGGGGCCATTTCGAACATTTTTCTGCACTAGTGCGCAAAACAGCAAATGTCTTAGCTAAAAGGGTTAGGGATAAGAGCACGTTTTTGAGTAAGTGAATTGAAAATTACTTTACTGTTAGCGTTTCCGCCGAAAAAAATGTATGGCAATGACACTATCTGTCATGGCACTTGTCAAATGACATCTCCGAAGATAAAGTTATTGCCTTACATTCCACGCGGGGGAAGTTGCTAGCACCAACTACTCACGCATAAAAACCACACGGGTGTTAAATATACTCCACACATCTGTATTATTTGTACGATTCCAAAGAAAATACCCATGCAAATCAGCGAAAGCCTTCTGACAAATGTACTAAACATTTCCAATAACAGTCGTAAGACCCAGGTGCCACGTCAAAAACTTATCCATATTACTGACACAGTTCCAAGACATGAACGTCAAAGACAGTTTGACAGATTGGTACACAGACATATGTAATAATATGTGATCACATCACACTGATATTATAAAAGCCATTTGTGAGTATATTTGCACGTTTGTTGCTCCTTCACGCTAGAATAGCTGAAGGGATTTGGATGAAATTTAGCATACGAGTAGATCATGTCCTGAAATAGCACATAGCATAGCATGCTTAGCATAATCAGCCCTTAAATTAAAAGGCTTAGGGCCTGTTTCACCACCTATAATTAAGTTTCGAGTATCTTACTTGACAGATAATTTCATACGAATTCTGTCACATTTTTGAATTTATTCAGTGAGTAGTGCCTACTCGGACATTGTGAAACAGGCCCTTACCCTTAGGTTTTTGTCTCGTTATTCTTATGTCTCGTCTTTAACTGTTTTGAAGGGGTTCATAATTCAATTCAATTTAAAAAATATTTAAAACTGATTTATTTAATATGCTTGCAGAAATTGCTTGAACCAACAAACTTGTCAATATAGAACCCCTACTTTAAATAAACATTGTCTGAAATTGGATTACCTTAACTGTCTCATCACCCTCAAGATTTATCACCCCCCCCCCCCCATCTTCTCAAAAACAAAGAATTCACAAGGAATACTGTCAATGTAAAAATAACGTCTTCTACCCGTTTTTTACGTCGCAATTCATGTTTTAATCAACGAGAATTACACACGGAATATTTTATAATAAGTCTCTATTACCATACAAGCTCACAGATCTAAGGAATCCATGCAAAATTCATGGTTTACTTCTTGAGCAAAAATTATCATTTTGGGATTATTTTGCAAAGTTTATTTTGAACCTCACTTAAATGACCGTTCGCAATATGTTACTTCCAAATTGTATCCATAAATACGAATGTTGATAAATTCCAAAAATTTCTTTTTCATAAAGAATATACTTACTTACAGTCTGTACTTTAATCCCGGCGACAAAACTGACAAATTCAAAACTTCAAACTTACAAATAATATTGCCAGTTCTTGTAGATAGTGTTGCACCTACGGTACCGGTTTGCCGAACCGTAACTTTTTATATTTATTAATCGATTAGAAAAAAATTCAGAAGCTATCAATTTTGTTCCCGTACACGATAAAACCTATTCGGGTTATAAATATTCGTTTTATCGTTTACTACTTTCCTTACAAAACGACAGAACTTTAAAAAATTAAAAAAATTATAACCTAATAATTATAAAAATAATTATAACCTTTTAGATATATTGATCCTTCAAAAGCCAACTCATGGCCCCAGAAGTTTCGACCCTGCTGGGCCCCTACGGTTTTGATGACTCTCTGTGATCTCTTTGAGGCGCGCTTGAAACAGTACGCGCCGTTGGGTTCGCTTCTCGTATGGATCCACCTCTTTTGCTAGCATTACTGCTTCGCGTCTTCGTAGAACCTACGGCAGGAGGCGTCGGGACTCCCTAGGTTCGGCAGGAGCCGCTTTAAGCCCCAGTCCGTTCCAGTTTGGAAGCCAGACGTCGAAAGTGCTACTCGAAAGTGACACCGGCTGATGTGAACTCCACCTGCCGTTATTATTCGACACGGTAAGTTCGGGAGGTTCCTGCATCGGATCAAGCAGGAGAGGACGCCCAGGTGTCGCCACTGTGTGGACCGCCCGGAGGACACGGTGGAGCACACGGTAGAGGTGTGCCACGCTTGGGCGGAGCACCGCCGTGTCAAAAAAAAATTGCCGTTATTATTCGGGAACCCGGTGATGGCGCGTTCACTTAAAATAATAAAACATTCAAATTGAATGAAGTACGAAGCCTTTTTGAAGAAGGGCTTTGTCAAGTGACCCCGCAGCGGTGGAAAAACTGTGTGGCTCATGTCATGAAAATTGAAGAAGAAATGTGTCATCTGGGCCATATAGTCGACGACATTACTGATCGATTCATTATTCAAGTCGGAGACGAGTCTGATGATTCAGAGACATCATCGGAATCTGATAGCGAGTGACTAAGACTTTTCTTTTTGTTATGTGTGATATGGAGCATTATCTATGGCAAGAACTGCATTCGGTTTTAATTTTGGGAAAATATTTTTTAACCAATCTTCATATCAATTAGAATTCTGAGTTTGTTTCGGTGTTTCTTCTCAGGGTAGTCAGTTAGGAAACACCGGCCTCATCTAGTAAAAAAAAGAAGTCCAACAACAAATTGACGTGTAAAAGTGTTTGTGAAAACCTATAATTTGCAAAATAAATATAATTTATCATTTACTGAATATTTCACATAAAAATATACGTTATTACTTTTGTATTTTTTCATTTCAAATAACTATCTACTATTCAGGATAAATTATTATAAAAAACGATACTACTTGATTTTATTAACGACAATTTACGGTAGAGGTACATCACTATTTAAAAATTGCAAAAAAGTGACAACATTCGTTATGTCATTTTTGTCGCGCTGATTAAAATACAGACTGTAGTAAGTATATCACAGAAATCTAAATAATTATTTAGATTTCTGTGAAGTATATCCAACTAATATGTTAAACGTAAAAGTTTGTATGTATGGATGTTTGTTGCTCATCATTCAAAAACTACTGAATGAATTTTAATGAAATTCAGTATAAAGTTCCCTTGCGTTAATTTTCTACTATCACGCAGGCAAAGCCTCTGGCAGCAGCTAGTGTTGTAATAACGAAACTCATAAATTAGACAACATTTAAATAATGAAAGTACAGCCTTCTGTGTAAGAGGACCCGTTATTTTCTACGACCGAAGAAAGCTCTCATACGTGTCCGATATATAAACACTTACAAAACAGAAGTACCTACTCCATTTCATTATTCGAAATTCGCGGAAAAGACTTCGCAGTTTCGCACTTTTCGTTTTATGTAATGCCCAATATAAAACACTCTTCCTCCAACCCGTTAGCACTCTTCCAATTTCCCGCTACAATAAAAACTAACTTCACATCGTTCGATACTGTAACGTTACAAGAAAAACGTTTACAATAAAACGGTTACGTAACGCTAAAAAGTAACGTTATTCTCTCAAAATATGTGGAACAAAATGGCCACAGGTTTTTGAAATCAGAAGGGTTTAGGTCAACGACATTATGAAGAACGCGCCAACGGAATACAAAATACTGGCAGGTTGGGGAAGCCAATAAAATTATTATTAGACCAGCAAAGAGGTTGTTATGTCCTTACACATGGTTCCTTTGAGTGGGTGGTTCAATTTATTGTGCTGATATGACAGGTCGGACCAGAAACAAAAGGTCTTTCTTATTTTTTTATCATTTCCAATCATGAAGATGTTAAATAAACAAAATGTAAAAATTGGCCATAACAGGATGTGTACAAACATGTCTTTGAAAGTTATTTAGATGTTTGATATCGCTATATAAAAACTAATTTCAAATATATTTTATTATAAGTTTTATATTTTGATGGCAATAAGATTTCATTTGAGAATTAGATTCCACACCTTGACAGAAGTATTATTTTAATTGATTTCAAAAACAACATCCGAATCCATTTATCAAATATACTACTAACGGAACCCAATATTTTCGAGAACCACTCAGCCCTCTTCGACTACCAATTTTAGACAGACACAAATATCAACCTTAATTCCTTGGTCACAAAGTAGAGAATCGCAAAAGCTACAAACAGCACATAAGTAGGTAGACTCCAGCAGATAAATACCCGACCATTAGCAACATACGAGGGCCGATACATCTCAATCAATACTCCTTAATTTCTTCCAAGCCCCGCTCGCCTGGAAGCGAATCAATAATGCTAAATAATTCCTAATTAAATACATCCTACCCACCTTTGGCGGAGATACTTGGAAAAGGTCAGATTTAAAGGTAAACAGTGGCGTTATTTTCAACGTGGGGATGCTTGTATCGTGACCCTGGAACGGACTGAAGGAACTTAGGTGGGTTGTGTCTATTCAGACAAACCACAACCATCATCATCTGCCTAGCCTTTTCTCAACTATATTGGGGTCGGCTTCCATTCAAGCCGAATTTAGCTGAATACCAGTATTTTACGAAGAACGGCTGCCTAACAGACCTCCACAACCCATATAACTGGGGTAACACGGTACTTCATGGCAAGACTGGAGTCAGATTTTACTGGCTTCTGACTATCTGTAACGACTGCCAAAGATCTACAAATAACAGCCGAGACCTACAGCTACTTTCTATCTATTATATTATTATAAAACTAAAAAATTAGACACGTCTACTCTTTCCAAATTACAACATTCTTGCTAACGTAATTATAAATAGGGCTGTATAGTGTAAATTCAGGGGTCCCTTTCCACACAGTCATTAAAAAAACATGATTAAAACATAACGCTGCGGTCCGGCGACGTGGCCGCACGCCCTTTCCGACGGGTCCCAATTTTCTGGTCCAACGAACATCTTTTTGATGTCTAACATAATAAAGTAAGGCCCATAATTAAATTCCGTTATGGCCTCAAAGACATCTCATTAAAATTTTGACGTTCCTTACTCATAGCGGTCGCTTAATCGAAAATCAGCAAGGTTGTATGAGCATTTTACAGTACAACGTTTCTTCGTGAAATTGAGACTGTTTGATCTTATTGTTGGGTAAACACTTAAGTGGGTCTCGGTTTTTCTACAACGAGAATGTTTGTTTTATTTTTCTGAGAAATTAAAAGCCAGTCTCGAGTATGTAAGTAATTAATTGTGGTAAAGGAAATGGATACAATTATAATATTTGTAAAGTAAATCGAAATAATGATGAACAATCATACTTTGATGTCAGAGTGACACACAAATATTATAAAGGCGAAAGTTTTTATATTTTTAAGCTCGCACTTAACCACTATCTCACCTAACGGAAAGCGACAATGTGATCGACGATGGAGCAAGCTTTCCTAGAAGTACCTAACCTAGTCACTCTTGACTTAAAAACCCCCAGGTTGTAGCTATTAGAAAACACTGGTCAGGTGATTAAACGGGCTTGATGGAAAGAATTTGCAATTCTGTATGTATCCAAGTACCTATGGACATATATGTTAATTGCTCCTTCACGCTCAAATGGCTGAACAGATTTAAATAAAATTTGGCAAACGGTTAGACCGTGTACTAGTCAGTGTAGCCTGGTCTAGTGAGTGGCCTGGTCTAGTGAGCCTGGTATACTCAGTTATATCCCTCACTTTACAATTTCTAGCAATAATACCAATTCAAAAACATCAACTTAACAAATAAATTAACACATAAAACCCTTCAAAAGCGACGTCACATGCTTAGTTTTAATTAGGCAACGATAATTAAAGAAGGATGGTAACTCGAGACAAAATGATTGTCCCTAACGAGGAAAGATGGGCTCAGCGGAGCGAGACGAAAGAGTCGTTACTTAAAACTTTAATCAACAGTCTGGGTTCACAGGAAAGTACACGGTGTGCAATTACAATTTTGCAATCTTTTTCTGTCATTATCGGGAGGGAATTGCTAGTAGAAGCAATTGGTCTGCGAAACTAGGCCGATTGATGTGATGGTTTTTGGAATTTGGAATTTGGATGGTTGGTGGAAGGATGGTTTCGGTGACAGCTGTCAGATTCATACAATGTAGCTATCTATCCTTTTCTCTCATCTTAAGGATGCATATTTTTGTCCTGCTGTCACCCAACCCTTGATATGTAAAAAAGACTATAGCTTGCTGTAGACTTATGTTGTCCTAGTATTATTTAACCGGCTTTTTAACGCGTCGGCGGATTCAACTATTTTATATTGAGACGAATAAGACCCAGCATTATCTACATAAAAATTGAGTAAGTAAGGGTCGCAAGAACAAGTTCTTACGACATCAACGTTTTTATTAACAAACTTACAATATTTTATCTTACTTACAATATTTCCTTATAAAGAGTCGTTACTTAAAACTTTAATCAACAGTCTGGGTTCACGGGATTGTACACGGTGTGCAATTACAATTTTGCAATCTTTTTCTGTCATTATCTGTGAGGGAATGGAAGCTAGAAGCAATTGGTCTGCGAAACTAGGCCGATTGATGTGATACTAATGAGTTAGCTTGCTGTAGACTTATGTGGTCCTGGTAGTTTTGAACCAGGATTAAATAGGAGGCGGCGGAACTGGTGTAACGTTGGTGGGTCAAATCCTACTAATATTATAAATTCGAAAGTTTGTGAGGATGGATGTATGTTTGTTACTCTTTCACGAAAAAACTATTATTAGATAGTATATAGTAGTGGGGTATTTAGATAGTTTATACCTTGGATTAACATATAGGCTACTTTTACTCATACTTTCTTTTATTTTTTTTTTCGATTTTGTTATTTTTGCTATAGGCTGCTTTTTATCAACACACCACGCGGGCGAAGCCGCGGGCGGAAACTAGTTATTTTATAAAGAGACAATTAAGCCCACTATCTACATATACAAATACACGTCAACACTTACAAATTTTCGTTTTAAAGAGTCGTTATTTAAAACTTTATGAATAGAATAGGTTAACACGGTGTGCAATTACAATTTTGCAATCTTTTTCTGTCATTATCGGGGAATGGCGAGTAGCAGCAATTGGTCTGAAACTAGGTCTGCTGGATCGCTAGAGGGATTGATGGTGACACTAATGAGTTTGCCTGCTGTGGAATTATGTTGTCCTGGTAGTTTTGAAGCGACTTTAACCGATGGGGATTCATGAATTAAAAAGGAGTTGCGTTTGCGGGTTAAATTATTTATTTATTTAAATTTCATGTACAGTACAACTTTATGCAACATGGCATTCTCTACTCGTCAACCTTCGGGTTAAAACAGACCACACTGTGATACGTGTGAATAAAAAAATACCCAATATTTAAAAAAAAGGATAAAATTTCATTGAAATTTAGAGAAAAATAAGACGTAACATTCTGACACGCCCTCCCGCTCCACCCAAGAGCGGGAGAAGTCATTCTGAATATTCCCCTACCAGAAAAAAAAACACTATCTACATAAAAATTTTGTAAGTTGGGGTCGTAGGAACAAAATTCGTTTCTCAATTTACGCCTACGTGGAGGTGACCCATATGAAGGTACTGTCTAGCAGGTCTAAAAAGGTCTCATTAGCAGAATCGTACTAGGATCATAATAAATATGAATCATATTTTTTTCATTTGGCAATGTTTACACGCAATATGATTCTAATTTCAAATGAATTGAGTATAATTCGATTAATTTGTGCAACCACTTTACGAATAGAAAAATTGCTTACGATTTGCTCTTAATTGACTTGCTCAATGTGACCATTATAATCCCGCGGGCCTGGCAGCAAAAGAGGTCACGATGACGTGGAGGCCAAAGACTAGTTGGCATTGTTGGCAACAGGAAGACATCAAGCAGGGTTGTCGATGAAACGGAGGGTTGTTGACAGTTCCCAATATAAAGAGACTAAACTATCTTAGAAATACTGACTTCCGAAATTAAAGTTATTTTGCAATACTTTTTTTTTTAATTGATGTATGTTTTATTGGATTTTTTGTTAATTATTGCGCTTTACAATGTTCGTCTGACATTATAGAAGATCAATTATTGGTCTGCTGTGCCGATAGAGCAATTTTGATAGTGCTAAAGAGTTTACTTGCTTCAGTTTTATATAGCTCTAGTACACTGACATTTTCAACGATCTGAAATTACAACGATTTGAATAAAGTAACGCATTTCTGTTCCATAGGAAACGACCAATTGGAACCGTGCACTAGCTTCTGACGTTTTATAAGTGCATTTTTTATGTTGATCTTTTGCAAAGTTATCGTCATTCTGCTTCTAGGCTATTATAAAATGGGTAGTGAAACCAGTAATTTAGATTCTTTAACTTTTATACTTACCTTGAATTAATGTCAGAAACTAAAGACTAAATAATTTTTAGAAGAGATTCACAGTCAAAAACAATATTTCTATGAGTAATTTATTTCTATCAAAAAGATTACTTACCTCTAATTAAATAGTAACAAGTGGAAAACAGGGCCAAACCTAAAATTAAACACTGTGGTCATATTTTATGAACTGCTTCCTAAAAACAAAACTGTCTGTTCAAATTTATAGACACACAGTTTTCTTTTTGGTTAATCGTTGGTCACCTATTTATGCCTCCATTTGTGAAATCCTATATTTAATTGCTTATTTACCAAGTATGAGTCCTTTCTTATCAACACGGGTATTTGAGATTAAAATTCCAAAATCATAAATAATTTTTTTACCCGCTTTAGAAGCATGCATGCAATTCATGCAATGAAAATGATCTTTTACAACTTACGATTTATCCTACCCCAGTTCTTATTAAACTCATTCTCAATAAGGTATAAAAACCTAAAACCTTGAGGCCATAAAATTGAGGTCCTATATATCATCCCCGATATAAGGAAGGATACGTGAAATTCGATTCGTCAGATGAAGTGTATGTCAACTGGTGTTTATTTTATAGGCGAAGGTAGCTCAAAGTATTCGATAAATAAAAAATGTGTGGAGAAAATGGCAGGAGACAGTAAACACCTCAGTTTTATCATCTTCAGACAGTTTTACGGTGAAAAGATCAAGGTAAGTTAGTAGTAAATAATAAAATATAAAGTAAATAAATGGGCATTAGTGTGTTTTCAATCGGACTGATGAGCAAATTCGGTTCGATTATAATATTAGGATTTACCACCTTGTTTAGACCCTAAACCTGTAAATTAAATTTTTTATTAGCTAGTTTTAAAATTATATAAATACGTACTACCTACCAAATGTGTTGACTATAAAATCTATGCAAATTAATTGAGTATACTATTTAGGGATTTTTTTTTAAATCATCTTTCCACTTAAAAAAAACGGTTCTGTAAAAATTTTAAGTTAACAAACGAAGTAAAACCATCATAAATTACTAGTCTACTCCGAAAGATCCACAGACTCCGATATCATGACATAACAAGACTCCAGATATCACCCCGACGAATCTTATTCTAAAACTTTTACCGATCTACAAAACTTCGTCCTTTACGGGGCATAATCCTCGCTGGTTCAATCGTTAACACAATCACTAGACATTGAGATAATGGAAGAGCTTTCGCAAGAGTGTGATGGCTCCCCAGCCTCCAATCTCTCATATACTCTGACACTGAGGCCCCTGACGATCATTGATTCTCCCCTGTCACCTAATGAGATCACATCCAAGGTTTTAATTACCACTAGTCACTAGCTTTAAGGTTCAAAAAGATCGTGTAGTTTTTTTTATGTGATGGTAAAAATTTGGCTGAATAGAACTTGAGTTTTAGTTTTAGAGAAATTCGTATGTAAATCACTTTGAAAAAAGGCGTTTTAGATTTTAGGTTACATTGGTTTGAGGACGTTTTTTGGGGTTTTTCTAAGACACAAGGATTAGATTCACAGGATTTTTTAAACTAACACATCCATTACAACATTTAAGCAACTAAAAACGATCACTAAAGCACACAACGTGGGGTCCTCACAGGATCGTCTGCCATTAATATGTAAGCAGCCTCCCTGAGACAGCCACAAGTCTCAGGGTGAGCTGAACAGTCAAAATGGCAGCAAATTCAGCATGGTGTGGAAGCTGGAGGGTGTCACCAGGGAATTGTTTACGGGGTGACCTTGAAGCCCGGGTAACGCTTACCTACGACGCCGCACATAGTCGGTGGTGGCCGGGCTCCAGCGAGCGCGCGGCCATAGCGACTCTCACGCGCGTACCATCACACTATCACTACGCACACCACTCAACGTCACTCATATCAGGCTCTGTGGGGTCCGATGTGGTCGGCGGGCGTGCGGCGTGCGCTCCCCGCGGCCGCAGTTCATTCACTGAAAGGCCCGGGCGACGTGTTCGGATTGCGCAGGCTCGGACATGCGTTCAGGGGGCAACTAGCTCCCTCTGTTTTGTTAGTCGGCCACGCACCGTGCCGGGTTGGGCTTGGGCACGCCGATGCCACCCGATGCCGACTCAGAGGTCACAAGGTCGTAGGTAAATTGATAGCGACACAATTACTGTAAACATTGCCGATGACGACGGTGGGCCCTCCGTGTGTGCCATAGATTCCGAGATAATTCACAGATAGGTATCGGTTGCAGAGGAAAGTGGAGTGGGAACTCCGCGGTAATCTCTTCGTATTTTCTTGCGTTACAATGCGGCCTTAATACATCTCCGCTCATTTACCTCTTTTGCATTTACAATAGAATGTTTTCCTCCCTGCCTCATTTATAAATTCATGCTTATCAGGCAGCTGGGTGGAGTTAATTTAGCGTACAACATTTACGTCAGCGGAATGAATACCCTGAGCACCAGAGGGAGGATTGGAAATATTTTGGCTTATATTTTACTCCTACATCAGAAATGTACCTCTTTAAAATCCACACTTTGAAGATAAAAACCAATGCTCCAACTAAAGGATAAAATAAGAGCCTTAAAGAACCGGCTTGTCTTTCTTTCTCCCTGAAGAAAACCGATTCAGTTTCAAGTATTTGACAAATACCAACTCGTGGAACAAGATGCAATATTGTGGCGGAAAGCAGATCATCCGATAGCCGGTAATTCGGTTGGCGGTTGGAGCGAGTCGCGACCTGAAACGATTCCGGAGGTTTATGAATGAAACAAAATCTGGAGGAGGGAATCGAGTTTCATTCAGTTTGTAGGCGAATGCAGTGGGTCAGGACTTTAAGTGGGGCTTTTGTTGGGTTGGTAGGGTGGGTAGTGAAATCCTGGAGTAGTTGTTTACCTATTTGTGTGGTTGATTATTTTAATTCGAAGCTTTGTGGCTCACGCGATTTATTCGCCATGTAGGCTTAACAGAATCATAATTATAAGATTAAAAGAGCCTTTGGTATTTGAGTTGGTTTCGGTGTTTCTTTTTAGGGTAGTCAGCTAGGAAACACCAGCCTTAACTACTTATTTTAAAAAAAACCTATTTAAAAGAACAAAAGTTTTTTGAAACCTAGGTATTTGTAATACAAAATTTCACTTATATCATTGAATACGAGTACATAACTTTCTTCAACCGTTTAAGGCTATAACCACCGTGGAGGTCGCCGAGGCTTTTCGTTATCTTGGTATGGCCAATATGGCCATGTGAAGAGGAGGAATGAAACGCATGTTACTAAAAGAATTCTGAGTATTTACACATGTGGTTGGATGGAGAGAGAGAGAGCAAAGAAATGATGGGTAGATTGTGTGAGATGAGACGTGAAAAAAACAGGAATTAGTGATAGCGTTAAAATGAATCGAACTAGTTTCTTCTGTACCTTGAAAAGCTGAATCTTTGGCTGTCATATGTAGGTACCTAGATTTAACAGCCACCGAGATAGGGCTAGCTCGCACCCATATACCCAATACGTTTCCGATTATTGTGCGACGTGCGTATAGCCAATTACTTAATCTGTGGTAAAGCTAACTAGGAATTCCCTGCCGGGTGGTTTCTGATAGCTATAATCTGTGGGTATTTAAGTCAAGGATGAATAGGTTACTCCTAGGTAAGCGTGCGCCATTCACGACCACATGGTCACTTTCCCTCATGTGAGATAGTGTTCTAGCGCGAGCAATAGTAAAAAAAATACAGGGTCATCAGAAGCCGAAAATCAGTCTTACCTACCCGTATATTTTTACCCAAAAACTTATGGAGGTCAGATAGAAATCTCTCCATAGCTACTGGTATTCAGTTGCATTCCGTGATTCGGTTAGGCAGTAAGGCGCAACTCACACAGACGCAGAATCGAAGCTTTTCCCATTTATTAAAATACCTACAAACTCGACTCGAACCAAGCGTGAGTTAGGGTTAGCTCACACCGAGATGCGACGCGACGATGTAGGAAGAGACCAGTGATTTCGTGCTACGCCGCGCGCCGCCGCAATACGCATCGCAACGTTGCGAGGCGCATAATAAAATCGTTGGCACACGAACACGACGCGACCGACAGTCGCCTATGTAAAAACGTTCCGCTGCGCAGCGAGACGCCGCGCGGCTTCACGAGGCGCAGCGCCGCATGAAACAACGTAATTCTAAATTCGCACAATGAAATGTGTATCTTTTCGTGTAGTAAATAAAGTTCTATTTTGAGTCACTATTAAAATGTGCACGCAGCGTCGCGTCGCGTCGCGTCGCGTCTCGCTGTGAGCTGACCCTTAGGCTTATTGCGTGAGTTACGCGTCCAGGGAAAGCGGGCAGTCGACGACGGCAGTCGTGACGCATCAGCTGACGAGCACGAGTGTTATTCACGATTTCATGAATGTTCAAATTCTCAGAACTGGTCCAGCACTGTGATCTGGGCGCGTTGTAGTTGAAAAGCAGGACGCAACATGATGCTGAAAGCGTTGAGCTTTAATAAATAACTGCCGTAAACTCTCAGTAAGGTTTAGTTGAAAACCAGCGTCAGTTGCTTGACGCTGGTTTTCAACTAAACCTTACTCGCTTAGGTAGTTGTCTGGTACTTTTGCTGAACTAGACCTATTTGACGCAGCCGTGAGATACACATTGTTTCAGCGTTCTTTTTTAATATTAATTTTCTAATTGTTGGTTCTATAGTATGTGCATGTGTCTTATTTTCTTTCTTCGACTCAGCGCCAGTGTGTGAATTGAGCCTAAGCCGACGCCCGCATAGTTGAGAAAAAAGGTAACGGGTGATTGATTTCAAGTCCAACACGCCCTGAAGAATGATTACAATAAACTGAATAGGTGCCTGGCTAACCTCTGTAGATTTATTTGCAACCAGGCAATCATAAGAGTTCAAAAGTCAATGAACTGACTTCCTTCAAGGTGTTTTATTTTTTTTGGAACGCTAATCATCAGAATGAATTGTCGCGCTCTTGGGTGGAGCGGGAGGGCTATCATATCAGACTCTTACTGACTAAACCCAACCCATCCCTTCGTTGCCTTCGATCTGAGGGACATGGACTTACCTTTCGGAATTTCATTGTTCTCCAGAGGCTTCGGCCCTATCGGGCCCCTACAGTATGCTGACATCTCCTTGAGGCGCGCGTGGAACAGAACGCGCCGTTGACGACTAGGCTCGGTCCAGGTTATTACCAAACTGCCAGACGGCGAGCTACCCAGTGCTCTTCCTTCATGGTGTGACTTCCTACTAATGCATGGAATTATTTTATAACAATTTAGGTTCTGTAATGAATGTGTACAAACATTCACTTTTTTCAAGTCCGCCAGACGTCTCTCTTAAAAATTTAAATCTTAAATACGTAGGTTTGTTAGGGTGAAAGTAACTTATATTTAGTCTCGAGAAGAGGTTTGGCGTCCGAGCATAGCGAGGGACTAAATAAGACTTTTGGCGTCTGTATGTCAATATTTATCGGGTATCGTGGATTGAAAAAACCGGCCAAGAGCATGTTTGGCTACGCTCAGTGTAAGGTTACGTGTTAGGTGATAACTTAATAAGAGTTCAGTATAAATTCCCACTATAGCAAATGTTCATGAACGACAGACAACGAGCAAGAACAAATACCACCAATGCCAACGAGAGTCCAACCGAACAATTATTCGGCAATCTAATAGCTCATTCCCGTCCCGACCCCATCAACTCAGGAAAAATCTTAACAATACTAAGTACAGCGCCATCTCACGGGAAATGCGGTTGCTAATTTATACAAACAAGCCTGGGTTTCCGATATTTTCATTCGAATATCTTATAATTTTGGATACGATTACGGACCTACATAAGATCCCTGATTTCAAGACGCCAGCATCAAAGTCTTTGTTTGATACAAGTTCTTTTAAACCACATTTCCAAATTCGCGCCAATAGCGAGGCAAATCACGAGTACCTACGCATGTGTAAACAGCACACTCGCTACTTGCCTAACGCACGCACTTTATTTACAAATATTTTTTCATAGTAAACATTTGCACTCAAGTTCTTTTTTTGGCAAGATTTCTGTGAATTAAGTTTAGTGGCTGTTTTAATTATTCGTAAAGGAGATCATCCATTTTGGAGGATTTTAGAGTTCCGTAGCCAAATGGCCACAAACAGAACCCTTATGGATTCGCCATATCTGTCTGTCTATCCATCCGTATGTCACAGCCACTTTTTTCCGAAACTATAAAAACTATACTGTTTAAACGTCTTGGTCAGTAGATGTATTCTGTGAACAGCATTACGATTTTCACACAAAAATTAAAAAAATTGGAAATGAAAATTAAAAAAAAAATCATCAAATCCATACGTGTGGATAGGTCTTCAAAAATGATGTTGAGGTTTCGAATATATTTTTTTTTCTAGCTGAATAGTTTGCACGAAAGACACTGCCAATGTGGCAGGTAAAATGTGTGTGTAAAGTGAATAAGAGAATAATAAAACTAAAAAAAAATACATACTGTACATTACTATCATTTGAAAACTCGTACAAAAATAAAGGTTTAAAAAAATAAAAGCCCAAAGTGTCTGCAACGTAATGTTAAGTACCTACTGGACAATATATGGAATCACTGAAACAGGCGTGATCTCGGTAAGCTATCTCAGTGAAGTTTGCCGAGAAGGTTAACTTGAAACATTTACTGCTAAATACTGCAAAAACATCAAAATTTATACATCCGCATTCTAGTGGTATACTAATGAACTATTTAAACGCAAGTATTGCTTAAAGGATGTAGTATCCAAGTCAAAAACAATAATTAACAACAACAAACAGCAACAAACGAGCTCGATCGAATGTATAAAATAGTAAAATAGCAGTATCAGTAGTATACTGATGACTTATTTTGCGTGTGTTTAGGAAAAAAAATACATTAAATAAAACAGTACACAAAATTCAAAGCAAAAACACTGTTTGAAAATGAATATAAATTCTCAGGTTTTATAAAAATTAATTATATCTGCGTAAAATGAAACATCTGTAACCTGACGTTAAAGTGAAGTTGCCAAGTAATAAAAAATCCAAATGTTCGATTTTACATTTGATTTAGAAATTACAATCATACTTGCGATTTATTACGCTATAATTCACATTTCTATTTTTAGTTTTTTTATCAGTTAATATATTAAGTATTAAAACAGGTACGTATATATTATTTTATCCGTACCAAGTTTTGACAAATGTTTTAGGTTTCCTGAATTGGCAACACTAGTATAATTTCTTTTTATTTCGGTTCTTTGCCCGAGTTGTTCAGGGTACGTTGATAAATCCGTGAAAATCTTAGATTTCTTGCTGTTTCTGTGACTAAAATTGTTATATTGTCCATTTACATTATATTTACCATCATAAACTATGGATATTTTAAATTTAGTTATTATTGTTTATCGAAATAATCGCCGCGGCAACTTGACGTTTAGCACGCAGGAAACCGTAACCTAAACATTTCGTGTGTGAAGTAAAACGTGGTATTTTGGGTTTTCAGCGAAGAGCGACAGAATGAAGTACAATAAGCTCGTCACATCCTCGAGGAGGAAAAACAGGAAGAGGCACTTCAGCGCGCCTTCACATATTAGGCGAGTGCTTATGTCTGCACCTCTGTCCAAGGAGTTGAGACAGAAGTTCAACGTCAAGTCTATGCCAATCCGCAAGGATGACGAAGTTCAGGTAAGCCCACATTGCAAACCTTTGTTTAGTTGTATTTCGTTTTAGAGGTTATGTTTGTATGTGCAAATCAATATGATGAAGAATAAACCATTCTTAGACTACGGACGATTGCTGCCGCGCTTCCGACGAATTTGAGGTTTTCTCATATGAGTCTTCGGCGCGGTTTGCTAGTCTGTGCCATGGTGGAACTAAGGCTCTGATTCTTTTGCACTACAAACTTGTTTAGTTTGAATAACACACCATGAAACAAGGCATGCCATGCTGTTACTGTACAGTAATATGAAAAGGTTAGAAATAAAGATATTCTGAATGCAACAGATCCTGGTTTATGAAATCAGAATCTTTTGCATTTACTTGTGTAAATTTATCATGTATATGAAATTAAAACTTATCAGTAAGTTTTGAATAAAGCTTGGCAGTAAACATTAGGCAATATTGTTACTGACAGCCGGCCTTAGCCTAACAGTAAGTTACTTCAAGGCACTCAAACAAGATGCAGTCATTTAACTTATGAAATCAAACAATATCTGCCAAATAAGTTACGGTTAATATCACCGCAGAACTATATTCATTTTATAAGGCTAACCTGATAATTACTTCATGTTTTAATTTTAAAACTTTCATTTAGGGACTACTGTATGATAGGCATCTAGTTTTAAGATTCATGAACATGTTATTAACCGATTTACACCATGTTTTAGGTTGTCCGCGGACACTACAAAGGCCAGCAGGTCGGCAAAGTAGTGCAGGTGTACCGTAAGAAGTTTGTCGTCTACATCGAGAGGATCCAGAGGGAGAAGGCCAACGGTGCCAGTGCGTACGTCGGCATCCACCCTTCAAAGGTAATCAATATAAAGTTATCTCAAAACCTGCCATAATAACTGCATGAACTAAACTGTTGGCAGTTTTTTAGATTTTAAATGGATTAATCTACTAATGCTATGCAATAACTAACACTTTCAATAAAACTAACCTTGTAAAACACTATTTTTAACATAATAACACCACATTTAACTGTTCCTTGTTTCAAAACATGAATAGTATACTATCCTCAAAATATGAACATTTTCTTTCTAATCTATCCCTTCAGCTTATCCAAGTTATGGTAATTTTTTTTAGATATAAAATAGTGATTGATTGTGAATCAACCTGATGGTAACCAATGCTTTAAACATAGTTTATTTACTGTAGCCTTTTTATAATAACAGATTACTAAAGAAGCATACTCCTTGTGGTTTAGATATCTTTTATAAACATACAAGGCAACCAGTATTCACTAACTGATCTATCAACACAGTTCAAACTACTGAATGGTTTGCACTAAAACTTAGTACAAAGGTTTTGTTATGACATACACCTATTCTAAGAAATTATTTCTGAAAAATTCACTCTATGGGGATGAAAATGTAAGTTTTAATTTTTTATATGGTAAAACCTACATTCACATGGACTAAGCTACTAGCAAAAGCTAGTAATTTTAACAAGAAAAACATTAAAAACCAAGCTCTTTTATTAATTTGTTAACCAGACCACAGAAACAGTTATAGCAAAGCATAAATGCTTAAAAACTTCATCAACATAATAAAGCAACTAACTTTCTACTAACATAACATCTGAAATGATGATAAATACTGTCACTTAGACTGTGCTTTCATGTCATACTGCAGCTTTGATGCATGGCTGGGGCACGGGTTCTGCGGATACACTTCCATGGCTCTGATCGATCTACGTCCCATGCACGCTTCTAATATTCTTTATATACGTCCTAAAATGATCAAATCTCATCCCACAGTGCGTGATCGTCAAGCTAAAGATGAACAAGGACCGTAAGTCCATCCTGGACCGCAGAGCGAAGGGAAGGTTGGCAGCCCTCGGCAAGGACAAGGGCAAGTACACAGAGGAAACTGCCACCGCCATGGAGACCTCGTAAATATAGATTTTAAGACAAATAAAAAATTAAAAGTCCTACTTTTTTCTTTTTATTTTACTACACTACCCAACAAAGTATACCTTGCACTGTGAAGTTATCGCGAGTCGCGTTGTGGATGCCTGATACATTTATTTTATATTACATGAGTATGGTTTAGGGTGAATCTTGAGTTTGGGGATATTCAATAGATTTCATTTTTTTTTATTATTAATCTCAAGATTCATCCTTTATAGGTCTTATAAATAATATAAGTTGGCCACATATTTTGTCATTTATGGCGTACAAAAGAGCGCAAAATGGCACGAAATTCCCTAGCAATTCAATATTTTATCTGGAAATTGAAGGTTAGGACCTATTAACAGCTCGTTCGAATTGTGGCTGATATAGGTACTGTTACTTTGTGAGTCAAACACTTTTGTCTCCCATTGGGGGAAGGGAATCTTGTCTTAGTATGGTTGATACAGAGGAGATTAAATATGTTGCTAATAGTGGAGTATACAAATGTGGATGCATGGGAGGAAGGTAAAAGATAAAGGGAGAGGTGAAGATTAGAAGTGATACAGGGAATGTCTCTGGTAGGGTCATAGAGGAGGGATGAGACGAGAGTTATGTGGGTGGATGGAGAGGGATTGAAAGAGGACTAGGAATGATGCGTCCGTGGTAGTGTGATGGCAGACAGGATACGTTCTCTCGCCGTCCTAAATAGTAGGTATTTTGATGTGTTTGTTTCAATTAGCAAAAAAAAACTAACTCGTACCTACCACACACTAGAAATGACTCCTGTAGGTGCCGTGAGTGCATTCACAATCATGAAAACTCACCTACACAAGACACTGAACAAATATCTGTAGGCTGGAATCAAGCAGTCAAACGTGCCGCCCTAAGTACCCTACTTCCAAACCTGCCTGCCCTGCTGCTGGAATAGGATAGATTTTCGATGAGATCTTGAATGTTGTGTACACAAAAAATTGTTCTGTGGTTGTGTAGTAGATACCTAGGTATATCTATGTAAGTACGAGAGCAGGCTTTTTACCGGACTGCTTTTTTAGTGGGATATCATCAAATATCCTCGCTCTGGGCGGAGCGAGATTGGGTCAGACTTACTAAAACCGTCCTCCGTTCCTTTAGTTGCACTTTTCGTTTCAGGGCCACCATAACTGTTCCGAATAGCTTAGACCTTACTGAGCCCTGTCAGTATTGCTGACACCTTTGAGGCGCGTCGTGTTCCAAGCGCCGTCGACCTTAGGCTGACCCCACATTAAGCGTGCGCGATCCTCGGGCGTGTGAGTAGCTGTCGCGTCGCGAGCGCGCTGGGTGAGCGTCGCGTTTTGCTGCTGTCCTACGGCGTGTGTGAAGGGAGCAAGCACCGCGCACGCGCCGCGTTCTTACCCCTCCGCCCGCTACTGTTTCGCCAAGTAAACGCCAAGGCGAGCGCCGCGCGCTCACTGCACACAGGTCACACGGCTGCAACACTGCCGTCCAGACCCTAAAGCGCAGTAAAAAAAAAACATGTTTTACTGCGCTTTAGGGGCTGGGACGGCAGAACACGCGACGCTCACGCAGAGCGCTCGCGACGCGCGCGCCGCGCCGGTTATTCACACGCCCGAGGATCGCGCGCGCCTAATGTGGGGAAGGCCTAGGCCGCACTACGGTTAAACCGCTGTGGTTGATAATCGCGTTAATAACAGTAACAAATCACGGTTTTAAAATCAGTTGCGGGAAAAAACCGCAACGGTCCTTTTAGGAAGGAGAGCTACCCATTACTCGCAGTCCACAAGCCATCTAGGGGATGACGACGGCAGTAAGTCGTCCAGTAATTTCCGACGCCCTGGGCGGGGGGACCATAGCAGGTTGACAAATTAAACCAATACATATGATAGTATAAATTTTAATATAAAAAATGTATGAGCAATAGAGCACCTCATTCATTTTTCAATTAAGACAATCACAACTTACTAATTGGTAGGGTTACATTTTACAAAAACAATTTTCAATATCAACGGAAAGGCCTGCCTTATAAAAAACTTATTTTATTAATATTAAAAATTGTTTTTGTTAAATATTTAAATCTAAATATGCATGTAATAGTACTGCTGATTATGTTATTCTACGCGTATCGTTAAGTGAGAAGCAGACAAAATGGAGTACAAATATCATTTATTTATAGTCACTTTTGGGACGGTGGCTAGGGCCTAATACAACTCTATTTGGCCAGTATCCATGTATAATTTTTTGAGAGTACATACTAAATGTTTATGATCATTATTTGAGAATGCTTCTTAGGTTTTCGAAAAATTAGGCTAGTTTACACAAGAAGAGTCTTATGAGTACTTTAACTTATGAAAGTAAGGGAACAGAACTTTTCAAGATTAAAACAATGTTATAACTAAGTTACAGAATTAATTTGTAGCTGCTAAGAAATTATCAACATATTTTATAGTTAAAACCATTCAAATACAGAAATGCATAGTAATTCTCCATTAAATGTAATTTTATAAAGACATTCCTTCACATTTTATTGCCATTATTATTAAAAATATACAAATAATTTTACTTCAATTAATGCATAAATATCACAAGTCTTCGATTCCTACGTAAGTAGGTATTAATATTAATTTCCATCACACCTAACTTGGCAGTTAGTTGTTACTGCCTCCAAGTTCAAAATGTTTAAAAACAAACTTTCCTTGTCTATACTAGCCTGTTTCTGGTGCATATATTCTTATGTGGCAATCTTGGTGTGTTCCTGAGTGTCTATGGTAGGTTTCGCCATACATTTGTATCTTTTCTTCACTTCATTATTTAGGTTCTCTCTGTTTCTCGCTATTTCTATTGCGTAAAACTGAACTCTAGGAACGAGCATTGTATTCAGTTCTGAGTAGTCTCCTTTAGCATCTGCTCTCATGAGAGTGCCAAAACTGTAGTCTTCAACAATGTTTTTAAACTTTTCGCAAAATATTCTCCATTTTGCCTTGTTCATACTATTCTTTATTTCATTTTCGTTGATGTAAGAGACGTCCATGTCGGGGAAGTCTTGCTTGAAATGTGTGTAGATGAGGTCATCATTAGGAGTCAGCTGCAGCCATCTGGTATCCACAGAACAAAGCATCTGGAAATTAAAAGTACTTATATGAAACAAGTTGTCGTGTTTTAATTAAAATTTCCTTTGTGTCCAATTTGGAGTGAGTATCCTTTAACTCCTCAAATGTTGCATGATACTGCTTTACTTTACAAGAGACAGCATTGAAAATAGCAGTCAAACTGTAGGTTTAGAAATGGTAAATTTTAAGACCTTGTTTTTTTATTTTGTTTGTAAGAAGGATACTGAAGGGGGTTCATGAATCCCCAAGCGCTAGCCGGCAACCGAGCTGTCATTGTCTGACTATTGTGTCTCGTTTTGTGGGTATCTGATTATAGGTTAAATAGGTATTGCTTTTCAATTAGTATCTTCAGGACTTTACTAATTCAGAAGCAAAAGTATTTATTGCCCCTGCTTGGTTTGCACTAAATTGACAAAAATAAAATGATACTTACATTGAAATAGATGTCACTATGCTCCATTGCTTTCGCAGCCCACAACCGTTCCAACGTTTCATCGTTCCCAAACTCTTCAGCTGGTCGCGACAGCACATCCTAGAACATACCAAGACTCCGATTTTATAAAAAACCACAACACCAAACCTCTTGTGTTAATATACAGTTCTAAAACTCAGCCCCATCATTATTCAGCTACAACTGAGTTAAATCAAGCACAAAAAGATCGAACAAAGCCGTACATTCAGCAATATAAAATTATAATTGCAAAAACACCTAATGTGCGTTTTCACCGCAACCTAAGTTTAAATAAGTACGTGTAATTTTACCAACTTATATAATTAGTTAATTACTTACCATATTGGAGATATTTCCGTTCTATTTAGATCGTAATTTCAGTCACGAAAGGATAATTCAATCTCAACTTATTTTCATAAATAATGCACATGGGACAATGAAAATGTCTTTAGACACGTTCCACATCCATTACCTATCATTCTGATTTTGACCGATTTAAAAAATGCCTTTTTAAATGCGTGCGTTCGTCCTTTGCTATTCACTAATGTCAAAAAGAGCAATCAGCTATTTATTTTTAAGTCATGCTACAAATCACTACAAATACTGAAACGCAAACCGCTTCTGTCATACTGTTTGTTTTTTAAGCACAGATGAAAAATTATCCTTCTTGTAAATTTATATTCAGCCAACCAGCAGAACCTTTATTGTTACCTATTATAGAAAAGACTTTATTGTCATTAACCATAATAGCTCGAAATTATGCTGACTATAGTCTTCTTCTTCTTCTTCTCGATTCGACGGTAAACTCGCTAAATTTTTTGGGCCCAATAAGTGGCCACGTTGATAGCTGCATCAGTGGCGCTCATTAGATCCTCCAAAGTGCAGGTGTAGGGGCACTTGGGGCATTCTAACATGTGGCTCATGTTTTGGATCGGAGCACCGCACTCACATTGAGTATCCGACGGGTCCGTAAAACCCCACCTCGCCAAATTGTATTTGCAGCGGCCTACCTGGGTGCGCAACCTATTTAGTGCTTTCCATATAGACCACTGCAGATCCCGCCCAGGTGGGAGGCGCTCTTGGGGTTTCAAGAAATCGGATGGTGGTAGGTGATGTTCTTCCCAAAGCTTTACTCTTTCTTTAGGTGGTGGATCAAGAATGGCCTGTGTGCTACGAAGAAAGCTCTTCCGGCTCTTAAGTCTACTTGGGACTGTTTGGCGTTCAAAGAGGGGATGTCGGGAATCGGATTCTTGACTTTTCTTTTCGATCGCGCATGCAACATCCCTACGTACCGCTGGTGGAGCAATACCGGCCAATGGATACAGCTTATTAAGCGGAGTCGGTTTAAGGCATCCCGATATAATGCGACACGTCTCGTTCAAGGCGATGTCGACTTGCTTTGCGTGTACTGATCGGTGCCACACAGGGCACGCAAATTCACCTGCAGAGAGGCATAACGACATGCCAGATGTGCGAAGAACATCGGGTGCTGCTCCCCATTTAGTAGAAATAAGGCGGCGCAAGAGGTTGTTTCGGGACCCGACCTTTTGCTTCGTGTTGAGGCAGTGCACGCCAAAAGTTAACGCTCTGTCCAATGCCACCCCCAGATACCTTGGGTTTTTACAGTGCTCCACGACAGTACCTCGCCACGAAATGTTAAGTATCCTATTCGAAGATCTATTGCGGAGATGGAACGCGCAAGATTGGGTTTTGGAAGGATTCGGGCGAAGAGCATTACTGTCGTAGTACTTACCAAGTGACTCCAGCGCTTGTGTCAAAGTAATTTCAACTTCTTCGAAAGTAAGTGATTGCGCCGCCAAGGCTAAGTCATCGGCATATAAAAAGCGTTCAGTATGCTGCGTTGAGGGCTGGTCGTTGGTATAGATATTAAACAACGTAGGGGCCAACACACTACCTTGAGGGAGACCGTTTTTTTGGCGGCGCCATCTGCTCTTACCTGAATGGAGACACACTTGAAAGCGGCGATTGTGCAGTAATTCACCCAAAATACTGACAAACCCTTGATCGTTAGTTAGCGTACTAACTTTAGTTAGTAGCTTCTTTATATTAATAGTGTCGTATGCCGCTGACAAGTCCACAAATACGACACCTGTGACCTTTTGAGTCTCGTAACCATCCTCTATGTGCTGAGTTAGCCGGAGGACTTGACTGGAACAAGACTTGCCGGGTCTAAAGCCTGCCTGCTCCGGGATGAGTTGAGGATCCACTACTGTAGTAAGGCGATTCAGCAGTAGCCTTTCAAAAAGCTTATAAGTGTGGCATAGTAGGGATATTGGTCGATAGCTTTTGGGGTCATTGAGGGGCTTTCCTGGTTTTGGAATCGCAATAACTTTGGTCTGTCTCCATAGTTTGGGAATGTTTGTGGTAAGCAAACATTTGTTAAAGAAGGCGAGAAGCCACGATACAGCTACAGGTCCCAGATGTTTCAATTGTTCTACTGTTAAATCATCAACTCCAGCCGCCTTACCATTTTTTAGTGATTTTATGGCGTGTATCATGTCAGTGAGTGTGAATGGTTTACTGATGTCGGTGTTATCGCCAGGAGTGTTTACGCTTCTTCGCGTTTTAGGAAGTCTGTGTGGTGGTTTGCCATTGAGTAGCAGTTGGTGAGCAATTTGATTCGCTGTAACGTGTCCTTGGTTAACGGGATCTGGTGGGTCTCCAGTTAATTTTCGAATTGTAGACCAGGCTTTTTTGCTGTTGTGGGTCATGTTGATGTTAGTAACTGTTGTAATCCACTTTTGTTTACGATTATCACCAACTATTGACAACAATTCTTCCCCTGCTAATATTGTGTCCTCTGAAAAAGGGTCGTTGTCATAGAAGTCTTCATAGTTCTTAAGAAGCTTCACGGACTCTGCATCCAGACCTGGTATGTATGAAGTGCGGCAGCCTCTGGGTATGCATTGACGTGATACGGTCCAAATGGTATTCACAAACATTTCGTAGTTGGAAGGTGTGGGTTCCACGACACTCAGTTTTGCGTCAACTTCCACCGAATATTTTTCCCAGTCTGCTTTTAAAAAATTAAACCTAGGTCTAAAGGGAACTTGTGTTGGTTTGATTGCAGCATGTATCTCACACGTTATAGGTCTATGTTGTGTGTTTGGGATAGGCTGACACACTAGTTTTGAACTTAGACTCTTAATACTGTTGCTCACAAAAATTAAGTCTGGGTTGTAACCACGTTGCCAGCGCCGACTGTTGAAAGATGCAGGTAGTTTGGCATTATGAACCAAGGTCAGCTCAGAGGCATCGGCCCATTCCTCAACGGAATCGCCATCTGCATTGGATTCGCGGTAGCCCCAGGATATACTGTGACTGTTAAAGTCACCTACTACTATTTTTATATGATGGTTTTCAAAATTAGTGGTTTTATGAAACACGAAAGGAATATTAGGAGGCTTATAGACTGAGGTGATTGTACAGGAGCCTATATCCACAGTGAGGACTTCTATGCAGTCGTCGTTATTTGAAAACGCAGACTTAACTGAGATGCGAGGGTTCACGAAAATGGCACTGCCATATTGAGCGTGGGGAGTTTCCAGGACCAAAGACATCCCAGGGATATGCGGCCTAAGGTGATCGGGGCCACGGTGTGTTTCTTGCACACACAGGATATCACAGTGCGTTGTTTGGCATAGTTGGGATAGGAGGTCAGATTTGTTTTCTGAGAAACCTTCGATGTTAATTGAGGTAACAGTAAGTGCGGGCTTGGAGAGCCGGTGGTGATCTCTCTCAGAGGTATTGCTCTTGTTAAGTGGCCTTAAAAGAGGCCGGTGGTCATGGTCCTGATGAGAACCGTTTGAGTTTACCATCGTGGTGAAAGGATTAGTCAGCTAGACTCTGCGTTACCGAGTGCTAGCTGTCCAGGGTGCGCCGGGCGTTTAGAATCGCGGAACGATATATTTAACGCCACTCGGGGAGGCTCCTTTCATGCACAGGAGGCTCCTTTCATGACTATAGTTATATAGCTCCATTACGGCACCAAAGGAAAGAGCAGTAGCATTTTTTCAATCCTCACCCTACGTTATCATAATAATATTTGTAAATAATTAGAATAAAGTACAACTTAGTTTCAAACATTCTTGTGAAAACGACAACCAAACCATCTTTTCAGCAGTTTTTCAGATTTGAGATTACTTACTTTTTAAAGGCATTCCCCTCCTACAGTTTACAATTATAAGATTAGCTAGAACTATGAATCCTATAATATCATACGAGAGAAGTAGGAAAATTTCTCTGGCAGATTTTCTAAGTGATTGCTGTGATATAATGCTTTTGTTACCTCGTTTTCATGCAACTTATTAGCTTCGCTGTTGATTTGTCTAATCAATTGAATTATATTGATGAAAAAAAGATTATTTTGATTTCATATGATTTGTTTTCAAATGCTCTGTTTACTTCAAGAACGCCAAAAATTAAATAACTCCATCCATTCCACTGTTTTTGAACATTCCGAAAAATAAATTTACTTTTTTATAAAAAAAAACCGTTTTTCAAATACCATCAAATTATTTGAAATCATTATTTTAGTTCAACAAAATGAACGTATCCAAACACGACGAATGTAAAACTGAGACAGCTTTATAGAAATAACTGTTGTTAGAAAGAGATAGCGTTTTCGTAAAGATTCGTTTAGGCTTCGTTTCGTCACGGGATTTCATTGGACGAGAATGGAAGAGGGTGGCGCATGCGCGTTATGCCGACGCCATCTCTGCAACTACTGTGCCTATTATGTACTTGTTCTAGAGTAAAGTGAATGCTAATTCGTGGTAAAAAGTGTGAATAAATCATGGAATTACATAGTCGCGAGTGAGATCAAGTGCGTGTTCACAGTGATTGAACAAGACAGTGACATCACGGAGACTTCGCCAACGGCGGGCCATATCTTGCGGAAGTTTCTTGGCTATAGCAACGCATATTTTTTGCGGCTATCTCTGCCGCGGACCGCCACACAGGACTTATTTCATGGGCCTCTCTCGCTTTAACAGCTAGTGGTAACTCCCCAACACTATCTATTGACCGTTCATTAGCGCCATACGTAGAAAGCGGACTCACAAGGCGGCAGATCGGTCCCCGCGTTCTTACGCGCGTACTGCTTATACGTTTATTATGTATGAATTATTGTTGTGGGTCAAAGACATCGCGGTGTGTTAACCTGCTACGAAAACAGTGTCATAAACCCGGCTAACTTTGTGTTTCAGCTTGTGTACGGCCAGGAGGCGAGTTTTAGACGCGTTTGAAATGAATTCTGCTTTAAAGCCGGTGCTGCCCCAGCCGGGAGTGCCGCAGCCGGGCGGACAGGCGAGCCCCGCGAAGGGGAACGTGGCTACTGCGAACCACACCGTAGGGCTCCCGCAGGGCGCTCAGAACTCGCTGCACCACGCCAGCAACAACCTCGTCGGGCAGAACCTGACGCACCACGCGCCCGCGCCGCCGGCTCCGCACGCGCCGCCGCCCATGGCGCCCGTGTCCGCCAACATGGCGCAGATGGCACAGAACATGAGTCACCATGGCAACCTCTCTCACGTCACCCAGAACTCCGTCGGCCCCTCCAACCTAGCCGCCAGCCCCAGTAAAGGCGGGAATCCCATTACTCCCCTCAGTCTCGTCCAGGAGAAAGCTCTCGCCCTCACCAGAACCCCTGAGAAGAATGAACCAGATTCCACTGGTCATGCAAACGGCACTATTGAGTCACCTAAGTCTGGAGCGAATGCTCCTGCTGCATTGAAACCTCAGAACCCTGAGGCTAATAAAGACAAACAGGATATCGCTAAGACCTCACCAAGCACACCAAAACCACCTGAAAAGCCATCCAGCGCCCCGAATACCCCTCAGAAGACGGATGCTGCTAATCCTTCAAGCACTGTTGATGGTCCTGCTCAACCCAAAGTGGCTACAGCTAACGAGCCTTCAGAGAAGTCACCGGCAAAGCCATCAGAATTGAAGCCAGCACCTGCTGCAGATGTGGCACCAACCCAAAGTGACAGCAAGCCTGTACCTGAGTCAGCAAATGACAGTCAATTACAAGAAAAGGCACCAACACCAGTAAAACAGGACCCTCCTCCAGCTGAAAGTGCTAAGGTAGAAAGTGTGCCAGAAGCTAAACCGGAACCTGAAAAAGAGAAGAAAGAGGAGCCTAAAGTTGAGCAGAAGCCAGCAACTTCAACTGAGGAAAAGAAAGAAGAAGTTCCAGCCGATAAACCAGAGAAAACAGAATCTCCTAAAAAGGAAGAAGTTGTTGAGAAAGAAAAAGTGGTGGAAAAGGTTGAAGAGAAAGAAGTAAAGAATGAGGAGAAGAAACCAGAGCCTAAACCTAAGGTTGAGTCTAAGCCAAAATCGACTATGAAGCTGGCGACAGTGACTCCACCTATGCGGAAGAGAAGGCAAGTGTCTCCGAGCAAGAGCAGTGAGGGGCCCGGTCCGGCCAAGAAGCCAGCTGATGGGGACTCCACACCGGACACAAGGATGAAGAGGAACAGGACCAAGGTATGCATTCTTCACTATATTTTTGCTACTTGACTTTCAACATAGCAGAAACATCTAAACTTGCCTTACTCAATTAGAATAATTTATAGCATCATCTTATTATGTAATAAGTGAATGATAAGTTAAGGCCTACAGATATTTCTGCTATGTTTTTACTTTATATACATTTCTGTGTTATTTACGTAGATGCTGTCAAGTGTGGTAAGTTCTCAACTCTTTATACCAATCTACATAAGTATAAATACTTAATTAGTTTTTGTGAATCAAGTTATTATTATTTCCCCTAGCTGCTAATTTTTTTTCGTGATTATCTACCGTCGTTTGGCTAATCTCGAGGCCTTTCGTAAAACAAAAAGTTTCGCTTGGCAACACTTGTTTACTTAAAATATAAATAAATAATTTTAAAAAATCTTCTCAGATCAAAGTACAATTTAATGGACAGTTAATTTGAGAACTAATTAGATTCAAAATATAATTAGGTTAATTAGCTTAACTTCATTTACGATAATTCACTCGAAAGCTCAACTTTATTTTTAATTTTATCCAACTTTTAAAACTGGCTATGTAGACAAACTTTGTTAAAAAATAAACAAAAGATGCAAACTCTAATGGCGCTACTACAAAACTTCGTTCCGTACATTCGAAATTCGAACGGCCGCCCGATGCAAAGGCAGACTTTGCAGAACGTAAATAATTAAATTCATTATAATTCTTAAAGTTTAGTATTTTGATTAATGTAGTAAATTTATAATTCCGAGCATTTTATGTTTTTGAAACTTTTTCTTACATTATTTATCTTAATTCATGAATCCCCGACCGGTCTCATGCGACCGCGCTGTTATTGTTTTACTATTGTGTCTCGTTTCGCGGGTATGTGATAGGTAAAAAAGTGGCACAGTACTGAACTTTTGACAACATACACAACAATACAACTCTTGTGTAATCCTATTGTCAAAGTCTTTGTCTTTGTTCGAATAATTGAGATTCCACAATAATTCGTTCCCATCTTGTTATCGAAAATACAACATTGAAAACTTTATGAAGCTTTTAATAATCTTTTTGTTATACTTTTGTTTTCCGAGGACATAGGTAATTATCATGTATACTATATTTAATTTCCTATGCTTAGTAGAGTAGAGCAATCTGCACGACCACGAAAAAGTGTCGACGAGTAATTTTTTTCCTAATTTTGTCGAAGTCTTTCAGTTTCTGAATAAATACATTAAAGTTTTTCATTTAATGCGAAAATCACTGTCGAAAAGCAATTTAGAAGCTTTTAATTTAAGGCTCGGTCTCATTCACGCGGCACCGCACTTTACCGGCAAGTCAAAGCATCCGGAAGTACTCATACAATGTCTAAACACTTCTACAAACGGAGCCAACAAGATTTGTCTCAGAAGTTCTATGAACGTTTTTACGTAACAAAGTCTCAGCAATACCAATGATGGGCCGGTTAGACTTCTGACTGTTTTCTTGTTTGTGTCCGACTTGCTTACATTTATGCAGTGACCATTAGAAGCGCTTGGTATTTTTTGTAGATCGCATAAATCATAAGCACCCTTTAATTCATGAATCCCCGACCGGTCCTATGAGACCTATGTTTTGCGGGTATGTGTACACAATAGTAAGACAATAACAGCGCGGTCCTATGAGACCGGTCGCGGATTCATGAATTAATATGGTGGTTTATGGGTTCCGATAAGATCTTATTGTTATAAAAATTACTTAATATCATATAATTAATTAATATCGGCAAGTGTCAAGAAAACTAACACGATAAAAAAATACCACATGTCTAATACAGGTCTGTCCATGTGCCAAGTTTCAATCAAATTTGTTCATGAAACTCAATAATTAAAAAAAAACAACTAATACTGACTTTCACATAGTGACAGGATACTTCGTATGTACAGTCTGTTCTATAAACCCGGAGACTAAATTGACACAAGTAATGTCAAATTTACTAAAGGAATGACGCCAGTTCTTTTATGTTGAAATGTCATTTTAGTCTCCGGGTTTATAGAACAGACGATAGTTAGTTCATAGTGTCATATTATTTTTTTTGAACAACGGAAACTAACCGACTAAAAATCAAACCGCGTAAGTGGCACAAATCCTTATCAATGTATTATTTGATGCTTAGTTTACTTCGTAAAGGAAACATGAATGTTACTTCCTTGTAATCGTAAAATCCTGGTTTTCCTGCATTCTCTGCAATTTTGTTCCCCTTTGATACTTTATTTGGCGTAGTTCAAAGCTTTAAGTGATTTCCAATATTGTTTTATTGTGAGAAACATGGCCATGCATAAATTCTGCTCATTTAGGATCGCCGTAATCTTTTAGCGTTAATGTGACGCTTTGCTTCATAAACATTTAGTTCATTAACTCAAAACTTATGAATGAATAATCCATACAAATGTAGTCATACATTTGTAGTTGAAAAGTACATATCTACAAATAAAAAAGAATGCTCAACACTTTTCTTTTGAAGTTCTAATAAGAAGATTTCGAATTTAACACACTAGCTTTTCAAAATAATTTTGAGATACGAATGAATTTTGCTGACTTCTAACTTTTTGAGTTGAATGATTATATTTATATAAAAGTGGAAACTGACTGACTGACATATCAACGCACATACTTGTATTGGGAGCAGAAGCATAGAAATTTTGCAGTTTTCACTTTGAACTCGAAGGGTTTTTCAAAAAACACCACCTAAAGGAATGAAACAGAGTTCCAAAGTTTGAGAAACGTACTTGCACGTGGGCGAAGCTAGTTAAAAATAACAATTAACAAAACAAAAGAAAACAAATTCGTTCTTGGTAAACAAGAAACAAAGATCAAGTGTAAACAAAGGACAATCCGCGTCCCTAAGCTATGTGCCGAGGTATTGTTCGAAATTCGAAAAGATTGCAAATGGCAACTGGAAGAGTACAGTTGGGATTTAGTCAGTAAAAGTCTGACCCGCTCTCTCTAAACCTAGGAGAAATTATTTGATGGTAACCCAATTGAAGAAAAAAATTCACCGACCCTACGAAACTCTTGGATTTAGTCAGTAAAGGTCTGACAAGTCCTTTCACTGCGCCCAAAACGGTAAAAGCTATTTGATGGTAACCCACATAAAAAAAAACACCGTTCCTACGTCACTTTAACAATAACAAAGAAAGCATTCGTCACCGATTGCTTCTTTTATGTTTCGGGGACAAAGTCACGCAGAATCTGTGACGACATCAACTTTGCGACGTGAGCTTGGAGGCGTGCATTGATGATTTTTATTGTTATAATTATGTAACTAGTTAAGTTTTACAGTCGCTAAAGTATTTTTAACTTTATACAACCTACCACTGGCCTGCAAATTGCAAAAAACGTAAGGAAATTTGAATTTTACGGACTACCCTGACGCTTCTCCCTTAACAATAACAAAGAAAACATTCGTCACCGATTGCTTCTTTTATGTTTCGGGGACAAAGTCACGCAGAATCGGTGACGACATCAACTTTGCGACTCAAGTCAGGGCTATAAATACTAGAGGTGCTACCACAAACAAAGCTCCTCAATAAAACAGTATGACGTCAGCCCTAGCAACAAGTGAATGAAGAGCGAATAGTGAAGTACGCGACAGGTTGTACCCTATCAGAAGAAATAATCTATTTCTACCAGTGACTTACGAATATACACACAGATAAGTCGGTATAACGGTTGGAATAAATGTGATGCTTCAGTGTATGTAATAAAATGATGAAATACTTTTGGAGTTGTGTGGAAGATAATACGTTCTTTAATTAGAACAAAATAGTACGTTTTGATACAAGTGGAGAAACTGTAATTGCGAGCCCGAGCCGCAGGCGAGAGGCTGCATGGAGCCAAGTTAGTGCCGCATTGACAAATTTTCATGTTTATCAAACGATTTTGGTAGAAAGTAAATAGCATAGCATAGTCACAGCCTTATCACCAGTGATAGGAATAGGTAGTGCCTATTTGCCTAAACTTCGAAGAACAGAGACAAGAAACGGAGACCTCCATAGGACTAAATTTTTTCCGAGACTCCCGTTTCGAGACAACACAATAAATACATTAAAAAAATTGTTATTTGGAATAAGTAATTCGTCTATATTTACCAAAAGTTTGCGACTATCATAATAAATAACACACACAGTCGTAACAATCATAAAATTATCAGAATTTTTTTTTTGTAGAAAATTTTGTAAACGACTTGTTGATCGTAATAGGTATTACTTATTCCAAATAACAATTGTTTTTAATGTATTTAAGTGTGTCTCGAAATTTCGGGAAAGATGTCTCTGAAAAACATTTAGTCCTAAGGAAGTCTCCGTTTCTTGTCTGTGTTCTTCGAAGTTTAGGCAAATAGGCACTACCTATTCCTATCACTGCTTATCACTGTTGGAACTCAGGCTTTCCTTTTTAAGTAGAGGGAATGGGTTGGGGGATGTCACAAGTTTTCGGATTTTTGGTTCTAGAATATAACGGTTTCTTCACGATGTTTTCCTTCACCGTTTTGAGAGCAGTGGTTATGAATTAAATTACACAAAGTGTAATACGCATGACTGGGTTCGAATCCGCGACCTACAACTTATAAGTCGGGGCCGGTACTACTGGGCCACGACTCAAAAAAAAAAGATGAATTATTAAACGGTCGCAGAAAGCACCTTTAGTTTTTTGTCTCGACCCTTTGTAGAAGTCAAAAACAATACATTTTTTTTGTCCCCTTTAGAAATGGTTTTGTGCGAATGCTAGGAAGAATACGACAGTTTCCATTATTACTAAGAACTTTCATATCAAGATAATTATAGCAAGTTACAAGAAACAACACTTCTATTTTTGCGCGAGTATAAAAAGGCCATCGATGCGATTTCCGTTATGAACTAACACTGTTTTTCTGCTCTTGGATAGGGTAACTTCACACTTGCAGTCTCTGGAGAGTGAGGCACAGTATATGCTACTGCTAATGCTACTATATGGATCTATGGACTTATCGCCATTGTATCTAGAGTTCACTTACATTTCGTCAGTTATGTTAATGTTCCATGTGTCAGGGGGCGACACAATTTTCTGTAATATCACGTTCATATAACGCTTCGTGGTTCAAGTGTGATTTACTAGCGTTTGCGATTTTCTGAAAAAGTACACTCAAAGCAGTATTGGTAATGTTTCGAATACAGTGTTTTTATCATACCTACCCTGGACAATTCTCAAATGTGACTACATAGATTAAAGGGTCCATAAAATTAAACCAGCAAAACGAGTTTCGTCAAAACTACTACAAACTAACTTATCCTGGCGGCTTCATCTGCATGATAGTAGTTTTTTTTTTATTTATAAACTAGTGCTTGACCGCGATCCCACCTGATGGTAAGCAGTGATGCAATCGTAGATCGCATAGATGACGTTTTATGCCTGTCACTAAGTTCTAAAGTAGCGTTCTACCTCTATTTATCTTTTAGTTTTTGAGTAAACAAAAGCATTACAAACAGACATACAAATCTATCATCTTTATTTAGTATAGATAACATACTATTATTATTTTAAGTAATACTAGTCAAACCAGTTTGAGAGATAGGAACCCCATTCCAAGTAATGTCTATGCTATGGGTTTCCTGATCTTAATTCGAAAATATTATAAATGTGATGATAATAATCATTTTGTTTTTGTTTAAACTATCGTAGAAGGGCATACATTTTAGCATCATCGGCCATGTAATATTCCCACTGTTGGGACTCAGACCTCCTCTCCAAGAAAGAGAAGGAAAGCGCATACAATTTTATATTATTGCTAGTTTTTACCGCATATTGTCACCGATGTTTTTTTTGTCCTAACTAATATTATAAATGTTGTAACGGCTGAACGGATTTGGATAAAATTTGGCATGCATATGGTCTTTAACATGGAAAAGAACATAGGCTATCTTTTAATTTCTTTTTGGACCCAATTCTGAAATCCTCGCAGACGAAGTCGCGGGTAGAAGCTACTTGCTTAATAAAAAATGGATCTAAGCAGATCCATTTTCCAAACTTTTGGACAGTAGACATGTCATAATTTCAGCAAGGGCGGTAGGACATTAACCAAGAACGGCTATTAGAGATTCACTAGGCAATAAACTTTGACGATTTACACATTCCTTACATTTTGTGAACAGTTTTTGCATTGAATTTAATGTTCGTTGGGGTAGATGTGTTCTTGTGTGTAAGCCGTGATTCGGCAACATAGGAGCACGTAAACATAGGTAATGTAGGACGCTCTACGGCTCGATGGAGATGATGGCGATGTGACCTTCGCACTGGCTCGAAGCAGTTCTCATTCAAAGTAGTCCTCAGAAGAATTACAGTTTTTTTTTAACTTTTCCCTACTCCTAGGAATTGGAGGCTCGACTCAATTATTTTGTAAGCTTATTCAAAATTGCAAATAGAAAAAATCCGTTCTAAATTAAGTACTTACCTTTTAAATCTGTTAGAAGAGGAAACTCAAGTAACAGAAAAACGATGCACAAACTACAATGTGACGTCACTGTCAAATTGTACTCGTGTAAGAAAGAGATAGCAGGATGTTCCCACCACACATATTTTTTCATCGTACAAATATTTGAAATGCTAATTGCTGCTCAGTTTAAAGCGATTTAAAAAAGATTTATTTAAACTTCATGTACAGTAGTGGTACATAGGCGGACTTAATGCATCAAGGCATTCTCTACCAGTCAAACTTTGAGTTTAAAAGATGTATGTTTATTTTTTAATGTAATATTTTTCGTGTTATTTGTTGTTAGAACAAAATATTGTATAAAAATAAACACAAGCAAAATCCCAATATTCCTGTATCTTGGGTGCGTTATGGGCCTGAGCACACCACAGTTTTTAAACGCGCCGTCCGCGTCGTCGCGTCGTGCGTTTGTAGCGATACAGACGTAAATACACATGTGAGTTAGACGCAGCCTGTAGACCTTCTGTAGGATAAAAGCGCGCCGTCGACGCACTTTCCTAAACCACGCGTCAACGATGCGTTTAAAAAACGTGGTGTGCACAGTCCCTTACAAAAACATAATACAAACTCTGATACAAAAGGCGACTACTTTCTTTATATGGGTTATTGAAAGTACTCGATGTCTTGGTGAAGGAGGTCGTGTGAGGAAGTATTACCTCCTCACTAATTACTACCGGGAAGAAGCGATGCTGTGTTCCGGTTCGAAAGATACGAGCATTTTCGTATTATGTTATCCAGTTCATTCATCAGGAGCTCGTGGCTAGATAATAACAGCCCCACGGATCGATCTTCAAGGTTAAGCAACGCTTGCCAAGGTTGGTCTGTGGATGGGTGACCATCTTAACATACCGAGTTTCCTTTGTGCCTCGGAAAGCACGTTAAGCCGTAGGTCCCGGCTGTCATTTGTAGATCTTTGGCAGTCGTTACAGATAGTCATAAGCCAGTAAATCTGACTTCTTGCCATGAAGTACCGTGTTATCCCAGTAAATGGGTTGTGGAGGTCTGGTAGGCACCCGCTCCTAAAATACTGGTATTCAGCTAAATCCGGCTTTAGCTGAATACCGACCCCAATATAGTTGGGAAAAGGCTAGGTAGATGATGATATTGTAATCCAGTTCATTCTTTGTGTAATTTAATTCATCACCACTGCTCTCAAGAAATAAAAACAACATGAGGAAACCGAATACATGTAACATCTACCAACCCGCTCTGTGTCCGCGTGGTGGATTACGGCTCATTCAAATTGTAAGTCGAGGAGGCCCTTACCACAGGGGGCCCCTGTGGTAAGGGCCTCCTCGACTTAACACTTCTTAAGAAGGTACAGGTGTGAGAAAAACTTAACTAACATCACTGCTTACCATCAGGTGGGATCGCAGTCAAGCACTAGTTTATAACAATAAAAAAACAAAAACTAGTTACAAGCAAGATATACGAGTACTTACAATGTAAAATAACCGTCCGTGTCCGTGCGTCGGAAAGCACGTTATGCCGTTGGTCCCGGCTGTCATTTGGAGATCTTTGGCAGTCGTTACGGATAGTCAGAAGCCAGTAAATCTGACTCCAGTCTTGCCATGAAGTACCGTGTTACCCCAGTTAATGGGTTGTGGAGGTCTGGTAGGCAGCCGCTCCTCGTAAAATACTGGTATTCAGCTAAATCCGGTTTGACTGGAAGCCGACCCCAATATAGTTGGGAAAAGGCTAGGCAGATGATGATGACAATGTAAAATAACCACAAAATATGGTAGAATAATTGTCTGGGCATATCAGTCGGTGAATAGGTATTATTTCATACATGACCTAATTTGCAAAATTTCTTGTTCAATGTCGAAAAAACTGATTGTAGACTCAGGAAGAGATAAAAAAAACGACTACCTAAACTACACAGAGACATTGACCTCATTTTGTTCCGTTGTTAGCTAAAAACTCCTGAAATGACAGTAGATGTACTTATTTTTAGGGTTCCGTACCCGAATGCTAAAAAGTCCGCTTTCCCTCTGTCTGTAGTTACTCAGATACCCGCCAAACGAGACACAATAGTAAAACAATAACAGCGCGGTCTCATAGGACCGGTTGGGGATTCAAACGATATTATAGCCTGATTACAGACTTTCAGAATCTCATGAAGCGTGCTAGCTAGACAGTTGCAATTTTTCTTGTTACAAAAAAATATTTAAAACAAAAATAAATAATTATTTTAGTGAGGTTCCCATATAACAAATGGTTTTTTTTGTGTGTTTTTCTACGAACGTTAAGGATCCTGAGGGTAAGTCGGAGTCCGACTTACCAGTTTATTTTTGTTTTAGCTTCATAAGAAACCATAACCATCACAAATATTTAAAACATTCACCAAACAATTAATTTCTATAAACTAAATCCTTGATCAAAAACTTATTTGTTATTTAGTTACAATGCAATGATACTCTTATAAAAATCGATAAGTAGTTAGTAATAGTTGATGAGAAGTAGGGCAATTCGCCGGCATTGGCCTGTTCAGTAATAATGCAGGGTGGTAGACTGAAGGGTGCACTCACGGCAATGACTAGTACCTAGCTATTTATTTGTATGCAGGTTGAAAGTTAGCTCGATTCCAGTTAATGGAACTTGGACTAAATTCATGTTGTGTCAAGGATCTTGATAGCATATTTTGTAGTAGTATTTATAGAAATTCAAATTAAAAACGTTAGTGTTGACACTTCGCGTAACGCAAGGGTTGGCTTTTATCTTGGCCAGCGAATAAGATTTGCCATACAGCGTGACAAAGCTGCACACTTTTGGGTACATTACCAGTCGACAGCGTTGCAGAGCAGTTTTTTGACGCCATCCTTTAGAAAAAAAATATATTAATATTAAAATTGATTTATAAATTGTTATAAGTTTTCTATAAACGCTAATGCAATGAAAAAAATATGCTGCTGCTCCAACTTGAGCGATGACATTGTCTGTGATCCACTTCACAAGCCTAGAGCATCATTCGGTATTCCCAAATCAGCCGCTGCTAAATAAGGCTTATAGTCCACGGACGCGTGATTTCAAAGACGCGTATTCGTCATTATACGCTTGGTGTACAAAACTATGAAACTCAGTCCACGAAGCTGTAACGACACGACGACATGACGTTGTCGTTGTCGCGTTTTATATGTACTTACGAGTAAACTTCACGCAGTCGTACACCAAGCGTATCGTGACGAGTAAGAGAACGGAGGCCCCGTTCAACTTAGAACCGCGTTACGTCACGTGGCGTGGGTCTATTGTGCCGTCTGTTTTTTGAACCCTGAGACTAAAATGACATACACAAAAGAACAGGCACCATTCCTATAGTAAGTTTGACATTACTTGTGTCAATTTAGTCTCTGGGTAAAAAAAACAGACGATAGCTCTACAAGTCTAATTGCCATATAAAATGTATGGAGACCGATGCGTCCAGATCGGCGTACGTGGCCCACGTGGTGGGACCACCTTAATACTTTATAATGTCACTTTTTATTTTTCTTCCCTATGATGTACATGGTCTGCTTAGCTAACAGCCTCATACTTTTCCAGGTGCAGCTATACCAGTCGCCGACTCCCGAGCTGGCGATGGCGACCAAGCTGTCCGCCTCGGCCGGCCGCTCCACGCCAACTAAGCCTAATGATGACAAGCTTATCATCATTTATAAGTAAGTAGCAGATACATCTTTCTTAATTTTTATTGTACACCATGATAAGTTGAGAACCCCGGGACCCTGGAATTAGGGCAAAGAAGGAACAAGAGTGGGTTTTAGTCAGTAGAAGTCCGACACGCCCTCCCTCTCCGCCCAGAGTGGGAGGCTGAGTTTGCTTCTGAAACTACTCTAGCTGTAGTGTGAAGGTTGGTTAGGCAATCGCTCCTTGTAAACTATTTCAGCTGCATTCGACAACACACCACGACAACATAACACCAACATTCTACACTTATTTCGAAATAAACGTTTTGTCTTTGGCTTTCACACAACTACGATACGACGTCTCATCGCAGAAACCTGTGATTCGAAATGCTACGATCTAATTTCGTGTGGGAAAGCATCGGTTCAGGTGACTATACAATCATCAACATCATCTCAGCCGAAAGACGCCCACTGCTGGACATCAGCCTACCCCAAGCGTCGCCACAACGACTGGTCCTATGCGTCTCGCATCCACACACATCCCCACCATTATAGAATGCAATGTGCTATACAATGTGTGATACGAATGTATAATGACAATTCGTAAGTTCTTGTGAGTCGTCGTACAAACTCGAACATTTTTATGATGCGACGTCAAATTCTTCCAGACTTTTACCGTGCCGTCGCGACCTAGGCATCTCATCCCCTCTTTGAAGGCTAGCGTCGACAACTCTACGTATATTTTATAAGAACTTCAGATATTGTTCACAACATTTCGCCAAGCCAATAGTTAAACATTAGGTTAGAGTCCATGCAAGTTCCAAGTGCTAACTCTAATCCCTGTCAACAGAAACGAGTACTTAGCAGTGCGCAACGCCGAAGGAGGGTTCTACGTGTGCCAAGCGATGCAAAACGTGTACCGCACCACGCGCAAGATCAAGATCCGCTGGCTGTCCCAGGACAAGAGCGCCGACCCCGCGGGCGAGACTTACAAGCCGGACTTCTATGACGTCACAGGTAACGTGCACTAGCGACGCACAACTGTAGCGCACCACGCGCAAGATTAAGATCCGCTGGCTGTCCCAGGACAAGAGTGCAGACCCCACTTGCCACCCATACCTCTTTCTAAGAAATTTTGGATCTACACATGAGATAAATGACAAAATCCGGCTTTCCAAACTTTGGTTAAAATGTTTGTCAGTTAGAAAGTTAAAATTAGGTGCTGATTCTATTCGATAATAGTCAGTAATAACAGTATTTTCAGAGATCCCTGGAAATCTGTGTCTACTTTTTATAATATGTAGTTATTATTTTTATTAATTTCTAACAAGTTCATAATTTTCAATAATTAACATGTTTTTGTTGTTCACAAAGCCTTTAGCATTTGCGTGTATTAGAATAGTTGTAGCACACAATCGAACTTAGTCCGTTCGTACTAAGGTCGAACGTGGTTCAACGTGATTAGATTACGCATGCTCGAACTTGGTACGTTGGACCAAATCTGTGGTAGCGAATTAGAGCGTTAACAGTAATGTAATCCCGTCAGACATGGAGTGCGTGCTGACGACGCTGTCGCTGGCGCGCGCGGCGGCGGGCGCGCGCGGCTGCGTGCTGCTGCGCGCGGCGGAGGCGGCGCGCGCGCGCTCCATCCTGCAGCGCGCGCTGCAGGCCGAGGCCACGGGCGAGCGCGCCACCGCGCTGCTCACCGAGGAACATCCCGACGGACGTGAGTGCCCACTATACTATTCTATTCCAAATGCACAATCTTTTTAAGACAAGCGAGCTACCCATTGCTTGTCGTCCACAAAGCCTTGACGTAGGCTTGCGTACGGCAAGTAATGATTATAATTCATAATCATTTATTTGCTAATGTGGGTAAATTACATGAAGTTGTTAAAGAAGATATACTCCTACCACCACACCACCACCTCCAAACACCACACCATATCACACCACCACTCCGCACCATATTACACCTTATGGCATGCAAATCACAAGGTTTAGGTTAGCTTGGCTTATGGTATTGGTAGCACGTAGTCGTTCAAATGTCTGGTATCAATCCAGACCATGCCCAAGTCTTCGACTGTATGTATTGTTCAACACAAGCCTCAAATAGATATCAGTAAACTGTAGAGGCCCAGCAGGGTTGAAGCCTACAGGGGCCTGGGTTGTACGAAAAATAAACCCAGGGCCCTAGAACTAAGGCAAAGAAGGAAAAGATATACTCCTACTCCGTCCAGAGCGCGAGAGATGTTAATTTAATGAATTCTCACCCAAAAAATATCCTCTACAAAAATCAATTCATTTTTTTTTATTTAATGTTATAGGTACATCATTACTTTTTAAATGTCAATATCGTTGGTTTACTGCAAGAACTCACAATGCATTGAATAAAGCCACTTTTGGCTTTCTTAAAAGTTTCACGTATGTATCGTCGGCTGACACTCTTCAATGCAATACAATAAATGAATATCTTCAATGCAATAAAGCCAGTTTTAGTAAAGAAAAGTGGCTTCCTTCAAAGTTTTGTATTGTTGTCAGTTAATGAATTCCAGTAAGCCAACAATATTTACTAATATTTTTTTTATTTCTTCTTGTTTGTTTGTAACTCCATGTAATCTAATATTCATAATCTTGACTGTAACATTGACGTAGACCATCTGATGCCTACAGTGGACCTCTCGCTCTACAAAGACGAGTCGCAGCTTGAGAAGAAGGGGCGCAAACGGAACAGTTCCAAGTCGTCCCCACGGGCCAAGCTGGACACCTCTAATGATACCGATGTGAGTACAACTCTACTTGACCAGTTTGTTATTATTATAAAAAGTGTGTCCCAGTACAGGGCAAAGGCCTCCCTTCCATTTTTCCAATATTTTCTGTCCTGAGCCACTTCCAGCCAATCCTTCTGGAGTCTAATTCGTCACGCCATCTCCTAGGCCTACTGCGTCGCCGACGCTGACGTGTTTCATAATCTATTATACTCTTGACTTAAAAACCTCAAGGTTGTAGCTATCAGGAAACACAGAGATCAGCAAGGAATTTCACTCCTTAGCTGAACACATAATGCTCTAAAAATGCTTTGTTCGAATGGGTGGGATGGTAACTCTTATTCTAACAAACCATTCTTTTGTTCCAGGAATCGGCGACGCCCGTGAAACGCGCGCGGACGACGCCAAAGCGCAGTCCAAAAAGCGCTCGTAAAGCTAAAGCACAAACCACACAAACAAACAATAAGAGAAAATCGTCAGGTAGTACGCCCATAGTGGCGAGCACTAGCAAGGTAGGCATAGTACAACGGATATATAGAAATGTACGTATCCGCCATCACCAGTCATTTACATTCATGTTCGAGAGTGAGTAAGAGTGGCGTGCAACGTGCGTCGCGCCCGCTCGGGAGTGTGTGCGGGCGGGTGCGACAAGTCTGTTGGGGTGGCTTCACGTTTTAACTGTCGTTTTTTTTTTTAAAAGAATTAAAGATGTTTTTGTGTAGTACGATGGTATGCTGTTTCTTAAAGTCGTTTTCCTTGTGTTTGAAAATCTTTATGAATGTTTACCACCATGTGAAGGGCGGAAAGGTCTATCAGACAGTCAGTAAGAGTCTGACTCACTCTCACTGGCTACAAGCCCACTGTGTTTTGCAGCTACCTTTCACGATCCCTCCAGCCAGGAGTCTGAAATCTTAACTCTTTCATATAATAGGTACAAATACATATGTCTAAACCATTTACAGACACAAATTTATTTGACTTATAGACTCATGTTTAATCACTATCTTACCTGATGGTAAGCAACATTGTGGTTGACAAAAGACCATGCTTGCCTAAAAGTAACCTATTCACTCCTAACCACAGAAATCTTAATAAATCTTAACTTAAAGAGCCCTATGTAGAAGCTATCAAGAAACATTGAAACCAGCATGGAAATACACTCCTTAGCTGTATACAAAATAATAGTGTTCCTAAAAAGTTTTGTCTATTATATGAGTGTGTATATCCGCCATATCCTACTAAGTTTTCCAAATTCTACATATACAGCATACCTAAGTACTAAAAAGATAAAAGGACCCCAGCAGACAAGCACAGTATGTGTTGTATAAGTGAAAATGTATTAGTTAGAAGAAAGTTGTGTATCACAACGTTCTTGCGTGTTTGAACCGTTGACAGATATTGATGGAGTATTGTTTTATGCATGTGTTTAGGATAATTATGTACAATTTACCATAGGGGTGGTGTTTGACAAAGTCGTTGACTTATTAAAAGGTTACTTTTGCTTTAAAAAAATACATACTGATAATACTATAATGATCAATCCACATATAGGTTGTCAGTAAGAAATCGTTTTTGAAAAAAAAAATACGGTGTATATTTGCCGATAAAGTTAAAATCTACATGAATTATTGATAAAAAGTAATACTTGGTGCTAGATTTTGCCGAAAAACAATCAATTAATCAAACAAGGCTATTTTTCATTACTAGAAAATGTAAAGCATCTCAATAGATGTTGATTCAAGACAACTTTTTTTCTTTTTAATTAAGAATATCAATAAATGTAAAGTCTAATTCACAAGCCTTTGTTTTGGTTTTAAATTATTTAAAACTGAACAGAAAAATGTTGAGTTATTTATTAAAGTTTATTCAACAATTTTGACAAAACCTACTTCTATGGTATATTGTATGAAACAAATTATAAAATTCCAGTGTACAGTGGTCAGCCTTATTTTGGGTAAAGGTATTAATTTATTTTAGTTATTATTCATTCGTCATTCCACGCATTCAGGCCCATTATTACAAATACGAAATGTTTAGTTGACTGTTCGTTTAATAAAAAAGTTTTTATGTAAGCAACTATTAGAAAGTTAAAAATTTATTATGTCAAATGAAAAAAATTGACTGAAAATTATACGAAATGTTTAGTAGATTGTTCGTTTTATAATAGTTTTACATAAGCAAATATTATTAATTGAAAAAAAAATATCGAGTCTAATAAAAAAAATAGTTAAAAACTTCAAAAAATTATGAATGAAATATTTTTAAACAAATTATGACAAGTTTTCTTAGATTCAAATAATAAAAAAATATTTAAAAAATCATTGTTAGTAAAAGTATAATAAATAAATCTAACTAACCCATATGTAGGTTTAACTACAGGTTATAAAGTATATGGGTGACCGGTATGCATGGTGACTGCATGGTTAAACTGAATAAAGTTGGTTAAGGTTATATCTTTATTTATAATCAGAGATCGAAATGGTTACAGTGTTTTGTCTAAAGTTCCTCTGAAATTCCGAGATTTATGAGTAAATCTCAGGGTTTTTTATTATTAATAATAAAGAAGCTCGCGTTGGACTACTATCTCACCTGATGATAAGGGATGATGTGGTCGACGATGGAGTATGCTTGCTCAGAAGTAACTTATAACCTCTTAACTTATAGGACCCTAGGTTTCCCTCTTGACCTAAAGTCCCCTAAATTATATTGAAGTATCATATTATGTAGAGTTCTTACTGAACATGTTAAATTAAAACAAATAAAAAAAGTTGTAGTACAGAACTCTAAAACCATAATGAAATTCTTTAATATAATTCTGGTTCTTGTAATGCAGGATTATATTAAAGAAAACAAGAGCCAAAGTACCACTGATATTTGTGTGTATAATGTGTAAAATAAATTATTATTATAATATAGTCCAAATGTATTCAAAACGCAATAAGTAAGTCATACTTATGATTCCGGGATTTTAGAGGAGGTATTATCAACTCCCATGTTACTTATTTCCACGAACTTTAGATAAATATATGCGACCTATTTCTTCCTCTGATTAAAAAAGATAATTCTGGTGTAAAAGGTAAATAAAAAGTAAAAAACACTAATTTAGTGCAATAAGATTTATTTCCAATAAAAAAAACGAAAGCAATGCAAATCTTGCCATAATTATTATTAGCTCTTTTCTTTACACCTTTCTATACAAAAAACAATAATAATTGGAAAAGCATGAACTATCTCAAAAACTTTCCTTAGTATTTTCTCTAATTCTAAATTAGATAATCTAGTCTGTATAGGTATGTTGTATTTATTATATCATATTCGTTCATATTCATACATTTCATCGCTTGCTTTTGTGTTCAAAACTTTTATTTTTATTATAATTTTCTCTTTTTTTCTTTGCCGTGTTGTCTTCTATAATTTGCCTTTTTAATTGTATTTCGCATGCGTGTGTTGCATGGAATTAATTTATCTGTGTTAGAGGGTTTAATTGAAATTTTAAATAATGATGCAATAATGATAGAGATATCTATTAAAAATTAAGGGTAAATTACTTCAATCTCAAATGCAATACTTAAGTCAACGAAGCCTAGAAAATGCAGTCTGATCAAAATTTAAAAAATCTAAAGATCAAACTCAAACATGTGTATAATAAATAAAGTGAATGTTGTAAAATGTTCAAGCACTTTTTGCTAATTAGCAGCTTAGTATTGAACAGTAAGGTAAAAAGGAATAAATTTTGGGTGGCGATATTTTTTTACACAACTATACTCATTAAAACCACTGACATAACTCTCTAACTTAGAGAAGAGCTAAAATGTGCCATTTTTTTTAATGTTGTCCTTTTACCTTCCCTCTAAATTAGAGATTTTTGATGATGGTTTTAATAAGCATAGTTGTGTAAATATATAAATCGATGGTCCCTAGGTAAAGTATCGAAACTGAAAATCACTACTTTGCAAGAGAGCGATTTAAAGTTTGTTTTTGCATAATTTTGTCACGGGTGATTAAATCTTTATAAAAATTAGGTCTCTAACTATCGGGAAACGAAGTTGTATTATAAAATATCCTTTAAAAAGAGCTCAAAACAGTAATAATAAAAAATTGCTATTTTTTTGATTCGATACTTTACGTAGGGACCATCGAAATATCATTACTGCAAATATAATTTTAATTTACCCTCCTACCCCACTTTATAATTTATCCGATACTGAGCTGCAATTGCAAAAAACGAATGAAGCATTCACTTTAAACTAACAGAAGCCCCTCAAAAATCTTACAACAATAATTGAAAAAACTTATAAACGATCCCCCTATTTTAGTAAAACTTTAAAGCCCATATTTTCAATCAACTAAATCTTCTATTGCGTCCATCAGACTGCGACAGCAGTGAGTGAGAAAGCTAAGGCGAAGAGCACACCGGCGAAGCGGACGCCGGCCAAACCGAAAGTGGAGACCCCGGTCGCGACGCCCACGCGCAAGGGCAGGAGAGCCGGTAAAGGTAACTTTATAATTACTAACAGCCGAACGCAATAACCTATCTATCACATATCGGAGATAGAAAAACAAATGAACCAACAGAAACAATGTACAATTTTTGTATTGTATTATTTGTTTTACTATCTCCAGTATGCCAAAACTGCAGATAGATAGGTTATTGGTTTCGGCCTTAGCAAACTTAAGGTGGATGTTACGGGTTGTTCGTAGCCATTTTCCAGCTAGATCGCGCTGAAGCCAACATTTTCAGTTTTGTTTTGTTTTGAGTGTAATTGGAACAATATTAGAGTGGAAATCGGACATTCCACTTTATCAAAATTAGTCAAATTATAGCCTTAAAACTCTTGATTCGCCATACTTCGAAAAACTAATTTCCAACTCTGTTTATAGTCCTTTACACACACAGCACACGTTGCATTCAGCAAAATTTAATATATTTTTTTAAGATCTCAATATACGTATACATTGTCAATTATTTACCAAAAAATCACATGCCGAACTATGTCATCGAAGAAAATTGATAAAATAATTCGTTTTGAGCAAAAAGTGTTTATGTACGGAGTAATAACGCGACCGAAAAATGTAGGTATGAACAGGCTATCGGAACATCCACCTTAAGTTGCAGTGGGCTGGGCACATTGCTCGTAGAACATATGCTCGATTGGGAGGAAACGTTCTGGAGTGCCGACCACGTACCGTTAAAAGACGCAGCTTTGGAAGGCCTCCTACAAGATGGACCGAGGACCTGGTGAGGGTTGCGGTAATCCGATGGATGCGAGACGCACAAGACCGGACATTGTGTTGACGCTTAGGAGAGGCTCATGTCCAGCTGTGGACGTCTTTCGGTTGAAATAATGGAGACCTGTCTCTCAACAGTGGGGGCTTTATTATGCCGATCGTTGAGAGGTTGTAGCACACATATTTTATATGATGAGTAGAAGTGTAGTGAGTATGGTGACTAGAACTATCTAAACAGTTGGGCCAAGTGTACAACAAAAGTAGTCTTATTTTTGTGGTACACTTGGCCCTCTTTCAATCATGTTTGTAATGAACCTTCTTTCACACAAAACTTCCCTCATTCCAGAAGTAAAAGCGTCGCCAATAGTTCCGACGCCTTCCACATCGACGGGTAAGACCACCCGCACACCGAGAAAACCGCCCGCAAAGAAATAATACATGTTGTGCACCGCCGTCGAACGTCGACAGTTCTTAGCACGAACACTATGACCAAGTACGTATGTTATGTACTTTTAAGTGTCTTAACGGTAATCTTAGGTTCCCGGACCGTTTTTTGAAATTCGAAGAGGATTGGATTAAACGATGGTCTGTTTTTTTTTTAATTTTGTTATGCTATGTCTATGGAATTTGGGTAGCGGGTTTTCAAGAATATTTGTATAAGATGTCGATTTTTATCCAACAGATTCATATGTCGATATGGTAGCTATATTGAAAATCTGTTATCTCTTCACATTTAACTGCTGGATAAGAATTAGCGATTCGTGGACTAAGCCGTAGATGCAAAAGTTTTTAGTAAAATATCTTATTATTTTATCAAATGTTATATAATAAAATCTAGTTGCAATTAAGTGTCAATTTTACAAAAATAATGCAATGAATGTAAGAAATCAATTCACTAACCAAATTCCATTCCTAGCAAGGATCATAAGTTGTATCTTTTTAATAGATATTTATTATGGGGTCACCTTCTGTCTGCATAATCATGGTTTATTGTAACTTTATATTTTGCTGGAATCTGGTATAATATTTACTAAACATTATTCTTTTATGAAATGAAGTACATTGTAGTAATAACAGATAGCACAATTTGTGTATTTTTGCTTTCGATACATGTATTTGATAAGTTACTTGTTTATAAGATTTAAAATAAATAAAAAGCAATGTATTGGGTTCTGTAATTTTATGGCAACGAAATCTACAATTTTAACGCGGCCGTTTGCGTCATATTTGGCGCAAACAATGGTCTGGAAGAAAAATGATGTTTTAGTAAGAACCCAGTCTATGTTGCCATGTTGGGTTAATTATGTCTAATTTTATGTTATATCAAAAACTTTCTGATGTTTGAAACCTGAAGCAAATGAAGCAATAACTAATGAAATTTTGTGCGAACTTACACTACATGACTACGAACTCGCATATTATGGCGTTTTGAAATTGAGAAAAGATAAAATATTTGAACGTTTTCTTAGCAATATTTTGCTAAGTTGAGAGATTAGATATAGAATAATGTTCTACCTCGGAATTCGATATATTTAGGGCATTTTAAAATGATGGATTTTTATATTAATTCAAATTTTAGAGGAATTATAAGAGTTAATCGTGTAGTGTAAGACGGCGATAGATTACTAGTGAACGTTTGACATCACAATGTATTGATATTCTACGTCTATGGTGTAAGGAGTGGAGAGCGAATTAACAGGTTAATATTATAGTTTACTAACGCAAATTAACTACTAACTGTAAGAAACTTCATTCTTTGTAAATATTTACATTAAGGAAATGTTAACAACATCATTTTAGGGGATAGCTACATTTATTCTTCACGGATTACATTTTGAAATTATACTTAACTATTTACATTTAAAAATAATTGTCTGAAACTATTGTTGTCTTTGTACAGTTCATGTTAGCATAGCCAAATAGTTAACATTCATTCAATAAACGTAACTTAAAGGTTCTCACAAATTCTTAACATTTTTAAATAGGACAATGCGTTTAAATGTAGTTAATCCCTTACTCGACAAAGGAGGTTTTTTCGCCTCCTTAAAAATTAGCAATAGATTTAGAAGTTTCTTTTTTTTATTAAATAAGATTAGGCTAAAAATTCTAAAGTTTGAGTAGTATTGGATTAGGTATTGCGTCGGAAATCTTGTATATCAGTACAAAGAATTTAAAATTTATCAGATAATGTTTTTTATCATTGGACGTTTTGCTTCACATAAAGTATATTTTGATATGATCAGTGTTTATTTTTGAATTAAGATAGAAAAAGTGTACTGTCGCGGTTTTTGGGAACTAATCAGTCGCACGATTCAAATGACTCACAAACTAGAAGAAATTTCTAAAATGTCTTCGTCATAGCACTATGATTTTTTATCAACTGTTCGGACCAAGCTTTTTATTGTGAAATTGTGATTATAACATGTACAGTTGAATACCAAATGTTATACATTTATCACTGCCTGTAAAGAAATAACTTGAAATATAAAATGTTTAGTAGTTAAATGAAATATATTTACCGCTATTACAACACCGTCGAGTTTGTCTTACATGAACTAGCTGGGACAGTTCTGGGGTTAGTAACTTCTGTACTTACACGCCTTAAAGGAACGTAGCTCTCATGGGAACTCAATGACATATTGTACGCGGACTGAAGGTCTACATTTTGTTACTTACATGACTATTTAAAGATTGTTTACACATTGCGGTGAGGTTCCCGTATATTTTTTTTTGTTAAATTGTTTTCCATTGTACCCTTACGTTGTTATCAATAACTGTGCTCGTCTCGAGCGTGTGTGTGTGAACATTAGGAAATCTTAAGTACCTACATTTAGGTGGTATTTTTAAATAGGTTAATTTCTTGAAGAGAAAAAGAATAAGCTTAGAGTATAAATTATTGTGTGTGTATTTTCTGTTTATAACGTGTACCTACTTGAGTGAATCGAATGTTTGCGACATTGTCTGGCACTCTGGTACAATAGTTGTAAAACATAATTTTAGCGTTTTATACAAAAAATATCAGTTCGAGAGTACTATTGTAACAGAAAGTCCACAAATTTATATGCAATTTAAAATAAATATAATGATTTAAGAAAATTATAAGTGTTTTATTGTAACCGTTCGCATAGTTTCCTTTTTAACGCTAGCAGACTTACACGACAACCCTTTTTATTGTATTTGCTGTACAAACATAGGTTCATAAAATAATTTCACGAAAAAAGGGCTAACACAACTAAGATTACTTAATTAATACCTTACCTAATCAAGTTGAATACCTAACATTTTTGTAATACTTACAGCTTTTTTGAAGCTTATTTTTACAAAATTATGTTGACTTAGATAAAGTTACAGAAATGTCTAAGAATAGTTATCTGTTCATAAAGTAATGATAAATAAATAAAATTGGGTTAATTGGCATAAAACATGTTTAAGGCTGTTCCATTTATCCACCCTAAGTATCCCCCTTAGGAATTCCCTACGTGTGTACAGACAATCTTTCTTTACACACGGAGACGCTTATAATATATGAGAACCAAGAGTCTAAATATTATTCTTTCCGTTATTATGATATTAATATTATGAGTTATGATTGATGAAAGGAAGCTGTATGTACTTGGAGTAAGTTGAAAGAGCAATCAGAAGTGAATTCCGATTATTAGTGGATTGATGGATATTTCTGAATATCCACCTTAGGGTGGTGCCTGGGTGTCGCCACTGTGTGGACCGCCCGGAGGACACGGTGGAGCACACGGTAGAGGTGTGCCCCACTTGGGCGGAGCACCGCCGTATCCTTGTGGAGGCTATCGGGGGCGGCGACCTCTCGCGCCGGGCTCTGGTTCAGGCCATGGTCCGGAGCGAGGAGGGGTGGCAGGCGATTTCAGTTAAGCGTCAGCGTAGGAATTGACATTTATTTGGATTATGTACATTAGCTTCGGGAAGGTTAATTTCCTAAAATTGTAACAGTAAAATACAAATAGGATATAACAATGACTTTATTTCTAGATAAGTAGGCACTTAATAATTACAATCTACGATTTTGGCAGTTGGCACCTACTAACTACAATCAGTCATACTTACAAGTAATTATTCATTTTTAACGCCGCCGCCCCTTTCCAAAACACTGGGGATAAAAAACTTTTCTCTCTTTCACGACATGATCTACAAAGTTTCATCGAAATCCATTCAGCCGTTTTAGAGTGAAGTTACAATCATACGAAAACACGCGGCTTTATAATAATAGTAAGACAGTACGTAGTAATAGTAAAATTACATGTGAGTCATATTGTAAGGAGAACCATGATTGCCGCCATAACCCGAAGAATCGCTAAACTTAACAGACAGTGAGTATGAACATTGCTTAGAGAAACGATGGTCGATGGGGCCGAAAGGTTCTGGAATGGCGACCGCGTATCGAAAGACGGACCGTTGGCAGCCTTTCCACAAGGTGATTGATGTTCCGGTGAGGGTTACGGAATGATCACCTCATTCAACTGTTCTGTAGTCTGAACCGATGGATGCGAGACTCACAGGACCGCTCGTTACAGCAACACTATGTCCAACATTTGACATCTCTTAGCTGAAATGATGATGGTAATATTCTGAGCAAATATTGTCTTGGTTTATATTGATGGCGGATTTGAGTTAAATTAATCTCAAATATAAAAAAACATATGACTAAGTATTTTTAGCATAGTAAAAGTACCATCAGCAATCTAAAAACAAATGGCAATGAAGGACAACATTTTAATTTTCAAATTAAAAACGTATAGCGCATCTGCTTATAATTAATGCGGATTGCAGATACAACTGGAAAAATAATCTATATATATAAAAATGAAACCCGTTTTCCGTTGTCACGACATAACATGAAAACGGCTCGACCGATATGGCTGATTTTTTTTTTAAATGTTCCTTGAAGTTCAGTGATGGTTCTTACGGAGAGAAAAATTCTAAAAAAAAAAGTTAGGTAAAGTAGGGTGGGTAGGGTAGTGTAGGGTAGTGTAGTGTAGGGTAGGTAGGGTAGTGTAGGGTAGTGTAGGGTTGTGTAGGGTAGTGTAAGGCAGGGTAGGGTAGAGTAGGGTAGTGTAGTGTAGGGTAGTGTAGGGTAGTGTAGTGTAGGGAAGGTAGGGTAGGGTAGCGTAGGATATGTAGGGTAGTCATTTGACGGGAGCGAAGCCGCGGGTAAAAGCTAGTTAGAAATAAAACAGTATGTAACAATTAAGCAATAATAAACATTTATTAATCATCTTCTAAATTATCCAATGGATACTCAGTCATAATGATCCCTCTGGTCCACAATGTCTCTGCGAAAGCTAACTTCTCTTCAATAGTGGGCAGGTCAAGACTTTCCACACTTACATACTCCGGATATGTAGTTATCAACGTCTCTACTGCCGGAGCACACTCTTCCTCTATATCAAAATAGAGCACCTCACTCCCACGGTATTCCAAGGAGTTCTCAACATGATAGTATAACCTTATTTGGTCTTCTGATACCATTCTAAGTATATTTTTACGCAGTAATCTTATTCTAGTGTCAGGTGTTATTTCCACCCTGTTAATGACTTTACCATTTTCTATCATCACATCTGTATCTCCGAATACTGTAACTGCTTTCTCCAGGTCATTTAATACAGGGGGTAAAGCTGTTTCCTGATAATTCTTGTGCATTTGATCAACAGCATTATCAACGATAGCAGGTAATGATTTTTTAACCTTGTCAAAAAGCGACATAATGACTTTATTTATTTCTTGTTTGCGAGGTGTGTTTGAATCGGAGTGAACTAAACCAAAGTGATCATAGATATCAAATGGCAAGCCTTTCCTTAGATCAACATTCTCACTGATAGCCATCTGTACAGCTGCAGGAATTAGTTTCTCAAACAAATCGGCCCAAGAATGCTTTTGGTACATGCTGATGGTAACATGGAGGGAGTGTTCACCATCTATTGTGACTGCTTGATGAATGTACCCACGGGGGAAATATAGCAGATCTCCTGCTTCTAAAGTCACTTCTAGTATGGGCTTTCCTATTTCGTTCTGGTCGTAATTTTTTGAAGAAACTCGAGGTAGAACCTCTTCTTCATTCAGTGGTTTATAAACGCGCCAACGTTTCTTTCCTTCTGTTTGTAAAATGAATGCTTCAATATCATCGTAATGTGGAGCAAACCCTTGACTGTCAGGTGGTGTGAGGTACACATTAGCACCCACAAACGAATTGAAGTATTCCTGCATGGTTGCATTCAATAAATGTATTTTAGGGATGTAAGTTTGTGGGTTCAACAGCCTGACACTACATCCAGTCATGTAGTGGTTCCATACCACGTGTGGGTGTGCCCTGCCCTCGGGATTGAGTGTCTGCCTTTGACCGTCGACATATGATGTTATGTCTATATTTTTACCGTACTGAATATTTTCAGTACGCAGCATATTGTCTATTATGGGTGTGGTTATGATTTCTTTGTAATAATTGGGTTTTCCTCTGGCAATGTGCATGGGTTTCTTTTCCCAGCAGTTTTTGATAAAATCATCTACATCATAAGGAGCTATCATCCATTTGAATACTTTTAATCCGTCATCAGTGCTGTCCGTTTCGACAGGGGTGAATTCAATGTCTCCTTCCTCAGAATGTGAGCACTCATCTTCTGCTGGATCTAGTCCATTGACTGGTCTCGGATTAGGTGCTGGTACAAGAATTGGTATCTCTTCTACCTCTTCTTCATCACTATCAGCTACTAAAGGTTGTTTTGGTTGTCGGCTTTTTGATGCTTTTCTTTCTTTAGCATCACCTTTGCTGTGCTTAGATTTCTTCTTTTTGTGTTGCTTCTTCTTACTGATGTTCTTAGATTCTTTTAGTTTCTTGTCTTTCTTTTTAAGTTTCTGAGCAAGCTGTCTTTGTTTCTTCTCATCACTTAGTTGTGGAGGCAGTAGGTTCGGGGATACTGGCTGTTTATTCGATTTATTCCTTTTCTTGTGCTTCTTTTCTTTGTTAGCCGTGGTATTGGCTTTGTACATACTGAACGCGGACACAGGAGTGTCCATTTTCGTAATAATAAATAATAAAAATGCACACGTGAATAATGTTCTGTTTAAATTTTAAATCACTTGATTTTTAGAAACCATGCAGTATCTGCCACGGGCACTAAAGCCAGCCGTAACTGTATTTAGTTTTAACTATTTTATAGATCTGTCTCGCCTTTCAAAATTATAACCCGGCCTGCTCGGGTGCGCGACACACGATTTTCAAAAAGTATGGTTAGGTTTTTATTGACATTAATGCTGTCAAAGTGTCAAATGGTTTTTTTTTTTCGCTCTATTTGGATAGGCTAAGATCTTAGACCATATCGCCTCGTCTTCAGTACCTTTCTTTTGTAACATCAATATCGGTGCAACACATTTTAATGTTTTTGCAGTATTTGGCAGCATATATTCTGCCGCGCTAGCGATATGAGCAGTAAGTACGTTTTGCGTAGTTTTGAGTAATTGACGTGCAAAGTTTTTGTTACAAACTTTGTTTATATCAATTGTGATGGTTGAAACGTATAGCCCAAATAAAGCGCTTTTATATTCTTCACTCAATAAGCTTGTATATATCGAGGGTATAGTGCTCAAACCCAATAAGTACGAAATTTACACTTTTGAGATATTCAATATTTAAGTTTTATGGGCAAAAATACCTATGTTATTCAAATAATATCATTATAATGAGTATTTATGATAAAAGTGGATACGTTGAATTAGTGTAAAACAGTATTATTAAGTTTCTGAGGTAGTCCATTTTGTAGTAATAAAAATATAAGTTACAAAGGGTACCGACTTATTGGGTTTTAGATCTAGAGAAATTAAACATGTTATGTACTTTACCTATTTCGAGGAGCTCGTGGCTAGATAATAACAGCCGCACGGATCAATCTTCAAGGTTAAGCAACGCTTGCCAAGGTTGGTCTGTGGATGGGTGACCATTTTAACACAGCGAGTTTCCTTCATGCCTCGGAAAACACGTCAAGCCGTAGGTCCCGGCTGCCATTTGTAGATCTTTGGCAGTCGTTACGGATAGTCAGAAGCCAGTAAATCTGACTCCAGTCTTGCCATGAAGTACCGTGTTACCCCAGTTAATGGGTTGTGGAGGTCTGATCTGGTAGGCAGCCGCCCCTCGTAAAACACTGGCATTCAGCTAAATCCGGCTTGATTGTAAGCCGACCCCAATATAGTTGGGAAAAGGCTAGGTATATGATTGATGTACTTTACCTATTTCGCCGAAATTCATTTTTAAAAGTTTGGACATACTTCATACTTCACACGTCAGACAAATATACACCAAAAATACTGGGTAAATGAATAAGGAATTTAAACCCTCCCGCAAATTTTTTATGACTGCTGTTGTAAACAAATACGACGTTTGTAGTTTTTGAATTCGTCTACGATCTTGCGCTATCAGTACACGTTATCCAGCTGAAGGTTGGTGTCCCGATTTTTTTCTTTTATTGTCTTCTGCCAAAATTGTGTAACTCTGCAGAGAAATGTTATCGGAGCTAAAATTCTTATGGAAAGTAACTCTGTCAAAAGTCTCGCAGTCCTAGCAGACATCGGCCGTAGAGGACCTTGTCATTTGCTGACTTCACTTGGAGTCACACCGTTGACTTGGGCTTGCTTTCACTCGATGACTCGATGGCACCATCACGAGCCCGTGCTTGCGTGCTTGGGAATCTCCCTAAAGCTTGACACCCGGAGCATCACGAAGCGAGAGGATATCCTATCCCTCATATTTACAGCTACCTCCTTCGATCGCATTAGTGATTTATTGAATGAGATGACAAGATGACATTTTCTCCGCCTTTGTTCCAGGGTCTCAGGTTTTCCTTTCAGAAGCTAACCTGTGGCTCCAGAGGCTTCGATCATGGTGTGCACACAGCTCAAAGAGATGTCAGCAAAACTGTACAGTTTTGCTGACATCTCTTTGAGGCGCGTGCCGATGACGACTTGGGCTCGGTTCGGATTATTACCGGACTGCCGGACGGCTAGCTACCCATTGCTCGCCGTCCGCAAGCCCGCTATGCTGATTGGAAATTGGAATTCTGGCGGCAGGGGCAGGAGGGCCTTCCCACTCGCGTGCGGCTGCCTTCTTCACCAGCATTACGGCTTCGCAGAAGGAGGCGACCGCCTGCTACTCCTTCTCGCTCCGGAACTTGGCCTGTACCAGAAAACCAGTGCGAGAGGTAGCTGCCGCCGATCGCCTTCACGAGGATGCGGCGGTGCTTCGCCCAAGCAGTTCCACCGTGTCCTCCGGGCGATCCACATGGTGGTGACACCCAGATGTTTCTTCCGCTTAAATCTTCCGAACTTACCATGCCCGGTAAGGACTTGCGTCATAAGGAAGGTGAGGACGACGTGACGTCTTTCCAACCACTCCTCAAAGAGGGGACTTACCGCCATAATGATGGCATGCCCAATAGATTAACCTAACCCTTCACTAGGGTTAAGCAGAAACGCCAACTGCTATGACCCTTGCAAAATACTCTTTCTGCTCATTGACGTTCGTACATCTGGTCGTAATACATTAGTACACAAAATGTTTCTTCTTGGTCATTTGTGTTTTTTCTTTTAAACGGTTTTTATCAAAGTTAAATTAATAATTTCGATGCTTTCGGAATGAATTACAAGCACAGATTGATAGGACTCTTTTCGAACTTAACGCGGACAAAGTCGCGGGTAACAGCTAGTACCGTACCATATTAATTAATTAATTTATTTCAATAAGTCAAATAACAGAAAATCCACAGTGTTAGTAAAATACCTTATAACTAGTGTTAGTAAATAATGTCCGTTTTATAAAAATCCTTATGGCACCCCTTTAGACACTTTGTACAGAGGATGAACAAGTTTTTAACTCCATATAACTAGACATAACTTTTTACTTTTTAAATATAATCGAACAATAAAACCCGACAAATACATTTGTTTTGATTTAGCATTTGGTTTTTGTTGTTTTTTTTATCGACGTATTTAAAGGTAAAACCCGATAAATACAGATAGTGGTTATTGCCTCGAAGCCGTTGGGTGATTTTAGTTGAAATTCTTGAACACTCAATGCCAATAAAAAGCTTTATGTGGTTTAAGCGTGAAATAAAAATATTATTTAACAAGATAACACGCTTTATAGGGTACCAGTTTTTAAGTATTGGCTAAACACGGTGACTTTATTGGGTTATTACCTAACGTAACTTTGTTTCTACTGCGAATTCCACTTATTGGATTAGACCACTGGAAAGAGCGTCAAAAATGCATCAAGATGCACTAATAAAACGATTTTTGATTTTTCGACACTTATTGGGTTTGAACACTATACCCTCGATATATTTGAATAGTTTTAGATGACGAATTTCCTTTTATATTTAGTGTTAGTTGAAGCAACTGAAATAGAGCTGCCGTTATTTTAAACGAAATTTACTGGTTCCCGATAAGCTATCAAAACAGGTGTCAGCACATCTGGTAGAGCTCATTGCGCTGATTCGGGATCAATATTTAACTCATTTTGTCAAAAATTTGACTTACTGCTAATATCGCTAGCGCGGCAGTATTCTTGAGGAACTTCGCTGAGGTAGTCAACACTACAATGAAATTTTCAGCTTCATTTTAGAACAAGATCACGCATGTTTCAATTTTTTATATCTTCATATTATTGTTGTTCAGTTGGGCAGACATTTAAGATACGAAACTACACCAATTTTAAACACTGTTTTAGGCTATCACGGTTTGTTTCATAATTTAAATTGTCACTTCCGGGATAAACATAAATCACGACAACTCAAACGATGACGTAGATATTTTACCGACTCGCCTAGAACAATAACTATCATTCATTGGAAAACTGTACACCGTCTATTACATCACGAACTACGATTGTTTTATCCGTAAAAGCTGGAATAGCTAACACCGAAGTAATGGGGTGTCGAGTAATGTTTGCACTCAAATAATTGGTCTACCTTCTCACACATTATTTTTCTTGTAAGGTCAATGATAAGTCGATTGGAGTCAATGTCATAAAAAAATTAGGAACGGTATTAACTTTACTGTATCTACTGAGGGTAGTTGAAATTACAATTGTTTAACATACGTTCTGAACTTTGGCAATTTTAAACATGTCTCGATCATACTAACTGAAGTCACTCACAGTCTAACAAGTACCTAGGTACTATTCCTCAAATAGATGTTGGGTAAAACACGCAATAAAATCTCGATTAGGATATCAATTTCGACCACACAAGTAATAAATGAATAGTACCGATTTCGAGTACCTACACTCGACTGGCTTATACCTTTTATTACTACTTTTTGTTGTAAGTCTACCGCTAATTGTACATGATACCTCATTAACGAACGAGCACCAAAATTAAAAAAGAATACCTGACCTTGTTCCTGATGGTGTTCTGTTGCTCGCTGTGTGATGCCTTGGCACCACTGTTACCGCCGCGCCGCTTTCGTCAGGGCTCTGGGTTTGTGAACATGGGACATGTATGTTTTCCAGAACCAATCTTGCAGCCTTGTTCCTAGGGGTCTAGAGGCTTGAATATTCTGTGTTTTCAGCTTGCCTAAGTCCAATTTTTCCAAAGTTGTTTCTGATCTAGTACCTAAGTACTGCACTTGTCTCTTCGGGATGAATTCAGGTAGATTCATATTCTGAGTAGAACATTCGAATTTGCTCCGTTTTTATTTCGATCTCGGGATACAAATGTCATCAAGGTCCGACATTTGTTGTTCAGGAATAGGAAAAACCTAGAAAAAACATAAGTAATCAGACCAATAAAGTCAGCGCTTCGACTCGCGTCTTTGCTTTTGAATTGTTGCACTTCAAATAATAACCGCCAATAAAATCAAGTGGCTCAAAGTGCTGCGTGACTATTGCTCACACCGCTTGTCGATTCATTTAAGGCTCCGCCACACAGGCGCGTTATTACCGGTCGATAATATCGCATGCGGTATTGCGTCAATGCGTCCTGATTCCTTGCACACAACTGCGTTTTTATCGTCCGATATTTCTTACGAGAGAGCGCTGTTATTATCGCAGATGTGTGTACGGTCGTTTGCGTCCTGATACAAAACATTCTAGAACTTATATCGGAATATCGCAGGACGGAGAAACGCAACGTCCCACTTCCATTGCAGCGTTATTATCGCAGCAGTGTGTAACTACATGACCGTCCTAATACAAAATGTACTGAAAACAGATATCGCAGTAACGCATGCGATATTCATCATCATCTGCCTAGCCTTTTCCCAACTATATTGGGGTCGGCTTCCAGTCAAGCCGGATTTAGCTGAATACCAGTATTTTACGAGGAGCGGCTGCCTACCAGATCTCCACAACCCATTAACTGGGGTAACACGGTACTTCATGGCAAGACTGGAGTCACATTTACTGGCTTCTGACTATCCGTAACGACTGCCAAAGATCTCCAAATGACAGCCGGGACCAACGGCTTAACGTGCTTTCCGAGGCACGGAGGAAACTCGTTATGTTAAGAGTTTCCTCCTCAATTTTATTTTGCGTGAATACTGAACAGAATCATAACGCGCCTGTGTGGGGGAGCCTTTATACGATTTAATTCATGAATCCCCGACCGGTCTATGAGACCGCGCTGTTATTGTTTTACTATTGTGTCTCGTTTTGTGGGTACATCATAGGTTAATCCTAGTTCTGATGTGAGATCGTCAAGGATGGTTTCGAACTACGATCGATGCTATTAATAACAATAGCTAGGAATTCAATCATACAAAACTTCTCAATACAATTCGATACAGTGCGCCATTTTTAACTCTGTCATAGCACGTCACCTCTAGTTCTTCTAGTCGTCACTAGATGGCCTACCTTGTTTTGTTGCCAAGTTACATTTTAGGGTCTTTCTCAAAATATCTAATGTCAAAACGGGCCTTTTATTTTTTATTAATTACTCAGATACCCGCGAAACGAGACACAATAGTAAAACAATAACAGCGCGGTCTCATAGGACCGGTTGGGGATTCAAACGTTAATACCATTTTTTTTTCCTTGTCTAGAAGTTTAGCTTGCGCGAACTTTTCTCCATCATATCGAATCCTTGCTATGTCTCCTACCGCTGCGCTGACTGTACAGTACGGCCGTTATAAGTTGGCGAGTCTGAAGTTAGGCTCTGCGAATTTTGGCGCTTAAAATATCGTATAAAAATAAAGGTTTTAAACAAATTAATTCCAATAACAGTTTTTAACAGCAATAACAACTGCAAATTGCATTTATTATTTTAAACCTTTATTTTTGTACGATATTTCATACATGTTTTATTTTGTGTTACCAGTATTTCGATAACTTCTTTTTGCATAGAATTGCCAGTAGCTATTTGGTGATTATTTTTGGAGACTCATTATTATCAACGGTAGTAAATAAAACAACAAAACTACTTTTTAAAGCTGATATATTTATGAATTACTATTGATACAGTTTTCTTCTAAAATGCGGTTATCCATTGAAGGCATTTTGTGTTTCATGTTTACGCACTACTTTCTAGTTCTATAAGATCTGATACAATAAGTTTTTACGGAGTTGTACGAACATAGAATAGGTTAGCATGCTTAGTTTTACACTTACAAATATGTTATTTTATTTCTAACATTTAATACATTCTGTTCGATAGTTTACATTTACTTAGTTACTAGATATTTATTTTCTAAGTGATGTAGTGCTAAAGACTCCCTGTAAATAATTTTCTTAAAAATAAAATTGTTTAGTGTTTTATAACATATTTTTTCGTACATACAGGGGAGAAACAAAAAATAATTTCTTTAGAGAAGCAAAATAATTTTAGTGTAAATATAGGGTTATTATATATATTTAATTTTCTTCTTAAGTATGATTATATTGTCATTGATTGCATTTCGATTCAAAATGATTGTGAAATTAAGAAATAAGTAATACAAAAGTTGGAAAAACAAAATAACCCAAATATAAAAAAAATGAAGTTTTAAAAAGTCACAGCCACACAGTTATGTGAAGTTAAAAAAGTAAAAAAAAAACTGTGGACTACCAACAGCAATGTAAACAACTATTATGCAACAGTTACTAAACTATTTACACACCTATAAACATCTTACAATTTTGAATATTGATTTTACATCATATAATTTATGCACTACCATCCTAGTATAATAAATTTATTTATTTATTTTATATGAAAACATTTTATGTTGAAAGTTAATATAGATTTGTTTTTTTTATATCTATAGATATATAAATATTTTATATTATAAATCCAATGAATCTACTAAGTTATTGGTCATCTATCACACATAATTGATACGTAAATTTTTATTATCTATGCATATTTATTTGATATAGGTAGCATATTAGGAGTAGCATGTGAAGTTACATCATACCACAATCATTCTTTAGAGGGAGGTAGAATATCTTTCTTCATGACAGTTTGATGCAGGGTCTACAAACGACGTTGATTTTTTTGATATGGCAAGGATAGTATAGTTTTTATTGAACTGGTAACATTTCTGATATGCCCTTGATTTGGGAATGTTGCAAATGGATATTTCTTTAGAAAAGTTCTTACAATTTAGGAATGTAAAACGTATACATATAGAAGGACATGTTGTTAGTCAGTCTGTTTAGATACTACATTGTTTTCGTCGTTTAGTTTTGTTTTAGTTCGCAAGGTACGCTTTATTGCAGGTACAAAACTCTTAAAAATGAATTAGAAAAGCTTGAAAATTTGAAAAACCTCTCAGTCTTATTATCGCAGCTTTAACCAGCAGACAGGTAATGAAACTTTCTCTTTTAAAGATTTTAAATCAATGTTAACGTTTTTGCAAATTTTTAGGACGGTAGTCGACAAAGGGACTGAAAAAAGAAACGAATGGGACACAATTGGAAAATCTGACATAACCTTATGACTAAACATTAGGGCATTCACTTATAAACTAAAATTATAACGTAACTACCTAACGTAAACTAATTAAAAAACAATTTTACCGCGCCTGTTCAATATATTTTTTAAATTTTCATTCCATTTTCAAGGAATTTTGACATGAGCAAACGTCGTTTTGTTACGTTGGCTGCTTGTTGGACCCAAAGACAATGTAGAACGCTTTACGTCAATATTTTTTTGTTATACTTGACACATTCTAAAATTGAAATTTAAAAACAAATGAAGGTGAAAAAAGGTTCGTTCTACATTGGTCCATACAACAGCGCCAATTAGCCAATAGGATCACGACCAAGACATTTGGGATGAAGCAGTTTAGTGTACTCGTAAGTCGCGGGCATGCACGGGGGTGGTGTCCTCAGGACTGGGGCTGTCATCCAAGTGTGGTCGGATGTGGACCACGGAGCGGCGCTGATCATGATGGTTGTAGTCATCCCGCATCACCAGTCCGCCGATCCCATACCCAGGGCCCATGACTCCGGAACCGCTCAGACGCATCTTCTCAGGGTCTTCGTCCATCTTGATGGATGAGAACACAGTGCTAAGGTTCAGTTGCGGAATGTCGTAGAAGACGGTGAGCGTCAGCATCAGGAAGGTCAGGCCGATGAGTAGGTAGACTGGAAGAAAAAAACGGTATAACATTACTTAAGTTAAATACGACAATATTTTGATGATTTGTGAATCAAGCATTTGAAGACTCACAAACTCTAGTCTCAGAATTAGTCAAAAAACATGTTATTAATTCAAAATACTCAATTCCGATTTCCAAAACCTATCCTATGTCGATGAGTAAGTTTATTTTTAAAGAAATCATTAAAAGTTTAGGCTTTCTGTAAACAAATATTTCGTACACAATTCGTTAAACTTAATTGCTTAAAATAAGGGCCTGACCTTCTTTTTTAATTGGTCTATAGTTACAGGGTCAAATTATTATTTAAATGATGTGTTATTGACTTACGAATAATTAACACTGGTCGGTCTAGGTAAAAAAGATGTTGTTTTTCATTGGCGATTTTAGACTTGCGGACCAAACCAAGGATCTTATATACCCTGGATTGATTACAGAGCAATAATAATATTACACATTCTGAAGTGCACTTTATTTTCATTGCTATTTAGTTCATATTTTTTATTGGCAAGCAAAAGGGGAAAAAATGTACCCAGCAAGGCAATAGAAAGAGGTAGTGACTATTGTGTCCCTTTCCTATAATCTATACACACCCTGGTAGAAAGAGATAGCAATACCTTTCTGTGGGTACGTTTTTGAGATTGTCGTAAATAATGTAAATAGTATAAAAATTCTTACTGCTCACCAAAAATACATATTAACAAACAAATCGGTCAAACTCCAACTCAGCGTCCGAAAAAGATTCGAATTAAATACCTAATTAATGACAATAATTGTCGTATCTTTGATTTGTTTCATATTTAATCTGTTTAAGCCAAATCAGTGAAAAATAAAAAAATGTTTACGGTAATTAGGCAAAAAACGTCGATTTTGGAGAATGACCGAAATGCGCGCTAAAACAATGACATTTGACAAGTATTGCCAACCTAAAAATATACTTACAAGTGGTAGCAACTTTGTAAAGAGGTCGGTAGGGTTGTCCGGGCGAGTCTCCGGGGATGTAGTCGCCGAGGCCGATGGTGGTGAGCGAGATGAAGCAGTAGTAGAACGAGTCCAGGAAGTCCCAGTCCGGCTCCAGGTACGCGAACACGCTGGCGGGGACCACCAGGAAGAATAGTACTAGCGTTGTCACTGTAAAGAATGAGTGACGATCAGTTCCTATTTTTTTTTTAATGATTATACCTATATGAAAAACAATTATATCGACTTAATTATTTTTGTCACTTCTCATTAATTAGGTATTTTGTTACTCTATTGTTATGCCTTGGATTAGGTTGACGGATTACTATTATAATCTAATGATGCATATCTACATTTACTGTCGATCCAAATTCTGCTGGCTTACGCCCTGAAACGAAGGCAATAAAGACAGAAGTGGGTTTTAGTCAGTAAAAGTCTGACATGCAGGAAGAAGTCATATTGATGTCTTTTCACCTAAAAAAAACTTCTCTGGCTTCGCCCGCGTGAGAATGTATGTTTAAATATGTCACTCCATGATAAAGTAATTTTCTACTGGTAAAAGAATTTTCAGAATCGGTTTAGTACTTTCAGATACCTACCTACAACTACAGAACGTGACATCAAATAAGAAGTATTTAGCTATTGTAGTCCAATAAAATGTACAATAATATTTCCTTAACATAAGTAGAAGCTCTAGGCCTCAAGGACGCTAATGAATATTTGATAGCCACAGCCACAGCTGGTCGAATCAGACGTCGATTACCTACAATACCTACCTTCCTTCCTACGCAGAAAACCTACGCGTCATTAGTTTATACTATTTTATTTATAATTTTACAGATATATACCAGCCCGGTTTACAGATCATTTCAGTATTTCCACTGTTAAATTAATTCTATCGAAGCAGATATTTTCTTTACTTAAAATGTGTGGTTACATTATCACATGCATTTTCGCGTCATTCTGTCGCAATTAAAACATCGTACTTGTATTCGGGTATACGAGATGTTGTAGTCTACATTAACACCGACGACGAAATATAATAAATATTTTTCGCAATTCGACGAACTACTCAGTTACATTTTTCGCCTTATCCCGGTAATGTAGCCACAGCATAACTAATCCTTAAGCTGTGGCTACACCACTGATTAGGCGAAGAAGTAACTAAATATAATTTAAGACGGCCAATGCGTACCTAAACATACACGGATCTCATACAACTGGAAGTGGCATATACAAAGTATTTCCAAGGAAACAAAAAACAAAAATGCCAAAATCTCACCTATCATCATCAAATGCACCAGCCGTATAGTGAAGGGCCGGTACAGATGTCCCAGCGCCGCGTTCAGAGAGCGCAGCAGCGCCGTCGCCGGCAGCAGCAGTCGCTCCACCAGGGCCGACAGCAGCACCAGCGTCAGCGGGATCCCTAGCAGCGCGTACATCATGCAGAACAGCTTGCCCGGCTTCGACAGCGGCGTCACGTGGCCGTAGCCTGGAAAGAGAGAAGAGGGGTGGTTTGAGAATGATGAATTCGTTTTGGTTGTTAGTAAGTAAGTAGGTACCTAAAGTGCCGGGCATGTAACTTGGCAAGAGTCGTTAGTTGCGCAGAAATCGTTTTTTAGATCTATTTGGTGGTCAAGCGGGACGCGGGGTATGAGGTAGCGCCGATCCGGTTCCTGATTGGTGCAGTATTATATTACACCAATAATAGTAGTCTATGATTGGTGCGTTAGTCGACTTTTGCCCCCGCATTACGTCGACGTTCCGTTCACTCATTCGCTTTTTTGTGCACCATGCTCGAATTTACCCCCACTACGTCAAAATCTTGCCAGGTTACGTGCCGGGTACTGTATGGTAGTGGGCACAGAACAGTTGAAAGAGAATGTAATGGAAGTAGTTATCAATTTGTACTAGATTGAGCACAGGTAGCAGGCTAATGCAGGACCTACATTAGATCAACGCACACCTCGCCACAACATAGGCCACGCCTGATTTGTACGTAGAACGACGTCGCGTGACTCGCGTGGCGAGGAATTAGATCCTACAAGTCTCGTCGCCATATAAAATGCGTGCGCATAAATCGGCGTATGTGGCCCACGTATGTGCAATGTACTTCTACCTTTACAGTTCTCACATTAGTTGCGCAGTTTTTAGTTTATCTAATTCAAGATTTAAGAGTGCGTTTGCCATTTTTCTTCTCCGCTCCACTCCGCCAAGCTTTACTTCAGTGGAAACGTACCTTTATTCTATAAAGAAGTAGTACTTAAAAGCGCAGCATTATTTGAAGATAAAATGGGTTAGTCTATTAAAGAGTAGTTACTTTAAGATGCAGCCCAGACACACTTGTGCGGTCGAGTCTGTGGCGCACAAAATGTCTGCATGCTTACGTATTTAGAACAATTTACTAGTAAATATTTTACTGCCTCTGTACTTTTAAATATTTTACCGAGTCTGTGAAAATAGAACCTAAGCAATAATTATGCATTTATAGCAAATAATGTTGAGGTTCTATTTTCACGGACTAAAAAGTGCGTCCCGGATAGTCCGTCTAAATTATTAAGAAATAGAAGGTTTTGGAGGAAAACGGGAAAATCTATTCTACTTCAGTATCGTTATACACGCCTGTGCTCTTCCAATGCGGACGAAATCGCGGTCAGAAGTTTGAGGGCCAAAATTGGACGGCATTTTGAACGAAGGCCTCGCCCTTGATCTCAGGCTTGACCCCACTGACTCCCGCTAAACTTTCGGCCCAATCTCGACGGTGCTTACTTAGTGGTCGTAATTTATTTGCACTTCATCCTCTCTAATCTATTTAGGCTGTGTTTAATTATTTTGCTCGACGTTTTATTTCGGGCATTAAGATTTGGTTTCGTTTACCGTATTCGTAATTGAATTGAGTAACGTAAGAAGTATAAATAGGCACAAAAGATATATATTTTTTTAATACATGTTTAGGTAAATAATTAGGATATTAAATAGCTGAGCAAGACCCCAGCTAGCCAACGCGACGTGTTGTTCCAGAATTTCTTCTTTAAAAACGTCTGAACTGAAGCTATTGAGCTGAACATTTCAGATCCAGTATTGTCGGTGCCTGACCTGGCGAGAGTCGCGGGAATCTGATAGATGCGAGACGCACAGGACCGGTTGCTGTGGCGACGCTTGGGGGAGGCCCATGACCAGCTATGGCCGTCTTTTGGCTGAGATGATGATGATGATTGTCGGTGCTAATCAGCGCTTGTTATCCATATTTCTTACTTGATAGTGTCCGCGTTTAAAAACACCAGTCCGCAAGCTTTTTACGAGAATGCACGCTTCGAAGTATTTTTAATTTCTTTTTTCTCCTAGCTTCTTTATGAATCTTAGGCGTGATCTACTAACTTTCTACGTGACCAATTTTCTACAACTCACCGATGGTAGTGACAACAGTGGACGAGAAGAACAGCGATTGTCCGAAGCTCCAGTTGGGTCCTCCGGTGATATTGCGTGATGCTGAAACGCCGCGGTTGGACGCGCGGACCACCTCATCCAAGAGCAGTTCCAGGTCATCGTCTGTGGAAGACAATAATGGTTAATTGAAAAAAAAATACATACGACATAACAGAAAGATGTGCAGTTGGAGAGTTGCGCCATTTCTTCTTAGTGGAAGGAGGAAGTGGTTAAAGGCGGATGTTTTCGTGAACTGCCTTTATGCGAAAACTAGGTTCTAAATAAACAATTATTTAATTTAAAAGTATAGACGGATAGGCCATTGTCTACCACCAGCCATGTCAAGTCACTGGTGAGCCGCATTAATCTTATAGAAAAATCATACTGGCTGGTGACACAATTTCATTCAAATCCGTTCTGCCGTTTAACGTTTGAATCCCCAACCGGTCCTATGAGACCGCGCTCTTATTGTTTTACTATTGTGTCTCGTTTCGCGGGTATCTGAGTAATTAAGCGTGAACAAGTGTGTGTGTAACAAACGTATACTCACGGAAACTGCACATTTGTGATATTACAAAGTTTAATCAATGTTTGATTCATCTTCATCGTTCATTTTTTTTTTTATACATTTTTTCTCATGTTAGGCAGTGGAATTCCTTGCCTGTGTTTCTTGATAGCTAACAAAAACCTAGGGGTTTTTAAGGCAAGAGTGAATAGTACCTAGTTCTAGTTGTACTATTACTTATTCTGTGCTTCTAGGTAGGTAAGCGTGGTTCATCGTCGATCAATATTATTTTAAAATTAGCTTATGTCAGCTAATAGTTTTCGAAGCGTATCTTTATCTTACCAAAAAGAGACATTCAGCGACAACTGTTATCACAAGTCTAATGCTTGGAGATGACAGTGTGACATTTTGGCAGAACATTTCAATTGAAATAGACCTTAGGCATATCGTTATCGCCGCCGTTGGTACGATGTAACTTTATCTAGGTGGTAGTATTCTGTGGAGCTTGGAGTATATCGCGGTCGAAGGACTCGTGGTTTTGTTGCATCCATCATTGAGCTTGTGTAGGGTGATATAATTATAATGAATGAATTTGTACTGTTTTAGGAACTCGTGGCTATATAATAACAGCCGTACGGATCGATCTTCAAGGTTAAGTAACGCTTGCCAAGGTTGGTCTGTGAATGGGTGACCATCTTAACATACCGAGCTTCCTTCGTGCCTCGGGTCCCGGCTGTTATTTGTAGATCTTTGGCAGTCGTTACGGATAGTCAGAAGCCAGTAAATCTGACTTCAGTTTTGCCATGAAGTACCGTGTTACCCCAGTTAATGGGCTGTGGAGGTAGGCAGCGATTTACTGCTGTATCGTAATAGTATATTTATTTTTATTTTCAGGCTCAGTTTCTAGAGACTAAATACAATATTCCAGTTGCTAATTGGCTGAACAGCTTACCAGTGTTATTGAGCAAAATACTGGATCAATATAGTAAATTATAGTCAAAATGTAGAATTTGAAATTCCCAGAATCAAGCATTGAATACACGAGTTACTTTGACTCGACACAAAGGCGTTTATTAATTCAATTGAAACGACAGATTTAGATATGTTTGCTCTCAATACTGATATTCTGTTTATCGATACTAATATAGGTAAGTATGTTTGTTTTAGTTTGTCTAATTGCGTTTATCTTTGGAACTACCATAAGGATTAGAAAATATCTTTTTAGGTAGGTACTTCAGATTGCAAGATTCATGACGAATAGTATAGGCTCTAAAACATCACGCTACGACTCACGGGCGTGAGGCAGCCTATCCGGAGACCCCGACCCCGTCTACCAGCCTCAGTAGACGCGGGTTTGCGGACGACGAGCAAGGTATAGTTTCCCGTCCGTAGAGCCCAAGTCATAGACAGCGCGTAATGATCTACGTGCTCCTCGAAGAGATTTCAGTAAACCGTAGGAAAACATCAGGTATGTTTTGTCAGTAACATCTAATACGCCCTCTCGCTCCACCTAGAGCTGGAGATTTCATTTGATGATTTTCAACTTTATAAATCGCGGGGCCATTGCATTTGATATTTTTGCTATGTGGCTAATACAGCACTAGCTAATAACTAAATAAAGCTACAGGTTTCACCCAAGATATTATTCTAAACCCCGACCCCTAATCTACCTTTGTTCACATTCAAATTCAACGCTCACAAATTAAATTTAAACTTTGCTGACTTTTATTAAACGCTGTCAAGTCTGTTTTGTTAAAAGGTATTTGACGTTTTAAAGGAAAGTCTTCGACAAAACGTCTAAAAGTCTTCGTTCGAAGTAATTACGTTATGTATGTAAATTGCTAGCTGGCTTTAGGATTAGCATCGATTAACGTTTTAAGTTATATTGAAAACGGAATTCGATTTTCATTTCATTAACCAAGATTTTTGTTATCTTGGTGTGTAGATATTCGGCATGCGTTATGATTTTTCTAAATTGGTATAAACTAGTGCTTGACTGCGATCCCACCTGATGGTAAGCAGTGATGCAATCGTTGATAGCAAAGAGCACTAGTTTATTAAGAACCTATTCACTCTAGCCTTAAAGACACCTAAAATATTACCAAAATCCAGTAAACCTTTTATTTATTCTTTGCCATTGCTAAGAGGTATTTAATGTAGTAGTTTAATCTTTTAACTAGGACACATAGCGCAGCAACCAATCGCTTAAACACTGCGTCAATTCTGTCATTCAAAAAGTTACTTTATGTACTAGCTGCTGCCAGTAGCGTCACCCGTGTGAAAGTAGAAAATTGTCCCGAGAGAAAATATGTTCCCGGGATAAAAAGTCCTATGTGCTAAACTGGAGGACATGGTCTAACCGTGTACTAAATCCATCAATCCGTCTGTGTATGTTTCATCGAAATCCATTGAGCTGTTTGAGCGTGAAGAAGTAACAAATATACAAACACAACATAACACACTCACAAACTATCGCCTTTATAATATTACTGTGGGTGTAATATTCATTTGCATCAGGTTAGGCAGACAAATTGATGAATATTTTTTGCACATTCACAATAACATAACTTAGTTATTAACAACAGATACACAAACATAATTTTCAATGAACGCTAACGGACAAAAGGCCCATCATCGTTTCGAATTCAAATGAAAGCTATCCATTAATCACAATTACGCCTGTTCAAATCGCTGACACATTTCATTCGCAGCCATTATGTGTAAGTATTTATGTTTAATTACGCCGCGAATAATTAACAATACGTAGACTAAATAAAGCATGTTTTTGAACAATGTCGGCAATTTCATAGCACTTTGTGGCGATTCTTTTTCCCAGCGAATGTGTATTTCATTCTGTGCGCATGCATTATTCATCTCAGAACCCCGCCGGGTCCGTGTTTTGATGAAAATTAAAGCTGCCTGTAATGGCTGTAATGTAGTTTCTAGCTCGAAGCGGTCGGTAATAGAAGCTTTTTGTGCTAAAAGCTGTAATTGCTATTTGTTAGTGATCGTTCTGTATGTGTTTTAGTAAATTGGGTCGTTAAAGTTGTATGCTACGTGGCCTACGCTACATGACTACGCTACGCTGCTGTGCTACGCGACTACGGTACGCTGTTATGCTACGCTACGCAGATATACTATGCGGATATGCCTCGCAGTTGTGCTACGTAGTCCGCTACGCAGATATGCTACGAGAATACGTTAAGCAGCTGCTGTAACTGTGATAATCCGCTGATAGCTAGCGTTTCCACACTACAGGCATACGCTACGCAGTTTTGCTACACCGATACGCTACGTAGTCACGCTACGACCGCGCTGCTACGCAAAGCAGCTTCGCTATGCGTAGCAGCGTGGTTAGTTAGATCTACGCTTTAAAAAAAAAATTTTTTTGTTACGTACGGTTAATGGAACCCTACCTGTTTGTCTACCTAAGTAATTAGCGCACAATTTTGAATATTCAAGATCTAAATGTCAAGAAAAACATAATTATGCTAATTAAACGCCGTCAGCATTTCATCTTAGAACACCTGACCACATTTAATTCTAAACAGTACACTTTACTTAATTAATGGTTTCTCACTTTAAACCGAGTTTCTTTTGTACAACTTCGAAAACACCGAAAAGTTAACGTAGACGACATATTATACGGTCGGTATGTTGTGGTTAGAAGTACATACAAGCCACTTTTATTTACTTTTTACCACAAACCGAACGCACGAGTTTTGTAGGTATTTCTGATAGAATCTTTTGCTCAAAGACGACTAATTAAAAGTTACATACGACTACGGTAAAGCCAGCTTTAGGTCAGTGGGTAGTCTAGTCACTACGTATTTCATTAAGGGGCTTATTTCTCGTTGGCTGAACGCCTCATGCCTTGGTCCGGGTCTAGCATACGAATGAAAAATTCAGGCGTTTCCGTCCACTCGGGGTCCATTTTATGTAACATCTCATAGTTGGGGAATTAATTTGGTTTTAGTTGAGTAGTGAGATAAATTATTTACAGGATGACTTGAATAGCTAATTAGTGTATCAACCGAACATTTGTTTTTGAGTTCCTGAGCTCAGTCAGGCGTCAGGGCATGGAGAGGATTGCAGTTTCCTTGCATGATTGAATCAGAAATTAAGAAGTCCACGGCGAAACAAGGTTCTTACCGGAGAATCGACAAACTTTATAAAACTCAACTGCAATAAAACTTAAGGATAAATAGAAGTTATTTCACAAGGAAAAGTACTGAATTGAAAAAAAGTACCAATTAAAAAATATTAATTAGGTTTTACAACATAAACAAACCGATAACCTAATGACACTAGACATCTATTGACCTCTGAGCTTCAACAGAAATACTCATATATTGCACATCTTTAATAAAAGCCAGCAATAATTTCACTTTATCTTAATGTAGTACTATATTATTACAATTAATTGCTAGTTAATTGGTAAACACGGGGTGCGCGTACACTCTCGTGCATCGATCCTGGGGGTACTCGCGATAACCTACTGACTGCGGGGTCGGTCAATATTATGACATACGGTGTACTGACGTCACGTAATGGCGGCCAGAAAGTGGGATGCGCTTGCGTGCATCTCTGACATTTGACACTGAGAAATGTGTTGGTGATGATAATGATGTGACGGTGGTGATGATAACCTTTGGTGATGGGCGGGGTTCATGTTAAGTGCGTACTTTCTTTTGTGACGTTTGTTTGTTTTTGTTGCCATATCATTATGATTGTATTCCTCAAGAGGTTTGGCAGAGGTGTTCCTATAATATTATGTCTACCTTTTATTAGATATGTTTACGTTCTATGTATTTATTTCTTTATGTACACACAAACACTTCAAAATTAAAAGAACAAATTCAGATAGAAGAGTACAAAGGTGATTGAATGAAATGAAATTTATTTCAGCAATTTGTTGTGGGAGAGTTGGATGAATGATGTTGACAGCGTGTAGGTATGTAATAGTGGATCGATCCCGTTAAAAAACTTTCCGGAAAAATTACAAAAACAAGCGTACAATGGGCGACAGACTATTAATGGATGAATGGAAAGGATATGATTAATTGGAGCTGTTGTTGGAGCTGGTCAGTATACAAAAAATATTATTAATTAGACTAAATTATATAAAATACGTACAGATAAAACAGCGGTGAGTATGTGAGGTGTGTATTTGTTACTTCGTCCCACTCAACTGCTGAACGGATTTTGATGAAACTCACACGCTTCACGCTTGATTTTGGTACGGACGAACCAAATCTATCGTACCAAGTTCGATTGATATTTGAGACATTGATACTTTTTATTTGATATTTAAATCTACCCTCTTTATAAACAGAACATTTTTCAAGTACTTTTAGGTATCAATTCTAGATTGAAGTATATCATTCTAAAGCTTTTCTAAAGTCGATTAGAAAATTGGTTGTTGCGGCATTCGATTGTTTCTGAGCTTGGCAGCCCTTTTAGCAGCGATCTGCAGTTTACTGAGCGGACAAAACCACACGGTGCCACGATTCTATCAAGATATGTACGTATTAATTATATGTGCCTATAAAGTCTTTATTTCCTAGTTAATTCGCAGTTAATCTTAGAACGTGCTTCATTTTACTATTAAGTTTTTCAGGTTTACAGGCTACAGTAGAACATGAAAAGCAAGCAGTAAGTCAATAGGAACGAAGCCTACTCAGGCTATGATTTCGCTTCTCCCTCTTCTCGAAAACTCCGGGTCCTGGCAAGCAAGGCAAAGAAGGAGCAAAGGACTGTATTTTACTCGGTAAAAATCAGATATCCGCTCCGCCCTAGAGCGGGAGAAGTCATTGGATAATTTCTCACCTCATATAAAAAGGTACTTTAACGTCGGCGCGTCAGTCAGACAGAAAAGTGAAGCTACATTACAAATTCCAAAGCGTAGATCCCTATGGAAAAGAACGTGCAAGAAACTCCATGTACACTCGCTTATCTATTAGTCAGTATATCATTTATTTTATTTTCAAATTGACACGAGAGCCTTATTTCACTGTAATTGCTTTCTCTTCACTTATAAGATGTCTGTAGATGGCAGTGTTTCATAATAAATTATTATGTTCATGTCATTGAATAATATCTACATATGTGCGTGTTGCGATCTTGTGAAAGACAACAAGTTGTATGTACCTATGTAAATACATAGATACGAGTACATAGTTATAGAGTTAGGGCCTGTTTCACAATGTCCGAGTAGGCACTACTCACTGAATAAATTCAAAAATTTGACAGAATTTGTATGAAATTATCTGTCAAGTAAGATACTCGAAACTTAATCATAGGTGGTGAAATAGGCCCTTAGAGTGCTATCGTCTGTTTTTTATACCCTGAGACTAAATTGACCCAGGTAATGTCAGAGGGAAAACGCGACCTGGAGTTTTTTTTTTAAATTTAATTGGCAACATCTGTAGGAAATAAAAAAAATGTGAAGTGTCAAGACATGATTCTCCTACTTGTTAGTAATGACGCATATTATAACATTTTTGGATTTAACCTCTTTTTCTCAGGTTGCGCTTTCATTAGACGGATTATATTTTCATTTTGCGTAAGTATGACGAAACGTTTGTTTGAAGAGTTATGCCGTAAGGAAATGTGTATGTTTCATTATTGATATGAGATACCGTACCTCGGTAAATAAATATTGGTAATGCTTTCTGTTTTCCTTATGTACAATGCGTTTTATTTGCAGTATTTGCTATATTATGAAAGGGATCTTGTGACCCAGGTCTCAGGATTCCTTTCTAGGAGAGGAAATGGGGCGTAATTCCCCACTCTGGTGCCAAAACTGGTTAGAATTTTTGGTTCTAGGACATATGGTTTCCTCACAATGAATTCCTTCACCGTTTTGAGAACAGTAGTAATGAAATAAATTGCAAAAAATAAAGCTCTTACTTAGATTTGAACCTACGAATTGTATATAGTCAGTGCTGTTGCCACTAGGACACCACTACTCACTGCAGTGCACAGAGGCTCTACCACGAGCTCTTAACGCGATCCATTTGACGATCTTAACTGCAGAACTGTTAAAGGGATGGAGCTATATAGGGTGTATATCTCCATCCCTCTTTCTCGCTCCCACGCTTGACGATTTAACACGTCATGGCAAAGCATGGGGCTTTACCATGACATGTTAAATCGTTCGTTTTCGGGCTCGTTCATATTTAATTTTATTTTATTTGGTTAATGGGCTATGTTGCGTTGCGACCATATCGCCCAGTAAGAAAATAGAAAAAAAGTAAGAAAAACATTTTATCTGCACACAACAGTGGCGATTTTACAAATTAGTTACCAAAAAAAGAAAAAAAAAAACAGCTAGGAATATGCGCCACGTCCGTGCAAAACGGCCGAACGCTCAGCGTAGTTACTCAGATACCCGCGAAACGAGACACAATAGTAAAACAATAACAGCGCGGTCTCATAGGACCGGTTGGGGATTCAAACGATAATGCAGTGGGCACACTCACAGAACATATAAAGTATATGTTATGTGGGCACACTTATAGTGCGACTAGTCCACAGCGCTGGTTTTCAGCGTCGGCCGGTGACGGTATTGAAAAGGGCTAGTTCATTTTAATGCAACACATAACCACGATAACTTCTTGAATCACTTGTGTTTGGTTAAACTACATAGCGTGATCTAAGTAAACAATGATTCAATAATTGAGTGTTGATATGTGATTCGATATGGAGGCACTTATCTAAATATTACAACGTAGAATCTAGGCTTATCTTGTTTTCAATGATATACAACGTCATGGAACATCAAGTACATAATTATGGTTATTTGGTACCCGTGAGATAAGAATGTTTATTTAAATGCACTGCATTAGCATTCTGCATCGACGCATGTTATTATCATCATCATCATCATCTACCTAGCCTTTTCCCAACTATATTGAGGTCGGCTTCCAGTCAAGCCGGATTTAGCTGAATACCAGTATTTTACGAGGAGCGGCTGCCTACCAGACCTATACGACCCATTAATTCATGAATCCCCGACCGGTCTCATGCGACCACGCTGTTATTGTCTTACTATTGTGTCTCGTTTCGCGAGTATTGATAGGTTAACTGGAGTAACACGGTACTTCATGTCAAGACTGGAGTCAGATTTACTGGCTTCTGATTATTATCCGTAACGACTGCCGAAGATCTACAAATGACAGCCGGGACCTACGGCTTAACGTGCTTTCCGAGGCATGGAGGAAACTCGGTATGTTAAGATGGTCACCCATCCACAGACCAACCTTGGCAAGCATTGCTTAACCTTGAAGATCGACCTATGCGGCTGTTATTATCTAGCCACGAGCTCCTAGGAGCGTCTGCCTACCAGTCCTCCACAATCCATTAACTGGGGTAACACGGCACTTCAGGTAAGACTGGAGTCAGATTTTACTGGCTTCTGACTATCCGTAACGACTTCCAAATGACAGCCGGGACCTACAGCTTAACGTGCTATTCGAGGCACGGAGGAAACTCGGTATGTTAAGATGGTCACCCATCCACAGACCAACCTTGGCAAGCGAGAAAAGTAAATGACTAAGAGACCTTATTTCTTTCGCTAACCATTATAACATTTATAACAATAGGTATACCAATAGATTTCAATATAGATACATCAAATCAACAACTGCCCACCATTTAGCAATACTTACGACTATGTTGACGTTCTCATTAAAGCAAACATTGCCCTGTTTGAGTTATATCATCACACACCGATTACTATACTATTACTACGTATACAACTGGCCCTAAGGGCACTGCTATCTATCAGACGACGCGCCGTTATCACAATGGTATAAATCAGCCGGTAAGTGAACAATCGGCGTTGTGTTGTTATATTTAGTTGGTAACTGCGAACAGATGGGGTCGATGCATTTCCCGCCCGATCTGTGCTAACGCTCCCTAGCTGGGTCAACTGAGCTGTGGGTTAGTGATAGGCGGAGCGGGAGCGGGATAAACCCTCGAGGTGGTAGAGGTTTTGCCCAGGGATTCTAGGCCAGGGATTGCACTAGGGTTTCATGCACATGTATCCCTCCATCCATCCACATGTACATTCATTATTGTTTTAGTAACATGCGTTTCATCTCTGACATGACCATACCAAGATAGTATAAAAGATTCCTTTTTAACATTTCAGTTGCTAGTGCCACTTTCAAACTTCCTCTAATGCCCTATTTTTTCACTTTATCCACCTTTACCCATTAATATTGTAATAAGGAAATATTGTAAAATCAGTCCATTTTTTTAAAAGAGTAGCCTTTAAGTTTCTTGCCGGTTCTTCTCCATAGGAAACGACCAATTGGAACCGTGCACTACCTTCTGATATATGAAAAATATATCAAATTGAATTAACCCACTGCAATGTTACTCAAGGCTGTCTGAGACGCTAACCTGCTCATTGCAATCAAAACTCTTTATTAATATCTCAACATTAGCCTTTGAGATCTCTGATCACGCATGATTATTTCCCAAGGTTTAATGACACTGATTTCTTTGGCCTTACTGGGTGTATTCGAAGATGTGTGACTTCCACTAACCCGCGCTGGGCCCGTGTAGTGCAGCCACAGATATTAGAAAGATTTTTTAGATTTCTATGATTACAGCCAATTTCTTCTCTTAGATAACCCTCTATTCGAAATGGGCACACAAATATACGGCTGATTTATGTTAGGTAATTGCCACGTAATGGCAAACTCCCGTTTACAGCTGAAACATTTCTTTCTGACTGCACTTTTCATATAGTTTCGTATAGTTGATTTTTATATTGTCACGGACGAGGGGGAGAACAGATAATTAAATAGTCACAAAACAACGCAATTACTTATTGCATTTCCGCTCTCCTCCTCGCTTCTCTCACACAACATAACCTCACCCTTGTCACGAGATAGTTCTTGAGGTCAGGCTGTGCAGGGGGTGTGGCAGTCGATACCCGACGTATATTTTGTAACCACGGCTTGCGGCTATCTCCTAATCACCTATGCACTCCTGGTAGATTACAAGAGAATGTATAGGTGAACTGGGCCAGTCAATAGTGATATTTGCGGAGAAGAGGCGGACATATTGGAAACCAAAAAGCTTTTTACAAGCAAGGCCTTATAGATGAAGATTTATTGGTATTCGCCTTGCGATTATCTCCTAATCACCTATGCACTCCTGGTAGATTACTAGAGAATGTGTAGGTGATACTGGGCTATTTTGTGGAAACGAGGCGGACATGTTGGAACCAAAAAGCCTTTTACAAGCAAGGCACTATAGATGATGATTTATTGGCATTCGGCTTGCGGTTATCGTTATAGCCACCTAGTTAGGTGCTTCTAGTAGATTGGAAGAGAATATATGGGTAAAACTGGGTCACATTGAGCTCAGCTCAGTTACATCGGCGCCTAAAATCCTTTTGTTACTTGGAAGGCATGCAGATAATAAGATTTATAGGCTGTCATTAGCTTCCTGAGCACGCTTCCTGACTAAATCAGTTTATACTGATATCTGTCTAGCTATTTCTCATCTACAAGGCAGCAGAATACTATTTTGGAGCTATGTGGAATAGAGTGTAAAGTCCCACATACCTCCGTTGAAAAGGGAGGAGCCTCCGAAAAGGCGGATGTTTGTCTGGGCTGTTCTATATTTCACACTATTATTTTACACTAGCTGTTACTCGCGACTTTGTCCGCGTTAAGTTCGAACCAGTACTCATAAATCTGTGCTTGTAATTCATTCCGAAAGCATCGAAATTATTTATTTAACTTTCACATAAACCGTTTAATAGTAAAAACACAAATTGCCTTGAGGAAACATGTTGTGTATTCGTAAAAAAATTACGAATCCAGCGACTGGTAAAGACGGCGACAGAACAGCAAGACAGAGTAACAAGATAGCCCATGGCAACAACCAGTCAGTTCATCAATGTTAAGACAGTCTATGCTTATGGCAGCGGGATTGTTCGGAACAGTCCTCGTGGCTGGAAAGCGAAGGGAAACTGTTGGGACACGGGTAGATTTTAGTCAGTAAAAGTCACTTGCTGCTTCCAAAGCGGGACGGGTTTTTTGATGAATTCCCCACTCAAAAATATTTTTTTACGGTTTTTACGGTTAATCGAACTAGTTTATTAAGAACTTAAAAATAAGGTGTCTTCAAGGTTAGAGTGAACACTCAAGCCTAATTTCGAGAAAGAGGCCAAGCGACTCGATTGAGCGGCATTCGGGAAGCTGTGGAGGCAGAAGGCTTAAAACCAACAAAGGGCAATAGAAAGGGCTGTGCTCGGAGTTTCCTTGCGTGATCGAATCAGGTACGAAGAATCGAAAATATCCGCGATAACGATTGTATATCGTAGATCGGGAATCGCAAAAAAAAATCCTCACTATTTAATCGCATTCGTTTTGTTTAAAATTACTTTAAGTATATACATACGAGTAGGTAGTAAATTACGATATCTTTGTGGATCAGCGACGTTTACTGGCGTTACACAAGTTTATCAGGAGGATCTTTGGCGGGTCAACATTCCGGCTCAATGAATATTGGTCGGCGCGTAAAGTTAAGACCGCATCGCGTAGTGGAGCCTAAATCGGCATTTTATCAAGAACTTTATCAGAATGAATATTCTAGAGGTAAATTCGTTTGTTTCCATGTTTGTAAAAAGTTTTCTCTTGAAATATACCTACTTGATGCATCGTGTGCCAAATTGAAATTGTAGACTGGAGTTATTTGCTATCCTTTGAGACACCTAAACACTTCTTATGCTCTGTGATTTACATTCAAACTCAAATTTAAAGCAAACATTTAGTTAGCGTGTGTTTTGGGCCAAAAAAGTGTCATTCGCTTTTTATTGAATACCTTTTACTAATCAATAGGTAAATGCATGAATGTTATGTTACAAGTTTCAACCGGCCTCATCTAGAATAAAAATGAAAAAAAAAATTGACGTGTACCTAAAAGTGCAAAAAAAAAAAAAAAAAACATTTATCAATTTAGTATACTTGATTAAAATAAACAATCGTTTAAAAAGTTTTTTTGGACAGGTCAAAACATAAAATAGGTAATAAATATCTTATATATAAGTACGCGTAATTACTTGTAAGTATCTTTCATGGGGTCCAGTGTCGAATCATGTACAGGACCTATGGTAATCGATTGTATTCGTTTGTACACGATGCATAATTATCATAAAAGGGTTCTCATCATCATCTGCCTAGCCTTTTCCCAACTATATTGGGGTCGGCTTCCAGTCAAGCCGGATTTAGCTGAATACCAGTATTTTACGAGGAGCGGCTGCCTACCAGACCTCCACAACCCATTAACTGGGGTAACACGGTACTTCATGGCAAGACTGGAGTCAGATTTACTGGCTTCTGACTATCCGTAACAACTGCCAAAGATCTACAAATGACAGCCGGGACCAACGGCTTAACGTGCTTTCCGAGGCACGGAGGAAACTCGTTATGTTAAGATGGTCACCCATCCACAGACCAACCTAGGCAAGCGTTGCTTAACCTTGGAGATCGACCTGTGCGGCTGTTATTATTTAGCCACGAGCTCCTCAGTCTCTCAAAGGTATACCTAAAAATATCGTCATCCCGTTAGATCCCACGGCAGATAGGCACGCATCTCACAGAAGCCGATAGCTCGCAAATGACTGCTTTGACGAGGGTAGCTAATTTGGACGCTGTCTCTGACGCGCTGGCTTATTACATTTTTATATACCTTTGCCAGTGTTCTACGTATAAAATTTGAACGTGATTGTAATTTATGGAATTTTTATTTATGATAGGCATGTTCGGTTTTGAAATTCGAGGCTATAGTCCGTCTAATGAAAGCGCGACCTGAGAAAAAGAGGTTAAGTCCTAAAATTTTGTATGTGGTATTAACTACTAACTAGTAGGAGAATATAATAAGCATGTTTTGGCACTTCTCAATTTTTTTTATTTCCTACAATTGCGGCTGAATAATGTTGCCAGTTAAATTTAAAAAAAAAACTCCAGGTCACGCTTTCATTAGACGAACTCAAAGACAAATGCCCGCGCCCCGTCTGCGTCTTACGTCCTTTCTGTGTGGCCAGCGCTTTATGTAGCTCTACCAAGTCTAGTTGCCATATAAAATGTTTGGAGACCGAAGTGCCTAGTTCGGTGTACGTGGCCAACGTATGCCCAATGTAATTCTATCTTAAGACTTCCTGAAAGAACTTTTTAGAAATCACGGTTATAAAACGGTGTAATTTAACCTCGGCATACAATTTTTTTCCAATTCCTTATTATATTTTGTAATACTTTTTATACGCCTCGTCTTGCCATCAACAGGCAAGACATAGTGTCCCTTTTACAGTGACCATACATCTGTACCATATTGTTTACCTACCCAAGTCCTACAAATAAAAATATCCGAATCTGATACATGTTTCATCTTCACATGACCGTACAGCCATATTACATATCAAAAGCAGGGCAAGTTGACACAAAGTTTTAGGACAAAGAGCACGCCATCAATATTGACAAAGAAAAAGGTTTGAGCACACAAATAAAACAAAAGAAGATGGGATGTCTGCTTTCAATCAACATACGATTTTCTACGTGAGGAGTTCCATTTATTTCGCTTGTGTACTTACGAGTAGCTATGTATTTGTAAAGAGAATGATAAGTACTGTTATGCCTTGTAAGTAGTTTAGGTAGGTATAGCGTTATTAGGCGTCCGAATAAAGCCAGACACGGTCAGGCTTTTTGGTTGTATGTCCGGCTAAATTAGGCGAAGTCAGTCCGGCTTTTGTTAGACTTTATAAATTTGACTAGTTTTTTAGATTTACATGTGTTTTGGCAGTTGCAAGCGTTTGCAAACCAGCCATGGCTTGTTATTTCATTAGAATGTAAAAAGCAAAATTTCCAGAACGGTATAAAAAAAATATCGCCCTTTTTACTCAAATGGCCGGCAAAACTGTCTGGTTTGTTCGGCTTCTCGTTTTGAAGATCTGGTAACTCAGGTACATAGTAGGTGGGTTAGTACAACTGTACTTTATGCCTAGTTTTCACAAGCTTCCTGAGCTGTCAGACTGTAACTGTCCTTCACTGCCGGCCAGTACCGGGCTTGTGAAAACCAGGCTTTAGTTAAAAGGAACCATAGCTAAAATAACAACCGCTTTTTTTTAAGGACACAGTTGTGGTTTAATTCATGAATCCCCGACCGGTCCTATGAGACCGCACTGTTATTGTTTTACTATTGTGTCTCGTTTTGCGGGTATGTGATAGGTTAAGTAAAACTCAGGGCGCCCAGGGCGGGAGATGTCATTTGATGATTACCGCACTCAAAAAAAAAATTACAATGGCTTATATCCCTCTCTTAGCTTAAGCAACTCTTCCCGAATTCGGTCTGTAGATGGGTGACCATATTTTATTGTTTTTTAAGTGGAATATCATCAAATATCTTCTCCCGCTCTAGGTGCAACATGAGAGCGGGTCAGCCCTTTACTACCTACGTAAAACCCAACTGTGTTCATCCTATTGCCCTTTACGTTCCAAGGACGCAATAACTCTTTTAAACAATGTATATAATTATGATAACCTTATAATTACAGTTTTGAGCCCTTTGGGTCATGGAGTCCGAGTGTACGTCTCATTTTCAAGGAAACACAGCGACTGATCGACAGTTTGCGTGACCAGAGGGCTGGTTCGTACTTAAGCCACATAATTAGCATTGCGATTCAACGTGGTAATGCTGACAGTCTTCTGGACATATTTCCAATCCAGATGATAACGATTTTGAGGAAGTTTTTCGACGCTTAAGTGTATGTTATTTTTACAAAGTTAGGTTTAGCATAAATACTCAGTAGGTTTTTTTTTTATGGTAGGGGAATCATCAGAATGACTTCCCCCGCTCTTGGGCGGAGCGGGAGGGCGTGTAGTAGACTCTTACTGACTAAACCCCTACCCCGTTCCTTCGTTGCCTTCGTTCTGGGGGGGACTCGGTATCAACCGTTAGGAATACCACATGTTCCCCCCAGAGGCTTCGGCCCTACCGGGCCCCTACAGTTTGCTGACATCTCCTTGAGGCGCGCGTGGAACAGAACGCGCCGTTGACGACTGGGCTCGGTCCAGATTATTTCCAGACTGCCGGACGGCGAGCTACCCAGTGCTCGCCGTCCGCGAACCCGCGCCTACGGTGGTCGGAAATCGGGATCGGGATCTCGGCGGCGGCGGCGTGAGGACCGTTCCCTCACGCGCTCGCGGTCAGCAGCCTCCTTCACGAGCATTACTGCTTCGCAGAAGGAGGCGACCGCATGCCAACCTTCCTCGCTCCGGACCATGGCCTGAACCAGGGCCCGGCGCGAGAGGTCGCCGCTCCCGATAGTCTCCACGAGGACACGGCGGTGCTCCGCCCAAGCGGGGCACACTTCTACCGTGTGCTCCACCGTGTCCTCCGGGCGGTCCACACAGTGGCGACACCCGGGCGTCCTCTCCTGCTTGATTCGATGCAGGAACCTCCCGAACTTACCGTGTCCGGTAAGGACCTGCGTCATACGGAAAGAGAGGACGCCGTGACCTCTTTCCAACCACTCCTCAAAGAGGGGCCTAACCGCCTCAATGACGGCGTGCCCAGCACCGGGTTGCGACAGTCGCAGTCGCCATGCCACCCTGAGATCCCGCCGGAACTCTGTCCGCCATGCCGCGACTTGTCGGGGCAGCGGAGTTTCGCCCCGGCGTTGCATCTCCACGCAAATACTCAGTAGGTAAAGTTAGGTTTCTTAGGGCCTGTTTCACAATGTCCGAGTAAGCTCTACTCACTGAATAAATTCAAAAATTTGACAGAATTTGTATGAAATTATCTGTCAAGTAAGATACTCGAAACTTAATCATAGGTGGTGAAACAGGCCCTTAGTATTATATAGTATTAGAAATACTATACACCAAATAAAAGAAAAAAATATACACATTAATTCCTGGCTTTAAAGCCTAAGTACTGAAATATCAGACTTGGGCAGGATTCATTCAGGGCCATGGTTTATGTGAAAATAAACCACGAAAGACCGAAGGCAAATAAGGTACAGGAGTAGATTTTAGTCATTGAGAATTCTGACACTCTCCCGCTCCGCCCAGTGCAGAAGAAGTCATTGGATGATTTCCCACCTAAAAATCAGCCTTGAATATCGTAATACCAGAAACAATACAGAAATACATCAATATAAAACTACATAAAGTATATAAAAGTGTAAACCCATAGTAAATGTTATAACACATTGTTTTATAACACGCGGTTTCTGCGGCTTAGTTGGGTAAGTACACAGCCCCGAACAAACGGGGCGGCTAAATCTATTACCAGAAGTGGGATTATACAGCTCACGCTTTGCCCACGCCTTGGAACAAAACAATGGTCGAATGGCCTTGGAACAGATACTGTTTTTAGTTTCGAGGGATTTAAGGGTATGTATTTATAAGTAAAACATTTCATTAAATCACCAGTTTTGCCATGAAGTACCGTGTTACCCCAGTTAATGGGTTGTGGAGGTCTGGTAGGCAGCCGCTCCTCGTAAAATACTGGTATTCAGCTAAATCTGGCTTGACTGGAAGCCGACCCCAACATAGTTGGGAAAAGGCTAGGCAGATGATGATGATTTATAAGTAAAACATTTAAACCACTATTAGACGTCTATCTTCTTTTTGTTTTAGGTAGAGGAAACCTCAGATTGGCAAGCGTTGCTTAACTTTGAAGATCGACCTGTGCGGCTGTTATTATCAACAATTTGCCTGCTGTGGTTTTACCGTCCGATTATAATTTAGGTGTCTTCAAGGCTAGAGTGAATAGGCTCTTAATAAGCTAGTGCGCCTCATCAGTCATCATTAACGATTGCATCACTGGTTACCATCAGGTGGGATCGCAGTCAAGCACTAGTTTATTATAACAATTTCCCAAAAACACTTTTCCCAAAAAAAACAAATCATATGATATGTTTTCGGTTATTTTTTCTCAGAAGATCAAAGGGTCTTTAGAAATATGTTTACACAAGAAAAAAATGCTGGTTAAGTGTTTTTAAGAATGTACAAAGGATATGTAAATCTATCAATATTCCGCGAAGAAAATGGATTTAAAGGTCAACCGGGTTCTATCCGCCAGATGTTCAAGGGACTATACGTTGTCTGTTAGATATCGCTGTCAGCTTTAAATATTTGTTCGATATTGTTGAAAGATATTGATGAAATTTGGCACGTGGGTCTATACAGTATCCTATGTCCTATTCTAGGACATCGGATACTTTCTATGCTCGGTATGTTCCCTTGGGAAAATTTTCTTCTTTCACACGCAGGAAGTGCGATAGTTACATTTTTTTTAATTGTTATAAACTAGTGCTTGACTGCGATCCCTCCTGATGGTAAGCAGTGACGCAATCGTTGATGGTGAGGCGCACTAGCTTATCTTAATAAGCTAGTGCGCCTCACCATTTTATTTTTGATTCGAGTCGATTAGGCTCTTAAGCTTATTCACTCTACCCTTGGAGACACCTAAATTATAATCGGATGGAAAAACCGCAGAAATTGAAAGCAATAAAATCAAAGTTAAGAAAACTGCAGTAATTAGGAATTAATTTATGCTGATTAACTTAGACGCAGCTGTTTATAATGATTAAAAAAAAAAAAAAAAGCTGTACACTAAAAATTATCATAAGTTATTTTCGTAGTTCTTAAAAATAAAATTAGAATTTAATGAGGCATTTGGCAGTGTTTATTAAACGAGATGCATTTAAAGATAAATTTATACATAGCAACATATTCCGTTAATAAAAACGCGATAAATACACGTATGTTAATGCTATCTAGGAGAAACTGACTGACATATCAACGCATAGCCGAAACTACTGGGACTAGTAACGTTAAATTTTGCACAAGGTTTCCTTTTGCGAAGTAGGCGAGCCCTATCAAAGGATTTTACAAAATTCTGCTTTTATGGGGATAAAATGGGGGTCTAAGTTTGTATAAAGAAACCTACTTTCAGACAAGCGAAGTCGCTGGCAGAAACTAGTACTTTATATTTTGTACTAGCTACCGCTCGCGGCTTCGCCCGAAAAAAAAGTAGCTTATATGTTAATCCAGGGTATTCTACATACCAAATTTCAACCAAATCGGTCCAGCCGTTTTTGCGTGAAAGAGTAACAACATCCATTCTCACAAACTTTCACATTTATATTATTAGTAGGATGTACTTAATTATAATTTGAACATAAGGTGTACAGTTTTTCTTTGTATATAATTTGAATTTATATTACACTACACTACCTATGTGGATAGCTGAATAATAATTACTTAACAAGTTTTGTTGCTGGCTGCACATACATTTAAAATAAAAAAGCAAAAGAGTCTAGTGTTTTTCCAGCCAGTCTGTCTGTATAGGTCAGGTGAGCGCTCATTAGAAAAAACAAACAGAGATTACTCTCTGGATCTTTGACATTTGCTTTTTTTTGTTTAGTTTTATGAATTAAATATGGTACCCTATGTTACCTGATCCATCTTAGAAATGTAAAGAGAGAAATATGGATCAGACAATAAGAAGCACTGACTGTACCTACTGTTATAATAGCTGTAGTAGTAAATCAAGTTAGTGTGTGTTATTGGCTATGTAATTATGGTTAAAATCTTTTAAACAGTCCACTCTAATTAGGTACGCGGGCAGTTTTAATCCAAAATTCGCGTCTAGCAATAATCAACCTTACCATCGTGAACAAAAGCAAAATAACAAATATTATTTTATTGTCACAATTGAAAATTATTAAGAGAACCCGCCATTTTCTGTTTTCTTTTATTACCTATTTCTAGGCAAAGGTATTTTATTTGAAGGCCTAAAAAAGGTTTTGATTTAGATACTTTTCAAGAAACTGTTTACCAATGACACTTTTTTTGGCGACTAAATAAGATATTTCCTTTGTCTACTAATTTAATAAAAATAGGGGAAATAAAAGGAGGTGTAGCTGTGAGCTCGATCGCTTAGTTAGTGCCGAGTCAATGGGCTGGCAACATTACGCTCCACAGTGTACCAATGCTTTGAAACCTCTGCATTGAAGCGTACTCTATGCCTAGTTTAGTTTGTTTGTCTATGAGCGGCTTTTAGTATAAATGGAACAAATGCAGTAGATACTGTAGCTATTAAATTTTAATGAAGAAGGAGGAATAATGCCAAGTTTATTAATATATATCGCATTTATCGTCTTATGTTTTGCACTTTTGAGTAATTGGTCAATATATCATTGGTCAACTCGTACTGCATACTACGGCCCGCGTGGTACCTACGTATTGTAGAAAATAAAAATAAATTATATTTTCATTGATATGTAAAAGATTTTTCAGGGTTAAACGCATATGAATAATAATAATAAAATCACTTTGCAACCGTCAAAAGACAAAACCTGTCAGTCAGGTTTTGTCTTTTGACTTTTGATTCTTCCATACAATGTTTTTTTTGAATGACCTTATTCATAAGAAGGTGGAAAATTTTCTAAACCAAAAAACAAAATTATAGGTACGATGAAGAAACTGGTTCTGCACCGCATTTACGTAGTAACTATTTAGTAATCTGTGACCGCATGCCGAAGCCCACGTACCTATCTTGATAGGTAACATTAGCATTAAAATTTATGACTTTACAACATTGAACAGACTTTTTGTTTGGACACTCTGGCTTAGATTAATATTACATCATTCGATAGTGTCTCGTTAAGAATTGTAGGAAGTAACGACAAATCACTGTTCCAATTTTAGAACAAAAATTAAAAAAAAAAAAAAAAAATTCTTCTATTCCTTATTCGAAATTATGCTCAATTTTTTTTTTTCACTAAGTATAATAATAATTATGTAGATACACTTGTAAAACAGCTAATTGATTTATACTCTACACATGTTTAGGACAAATTAACATTTATCTTAACTTAACTTTAACATATTTTGTTTTCATTTTTGGTTTAAATACCTCTCCAAAAATAAATTAGGTGACACAAAACAAACAAAAATAGTTTATTTTAAAGTCCACACAGTAAAATACAATTCGTCCAGTATAAGTTGGCGAGTGTGAAGTTAGGCTCTGCGAATTTTGGCGCTTGAAATATCGTACAAAAATAAAGGTTTTAAAATTTTTTTATACCAATAACTGTTTTTAACAGCAATAAGAACTGCAAATTGCATTTATTTTTTTAATACCTTTATTTTTGTACGATATTTCAAGCGCCGAAATTCGCAGAGCCTAACTTCACACTCGCCAACTTATAGTGGACGAACTGTATGTAATGGTCAAATCATATGAGAACTCTCTCCACTCAGAGCTTCAATCAACAATTGCTGATCAAAGACTCCAAGTGAAAAAGGCAAGAGAATATTATTATATTTTTACATCCAAAAACTTTATTTGATTTACTGATTGCGTTCATGGTATTTCGGTCATGGGAGTTCGATACAACTTTGGACTTGTCGGTTATTAGTTTTGTGGCCTTGTCCATGACTCCTTTTTGTGTTTTATATAGTGATATTAAAATTGTAATTTTCATGAATCCCCGACCGGTCGCATGAGCCGCGTTGTTATTTCTTACTATTGTGTCTCGTTTCGCGGTATGTGATAGGTTAAAGAACCATATAATTCAATTAAATGCAGAATGTGTTGCTACGTGTAAAAAAACTCCAAATATATAGCGATCAATGGTGACCGATCAATTGAGATACAATGGTGCTCAGATTGGGCGATTGGTTGGGGCGATTTCTAAAGTGCCCCGTGAGCTCACTTTGAAGTTTGACGTTCGGAACTAATTTATAGATAGGTAGGTGAATGTTTAGGTTTTGCCAAGGTTGGTTTGTGGATGGGCCTCGAAAAGCACGTTAAGCTGTAGGTCCCGGCTGTCATTTGTAGATCTTTGGCAGTCGTTACGGATACTCAGAAGCCAGTAAATCTGACTCCAGTCTTGCCATTAAGTACCGTATTACCCCAGTTAATGGGTTGTGGAGGTCTGGTAGGCAGCCGCTCCTCGTAAAATACTGGTATTCAGCTAAATCCGGCTTGACTGGAAGCCGACCCCAATATAGTTGGGAAAGGCTAGGCAGATGAGGTGAATGTTTAGGCAACACTATGGACATAATCTACGTCTGAAATAAAGAATTTGAATTTTGAAAACACGAGGGTGGTGTTCAGGGTTGACCATCAACGTCTAGTCTACTGCATTTCAATAGGTAATTTCGCTTAGTACAATCAGTTACTATGAGCTAGACGCCTATATTTTGCATTGAAGATATCACTACAGTAACTATTTGAGAACTAATTTATAACAATTCCCGAAGTCTACAACCCACAGTAGGTACTACCTATTACACAATATTTTCTCTAATTAAGTAGTTGGGTCACTAAACCAGTTTCTCGATCACAGCTAAACAGTAATATATTTAAAGGTGTTTGTGTGTAAATATATTTGTTACTTCTTCGCTCCCAAACGGCTGAACGGGTTGAGAAAAAATGTTGTTAGTAGGATAGCTTAAATACTTGATTAACACATAGACTATAATTATATATCCATAACTAATATTATAAAACTAGACTGTTTGAATGCTCTAATCTCAGGAACAGACAGGTTAGAATTGGAAAATTATTTTAGTGTGGCCTGGGATAGCTCATATGTTAAGGAAGGCTATAGGTGATATCTATATCATGCTACAACCAATAGGAGCGGAGCAGTAACTAAAGAAGCAGCTGAAACTGCGGATTCTAGTCCTACTAATATTATAAACGCGAGTTTTGTGTGTATGGATCTTTGTTACTTTGTCACCCAAAAAACACTGAATGGATTTCGATTAAACTTGGTATAGAGGTAGTCCATGTCCTATAATAGTATATAGGTACATTTCATCTTGGGAGTTTGTTCCCTTGGGTCAATAAATATTCTACTATCACGCGAACGAAACCGCAGCAGCTAGTAGTTTACAAAGGAGGGTTTTACGCGAGCAGATCCGCGGGTGGAAAATAGTCGGTTCTAAAGTAACGAATACTTGATACGGCTTCAAATATTTGATGGGTTCGACCTTATAGTTAAGTAACGTGTTTTGGACAAGGCGTTCATAAACCTGTTTGTGTAACCACGCGGTGTATCTATCTCTTGCTCACGTTACTTCACAGTTTTGTATAAGAGGAATTTTGACGTAGATATTTTTATATGTTACGGTCACAGGTTACGGCTAATAGTCGAAGTGCGGCTACACCTAGTTTTAGCCGGCTAGAACTAGGTTTAGCCGGCTACATGCGGTTAAACCTAGGTGTATCCTACTATCTTCGGTTATATAGGACTAGGTTTAGCCTTCATCATATCGACTAGAATTAAGTGCAGTCACGCATTGGTGGATAAACTTATGTGTACCCTATTTATCATCGGCTAGAACTAATCAAGAGGAAAATAATCAAGAATTATGAATTTTATAACTTTGATTCCATCAATTTTCTTTAGAATTTATCTTTTCTAGTTTGGACTTACAGTAACGTATTTCACAAACAGATAATTGCATAAAATACAATGTTTATTGTGTAATTAAATTACATAATTAAGTAGATATTTACTTTTATTAAACAAAGTATGACAAGAGCGCATCTGTTCAACCAAATAAACAAAATAATTAATGTACTTTGTTGTAACGCGTCCCTTTATCAAATAGATAATTAATTATGTAATTTCGCCATCGGTTTTATGATCTTTAAACGATAATTAACGCATTATACTATAACGAAATGAAAATCAATGTACAGATTTATTTTTATGAATTATAAAAATTATTTTTGGTAAGTGATCTGTTGTCTACCGGAAGCTATTAATACAATGAATTTCATTTTAAAAAATTATATTTACCTAGCGAACCTAACTTGGTATGATAGACCAAATTCACGTTGAGTCACGCTGGACCTTGGTATGGCAAACCGAATCCGTTGTACTAAGTTTGAACGCGTTTAATAACAAAAACGCGTTAGATATGGGTAGACAGGCAGACAGGTGTGAAGGTGGCGCTGTTCTCAAAACGGTGAAGGTAAATCATCATCATCATCATCATCTCAGCCGAAAGACGTCCACTGCTGGACATAGGCCTCCCCCAAGCGTCGCCACAGCGACCGGTCCTGCGCGTCTCGTATCGATCGGATTTTCGCGACCCTCGCCAGGTCGTCGGTCCACCTTGTGGGAGGCCTTCCGACGCTGTGTCTTCCGGTACGTGGCCGCCACTCTAGAACCTTCCGTCCCCATCGACCATCTGTTCTACGAGCAATGTGCCCTGCCCATTGCCACTTAAGTTTGGCGATTCTTCGGGCTATGTCGGTAACCTTAGTTCTCTTGCGGATCTCTTCATTCCTGATGTGATCGCAGCAAGGAAACTCCGAGCATAGCCCTTTTAGAAGGTAAATATCATAAGGAAATAGGTTTGCCCTAGAACCTTCGAAAACATACTACATCCACCAATCCGTCCCAGTCCTGCATGGTGGATTATGGTCCATTCTCGATCCTACAGAGAAAGCCTGAGTCCCAGAAGTAGGAACAATATATTTTTTTTACTATTGTTTGCTATAACAAACGTATTCGGTATTATCACACCTAATTTCAATATCACTATAGATTACCTGACCTAGCTAGATATTAAAATTAGATAATCAAAATGGCAGAAACTTTAATTTTTTAATCGCGTAATGAATTGAAAACAACATAGATATAAAATAGATTTCTCATGTGATAACATATCTGTTCATGATAATTAACTAAGATAACATTTTTAAAAAATGTTTGTAGGTAACATGAATAGGTAAAATATTTTATTGCTGATCAATGGTAGATCAGGCGAGATAATATTGAAACAAGTTTAAACGCAGAGTTAGATCACTAGTATAACATACCTACTACTTCCAAAATATGCATAAATTATATAATATTTCATGCAAATTTTAACTTCCTCTGTCGGTTACTATTTCATGAATAAACTGCTGGTGATGAAATTTGACATATAGGTAGACCTTGGCAAAATTATCGGCTTAAGAAGTTAATAATTTATCATCATTTCAGCCGAAAGGCGTACACTATTCGACATAGGCCTCCCCCAAATGTCACTACAACGACTGGTCCTGTGTATATTGCTTCCATCGGATTCCCCAAAGTGTCTAATTGGTTATAATAGGTACACAATAATTCTTGTCGATAATTTCTAACGACTTTCATGCGGACGAAACCGCGGGCAGACACAAGTAGATATAAAAAGGACGTGAAAAACGAATCGTTGGATTTTTGTTAATTAATGCAATAAATTATGATTAAAAGTTGAAACTAAAAAGTGAAGAAAGTGCATATCGTGGGAATCCTATGGATGCGAGACGCACAGAACCAGTCGTTATGGCGGCACTTGGGGGGAGGCCTATGTCCAACAATGGATGTTTTCAGCTGAAATGATGATGATGATGATAGTTAAATCTTGCTACACAGGCATGTTTCCCCTCGGGTAATTATAACAGGTGAAACTCCTTATTCAGGCGCGAAGCCGGGCAGATGCTTTAAAAAAGACACCATTTTTATATTTTGTCTGAAGTCTTATCGACTTTGTTAATTAATTCATGAATCCCCGACCGGTATACATATACCGGTATCATAGGACCGCGCTGTTATTGTCTTACTATTGTGTCTCGTTTCGCGGGTATTGATAGGTTAAATGTATTAACATTTTTATGATTTCTTTCCAATTAATTTCTCTAATGAATCATTGTATGTCGTAACGAGATATTTAACCTTTAAAGGTTATTTGGTTTCTAATTATTAAGATAACAAAATAACTTGGTTCAGTTGCTAAGTGGGTTCAAATTGATAAAACAACTGCCCTATATTTTAGTATTTAAATATTAACGTATGTGATTAAAATATCAATGCGTGATTGTATAAAAACACTAGCTTCTGTCAGGGGCTTCGCTCCTGTCAAAGTAGGTTTCTCCATATTTTTTATCCAATTTTGAAAAAGTCCCTTAATGTCCGTCTACGGCATAAAACCTTGTGCAATATTTTACGCTCCTAGTCACAGTAGTTTTGGCTGACTCCAGTCTTGCCATGAAGTACCGTGTTACCCCAGTTTATAGGTTGTGGAGGTCTGGTAGGCAGCCGCTCCTCGTAAAATACTGGTATTCAGCTAAATCCGGTTTGACTGGAAGGCGACCCCAATATAGTAGGGAAAAGTCTAGGTAGATGAGTGACAGTAGTTTTGGCTGTGATTTGATATGTCAGTCAGTCAGTTTCCCCTATATTGTTTTTTATAGTATATTCTGAGGAGTTGATAACCTTCTACATCAATATGAAAGCATTTTCCATAAAGCTGCTGGATTGTTTGAAAGTAACCGCACAGGGCAAATCAACGACTGGTTTATTTATTTTTTTGGAAGGGGAATCAGCAGAATGACTTCTCCCGGCTCTTGGGTGGAGCAGGAAGGTGTGTTAGACTCTTACTGACTATACTCCACCCCGTTCCTTCGTTGCCTTCGATCTGGGGGAAATGGACTTAGTTTGCGGAATTTCAGTGTTCCCAGAGGCTTGGGCCCTGTCGGGCCCCTATAGTTTGAAATTAACGACTGGTGAGTTCTATTCAGTAAAAGTCTGACACTCACTCACTTCTGCGCTTCACCCAGAGCGAGAGTAGTTAGGTATTTGATAACTTCCCACCTCAAAAAAGAACATTTGTCATGTACTATTACAGTACTAACATTTTTTTCAATTGATATAAACTACACTTCGTCCGTTATAAGTTGGCGAGTGTGAAGTTAGGCTCTGCGAATTCTGGGACTTGAAATATCGTACAAAAATAAAGGTTTTAAAAAAATAAATGCAATTTGCAGTTGTTATTGCTGTTAAAAACAGTTATTGGCGTATATTTTTTAAAAACCTTTATTTTTGTACGGTATTTCAAGCGCCAAAATTCGCAGAGCCTAACTTCACACTCGCCGACTTATAACGGACGAATTGTAGTGTCAAGCACTACAATTCGATCACAGCGATCCATAAACATAACATAACATAAAGTAGGGCAAATTTTTATACAATAAAATTGTTATATATAAAACTGCCCATAACACGAGAAATATTGTATTCGACGTTTGTGCGTCTTCTAGCAATATCGTACGTTGGATCCCTTACAAGTAGAGACCTGCATTGTCCGCCGGTATTGCGGACATTTCAAATATTTACCAAACTTGCATAATGGCGTATACTTCTGGGAAATAGTCGTACTAGCTTTGTGGGTAGTTATACATTTGCTATGCGAAAGTTACATTTGTAGGTAGGTTCTGTAGAGCTTTCATTGATTGAAAGAAAATATTTTTATCTTTCACTGACAGCTACGCTAGAGACATAGCCCGCGTGATATAGAAAATTATCCCATACTCATAGAATAAAGAGTATCATATATGCTATTCCAGGACTTGGTCTACCTATAAACCAAGTTTAATCGAAATTCATTCAGTAGTTTTTGCGTAAAAGTGTTACAAACATCCATACATACAAACATTCGTGTTTATAATATTACGTGTAGTATAAGCTGACAGACTTCTTTAAAACTGGAACGAGGAAGCGCTAGTCCGCGAAGAATTGAAGGAGTGTCGGGAGGCCTTTTACCATTTACCATTAATTACTCAGATACCCGCGAAACGAGACACAATAGTAAAACAATAACAGCGCGGTCTCATAGGACCGGTTATATTATATGATTGCTTATACGCTTTCAACATATCTGATGACAAGGAGTTAGACCGGTTCCTTGGCAGCACCGGCTTACGTAGTAGCTACGGACCTCCCTTTTCCCAGAAGAGGAACACAAAACAACAACAACAAAAACATATTATGACTTCCGCACGCTGGGCCAGCCGTAGTGTTGCAGTAAAAAAATAGTTTAAAAACACTTCGCCCTTCCTAGGACCCAGAGCCCGAATACCTCTATAGGTCGGACAAAAATTTGTTCCGAGCGGGAATCGTACCCAAGACACGCAGCGTTAAAGCCAGTCGCTCAACCACTGCGCCAATGTTGTCAAAAGTTTTTTTTTCGAGGACAAGTGTTCACAATTTACTGTAGTTAAGTATACACAGATAATCTAAGGTCAGTTATCATTTGGCTGAAAAAAAACATACACCTAAAAAAACTACAACCTTTTTATCTCCCTATAGATAACATAGAAGCTAAAAGAAATACTTATTTACCCAGGATATCCGGATAGCGCGCCAGAAAGTCCGATTTAGCCCTGATGAGTTCCAGCCGAATCTGATTCTCCAGAGGTGCCTCCAACGCTGAGAAGACCAGTGCCCCTGATGCCAAGTAGACCACGTAGAATATCACGTAGATTAGAAGCAAGCAAGTGAACCTCGCCTTACCAAACAGTCGCGTCGTTGCTATCAACGGTTGAAATGGAGGATGCTCTTCCTCATACAAAATTTCTCTCTCAACGACCATTTTCTTCGGGTAAGGAAACAACTGACTGTGAACTGTCATGTCATCGTCACTCCTAGAACTCATGCTCCCATAAGAATGAATCCGCTTGTACTTATTTCCACTATTCCCTCCAATACCAATATGCTTCTCCATTTTAAAATAACAAATGTCAATCAAATTTTACGCGCGAAACCAATAAAAACTTTTTTTTAAATAATACAATCAAAAATCCATAATCATTTTCAAAAACACATTCCAAATTCAAAATAATACCAAAAACAAAACACGAGCACGGTTTTCATCTAGATACGGCTTGTTGGCAGTCCACAGAGTTCCAGAACACAAACCTAAAATCCCGGAACGCACGGGATTATGGTCAACTGTACTTGAAAAACCTCTTCGGATGATTAGGTTCAACAAAGAGCGCGAATATTTCCGTCTTTTTAGTATCCCGGCGACAATTTTCAAGTTTCAATATCACCATTTTGATGCATTTTAGAAGCACGAGGGGTTTAAAAAAATGGCGGAAGCCGTACTAATGTTTGGTGGGTGTACGAGTGCGTGGCGATCGCGACAGTGACCGAGGGAAACTGAGCGCAAGCGTCGCCGCTCGATAAATTAAAGTAGTGCTCCTATTGGGTGCGTTGCCGCTTCTTGTTTATCGAGTACCCAAGATAATGTGATTGTGACTATCACGGTTTACCCACAAACCGTTGTTGTAATGTTTAACCGTTTAACGGAGTAACGGTTTCAATTTATTATGACAGAATGATGTAAATGTATTATTATTGTTAACAAAATAAAAAAAAAGTGAATTAATTCATGAATCCCCGACCAGTCCTATGAGACCGCGGTGTTATTGTTTTACTATTGTGTCTCGTTTTGTGGGTATGTGATAGGTTAATATCGAGACGCTAATTAGAACGATTATTGTTTTAGAACTGTTAGTATCTATAAATATCTAGACAAAATTATAGAACAGATGTTATGTATATTAGTGCTAAATACTAATACATATACTTATCATATCATTACAATACTATCTATAATTAATTATCTAAAAGTAGTATTATGCAGAGGAAAGATTTGATTTTTTTATTTGTATGTTACCATAAAAGTACTGGACCGATTTAAAAAATTCTTTCTCCATTACAAATAGGGCATGAGAACCGGGTTTTCCCGGTTCTAAAAGAACCGGGAATTACCGGTTCTGAGGGACCTTGAAAGAACCGGTTCTGTAAAACGGAGAACCGGGTATTTCGGTTCTTTCGGTTCTCTCTTAAAATAAATTTAGAAATAATATTATTTATATACTTAATACCTAATCTCCTTATAATTTTAGCATTATTGATGAATCTTTAGCAAGCTAACGATTTTTTAAGGGGTTCGACTCCAGAATATCCCGTGACATTAAAATTTTTGACATTTGATTTGCAGCTCAGCCTTAGATAGAAAATTATGGTGGGTTACGTCACAGTATCGTAGACACTTTCAAATTGTTGATAATAGAATCTTAGGAAATATTTAGATTTATATTAGAAAAAAAAATCACAATGCTCATCCGCTCTCTCTGACTTTCTCTCCTGCCATTTCGCGATATAGATTTCATCATTTGTAGACCCTTTTCCACTTTATTCAATGAAAACATTCAAATCATACACATTTCTTATCTTCACATTATCAAGAATACAACGACCTAAGATAGGCTAGTTCCTATTATATTTGACGAGAAAAACCATTTCCCGCAGCGCAATTTTCCCGTCCCGATACATTTTGAATTTTCACCTAAATTATATTTTTTCAAAATTCTTATCTTTAAAACCTTTAGTCTTTTTCGATTTCTTTTTTCGTCCTAACATTGCATCCCAACCAACTGGACCTACATTCTGGCTAGCATAACGCGATCCCCAATTTAGATTCAGTTTTCAAAATTAGCATTTTTCACCAAAAATTCCGGTTTTCCGAAGAAAAACCGAAATTTTGTATGGCTATAAAATCAGTTTTAGCGTGGTTGGCAAGGGCTTGCAAAGACGCGTCTATTGACACCTCGCGCGCGAGTCTAGCTCAACTACAACGCGTGTAAATACACGGGAGTAAAAAAACCCGAAAGAACCGAAAACACCGGGTACCCGGACCTGGCTTGAGTTTGGAACCGAAAGAACCGGTTCCCAAAATAGGGCCGGTTCTCGATGCCCTAATTACAAAGCTACATCTTTACTGAGTACATAAGCGCCCTGCACACGTACAGTTCGGACTGCGGGAAACGCCACGCGCCGTTCCATCCCGCGCTCCGAACTGTACGTGTAGATGTACGGGTCTAACAGTCCGATCTGGCACATCGATGCGAACGCATGTCTCACAGTTTTACGCGCGCATCACGTATAAACGTAAATTACAAAAAATGGCGGTTTGGAGCGTCCAAGCTATCACAGAGTTCATTCGTTTGTTCCGTGAACATCCGTGTCTCTGGAAGATAAAAAGTAAGGAGTATAGTAACGTGACGCGGACAGCGAGCACTGGGTAGGGGTTTAGTCAGTAAGAGCCTGACACACCCTCCCGCTCCGCCCAAGAGTGGGAGAAGTCAGTCGGATGATTCCCCTACCCGAAAAAAAAATTACAGTTCTGGTACGTAAAAGGGAACTAAAGGTACACACATTAGAGTTTCTTAAAAGAGGGACAATTTCGTTCCACTCACAGTGGGAGAAATAATTTGATAAAGCAAAACCATCTTTCAACAGCTTCAAATGAACTAAAAACTCACATTTTTAGATCATAAAATTTTTAAACCTCTTATGATTCCCCTACAATAAAAAAAGAGGTGTATTTCGCAAAGAATTGAAGAAAGTAACAGAGACACGGAACAAAAACTTTTAAAAGTTATAACGTTCCACGCGCCATTCCAAACTGCAGTCCAAACTCTTGAAAATCAATTTACACGGACAGTTCGGAACGTTTGTCTAGATATGTAAGTTTCGTCCGCAGTCCAAACCGTGAATGCATTTTTAACCGTAATCAGTAAAACAGTTTGATCCGCAGTCCAAACCGTACAGATCTAACCGCGGTTTGGAACGCAGTCCAAGATGCGCGGTTCGAACTGTACGTGTGCAGGGCGCTATAGGCTTTTTATTTATTTTCTACTTTTATGTAGGTAAAGCCGCTGGAAGAAGCTATAGTTTGTTTTTTTAATCTCTGAGACTAAAATGATATTACTTGTCACAACACAAAATAACTGGCATTATTATTATTGTAAGTTTGACATTTGCCTGTGTCAATTCACTCTCAGGGAATAAGAAACTGACTTTATACTAAATTTGTTATAGTATGGTTTCGGTGACAGCTGTCAGATTCATACAATGTAGCTATCTATCCTTTTCTCTCATCGTAAAGATGCATATTTTCGTCCTGCTGTCCCCCAACCCACGCCCTATAAAAAAGACTATAGCATTATTATTATTGTAAGTTTGACATTTGCCTGTGTCAATTTAGTCTCAAGGAATAAGAAACTGACTTTAGTTTTATTATAATTAGGTTTTCTTAAGTATCAGGTAAGTATAGAAGTACCTATCTTCATATTAAAAGAGGCTCGGGCTCATAAAGAAATATTTGGTTTCGTGAGAGAGACTTCACTTCAACTGAGAGATCCTTACCGGCTTCAAGTTTCAGCTGAAGAGTATGAAGGTAAATTTCTTGAAATCGGTAAGGAAGATAAATATCGAAACGTAACTAGCATCTTCAGAATGTCTTGAATTCGCTCGTTTTCGTTTGACTTCGTAATTGTAAGATACATTGCCTAGGTATATGAAGTACGGTACCTATTGGAACTGTGCTCTCAGTATAATTAGGTTAAGTTAATTCTGTTTTAGAATAATTATAAGTATTTTTTTTTTGAAGTTAGAATATGTTATTTGACGATTGACTTCAAGTTAGAAGTCAAGAAGAAGTTATTTGATGATTCAATCCAAGTTTGAAATCAGTTCAAGTTAGAAGAAGCTATTTGATGATTTACCAATCATCAAATCACTTCTCCCGCTTTGGTTGGAGCGAGAGAGAGGGTCAAATTTTTACTGACTAAAATCTATCCGTGTTTCTGAAGTTGCTTGACGAGGACTCGCTACTGACAGGTAGACTAGAGAAGATCAAACACAAGGGGAGGGAACGTAGAAAAGCTACATCATCATCATCATCTGCCTAGCCTTTTCCCAACTATGTTGGGGTCGGCTCCCAGTCAAGCCGGATTTAGCTGAATACCAGTATTTTACGAGGGCGGCTGCCTACCAGACCACCACAACCCATTAACTGGGGTAACACGGTAATTCATGGCAAGACTGGAGTCAGATTTTTTGGCTTCTGACTATTCGTAAAAAAGCTACATAACTTCAATAAACAGCTTTACGAGCTTCCTTCAAATATGGATTGGAAACTTTGATAGGATTTCTCCGAACTATGTCTAGAAAATCTGCATCATCGCTTAGCATCGTGATACGGCCGGTATAAAATTTAAAAAATAATAAGTCTTTTGATAAAAATGTAAGTAGACTCATAGTTCAACAAACCCCTAATAAGTTCATTCCTTCACTAAAAAACCCTCATTTCCATTTTATCAAAAAGTCAGACATTACTACCTGATGTGGTAGGTATGACATGTAAAATTCAGAAGGGTGGCAACCTTAGGAGTAAGTAGTCACGCGCTAGCCCACCACGCGACACTTGATACGGTAACAGTTCATATACCTTGGTGAGTAACTGAGTATGTACTTAGTTATATGGCCACTTGTAACTGTTACCATCTTTACTTTATTCATTTTCCTGTAGATAATAAAATTACGAAGTTTTTTTTTCATTCTTGATAAGTATGCGCTTGACCACTATCGTACCAGGAGTGTTATTCTCCAAGAAAACAGTCTTGCGCATAGCGCTACCGCAAGGCTGTTTTTTAGGGAACAGCACTCCTGATAGAAAGCAACGATGCGGTCGACGGTGGAGCGCGCTTACCTAAAAGTAAACTAATCACTCTTGACTTAAAAAGCAACCTGGAGAATAACCTTAAAGGTAGCCATCAGGAAACACACGACTTCGACAGGAAATTCCACTTCTTAGCTGTACGCACAATGAATGTATTCCCAAAAGGTTTTGTGCGTTTAGGTGTGATGGTCCGATGATGGAACGGGGCTTGGCAGAATTAGGCTATGCAATTCCGAGGCACACTTATGAACGTATGTTAGCGGTTTTGCTTCCGTGTGGGTATTTTCTTCAGGGGTTCTCTTTGGGGAAATTAACCTATTTACCTATAGGCTTACCACTCAAGGATAGTGTAACTTTTTTGTCTTATTTTGTAACTTACTGACCTGATTGCTAAAATTCTCTATTTTAGCAATCAGATCAGTAAGTTTCTTGCACAGATTATGTTATCCAAACATGTCTTATTCATACAAAAAAATAATTGGGAATACATTCATTGTGTGTACAGTTATGGAGTGGAATTCCCTGCCAGAGTCTGTGTTTCCTGATAGTTATAACAACCAAGAACTCTTTAAGTCAAGAGTGAATAGGTTATTTTCTAGGCAAGCGTCGACCACATCATCGCTAACCGTCAAGTGAGATAGAGATAAAAAAAATGCTTTGTATTTGCCCTGAAATCGCACGGGGTCGCGGCAGACCAAGAAGGAGATGGCGGGACGACTTGGATGTCTTCCTTAAGAACTGGCAAGAAGTGGCTCAAAGCTGCGAACGATGGAAGGAATGGAGGGAGGCCTTAGCACAGCCGTGGGATATTATATAGGCTAGTTAATAATAATAATTGTATTCATAATATTTATCAAATCATAATTGCAAAGCATATTTATGCTTGGGATTCACCTATTGTCAGCAAACACTAAAGTCTTCGTTACATTTAGAAACTGGTTTTTACTGACATTTAAAAAAATAATGATCTCGCCAGGTGGGCCGATGACCTGAAGATCACAGCTGCTCGAGTGACAAACATCCGGAAGGCCGAAAACTAGATTTTGCTTCGTTAGAACTGTGTGTGTTCCTATGATTACAAGGATGGTGCTAAGATATTAGTATCCACCCAAACGTTGCTAAAACTTCCTCGGTCCGGAAAAAGCGTTTCGCCTCGCCGTTTATATTATACCTATCGTGTACAATTGTACATCAAAAGACTGGAACAAATTGCCTGCTGTGGTCTTCCCGTTCGATTATAATTTTGGTGTCTTCAAGATTAGAGTGAATAGGCTCTTAATAAGCTAGTGCGCCTCACCATCAACGATTGCATCACTGCTTACCATTAGGTGGGATCGGAATCAAGCACAACTTTATTTTATTTAAAAAATGCTTTGTTTATCTTATTCCATACTATATAATTAGTTTAATGATACATCACTAGCTTACAAAGTGTAACAATTGAAGATATAAATAAATAAATGTAAAGTACCTACTGGTTTTTTTAATGGAACATTCCTTGAAGATAATGTTACCGACATGTCTTGTCATGAAACTCATAACCGTCGGTACTGTCTGATCTCCAGAACCCTCAGAGTGCATGCGTCTTACGTCAGCTGTTATCAGTAAACACAAACCATCAAAGAACTCTTCACTCTGGGCGGCGTCTCATGTGGACTTTTGCTGACTAAAACCCACCTGTTCCTTAAGTTGCCCTTTGCATTCCAGGGTCACGGATAACTCTTTCAAATATACCCGCAGCCCAGCTTAATGTGCCTTGGAACGTTTTTTACAGTAGATAGCGTATCGAAAGGTCAAGCGTTGATCCCAATTGCACTGCATTATGCACTCATTTCGATACGATTATGTATGAACTTTGCCCTGTCTGTATCTACAGGGAAAATGCGTGGATTTGCCATTTGGAAAATCATTATATAATTAGACACGAGCCCCTCGCTCGTGGCTTGATAATAACAGTCAGACGGGTCGAATTTCAAGGTTAAGCAAGCAACAGACTATCTTCACATACCGGAATTCATCCGTGCCTCAGAAAGCACGTTAAGACCGCTATTCCCTGCCGGAGTCTGTGTTTCCTAATAGCTACTATTTAGAAGTCGTCAAGCTAAGAGTGAATAAGTTACTTCTAGGCAAGCGTGCTGCATCGTCGGCCACATCATCTAAGCCATCGGTTGAAATAGTGGTCAAACGCGAGCCTATGCATAATATAAAAAACCGGGCAAGTGCGAGTCGGACTCTCACACTGAGGCTTCCGTACCAACTTATTTATAAAAACAGTTCAATTTTCGAAACGAATCTTGAAGATTTTTCAAAAAAAAAAAAATCTTCTGCCGTAACTACAAATTTTCAGTTTTCAGACTTTTCCCTATATTAGTGCTATAATACTTTGCTTCGTGCTAAATTTCATGTTGCTAGGTCAAGTGGAAGTACCCTATGAATTTTGATCCCTTTGACAGTGTCGCAATGTACAGTCAGCATCAAAAGTCGATGAACAGAATCAACATAACAAAACACCTGTTCACAATAAAACGCCATAAGTTATAGTCGCAACTAGGAAACAAAATAGCCTGTATACCAGAAATTTACAAAAGTCGTTAAACACGAATATTTCAAAAGAACATGTGCACTAGTATTTCAAAAGTACATGTGCACTAGTATTCCTAAAGTCGCTGTACACCATCAATACAAATGTCGCTGAACATCATTGTATCAAAGTCACTAAACAGCTAATTTCACCTGACTAAACTAACTACTACTAAATATAGAAACTGTTGATATTGTTATTATAGAACAACATCATTGTATCAAAAGTCACTAAACAGTAGTAAAGACAAAATTAGGTTAACAAAGTATATTTTTAATGTTGCCGTGTGTTAATATACTTTTGACGCTTATGTTGTTCAGCTACTTTTGGGACAGTGCTTGCTTGACCTTAATAATGTATGTTAACATGTTAGTATCTATTTCAATACTTATTTACAAAGCAATTATACACTCGAGAGCAATAAAATCGCACATCATGACATGTTATGTTAAGGCAGATTTTGTCATGAATATGAAAAGATTTTGAAAGAAATGCATACACAAGTTTAAACACCATTTCATTATCTTTCTATGATATGAAATACAGTGAAAAAAAATACCCTTGAAAAGTTTTAGAGCACAATATCCAACATAAGGGTAAAATTACCAAATTTTGCTTAAGAGAGAATGAGAGTCAAACTTAAAATTCTTGGTTAACCAGTTTATTAATAAAGTGTATCCCTATCTTAGCCTTAATTACAGCTGTTAATCGATGTCTCATAGACCGTATTAATTTTACCATGAAGTTGTATGGTATAACCTTCCACACCTCGTCAATGATGCTCTTGGAGTCGCGAAGAAACAAGTTTTTTGCTGTAATTCTTCTTTTAAGATCATTCCAGATGTGTTCAATTGGATTAAGATCAGAACTACGCACAGGCCTGACTATCGCGATCATTTCAAAGTTTTCCATGTAGTGAAAAACTGTTCTAGCGACATGCGATCTGGTATTGTCATGCGTTAAGATTTTTTTTACCAATAAGCTGCACCAGCAGCTTCACAGATTCTCCGAGCATTTCTTTGACTTAACGTGAAGCCATCAACCCTCTCGATATTGGGCAGGTATTAGCTACAGTGTATGAATACAAGTCAATTTTACTGTATAACATTATGCCACCCCTAAACGCCTCGAAAAGCAACATGATTTCTTATGTAGCATTGATAAAATTAGCCTGATGACTTTCTGTAAATCCTAAGAGGTCATGGAAGGTCATGGGAGGTCATGGTCATGTAAGTCATTCTGAACTTATCAGAAAACACCATAGCCGGCCAATAGTCAAACACGTAATTTAAGTGATCCATGATAAATTGTCGCCGGGCTTGTAGGGGAGCTGTGGTCAGTTTGGTACCAATTGCTGGATGATATGCAGCCAATCCTGCTTCATCCAGTCCTTTTCTAATTGTCCGCTGATTTATACTGACATTGCAAACTTCTAAAAGCTTTTGTCTCAGTTCAATCGCTTTCGATAGCCAATTTCTCAAAGTACTTGTTAAAACAAAGTGATCATCACGCCCTGAACCTATGCGCCATCGGCCAGGTCCTGGTCGTCGAATGTACCCACTGGTCTCTTGAAACCTTTGGTATACCCGAAGATCAGGGAAACGGCCCAATTTTGGCTGTTGAGCAACTTCATTTGTTTTATGGCCTGTTTTGGGCAAGGTAATAACTTGAACAGCTTCTGCGGGCGTGGTATCCATATTTTTCCAGTAAATTCGTTTGTTTCCAATTGAGACGTTATCGCGTTGACGGAAACAGAGTAAAAATAAAAAAAAATACCCTTTTTGTAGCTTTGGGTAAAGGTGTAAGTTGAGAAATGCGAATGCGTGAATTTGGGAAATTGGATGTATGGTTGATTTTTGTGAATTACGTGAAGGTCAATGATCTTAATTTTGTGTTTTTGTAAAGTTAACCTTGTATGCTTTAATTTTGCTTAATAATTTATACTCCATTTCTTTACATTTAAGGGGATATCAGCATTAAACTAAATTACAAGCCATGTGCGATTTTTTTGCTCTCAAGAGTATTTTATTGTCAGTAATCATACCAATCTATAATATGAAATAACATAAACATAACTCTAATGATCGATCGATCTCTACGAAGCGATTATTGTGACGGTACTTGTAATTTATTTTGCGCAAATCTTACAAAATATTCCTTTAATTTTTACTTTATTATTTCTATTCACATGACTTGTGATAATTTTATAGACCAGGGTCGATAATTTTTAAAACCAAAAAAAAATAATAGTAGGATGAAACCCATTAGAAAAGGAGGATTAATGACAATAAAATATAATTGCTTTGTAAATAAGTATTGAAATAGATACTAACATGTTAACATACATTATTAAGATCAAGTAAGCACTCTCCCAAAAGTAGCTGAACAACATAAGCGTCAAAAGTATATTAACACACGGCAACATTAAAAATATACTTTGTTAACCTAATTTTGTCTTTACTGCTGTTAAGTCGCCGGCCGGCCGGCCTCATCTAGTAACAAAAAAAAAAAGTCCAAAAAAAAAAAAATTGACGTGTAAAAGAGTTTGAAAAAACCTATTTGCAGAATAAATATCATTTATCATTAAGTGACTTTTGATACAATGATGTTGTTCTATAATAACAATATCAGCAGTCAGTTCTATATTTAGTAGTAGTTAGTTTAGTCAGGTGAAATTAGCTGTTTAGTGACTTTGAAACCATGATGTTCAGCGACATTTGGATTGATGGTGTACAGCGACTTTAGGAATACTAGTGCACATGTACTTTTGAAATACTCGTGTTTAACGACTTTTGTAAATTTCTGGTGTACAGGCTATTTTGTTTCCTAGTTGCGACTATTACTTATGGCATTTTATTGTGAACAGGTGTTTTGTAATGTTGATTCTGTTCATCGACTTTTGATGCTGACTGTACGTTTTTTACGACATAAACTGGCGTATCTTTTTTTCCCGTCAACTTACAAGTTTGCACATTTTCATTTTTGCACAGCATCAAGGGACCGCGGACTTGAATATATTGTTTTAATTTCAACTTGATACCTTCACGCGTTCTTGAGATAAAGGGTCTTGACAGACAGACAGACAGATGGACAAGCTTCACCCAGGCGTACACCAAGCGTATAATGGCGAATACGCGTCTATAAAGCTACGCCTTCGTGGACAGTAGGCCAAAGCTGTTGGTCTCAAGTGCCGTTTGTAGACTTAACGAATTAAACGAATCTATGTATGAGTGACTTCCATTCCATACAGGAAAATCTTCGTGAATCGAAAAATTCTTTCTTTTTCCGATTTTGGATAAAGTTACTCGTTTTGAAATACATACATATGTCCACGCACGCTACCCAATTATAATACTAGAGTCATTGCTTGGTGACTTCACATCTGACGGCTATCCAATTGGTAAAGGCTATAGTCAATGCTTCATATAAACTTTCATCTGGCTTCAAAAGACTTCGACACGTTTAGAAAACAAGCATACGTTGTAAATTGAAACATTTTCCCCGAAGCAACCAATATCTTAGCAGCATGAAAACTACATATTATGTAGTATTTCACTTTGTCAAGGCGTTCTCCTTACATGCTCTTATTCTCAATATTTATTTCTTGTGTGGAGAAAGTAGCTTGTTATCTTACAAGATGTAATACAAGTCGCCGAGAGAAATGGGTGTGTCACCCTACACTTTCTTGTAAGGGCCAGTGTAGATAAAGCGTTTTGAACGCTTAGCTAGATTCCGTACGTTTATTACTGAGTAAGCAACTGCAGTGACAAAATGAAAAAATTGGGATTAACCTCGTGTCATTTCAGTAACGCATGGCAATACTGTCATACGCGTGGGCTTGCGGACGGCGAGCAGTTGGTAACTCGCCATCTGGCCGTCCGATAACCATTCGGACCAAGCCCGAGTCGTCGACGGAGCGTAGTGTTACACGCGCCTCAAAGAGATGCCAGAAAATCAGTAGGGGCCCAGCAGGGCCGAAGTCTACTGGGGCTATGGGTTGTGCGAAAGAGAATCCAGGGGCCTTGCAACAAAGGCAAAAAAGGAACAAGAGTGGGTTTTAATTAGTTAAAGTCTTACACCCTCCCCCCCCCCGCTTAAAAGCGAAAGAAGTCATTGGATGATTGATGATGTCACCTAAAAAACAGTATGTAGGTTACGAAGGCAATAAGGCAAACATCGCGATCCATTTTAGACCTATAATTATGAAATGCGACAGATAAAAAACCAATATTATATCGTTCCCATATTCCTCTAATTTCTATCTGTAAACAAAATCTTCAAAGACGTCTACAATTCGCTACACGCTCAGTTGTTTCCATTACAATCTCAGTTGACCTGTCAAACCCATCTCAAATGTAACTGATTTCTGAACGGAATTCTCACACGCCTGCCAACGTGCGCCGCGTTCTAGACGCCTCGTCTTGACAAGACCTTAGATAATCTGTAAAAATACTGTTGTAGACAAAATACATTGTTTTCTATGAGTACGTAAATAAGAAATAGTACATTGTTACTCTTGGAGTGAAAGTGTCTTATTTAGTCAGACGTTTGGGTCTGAGCGTAGCGAGGTAAAGGCAACTACTGGCCGCAGAAGCTCCTTCTTAAACTCTTAGCTTATGGTAACACTCTTAAAGAAGTGCTCTCTCAAAGTATCGACGAAACAGCACACGCTTGCCAAGTAGTAGTCTATTGAAAAAAGACCCCTAGGTTGTCACTTTTCTATCCGTATTCAGTTCATACTTAATCGTCTGGTAGGCAGCCACTCCTCGTTACATACTGGCATTCAGCTTTTTTTTTTTTTTAATTGTTATAAGCTAGTGCTTGACTGCGATCCCACCTGATGGTAAGCAGTGATGCAATCGTTGATGGTGAGGCGCACTAGCTTATTAAAAGCCTAAAGCCAAATCCGGCTTGACTGGAAGCCGACCCCAATGTAGTTGGGAAAAGGCTAGGTAGATGATGATTCAGTTCATACTTGAATAGGTTATCATCTGTTTATTTTCCCTATGTCAACATGCGTGTTGCACGTCACATCTAGTCCTCACCTTAGATAGTCTTTGCTTAAAGGTCTATATTATACAATCATTTATGAACACGTTATGCCGCGCGTGGATTTTGACGCAAGTGAAAGATAGCGGCCATTTGTAGGTGTATCTAAGAGAAAATTATGTTTTTAAAAGATAAGACTAGACCTGCGTCTAACCTATGGCTAATAGGTAATAAAGTGTGTTAATTACACGATAAACTGAGTGTTCTTGCACCTTAAGTTGAAGGGTAAAATCTACAAGTTCGTGATAAGACACTATCATACTGTATAGGTAGACATGATTCAGCATGTTGGGCTGTGAAAAAATGTGTACCATCAGGTGGGATCGCGGCCAAGCACAAGTTTATAGTAATATAGGGTAAGGGCAGGAAGAAGAAGAAGCCGACGGTTTTTAGTACATATTCTATGTCTAGGTACAGAAATCAAAGGTGTAATTAAAATAATCATTTTTGCGACTCTGTCGCAAAAATCCGAACAATACGAGACGCACAGGACCGGTTGTTATGGTGACACTTACGGCCAGTTTCTTCATAAAAGCTAAAACTATCACTAAAGTATTACCTTTTCCTTGACCATTACTGTTGTCAATATTAAATATCATCTTGTCAATGTCTTCATCCAAGTAACAGCTAAATTAAAAGGGGTATCATTTAAGCTGTCGCCAATTTAGTTCGTTTTGTGTTTCCTAAATAATAGCTTTGTCCTCAAAATAGTAGATTTGTCGCCAAAATGTAGTCACCAAGGAATGTAAAATCAATTCTCCAATAAATCATCTCAAATCATGGAGATATAGGATCTAGTACCAAATAATTGTTTTTGTACTTATTATAATAGGTTTGTCCTAATAAGCATTTAAGCAAACTAATTGAAAGAGATCACCAATAAACTAAGGTCACCGACATAGCCCGAAGAATCGCCAAACTTAAGTGGCAGTGGGCAGGGCACATTGCTCGTAGAACAGATGGTCGATGGGGACGGAAGGTTCAGCGTCGGAAGGCCTCCCACAAGGTGGACCGACGACCTGGCGAGGGTCGCGGGAATCCGATGGATGCGAGACGCGCAGGACCGGTCGCTGTGGCGACGCTTGGGGGAGGCCTATGTCTAGCAGTGGACGCCTTTCGGTTGAGATGATGATGATGATGATGACCAATAAACCATATATTGTGTTACTACTAGACCGGGCGCCGGTCGTTATGGTTTTTTTTTATTTTCGTTAGGGGAATCATCAGAATGACTTCTCCCACTCTAGGGCGGAGCGGGAAGGCGTGTCAGACTCTTACTGACTAAACCCCTACCCTGTTCCTTCGTTGCCTTCGATCTGGGGGACACGGTGACAACCTTTTGGATTTTCCGTGTTCCCCAGAGGCTTCGGTCCTACCGGGCCCCTATACTTAGTTTGCTGACATCTCGTGGCATCGTATGATCATCGTAGGTAGTTACGAGTACCTACGACACATCGTTGAGGATGGAAAGCGCGCCAATTTGTCTCCGCCTCTTTGAACATATTTTCAACAAAATTATAAATTGATGTATTAAATTGGTAAGGAATACTATTAGGTAATTTAATAACCGAACGAAATAAAATGTAACTACTTTATTGGTGACAAAATAACAAATAAAAAGGAGTTGCAGTCACGGATTGATATTAATCGATTTATTTGGCGACAGATCTACCATTTTGGCGACAGATCTACCATTTTGGCGACCGATCTACCATTTTGGCGACAGATCTACCATTCTGAGCACAAATCTATTAATTTTGTAATAAAACTATTATTATAAGAACGAAGTTTTATTTTATTGGTGATCCATCTCTTATTTTTTGATAATTTATACCTGGATACACTTTTGGTTTATCTGAGAACGAAAATATTTCGTGGCGATAGATCTATTAATTAGGTAATACAACTTGATGACAAATATAAAGTTTGATGACAGAAAATATAATCCCCAATTAAAAGTCGACTAAAATAAAATGTAGAGATAAACGCAGTGAAACCTGTACAATTTTGTCGTAATGACAGTGACTTTGGATTTAACAGCCTTTCAATGAGCAGCAAAATTTAAGAGCAAAAGTAAAACCAACGGTTAAAATTGTGAAGAAACGAATTTAACCGTTATTATTACTTTATGACGTTACTTTGACTGTTACCTTAGATGAAGAAACTATTTCTATTTATTTGTTTATTCATATAACAATTTGCATTGTGTTTGAATGGCTGTTAGAGGAGGCCTATGCCTAATAATGGGTTTATTTCCACTAATGATGATGCTGATGATGAAGATCATTAGTTTAGACATCAGAAAACCGAAGAATATGAGATGCAAAGGACCGGTCTTCTTCTTTTCGCGTCGATGTCTTCAACTAAAATTTCTCCGACCAGTATTTAGCAACCTGTACGGCTCTATCATTGGACTCGCATAGATTCCGAAAAATACAGGTGGTTGTGCGGATGGGCAGCTCAGCAAGTGCCGTATGTCTTGCGCAGCGGCTCTATACTGGAACTGGCGGGACTGGTTCATATAGCGACGCTTAGAGGAGGCCTTTGCCTAAACGTGGACGTCTTTCGGACGGTCGTCGTATGATCAGTTTACTGTTTCTTTTAAATCTAAACTGACCTGTTACACAGGGATGGTCTTGTAGGAACTGCGCTTTCAGCTGGTCCAGCTTCTCACCGATGCTTTCTTCCAACGGACCTTCGATTGCTTGGAACACTGATGCTCCTGTAAAAAAAAAGAAATGTTAGGACAGTGTTAAAATACATAACGTCTAAATTAAGGTTTGGATGATCTGTAGCGACATCAAGTCACCACTTAGGAATTATCCTGTTTCCCAATATCAGAATTCTACGCGCGATCGGAGTATTAACAACAGTCCCAAAAAGCCTATTGGGGCAGTTACCTGGACCAGACATAGCACTCGTCTGGTCGGAGAATCTTCCCATTTCAACGGTTTACTGGACTAAAAACCCTGTTCCGCATACGTCTAAATAACTTTACATTCTAGTCAATTGACTGTTGTAATTTTTATGGCGTTTACGAAATACGTAGACACTTCAAAGCAAATTATCTCGATTAAAGGGAAATTCTACCGAGATTCCTCCGTACTTCGGAAAACACATTGTATCGCACGGTAGTATTTGTTAAAATCTTGGTATCTCATACTAAAGTAACCGTCACGAGAAGCTATAAATTTTGTAAACAAGTGTTCAGGAGTTCACAGCTGCCAAGTCCTATAAAAAGGCACTAAGGAAGGCCCGCTTCGATCGCATTTCCCACATTGGCCAGAAGCTCTCTGCACAACCGTCCGGTAGCAGAGCGTTCTGGTCCCTTGCCAAGTCGGTCGAAGCGAACTTCTGTCGGCCCACATTGCCTCCGCTGGTTCGGCCAGATGGAACACTGGCTCACACGGCGAGAGAGAAAGCAGGTCTCTTTGCATCTCTCTTCGCCAACAATTCACGTCTTGACACTGGCAGTTCTACTCCACCGACTCTATCTCACTGCGGCACCTCGATGCCCGAGGTCCGTATAAGGAACAAAGAAGTTCTGAGAGCACTGTGTCGTCTAAACGTGAATAAAGCTAGTGGACCAGATGGTATTCCAGCGATTGTTCTCAAGGCATGTGCGCCCGAGTTGTCTCCTGTTCTGACACGCTTGTATCGCCTCTCATATAGGACTGGTATAGTGCCCAAGTCCTGGAAGCTTGCTAACGTGCAGCCCGTGCCCAAAAAGGGCAGTCGTGCCGATCCCACCAACTATCGGCCGATTTCGATAACCTCCATACTCTGCAAGATTATGGAGCGTGTGTTGAACTCGCGCCTCTTGACATACCTGGAAGGTAACGATCTCCTCAGTGACCGACAGTACGGGTTTCGCCGCAATCGGTCTACTGGGGACCTTCTAGTGTATGTCACTCACTTGTGGGGCGAGGCCCTCGAGAAGAATGGGGAAGGACTTGCAGTCTCCTTAGACGTCTCGAAGGCCTTCGACAGGGTATGGCACGCTTGCCTTTTAAGTAAGCTCCCAGCGTACGGCATCTCCCCTGGCCTGATTAACTGGATAAAAGACTTCCTGAGTGAACGGTCTCTCCGAGTTGTTGTCGACGGATGCTCTTCAGAGCCCATGATGACTAATGCCGGAGTTCCTCAGGGGTCTGTACTCTCTGCAACTCTCTTCCTGCTCCACATCAACGATCTGCTGATACCCGGTATCTATGGGTATGCAGATGATAGCACAGTTGTAGAGAGATACCTGCCAAGTACTCGGGCTAGTAAGGAGCTAATCCAGTCCGAAAGAGAGGCTATGGTAGAGCGTGCGAATGACTCACTTCAGGCAGTCTCCAAGTGGGGCGAAGCCAATCTGGTGGGATTCAACGCCGCCAAAACACAAGCGTGTCTGTTCACCGCTAAAAGGAGCCCGTTCACCTTGGCTCCTGCTTTCCGGGATGTATCCCTGGACTGCACCGATCGCCTTCAGCTCTTAGGAGTTGAAATTTCCTCCGACCTGAACTTTGGGCGGTTCATTGAGTCCAAAGCTAAAGTAGCTGCTAGGAAACTCGGCGTTCTTGCAAAGGTCCGGCAGTACTTCACACCGGGACAGCTTCTTATGTTATACAAAGCACAGGTCCGATCGTGTGTGGAGTACTGCAGCCACATATGGGCTGGAGCTGCAAAATGCCACCTGGCAACTTTGGACTCAGTGGAAAGGCGTGCGAAGAGGCTAATTGGAGATCCAGATCTAGTTAACTCCAACCTACAAAGCCTTGCGCACAGGCGTAGGGTAGCCAGCCTTTCGGTATTCTACAGGATGCATTTCGGAGAGTGTGCGCAGGAATTACACGAATTGATTCCGCCATCCCGTTTTTTCCATCGGACAAACCGTCGTACGGCGAATGTCCATCCTTTTGTTGTTGAAACCTCTACGGTCCGGACTAAGCGCTTCGCTTCGTCGTTTCTACCGCGCACATCGAAGGACTGGAATAGTTTGCCTGCTGCGGTCTTCCCGTCCAATTATAATTTGGGTGTCTTCAAGGCTAGAGTGAATAGGCTCTTAATAAACTAGTGCGCCTCACCATCTAAGATTGCATCACTGCTTACCATCAGGTGGGATCGCAGTCAAGCACTAGCTTATACAATTAAAAAAAAAAAAAAAAAATTTGGACTAACAAAAAAAATGAATTTGTTTAAGATTTAATAAATTATTAAGTAACAATATTAATTAACATATATATTATTTAAAAATAATTTTTCGTCAGATTCAGATGTTTCCATTTCTGTGTCAGAATCAGTGACATGTATCACGAAGCTGTCTACAGTTTTATCAATCATCTCATCGATTTATAACAATAACAACCAGATCCGCGATGTATGCAAAGCAATGAAACAAACCTGTACGCATTCGAAACTCGAATGACGCGTTTATTTCAAAATGGTGTCCCGATAGTTTACAATCCCTGCGACGGACCAAGAAACAAAAAACGACAGCGCTTTGCTTCGTTAAAATATGATCCGACTAAATTAAATAGGTTGTTACTTTCCTATAACCCGTTTATATTTCATGTCGATTGAATATGGTCAATTTATTATTATCTCGCAGTATAAAATGTTTAATGTTTGTTTACATAATTTATAGCTTCTCGTGACGGGTACTTTAGTTGCCGTTCGCATCTCAGTCTTTGTGAAATACGTATCTACTTTCTGTCTTCATCATCAAATATAGCTTTTATGTTAATCCAGGATATTAACTACCCTGGTACGAAATGTCATCTAAATACTGTCATTTGCTGGAGCCTGAATAAGTAGGTATCAATTACACACACACAGAATATACAAACATACACACAGTTACTGAGATACGTACACATAAACAGGCTTAGACAACCTTTGCCCTAATTATTATAGTCCGTCTAATGAAAGCGCGACCTGAGAAAAAGAGATTACATCCAAAAATGTTGTATGTGGTATTACTAACCAGTAGGAGAATCATGTATTGACACTTCACATTTTTATTTTATTTCATACAATGGCGGCTGAATAATGTTGCCAATTAAATTTTTAAAAAAAATTCAGTTCGCGCTTTCGTTGGACGCACTCTATAATGACATGAAAAAGTGAATAAAAAGAAAACATGGAACGATATTATCACTAGTTCGGGCTCCTTTTTTTTTTAGTATACCATAAACTAGTGCTTGACTGCAATCCCACCGGATGGTAAGTTATTTTTTTTTTTTTTTTTTATAAACTGGTGCTTGACTGCGATCCCACCTGATGGTAAGCAGCGATGCAATCGTTGATGGTGAGGCGCACTAGCTTATTAAGAGCCTATTCACTCTAGCCTTGAGCCGCTTGGCTATTTAAGCCATTATTTATTATTTAAGCCAAGAAAATTGTAATACAAAAAACTGTTTCCAATTCGTTGAATAAATAAATGACCGATCTAGAGGTTAAACAAGTTGTCATATTAAGCTCGTAAAATATTCATTAGTTTTCTAAACGATTTTATGTGTTTTCCGTCAAATGTCAAACTCATACCCCTCCGCCCTTGGGTGACGGGGGTTTTGGTGGCAAATGTCAAAAGAATGGCCAAAAAGGCGATACAATGGCTAATAAAAATGACAATCTTGGATAACGACGACCGTTCCTTTTCAATACAAACCATATTTCTGCCCTTGTGTATGAATGATACGTAGGGTTTGGCGTAATACACTTCTTCCGATTCGTCCCGTCGTTTTCACGATATCACTGACTCGAAACGCACAGTGAATACTGTGCGTTTCGAGTACTAATAATAATATGAAAGTATTTTCTATTGCCGACGACCTGGTGTGGGTCGCGGGACTCCGATGGATGCGAGACGCACAGGACCGGTCGCTGTAGCGACGCTTGGGGGAGGCCTATGTCCAGCAGTGGACGTCTTTCGGCTGAGATGATGATGATGATTTGCTATTATTGTTTGCAGTGGTGGTTCAGTGGTAACGGCTCCGACTTACGAGTTTATAGCTCCAAATCCATTCAGGTGGATTACTTTGTGTAATTTATTTCATCACCACTGCTCTCTAAGGAAATCATCGTGAGGAAACTGGAATGTCGTAGTACCAAAAATTTGAAGACCTGTGACAACCACCAACCCGCAATGGGCCCGACGTGGTGGATTACGGCCCTCTCCTCAGAGGAGGCCTGAGTTCCAGCAGTGGGAACATTATAAAGCTATGCTATTTGCTATTATAATTTTCGTAGGCGCTAATATCCTTAGGCTGTCAATACACCAACGTAACACGGCATAAATAAATAATATTGTGCTAAATAAAACGCGTAAAAGTTTGTTGACGTATTAGTGAGGGTGACAGGATAATAAGAAAAGTTTCCGATCCATTCGCAATAGTTTCCAGCTATCTATTATTTCTATTTTCGTTGACGGAGGGCACCGAGTAAATTGATAAAATAGTTACACAACTACACATTTGTCTATGGCGCTGTTTTGTAGATATTTCAATGTCAAAAATCTGTCGAGCTCAGTGTTTTATTTGTACTTTTGCAAAGTCATAGGGTCAGGTTGTAAACGTAGACGGTAATGATCAGTGATAGGAATAGGTAGTGCCTATTTGCCTAAACTTCGAAGAACAGAGACAAGAAACGGAGACTTCCTTAGGACTAAATTTTTTCCGAGACATCTGTCCCGAAATTTCGAGACACCTGAGATTTTTTACTGATTTCAAAAAGGAGGGAGTTATATGTTTGGCTGTATGTAGGTAATATGTTTAAATGTTCACTGATTTCTCGATCAATTGACCGAATTTTGAAATGTTGTTTTTTATCGAAAGTTTATGCTCCTCAGTTGGTATCGCAAAAAAATTGATATGACCTGATGATAAACTTCGAAGATATACATAACTGAACTCCGGAGTATCATAGTTCCACATGTTATCCAGTGGTGTAGACACACTGCAGACTTGAGATAAAAAACTACATTAGTTTTACATCACAATATCTAATAGGAATCACTTCACGAAATATTAAGAAGGCACCGAGCTTTTTATACACAAAAACACGTTTTTATAACCCTTGTTTGAAGTAGTAAGTAATTAAATTAAAATCTAAGAAAATATGTTGGTATTATTGAGGATATATACTAGGCCGTATATACGATGGAAACACGATTTGATAAAGTTTGCTCGATAGAATAAATTCACAAAGATACCTCTAAAAACCACAATAAACGCTTAGTACGACGTGAATTCTTGACGGAAGGTTCTCAGATTTTTAATATTAACAAAACTACATGTTTTGTATACGGTATACACTTTATATTTTCAAAATGTTTATTTGTTTAACAATACGAAGGAAATACCTAAACTGGCGCGCAACCAGCCCATCATAACTAGAGCCGCCTCGCCTCCCTCTTATCCGCTTTAGTCATGCTTCGGCCGTCGAACGGGGAACCTGTGTCGCTTGCGATTACGCACGGGTTTAAAAAAGTTACGAGTAAAATTGTGTTAAAATTCACTGTAGGTACTCGTACCTATTTAAAATGAGGAATAAAGTAAACAAAACAAGGGAGAGAAGTGGTTGGCGAAAAATCAATGCTAAACGGTTGCATGAAAAAATGAATTAATATTCGTATACGTATATGTACCTACCTACATACTTATTTACCAATTATCTGACTTGGGTATATTTTTTTTTCAAATGGGATATTTTAAAAAACAATTATTTTATCTTTCTAGATCAAGATATTACAGACCGCGAATTTTGAAAATAAAGAGAATACTGAAAAAAATATATTTGAGAGTGAAAAAAAAATATCTTCGAAATATTTTTTTTTTTAGTTGGGGAATCATCAAAATGACTTCTCCCGCTCTGGTTGGAGCGGGAGGGCGTGTCAGACTTTTACTGACTAAAACCCACTCCTGTTCCTTCTTTGCCCACCTACGAAATATTTTTTTTTTGTTGGGGAATCATCAAAATGACTTCTCCTGCTCTGGGCGGAGCGGGAGGGCGTGTCAGACTTTTACTGACTAAAACCCACTCCTGTTCCTCCTTTGCCCACCTACGAAATATTTTTTTTTAGTTGGGGAATCATCAAAATGAGTTCTCCCGCTCTGGGCGAAGCGGGAGGGCGTGTCAGACTTTTACTGACTAAAACCCACTCCTGTTCCTCCTTTGCCCACCTACGAAATATTTTTTTTTAGTTGGGGAATCATCAAAATGAGTTCTCCCGTTCTGGGCGGAGCGGGAGGGCGTGTCAGACTTTTACTGACTAAAACCCACTCCTGTTCCTCCTTTGCCAACCTACGAAATATTTTTTTTTGTTGGGGAATCATCAAAATGACTTCTCCTGCTCTGGGCGGAGCGGGAGGGCGTGTCAGACTTTTACTGACTAAAACCCACTCCTGTTCCTCCTTTGCCCACCTACGAAATATTTTTTTTTAGTTGGGGAATCATCAAAATGAGTTCTCCCGCTCTGGGCGAAGCGGGAGGGCGTGTCAGACTTTTACTGACTAAAACCCACTCCTGTTCCTCCTTTGCCCACCTACGAAATATTTTTTTTTAGTTGGGGAATCATCAAAATGAGTTCTCCCGCTCTGGGCGGAGCGGGAGGGCGTGTCAGACTTTTACTGACTAAAACCCACTCCTGTTCCTCCTTTGCCAACCTACGAAATATTTTTTTAGTTGGGGAATCATCAAAATGACTTCTGCTCTGGGCGGAGCGGGAGGGCGTGTCAGACTTTTACTGACTAAAACCCACTCCTGTTCCTTCTTTGCCCTAATTCCGTGGTCCCGGGGATCTCTTTCGTCAACCCAGGCCCCAGAAGGCTTTGGCCCTGTCGGTCCCCTACAGTTTGCTGACATCTCTTTGAGGCGCGCGTGGAGCAATACGCGCCGTCGACGACATGGGCTTGGTCCGGATTGTTACCAGACGTCCGGACGGCGAGCTACCCATTGCTCGTCGCCCGCAAGCATGCGCCTACGGTGGTACCTACTAAGTATGTGATGAAAATATTTTATGCAGCTAAATTCATACTGAATTCTCGGTAATTACTCAGTAAAAAAATAGAAGCAATAAAAAGAGATAATAATATAATTCTGGAAGAACATTATGGAAACAAAGTTAAAAAGTTTTTACTTTGATTGTCTTCTACCAGAAATAATTGATTCAAGGCTGGACAGAAAAATGGAAATTCGTGAGCAACAATATATTTTAGACGCAATAGATAAGAAAGAGTCAGCAAAACGAAAAAAAGCTATGCCTTCCGCGAGTATTATTCCAGAAGCGAAGCGGAAAAAAGTTACAAAATAGTAATACACGTAATAATAATTGTACGGCGGCACAGCGCAGTGACGCGCGCGCGGCTCGCTCGCTCGCTTGCCGGTGTGCCTCACGCACACATACACAGAGCGCAAAGAAAACCTAAAGTCGATTAGCGCTAGAAACTCGGTGCGCTCTTAAAGCAACCACTGAACGTCACTCGAATAAATACCGCCACAAACTTTGTCCTGGACAGTTCCTGATATCTTCATGCATTTTTCATTTTATTCCCGGGCACAAGAAGTTTGCTATCCTGCCAATCACAACTTAAAACTTTAGTCACTAGTAACACCTTGGTTGGAACTTTAGTTTTTTGTTTTTAAATGTTGCAATTTTCTAATTGTTCCTTTTTTTAAAGGTGAGAAATTATCAAAATGACCTCTCCCGCTCTTGGGCGGAACCGGAGGTCGGAGGATGACTTTTACTTCGTTCCAGGGTCCCGGGTTCCTTCCTTTCAGAAGCTAACCCATGGCAAGTTCCGTGGCTGGTCTGTTTAAAGTTTTAATTATTCGCAAATTGATTCTCAGTGGATATTGATGGAGATGTAAAATTGGTGTAGTTTTGTATCTCAATCTTTAGAGTACCGTAATTAGAGACATAATAGAAAGACAATATGTGTGCGAACGCGGGCGCCCGCTCGCGGCTCAACTGATTGTCTGCGCAACTGGATAACACTTGGAATTATTGAAACAGGAGCGATCTCGGTGAAATGGATCTGAGAATTTTATTGTAGCGTTGATAACCTCAGCGAAGTTTACCGAAAAGGTTGACTTCATATAATTTGCTGCCAAATACTACAGAAAGATTAAAATGTGTACTTACACCCATATTCTAATGGTGAATAAATTAACTACATAACCTGTTTTTGAATCTCTATTATTGCGGCTGAAAGAATTAGTATCAATGTTCAAGAAATAAATTAAAAAGAAAACGCAGTTCTTCGTTTGAAATATTTTCAAATGTCGTCCAAATAAAACCTTCAAATAATTCACGCATTCGAATTTCGAATCGACGCAAAAGATTAGCCGTCAGCTTCGACCATTGTTGATCGGAGCCCGTCACCCAGTCATCATTCATTAATTTCAGATAGGCAACACAATCAAACCGCACTCAATCTCGAGTAATCCGCCGAATAAATACAGGCTAATACGATTTGACTTTCATTGGCCAAGTCGATGCGAAATATTTTTCTATTTATTATTGAAGTCGACGGCCTGTCAGGCTTTATTATTGAAAGGACGAATCATGATAATGTATGATCAGCCATCTTGGTTTATTTCGTTTTGAATTTCGAATAGAATCTTATCCTGGAATTAATAAGTAGTAGTACTTATTAATTCCACGATAAGATTCTATGGTACTTACTACGATTCAATAGGCTTATTTTGATTATTTGGTGTACAATATAAACAAAAGTTCAGGATGCTTTACAAATGCTTGGCTGAACGTGATACTATGACCTACTAATAAGAAGCAACGGCTATTTTGATTTTCCGAAAATTATCTCAGAATTAGGTAGGTATTAGACGTAACTGTACTTTACAGCTTACTGTTAATTTAAAACTTAGATTTTCTCTAAACCTATCGGTTTCCGTATGAACGTAAATGCAGCAAAGGGGGACAGTTTACACTCTATCTTTTTAGGTAGCCTAGTTTAGCTTCGTCTCCAAACTTTTAACAGTTCTCTTTAGGTCGTCAAATGGATCGTGTGTCTTTAGGTCACATAATTACGTCTTCCCGCTTGTCGGAAATAGGTATGTCCAGTTACCAGTAATTCTTACCTACCTATTATAATACCCTTTCTATATTATATAGAAGTTTATGTTCCGACCATATTTAATTGAAAAAAATATTTTTCACCTCAGCACCTCAAATAAGTATGTTTTGCAGTTTAAAGACAGTGAGCAAAATTCGATTTTGCTGCGAGCGTGAGACAAAGTAACTTTTTAATTATTTTTTTTAAATGCCGTGTCAGTGCTGGGTCTACTCACAACATTCGAAAGATTTGAACTTCACTTTGTTCTGTCACTTTCACTTCGATACGAAAAGAGCGAGAGATTGAAACAAGTCGATTCAAAGATCGATTTTCAAATTCCATATATAATAGGCTCAAAAAAGAAACCAACAATAAAACGTTCGGAAACACGTCATCTATAAAATTTCAAATCAAGGTTTAAATGTAATTATTATACTTTTCTCTTAATAATCGAATTATATTTTTTTATGATCAAATAAAGAGATGTTGAATTAAAAAATACGAAGTTTATCATGTATCTACATAATTATTTAAAGTTTTAACAATCTTTATTGTGACAGAATAATTTAGTAATAGTGCAATTTCCGAACGCATCTTTAAAAAATAGCGGGCTTTAATTTTTTATTGTTTTCTTCTTCTGTTCGCTAGCTACAAAGTGCGATACACGTTGGATATTATTATTTTATATCGGTTCCAAATAAAACTGTTACTTTTAATTTGCAAAACTGCAATAATTTTACTTTTAACTTTGAATTTTTACAAATATACATATGGTTTAAATATTACCAAGTTGTATTTTTTATTACCTTTACATTATTTGTTCTCGCTGCTGAAGTGAAAAGTTGTATGTGCTACACGAGACCAAAGTTATTTGCATCTCGTGTCTTTGAATCCCTCGCTGCACTCAGGATTCTAACCTAGAATCACTCGCTACGCTCGTGATTCAAATATAGAATCCTTCGCTTACTCGGGATTCAAAATCAACACTCGCGGCAAAAACCAACTTTGCTCTCTTGTTGCACAAATAACTATTCTAAGACTTCTTGTTTGGAAGACCTGAAAATGGCGACTAAGATTACACGAACAAATGAAAGTTTTAATAATGCTCTGAGATATATTATTTCTCAGGGAGAATTCGGGCCAGAAATGTTTCAATATTCATCAAACATTTGTATTTTAATGTACACCTACATTTTCTGTAACAGGAGTTACAAGATACTCTTCATAAAGGATAAATAACCCTCTGACTCCGATTTTCAGCCATTGTAGGCGTTGGCTCTCCAGTCTTGCCATGAAGTATCGTGTTACCCCAGTTAATGGATTGTAGAGGTCTGGTAGGCAGCCGGTCCTCGTAAAATACTGGTATTCAGCTAAATCCGGCTTGACTGGACGCCGACCAGATAGTTGAGTAACGGCTAGGCAGATGATGATGTAGGCGTTGGCTTGTGGACGGCGAGCAATGAGTTGGTCACCGTCCTGACCGACGGTGCCTAGTGTTCCGTACGCGCCTCAAGGAGCTATCAGCAAAACCATAGGGGCCCAGCAGGGTCAAAATCTACTGGGGCTATGGGTTGTTCGAAAGAGAACCCCGGATAAAACCTGCTCCGCCCTAGAGCGGGAAAAATCAATGGATTCCCCGCCTAGGAAAACCTGATTATTTTCTAAAAGTTTGGAAATTTATCATTCCACTAATATTATAAATATGAAAGTAAGTAGGTACGTATGGATGTTTGTTACTCTTTCGCTCAAAAACTACTGACTAGATTTTGATATGTTTTAAGTATGGGAAGACTGTTGAAAATGTTCTAGAATAGCAAATAGTATATTTTTCCCTGGAGATAATTGTCTATTGTAATAAAGTAAAGGTATGTATGTTTTGTTTTTACCCCCTTATGCTTAGAAGGCTGGACGAATTTAGATGAAATTTGGTACCAGAACAGATTATATCCTCGAGTAACACATCGCCTGTGTTACAAGTAATAATATCTCGCGGATGGAAACACGAAGCCGTTAAAAAATATATGCAGTTTATTAGTTTATTCTAGTTTATTCTAGTGTACATGCCCACAATTCAGTGCTTCAGGGATGTTTGCTGATAATAATATTGATGGTTTTGCCGCTATTATTAGGAAAAGATGTGCATCCCTGATGTCTCGCGTTCGCGGCGGCACCAACAGTATTCTCTGTGTATTCGTGGATCGGTGGGACTCCCCGGTGTTGCGGAGGTGGATGCGGCTCCATGCCGAAGTTTGATTGTATATTTTTATGTGTCTGTAACCTACTAACACTAGAATTTAAATTAATTCATGAATCCCCGACCGGTCTCATGCGACCGCGCTGTTATTTTTTTTACTATTGTGTCTCGTTTCGCAGGTATTGATAGGTTTAAATTGTTACTAACCCTATGGACTCCGGTCTGAAATAAAAATATTCTATTCTATTCTAATTCCCAGAAATGGATCAATATTGTAATTATGAGAATAGTGTTTTCTACTGATGGCTTTGTTATTGTTCCGAAACATGAAATAAATAAAACCACTTATATAGCTACATTTTAAAACCTACGTTTAATTACTTGAAAGCCATTAGCGTTAATGAACAGATATACGATCAATATTCACACGAGTCGAGCCTATTGAAAAGTTTAACTAATATATTATGTATGTATGTTTCTTTTAAATTATCAGCACTTTCATATGATAAAAGCTCAATCGGTAGCCGGGAAGTGGATTAAATACAATTTGCGAGATTTGATTACAGACATAGATTAAAGACAGGTAAAACTAAATAAAAGCTTGTAAAAAAGCCCCTAGGTCGGTTTTTATCAGCATTCGATTAATCGACACCAATCCGCACTGGGCCCGCGTGGTGGATTACAGCCCATTTCCCTCTCCTAGAGAGGAGGGGGAGGCCTGAGTCCCAACAGTGGGAACATTACAAGGCCGCTAATGCTAATGATTAATCGATTCATACTTGAATAGTGGCTAGATAATAACAGCCGCACAGTCGATCTTCAAGGTTAAGCAACGCTTGCCAAGGTTGGTCTGTGGATAGGTTAACATACCGACAGTGCCGTAACTAGCCTTTTATGCACCCGGTGCGAGCTTTCAAAACTGCGCCCCTAAAAAATTAATGCTCTAATCAGACTCTGAAAATAAAATAGACAAATGTGTTTATTGTTTACCAAAGTATATAAGTACCTACTTAGTATATTTCTAAGCAGGAGGGTGTGTCAGACTCTTACTGACTAAACCCCTACCCCGTTCCTTCGTTGCCTTCGATCTGTGGGGACTCGGTGTCAACCTTTCGGAATACCCATGTTCCCCAGAGGCTTCGGCCCTGCCGCCCGGCAGGGCCTACAGTTTGCTGACATCTCCTTGAGGCGCGCGAGGAACAGAACGCGCCGTTGACGACTGGGCTCGGTCCGGATTATTTCCAGACTGCCGGACGGCGAGCTACCCAGTGCTCGCCGTCCGCGAACCCGCGCCTACGGTGGTCAGAAATCGGGATCCGGATCTCGGCGTCGGCAGCATGAAGACTGTTCCCTCACGCGCTCGCGGTCAGCAGCCTCCTTCACTAGCATTACTGCTTCGCAGAAGGAGGCGACCACCCGCCACCCTTCCTCGCTCCGGACCATGGCCTGAACCAGGGCCCGGTGCGAGAGGTCACCGCCGCCGATAGCCCCCACAAGGACATGGCGGTGCTCCGCCCAAGCGGGGCACACCTCTACCGTGTGCTCCACCGTGTCCTCTGGGCGGTCCACACAATGGCGACACCCGGGCGTCCTTTCCTGCTTGATCCGATGCAGGAACCTCCTGAACTTACCTTGAGCTTTGGGTTGCGTTTTGCTTTCCTGGGACCGAATGATCCCCGCGTAGAGCCTCCGGCAGGGGGCGTCTGGACCCCCTAGGTTGGGCAGGAGCCGCTTCAGAGCGGCCCCAGACCTGTCCAGTTTGGGGGCCCAACGTCGGAAATGCTCCTCGAAAGTCCACCGGCTGTCGAGGACGAGTCCCAGGTACTTCATTGTCGACCCGACGCCGATGTGGCCCCCGTACCGTTATTTGGGAACCCGGTGGTGGCGCAGTCCGTGGGCCATGAAAGCACATAGCCTTGGACTTGTGCAATGCCACCTTGAGTCCCAGTTGCTGGATCCTGTCCACGACTGTCGCAACCCCGCGTGTGGCTGTTTCGGCCGCCGTCTGGTACGACTCTCCCCGCGACAGGACCAGCGTGTCGTGTAGTGACCACGCTGACCCCGTCGGGTAGGTCGCCGCGCAGCACGTAGTCGTATCGATGTTCCACAGGGCCGGTCCTAGTACCGATCCCTGCGGAACACCGCACATCTCTCGCCCTCTCCACTCTCCCTTGTGACCGGGATAGATGATGAACCTATCCGATAGGTAGGCCTCGATCACACGACGGAAGTAGGCGGGCACCTCATGGTACCGAGGTGCCGCCCCGATGCAACTCCAGGGAAGGGATTTGAAGGCATTGGCGATGTCACACCGCCAAGACGACCCTGCCCCGAATCACCGCATCCCCCGTCGTGATGCGGTGCTCGTCGCCTCACGCGCATGATGGCGTCCACCGTGGAACGCCCCCTGCGAAAGCCGAACTGGCCGTCCGCAAGATCCGGCCCCACCTGCGCCAGATGCCCGACGAGGCGGTCTGCAATTACTCTTTTAAAGAGTTTGCCCACCTCGTCGAGCAGCACGATGGGCCGGTACGCGGACGGAGAGTCCGCGGGGTGCCCCGGCTTCGCGATGAGGACCAGTTTCCCGGTCTTCCAGCGAAAGAGGAACTGGCCTCTCTCCATGCATGCGCTAAAGAGCCCTCGCAATCCCATAACCCATACCCTTCCGGGCACGCCGTCGGGTCCTGGGGCGGTTTTCTTGACACTGAGTCTTCGTACCACCGCCCTCAGCTCTACCTCGGTCACCTCTGGAGCGTCGTCCTCGTCGTCGCAGGTGTGGTCCGCTACGGGCACCGCAGGTGGCGGAGCCATGAGCGGGGGAGAGTGTTCCCCTCGCTCAGGGAACAGATTGGCCACCACACCCTCCACAACCTGGGGCCGGAGACTTTGAGTCAGCGGGGGAGCCCATGGGCGGAGCTTGTCCCGCACCACCGGGCGTCGCCATGGGTCCCTGTTCAGGGTCTCCAGCCACACATTGCGGGCCTCCAACTTGGCCCGCTTTATCTCCGTTCGGAGGGTGCGCCTTGCCGCTCTGTACCCCTAGTACAGCTCCGCCTCTCTGGCCTCCGCATCCGGTGGGCGGGTGCGGCGCCTGCGGAACCTGGTGTACCGGCGCCGCGCGGTGGTGCACGCCTCGCGCAGAGCCAAAATCTCCGGCGAACACCAGTACACCTGGCGCCGAGCACGTCCTGGATACCTTACATGTGTTGTTGTTTCAAGATTGCTTGAAAAATGCGATATAGATATAACTATAGATAGTACAGTAGGGCGCGTCTACACCATGTTCGCAATTAAACAAAATGTACCTACTAGCTACCAAGCATGAGATAAAACTAGATACTAGTCTGGTCATTTCTGCGCCCCTCCAGGGTTTGCGCCCTGTGCCTGGGCACCGCTCGCACCGCCCTAGTTACGGCACTGCATACCGAGTTTCCTCCGTGCAGAGTTCGGAAAGTACGTTAAGCCGTAGGTCCCGGTTGTCATTTGTACATCTTTGGCAGTCGTTACGGATAGTCAGAAGCCAGTAAATCTGACTCCAGTCTTGCCATGAAGATATTACCCCAGTTAGTGGATTGTGGAGGTCTGGTAGGCAGCCGCTTCTCGTAAAATACTGGTATTCAGCTAAATCCGGCTTGACTGGAAGCCGACCCCAACATAGTTAGGAAAAGGCTAGGCAGATGATATGTATACATATTTGTTTATTTTAAATTATTAGCACTTTCATATGATAAAGTGTAAGTGTGTCCTTTTTGGACACTCAACCAAAAAGCCTGACCGTGTCCGGCTTTATCCGGACTCCTAGCAACGCTAGTCGCGGGAATGTGTCTATGTCTGCTTTAATTCCTCGAAAAGTCTGGGGTCCTATATTCAGATATAGGTATTTAATCAAGATCCTTTCATTGTTTATTTACACGATCTTTCAATACCGTGAAATTAATACCTACATACTTATAGAAATAATAAATTATTCAGTTAAATTGTATAATCATAACAATATCCCATAAAAAAGCATTTCAAAGAAAAATCCCAATTTATTTAGCATAATTACAAAGCACCGGAGATTTCTTCCGAAAGAAACTGAAACCCCAACAAAGAACTGTGAAATCAAAAGGTAATTTAGAAAAACAAAAGAAACAATAAAGATGAACAAGTTTTGTAAGTCGAAAAGATTTATAACACTTGAAAGAAAGATGAAAAACACCTCTGGAGTTTGTTACAAGTTGTTTTTAAATCAATCTTGTGTTAAGACTGTGTTGCTTAAATAAGACGGCTCAAAAAAAAAAAGAAATAAAAATGAAGCGGGCAAGTGCGAGACCTGTGCGCAAAAAATTGCAAACGAGACATATTTATTGTTAACGATTTTAAATTAAAACAGCATTCTTATAGGTGTTTAAGTAAGTAATTTATAAGTTTAGCACTATTTTTTTTATTTTTCTATAATTTTAGATTAGTAGTTTCGGAGGAATGATGTAATTTCAGATATTTTCTTAGATAACTTTAAATTATACTTATATCAAACATTGCTAGTTAAATTTTTGTTGAACTTGTTATACATACATGTTTATTTTCCACACACAATGTAAGAATAAATATCTAGAATATTAAATTTAAAACAATTTTTTTTGTGATTATACCTCATGGCTGCGTTAAACCGGTTTAGGTCAGCAAAATGCCAGACAATCTATAAAGTGCCTGTGGTGGCATAAATAAGGACCAATTCACTTACCTACTCATAAAAGATTTTTTCTAATCATATTCGCCTCCATTTCTCTGATATATTATTCAAGCTATCTAAAAATACACAATTCAAAGTCTGAACTTACGATGTCACCTGCCAAGTTGAGTAAGAAATAATGCAAGTAGATGGGAATATAATGTAATGTGGGATTTAATTTACCTAATGTAACTTGGAATTTTGGGAGTAATTTTTTTTGGTGGTAAAGCCGTAAACCGTCACTTTTTATTAATTTATTAATCTTCACATCGAAACGTATCGTTTCAATTACATTAATGGTGCAAATGAGGGTTTTTAACACCACTAGTTGACGCCTCTTAATCAGCCACCACCACGCTATCGTCTGTTATCTAAACCCTGAGACTAAAATGACATTTCAACACAAAAGAACTGGCGTTATTCCTATAGCAAATTTGACATTACTTGTGTCAATTTAGTCTCAGGGTTTAAATAACAGACCATACGTCACACCACGCCATGCCATCGTCCACACCGCCGATCATGGCGGCGCGTGCCCCTTGTCTTTTAGAATAGCAACACAACACGCACTCTCCACTTATTCACATTATCACAGGTGTCAACAATTAGTATGTATGGATTAAACTTACCCATAGCGAGATAAAGCGCCATAGCCGAGGCTAGTACGAAGATGCGCAGCGCGGGGATGCTGCGCGCGTCGTGCACACATCCAGGAACGACCAGCCTCATGGTGACCGCGGTTTAGCTGCGGACAAAGAGAAAAACATAAATTTTTGCCTTAATGAATATCCACGAAGATCCTTGGTAAGACTGGAGTCAAATATTCTGGCTTCTGACTATCCGTAACAAAGGTCTACAAATGGCAGCTGGGAGCTACGGCTATTCATAAAGGAATAGTAATTACACTTATTCAGTTCTATACGCGTATCGCTGGATTATTTTGGTTATAGTTTTACATCATCATCATCATTGATCGCTGCCCGGACTAGTGTTGGCCCGCTGCCCATGAATTGGGGAGTGAATCTCCTATAAACCTTTCTTTCTTATATAACCTAACTTGAGAAAATGATTGAGACAGAAAAAACAACACCTTTTTACCCTTATTTAATACCTAAGACGATTGAGTTTCTTCGAGTGAAAACTAAAAAAAAATCCATCATTAATCTGACAATCGGTTTCGAATAACATTTTTATAAGTTGAACAAATATTTTCTAGAAATGCTATAATTCTTTTTCGTTACCGGTCCAAAAATACAAATGATGAAAAGCGATATTGAGTTACAAACAGCCTGTTGCTAAGGCCAGAAAACGGTTCATTTTACTTAACAACTAGCGGTCCCCTGCGGTTTCACCCGCATTTTTCGTTACTGCTCCGCTCCCGTGGGTTGTAGCGTGAAGGTATATGGCCTATAGCATTTCTCGATAAATGGGATATCTAACACTGAAAGAATTTTTCAAATCGGACCAGTAGTTCCAGAGATTACCCCCTACATACAAACTTACAAACCTACAAACTTACAAATTTTACTTCTTTATAATATTAGTATAGAAGTTTGGATTGTGACTTTTTTGAACGCCTAACCATTGAGGAGATCGTAAAAGTAATTTTACCAGTAAAAGCTTCTAAGAGTTGAAAGGGGACCACCACGCTACTACCATGCTGATGCCGAGTATGCAAATGATATAGAAAGGGAATTGGGTGAAAATGTGGATGTGCTGATCTTAACAAACATTTTGAATTGGGATTACCTAAGCCGCCTAAGGCATTAAAGCCGCCTCTGTACTTTTGGGTGCATCATTATCATCTATCTGTCCTTATCCCGTTTTATTTGGGGTCGGCGCAACAAGTTTTATTCTTTCATTCTATCCTGTCACTCGTCACGCTATCACTAACTCACTTTTCTTTCATATCACTTCTCACATAATCCATCCATCCTCTTTTTAGCTTGCTTTTTGTAATTTAATTAATTAATATATTATACTTTTCAGTGTCCAGTTACAAACCAAGGCGGCAACGTAAGAAACGGATGGCAAAATAGCTTCTTCTGGGTGGATGTAAAAAAAATATCCTACGAGGATATTCTAGAGGGAAATAAAAGCTATTTATTCTATGTGCTATACCAGGACATGGTCACACGAATAACGGATCAAGTTCCATTGAAATCCGATCTATCATTCGAGCGTGAAGAATTAGCAAACATACAAATACCTACAATATTAGTGTCTCAGTCGAAACTATCTTCTATCTTCTATATATATAAAAATGAAACCCGTTTTCCGTTGTCACGACATAACATGAAAACGGCTTGACCGATTTGCTGATTTTTTTTTAAATGTTCCTTGAAGTTCAATGATAGTTCTTACGGAGAGAAAAATTCAAAAAAAAAAAAAAGTTAGGTAAAGTAGGGTAGGTAGGGTAGTGTAGGGTAGTGTAGGGTAGTGTAGGGTAGTGTAGGTTAGTGTAGGGTAGTGTAGGGTAGTGTAGGGTAGTGTAGGGTAGTGTAGGGTAGTGTAGGGTAGTGTAGGGTAGTGTAGGGTAGTGTAGGGTAGTGTAGGGTAGTGTAGGGTAGTGTAGGGTAGTGTAGGGTAGTGTAGGGTAGTGTAGGGTAGTGTAGGGTAGTGTAGGGTAGTGTAGGGTAGTGTAGGGTAGTGTAGGGTAGTGTAGGGTAGTGTAGGGTAGTGTAGGGTAGTGTAGGGTAGTGTAGGGTAGGTAGGGTAGTGTAGGGTATGTAGGGAAGGTAGGGAAGGGTAGCGTAGGATATGTAGGGTAGTCATTTGTCGGGAGTGAAGCCGCGGGTAAAAGCTAGTATAGGTACAATATAATTGTTATGTTATGTGTCAAGTGTCATAAACACATGTTATGATAACCTCAAAAAAATAAGCGGATAATGATGATAACGAGTTAATCGTGTTCACACAAACCATTAACAAGATGATCTATAATAAAAGTTATTATCTCCACACAAAGAAGATTCAACAATAATCCCTTTCCTACAAAGAAATAAAATAAAATCAAGCTGGGCGAACCACAGTCACATATCGGAACATGAAGGAAGCAATCTCGTTATCCCCCACTTCGAGAGTAATAAAGAAAAAGAGATTGCAACGTTGCCGCGGGGGGGGGGGGAAGGAGGGAGTGTTTACTGCAAGGAGGCTGCATTTATTGCGTGCTCTCGTATGGATTGTAATCTGTCTGAGAGTACCTAGGTATTTCGACAGATCACGGAGCGGGTCATAGCTGAAACTTTCATCAAAAGTGAGAGGAAGGATCGAACTTTTACTGACTAGAATTCATCCATGTTCCTTCAGTTGCCCTTTATGTTTCAAGGTACAGTGACCCTTTCGAACAATTGTCAAATAAACCCAACAACTCTGCACTTTTATTAAAATTCACCCAGATTCCTTCAGTGGCCCTATGAGTTCCAGTGCCACGATAATTCTTTCGAACATTTCCGCTGACCTGGCTGACATTGGGGCCCTGGGTTAAACGAATAAGAACACCGGCACCCTGAAGGTTAAGAAGCAACAGGAGTGGATTTTAGTTAGTAGATGTCTAACACAACCTTGCTCCGCCTAAAGCGGGAGAATTCATATGGATGATTTTCCATCTTTAAAAATGCCCTGGCTAGCATTGGCCCTAGTAGGCCCCGTCCGATCTCTGTGAAACTTTCGGCTCTAAAGAGAACTCATAAAGCTTCTATTCCCTTGCCTCGTAAAATACTTATAAAAATGTTTTCGAGATTAGTTTCAAAATGGCTGTAAACTCACATTTTTGAAGAACCCTTTTATTTTTAAAAACAACGGCTGCAGCTGTTGCGAAGCTTCGATTTTCAAAAGTTTGAACGCGACCGTTCCAGCCAGTTTCAGCTTAGAACAACGGTATTGCCACAAGAGAAAAATGAAATGCTTCGATCTTTCACTGCTCAAAGTTAAAAGTTTTATTACACGGTTTTATTTGTAAAGAAAATAGGTACGACGCGCTTTTAGCAACTATTCACTCTATACATATAGGGTCATTTGAAAAACACTGGCAGCCTATCAGGACCATGTTAAGGTTCTTAGTGTTTTACAAATAATCCTGTATAACAGGGGAAACTGACTGACTGACATATCAACACACAGACGAAACTTCTGGTACTAGAAGCTTTAAAATATGCACAAGATTTTCTTTTATGACGTAAGCTAGCCCTAAGAGAGGATCAAGCCCGTTTCATCATCGGACCGCTAGACGTACGGCAATGCGCCACCGATACATGATGAACATCCCACCCATACGTACAAAGCGTTTTGGGAGTACATTTATTATGCGTACAGCTAAAGAGTGGAATCCCCTGCCGGTGTCTGTGTTTCCTGATAGCTACAACCCAAAGAGTGAATAGGTTGCTTCTAGGCAAGCGTGCTCCATCGTCGACCACAATGATCACTTACCATCAAATGAGATGTGGTCAAGCGCGAGCCTATCAATAATAAAAAACAGAGGATTTTCCAAAATTCACACCCTGAGGAGGTACAATTTTTTTATGGAGAAACTTACTTTTAATCAAGCGATTCTTTAGATGTTTTTTCCAAGTATATAACGTCTGTCCATAATAGACTTTCTACTCATCTACTAATCTGTATAATGTACCTACGTAGATATAGATGAGTACATAGATTAGTAGATCCCATATCTATTCATACAATGGACTAGCGTTCTCAATCAATAACATAAATATGATGTACTGTGCCTCGTTCAATAGGCTCAGGTGAAGTCACTTCTGATGCCTCGTTTGGATTATAATCGTGATAAGGATTCAAAGGTTTTTTGTTACGTAAAAACGATATAGATTTTCTGAAAAACGTGAGTCCTATTCTATGAAAAATTGGATAATGTAAGGTAATCGTTTGTAGTCGCTTCCTTTTCAACGTTTAAGCTACAGGTGGTGAGTTCTCAAGACTTCTATTTTTCAAGATTATTTATTGTAAGTAGCGTTGCCAGGCGTCCGGATAAAGCCGGACACGGTCAGGCTTTTTAGTGGTGTGTCCGGGCAAATTAGATGGAGTACGCCCTGTCCGGCGTTTGTCAGGCTTTTTAAATTAGACCATTTTTTTGATTTTTCATGTGTTTTTGCAATTGTAAGCGTTTGCAGACCAGCAATGACTTGTTATTTTATTAGAATGTAAAAAGTAAAACTTCCGTGTATTCTATGAAAAATTGGATAATGTAAGGTAATCGTTTGTAGGTAATCGCTTCCTTTTCAACGTTTAATCTACAGGTGGTGAGTTCTCAAGACTTGTAATTTTCAAGTTTATTTACTGTCTATAATAAGACTAGTTTCTGCCAGCAGCTTCGCTTGGTTGAAAGCTATTGCTATTTTTTTCTGCATCACCCAAAGGTAGGCTGGTAGAAAATGCATAAGGCATTTAGTCCGCCTCTGTACTTACGTGTGTCGTGTGCATAAACCATTTAAATAAAGTGGCTTTCTCTATACCAATTTTAGACCCTCGTTTTAATAACATTAGAGGGCGAATTTTGGAAAAATAAGGATGAAGTTACCTACGTGTTTTCTGATAGCAACAACATAGCATAGCGAGAATAGGTTAGTTCTAACCGCGACCGTCGTCGCTGTCAACGTCGCCGTCAACCTGCGAGCGAAGAGCAGTGGTGGCCCAGTGGTAACTGCCCCGACTTGCAAGTTGTAGGTCGCGGGTTTAACCTATCGAATCCCGCGAAACGAAACACAATAGTAAGACAATAACAGCGCGGTCTCATAGGACCGGTCGGGGATTCATGAATTAAACCCGGTCCGGCCCATTACTTTGTGTAATTTATTTCATCACCACTGCTCTCAAAAAGGTGAAGGAAAACATCGTGGGAGCACCGGCATGTCTTAGAACAAAAAATTCGAAGACATGTGACATCCACCAACCCGCAATGGGCCCGCGCGGTGGATTATGGCCCATTCCCTCTCCAAAAGAGGCGGCGTGAGTCCCAGCAGTGAGAACATTATAAGGTCGATAATACATAAAAATAATAATAAAATCCTGAGGGAGTATTCTATGTGCACCAAGTTGCGAAACGAAATCCGTTCGGCTGTTCGAACTTGAAGAAGTAACACACAGACTCACAAACTTTCGCCATTAGCGCGTAGGTGTTGGAAATTCAGGACAGTAGATACAATCCTGAATTCCTGACATTTTTTTATGGTAGGTCGTTATGTCGCAGAATGGGGGCAAAGCTTTTATTTTCGAGTTTATAGGTTGTAAACCTCTCATTTCCTATGTTGACGGAGATCTACACAATCTACAGGTTAGTTAGTAAACATAGAAATCTAACAGGTCTACCTATACACAGTGACGTTTGATTCATTTTTAATTCATGGATCCCCGACCGGTCTCATTGGACCGCGCTGTTATTGTCTTACTATTGTGTCTCGTTTCGCGGGTATTGATAGGTTAATATTTCAGAGAGAAAAGTAATTTACATACAAAAAATTATTTATGCTTAGGGATACACCTATTTTTGGGTTGAAAAATCGACAAATAACTCTTCCCGCTTCAGAGAGGAGAGAGTATGACTTTTACTGACTATAATCTTGTTTACCTTTTGCGCGGTAACCTCTTAGAATAATCAAATGGACTGACCTATGTTTAGTGACAAGTCGTTTGCGATCCAGGCGGTGCGTTTGTGGAACGCATTGCCATTACCAATTAGGCAAGCCCAGTCACTAGCTTCTTTTAAAAATCTAGTTAAAGACCATTTCCTCTCTTTGTAATGCTATCCTTGTTCTATATTTCTTCCACCAAGTCTATTCTTTTCTTTTCCCTTTTTCTTTCTCTAATGTAATTGTGTAACTTAATATGATATGTATTTATATGTGTATATATATATATATATTTATATATATGATTTATAATTATTTTAAATATTTGCTTATTTATAGTGTACACCGCAGACTACCCCTGTACTATTTTAGTTCTTACGATCCATCCTAAGGTTGTCTGGTAGATATCGCTGTCAGCGATAAGACCGCCATTGTACCCATAGATTTAAGTTATTGTATAAGCGATACCGTTATTTTTTGGTGTACAATAAAGTTTATTCTATTCTATTCTATTCTATGATTTCGCGTAACACAATGTGCTGTTCAACAACGGGAAAAGATGCTATCTTAAGACTAGCTTACATACGTCATTTCGTCTGTCTCGTCTCGTCGTTATCTATCTTTGTCGTATAAAGTAGAAAATAATATTCCAGAACATACTCTAGGATACCTATGTATTAGGTAGAACATTAGTTGTGTGCCAAACTTCGATCAATCAAATCCGTTCAGCGGATTGAGCCTAATAACTAACGTACACACAAATATAAAAACTTTCGCCTTTATAATATTACTGTAACACCAATGCCAATCGGAGGAGGTCGTGGCTAGATAATAACAGCCGCTAGATAATTAAGCAACGCTTGCCAAGGTTGGTCTGTGGATGGGTGACCATCTTAACGTTTGAATCCCCAACCGGTCCTATGAGACCGCGCTGTTATTGTTTTACTATTGTGTCTCGTTTTGCGGGTATCTGAGTAATTAACATACTGAGTCTCCTCCGTGCCTCGGATAGCACGTTAAGCCGTAGGTCCCGGCTGACATTTGTAGATCTTTGGCAGTCGTTACGGATAGTCAGAAGCCAGTAAATCTGACTCCAGTCTTGCCATGAAGTACCGTGTTACCCCAGTTAATGGGTTGTGGAGGTCTGGTCGGCAGCCGCTCCTCGTAAAATACTGGTATTCAGCTAAATCCGACTTGACTGCAAGCCGACCCCAATATAGTTGGGAAAAGGCTAGGTAGATAATGATGACCAATGCCAATCGCGATATTGATTCCTATAAATACCACTGTCTCATGCCATAAATCAAAGGCCAACCCCAGAAACAACACACTATCTACTCGTACCTTACATATTTCGGTACGTACACATCGGCACTCTCTGTCAGTAAAGCCTGCAGATAACACTTGTCGCTCGCTGACAGCTTATCAGCGTTATCAGAACGCGCTACCTGTTACTGAAGTGATCGTTAAGTTGTACCTCTGTCACATAGAGTACGGAGACGCCATACCGGACAGTGGGTCCGTAGTGGCGCGGGAAATTTCTGTAAGGGATACCATGATCCTGGAAAGCAACGGGTAAAGGTCGCAATAGGGTTTAAGGTCAGTAAGTCTGAAAAAGACACTAAAAAAATTTGTGTATAAGTGGGGCTGTGGGATTGTTTAGTTCATGAATCCCCGACCGGTCCTATGAGACCGCGGTGTTATTGTTTTACTATTGTGTCTCGTTTTGTGGGTATGTGATAGGTTAAAAGAGTTACCGCGGTCCGTGGTGGTGACGGGTAGTCAGAAGCCAGTAAATCTGACTAACAGTCTTGCCATGAAGTAGGTACCGTGTTACCCCAGTTAATGGGTTGTGGAGGTCTGGTAGGCAGCCGCACCTCGTAAAATACTGGTATTCAGTTAAAATTTGGCTTGACTGGAAGCCGACCCCAATATAGTTGGTAAAGGCCAGGCAGATGAGATGAGACCGTGGTCCTAGAACGGTTTTAGTAAAAAAATCGGAGCTTTTGACACCCAAAGTAGGAGTAATTTAATGATATTACACCTAAAAAAGGAAGGAAGAATAGAGAAGCTATAGTCGAAATGGATAAAAAAATTAAATCTTTTTCTGGCTAACAAGAAATGAAAGAAAAGCGAGCCAGGAGTAGTAGCTCCATACGATGGACTGACCAAGTGAAGCACCTATTGGACATGAAAATCTTCGACTCACTACTAAAAGCCATAGATCATCACAAATGGACGATTAAATGTGGAGTTTCTTCAGGCGAACAGTTTTTTTTTATTATTATGTATAGACTCGCGTTTGAGCACTGTCTCACCTAAACGATGATGTGCCCGACGATGGAGCACGCTTGCCTAGAAGTAGGCTCGGTCCAGATTATTACCAGACTGCCGGATGGCGAGCTGCCCAGTGCTCGCCGTCTGCGTGCCTGCGCCTACGGTGGTCGGAAATCGGGATCGGGATCTCGGCGGCGGCGGCGTGAGGGCCGTTCCCTCAAGCGCTCGCGGTCGGCAGCCTCCTTCGCTAACGCTTAA